>OY856415.1:572278799-573693799 GCA_963693085.1 Alisma plantago-aquatica | reverse complement strand
ATGTTCCTTATTCATTATCTAAGCTATGTAGCTAGTTATAACAAAGTTGATTGTTGATATCAAACATAAATATGCTTCCTAATTAGATCATCACGAGTTGTGTGGTTTTTGGATGCACATGAAGTTGTTCCCACACGACATTACACATGAAGGTAACAGGGTAGAACGGTTTCTCCATTTTAAAAATATTTCCCTATTTATTAGTTATATAATGGCTAGAGAAAGTGTACAAGGATGAGCATCCTCCATCATGTAATATATAAAAATGAATATGACATACTACCTGACAACTCTTCCATACAATGCTTGGGCTGCAACCAAACAAGGATGAGCTATCTAGATACTTCTCATCTCTTCAAGGTACTAATTCTATCTTCTTATTCTCATAGCAACCTTCATTTATGCCATGTATGAATGCTTATATATCTTTATTAAACTATTTGGATGATCTTTACCTTATGTCATATATGAATATTAACTTCATCTTTGTAGATGTCCATATCTCCCTATTATACTGTTATACATAGAATTATTTTTGAAGTGCTTGTAGCTACTCACGTCCTGGAGTTGTATACTATTTGTGATTAATCTTGTGGTTCATTTCTCTTTGTACACATTTTCAAAGGAAAGACAAGTTTGTGTTCTATCAGGTGGTGGTCTGGGAGAAAGGTTTGCATGAGTTAATTATACGGCGATGTTGATTATTCTTTACTATTAGTGTGTTCATGAGGAGCTTGTTAAATGGACGTACTTGGAGAGGTTGGTTGGTGGCCTAAACATTTAGCAAGTGCTATTTTTTTCTTTTATAGTTTGTCAGGTTACTAGGGTAGTCTTTTAGATGGTTGCTTCTCTGAAAAGGTAAATGGCATGCCACCTAGCTATAAGGGGCTTCTATTTTCTTGAATATCCTATATATATAACCATCCAAGAAGCTTTATGTATATGTAGGTGTTTGGGTTGTGATGCAATGTTTCTGAGGGTGGTCCACCATATGATTGAGATTCAGGAAATCCTAATTGGAAACTACAGGTGGATAACTACTTGGGAAGGGTATCTGACTTGGATTCAGCTTGTTTGAGGGGGGGTTCATACATGTCAGAATTTGGATCATAAAATTGTGGTGGTGGACTTCACAAGGATGACTAGATAGTGTCTTTGGAGTGGTGAATCCCCTCTAGGGTTCTAAGATGTAATCCAAATCCCCCACAGTTTCCCTGCCATCTTCTGTCCAGAACCATGCAGTGGTTTTAAGGTTCCCTATTTTGGATGGATAGATTTTGTACAATAGGTGTAGAGCTGAAGTATCCCCTCTAACATGTATTACATTTCTTGGTGACTTTTCCAAGTTTGCAACTGAAAGGCTCTTTAGTGAGTTGATGATATACAATTCTATGAGATTCTATTAAAATAACAAAACATATTGTCTGAAGATATATCAATTTATAAGTTCTTAGTTTTGTTAATATTCAAATTCCATTTATTAATATGTAAGGGTTTACCCGATTTAAAATATGATATGTTGATTTAATTGATAAAAGTCCATTTTTGTTTTTACCTTCTACTCAAATTATTCTTCTTGATTTGCATGATAAACTTTTTTTATTGCAAGTATCAACTGACCCAATTTTGTTTCTTTGGTCTATATTTTTAAAACTTATTAAAGTTTTGTTGATATGGATATAGGTAATCAATAACTCTAGAGTATGGTATCTATGGAAGCTTAAACTCTTATTAAATTTCTTTTGATATGTATATAGGTAATCAATAAATCTGAGTCATCGTGTGCATGGAGTTAGAAATCCAAGCTTGCCTACATTCCAAATCATTGATGTTGTCAACTACTTAGATACAATTACTATTTCCCATTGACATCATATCTAGTGAATGGCTTTTGTAGTGGTACAATGATTTCCTTGCAATGTGGAATGAAGTATTTTGATTAGGTTTCAACCAAGCATAGTATGCATCAACTATATCTTTTGATGATATCTATATATAGTTGATAATTTTTTTAATGCATCCCCATTTGTAAAACCATAATTTCAAGATGAAGAGAAGTATAAGCTTAGCCATCGTAGCAACTTTCATTACCTGAATTAGAGATTGAGCTTAACAATGTCAAGAATTCAAAAATAGAGTATATTAAGTATCTAAGATAGCCCAAGCACAACTGGCGCTCTCCTGTGAAGCATCACGATGCAGCTCCATTTGAAGCCTAGGCTTGCCCAGTCACAATTGCAGCAACAGCCATAGGCACAACAGTGTATCATGATATGTTGCAATTTGATATGGCTCTTTGCTACTATGATAAGGTTGCATTGCATAGACCTATGTATATATTTGAACAACCATTGTCATAGTGACCAACTTCATAGGGATGATATTCCTTCTATCTCTGCTTGGAGGGTTCCTTTCAAATTCTTATCTCAGGTGCTTTTAGACGATGCTGGCCGAACAGCAAGAGCTTGAACAAAAGAGGAAGACAATAAGGATGTTAAAACTAGATGAGAAAGACATAACTCTTTCACAAAGATGTTAGTAGACCACTGAATCATGAATATATGTATATACTTTTCTTTGTACACATTGTGTAATAGGGGCAAGGTATACATCCTCCCCATGTACATTCGACGCTTCATTATAAATGAAATTAAGATTGTTGGCATAATGAGCATAAATTGCTCTAAATACTACAATTTTGTTACTAAAAGAGCTTGTGTACTAACAAATTACACTAATATATATATATATATATATATATATATACATACATACATACATATATACATATATATATATATATATATATAATTATACATATATATATATATAAATATATAGTCAAACCAAGCATATATGTATGTGTACTAAATGGCACTACATATGTAGCTAGATGCATAATTAACTACATATATATGTATATAGTAACTGATGCCTTTCCCTACACATTAAATACATATAAAATGTATTAACTTCATGTTTTTGCTACATACTGACTATATATGCAATTGTAGTCATACATTTAGCTATAATTATACATATATTAAAATATGTAAGGATAATATCTAGCTACACTTCTGGATACATATGAATTCGTAGTGAATGGATTATCTAACTACATATTTGAAAAATATAGTTATTGGCTTTAGCTATACGCGCATATACTACAATTTTTATGTGTAAAGAAATATATAGTTAAAGCCTCTAGCTACAAAATATGGGGTTTTTGCTACAATTTTTTTTATAGTTAAAGACCATTTTTTTAGTAGTGAATGTCATCTTGGAGGCTACTAATTCTGAATTGTGATTTCATGATCGGTAGCACAATCAAAGTTTTGTACTTGTTCGTGTTGCAATATCAATCCAATAGTTGCTATGCTAGGAACCCCTGATGTGATGAGAGTGCGTCTGATAGAAGGACGTTGGCAACATCGACATTACTGTGATTGGTGATGAAGAGATGGATTCTCTAGTGTTCCGATGGATAGTTGTAGGTTTGTAGGAGCAGGAGTCAGAGTAGTGCGTGTGATGAAAGAGTAGTAGTGAACATTACTGTCTCTGAAACTATGAGCGTTGCTTATCCAGATGAAGGGAGTTGTAGTGGAATGCTGGAAGAGGATGATTTGTGCGAGAGTGAGAAGTCACATTGTTGCATGAGTACATGCTAGGAATAGCACACATTCCTTGCCATAATAGCAAGGTTTCCATCAACACCTATAGAAGGATGGTTGAAAAGATATAGTCTGAATGATCATCCATAGTGCAAAAAATGAAACATGAGCTTTGAGGTGATGAAACCTATGGTTGAGGGCTCACTACATCATATTATAGACATCAACAAATATGTAATGTTACAAGGACAATGAAAGGGATATGCAAGAACAAATTGCATCCTTCAGTACCTGTTGCGTTCTCCGTTATCAAACAATGCCTCTTGTGAGTGCAAGACCTGATTGTGGAGGGAGCTGCCATTCAATTCTTGGGTAAATGATAGGAGATATCCATGGGTTGTTGAATTCTCAGTTGGTTTCTCCTTCACGACAACTTCCCCGCACATTTTACCCACGTCAGAGACATGCGATGTTTGTGCTGGTAGTGGCATTCACAATATGTCATTTTAGGTATTTAAAATTGAAAAAAAATGTGTTATATTTTGTGATTAGAGAGAGAGATAAGGATAAGACAAAATTTTGAATTTTCACTATCTAATTGGTTGGCATGATTTTTGAGTGGAGAAAATGACATAGTTTTGATTTGTTTGAAAAACTCCCCTTTCTACAAAAGTATATATTTGAGAGGTCATGTTAACACTATGGATCCATCTTCTATGATCATTAAGAAGATTGAGATTTCAAATATGCTACTTTGATAATTGAGGCATAGGCTAGAAATTCATCTTATGGGCATCATTGGTATACTAATGCAGTCTGTCTTGATGTGAGTAGTGGGCATAGATCCACAGGGTCTCATTCTGATCATCATCCATTGGACAAGAATTTGATAGATTGGTTAAAAAAGAAAATGAAGAAACTTTATGTGGGCATTTTATGCTAATTAATCTTTATTCCTATATTTAAGTTATTTAAATTTCTTTAAGAGAAATAATTATGAATGAAATAGTTGATAACAAATGAGATTTATTTTAAAATTTTGAATTGGAGAACAAATTTTGCTTTTGGTATTTAGAAATTATTTTTTTAAGTTTGATTGGCATTGTTTGGACTCAACTAAGGAGTCCAACATTTGGACCCCATACAGGTTTGGAGGCATGTTATGTTCCATAGATCCTAGTCACTAGTAAAACATGACATTCCATGAAGTAACAAAATTGGGAATCCTATTTGCACTGGGAAGTGTGGCCATCTAATTTTCATACCTTGAGGATGGCTACATATGAAACATGATTACTTTGTTGTTCTACATCCTTGAGAATTCACACTCACAATGTAGTTAGTGATTAATGAAGTTATACTTTTGAGATTTCCTTTATGAATTTCTCACTGATACGACTCTAGATCATAGATATGTCAACAATGGAGAAGGTAACGTTGGCTAAATTTGGTGTGGTACAATACCTTTGTGCATGGCCTATGTTCTCATTTCTAGTGAGATGTCGGGAGTTGTTTACTTTTGAAATCATCACAGTCACACTTTCCAATTTAGAGATGTCATGTTGACTCCTTCATTAGAGAACTTGGCCAAGATTTCATGTATGCATCTTCATTATTTTTGGCAATTCATCATAAAGAAGTCAAGTTGTATTACTAAGCTAGATGATCTACTTGGCATTAAGAAATTTAAAGTTGATCAATGGATGATTAAGGATGCTTGTTGTATCAATTTGGATCCTATTTAGGAGTTGTTTGATAATGAGGTGTGTAAATATGCTCAATTTTTTGATATACCTCATAAGAGGGCTTATATTTTTACCACTCTGACTGTCTTGTTTTTTAGATGACTAGTTTGTTAGGTGGCAGTGGTGTTGGAAGGCATGATAGAAATTATTTAGCATAGTGAGACAATTGCTCCCTTGTTCAGGGGAGAGTTTTATCAGTTCTTGAATGAGGCCAACCTAACTAGAATGTTGAATGGCCTTTTAAAAACTTGTAAATTTATTTAGGTACTCACGTTGGTGCCAAAAAAATTTCAATCATTAGATCTGCATGACATTTTTGCACAGTACTACATGTTTAAGTGCATCTAGATCGACCAACCTCTTCACTATCATGGTGAGAAGGCTTGATGGATCTACTACTTGACACATGAAGACATGAGCAAGGGATGATGAGATTCCGCCTCAGCACATTAGGTTCTGCTATAGTGATTGTTGATTATTCTTCTAGGAATGGATAAAATTCTTGCATATCATCTAATACCTTTTTTGAAGAAATTTGGCCTTTATCGATGTGTATAATTAAAGGATCTTGTTTCATTCTTATAAATTCTACATGAATATTCTCAAAAGGTCCATTATACAATTTTAATGATGTGGCTTGACTACACAAGATGACACCAAAAGTATTCACTCATGGCAAGGATTGCATCTTAGAGTACTTTTAGTGGATTGCATTGTTTGTTTTGGCAATGGAACTCATTATCTGAGTGGAGAGGCAAGTGACATTTGCAACTTTTTTCACTTCATCTAGTTTTTAACATTTCATTTATTTATCATGTTGTTTGTTGGATCAAGGTGTCATTGTAGTTTATAAATATTTTGTATGAAATTCAGTAGAGGAAAATTTTGAAAAATTGTTCTTTTCAATCATGGTGTGTGACACTAGCTTTGAATACTACCTCTATGATGTTTAGCATGGATATGAATTAGAATAGTAGACTTCAAACTCATCAATTTTGAGGTTTTTCTACTATGAGTTCCATTTGGTGAGTTAGGGGACTTAGTATGGTCATGATGTACTAGATTGTACGTTTGGAGTACCATGGATGATTGTATGAGTGTAAGTATTTGAAAAAGATGATGGATGACATATATCCATGTCACCTCTTCTTTCTTTTTCTATTACTTGAGTCTAAGGGTTTGGAAAGAAATCATATTTAAGCTTCAAGTATATTTCATCCTTCTACTTGTACGTGTTTCCTCCCTTCGTATGATTGTAGCATGCTCTGTCAAAAGAGGATCCTTCATCTTGCGGAGAAAATGGATCTAGGCTCCATTAAACTTGACTGTCACCCCAGTGGATAGTGTCATGCCATTTAATGGACATGTAAGTGGTAAGTCCATGGCCAAATGTGTTAAGGTATAAGGTGCAAGAGATTGTATGATGGGTTGTACTCATGACCTATGTAAGTGTTGTGATCGGTAATAAGAATACATTTGATTGAGGGGTGCCATTTTGGCAATTGTGGTAACTTTGAGGTTTTCTGTATAATTAGGCTTTTTTGTTTCCTTTTGGTTTTATGAAGTTTGATTGAACATTGATGCTCATGGCCTCAGTATGAGATATTGGTGTTTGTCAGAATGGAATAAATTTGTTCTTACAGTGAAGGTATTTTGGAAGGTGGGTTCCATGTTGGTGCATTAGAAGATTGGTTCCAGTTCTTATTAAAGGATGTTGTATTGATGGAAAAAAAGATTGTTACCTCTACTTAGGTTAACTAAACTTTACCCTATCTCACTGACCTAGGTAGATGCCAATCTCATTAAAAATATTTAGCAAAGTTCCAACTATGTATGATCATTCAGATATATCAACCATGTAGATCAGGTCTAACCACCTCCAGGGGCTGATAGGTTTGACAACCCTTAAATGATGTGTAGTATCCATAGATGGGTATTGCCTTATCTGATAGTCATTCTTGTAATAGTGCAATTTTCCATTATCTAAATTGCAACAACACATTTTGTTTGAATTTAGTTAAGATAGGTACTTTTTTGGGAAGATTAAGATTGGAAAAATATTGGGGGCTCTGAATAATGGTAGTCCTATCCAATGTCAGATCTACAGTTGTAGTTTTAGACATTTTGACTTCAGGTACACAATATATATGGTCGGGTACTCACATAGTTTTTTTGGTAGGATGGGAGTTTACTTCATAAATTGCATTTACTAGATGGTTAATGTTAATGAAGCTCATTGGTCAGTAGTAGTGTTTGACAAGTCTGGCATTAGTGTGGTGGAAATGAACATCTCCATCCATGTCTTTAGGACATAGGCCATCTTAGGAATAGATGTTGCCGACGATGTAGGTCCTCCCATTTAGGATTGAAATTGCCCCTAGTATCCATGTTTTGAATGACACCGAGTGCCAAATCACCTTGTTAGAAAATTTTGAACAAACCCTCTTATTGAATGCTTGATCTGCCTTGGATTGTAACATTAAGTGTGATGAAGATCTCTCAGTTATAATTATTCAAGATTGTTGAGGAAATATATATGGTCTGGAACCCATTCCATCTTATGTATTTTTGCTTCTTATAATATGCAAAGAGATAAGATCTCAACCGATACTAGAAAGACTACCTCCATACCATATATCAGTGAGTATGCAGGGCCACTTTGGAAGTTTTGATAGACATTTGATATGCTCAGGGAGCCATAGGAAGATGTTCATGCTAGTTTCTTTCTAGTTGTCTCCTTAATGATCTTACCAAGTTCTTTTTTTTCACCCTCTACAAATCCATTCATAAGACATTATTATGGAGACTTTGGGGATGCTTTATTCCTAAAGAGATCATATCATCCATGATAGGTTTTGAAATAAAGTATGTACCATTTCTGAAGATGATTTCATGCTGCAATTGATACTAACTTATGATGTTGTTCTTGATTGACTTGTTCACTTGTTATGATGAAGCATTGGTGAGGAAGATGGATTCCATCCATTCAGTGAAGTAGTCATTAACGAGCACAATGAATCAATTTCCATTTGAAACTTTAGGATGAATCTTTCAAATCATATCGATTCCTCAAGTAGAGAAAGGCAAATGCATAGACTTATTGTATAGTTGGTTAGCTAGTGAAAAAATTAATCGCCTTGGATTTGGAAAACTCAACACGTGTAGACATATCGACAATATCCTACTTTCTAATGCTTAGTAGAACTTAGAAACTTTTTGTTTCCAACCATGAGCCATTCATGTGTGTACCACAAGATCCTCCATGGTTTTCCTTCGTGTGAGCTTCATGGACCATTTTTTCAAGACATATAAGTACGGTGTGACATGTATTGCAAGTCTTGACGTTAAGTGTCACTTGTTACCTTTTGAAGAGATTTTCGAGGATGCGATGGTTCTCAATATAAACTTTCATGTTAAGGAACCACACCATTTTATAGTTCTTGATTGCACTATCTACAATCAATAATTGGAACGAAGAGATGTCATTTGATATTTGAAGGAGAAACTTTCATCTCCTTACATATCAAACCTTAATATGAGTTTGACCAATGAAATTAGTGAAATAATTATTGCCTAAATTTCATGAAGTTGAAGGATATTTGGTGAAAATATCTAATGAGGGGGCACAAGTACCCTTGATAGGGAATTATTTCTATTGAAAAACCATCATTTAGTTCTTGACTTGGGAGATTATGAGTAGAGAATTGCCAAAAAAATTGAAGGTGACATGCCACCTTGCTAATTGTCCAAGGGTGCATGCTTTGTATATGACTATGTCGTTGGTGGTATGATCTCATGTCATCTTTTTAGGGGTGTTATAATTCATTTGGTACTTGGAGGACCATTATGATCCAAACCCCTTTCCTATTTTTCCCCCATGTAGAGGTTCGTCCATTGGTCTTCATCTAAGAAAATGATTATATTAAGTATGCCAATAACTTATATGTATTCATCTAGAAACTCATATGCATGTGTTCATTCTTTACGAAGTGGGAAGTCCGTCAACTGATATACTAAGGCATGTGCTTTGATCACCTTCATTGATAAATAAACATTGTCAAATTGTAGCAATATCACTTGCCATTTGCATATATTCTAATCCGGGTCGACTATTCACACAAGTATCACAGTTGGTCATATATTTCTATCAACTGAAGTGAGTATGTCATAAGATAGTGAGACAACTTACTTATAGCATACACTATAGACAAACTGTACTTTTAAATTGTAATGTATCCAACATTGGTGTCATTGAACTTCTTGGATAGTTAGATTATATGGTCAACATTAGTGGTAGGCTGGATCTAGAACCCTCCCATCGATCTTTTAGATATTGATGGTCAAATAGTGAGAGGATACTATAATATTGTAGGCTTTAGGGAATATTTCTTAGCAAGGTAGTATTAAAGGTTTTGTAGAGTCTCCTATCATTGTTTATTCCTTCTAAAGTTTGAATTCTTCTTAAATAGCTTGAATATGGACCCACGAGTGTGGGTGAGTTTGGCAATGAAGAAATTGATATATTAAAGATGATTAAGTAGGCCCTATATCTCCTTTTTTGTCTTGGGTGAAGGCACTTATGGGAAGTAGAGAGCCTTTCCATGGTAAACTTTTATTCACCTTTGACTTAGAATGTACCTAAGGATATTACCAAATGTAACTACACATGTACATTTGTATGGATAAAGACACAAAGAGAATCTATGTAGTTGTTGGAACAATCGATCTTCTATAGATTGGTGATGTGGTCTTCTATAGGTTTATATTTTTTGATCATATCATCGACATAGGCTCCACCTCATTATGCATCATGTCATGGAAGAGATTAACCATAACTCTTTGATAGGTGCCCCCCACAATCTTTAGGACAAAATACATGAAGAGGTAAAAAAACACTCCCTACTCTGTAATGAAGGTAGTCTTCTCCTTGTCATCCTTACCTGTTACAACCCCAAATTTTGGGTTCTTTTGGTGAGAAATGTAATTTCTCTGATTAAGGATATTTGAACAAATAATGATATAATTTGTTTTGAATAAATGGAATTCGTTTACAATAGCATTATTGGTTGTTTTGTGGGCTTTACAGGCTATTGGGCCCAATAACAAGGAAAAGACAAAAGAAACTCCATTATTAATAAGAAATGGAGAAAAGAAAGATGTAGAAACCTCTAGAAGGAAGAATAATATAATCCAAAGGTGGATATCGTGCCTCTTAGGTTCCTTGGGTTCCAAGGAGTCCAAAGTTGCAAAGATAATGCAACAAGAAAAGAAAAGATCAATTAAATATTTCTTTATTAAGAAAGAAATTGAAAATAATGTTAAAATGTGGAAAATAAGTGGAAAGAGGTATGATCGAGTTATTCTTGATGGATTTTCGTATCCATAAGGTTCCTAATGTTAAAAGGAATTCCAATAAGGAAAATAAAAAGAGATAAAAAGAGAGATAAATAGAAATCCTCAAAAAGAGATATTTTAATCAAGGAATAAAAATGATAATGAGAAATAAAGGATGTGGATGCATCTAGAAGGATAATAATCATCCTTCAAAAAGGATTTCGAAATCTAAGTGTTCCTTGGGGTCCAAAGAGTCCCAAATAGCAAGATAATGGTTTGAGGAAAGAGAAAATAACCATTAAATGAATTTAATTAATGAGTAACTTGCCCTTGAAGAAATAGTCCTTTTCTTTTGGAGTTTCGAACTCAAACTTGACATGCAAGTAGATAAAGGCAAGAGAGAGAAACTCTTAAAATTTGGTTGGAAAATAGTGCACGGTTTCTGAGTTATGCAATTTGCAAAATTACCTAAAGTTAGGTTATTAATTGCCTAAGGATTTGATGTCACGATGTAATTGGATTATCTTTCCAATTCCCTAATTTCGGGCTTTATGTGGATCATTGGATCATGATCCAATGATCAGGGATGACTCCCACAGGCACGAGGAGTCCTGCGCCAGGTATGTTGGAGACGAACCAAACTTGGATCATTGTGAAAAGAGGAAAGGGAGTTAGATCGTGACATTATCACCTTTGAACTCAAGAGGGAAATCTGGTGAGAACCAACCCTAATTATTAAGGGTGTGGTCACCGATTGGGAGAGTCCCCAATCCAAAAGGGATCTACCTCTGACCCTATATATAGGGGAGGATTCATGAGGGCACCAACATGCTAGCTCATCAACCCACAATCTTTAGAGAGCGACGAGGAGTGATTCTATGTAGCCAATTCAAAGATCCACCCTGACCTTCCCTCTCGTCCACCTAGTTTGCCTCACTGGAGTCTGACGAGTTGGAGGCGTGGCTAGCAAAGCAAGGATGAGAAATTGAGTTTGTGGTTGAGTTCTGCAGAGGGAGGCGAAGCTCCGTGGATGATCAGCACACTCGTAGGTGGTCGGAACCTCAGAGTCAACTGAGGAGTTGACAGCATGGACGGGATAGAGCCGGCGTGAGGAAGAAGAAGACCTTGTGGTCTTTTACAAGTTTGCCCCTCTGTGCCTTCAATTCAGGTAAGGGCAATGCTGTCCTTTGCTTCCTTTAATCATGAGTGAGGTGCGTCTCTGTGGGCTGTTGGATTTCTCGTGGTCCAGTTGACCATGGATCAGATGGCCAACATTTTTTCTAAAAAGATAACAAATAATTCAAGTTAATGTCTTTTTGCAAAAATCATAACTTTTAATAGGAAGCTCCGATGAATAAAGTCAAAATATGAAAATTGATCCTTAGAATGAGAGGAACACAAATAAATTATACTTGAAGCTTAATTCATCTTGAAATTCATAAATCATGTAAAGATACTATCTTTAATGGTTTAATTTATGAAAGACTCTAATCTTTGATGATTAATGAATTAGAAAAGGTTATATGGATGCTTAAAGTTGATATTAACCTATGGATTATAAAAGACGCATTAGATTTAAAAGGATGAACATTATGTGTGATTTGATTAATTTAGGGTTCCATGTGCATAAATAAGCTTTAATGGGCCTTGAAACCCTAATGTTAGTAATTATGTTTCGTAAAGGTTTCAATTGGTCAAATTCATGTATAAATATGAGATTTGATGGTTCTAAGCTATTTTGAGTATAAAAGTTCCTAATTGTGGATAAATACCCTTAATTTGGTAATTAGGGTTTTCTAGTGGAATAATGTAATAAATGGAGTTAATATGTGAATTATACCATAATGAAATACGAGTTGTCAATTCGAAAGAAACCAAAGATGATTTTTGGGTCTAAGGATCTTGACATCATTTAAAATGATAAAAATTGTAGTTTTAATGTAAAAGAGGCATAATAGACTTAATGGACATTTATTTGTGCTTTTAATCTTAAATTAGGGTTATATGTTGTTAAAAGATAACCTTAATATCTTTCGTGAAGAATATATGAGATAATTAGGGTTTATGAGTAATTGTATAAAATTATAGTTTAAAATATTATAAATGAAGAGAAACCCTAATTACAATGGAAACCCTAAAAGTGGACTAGAAACCCTAGGAAGGGAGCTAGGTTTAATAGATCTTGATGGCATGATCAATGATAGGAAATTGTATGCATATTTTAGGATCTCTTTCTGTGCTTGCTTGCCTATTGGATTTCTTGCATTGATTAGATTAATTCTGTCTCAAATCAGCCTGACAGGTATGTGGTTAATTATAGTTAATCACATTAGTTTCCCAAAGAGTTTCTTAGATGATTCATCGCATTGAATGCAACCTATCAGTTTGATGTTCATACTTGCAAATTATAAAGTCACTGTGATTATCAAAATTTTAAAATAAGTGTGTATTCTCGCACCTACAAGCCACCCTGATGGATGATGCAAAAAGGTCAAGCCTGGGAGGGAACACCAATGGGCACCATGAGAGGTGACCCCAGACACCAAGCTTGGGAATGAGAAGGTGGTCTATGTTGCATGACTAATGGGCACCATGAGAGGTGACCCCAGGCACCAAGCTTAGGATTGAGAAGGTGGCCTTAAGTCAATGGCAAAAGAGAAACCCTAGAGGGGGTATTCCAGGGTTAGGGAAAAAGGGGTGGAGAATGACACATTGAAAATGTAAATTGGCTTGTTAATTACCTTGATTGTGATAATTAGATTGTTAGCCATATTGGTGAAATTTTGGTTGTCCCCACATACCAGCATATTCTTATATGCTGACCCACATTTTGTTTGTCAGTGTTTTAGGTACAACCTTGAAATGTACAAATAGTAAAGTGACACATGGTGAAAATAAGAAATAATGTATAAGGAGGATTAGATAGAATAGATCCAAGATGGAGATAGAAGTAGATAACCAAGTTTTTGAAAAAGGTATGAAAAGTTTTATTTTATTACAACTTTTCAATATAGTCTGGTAGAATTTGATAATTATTATTGATAATTTGTCAAACCTTTGATCCTGTTAATTGGGATAACGACTCTGACCTTCGGTTCTCCCTTAATTGGGGGTTACCGGGAGGCGGGGTCGTTATATTTGGTATCAGAGCCTAGGTTCCTCATTTAATCTTTAATAATTATTAAATTTTACAAACTTTGTAGAACCCAAGGGAGTTATGAAAGGATTTTCCAAAAGACAGAGGTGTCTAGAAAAGGATCACATCCGGGGGCTGGCAAGATTTTCCTCCGCAGCGCTAGTCGGAATATGAGGACTCCTGGATTTGTATCACTACCTGGCTAATGTCTCAGGATTTGACTCGAAATAAGATACCTTTAGGACTCTCTCATCTTTCTCATCCCTTCTCAACTCAAATGCTTTTAAGGATTAGGGTTTTCTCTCTCTTCCTCACTCTCTTGAGGTATGAGTAAAGTTGATAGGGTTTAAGGAATCCTCCACCAAATTAATGAAAAGCATGTAAATAAGATGTCATGGACATAAACTTAATAGTTTAAGCGTAAACTAAAGAATAGTTGCATGCTTAGGTCGGATGACATATGTTGTCATGCCCTCAGGAGAGACCTTAGGCTAGACCTCCTTGTCAGGAGGATGAGTGGAGAAAGTTAGTCTTGGAGGTAGAGACCTCCATTATAAGTAGAGACCTGGCACATCCTCTGAGGATGATGCTAACCCTAACCCTAAATGGTGGTTAGAGAGAGAGATGGAATGATGAGTTAGATGTCATACTAGACCAGGGGTGTGGGCATGCTTGTGGATACCCATGACGATATGAACCATGTGAGGTTGGATGACCTAGTACCTTTGGCAACCCAACCCTGGAAAGGTTCGTGCAAGTTAGAGTGAAGGATAGCTCCTTCAATGATGAGGTTAGTGAAGAATCTATAGAAACCATATGGAGTTATGTGAGTAGGGAATAACATGCACCCAAGGTACATCAGTAGTATGGGAAGTAGGTTGAAACCCTAGACAGGAGAGTATGTTGGATAGCTTATGAGATAAGCATGAGGAGCTATGAATAATCTTTAGCAAACATAAGAAGAAAATAGGCTTCACCCATGTAGGGGTATGCTGTGAGTTTGATCCTTCATGTAGAGAGGACATCTAGTAGTAAAGCTAGTTGTGGATTTAGCTCTAGAGAGAGAGAGAGAGCAGGACCCAAGCAATAAGGTTGGAAGCTTAGACTCTGAGATATGAGGAACAGTGGGGAGTTGAGGATGATGCGACCCAAGTGGATGGTTGTGGTTGCCTCATGCATGATCCCTGGAGGCTAAGGATATCTTGGTTGCCTTTAGAGGAACCAAACCCTAGAAAGAGGATGAGGCTTCGGGTACCCATGTGCCTATGGTATAAGTGTTTACCTTCTAGGGATAGGAAGAGGAGTTCCTTAAACCCGGAGGAGGTTTAAGTAACCAGTAGTGAGGCCTTCTACCCAGTTAGTTGTCCTTGAGAAGGACTCAACTCTGAGGTGTTTCTCAAGTAGAATGATGATAGGAAGGGCATATAATACCTTGTACATGCTTGGTTCATGGTTAAAAGGTTGAGCATGCAATCAGACATCCAAAAAGTGAACCTAGGGTTCCTAGGCCTAAGAGGGGAAGTGGTGTCCCTGATGCTCCTAATGAGGTTTCAGTTTCTATAGACTTGAGCATGGCACTCCTCATGTTGAGAGGAAAGGGAAACCCCATAAGTTTAAGGTATGTTTGATGAAACCCTCACAGCTAAGTTGGTGATGTGGGAAGGTTTGTTCTTGGTCCAATGTTGAGGAATGATAACAAGTATGACCTAGCATGGTTTAGTAGGTGGTCTTCTTGTGCCTTAGTAGCTTGCTAGGGTTAAGCATGATGTAAAACCTAGACATAAGCACGTTTGTGACCTTTGATGTAGTTTCCTCCCATCCTGGGAGAGGAACCCTTTTGTAGGGTGTATACCAGTTTTGTTGGTTTTGAGGTAACCTAAAGAGGTCTCAATAGGATCTTAAGAAGCTAAGTGAAAAGTACATAGTAAGAGAATGAACCTGTAGACCTATAGATAACCATCTCTAAGTGCATGTGGGTGTGTTACCATGGAGGTAACTGGTATGGGGCTTGACCAAGGTAGGAAGGTCGCCATGACCCCTATGAAAGGATGAAAGTCAACCCAGGAATGCAGAGAGAGATGATGGAGACTTAGGTAAGGTTATAAGTTGGACATGTACTATATTAGAATCTTAAGGCTATCTGAGGGTCAGTAGGGATAAGACTGATGGAAGTCGGAGTTGCCTAATTCCCTAGTTGCACATGACCATAGGGTCGAAAGGTAACATCTATCATTGTCTGAGGGCCATGGGTTAGGAGATTTATCACCTTCATGAACTCATGGGACCCAAAGGGCAGATGAGTAGGGCACTCTCTGGATGCCTAAGGGAAGAGGGATGACCCCAAAAGTGCCGACACCCTACAGACCTAGAGGAGATAACCAAGGATTGGGTGGTAACCCAAGTAGGTTCGAGATCAATTTTCCTTGGAAGTAAGTTGGATGTTTGTGATGTTGAGACATAAGTTGCACGTTTCAACTTAGATTTGAAGGTGTACTGGCAAGGTGGGATGTACCATCTCTACTCTTGGAACATGAAGAACATTGTATTTGGACTGTAGCCAAATGCTTATTTCCTCTTGTTATGGGAGTGAGAGATAGGACAATATGCATGCCATACACCAAGGATAAAGATGACGTGAATTGGGACATTGCTATGAGGTATGAGGACAGAGATGATAACATACCCTTGTGGAGTGGACGATATGTGGATGGTTTACAAATAGTAAGAGAAATAAGGTAGTCATCTTATGAGGATGTTTTTATCATGAGCTATGAGTAATACAATGTTTAGTATGAAAACTAAGAGGATGAGCTCAGAGTTTCGTGATGAAGATAGAATTAGAGTTTGAGATGAGATGATAAAGTGGAATATAGGGAGGTGTATGTCTTCGACATTACCTAATACATAAGGATATGAGGTGGTAATGGATGCTCTGGTTGAAATGCAGCTGCCTGCTTTAGCTGGAGGCTAGAAGAGGTTGTTAGGTTAACCCTAACTTTGTGAGATATGTTTGGCTAACACTCAGATGAATGAGATATGTCGAACAAGTTAGTAGTGGTTTAGTTAGCCATCTTAGGCCTTGATGCAAGAAAAGGATGGTGGTAGAACCACATATGCACTTCTTTGGAAAAGAGGGTGATGAAACCCCGATTAGAGTGGTTTAGGGTTTCTGAAGAATTGATGTTGAGGAGTCATGATATACATGAGATCGTGATTTTGAGATCACCGTGCACCATAGTACCATGAAGATAGTAAGTGATAGTAGTACTTTGAATACCTAAGATAAAGTTGCATGTGGCATGTGGCCATGAAGGCCAGGAGATGAAGGACGAACACCAGTAACCCAAAGAGTTGATGTAGAGGATAAAGAGTCCCCAAGAGGGAATGGGAGTTCATCACTATGGATGTTGTGGTAAGTCTCCTCTAGACCAAGGAAGGTCAAGATGCAATATGGGTTATGGTAGATCGCCTTGAGAAAGAAAGAATACTGTCAAGGGACAGATCCAGTTGGACTACATAAGAGAAAGATGGTTCAACTACACCATGATGCGAGTTCAAAAGTTCTTGAGTATAACCTAAAGATTCACTTCCATGTGGTGGAAGTAATTACATGAAGAACTCGATGTTAGTACAGTTTATCACCCCTAACTAATGGTTAGTATAATCCAGACTAGAGGGTCTGAAAAGAGCATGTGTGGTTGTTCAGGGTGATACATGGAGACAATTCTTGTCTTCTGTAAGATGTGACGATAACCACCATAGCCAGTATCGGGATGTAAAGAAGCTATGTAAGGGAGGTTGTGTCGGTCACCACTTCATTAAGATGATGTTGGTGAAGGGACCTTGTGAAGGTCAGGAAAAGGACCACAGTGTGTGTAGATGAAGTCTCTTTGATCATGCAATGACTAAAAAAGAGCCCAGGTGTGACATGAGTCATGAGCTGATGCAAAGCAGACTGACATGCAATTCACTATGGGAGAGTATGTGATGTGAAAATCCGACCCCTCTAAGCTACAACTGAGAAAGTTGAGTCCCAGATATATGGGTCCATTTGAGATGGATTGGTGGAGATGGTTGTGTCTAGCCTTACCCCTCAGGATAACATGATGTATAAGGTGTTCAATAAGTATGATGTAGAGCACTATGTGAGGTACCCAAGCCATGTGCTGAGCCATGAACCTATTCAGCTTTATGAGAGGCTGAAATGTCCTGAGTCACCTATGAGGGTACGATATACCAAGGTAAGAAAGAACTCAGATGGAAGAATATTATATGATGAAGGTTTTTGGGAACCACCATGGAAAGGGTGAGGCCACATGGCATCCATGATGGACATAAGAAAGGCTTATCATGTTTGTTGTGAGCTTGGTGGAATTTTGAGGGCAAAATTCCTATAAGAGGGGAAGGATGTTACAACCCCAAATTTTGGGTTCTTTTGGTGAGAAATGTAATTTCTCCTATTAAGGATATTTGAACAAATAATTATATAATTTGTTTTGAATAAATGGAATTCGTTTACAATAGCCTTGTTGGTTGTTTTGTGGGCTTTATTGGCTATTAGGCCCAATAATAAGGAAAAGACAAAAGAAACTCCATTATTAATAAGAAATGGAGAAAAGAAAGATGTCGAAACATCTAGAAGGCAAAAGAATATAATCCAAAGGTAGATTTCATGCCTCTTGGGTTCCTTGGGTTCCAAGGAGTCCAAAGTTGCAAAGATAATGCAACAAGAAAAGAAAAGATCAGTTAAATATTTCTTTATTAGGAAAGAAATTGAAAACAATGATAAAATGTGGAAAATAAGTGGAAAGAGGTATGATTGAGTTATTCTTGATGGCTTTTCGTATCCATAAGGTTCCTAATGTTAAAAGTAATTCCAATAAGGAAAATAAAAAGAGATAAAAAGAGAGATAAAGAGAAATCCTCAAAAATAGATATTTTAATCAAGAAATAAAAAGGATAATGAAAAATAAAGGATGTGGATGCATCTAGAAGGATAATAAGCATCCTTCGAAAAGGATTTCAAAATCTAAGGGTTCCTTGGGGTCCAAGGAGTCCCAAATAGCAAGATAATGGTTTGAGGAAAGAGAAAATAACCATTAAATGAATTTTATTAATGAGTAACTTGCCTTTGAAGAAATAGACCTTTTCTTTCGGAGTTTTAGACTCAAACTTGACATGCGAGTAGGTAAAGGCAAGAGAGAGAAACCCTTAAAATTTGGTTGGAAAATAGTGCACAGTTTCTGAGTTATGAAATTTGCAAAATTACATAAAGTTAGGTTATTAATTGCCTAAGGATTTGATGTCATGATGTAATTGGATTATCTTTCCAATTCCCTGATTTTGGGCTTTATGTGGATCGTTGGATCACGATCCAACGATCATGGATGACTCCCATAGGCGCGAGGAGTCTTGTGCTAGGTAGGTTGGAGATGATCCAAACTTGGATCATTGTGAAAATAGGAAAGAGATTTAGATCGCGAGATTAGCACCTTTGAACACGGGAGGGAAATCCGATGAGAACCAACCCTACGTGTTAGGGGTGTGGTCGCCGATTCGGAGAGTCCCCGATCCAATAGGGATCTACCTCTGACCCTATATATAGGGGAGGATTCATGGGGGCACCAGCACGCTAGCTCATCAACCCACAATCTTTGGAGAGCGGCGATGAGCGATTCCGTGCAGCCAATTCAAAGATCCACCCTGACCTTCCCTCTCGTCCACCTAGTTTGCCTTGTTGGAGTTCGGTGAGTTGGAGGCGGGCCTAGCACAGTAAGGATGAGAAATTGAGGTCGTGGTTGAGTTCGGTGGAGGGAGGCGAACCTCCCTAGATGATCAACACGCTCATAGGTGGTTGAAACCACGGAGTCAACTGAGGAGTTGACCGTGTGGACAAGACAGAGCCGGTGTGAGGAAGAAGAAGACCTTGTAGTCTTTTACAAGTTTGCCCCTCTGTGCCTTCAGTTTAGTTAAGGGAAATGCTATACTTTGCTTCCTTTAATCATGAGTGAGGTGTGTCTTTGTGGGCCATTGGATTTCTCGTGGTCCAGTGGACCACGGATCGGATGGCCAAATTTTTTTCTAAAAAGATAAATAATAATTCAAGTTAATGTTTTTCTTGCAAAAATCATAACTTTTAACAAGAAGCTCCGATCAATAAAGTCAAAATATGAAAATTGATCCTCAGAATGAGAGGAACACAAATAAATTATATTTGAAGCTTAATTCTACTTTCAACTCATAAAGTATGTAAAGATGTTATCTTTAATGGTTTAGTTGATGAAAACCCCTAATCTTTGATGATTAATGAATTAGAAAGGGTTATATGGATGTTTAAAGTTGATATTAACATGTTGATTATAAAAAATGCATTAGATCTAAAAGGATGAACCTTACGCATAATTTGATTAATTTAGGGTTACATGTGCATAAATAAGCTTTAATGGGCCTTGAAACCCTAATGTTAGTAATTATGTTTCTTAAAGCTTAAATGTTAGTAATTATGGGCCTTGAAACCATAAATAAGCTGAGATTTGATGGTTTTAAGCTATTTTGAGTATAAAAGTTTCTAATTGTGGATAAATACCCTTAATTTGGTAATTAGGGTTTTCTAATGAAATAATGTAATAAATGAAGTTCATATGTGAATTAGACCATAATGAAATATGAGTTGTCAATTTGAAAGAAACCAAAGATAATTTTTGGGTCTAATGATCTTGACATAATTTAAAAGGATAAAAATGGTAGTTTTAATGTAAAAGAGGCATAATAGACTTAATGGACATTTATTTGTGCCTTTAATCCGAAATTAGGGTTATATGTTGTTAAAAGATAACCTTAATATCTTTTGTGAAGAATAGATGAGATAATTAGGGTTTGTGAGTAATTGTATAAAATTAGGGTTTAAAATATTATAAATGAAGAGAAACCCTAATTGCAATGGAAACCCTAAAAGTGGACTAGAAACCCTAGGAAGTGATCTTGGTTTAATAGATCTTGATGGCATGATCAATGATAGGAAATTGTATGCATATTTCAGGATCTCTTTGTGTGCTTGCTTGCCTATTGGATTTTTTGCATTGATTGGATTAATTCTATCTCAAATCATCCTAACAGGTATGTGGTTAATTATGGTTAATCACATTAGTTTCCCGAAGAGTTTCTCGGATGATTCATCGCATTGAATGCAACCTATCCGTTTGGATGTTCATACATGCAAATTATATAGTCACTATGATTATCACAATTTTAAAATAAGTGTGTATTCTCGCACCTACATGCCACCCTGATGGATGATGCAAAAAGGTTAAGCCTAGGAGGGAAGACCAATGGGAACCATGAGAGGTGACCCCAGACACCAAGCTCGGGAATGAGAAGGTGGTCTATGTTGCATGACTAATGGGCACCATGAGAGGTGACCCCAGGCACGAAGCTCGGGATTGAGAAGGTGGCCTTAAGTCAATGGCAAAACAGAAACCCTAGAGGGGGTATTCCAGGGTTAGGGCAAAAGCGGTGGAGAATGACACATTGAAAATGTAAATTGTCTTGTTAATTACCTTGATTGTGATAATTAGATTGTTAGCCATATTGGTGAAATTTTGGTTGTCCCCACATACCGACATATTCTTATATGTTGACTGACATTTTATTTGTCGGTGTTTTAGGTACAACCTTGAAATGCACAAATAGTAAAGTGAGACATGGTGAAAATAAGAAATAACGTACCAGGAGGATTAGATAGAATAGATCCAAGCTAGGGATAGAAGTAGATAACCATGTTTTTTAAAAAGGTATGCATAGTTTTATTTTATTACAACTTTTCAGTATAGTCTGGTAGAATTTGATAATTATTATTGATTTTTTGTCGAACTTTTGATCCTGTTAATTGGGATAACGACTTTGACCTTTGGGTTTCCCTTAATTGGGGGTTACCGAGAGGCGGGGTCGTTACATTACCCATCTTAATTTGGTTAAATTTGGTGAAAATGTCCATAAATATTAGGAGTGCATGAATAACTGTGTTGTTTACTAGTACATCAATGGGTACTAATGGAAATTTAATCCTAGGATCACTTTGTTGAGATCATGATATTCCATGCAATATTGTATTTATTCATGATTCTTTGGTATGGGTACAATGTTTTTAAGCTAAGTGGCATAGTTGAACACCTATAAGAAACCAAAACCATACAGATTATGAAACTCCACTATGACCTAAGGGTCCATTCTGGTCATAGATGTCTAGATTTCTATTAGACTGGGTGAATGTTAGGGATGATACAGATGAAATAAATTGTAATTTGTTTGTCCAACCTTAACAAGTTTCAGTTCATTAGGAAAGTATATCAAAGTAATTACACATGAGTTTTTTTAAATGATTCTTGATGAGTTGAGGTCGACACACCCCTTTTGACTTTGCATGGATTGTAGTGTGAGCTGAGGTTAACTACCTCTGTCTTGTCATTGATGTGAATGGTATGTTAAATGGTTGTGCTTCTTCAACATGTAGTATGAGATGCGAACATCTTCAAACTATCTATCTTAATCATCTTATAATTATACTACTTATGAGAAATGGACACTAAACTTGTTTGAAAAAGTATCTATAATGTTTTCGGTTATCATCATTTTGCAACTTTTTAGAGTTTTCAGTGGAAGGCAGGAGTAGTGTGGAACATGGTCAAACCAACACTCTAGTATCTCCAAAATATTCCTATAACATGATTTTTCTAGGAAGTCGAGGTGGCTTTTCCTTCAAGACATTCCACTCCTCTATTTGCCAATTGTTTAGTATATTTGTGCTTCACATATGGCATATGAGTCTTCACGGATCTTTTGTGGTGTCTTTTTCAAAGATGGAATTCATCCCCGATCCCTAAATCATTTCATAGGCACCATAATACTTATTACAATTGACCCCATGGTGTTACTCCATGCTTATAAGGCTCCACTCCTTGTAATCAGTTAGTCTTGATGAGACTGAGATGGACACTAGTGTGGTGAAGATGGCCTAATTGAATTATATCCCCATTTCTTTAAGAACTTGATCATTAGATTCCATTACATAGACACTAATGATTTCATCTCCTTGATCATTGCAAGGGCCTCCATAGTATCTGTACATTATCTTCCCATTTGAGTTTGTACATAATGGTTGGTCAACCGTAAATGTGAGTTTAGCTTTGCTAATACCATATTGGGATGGAGTATCATGTTCTTGGACTAATGGTTGTTATGGGAAGTCCATATGACTCGAGAACTCCATTAGCAATGAATTTTTTTATGATGCTAAAACAAATTCTAGGGTATCCATCTTATACTTCATCATCAACCTCTTGAGTGAGGGAAGATAACTTCACAGGTCTGGTACCACTATAAGTTTTAGATTTATCTGCCAATGTGGAAATAGTGTAGCTTAAGTATGGATGGTGACATTTCCTCTCGGGACTAGTTCCCTTGGAACCTAAGTCCTTTCTATACAATATCTTGAGCTAGTACTCTTCATCAAGTCATATTCATAGAGCTACGCTTTTGGCAAGGAGGTAGATAGATGAGGTAGCCTTGTCTTCTAAAATCAATTGAAATGGGCAATATCAAGGCCAACTTCCAATATGGTGTCCATCTTGTGAGTGGGGGCAGTAGTAGGATGGGCTATTGAACCCTAGACACATCTTATGGGTTGTTAGGATTTTTTACAATCTCAGTATGCACTCGTTGACTAGATCAGAGGCCTTGATCCTTGCAAATTCTCCTTTTTCTTAATCAGCGAGAGAATTGTACTAAGTCATATTGTAGATGGCACAAATCTGTATTTTGGTGGTGGTACATCACTGATAGTGGTGAAATGAACATCTTGAATATGAGCCAGAGGTTGTCTTTCTCTATACAAGGTATTACTTCTTTGGTTATCTACTTGGATACGGTGAATGGCACACCCCAAGTGGTCTTTTTTTTGCTTTAATGATGATGGAATCACCCTATTCAAATGTATCCATGGTATTCCTAGGAGGATATTGAAATATGGGATTTGCTTATGACCATAAATAAGATTGAAAATGTTTGCGGCCCAACTAAAGTTCAAGTGTGATATCTTCTTGTACATCTTTTGGTGCACTGTAAAAGAAAGATTCTTTCTTAATTGTTGATTGTAGTTTAGAGAGTTTTTATCTGAAAGATGAGCATCTTGAGGGTACATACATTGAGAAATTACCCATTGTCAATGAAGCATAAAAGGATCTTGAGGCCTATATATTTTTTAGTGATAAGAAATAGGTTGTTATGGTTTCCTCCTTTAGGTATTTCCTCTTCAAATAAGGATACCAAATGAAAATATTCTGATGAAGGAAACGAGTTCCTTTGGGTTAACCACTTTACAGAAACAGGGTCCTTCAAAGGTATCATAGATTTTGATGGGCAATGGAGCTTTGCATCATGTCTACTAGTGATACTTCTCCTTTGGTATTATTCATGAACTCAATGATCTCTTCTCCTTGAAGAGTGGTTTCTTCACACAACTCTGGCGTGTTATGTACTCAATTTGGATTTACTATTAAACTGAAGATTCCACTAGTCTTGTTTTCATTATCAATTTTCTAGCATTTTTGGGGACCCCTTTGTAAAATTTGAAATTTATCTTTCCTTCATCTAGGGATGGAGATTCCCCACTGAGTTGGCTTGGGCCAAAACATGCACTTACCTAAGGACATGAAATTCTTTTCATTTTCCTTCTTGAGCTTGCATTAATATGGACAACAAGATTACTTGAACCATGGTTGGTAGTGGTAGGATAGTTGGCATGGTAAGAACCATTGTTGGTTCTTTTAGAACCCTAATTGGTGAAAAGTTTTGTCCTAGACAACCCCAAGTATGATGATTGGACATTGGGTGATTCTTGGGATCACATGCTTGTTTTCTTGGACATAATAAATGATATTAGTTTATTAACACTGATAATCGAGGGTTTTTTTTAAAGAGAAATTGGTCCCACATTCATTACAGTGGTGTCAGACATTCAATGATTATGATGTGTTTTTAGCACGTCCATCACAAATTTCCTTGATTCAATTGAATCATGCAGAGCATGCATGAGAGCATGGCCTGAGTTAGTTTTCTACTCTAGTGTGATGTAATTGTAGTGAGCATTAGATATATAGATTTTGGGTAGTGGATTAGACGGATCCATTATGGATAGGAACTTTGATAGGTGTTAGATGGTAGGAAATATAGTGTTGATGGAATCTCCCAAAGGAGTGAACTTTCTCTTAGACTTTGTTGGCTCTTCTAGACATGGCATACTCTACTAGTCCCTCTACTTGTCATGTTGTGTTGTTTGTGATGGGTTGTTGTGTGAGATCTACCTTGGGTTTCTATGTTTGATTAGGAGCTGCATGGAAAGATGAGTTTTATCATCTGTCGATGTTGCCATTTGATTGACTTTGCATGACTACTACGGTACTACCGTAGAGTTAACAATCTTGGTCTTATTCCAATTTAGTTTTTGGTTTTTTGTTAAAGATGAGGATGGAGACTGAAAAGTGAGGCCTATGTTCTGGTAGTTGATGAATGCATATTCATCCTAGTTTTAGTTGCATTTTCAGCTTAGATTTGCATCAATTTCCATCATTTCACTTAAAAATTAGATTACATTTATATTTTTATTGATTTTATATCAATTTATAAGATTTTAGTCCATTTTCCCCATTTACATGGAAGTCTTAAGCTATACTACATAGTAGGAGTGTAGGTGGTGGTGGTCCCACTAACCGACTTAGCCTCAAAAGAGGACTATTTTGCATAGTTCATTCCCATCAGTTGGAGACTTCCACCTTCATCAACCTGCTACTTTCTCCACACAGTAATAGATCCAACACACAAGTGAGGAAGATTGAAGGTTGTAGTCCATGGCTGATGAATGTTCAAATATGTTCTTCCTTATCCATCAAGGCCATTTTTTTATTAGTTTGAAAAGTTGCTTCCGCACGTTATAACTGCAACCTCTTCTTATTCTATGACCATTTCTTTCTTCTCCTTTTCCCTTTTTCTTTCCTTAACTACTTCCACAAGTGAGTTGTCCTCCGTCTAGGGTGTGGGGAGTAGCCAAACTATTCAGTTTTGCTCTTCTTTCTACATCTATTTTTGTATGGACCATTGCATGTTTAGAATCAATCCTTTTGTGCTTGTAAGCTTGTCTGATCAACAAATTTTACATTTTTGTCATGATCTTAGAGGTAGAGAACTTCATATACAAGATCTAGGATATGAATTAAATTCTAGTTAAACCCTTAATGACAAATTAGGGTATGTGTTTTCCAAGGCGATAGATGTATGATTTCTAGGTAAGACAACGATGAACTTGGAGTTATATTTGTCTGGGATTTTCTCATCATGGAAAAATGGGAATTTTCCTGACCTCAACATATACATATTCATGCATAGTATGATTATGTGAGAGAGTGAATGATGGGTAGCAGTGGTGAAATCCAATAGACCTTAATGTTAACATTCATTAGTTTATCAACCTTCAAAATTTAACCTTTTATTATCTAAAATTGTATATACTATACGACCACCAATCTTGTGATAAATACTAGTTCCTATCTGGTTACCATGGTGACTAGTTCTTAAAAATGTTGCCCTTTTGGTTTGATCCTGAACTATACTACAATAAGATTTGTCCCCGTGTGGGTGGTGATTATTGTACTTGCTATGTACACTCTAGGGATTCACCGTAGTGAGTTTTCCTGTAGAGTACTCATGTTAAATTTTGGGACCATTGCTAGGGGCAAAGAAATTTTTTTGTCCTTTTAACCAAATTGGATTAGTTACCATTTTTATTTTTCCATTGATTCCTTTGAATGTAATCTTGAATCAAAATGATTTTCAAATATCTTAACTTATTTATTTGCACTCATCAAGAACCATTTCTACTGCATGTGACAATCTTGTAGTTTTAGACCAAGATTAGATTTCAATCTAGAGATTGAACAAACCTACCACAGGATCCTTCGCACACATGAAGCCAAGATGTCTGAAGAGGATATCAACCATAGGGTTGAAGTAACACTTGTGACACAACGAGATAGGTTCTTGGCCAAAGTTGGAGAAGCAATTGATGACTGCATATTCTCCCTAGTTTTAGTTTCATTATTCATTTAATATTGTCTTGAATGCCATGATTTTACTATAGAACTATCTTACATTTAGTTTTCCTTAATTTTATGACAATTTATAAGGTTTTGATCCAAATCCTTGGCTTTCATGGCAGGATTAAGCTTCATTGTGTAGGAGTGTAAGATGTGATGATCCTGCTAAACTTTTGAAACCTAATTTTTGATGATCCACTCCATCTTCAGTTGTTGAAGCCTTCAATCTACATTACATCTACCATGCCATTCACTAGTCTTTCCTACCATCAGTTTCTATTCCTTTGGCTAATTATCCATCAATGATGGCCTTCAACCTCATGCCAACACCCCACGGGTGGGTTTGTATCTGTCTGACCAACCATCAGTTTGGCCTCTCTTTCTAGCCATAGGTTGAAAACTGATGCAAGTCTATAGTTTTCCTTTTAATGGCTGAACAGGCTCGGCCTTCCAATGGTTCTCTTGATCCACCTTTTGATTGTTAGCCTGACCCCACCTATCGGTGGGTCTCTAGTACACCTCTTATAATGGGAGTATTGTTTCCACCTTCTGAAGGCACTCTGGCTTCTTCTTCTGATAGTGTTCATGCACCTAACAATTTATGGATGTTATGCATGATGTACTGATTTAGAACTTGCATATCTCGTCCGATGGTCATGTAGACTACTCTACTCTCCTACCTATGGAACTTTTGAATGTTGTGTGACCCGAAAACTTCTTCACCGCGCCGCCCCTTCACCTTCATGACGGTCGGCCATTCAAAGGAAAAATGGATGGGATGTCCAAACCCTACCAGCCAGCTATAAATACAGGACAATAGGCTCTATGGGGAGGCATCTCTTCTCCTTCCGTCAGTCTGCCAGATTCACAACCCAACCATCAAAGATGATCTCAACTGGTGCTTCCATTGGTTGACACATGACGACCGCCTCTCCACCAAGGCTCAACCTATTATCCTTGAAGGAGGAAGGTCGATGGAACCTCCACATCATTCATCCATATGTTAGTTTCTCATCCACAGGTTTGCCCCAACAAGGGAGGAGGATGAAGAAATAGGCCACGCAATGAAGGTCATGGGCAGACAATGCTGCTACATATCTTCTACCCTCTTAGATGCTAACTATATCACTCCTTTCCCTTGTTGTTTTTTTTGATCTTTTTATGATCTACGGTAGTTCCTTTTTCTCTATGTGTGTGGGGAGTACCCCTCTATTTACTTTTGTTATATTACTACATCCATGCATGTATGAGCCTTATTACATGTTGAATCAATTGTTTTTATTCTTGTATGATTGTTCGGCCAGCATGTTAACATGTTTGTCATGATCTTATGTGTAGAGAACTTCAAACCCAAGATCTAGGATATCGATTGGTTTTTGTTGAACTCCTAATGAGAGTTTCATATAGTTTTTTTCTGGGGTGTCAGATATAAAATCACTAGTTAAGGCGACAATGATCCTAGAGTGATGTCTATTCAGGTTTAATCCTAATTCTAAAAGGGGAATTTACTTGCCCTCTGGGATATTTTTTACACGTGTGTGTGATGTAGTAAGAGAATGGTTGTAGGTAATGGTGTTGAAATCCAATCACCCTAGTGTATCCATACATCTAATAATGTTAGATTTTAGTTTAGTCTTTTATTTCTGCACATTAGTTGTAATCAACCAAATCCACCTTTTGTGCTAAATACTCTTCCTAGCTGGGTTAAATTGATCAACCAAATCTAAAAAATGTTTTCCATTGGGTTCAATCCTTAACTATAATGGGACAAGATCCTTTCACTTGCAGGTGATGATTATTATATGTTGGATAAGATAAACTCTAGGTATTCACCCCTAGGGAATTTGTTGGTGTGATAATATCCACAACAACAATGCAAGTAAAACTAAGAGCAGTAGAGGAAGATGAATGATAGAAAGATCCATGAGAGTTCTCTATACTAAAAGATGTTAATATACACAATACCATAGTTTTTTAACTATGAAGTAAATGGCGGCGAAACCTAGGGGTCGAAGGGGCTTTGGCGATGGCGGTGGAGGCGCTAAAAGAAACGTTGAATCTGAGGTGGATAGGGGTGGACTCGATGGGAGAAAGCAGATGAGGGCACTAGGGAGACGATCGGAGACGCAGAAAATCGAAGCACCAATCCTTTAACCCAGCAGAACGGGGAGGGTTTCACTATCCCGGAACTAGGCTTGCGATTCAACTTTGCAGGGTTGAAAGGAGTACAAGAAGACCAGAATACAGATGGCGGTGGAGGCAGAACCCATACGAACCAGGAAGGAAGCGAGGAGGGTGGCCAGAACCTGGATCTGATAGCTATGAGATCCCAGCATGGGACGGAACAGGGGAGTCGGAAAGTATTTCACCAAACTGGGGAACAAACACAATAGACATCATATAGTGGTGTTGTATCTAGAAGCCAAATCCCAGGAAGGAACGATACATTCATTGAGAACCTATACGTGGAGAAGCTATCGGTCCAAGATGTTACGCTAGGTGAAGTAGAGGGGAAACCAGTGATATCGATAATTCCTGAGGCAGAAGACAATCTTATTAAGCCTTAGAGATATGTTGTTGTTGTGAGATTGCTAGGAGCGGACATAGGATATATGACGCTCTGTGATTGCCTAAAACACTTGTGGAAGATTACGGGCCATTTCAACATGTACGAGATGGAAAAAGGTCACTTCGTGATCCAACTATCTTGCCAAAAAGACTACGATGCAGCTATGACAGGGGGACCATGGAAGATTTGTGGCTTAAACCTCATCGTCTGGGACCGGTACCCTACTTTCAAGCCAAGGGAGGAATTTCCTGAGTTATTCGTGGCATGGGTGAGAATAGTAAACCTGCCCCTTCATCTGTATGTTCCGACCATGTACGAGTATATAGGGCTGGCACTCGGCATACTCATTAAGGTAGATGAGCATATAGCCAGTTGCACAAGAAGTCATTTTGCGAGGCTCGCAGTCGAGGTAGATATGACCAGGGAACTAGTAGCAACTATTCTGATTAATGGAGAGGAGTACAAAGTTGTGTATGAAGGGCTACCCTTAGCATGTGCTCGATGTGGGCAGGAAGGCCATGCCTCAAAGGACTGTCTTACGGAGAACGTTGTGGCAGATACTGAAACAAATAGGCCACCACACATTCATACATCAACAAATACTAGACACAGCAACGAAAGAACAAACATGGTGGAAGAGGGATGGCAGATATAGGGCCATCAAAAAGGGAGGAGGAAGCAGGTGCAGAACATGGAAAAGCACATTCACACGCAAGATGTTAACCCGTTTGCTAGCCTTTGGGAGGAAGATGAGGCGGAACACACTAGAGGTGAGAAGGAAACGGTGCCTATTGTTGAACAAACTAGAAGAATAGAGAAAGTGTGGAGAAAGAAGAAAGCAACTAAACAGGGAGAAGAAGGAAGCACGACATCAAAGGTCCTACAGGATATCACAAATACGCAGACAAATAGAAACACCAAAGACAATACCATCGGGAACAATACCACCAAGTCGGCACATGTTGTTGTCAGTCCGTCAGTTGATGAAATAGTTGAGGTTATTGAAGTGGAGGAGGGGGACAACGATATGGAGACAATAGTAAACACAACCAGCAATGCTATAAACCAAATGTAGATGACATCTAAGGCACTGTGTGAGATCAATGAGGTACTGGCAGGTAATGGACAATTAATAGCAGGAAGGAGGTGTAAAAGCGTGGTAAGAAGCGGCCACATTCTACAGCTGATGCCCGAAGGAGAAGTCCAAGAGGAATAGAAACCACCGCCCAAAGTTCTGATGCAAACAAAAAGCTCAGTCATGAATCAGAGGAAGGTAGGTTGGGAAGTCACGAGGAAGATACAACATCAAATAAAGAAAATGAGGAAAGTTCGTCAGGGAACTTGATTGAGGAGGATATCAGGGACGATACAAACATCCCCTCCACCTATAGCTGAACCTATGTTAGACCTCATGTGCTGGAACATTTGAAGTATTTGGAAGAAGGAAACACAACGCAATCTCAAAGAGTTAATGTCTGTCCACATACCAAAGATCGTGGCGATCATAGAACCATGGCTGAGTGGGACAAATGAAACACAAACAATCACTAGACTCAGTTTTGAGAAATAATTCCGAGTAGAAGCTCAAGGTTTCGCCGGAGGAATATGGGTGTGCTGGAATGAAAGGGACTGTGAGATATCTATCATCAATTACCACCACTAATTTGTAACGTGCTGCATCAATAATACCACCCTGTTAACCATCGTCTACGCAAATCCACACATTACAGTAAGGAAGTTCCTTTGGAAACATCTGATACGAATGGGCAACAAATTCACCAACCCATGGATTGTGCTAGGCGACTTCAACACCACTTGTAATCCTAGTGAGAAAAGTGGGAGTGTACACTATAATTTCTCTGAGGCTAGAACATTCTAGGAAATGCTACTAGAAGCGGGACTGTCTGATCTTGGCTTCTCAGGACCTAGATTTACCTTCAAACGAGGCAATTTATAGTAGCGCCTAGATCGGGCTGTCGCAAATACGACGTTCATCCAGAAGTACGGTAATTTCTTCGTCGAACACTTACCAAGATTGCAGTCATTTCATAGTCTCATTTTGGTTAAGTGTATCCGACATAAAAAGGCTGAAACTTATGGATTCAGAGCAAAGGTGGCGTGGGCCACTAGTACAGAGTTCCAGAAAATGCTTTCTAGCAGCTGGAAATAGAATGCAGATTTCAATGATGCCCTTAAACATATAAAGGATAAGGTCTGCAAGTGGGACCGGGAGCAAATACAAGCTAGCAGGAAGAGAAAAACCACTTTACTCCGCAATATAAATAGATTGGAAAAAGAACTTGCCAATTGTTATAATCCAATCACTGACAGCATCTATGTAAACATGAAAGCTAACTTAGATGCGATACTGAAAGAGGAGGAAGAAGAATGGAAAATCAAAAGCCACATAAATTGGATCAAAGACAGCGAATCGAACACTAAATTTTATAGTGCACATGTCAAGCAAGGGAGAAGGAAGAATACAATACTTCAACTAAAAAATAATGATGGAGAGTGGATCTCTGAGGAAGAACAGCTGAAGGAATTGGTTCACACACATTTCTATTCAATTCTTACTGAAAAGGCACAAAGACGAATGATGACGATCAACTCTATTCCAGGCCACTACAAGAAGTTGACACTGACTCAGCTAAATAGGATTACTACAGAACCTAACGAAGACGAATGCCAAAAAATACTGAAAATTATGAACCCATATAAAGTTGCAGGTCCAGATGGAATCAACGGACTTTTCCTGTTAAACCATTGGGATGTGGTGAAACAATTAGTGCTGGCTACTGCCAAAAAGCCTTAAGAGGTGAACCTTTATCCAAAGAGCTATGTGATTCCAAGATTGTTCTTATACCAAAGATTAGCAAACCTTTATCATGCGACCAGTTAAGACATATCTCTTTAAATAACCTCTGCTTAAAGCTCATATCAAAAATTGTAGTCGAGAGGTTGAAGGGGTATCTACCTGGATGGATTTCAAACGTTCAAAGTGCTTTTGTACCAGGAAGGTGCATCACTGATAACATATCCATTACTCAGGAAGTAATTCACATGATGAAACGAAGGCAAGGTCCTGGTTATATGGCAATCAAAGTCGATCTTTCTAAAGCATATGATAAGATCTCATGGGAATTCATACAGGACACACTTCATAAAACTAAAATTCCTACAAACATCATCAATTACATTATGAATTCCATAACTACAGGGGAATGCTCGATTATCTGGAACGACAGATGTACTAGTGAGTTCAAACCAAGTCGAGGACTCTGGAAAGGAGACCCAATATCACCATACATTTTCATGTTATGCATTGAGCGACTAAGTCAAATGATTAACGCACTTGTCCAATGCAAGGAGTGGAATCCAATCAAAATGGGACGGCCTGGAATAAAGATATCTCACTTATGTTTTGCGGATGATCTGATCCTTTTTGGAGAAGCCACATGCAAACAAATGTGGGTTATCAAGAAATGCTTTACCAAGTTCGAAGAGGCCTCAGGGCAAGCTATCTCCATCACCAAGACACAAATACATTTCTCTAAAGGAGTTCCAAGATCAAGGAGAACTAGCATCACATGAATTAGTAAATTTCAGGAAACAGATGACCTGGGCAGATATTTAGGGGTATCAATCATCCATTCAAGAGTGACCAAAAAGACATATGTTGGCTTGTTGGACAAAATCGACTCTAAAATCAATGGGTGGGCAGCAAGATCTTTGTCGCTGGCAGGCTGGTACTGCTTGGCGAAAACTACAATTGAAGCTATACCTACATACGTCATGCAAACCGCAGCCTTACCGTTGAGTCTTTGTGATAGAATTGATAGCACAATGAGGTGGTTTTTATGGGGGGTGGGCACAAAACCAATCCCATGTCCCTGGTGGCCTGGAACAAAGTTACGAGTAGCAAAATGCATGGAGGCCTGGGGCTCAAATCTATGAGGGAGTGGAATGTGGCCCTCTTAGCTAAGAATGCATGGGATATAGCGTGCAACAGAAACACAACTTGGTGCCAATTCATGAGGAAGCAGTTTGACAGCCATATTGAGGGGAGAGTGGCGAACATCTCGCGAGGAGCTCAAGATTCACTCATGTGCAAGCAGATGATAATGGAGAACTCATATATGGTGCTGAGAGAGGGCAACAACGTAAGCTTCTGGTTTGATTACTGGGTAGGGCCAGGAATCAAACTCGCATCACAAACAACACACAGAATACCAGAAGATCTAACTGACCTGAAAGTCGAAAGTGTAGTACTATACAACGGGACCTGGGACGAGGGATTCCTCATGTCTTGGCTCAACCCGAGGACTGTGCAAAACATTCTAAAGTTGGAACCTCCGCTGAACCGGGAACAACATGATGTCAGAGTGTGGGTAGAAACAACGAATGGAAACTACTCAGCTAAATTTGCATACACAATACTTAGGTGACAACGAGAAGTTAGGACGGAAGGAGATTGGAGCTTGATATGGAGTCTAAGAATAGCTACAAAGATCAAGTACTTTGCTTGGCTTTCCATGCATGGCGCAATCCTCACAAATCATAGAAGAGTTCGTCGCATGCTATCTAGCGATGCCAAGTGTGATAGATGCACAAATGGAGAGGAAACATAGACTCATGCACTGCGAGATTGTCCATATTCCAAGACGGTTTGGTTGGAAACGATGAACATCACCCAAATAGATCTTTTCTTTCAGTCCAACTCTAATGAATGGTTTAGAGAACAAATGAAGAATAAAGGTTCAAATGCTACTACATTCCTGATTACCTGTTGACTACTGTGGGGCGCAAGAAACACCCAAGTGTTTGAGAAAACCAAGTTACCACCCCAACTCCTTATCCAGAGGATCGCACGAGAAGTCAAGCTAAATGATTTGGCATGGGGCAAAGAAAATCACAAGAAGCTGACGCTGGAGGGGAGGAAACAATGGGAAAGACAAACAGAGGGTTTCTTGAAGATTAATACAGATGTAGCATGGAAGAAGAACAAGACTACCATTGCTATTATAATTCAGGACCATGCAGGAAAATGGGCAGGTGCACATGTAAGGGATGCTTCTGTAGAATCCACCTTACATGCAAAAATCTTGGCAGTGGACATGGCTTATGAGATGGCCAGCCAGTCACGCATACCCAAGGTGGTCATTGAAACCGATTGCAAGATTTTTGTAGATATGCTGCAGAATAATCCAAGGGACAACCCAAAGTTTGCCAGATTCATTGAAAGAATACAATGCAAACTATGCGAGCAAAGGGAATGGACTATCAAATTTGTTGTAAGGGAATGTAATAAGGTAGAAGATGCCTTAGCTAAATACCACCAAAAGCAAAAAACTGGGGTCTTTAATTATACCAGACCACCAGAGTGTGCTAGGAATGCTTTAGTTGAAGACAATTGTAATGGTAGTAGTACTACCAGGTTTCAATTTCAATTAGACGCTAGTTCATGTATTTGTTATCTGTATTGGCTTGCAAGAGGAGGGCGAGATGAATAAATAGCCTCCTGGCTTCTCTAGAAAAATTAGTCCAACCAGCCATCCAATCTACAAACTTTCAATTCAAGGCACGATGGGTAACAATGATGCAAAACAACAATTTTGTTGGATGAGCCAGAGAGAATGTCCATGACCATCTGCAGAAGTTCATAGACCTCTATGGATTAAGCAAGCAAGATGGTGAGTCTGAGGAAGCCATGAAAATGAGATTATTCTATTAATACCTTATCAACAAATCAAGGGTGGGGTACAAATCCCTAGATGATCGCAACATAAGAACATGGGAGGAACTTCATATTCAATTGCTTGTGAAGTGCTTTCCACCCTCACTCACTTATCAACTCAGAGTGGAAATCACCCAATTCACGAAGGATCTATTTAAAATCTCTTGAAATCTTGGGAAAAATTTAGAGAGTTATTGGATAAATGCCCTCATCATGACATTCGCCTGACACAACTTATTTAGAAATTATATAGGGGAATTGACGATGACATCAAGCATGACACCGCTTCTAATGGAAATTGCATGTGGTAAAGCTTTGATGACACATGGAAAGTCATAAGTAGGGTTTTTGAGAACCGAGACAATTTGGGATCATGTCCTAAAGGGGGCATTCTTAGGGTTCCTGTAACATCCCAGGATTTGAGGCCTCGGATAGAACACTCTTAAAAGGAATGATTGGACTACCCATATCACCAAGGTGCACCTCCTTTTCTGGGAGCCCATCACTAAAGAACTCCATAGTTAAGCGTTCTCATCTTGGAGTATTACTAGGATGGGTGACTTGTCAAGAAGTTGTCCTCAGCTTGCGCATGAGTGAGGAAAAAGCGTGCAGTTAAGGCTAGTGGTGGTCTGTGGGACCAGTCATCATTCTTGAAACTCTACTAGAGCCTAGGGCAGTTGGCCTGGGTGTTACAATTGGTATCAGAGCATAGGTTCCTCATTTAATCTGTAATAATTATTAAATTTTACAAACTTTGTAGAACCCAAGGGAGTTATTAGAGGATTTTCTGAAAGACAGAGGTGTCTAGAAAAGGATCACATCTGGGGGCTAGCAATATTTTCCTCTGCACCGCTAGTCGGAATACGAGGACTCCCAGATTGTGTGACTACCTGGCCGATGTCTTAGGATATGATTCGAAATAAGATACCTTTAGGACTCTCTCATCTTGTTCATCCCTTCTCAACTCAAATTCTATTAAGGACCTTAAGGATTAGGGTTTTCTTTCGTCTCCTCACCCTCTTGAGGTATGGGTAAGGTTAATAAGGTCTAAGGAATCCTCCACCAAATTAATAAAAAGCATGTAAATAAGATGTCATGGACATAAGCTTAATAGATTAAGCGCAAAATAAAGAATAGATACATGCTTAGGTCGTATGACATAAGTTGTCATGCCCTCAGGAGAGACCTGAGGCTAGACCTTCTTGTCAGGAGGATAAGTAAAGAGAGAGTTAGTCTTAGAGGTAGAGATCTCCATTAAAAGTAGAGACCTAGAACATCCTCTGAGGATGATGTTAACCCTAACCCTAAGTGAAGTTTAGAAAGAGAGATGACATGAGGAGGTAGATGTCATGATAGACCAGGCATGAGGGTGGACGTGCTTTTGGATGCCCATATGAGCCATGAGAGGTTGGATGACTGAGTACCTTTGGCTACCCAACCCTAGGAAGGGTTGTGCATGTTAGAGTGAAGGATAGCTCCTTTATTGAGGATGATAGAGAAGAACCTATGGAACCCCATGAGCTTATATGAGCATGGCATAGTAGGTACCCAGAATACGTCAGCAGTGCGAGCAGTAGGTTGAAACCATGGCCAAGGGAGTATGTTGGATAGCTAATGAGATAAGCATAAAGGGTTATGTATAACCTTGAGCAAACATAAGCTTGAAAGTAGGTATCACCCATGTAGGGGTATGCTTGTGAGCTTGATCCACCTTCATGGGGAGAGGACCTTTAGTAATAAGGTTGGTTGTGGAAATAAGAAATAAAGTGCAAGGAGGATTAGATAAAATGAATCCAGGCTATGGATAGAGTAGTTTACTAAAGTTTTAAAAAGGTATGTAAAGTTTTATTTTATATCAGTTTTCAATTTAGTTGGTAAAATTTTAATAATTGTTATTGATTATTTTTTGAACCTTTGATCCTATTAATTGGGATAATGGCTCTGATCTCTTGGTCTCCCTTAAGTGGGGGTTACCGGGAGACGGGGTTGTTACAATTGGTATCAAAGCCAATTCCCCTCCAGTAGGTGGGGCCCACATGGGCATGGCATGCCAGTCTTGAGTTGTTCGGTCCAGGCATGTAGGAAAGGGATGTCCATGGTTGACGTAGCCACCCCTGCGCTGGTATTCTGTGATCGGGAGTTGGGTGTCCATGGGCCATTGTGGGTCTGCACTGAAATGGGGAAGTGATTATGAGGCCTTATAGTTGAGCCTTGATGAGGATGTCAAGAGTCTAAGTGGGGGAGATTGTAACCTCCCAGGATTTGAGGCCTTAGATGGAACACTCTTAAAAGGAATGATTGGACTACACATATCACCAAGGTGCACCTCCTTTTCTGAGAGCCCATCACTAAAGAACTATATAGTTAAGCGTGATCATCTTGGAGTAGTACTAGGATGGGTGACTAGTCGGGAAGTTATCCTCGGCTTGTGCATGAGTGAGGAAAAAGCATGCAGTTAAGGCTAGTGGTGGTCTATGGGGCTAGTCATCATTCTTGAAACTCTACTAGAGCCTAGGTTCCTCACTTAATCTTTAATAATTGTTATTGATTATTTGTCGAACCTTTGATCCTGTTAATTGGGATAATCGCTCTGATCTCTTGGTCTCCCTTAAGTGGGGGTTACCGGGAGACGGGGTTGTTACAAATGGTATCAGAGACAATTCCCCTCCAGTAGGTGGGGCCCACATGGGCATGGCATGCCAGTCTTGAGCCATACGGTCCAGGCATGTTGGAAAGGGTTGTCCATGGTTGACGTAGCCACCCTTGCGCCGATATTCCATGATCGGGAGCTGGGTGTCCATGGGCCATTGTGGGTCTGCACTGAAATGGGGAAGTGATTATGAGGCCTTATAGTTGAGCCTTGACGAGGACGTCAAGAGTCTAAGTGGAGGAGATTGTAACATCCCAGGATTTGAGGCCTCGGATAGAACACTCTTAAAAGGAATGATTGGACTACCCATATCACCAACATGCACCTCCTTTTCTGGGAGCCCATCACTAAAGAACTCCATAGTTAAGCATGCTCAGCTTGGAGTACTACTAGGATGGGTGACCAGTCGGGAAGTTGTCCTCGGCATGTGCATGAGTAAGGAAAAATCATGTAGTTAAGGCTAGTGGTGGTCTGTGGGGCCATTCATCATTCTTGAAACTCTACTAGAGCCTAGGGCAGTGGGCCTGGGTGTTACAGTGCCAATGGGGCAAGATAAATCCAAGCTGAAGGCAATTTCTAAATCTTTAAAGATGCTCACCCTCAAGCAAGACAACCTTGAGTGAACACATCTGAAGAGTGGGAAGAGAGGTCAATCTCTTTGCAAGCTAGGTTAACCCCAAAAGTTTTCCACATTTGTAGTGTAGAACGCCACATGAGACTACAATGTAACCATCTCTACCAAGCCACCTTGAACATCACTAACCTCAATTTAACACTTCTTTGATTATTGAAGAAGTCAATGATGTCAATTCCATTCTAGGATAGTGGTACTACTACACTAAGAGGTCAAGAAACCCTGTAGGATGCTAATATGGAAACCCAGATGGAGTAGCAAAAGCTCACCAGATCAAACATGGACCCAACCAAAATTAGGTTCGGGACCCTCTTGGTTTCCAACAACAATACAATAATGAGGGCAACTGCAATCATGGACAATATCACAAAAGTTACAACCCCAGATAGAAACTCTACAAGAAACAAGGCCAACTACTATTAAGGTAGGGAATCCAATAGATCACACCATTCTCTATTGATCACAATCACCTAGACAGCATCACGAAGATACTAGCAAGTCAACAAGCATACAATAAATCTATGTAGGCCCAACTTACAATCTATCATCCAACAATTTCACTTGTAGGTCAACCCAAAGGTAACCCCAAGTATCAATGGGAGAAACTAAAAGTGGTGACCACACGTTATGGATGTGTGTTTCCAAAATCTCCAGCCTCAATCATCAAAAATAGTAGACTAGTTCTTAAAGATGAAGATGATGAAGAACTCAGTCCCATGCCAATACCAATACCCATTCCAATGGCTGCACCTACAAGACAAATGTTTGAACATCCAACGACAAGTAGTTCCCATATTTATGATAAGGCACCATAAGACACACCTACTTCCCCATCCATGTATGTGGTGCCCTTCTATAAGTCGTGTGTCCCTTACCAGAGTCACCTACCTCAAATGTGGCTTGAGTCATGATTCATGAATTTCAAGGAAGCAATGAAGAAGTTACATGTTGACTTTCTTGATGATCTAGCTAAAATCATATCATGGACCAAGTGCTTCAAGACTCTCCCCACTCATAAGTAATTAGCAAAGGAAGTCAAGACTATGAATCTATCTCAAACAACTTCAAACATTTTACAAATAAAAATGCCCAAGAAACGCAAAGTTATGTGATCGTTTGAAATATATTGCTTTGTTGGGGCCACCACATGTCGGAAAGGCCAACATGTTCTTGGGGGAAAGAATCTTTATCATTCCCTATAGTTTGTGCAAATGACTAGGAGTGACAACTGACATCCTTCCTACCAACATCATGATTCAACTTGCTGACTCTTTTATGACTACCCTTATGGGGATAGTAGAAGACATCCCTATGAGAGTCGGTCTATATCCTACTGCCCCTATATTTTTGTCATAATGGACATCAAGGGGGATCTTCTATATATTCTTGTAACGTCCCCAGATTTTGCCACCTCGAGACTAAGAAGGATCGAGAGGACGAATCTAAAAACATTAACTAATTGTTTCAGAGAGCAATGCGGAATCATGATACGCATACATGAACATTAAAAAATAATGCATACACCATGATCAATCTTGACATTTTACATGTATATATTACAAAATAACTTATTACAACATGAGTGACAATTACATATTGAAACGATATTTACATAAGTCTGAACATGTACGGTAGGATCTTAACATAATAGGTAAACATGTACAACTACTCACATCCCATTCTTTATCCCATGCTATCTCTGAACCTAAAACATACGTGAAACAATGAATCAACAGACAAGGTGTCGAGTACATGGGTAGAAAGATACATATATTTATGATTTTCATAATTTGAAAAGACTTGCAGAAAGGAAGGAAGAAAATCATAGAAAACATTTCTTCATTAAGCGAAATATGCCAATTTTACTCATTTTTCTAGATAGATTGTATTATTAAGGTGGACTAGTACCAAAACATATATATTGGGCCCATCCCCATGTACCGAGTGCTCTAGGGAAACTCCCCATACACTGTGTGTTCTAGGGAGGTGTACTAGTCAACATTAATCCATTTCCTCATAAGGGGGATAATGAACACCTTGAATAACTACAAAACATCTACTCATAATTTATGTGTTCAAGTGACAAAACAATGAGTACTACATAGCAATACTACATCCAATATTTGCAAATAGAAGAGAGCATACATACATATCATGATTGCAAGCAAGAAAACCATAGTCATATAATTAAATGAAACCCACATATCTGAGTTCAGAGATTCCTATATATATTTTAGATCATCTACATATGTGGTCATCACCTGATTAATAGCAATTAATCATCATCAATAAATGTTCATCATATTCTAGGTATTTTAGGTCCAAATTAGGGTTTGGCCAAATCTAGGTTCCATCTAATCTTATGATGGTATCTGATATTTGTCTACTGATCAAGCTATCATTTTAGAGTTCTGGTCCACATTTCATATTTTTCTGATGATTGTGCTATTTTCTATATTAATATAAGATTAAAAGCATCTAAAAAATGCATACATTGGAAAAGACCTAGTATTTTGACATAATTCTCATATCAGAGTTCACATTTGCTTTCCAAGTGGTATTAGGGTTTAAGAGTATTTTTTCTCATATTATAAATCCATCATTTTCTAATTAAAAAAATTAAATGAACCCTAAAAAAAGCATTTCACCCTAAATTGAATATCATCAATAGTTGTGCTTCAAAATCTAGAACTAAGGGTTAAGTAATATAGGGGATCATTTTCTGAGTCTAGAGGTATTTTTGGGGGATTTATAGGCCAAGGGATATATTTATAAGGCATTTCCTAAGTTTCTAAACATTTCAAAGATTTAAACTCATTTACCTTTTATGTGGAATTTACCAGCCGTCAGATCACTTCGGTGGACATTGGATATGCACCATGTATCCTCGAATAGAGTGACTCCTTCTTACCCAGGTGGGCCGGCTGGTTCAAAGGCATGTTCATTAGTTAGTTGCTAGATCGGGTGACCCCTTCCTCTCTCCCTCGCGAGTGTTCCCAGACGTCGTCTTCATTGTCCTCGGCTATATCTGATTTCTCTGATTCACATCTCCTGCCTTAGCACTGCCGACTAGGACTATACCAAGAAACCATACTTCTCATCATGTTAGTTCCGCCTCAAGGTAAGACCTCGACGAGAGCTCATTGCTCTCTTTCAGTCTGACTACGGCCTCTTCAGACCCTACTGCCGTATAAGAGGATCAATTGCCAGTGTGAATAGACACACGGCTTAGCTTCCATGGAATTGAAGTGTTGCTGGCGAGCGCTTGCGATTGAGTTGAATTTGGAGTTGAGGTAATCACATCTGCAGGGGTTGGTAACACCTGTGAGTATGTGTAGGGTAGCACAAGATTAACATGTGTTGCCCTCTTTCACCATGGCTCCAAGCGGGAGTCATCATCATGCCACAAACACTTCTCCAGGCTCTCCTTGCTTCACGATGTTGAAAGTGAGGCAACAATCTCCTCAAACCAGTGAAAGGAGCCATAAAAGAGGAAGTCGGGGGGGGGGGGTCTAAAGGTGTGAAGAAGCATCATTTAAGATCACACTATCATGATCTTACACAACGAACCTCAGAACGGAGGTCATTTTCTCGATGGAGTCAGTCTTCCTCGACGGTGATGCTGGACCTGAAGAGAGGTGGACCCAGAGATACACGTACGAAGAACATGGATTTTTGGCACATCACAGTCACTGAGTCATGCCGATTAGTGGAGATTCGAGCCCGCTGACTCACGCTCAAACTGGGAGAAGCCCAGATCAGCATATCGAGAAGGATGGGGATGTACGAGTTGAGATGATGTGGAGTCATTAGGTGTCATGCTCGTCGACGCAAAGACTCAACAATTTTTCGTAGAATGCGTAGGAAACTCGTGATGACTGGGTAAATGTGGCCAGGGAACCCATGGCACTAATCTCTTCTACTCTTGGTTTATGGTTTTGCCCTTTATGAGCATGGTCGCACGACACGCGGATGTCACTACTTGGGTCATAGATTATCAAATATAGGTTTGTAATCAATTAAAACTATAGTTCTTCATGAAGATTCAAACACCAATTTCTCTTAAATAACTTATCGTAGATCCATGCATGAAGCATTGCTCTCTTCCTTGTGATATGCAAAAGCCCGACACCTTTTCATTAAGCCTAATTCCTCAATTACCCTATATTTAAAAGTCTAAACCTTGTATACATATTGTTTATCATGAAATCCCAATGAAGCTAGTTTAAATTCCACTTAGTTGGATCATTATGCATCCAAGGATTCACAACTTGTTCTTTTGAATCCATGTACTTCATTTGGGCACTTATCTACATAAGATGTTAACATTGGTTCTAGCTAGAATTCATCATCCACATATAGACAATTGGTCGCAAATTCTTATAATTGATCATTAAGTGGCATTGTAATGTTCATGTGGGACAGTAGTGTCCATGATTTGGATAAATGTCATATCAACTTGGAATTGACCAACTAACATATATCACAAACTTCAAATACTATAAGGTTGGAAGTGATTCTCATCTTGGGGCACCTATTCTTAGCAACTTCCAGATCCTTAATTGATGATAAGGTTGGAATCCTGACATTGTAACTTGGGACATACCCTATTGATTTCAAGGTCTTTGAGAGTCTCAAAGGCCCATCATTCCAGAAGCAATGTTATTTTGATTGATTGCATTGAAAAAATGCCAAAATTCTAATTGGATGATCCTACTTCTGAATACCCTCTTGAGATAGATCTCATCAACCCCAATGTCCATGAGATAAATGATGAGCAAATTCAGAAATTTATTCTTCACCTTGACTCTATCAAGGAAGTCATTGAGGCTGAATTTGAATAAGAACATAAGGAACCTAACACACCAGAGATGAAGTCTCTACCTAGGGGGATAATATATCTCCTCCTTGATGAGAAGAATATTCTCCTGATCATCATCAATTCAGACTTTAAAGTGAGAAAGGAGACAAGCCATTGATTGAACTAAGAAAAAGGTAGAAGGCCTTATGTTACAATATGACTGACCTAATTGGAGTAAACCATGCCCTCTACATACTTACAATCAACATGCTTGACAACTACAAGCCCTCCGTCGAGCCTCAATGCAAGTTGAACCCGATCTTGAAGGGGGTCGCGTGGAAGGAGGTGATTAAATTACCACTTTCTGGGTTCATATATCCATCTTTGACTCACCATGGGTGAGTCCCATACAAGTTGTTTCCAAGAAAGTAGGAACTACATTGGTTTTAAATGAGAAAAATCATCTTATTCCCACCCGCACTGTGACCAAGTGGTGCATGTGCATTTATTATCTTATGTTCAACAACATAACACAGAAAGACCACTTCCCCCTTCTATTTGTTGATCATGTCCTAGAGAGGCTTGCTTACCATGAGTTGTTTTTTTACCTAGATGGGTACTCTTCCTTTTACCATATCCCCATACACTATTGTTATCAAGAAAATACCACATTCAAGTGTCCTTCTTGCATGTATGCTTTTTGTTGGATGCCCTTCGGGTTATGCAATGCAACTACCACTTTCCAGTGTTGCATGTCTACCATTTTCTCCAACCTCACTGAATCTCTAATGGAAATCTTCATGGATGACTTCTCAGTGTATGGTGATTCTTTTGAATCTATCATGGACTATCTCTCCATGGTCCTAGACACTATGAAGAAACACATCTGGTGCTTAATTGAAAAAAATCCCACTTCATGCTTGGAACATTGTGTTAGCCCTAGAGTCATTGAAGTTGAAATCTAAGGTAGAAGTGATCACTAAGCTATCTCCATAGACCAATTTCAAATAAGTCTAGACATTCCTAGGCACACCAAATTTTACTAAGAGATTCATAAATGATTTCAACATGATTACTTAGCCTCTAACTGACCTTCTCTAAAAGGATGTGGATTTTATCTTTGACTTTTGAAAGCATGAAGAGCTTCAACAGTCTGAAGTAAGATCTAGTCTCAAATTGAATCCTTCTTGACCCAGACTGGTCTCTGCCCCATGAGAGCATGTGTGACGCTAGTGACTATATTGTAGGTGTGGTTCTGGGGAAGCACAATGACAGGAAATATCATGTCATATACAATGAAAGAAAAATGCAAGATGATACACAAAATAATTATGAAACCATCAAAAGGAGTTGCTAGCCATTTTCTATACTTTCAACAAGTTTTCCTCCTATCTGATTGGTTCTCAAGTGAATTTCTACACCAATTATGCCACTATAAAGTATCTGATGTCAAACAAGAACACAAACCAATGCTAATCAGATAGATCCTACTGCAACAAGTGTTAGATCTAGAAATAAATAATAAGAAAGGGATAAAAAACATCATTTTTTATCATCTTAGAAGATTACACATCCAAGATAGTGACACAATCCATATCAATGACTCCCATTCTGAAGACCTCTTGTTGAAGGTGTCTACATTCACTTCGTGGTATGGTGATTTTTTTAATTATCCAGCCACAAGAGTCCTTCATCCAAATTGTGTAGAGAATGATAATACATTGTTTATGTATGACATTTTTCATCACTATTGGGATGAGCCATGTCTCTTACATTAATGTTAGATGGTCTCTATCTCTAGTGTATCTCTGAAGAGGAGGCTCCACGTATTCGAGAACATTATCATTCAGGTCAACATGATATCCAAAAACACCACTTTCAATGTCCTTCAATGTGGGTTATTTTGGCCCTCTACATTCAGGGCATGTCTTATGATCAATGACAATGAACTGGTAGTATCACTAAGAGGTATGAGATGCTCCTCAATTTTTGGCAAGAAGTGGAGATTTTTGATGTTTGGGGTATGAACTACATGGGTCTGTTCAAATCCTATTGTGTCTTTTCCTATATCCTCATTGTTGTTGATTATTTATCTAAATGGGTAGAAGACACAAACTCTAGAGAGTCCAAGGTGGTGATCAAACTACTCAAATATATCATCTTTATGTGCTTTGGAGTCCCCCACATTGTCATCTCTGATGGGGAATCTCATTTCCGTAAGCACAATTTTGAAGCTATCCTCTACAAGTATGGTGTCTCTCATCATGTGGCTATTCTATATCATTTTCAGACGAGTGGTCAAGTAGAGGTGTCCAACCATAAAATTAAATCTATTCTAGAGAAGATGGTTAGCAGGACAAGGCTAGATCAGACTAACAAGCTAAACAACACACTCTAGGCATACAAAATTACCTAGGAGACTACTAAGACTACTATTGGCACTACACCTTTCCACCTTATTTATGGGAAGTCTTGTCACCTAGGAGTGGAGCAAGAACACAAAGCTTGATGGTCCATAAAGAAACTAATCTTTGACCTTCATGCGATAAAGGAAGTAATCTACTTCAACTACAAAATATAGATGAGTTACAGATAACAATATATGAAAACACACACATCTACAAGGAGCACACCATGTAGGTTTGTTAATCGATAGGTTATGGTGAGGGTATGGTCATATCCATAGCGGTAACCTTTTAACTAAGTGGGTCTTGGTATGGTATATACTTGGTTTGTCAAAAGCTATACCCACACCATACCCAATTCCATATAAACAACATGTATGTGGACAGGTAAATTGGTATTTGGTTATGGATAGACTTCTTATAATAACACACCACACACTTTAGGATACACCAAAATACCAAACTCATTGGGTAACATTGGTACTAGTATGATTTCAAATATATATTTTATTTGGTGAAAGTATGGTAGTTGATAAATAAATTAAATCTCACCTTAAAATGAAGAACCAATAGTAACATGTCGATATAGCTAAAATATATAAAAAAGAAGGAAAGATATTGAATGTCTCTATTGGTGCATATTATGGAGTTTGATTTATACTAATAGATTAAGACACGCATCCTTGACTTTGGAATAAATGTTGGCATTCCTTCACATTGAAAGGAAAAATTAAACTAATAATGTATAGCATATATCTAAGCCTCTTATGGAGATATATCATTCAAGGTGGTGAGAAAAGAGGAATGGATCGAGGATTTGAATTTTGGGCTCCTCAATTTAATACAATGTTCATGTGTGGTTATGACGGTGCATGAGGTTCAATTGGATTTGTTTGTTTTACTATTGCAAGGTACTTATATTTACTAAATTCCAATGGTACAATATGGATCACTACATTTTGTTATAAATTTTTACTAGGTACTTATACTTGTTAGGTGTAAGTGCTACAATATGGACCACTACATTCTAATATGATTAATCTATACAATAAAATAATTGAATGGGTATATTGGTATACATGGTATGGGTATCTACATAAGCATAAACTTACCCAATGAGAGTCAGGTATGCGGGTATAAGGGTAAGAGGTTACATGGTTATAAAGATTTTCACCCATGATAAGTTTTGAGGGTAAGGTTTTGAGGGTATATGGGTATACCAATATCCATTTATAGCCCTACCACCAATATGTGGCTCGATGGCCACCTAAAGAGGAAAAATATGTAGGTTGGAGACCAAGAACTACTTCACAACACTTGTGTCTTCCTATTTCCATGAAAGCTCAAGAGCCGATGGTCGGGTCCATTTGTTATAAAGCATATCTTCCCTGAAGGAGCTGTTATAATTTGGAGCAAGAAGATTAGACAATTCATAGTCAATGTCCAACAACTCAAACATTATTTCAATATAGTTGATATACATGCCAACCAACAACTCATACTTCTCCCTCAAACATATCATCATTCAACTTCAGACGTCGAGTCGTTGATGTTAAACAAAGGCGCTTCTTAGGATCCATCTGGAGTGTTACTTTCATTTATAATTGTTTTACTTTTTAATTCTTATTGAATTTAGTTAGTTAGTTCACCTCATGACATGATCACATGTTATAAAAATTTTGACTATAGGTGAATAACCATTGTTGAATGGAGAGCAACCACACCTTGTGGACTAATCAACAAAGTTCTTCACCTCCGTCTTGAATTTAGTGCTTGATTGAGGATGAGAAAATATTTAAGTTTGGGGTGGAGGGAGGGTGGTACGTATTCTTCTCTCTACACACCTATTTGTTTGGAATTTATGATCTTATCATTGCATTCATGCGTTACATTTAGCTTAAATCTATCAATTTTTTTTCTTTGTATTGTAATCAAAGCCATTACTTAGTTAGCTTAGATTTAAATTTATCTTTTTGCATCCATGCATTCCATCATAATTTAACTCTCATAACTAGAAGCAAAATCTCCCAATGACTAATTTTTGAAATAACTAATGGCTAGAAAAAACCCTATTTGGCCTAGAGACCCAAACATCATGTTTCCTTAGAAAATATGGCAAGTCCTTGAGGAATTAAGAGGGATCAAAGACATCATTCTTCTAATTGACTTGTGAAACAAATTCACAGAATGAACACTTTTTCCCTTATCATGTTGCTATTTGAGCATAGTGGGACTAAGAGAAAAACTAGGTGTACTAAATTGAAATCAAGTTGAATATTGATCTAACCCCTCTTCTATAGTTTTTGTACCTTATTATTACCCTCCATTTTTCAAAAGGAAAATAAAAATCTATATAAGTGTCAAAATCCAAGTTGCGGTGGCACACCGCCTCCCTACTCTATTTTCTTCTTCCATACCCCTCCCTATGTAATAGGGGTGTACTACTAACAAAAAATTGATGCCAATGCAAAAAAAAAAATTAAAAAAATATTGCTATATATGTATTTGAAAAAATAAAAGCAATATCGATTCAAATAGGGGAGAAATTTGCATCATCCTTATGAAACCCCCTTCTCTCCATCTTCTACTCAAAGACACAATGACTGTCTCATTTTGATATCCTTTTCATGCACCCCATTGTCATATCAGTTGCATACTTGTTGTTTGCAATATTCTCTTGATTCTCATGAAAAAACTTAGGTGTGCCTAGTTTTGGGAATAGTAGTGAGGAATTTTTTTTGGGAAGCAAAATTGGAAATGAAAACATGGATATATATGTTCTATAGACTTAGGTGGTTGGGATTCCTGGCCATATCAGGTGGTAGGGAAATGAGCATGATGTGAAGGTGGGCCAATCACATGGGTTGAAAGTATACATTTAGCGACTGTAATGGATTTTGTGTTACATAGAGATGAGCAACGTTTAAGTTTGAGGTTGTTTGATGAATCCATATTGATCATACTTTAGTTGCATTTTTAGATTATCTTTACATACATTTCCATCGATTCAATTCAGAACTAGCTTACATTTAGAATTTATTTGATTTTATGTTAATTTATAATATTTTAATCCACTTCCCTCATTTACATGACATGTAGACCTGTCAAACAGGGTCAAAATCCACGGGCACTCATGGGTCGACCCATTTAAGTCAGATTTGGGTGATGAAATTTACCACCCGTTGGAAATTACCCAAACCATACCCACACATTTATTAATGAGTTTTTGGGTGGCCCACAAGAACTTGCTGGTGACCCTCTTATCTTAATTACTTATATAAAGATAAATATAATGGTATATTAGCACATAGAATAAATAAGATGATGTACTAGTAAACATTAATTGTTAAAGAGTTCTAGTCCAAACTCAAACTTGCCCAACTAGATTTAATATGAGAGAGAGATATTGGGAAAAATAAATCCAACTCTATTACATTATCTAATTGTTCTATCCAACTTAATCTAGAGTTATAGTACAAGTTACTAACTCGAATCATAATCATACATTAGAGGATTTTGATTGTACATTATGTATGTGCTTGAATGGTTGTAAAAGTATAACATGTTTTTTATTTAATAGTGATAATGTATATTAGTTGGTTGTTCTTGTGCTATATTTCATATAAAAGCACTAGAGAATGGTATTCCTTTACCATCATAGTAGCAACTTAAAAAATAATTGTTTATTGAACACATATTATATGGACACTCGTGGGTTGGATTTGTATTTTTCTTTCTTTGACCCATTTAGATTTTTTTATTCTACCCTTCCATCTGTGTAGGGCATCTACCTGACATGAATAGACCCCCCAAGGTGGGCTTAGTTCTTTCAAACCTCTAGTTCACACCATCTTCCAATCCATCTATTTGTAGTGGATCTGCCTACACATTTGTTCTCACCACTCTGCGTTTACTTCAGTTGTCAACATAGCTTGAACTATTGATGGCGTCAATGATCACCTTCTGATGGTTGCACTTCATCCACTTTATGATGGAATCTTTCCTCCCTACAACCGATGGAAAATGTTCTTCACCTTCTTATGGGTAATCTACTTCACCTTCCAATGGTCATTCTGCAACCAGTTCCCTACTAATGGCTTTACTGAATGCCGCAAAATGCTTTGTATATCATATGATTCACTAAAAACCAATGACTTATCATCCTCATCACGCCTACATTGAGTCTTTATATCCATGGAGACCAATACTTCACTCCATGGAAGCTGGGAGGGTCCCAAACCCTACCCAATGCCTATAAATGGAAGAGGAAGACCTATAGAACCAAGACCCATGATTGTATATTGCAAGGCTACTACTACAACTCCTGAACTTCAACCTCCATCTACCATTGACCCTTCCATCAGTTTTTCAATACCAAAGAAGCTCCCTCTGCCTCTGCCAAGGCTCCAACCTCAAGGATGTATGTTCTACAGAGTTCATTCCCATCAGTTGATGACATCCACCTTCGGCAACCTACTACCTTCTCCACACAACAATGGATCTAGCACACAAGTTATAAAGATCAATTGATCTAGTCATCTACAAAGAATTTCTAGGTGTGTTCATTCATATCCATGGATTCCATCATTTTTTAGCTTGATGAGTTTCTTCAACACACCATGACTATAACCCCTTCTTCTTCTTCTTCTTCTTCTTCTATAACCATGGCTTTCTTCTCCCTTTCCCTTGTTGTTTCATATACTACTTCCATGAGTGAGTGGTCCTCTCTCCAGGTTGTAGGGAGTATCCCTGCTACCCAATTTTTCTCTTATATCTACATCTATTTTTGTATGGCCCATTGCATTTTTAGAATCAATCATTTTATGCTTGTATGCTTGTCTGATCAGACATATAACATGTTTGTCATCATATTGGAACTAGATAACTCCAACCCAAGATCTAGGATATTAGTTAGATGCTAGTTTAACCCATGATGAGAATTTCAATTAGGTGTTCTTTGAGGCAATACATGTATGATCTCAAGGTAACACGATGGCACACTTAGAGTGATATTTGTCTGGGCTTTTGTCCTAATGCGGGAAGGGTAATTTTCCCTACATCAACACTTACATATTTATGCTTAATATGATGCAGTGAGAGAGTGAATGATGGGTAGAGGTGGTGAAGCCCATTCCACCCTAGTATTCCCATCAATTGATTTATCAACCATTTTCATTCAACTTGTATTATCTACAACTTAGTTTAATCAAGAACCACAAATCTTGAGGTAAGTACTAGTGCCTGTCTGGTTACCTTGGTCAGACTAATTCTTAAAAGTTTTTTCTTTTGTGTTTGATCCTAAACTATATTACAATAAGATCTGTCCACTTGCTGGTTGTGATAATTGTACCGATTTAGGGTAAATTCTAGGTATTTCATCCCTAGGGAATTTGCTGGTGCAACAAAATTCACACAAGTAGACTACTATATTTATAGAGTTTTGTATTCAGGTTTCCTTCTTGAATCAGATAAGAGAATGAGTGGTATATGTGAAAGGAAAGAGGTGAAGTAACTGCATGCAAGTCTGCACTTATCATCATGTTGAATGTTATTCAACAAGGCTAAAATTCTAAGTATGCTTCTAGCTCTCACCATCTCCCCATAAACTCAGAGAATCCTTTATCAATCTACTTCTACAACACCTATAGGACTTGCATATTTTATATGAGAAAGAATGCAAAGTGTTTGATATTCTATATAGAAATGAATGCTAAGGGTTCCAAAGAATGCCAACAAACTCAAAGAACAATTGTATGTTGGTTTAAATTTTAAGGGTTCCATATGCTATACGAAAAACATGTTGTTGGGCTTGCATACAGAGTGTATTGGATTCAAAGACTATTTCTTATAGGTCTTTGACATGGTTGAAATTGAAAGGATGCATAAAGGAAATATTTATAGGCTACTTTAGTTTTTCATGTTTTCATATCTTCAGGGATATCATGAATTACACTACTTATATAGTCAAGATTTTCCACTTTGATATGTTTGTCTTTCCTATTATCATCATCACCTCTTTTAGAACACAATTTAGATTGTTTGATAGTAGTACCTGATCCATCCATCTTAACCAATTTCTTAAATTATTGGTTAATGTATGAACTCATGTTAGCTCCTGTGATTCCCTGAAGTTCATGTAAGCATGGTTGAAACAAAAGGTGCAATGTGAAATTTAAAGATATATTATGCATTGGGATAAATCCTTCCACATAGATTTAATATTCAAAGAATGGAATAGGGATCCTAAAGCGAAGATAGAATCCCCATCAAAATACCACTAGATCAAGGACCAGTGATTTTGTATCCAATCAATCCCCTCAGAATTAGGGATGCAGTCGAAAACATTCTTAGGAGGAAACACATCGTTGTTTTTCCATACTACAACATCCCAGTATATAGTGATCTCATTCTTGAGTTCATGACAACCTATCACCCCTTCCACTCTTCTTGTGGGAACTCCAGCTGGAAAATTCACATTTTTAGGGAGAAATTAGAGATCTCCACCAGGAAGCTCACATCCATTCTTCTGAATGGATGAGATGAATATTGGTTTTCACAATAATTGCATCGCTTCCATGACATCTACTCTGACAGCTTCAACATGGAGAAATTTTGGGCTGATATTACCAGCCTTCCACCCAAGCTTCCCAGAGGTCACAAGGAATTCAACATCCACAATACAATCTTGCACTACCTTCACCGCATCTTGGCACTCACCTTATTTGGTAGGAAAGGTACACAGGGTGCCATTACTCATTTTAGAGCTTTACACCTTGTGGTTCCTCCTGAATGGTGAGCCCTTCAAATTGTGTAAGTACTACAATTGATCATCTTAACTTTTAGACCACCAACACTACTTCTTCTTCCTATTGCATTGGCCACATAGTGACTTTTGTAGCTCTCCTCTTGTGCTACACTCACATTCCCTTCCTACCTTTGGAGCTCAAGAACCATTTTATCAACCTCCAGTATTTGAGGGATGCAAGTTCATCAATTATAGGAAAAATGTCTATTATCTTATGTTCAAAGATCATGTCATCGACCTTGAGCTTCTCCAACCTTCTAGGTTTGTAGATGTAAACGTGGTGTTTGATCTGACCAATCTGCTAGGGAAAATTCAATTGTTCCTTTTGGATCACTCAAACCTAGAAGACGTCCCCTATCCTATTGTCCACAGGAGGAGTGTCTCATAGGGGGCACATGATAACGTGACTTGCCTCGATGAGCCCTATGAATTCTATGAGATTTAGAGTCAATTAGATGAGATCTAGTGCAAACAACAATGCCAAGGCCACCAGCTCAACCACATGTCCCTGATGCAGTGTTTGTGGGACTCTTGACATGTGGACATGGGATACAATGTTGCCAACCGAGCACCTTATGAGGAGTATGAGGCCCATCAGGCCTACACTGACCCCAACTTCCCATACTGGGGGAATACTACTACAATCCTCGATCTTCCTCTCATCCACTATGAGTCCACCATAGTGATCTTCTTCTCTCCATCTCAAGTTTAGGTTTTTCTCGAGATGAGAAAAATTCTAAGTCTAGGGTGGAGTTGGGTAGCATGTTTTTATTCCACCTCCCTTATCTTTATCTTTTGTCTTTTATTTTTTGCATGTACTTGTTTTTAAATTTCCCTTGTTTCATTTTCTATTAGGGCCTTTGTTTAGTGGGCCATGCTTCTATTATTCTTTGTTTGCAAAAAATGGCCTTTATCGAGTCAGCCATAATGAATAGATATTGTAATCATTAAGCCCCTTTGAATTTAGTGAACCCTTTTTGCAAAAAAATTACAAATTGCCATTACTGAGACCACCATGTAACCTAGGACCCTAAATTAGCATCACTCCTTTGAAAAGTTGGCAAGTTGTTTGGAATCAATAAGAACCAAACATAATTTTTCTCTATGTTTTATTGTGGACTAACTTGTCATAAATCTTGTATAATGTGATTGATATGAAAACTATATCTAATGCAATGACACTTTCTCTCTCTAAAAAAGTGATGTTTATAAGTACATGAACTATCCTCCCTCCTTCCCTCTCAAAATAAAGCAAAGAATCACCTTCGTAAAAAATCAAGTCTGGGGTGGCATGCTTCCCACATAAAATTTTCCATACCCCTCAAAAGGGGTGTGCCATCAAAAGATGCCAATAAGCAAATGAAAAACATTATGACCAATGTAACCATAAGACCATGAAAAAATATATCCCGAGTTGAATACAGGAGGGATCTTCTTCTTCCACGCCTTGTTCGACCTATTTTTGTGCAAAAACACAAAAAAATGGGAGTGTCAAAGAGGAAATAAGATGAAACATGCTTTTCTACAAAGTCTTGATTTAGAAACAAAATATGATATTGCTTTTATAAGGAATATATAATTTTGTGTTATGTGGTTCTAAGAGAATGGGTTGCTTGGCCAAATTTGGAGGTCAAAAATAAAGTGATGTTCTGAGGGTGATGATAGACATGTTGCTAGTATAAAAATTGGAATTATTTGTGATATTATTTTCTTGAGGACAATCAAAGATTCAATCTAGGGTATTTTCATGAATGTATATTCATCACACTTTTTACATATCTTTCATAGATTTTTTTTATTAGAACTTATCCCTTTTTTCTAACATTTTAGGAAAAATTCTTATATTTTTCCTTCACTTTTTTAGGTTTTACCTTCAATAAGTAAATCTCGACAATTCAAACACCAAGCTGACTGGTTCAAAGTGCCAGACAGTCAGTTCATCTCCAAAGAACACCATATTTTAGAGCCAGATGACCATTTTAGTCTTTGGCTCAACCTTCCAATCTGACATTCAAGAAGGTCAATTTAGAATTACACTCACAAGATGCTCATCTCAGGCACGCCATATGATTGGCTCACAAATCCCAGACGGCCATCTCAGGTATTCCATGACCAGGCCACATTCAATTAAAGGTGTTGCCACCTCGCGTTAGGGTTTCAACATGTAGTTGTGCGAATAGCAGTACCAACCGAACATTTCACCAACCCAGATGCTCAGTTTTAAGATTATAAATGGCACCTCCACCCCTTGAATTAGGGTTTGACTCACTGCCAAAACAGCCATGCCACACACCCACCAATTGACCTGTTTGGGACGCAAACCGGCCGTTTTGCGGTGCACAAATAGTAAAATTAGCAACCACCTATCCCTCTTTTCTTCTCCCCCCCAGGGTTCCCACCTCTCCTTCTCCTATAAAAGGAGAGGGTACTCCACAAAGAAGGGGATCCAATTTTCTGTATTCACAATTTACTTTCAGCATTAGTCTTTTCAATTATTTCATGTGAACTCCTATGTTCCTAAATAAAAGTTGGTTTTGATCTCAAGATGTCTTCTTTAATTTTGTTCTTGTTCTTGTTTTGGAACAAGGAACTAAGAACAGTGACCATTTCATAGTCCCTAACCAGAGTCCTCATATTCTTTCCTTCCTAGTCTATGGCCTCCTGTTATAACCCCAATTTTTGGGTTCATATGGTTGGAAATACAATTTCCCCAATAAAGGTATGATTATGGGAATTGTATGAATTATATGTATTGAATGGATTCCCTTTGCAATATTTCCTTTGTGCATGTGATTTTGTGGAACATAATATGATAATTAGTCCAATATGATTGAAAGAAAATAAAGAAATCAAATATTGCTTTATCAAGAAGGAAATTTGAGATAATGATGAAAATATAAGAAATATGTGGAAATATGGATAATGGAGTCATCATGGATGAGATTTCGAGTCCACATGGTTTATAATGGTAAAAGGAATCTAAATCAAGAACATAAAAGATTAGGAGAGAGAAAATATGCATAAAATATATCTTAATAAGTAATAACTTGCATATGAAGAAAAGTCTCTCATACTTTCGAGATTGAGTCCCAAACTTTTCAAACATGAATTTCAAGTCTTCGTGGACTTTCTTTTAAATTTTGGATGAAAAAGGATAATCGAGGAGATAGTTATGATTTTTTTTAAAATCCCTGAAGTGATGGGATATCATCAAATGTTGCATATGAATTTCCTATTTTGAATTTACATAGTATTTGGGTGTGTGATACAAGTCATGGATCTAGCATCCAATGGTGCCTACAGATCTGTCTAGATCCAGTCAGAATCAGAAAGGTAGCTGAAGACTGACCTTGGATCTTAGATTTCACGAAATCTAGGGCATGTGCAAGCGAGGAAATCACATGAGCAAGTTTGGGAGAAGGTTTTGCACAAAACCAACCTAGGTTTTGCTAGGTTTCATGGTTGTTCTAGAAAACACCCAATTTCACTTGGACAGGAATTCGACGATGAGGTTGTGGAGCCAACCCTAGACACCCGTGCCTATATATGTGCCACCCCTCGACTTGAGTTGAGGCTTAAGAACCCTAATGACACCTCCTCATCTCTGATTGGGATCTCTCTCATGGTTTTGCACGAGCTCTGATGAGGAGCAGCTTGTAGCGCCGCCGCAGAAGGATTTCAGGTCAAAGACAATATTAGGGGGAAAAGACCCCACTACCCCCAGCTTTAGAGAAGACACGGAGGGGCAGGGTGGTACTTTACCCGACACAGGTACTTTACCCGGCACAGTGTGCGTGAGGCTCGTGTGAGGTAGCAGACATGCAGCGAGCGGTGGTTGGTGGATGCAAGCCGCATCAGATTGGCTGACGTGGTAGCCAAAGATTGGCCCAAAGGCAATTAATCTGGCAAAAAACATAGATGTTACTAGGAACCTCCAATGAAAACAAAGAATAATTAATGAAAATTGATTAGCATAATGTAAGGAGTGCAATAAAAATATAATTGAGGCCTAAATATGCTTGCAATTTGAAAAGTGTATAAAGTTATCATCTTTAATGGTTTAATTAATGAAAAATCCTTAGATTTGATGATAGTTGGACCTAATGATGTTCTCTGAATGTTTTGAGCAAATATTAACATGTTGTAATAAAAAGGATGATTTAGATCTAAAAGAATGATCTTTGTACATAATTGGCTTAATTTAGGGTTCCATGTAGACGAAAATGCATTAATGGGCTTAGAAAGCCTAATTTTGATAATTATGGATTTTAATGGTTTTAATTGTGAAAATCCATGATTAAGATAGAGATATGTTGTTACAAAGACAATTGGAGTATAAATGATCCTTAATGTGGATAATTTGAGCAGTTAGGGTTTTTATGAGTAGAAAAAGTATTTTAGGGTTTGTTGATCTTAAAAGGATAAAGTTTGAGAAATTGATCTAAGAAACACTAATGAATCCTAATGAGACTTAGCAACCTTAGAAAGGTGTCATAAGTCAATAATGATTTTTTTGTGATGTGATAGTAATAATTAGATGTTACACATATTTTTAGGATCAAGATTGCTTGATTGGTTGCTTGTCTTACTTGATTCAACATCTTGATTGGATTGAATATCTTGCTTATGTTTGAGACTCCAAATCAGGTATGTGGTTATGCTTATAGCTAATCAATTTAGTTTCATGGTGATTTTTGTGGTTTTGTCGGTTTCTTGAAATTAACTTCTTGGTTGACATTTATTTCATGCAACTATACAGTGACTATGACTATCACCATGATTATATGTGCACGACTAGCTCAGATCCTGATCCTACTTTGTAGCTTTGATGATAATGAGATAGATGACCTAGTACATGGTCTACCCGCGAGGTAGGATCATCAGGTTATCACGAGTTGATGTGTTGGTCTACCATTGGGTAGGACCATACAACTCCATGACCCTATGTATTGATCTACCTATAAGGTAGGATCGTAGGGTCATTTGAGATCTACCATATGAGAGATAGTATCCATGTCCACTATAGGGATAGCACAGAGGCATGGGTATGTAAGGATTGAGTTGTTATGTTTAAAAATGTAAAGTTGCTTTGTTAAATCATAATTGCTTGCAATATGTTGTTACAATTAAATGCAAAATTTTGTTTTCCCCACATACCGGTATAATTCATTATACTGACATACATTTTATTTGTAGGCCTTTTAGGGATATCTGAAATTAGACAAACAATAAAGTGGAACTTGTGAAGAATAAAGTTAAATCATAAAGGAGGATTTAGTTAGATAGTGAGTATGGCTGGACAGTAATAGAGATTTCCTATTATAATATGTGAATCGTAAACCAAATGTATGATTACCAATACTTGGTAGTTAAGAGCCATGTTATTTGTTATTTATACCAATCAAAAGGAGACCACATAGACATCATCTATCATCATTAATTATTATAACTAAAATCATGATGAACCTTTATTTGATAGAAGACTTTGCTAGTAACGTGACTACTATAAATTTACAACAGTCCTTTCAGCATAAAAAATTTGAGTACAATTCAATAAAAGATGGGGTCAATAAACTTATTTACAACTGGACAATAAAATTGTTGCTTGCCATATGTCATTGAAATTGAAAGTTGGTTGTTTCATCCTATTGTTGCGGTAACGTGATGTATTTCAAATTTTCAAAGAAGCGGTGTTTTGGGAACTACAGAAAATGTGGTGGCATCGTGTGTGTGTTGGGTTGGGGGAAGGAGAAAGACATGGGTTGGTGTTTTGTTTTTTTAAATTAAATAAAAAGTGAGAAAAATTCTGAGAGGAGAGAGAAACAAGGAGAGAACAACAATTTGAAAATACTGCATTCTGATTGGTTAGAAATTTTTTAAGAATACAAAATGGTTAGTTAGAAACATTCACCTTTTTTATAATAGTATAGATGTATATATATGTATATATATAGTATTGATCTAGTCTGAGCACTATATATATATATATGTTTAATTTGCAAAATTGTAAAACAAAAATATATTCTATTTTGTCAAATAAGGTTTAATTTTGACACCTAATATAATTTGTATCATTATTATTTACTAATAAAACTAAATGAAAACCCAAATAAATTAATACCCAAAAGATGGTTATTCCATTAGTATATTTTATTGAACCACCATTAGCTTCATGCAACATGTAAACATTCTAGAAAAAAAACAACAAAAAAATTAAATAAGCTGATCATATATATTGACTTTGTACAATATTATTTATGATTAGTAAATAGGCTAATCTTGCAAAAATAGTATTTCTCACAATCCACCACTAATTTATAATTGTTCATCTTCATATTGTAGAGGAAAACTTATGTTAAACATAATAATATGGAATAAAATATTTTATCTTAATGTTTAAATGAAACAGATCATGAATGAAATGGTGTACGCAATCTAAGTTTTTCCAAAACACATTCATGCTTGCCCTATTTAATCATAAACATATCAATTTTTCATTTGATCCATTACAATATAAATTGAAACAAAATAATGAAGTTTTCATTCAAGCCCCTAGTCATAAAAGTATAAATTTCACTACTAACAAATTTAAGCTTTGTGTTTGCATCATGCAACATTGGTTTCGTTCGAACTTATACTCATTAAAAATTGAATTCTAACTTTTTCTATAATTGTAATTGTTGTTTTGTAAGTAATATAGTAATGCACGAGCATGATGCTTTTATTTGCTTTCCATTATGTACCCATTACTTCTTATTGTGACCCCTTCAATGTGAATCTTCCTTATTCTTTTGATAAAACACCTTCATGAGATTGAATCTTCAAGAATTTTATTTTTAGTTAGGTTAACAAAAACATAGTAAACAAAATTGAACAACAATGAACTAACCAAAAATAAATTTTGCGGTATATGGCTTGCTCATTGTAAAAAAACTCGACACTTTGGTTATACAAAAAGAGAGTCAAACAAAAAAAAATTTGGTTTTAACTCATTGTTAATTATCAACTCTGTTGTACATAAATCCTTTTTTCCTAAAGGAAAAGTTATTCAATTTTCCTTTCAATTTCTATGCATATATAGTCGATGTTGTTTATCTTGTATCCAGGTCTAAGAGATGTTACCATGTAGTTGCTATATCAATACATATTGAGAGACAAACTTGTACTGGAAACCATCTCTATAGCTTTATGTTTGCTGCTTATGGCCTTGAAAGTGGATACCATGATTGTGGTACGTAAAGATGATAGTAAGATAAATTGTGTGAATGATACAGATAAGTCGACTTACGAGTATAATCCTTCCCTATACAGAATAATCCTTCCCTATATAGAAGTTATTCCTGACCAGAATAGAATGTGGTAGATGAAGTACTCTAGTAACCGCATATTACATCACGCATATAGTTCTTCTACAGCAGGTTGTCCATCACCACTTGCCATATGCACACTATCAGGATGGCGCCTTCACAAGTAGCTTCTCCTCCGAAGAATGAAGAATTAATACTTAGCACGTGAGTAAATTATTTCCCTGTACGAACGACACAAACAAAATTAGAATATCGTTTATGAGATCATAGTATATATGGAACTACTATTCTTGTGATTCATAAAATATCATAATGTATTTAAAGTTGATTCATCTATATCTTGGCCTTTTATTATATTATGCTCTTCATAGGTGACAGTATGAAGTTCTTTAAAGATCAAATAGATCCCAACTGTAGTAGAAAGAGATTGTCTATAACCCAATTCTCTGTGAAATTAACATCTGAAAATATTAAGATACTAAAGGTAATGTTGACTTTTGCAATTTACCGCTTACATGTAAAGCATGCATCCATTAAAGAACTAGCCCACATGCATTTTAAGAGCAGCATCCTAGCCCCATCTTCATTTTGGGCACGATAGCAGTTGGAGTTGCCTAGTTTATGCTTCTGAACCAAGTAGGAAGGGGAGCAGCTGCCGTTCTAATTTCCTGCAGTGATTGATACATGTGTAAAAGAAAGACGATCAGTATTGGCGTGAACAGACAAGTGGACTGGTTCTATAAATGAAATAGGATCGTTGAGTAAATGTGGATTTCTACCTTTAGTCGACCTATTTGAGGGTAATAGGAGAAGGACAATACGAAGCACCCAATTATAGTGTGGCTGCCGACCTGATTCTGCTTCTGAAGGCAATGTCGATTTACGTTAATTGCATAGGAGAGGAGACGGAATGACAAACTACATTGTATTACAGTCAAAGTGAGATACGTTCAATGGAGTTTATACTAAAAGGAGGATGGCAAAACTAAATATGACTCGGGAAGTTTGGGATGGAGTGTCAATGGGGAGTTGCACGGCGAGAACGGTTGGTAGATGTGGTCTTGGACAACAAAACTGTGAGTATTTTTAGGATCATGACAAGGCTGAGATAAACTGCCTGCGTGAAGAGGTAATGCGGGGGCTTGAGTTTGTTATATTCCGTGGAATGAGTGGCTGCGTAGAGTTGATAAACAATTTGAATGGAAGTTACGAAAAGAAAATTTCGGGAGTCACAAACGAAGTGGGGTTGAAAGTGGACAGAAAGATCAGTTGCTTCAGGAGTGGGGAGAAGAGTGGGTGTGTTCGACTCTTTTGGTTGACAAAAAAAAAAGTGACTATAAAAAAAGAGGTGACATGGGATTAATAAGATAACGGAGGTAGTTAGATAAAAAAAGGGTGGGAGTCAGTTACACTTATATGCATACAGCGAGATAATAAATTGAGAGATAATGAGAGTCAGTTACAGAAATGTTATTAAGTACTAAAGGCAAATAAGTGGAAACCTAAGGAAAACAGAGAGTCATACTGTTTAACTTCGCCAGGCAGTCCGTTTATTGGTGTTTGCTCATTAATGACCACAAATTGGAGCCACACACGTATAGCTACAGTCGTTCCTCTTGTAAACCCAAATTGGGAAGTAATTTGAGATGGGAAGTGGGGAAGAAAGAGAAAACCAGAGTGTGGAAAAGAGCCAATGGTGTCATTCTTAAGGGAGAGAAATGGATGAGGAAGTGGAGGCAGGAAGTGGGGGAGAAGAGGCGGAAGAGATAAAAGAACGTGAGTTATAAGTTGAACACAAACCGTCAGCAACAAAAGGATGAAAGAACGTGCGTTAAGTTGTAAAGAAATAGTTACCAATGAAATAAAAAGAAAACCTCAAAACAAGGAGAGAAGAGAGAGAATTAAGGAGAGTGAAGCATTTTGAACTTGTTGGGATTTGATTGGCTAGTGGCATAATTGTAATTAAATTAGAAGATTCACCTTTTTTATAGTAGTGTGTGTGTGTGTGTGTGTGTGTCTCTCTCTCTCTCTATATATATATATATATATATATATATATGAAATTCTAAACCAAGGGTAAAGGTATTACTTGGATAGGGTTTGGATTAATGATGTGTAACACCCCCTTTGGTTTGTAAATGGTCGTCGTGGCCATCTTTTGGTCCTAGATATCAGATCTAGTGGTTGTGGCCTTCGAGAAGCAGGAGTCATTGATTGAGTTAAGTGAAGAGAGATATAAACCCTTGGATGCAGATCGACGACTTCCAGTTATCTCTTACCTTACGGTTAGAGCAAGTAGTGGAGATGTTGGAAGATTGTAACCAACCCATGATCCCACTTCGAGGATAAAATGACTACATGCATTTTTAACCTGTTAGTTGGCTAAATTGCTTTGAGACCAATCTGACCCCAAACTTAAAGATAGAGCATGAGAATCTAGGGATAATGCGTTCCCAGTTCTCAGTGACCTTTCCATTGTGTTATACAAGAGGTACCCAAAATATGGGAATAAAGAATTAAGGTGATTTCAAGGAAGATGAAGAATGTAAAAGAAAAGTCAATGTTTTCAGAGTCCAATACTGGTATATTTAGGCCTTATTGTGGTTATGGTGTTGGCTAACTCAGCCAGGTTTACTACTGGAGGAGACAGAGGTTGGAGTTGGCTTCTAGGGTTTCCTTTGTACTTTGTGATGAAACCAAAATACCAAAAAGGACACCATCGATATTTTTAAATGAGAAAATGTTCTTTACAATGAGCGAGCTTCACATAGGAGGTGGCTTGTGAGGAGAGGAGATTTGTACCCTTGTTGCTCGTAGCATCCCATAGAATATGAAGCTGATAGTAGCCTTTGGAGTCGACGAGCATGTTGGTTATGTTGATTTCTCTCTAGAGCAAGAATCCATGACAATGCTCACATAGAACAATGGAGTCGCAATTTAGCAGGCAAGAAAAATATAAAGAAAAAGGATCCTCCAAACCTGGTCCAATTATCCCAAACTAGTCGGTTCAAGCAACTAAACCATGTGCCCTCCCTGAGACAACATCACAATTATAAGAATCTAACAATCTAGAATATAGATCAAAAGGTAAATACATAATGTTATAACCCCGTTTTTTTGGGTGCAATTGGTGAGAAATGTAATTTCTCATATGAAAGATAATTGAAAAAATAAAGATATGATTTGGTTCAAATAAATGGATTTTTGTTTACAATAGCCTTGATGTTTGTATTGTGGGCTTTATTGACTATTGGGCCCGAATAACAAGAAAATTCAATGAATAAATGGATAATTCAAGAAAAGAAATATGTGGAAACCTCTAGAAGGCAAATCCAAAGAGGATTTCGTGCCTCTTGGGTTCCTTGGGTACCAAGGAGTCCAAGGTTGCAAAAAGAAAATAATGAGAAAAGAAAAGATTAAATAAGTATTTTTTTATGAAGAAAGAAATTGAAAACATTGATGAAATGTGGAAATTAAGTGAAAAGATGAATAATTGAGTTACCCTTTATGGAATTTCGTATCCCGAGGATTTCTTATGATAAAAGGGATGCCAATGAGGAAAATAGAAGGGAAATAAAAAAAGAAATTCTCAAAAAGAATTATTTTAATAAGAAATAAACAAGATAATGTGAAATAATGCATAATGATGCATCTAGAAGGATAATAAGTATCCATTAACAAGAATTTCAAAATAATAGAGTTCCTTGGGATCCAAGGAGTCCCAATAAAGAGGAAAGAAAGAGAAAATACCTATAAAAGAAAATAAGAGTGTAATGTGAATACATTCCTAATGGATTTTGTGGTTTTGTTAAAAGGGAGGTGTTTTCTACTTAAGGAAAACATAATTTCGTGATTAATGAATTAAAAAGCAAGTTAAAAGATAAAACGGGAGAATATTTTCATATTCCCAAAAATCAGATGAATATGTTGTTTTAAAGAGATGTTTAAGAGAGAAACTTGTTTATTACTAAAGGATGTACATTACTAATTGAGAGAAGGCTTGGTTGCTTCGTGGACAAGCCTATTGGAGCGTGGATACCCACCCTTATATGAAGGGCCGGACCCTTTGGCAAGGACCAGAGAGATCTCACGCAAGTATCTATCTCCCTTCTTCACCTTCTTCATCGTTTCCGTCCATGAACCCTAGTTGAGGGATATCTCGATCCTTGGAGTAAGGAGGAGCCAGGGACAGGGGAAGAAAGATCGCACGACACTCCCACAACAGTCAGAAGGAAGTTCAACTCCATCTGCTCTCTCTGGCTCTTGCGCAAGGTCTGCAAAGGAGCAGCAAGTCTAGCCGTTGTCCAGGGAGTAGCAGGTGTGGATGGGCCATCTTGGCTATGGTTAAAGGACGCTCCTTGAGCGCAGGGACCTGTCGGAGCCAATGGCACCGTCTACGGTGACCAACGTGGTCCAGAAAGTGAGCAGCAGTGGCCGCACGGTTGCAGGCCATGCTGGGAGTCGCGGGCATGGCCAACATGAACCAACCCTCTTGGGCGCAAGATTGGGATCGCCCTGAGTGTAGGGAGAGGCAACGGAGGTAAGGGGAGCACCGTTGGTGGCCGCCGGGGTCCAGATGGTGGAGTAGAAGCCACAAAACGCGTGGCTAGGGCAGCGCAAACGCGGCTGCGCAAGGTTGAAGAAGACCCGGGCTGCTTTTGACGGTTCTGCCCTTCCGCATAGCAAAGAGCGGATCTTTAAGTGGAGGGTAGAAGGGTCTTTCCGTTCTAATTCTCAAATCTAGAGCATGCATGGAGTTGGCTACGTGGCATCTTCAGATTGGTCCAAGTAAGTTTTTATTGCAAAAATTGTAGTAAAATATTCGTAGCTCGGATGACAAAAGTTTATATATGAAAGTTGATCAAAACGACGTGAGGAATCTAAATAAAATATGTTTATAAGCCAATTCCTCTTGAAATTTGAAAAGTAGTGTAATTTATCAACTATAACATAATGATGATTAAAGAAACCCTACTTTGATATGATTAAAGTGATTAATAGGGTTTAATGGATCATTAGAGTTGATATTAACCTGTTAAATGTAAAAAAGTGCATTATATTCAAAAATGAAGAACTTTGCACGTGATTAGTCTAATTTGGAGTTTATGTGCATAAATATGCATTAATGAGCTTGAAAACCCTAATTTAGGAGAATATGTCTTTTAATTATTTTAATTGTTCAAATCCATGAATAAATAGGGATATGATGATCTGAAGTCAATTTGGCTATTAAAATGAATAGGTTGAGCAATTAAGGTTCATATAAATGGGAAAGAGTATTTTAGGGTTTGTTGACCTAAAAGGGATAAAGTTCGAGGAATGGATCTAAGAAACCCTAATGAAGATTAATGAAACATTAATGCGGATTAGAAACCCTAGAAAGAGAATCCAAGTCAATAAAGTAGATTCTTGATAAAGTGTGTAATAAATAGAGTACATATTCTTTTCAGGAAATATGTGATGATTGAATTACTTGCTTGGATCTGTTGATTGGCTTGATTATATATACATGAAGTAAATGTTGAATAATATGCATGACTCATCAAATCAGGTATGTGGTTACGCTTATGAATAATCGCTCTAGTTTCATGGCGATTCCCGAAGTTTTAATCGGTTGTTTGAAAATAACTGTTGGATGTTTATTTAATTCATGCAACTATAGAGTGACTATGATTATCACTATAAATGTGCGTATATAACTGACTAGATCCGGGTCCACCTCTATTGTAATGAAAAGGCTAAGAAAAAAAAGGGGTAATCCTAGAGCAAGGTCTAGGTTACCGAGAGTTAGAAACTGGGCTACCTAAGTGTAGTGCCATGAGACTCATTAGCCTGCCATGAGTTAAGGAGTGGGCTACCTACGTGTAGTGCCATGTGACTCAACCCTAGAAATTGGTTCACTTATAGGTGGATCATGAAGGGTTTAATAGGGACAACATAGATGATAGTGTACTCTTAGATCACAAAGTTATATATAAAATGTAATCTTGGTTGTTAAATGATTAATTGAATGATTACATTGTTAACGTAATTACATGATTATTGTTTCCCCCACATACCAGCTTCGGCTGACTGACGTTTTGTTTGTCGACGTTTTAGGTACCAGCCAAAAGGACAAACAGTAAATCGTCATATTGTGAAATACATGAAGTAAAATACAAGGAGGATTAGTTAGAGTAGAATCCTTAAGTGGATAGAAGTTTAGAGATCCAAGTTTTCAAAAAGGTATGCAAAAATTTATTTTCTTACAGCTTTCAATATAGTATGTTAAAATTTGATAATTATTCTTGGTTAATTGCCGAACCTTTGATCCGGAAGTCATGGGTGCGGCTTCGACCTCTCGGTCTCCCTTAATTGGGGGTTAATGGGAGGTGGGGTCATAACACATACTAAATCTAAGAAAATATCTAGATCTTAGAAAATGTACAATGATTATGATGTCTATCTGAAAAAAATAAAGCATGATATCAAAATCATTGGAAAATTATCTAGAACACAATGAAACCCTAATTTCAGTCGTTTGATGGATAAATATGTTGTTATCATGTAAAATTTAGAATCCCATTTTATGATTAATAAACAACAAATAAGTTCAAATATTCTAAAAGAACATGTGTAACTCCATGAACATGTTTTTAATTCATACAATGTTTGAGATAAGGTGTTTAATGCATATATAGATGTAGTATGCTTCATGTAGCTACTTATTGATAATAATACTACATAATATGCAACAAAAATGTTCATACTCAATAAATCTTGGAATTTACAAAATATGTTAGAAAGAGTACATGTAACCTTACATGGAACCAATATAGTTTTGCACACAAAATTCATGATTATATGGTAATGAATTTCAATACATTATTTTGTATCCTAATAGAATTAATGGATGCAACCTAAGGTTAATATGTTCACATAATGATGTGATATACATTCATTAGTTAGCAAACAATAATTCGGAACATAACTAGAAAATAAGATCAATGAGATGACTATAAGTAGTTAAGATAAGTAACAATGCAAATATATTAATGACCTAGGATAAACCTTAAAATAGACATAACTGGGTTAAGCTTGAGATTTAATGAAATTCATGTGATATTTTTTTAATCAGGGGTTGACAAGGATATAATTGACATCAGGAACTAGACAATTAGGTTATCTCTATTCAGGGTGTGCGTTACATGTTACTTGTCCTACTATATAGTATGGTTTTGTTATATACATACAAAATACTTAGCATATGATATAGAATGAAAAATATTATATGTTATCTTTCTTGAATTTCTATATATATATATATATTTTTTGAACATATGAAAACAAAATATATTTGATTAATTATATGAAAACACTAAAATATTTGGTGGTACAATGATTGGTTGTGACTTAACTCTTTGGTAGTCGGTGACATTGCAGATATGATCTAACTCTTTGGTATTCGATGATAAAGGCCTTAATATTGAGTTACTTGAGAGTTGAGAGAATGCATCAAAATATTTTCCATTAATTGCATGGATATATAATATAATTTTTTCTTAAACTGTGTGTTCTCTTTTGTTAATATAGATCCTTTTTAGATTAATTGCTTTTTTTATTAATTGGTCACTGCCAAGTTGTAGTTTCTATCATATTGCCAAGTCATAGTATTAGAGAGGTATATCAATTTTGTAGTATACTCAACACAATATTTTATTATACTATTCTTATGTATATCACTTGTAATCTCTTCTTCACATGATGTGGATATAAGGTCTTGAAGAACCTGAATAGTTGAGAGTTGTGTCATGAGAAGATGTACACCTATTCTCTAAAGTTAATGTTTATTGTAGTATGTGCATATGTAAAGTTGTTTTTCAGTGTCAAATATCAATTTATGATAATTCATTTAAGTTATATGTTGAATGGTGAGATTGTGGTTTTAGTTTGTTCTGGTTTGTGTGCATGTGCCACTACTATTTTCTTGTGACTTCCTAGATATTCTTCTTCTTGACCTAATCTGTGGTGGTTAGATGGGGATCTCCACTAAGATGACAGTTTCAAATTGGACGTCACACATGTGGTCAAGGTTTGGGAAATTAGGGGATGCCACAAATCCTAATCAAAAGAAAAAGTGTAAGTGTAATGCCCGTCCAAGCTCACACATAACAGTGGAAGAAAACCCTATGATGTCCATAACATGGGTCACTTAGCTCGGAGGAACATTACAAAACTTGATAAAGATAGCAATAAGATAAATGAAACACCTTGCATTTATAGGAACTCTTGATTCATACATTGTTCTTGGCATAAAGGAAACTACATCACATGCATCTATAAGACCTAAGCTACTTGGTATATTAGCTAAACATAATGGAAAATATTTTGAAATTTCTGGATTGAATTGGTAAACATAACCCCACCAGGCTAAGCTTGAAGATGTCCTAGTCCTTGATTGTCCTCTTTATCTTTTACTTGTTTCAATTCCTATGAACATCACGTCCCCATCCATGCAAAACAAACAACACGTTAGTAAGTGGTACTTGGCACATTATAAGACATAAAAATAATAACTTGACAATTATAAACTTCACATGAAATAATTTGACATAACTTGATCATGGATTATCTTAAACATTCATTGGATAACTTTAAACATGATGAATTGGAAAAGTAAATATATTTAACCTCTCTTAATGCCCCATAGGAGCCCATGATTTCTATGAAAGCCCATAATTCTAGGAAATCCCATAACAAACCTTTTAGGTCTATAAATGAGGCACATATAAAAACTTAACCAATTCCTTAATCTTCATCGTTAACTTAGGTCTTAACTTAAACATTAACTTTTCTTAGTTTTAATCTTAAACATGATGGGATTGCTCCCTCTTAATGTCATGATGGGATTTCTCCCTCTTATTTCATAATAGGGTTTCCACTTCTCGAACATGAATCATTAAATCTTAATAATAATCTTAATTAGTGTTCTACCATAGACCATAAATAAACAACCAACCAAACTGTGAGAAATATACATGATGTATTCTTGAAAAGACATTCATAATTCATGAATTCAAGTATTGTGCCTAATCATAAATAAACATTCAATCAACAAAAACTACTTGTTCCAAATAAGCATGGCCCACTTACCTATAGAAAACCACCTTAGGGTCAAGTCACCTGACTTTATTGGGTCTTTAATCACCTATACTTTGATTAAAAATCACATCACGTACATAAGTTTTTAGTCATGAAACCCTAGTTTTGTTCATTGAATGTTTGAAGCATTTGGATGTAGAAATAAGCATTTGAAAATATGCTAGACCGATACACAATCTAAAAATCTTTCCACTGAATATTTTATTATATTTTTCTGATAAACAACCGATTTACTACAAATTTCTAAAGAGTTGACCAATCATAAAACAAAGAAAATACACATGGCTAGAAAGTTCATCTCAACATTGTGCATTATCTGATGTGGCCCAAACATATCAAGGCACACGGCCTGGACCACTCAAAACTTAACCACACAGCAAGGAACCAATGGCAGGGTCAAAAGACAGAAACACCCATGCTCGAAAATTTGATCAATTGAAATAATGAGGGCAGAGGGGTAAAATATACCCTTGCCATGTTCCATGCGGCTTGACTCCGTGGTGCTTCATCATGGCACGGAACCTCCAATCCAAACCATGTAACTGAGACCTTCCTCACCAAGATAAGATCACTAGAGAGTCCCCTACAACCAGATGAATCCAACGAGCTATCTCAAGGCTCTGGGGTAGCGTTGGAGTTTCAGTTTCACATATTCGTGGTCGGAACAACACAACATCAAAGTGAATTTGAGCAAATTCAGCACGCTCATATCCAAAATCAACATGAATAGATTTGCAAAGTCAAGATGAAAGATGAGGGTAGGGTCACCTGAAGAAAATCAACCATAGAACAACTTGTACATCGGAGAACAGGAGGAAACAGGGGAACATCTCAAAGATTGGAAACAAGGGAGAGAAGGTGATCTTGTGCCCAAAAGACTCATGAAAAACTCATAGAAGTATGATGTGTCGAAAGGAAGAGATGACAAGGTCAAAGAGCGATAGAGATGGTGATATGCAGACACACTGACGAGATCCAGAAGGTGGCTATAGGATAACACATCTCGGGCAAAGACAAGGCAAGCCATCGATCGAGAAAGCATTGAGAAGGTTTATAGATGCTTACAGAGTCAGCAATTGTTCTAAGGGAGGCAGATGCAGCTACGTCTTTGTATTGTTCACCATAGAAGAACATCGAGTAGGTCCTGGGGTATCAGAGTGTTGGCATCAAAATCAGGGTGGAGGAGCGATCTACTAGAGGAAGCAAAGATTTTTGCACACTTAAGTAGGTGGGAGAAGCACATAGGTTCTCTCTGCAACTCTGAATGACGAGAGCAGCAAAGCCCTAGATTCAGTGTTTCTTATACAAGGCACGAAACCCCTCAAAAATTAGGGTTGCAAGGTTCGCAGCGATGATAGGATGTCGTTGGAGGAAAAATCTCAGAAAGAGGAGCAATGTCAAGTGAGAATGGAATCTAAGGGGAGAACTAGGTAGCTGTGTTAAGATGGAGAGAAGATCGGGAGGATGGGTGTTGACCATCAAATCATGATAAAGAAAAATAATGGTTGTCTGATTGCTTGAATAAAAATAGGAAAAAGAAAGGAAGTGCATGGCAGTGCAAAATAAACCAAACTTTAGGGAAACTAATGTATTAAATTCATATTCAATTAAAGTTATATGAATTCAATTTCTTCCCTTTTTCCTTTAAATTGGACGAGCAAATAAATCCCAAATACAACCAAAATTGATTGGTAGACTAATAAGAAACCAAACAATCCAATTTTGAAATCAATTTTGTCTTTTGAGAAACTTTAATACTCAAAACATATAATTTGAATGAAAATACACTTCCTTCATATTAATGCATTTCTTTATTATTTGTTAAAAAAAAATTGTGTTTACCTCCCTCTTCACTAAACCTATCCATAAGAAAAGTTTAGAACAAAGGTTTTGAACTTAAATGCCTCAAATTGATAATTTTGCACAACTTGTGTCCCTAGTTTCCATATTGGTCTTTTAACTTAAATGCAATACATTAGTATTTTAGGTAATTGGAAAACTATTTCCCTTTGTGACCCCATGAGTCAAAATTCGATTTAATGACTTACTACTCAGTCAGAAGTTATTTCATTTATCTTTTTATGCCTTTTGAGGAACCCCTTTGGAGGAGAGAGAAAAAGACTACTTATAATTTCTTATAAAAGGCAAACTTCTTCCCTAAGTTAATATATTCCCTATTTTTGAATTCTACTCCTTTTATATTTCTTCTTAATTTTTTTAACCAATTTTAGGAATAGGAGTGAGAAAAAGGAAAGGGACACTAATGTTTATCAAATCGAGTTAATTACAACACATAAGTAAATGGAGGAAAGAGGCAATGCATTTTGAGTCTCATTTTAATTTACTACTCTCATAATATTTTAATGAAATTTTAAATTTCATGGTCTTTTGCATTAAGGCCCTCAACTATTTGTATTTAAGAAAAACTACACTCTAAGTTTTAATTTACTCTTAGGAAATTGGGATGTTACAGTAAGATAACAAAACTTGAACAAGTTGGCATATGTAGTACCCCTCAACATATTCTCCAGACTTTATACCCACGAAACAAATTGTAAGAGAGGATAGACTTGATAATGACATAAAAGTCATAAAATAATAAAAAAGAATAAAGCCCAGATTCACCACCATTTTTTATATAAAATTCAAGGAAAATGGAGATTGGAATTTGAATCAACAAATAAACACAAAATAAACAAAAAGATGACTCCATCCAAAGGATGATACAAAGTAGAAAGCATGGCCAAAGATAATGTTTGACAGTCCTATTATGACTGGGAAAGGTATTAGGAACCTCAAATTCTCTTTTTTATGTTGCGAGGAAGAAAGTTCCCAACCCCAAAGTATTATATCTAATTGACTCTAGTCTTCCATCTCAATGATCATTTGATCACAGATAGTAATGTCATAGACAACATCATCATCTGATATGTACTTTTAGCCTCAAAATTGTCCATCAACTGAGAGTGTCGAAATATTGCCACCGTTGAATGTGAATCCCCTCATACTTTTATCATTATGAATAGAAGAGCAAAGGAGACTTCTCCCTATCATTTTATTTCCCATCCCAAAGGGATTTATCTACTCTTCCTTACTATATAGGTTTCTTGAATTGGATCCCTCCCTCTTTCTTCCCATAATTGTAAGAGGTCTAGGATTGGAATTCTTGATTCCAATGGAAACCCAACCTGTTGAGTAGAAGATCTCATTGGGTGGTTAAAGAAACCAATTCTCTAGTTAGAGGAGTGAGTCAACCAACTCCTGAGAGGTCAAGAACTCTATCAGGAGACAATTAATTGACCAGTGAGACTAGTCAATGAACATGTGCCTAAGAGAGGCTAAGTCAAGTGGTTGGACATGGCTAGTATCATGACTAGTGGAGAAGAATTGGTCGACTACTTGAAGGGAGTTTATTGATTGGATGTGGTGACGGATCTTGATGATGACACTAAAATTGAGTGGCTAGTGATAGGTTGAAAATTTGCATGTACTTAAGGGTAGTTAACATGGGTTAAATGAGGGTATGTATGCCCACAGAGCCAATCATATGATGATTGGATTGACATATCTTCCGATTGATTTGATAAATATCAAAGGCAAGCTTCCAATTTATTCTAGCTCAATCGATTATGAGATAAATGATGGAGTAGAATGAATGTCTAAAGAATGAAAACACTCAATGACATATGTCTTTGGGTTGAGGACCTGAACAATGAGATCATATTGATGCTAAGAGTATGTACATTCTTGTTATGCCCTAGTCAGATGTCATTGTGGAATGTTGATAGAAAACAATGACACGTCAAGACTAGAGTGTGTGTTGGTTGATGACAGTGACTCATTAGTCATGAAATATGATATCAAACCAAGCACATACATGCATGTTAGAGAACAATTTATCAGATAGACCCACCAATGGAGTGATACATGCAACCATGACATGGTAGTCAGAATCATCTCTCATAGTGATGGTGTTGATTGTGATTCTTAGACCTGAAACCATTGTAGTCATTGAATGTGATTGGGTACACTTTGACATCATCAAACTCAGTTCTGGAACATGGGTTATTATAACAGTGATGATTGGGTGGCTTTGATGCATGAGATATACTATGAGTGATAGATATGGGATTTGTCCCTCCTAAGGGAGTGTGATGTGTATGCCACTTGATAAGTGAGATTGTGAAAGGCCTACACATGCCAATGTGAATCAATATATGATATTGATGTCACACATAGCTTAGATAGTCTACTCTAGTTAAGGAAACATGAATGAACATTGAAAGGATGACAACTCCATGCCTTGATTTCATTCAGGATATTAGAGACAAAGGAATTATACATTCCTTGGAACACCAATCAGAGAATGTAGAATTCAAAGTTATTCTCCAACTTTCCTTTTCACTTGGGTAGCAGTGATGTGTGACTAGGCACCAATCTTTGCTTGTGATGTCATAAGTTAGTTATGGACATTCACTTCCAAAGTGAAATGGGACCTATAGGGTCATACACAAATGATTAACCTGGAAGAGAAGTTTATCCATGAATAATGTTTGGATTGATTACTAGAGTGTTTAGGTACTCAATCAAACATTCAATCAATAGTCTTGACTCAGAATCATCAAGTTCAAGTGTTGAACCAACTGATTTGAGTGTCATATTGATTGAGAACTGTATTCACTATGTCTTGCACAACCTGGACCACCAACCGACTAGTTCACTGGGTGAACCGATCGACTCATGGTCAATGAGACGAACAGTTCACTCAAGTGAACCAATCAGTTCATTTGTCCAAACGAATAGTGTTGGGTTTTCTTAGTTTGTGAGAAAAAGGTTTTTTTGTTTCACTTGTTCAATTCAATTGGGACAAGAATTAATATTTGTGTTAATTAGAAACGAATAAGGAAAGTCAATTGTGGGCAAGTTTGGGAAGTGAAATGACCGGTTCACTTTCCAACCGATCAGTTCACAAGTGGACTGATTGGCTTACCTTGCCAAATGACCATTTCAATTGCGAAACGACCGATTCACCTGCCAATGTACAAATTGTTAATGAAAATTCCGGACCCTTCTACTCCCGTACAGATTGGGAACCTTGAACCTACCATCTACTATAAATAGAGGGGTACATGGGGCTTATCCAGAGACATAACTCAGAATATCAGTTGCTTTGTAAAGTTATTTTCCTCTCTGGTTGTGGTAACCAAAAGATCCCAAGCAAGTTCTATCCATCCAGGGAGGAACAACGAGGGAAAGACAATTGCAAAAAAAATCAACTGGTTGTGGGAGAAAGTGTCGGTGACTAGTACGCCGATAGTAGGGGACAACTCCTTCTATTCTGTTCTTCAGGATGACTAGAGTTTTCGGTAGACCGTGTGGACTATCTATAGAGGTGGGAGACTTCTTCCACTCAGGAGGATGACAGTCAACCATAGTCAGGGTCAAGACTTGGAGCTTCATAGACTCTATCAAAGACAGGTGGTTGAAGACTGCACTAGCTATAAGGTATTGTCACTGAGCAAGCCTCAGGACCAGGTATATCTCACTAAAACTATCCTTCCCATTACATAGATATTGATATGATCTGTTGGTTATGGGTTTATAGTCAAGTAAATTTTTTATTTCCGTTTTCTACTCCGAGCATGTAAAACCCAACAGTGGTATCAGAGCCACATCAATACTCTATGTTTTGGAATAATCGATATGATTGAATTTTGGTTTTATCGTCTTTTATTTATTACATATGATGCAAATATTTAAATGAATAATGTGAATATCTGATTAATACCACATGATCCCAAACTAATATATACATATATGATATGGTATATATGCAATCGATACGCGTCGCCCTAAAATAATTTTTATAGCGGATGTGTAGCATGGTTATGGCCTATAAACCCTATGTGTATGTGTGTGGTTGGTTATGGTTATTTGCATCTCGGTATGTGCACCGAGACTTCTTCTTCTTTTCTAATGTAACTTGAGATAACTCAGGATTATCTTCTACCTTTGCTCCCCTCGAATGTAACTCGAGGTTTCATAAATATTATGTAAAATAAGATTAGATTTATTTCTTTTTATGTCGAAGACTAAAGATGACCACTTGATGGACCGAGATGACTAACTAAGGAGCAGTTGGTGGCTTGACGAGGAGCCCGACAACCCGACAAACCGACCATATGGAGGAGCCAGATGATCAATTGGTTGGTGACAACCAACCAACCGGCCAGGAGGCGAGCCGATGAGTCATAGGATGAGTCAATCAAACCGGAACGACCTAAGAACAAATCTTCATCAACAACAGGTTGCATGTGATGTAGACCTTAGATGACCATAGTTCCTTATGGGTCTAAGAAATTACAATAGGATGGCCATAATCACTACTTTATCATTATTGCATGTTTTTATTTGTGGGATATAGCATGTATATGATACTTACTATATATGTGTGGTGATTGGATACATATATGCATATATAAGCATATTCAAACCCCTCAAACATAAATATTAAATTTAATATGCCTTCCAAAATTAGTACACATGAAAAGCTTGATCAACTAAGTATGGGCACGCCTTCGCATGGTCCACTGTCTATCTCGTAGAAGTGTGATGGTGAATATGTGGGTCTGCCTTCGTAGGGTGCATATTCATCGTGTTGGCTTTTGGGTCGGACTTAACAAGGTAATCTTAATAGGATTAAGCATCTTGAGGCATGCAGATGTACATGGCAAGGAGTTGCACATGACATCTATCCAAGAATTGCATATGATGCAATTAGTAAATGATACCTACCTTAATAATTGATTATGGACGCCAGCATTGGTCAGTTAATAACTCAATTGTTCTTGGATCTTGGGTCACTAGAAGGTTGTATGTTGCAATCTTCCGAATTGATAGTGATAGCTATCAATTTGATCAAAATAGCGGGAGTAATAATTAATTAAAGATCTAATTAATATCATCAATTTTAAATCAAATCAAATCAAAAGAGTTTATGGACTAAAGTTGCAAATTTCCTTTTGTAGAATAAATGGCTACCAACAAAAATCACTTTTCATTGCGATCGGTCCTTGAGAAGGACAAGCTAAATGGGAACAACTTCCATGACTGGTTTAGGATGTTGAGAATTGTTCTCACTTAAGAGTGAAAGCTCTATGTCCTAGATAAACTAGAGCCAGATGAACCTGCTCCCACCACACCAAAGGATGAAAGGGATGGTTACAAGAAGCATACTGAGGATACCATTGATCTGAAGTGCTTGATATTGTGCTCAATGAACTATGAGTTGTAGAGACAACATGAGAACATGGATGTCATTGAGATGGTTCAACATCTCAAGAACATGTATCAAGACTAAGTATGACAAGAGAAATATAATGTCTCCAAGGTGTTGTTCAAGTGTTTCATGATAGAAGGAGATCCAGTAGGCCCTCACACACTCAAGATGATTGGGTATGTGGAGAACCTAACTCGATTGGGATTCCCTCTGAGCCAAGAGTTGGTTACTAATGTGATACTACAATCATTGTGATGGAGCTTCCACTTGTGTGGAATTGCGTGCACCACTAAAAATCCTAAAGATAGTAAATCTTTAGGTTTAGCCTTGCTTATACTAGATTAAAAACTCCACCCACGTATGCTAGGACACGTGGAAGTCTTATCGTAGTATAGTTAAGGGTCAAATCCATAGGATAATAGTCTTGTTAAGATCAACAAGATGGAAAATGTTAGAATTTCATTTAACTCCTTAACAGTTGGTATTTAGATCAAAGAGTTGGTTTGATTGTTTATACTAAGTGAAAGTAAAGTAAAAGCATGAAAGTAAGTAGGAAAGTAAATTTAAGGTTGTAAACAATGTTAAGAAACCAGTAGGATGTGATCGGATTTCACCACTACTACACATGGATCAAAACATACATCACAATAACTTGGCTTGCAAAGAAAAGAGTCTAAACAGTTAGTATCCTTATAGGCTTAGCTTCCTTTCGGATAACCAACTATGAGAAGCGTGGAAATGTTACAATGCGAGCCATCCCCAAATGAATGGTCACTTACTTTGCATCACTCCCCTCGCAAAGTGTGTTCCTCGACTTGTCAAGGTTGTACTTCCATACGTCAACTGATTCCATTTCATAGTATGAAAGTACAACGATGGAGGTGAGTTTACTCCACTCTTTGAGAAACACTCCTAGATACCGAACCAAACGTGTGGTGACTACACACAATCCGGAACCAACAAACAGTCGATATTCAAATCTAGAAGTACAAACATAGAAAATTTGCACTAAAAGATAATAGATAACACAAGTTGATGATCAAGCAACTAGCATTCATTAAACGATTGATGTTGAACTGGAAAGATAATGTCACTTTACACGGTCTTGGGACCGTTTGGCCTTCATTCAGTCTTGGGACCGTTTGGTCTTCATTCGGTCTTGGGACCGTTTGGTGTCCATTTGATCTTGGGACCGTTTGGTGTCCATTCGATCTTGGGACCGTTTGATGTCCATTCGGTCTTGGGACTATTTGATGTCCATTCAGTCTTGGGACCGTTTGATGTCCATTCAGTCTTGGGACCATTTGGTGTCCATTCGGTCTTGGCACCATTTCGCATCCATTCAGTTTTGGGACCGTTTGGCGTCCATTCGGTCTTGGGACTGTTTGGTGTCCATTCGGTCTTGGGACCGTTTGGTGTCCATTCGGTCTTGGGACTGTTTAGAGCTTTTGTAATTTTTTTGTTCTTTTATGTAAGAAATAAAAGGGGAAAAGTTAGTCTGATGGTATATTTAAAATGAAGAGGAAAGTTAAAAGATTCTATTTAATTTATCTAAGAAAGATTATGGAAACTGAGGAAAACTAGTAAGATAACATTGCAAAATGGGAGATTATCACCCCCCCCAAGTTAGAGTATAGGTTGTCCTCTAGCTAGATAGAGCTGAGGTATGTAGTGGCGAGGCGATTTTATTTAGTGAAGATTTCCATACTCCTGCTTCAATTTTGAACCAGAGATCTCTTGAAGTTTTATTAGGCTTCTTCTTGTGCTAACTCTTTTAGGTATCGAGAGTTGCTTGGATCTCAAGTTTCTTCCGTATCGTGTAGTTCGCATTGGGACCACCTTTTCCTTAATCGAATTATGTGCATGTTTTCGACTTCAATCAGTTTTATACTTCTTCAAAAAACCTACTAGAAACTAAGATAGGAATGAGGGTTAGCTAAAGGCAGATATGTAACTCCCCCTTTTAGTGGGGTAGGGTTTATCTAAACTTTTAGGATCTCACTACCGGGCACGACACATCTTCCTTTATGAGGGCAACTAAATGTACTGGTCGGGCGAGTCCTTTATCAGCTTTTTCATATATTCAGAGACCTTAGGATCTCATTACCGTGCGCGACACATCTGCCTCTGTGAGGGAAGCTGAATGTACCAACCGGGTGAGACCTTTATTGGTCCTTCATATAGGTCCTTAGGTGTGGCACAACTCTCATGTTTTTATTCAACACTCTGGCTTTTATTCTTATACTCACAGGCTTAGGAGTTGGATATTTAGGGATTTTGTTTGGGCGGCCAGGCCTCTTTTTGAAAAGAAGAAAGTTTTTCTTGGAGTCTTTTGACATGCACTTATTTTGGTTTTTTTACTTGGTGGTCCACTTGCAAGGTTCCTTGATTTGGATTTCACCTAGTTCCCTCCCATCCTTGAGAGAGGTTTGGCTGGCTTTGGCTATGATGTTAACTTGTGGAGGGAATGTGAAAGTAAATAATAGTTCTCCATTACATGCCTAAATTCTATGTCTGTTATTGTTGTTTGAGGACTATTTTGATTCTAAAATTAGCTGGGGGTGACTTTGTCTTATGTACAAGAATTATTCTATCAAAGAAATTACTAAAAAAGTCTGGATGTGAAAAGAAAGATAAAAATTAATGCATAGAAAAACTAGAGTGAATGAAAAGAGTAGAGGGAGAAGAGTTGAAAAATGATACCTCGCCCTTGTCCAGTGTACCTCCCCCCTAACTTATCACTCACTCTGTCCTCAGAGTGTCAAAGTGATAGGTCGAGAAGTACATGGACAAGGGCATTAGGCTTCTGTAAGTCCTTTGTTAGCTCCATGCATTTGGAGAAGATTAGCTGTGAACTTTCCACGTAGAGCATGGTAATCCACGTCCGTCATGTCCTCTACTGGTCTTCCAAGAACGGTGAGGGTGTACATCCAGTAGAGGACGTGGAAACTGCAGTCGTGTGATTCTCGGAGCTACTGGGGACATCTATAGCTGAAGGCTGGGTGATGAAAGTGTGCTTTATCGTAAGCCCTTGTGTGCTTGCTTAAAAGATCATGAAGTTTGTCGGCACACTCCTTCACCACCTCCTCCATGGGCGTCTTCGCTATCACATCATACTAATTTTGATCTGGATCAAATTAGCTGTCAGAACTGTTATAGAAGATTGTTGTTCCATCATGAAGATTTGTCGCCATTAACATCCAGTGCTCTGAATGAAGGAAAGGGGTCATAATGAATTTTGGAGTTGTATGATTGAGAAAAGAGATAAGCGCCTCCGTGTTTCCGAAGTTCTTTAACTTGAGAAGGTTGTCCTTCATGTAATTTGATGCCATGTAAACCGTAAGATGGTTTTGTCTGAGGAGAAATTGATAAGCAGTTATCAGGCTCATGGAAAGGGATCCTTGTAATTGTACGGTTTCACGGAGGGTATCTTCCATGACTAGAATATCTCCCGCTAGAAAAATGAGCTCATCTTTCTCGGCATATAGCCTTGACATGATGAGTCAGAGTTCATTTTCAGAAAGACTCTTGCAAGCTGCAAGGTCGAAGTTAGGAAACGTCGGTTCAATGGCAGGTAGGGGCACCGTTTGTGTGGAAGGTCTATTGATGGTGACCCCTATTAATAAATCAATGTCCCCTTTGTCGTTCGCCATATCGAAACTATAGGGGTCCCATTGTCTTTTTTCGGGCACCGTGGCGGGTTGTTGTTTCTCCAACTCCTGTAATGTTTGCCGGAACGATTGTTTCTATGGACGCTGGATAGCCGAGTAGAGGTAGCAAGGGACGTCGTCAGGTGCCATAGTCGGGTCCCGAAAGAACCTTTTATCACAAATGAGCTCTGTGGCATAGCACCCTCAGAGAGACTGAAAATCTTCTGTGGCCAGCTCGGTGAAGAGGATTTGTTGATTAAGCACTTGTATGTGGCGTATAGTGCAGAAAGCACAATCCATAAATCCTTCTTGCATTTGGACTTGTGGGTTTATGATTCGGAACCATGGTTGGTTCCAACCCTGTCGGAGTGATGGCTTTGCATCCCAAATTAATTTTAGGAGCCGTAAAGGGATGCATCTTGCCTCCCCATCTCCTAGACCAGCAAAATTGATGATTCTGACTTTAAGCTCACTGGTGTAGAAGTTGTACACTTTGGCGTCGCGAGCCTCGGTGTCAACGATCATGAGCAGCCAGTGGCCGGAAACTTGGAAGGGTACTGTGATATATCATACCTTCCGTTCAATACCCCTACACAGCCGCTCGATAGTCTTGTTGTGTAAGTCCTTATACAGTAGACTTAGAGCCAAAGTAGGTGAAGCATTGAGAATTGGATGCGGCCTTTTTAAGCTTTTGTATGTTTTGATAGCGTTGGAAAGAAGGACACAGAAGATTTCCATCTTCACTTTTGATTGAGGCCGAAGGATGATGCGGAAATCTTCACGTGTCATCTTGTGCTTAGTCTTTATATTTGTGTAGATGATGTCCCCCTCTTCTTTGGCATCGTCTACGATAGTGTTCAGGATGAAGATATCCTGGACATGTAGGGTAGAGATGGTCGCCATGTCTAGGTCGTGCATCTTCTTAGGTAGAGGTGGCGACGGGGGAAGCTCTTACAGTGGCGGAAAAGGAGTCTGCTCTAGGTCGTCCATATAGTGTTGTAGAACTTCATCATTTTCTAATTCAGAATTAGAGTCGAGTTCATCATCTGTGTCTAGACTCACTCTGTCTGACTCTTCTTGCTCTGGGGGTAAAGGCACTGATTGTTCTGGTGCAGAGGAATGATGAGCTGCTGATGTTGGTGGACTGATGCTGGTTCCTAAGATACATTGCTGGAACTTAGCAAAAGTCACTTCTTTGGAAGCTTCCCCCATAGATCCCATGGAAGAATAGTTGAGGAACGATCCCCATATGACTTGTTAATATTGTCATTGTGATCGGGGGATTTGGGATCTTATCCACCTTCTTGGTGGTCTTTGTCTACTGCCTTCTTTGAAGGTTTTGTTCCTCGGCTGGTTCCCTCCCCAGCATGTCCTGGGTCATCGGGTTTGCCATCTGAAGAGGAGGTGTCATCGTTGGAGTCAGCGGAGGAGTCATAATCTTCTTCTACATATTTGTCTTCTTCTTTGTCATCTGTCGCCTTATCTTTTATTTATTTTGGCATTGTTTTCTTGCACTGCCGGTGAAGTGCTTTTAATTCATCAAGAGCCACTTGCACATGCTCGTGTGCCTCAAGCAATGCGTCATGGGTTTCCTTGAGATCAGAGTATCATGCCTCGGAAGAGACAAGTCATGCAGAAAGGTCTGCGACTTGGGGTCGTAGGTGATTGATTTCATTATTGGATGACTCCTCTTGGTGGCTATTGAGCAGTGCAAGGGTGTTAGCTGTGTCGTCCAAATGCATGCTAAAAGAAGTTTACTACTGCTTGAGCTCGCGAAGGCTCTCTGGCAGAGGTTGAGTCTGCGTAGAGATCCTATCGACTTGTTGAGCCAACGTTACTTGCTGGCTTTTCACCTCAAGCACCAACTGTGGCAATTGTTAGGCGGTCGTCGATGCGTTCGACATGCATGGCCGCTGCTTCCTGTCATTGGTTGATGCTTGAGAGGATGCCAGGTAAGGCGCGGTTTTGCTCGTTGATCTTGGTGACATGTTTAGTAAGACCCTACACACAAGAAAAAATAGATTGCATTATGTTAGAAGGGTCGGTGAGGAGGTTTCGAATGGCGTCAAATTGACGTCTGAATTCCTCACCGACATTTGTAAAAGGGACCCCAGAAAAGGATGGGTGGGATGGCTGGGGTCGGGGTGGAAGGGTGGTAGTGTCTTGCAAAATAGACACTAATGATGGTCCCGCGAACTACGTGGTGACTGTAGATGGAGTCACCAGTGGTGTCGGGGTGGTGGCAGATGCGAAGGGTGGCAACAATCTGGGAGAAAAGGGTGGATCCATAAATGTCGATGGGAAAGTGAGGTCGGGCGTTGATGTGAATGGAATGCCCGATGATAAGGGGATTGAGGCGGAGGATGCGGGTGGAGGTGCAGATGTGGGGAAGGGATTTGTTGGTGGAATTATTGTGGAGAATGATGGGAGGGTGGTGGATTGTGGAATGGTGGAGGATGGTATCATGGTGGGGGTGGTGGTGGAGGTAAGATCAACATTTAGACTCATGATGAAGGAGTCTAGTGATGAGGTGGTGATGTGTTCTTCAGGGAGAGGAGGTTCTGTTTCTAGGTTTGGTCTTGATGTCAACGTCCCCGACAGCTGTGGTGTTTGCAAGTGCCCTTTTAATGGTCGTTTCACCGAGATTTTTGTTATTCTAGCTATCGGGGCGGTTGTCCTATGCTCCGTCTGACCTGCCTTTGCTTTCTTTTCTGCTACTTGGACCGATGCGAGGAGGTTAGTAAGCTCCTCTTCAGTGAAGAGAAGCTTATCCTTGTCATAATCTGTGAGTTCTGGTAGAGGAAGCAATGTCCTAGAGGATTTTACTGTGGGACAGAAGATGTAGTGTAGCTTATCATCCTTTTCCTTAATGATGTATGAATTCTTTAAAGTCTGCTCGTTGGTAAGGATGTTGCCCTTGATCTTCATGCATCTGGGCAATAGTCTGTCCATCTTGAGATAATTCAGAATTGTGGTTATGTGTCCTCCGACACATACTTCTTTCTCGAGGGAATAAGCTATGTGCTTGTGTATTAATTGTCATCCTATGTTGACCGGCAACCCATTAAGGACGGACCAGAGGACGAAAAGATCAGAAATGTTAACATTTTTGCCCTCTGTCCTGGGGAAGAGTGCGCCTGTGAGGATTTTGTGTAGAGTGTGCACCAACCCATAATGAATATTGGAGGCCTTGCAAGTCTTTGCCTCAAAGGTTGGGATCCCTATCAGGGATTTCCAAAAGATGTGCTTGTTGAATTGGGAGCTGTCAACGCCTACAGCTTTGGATTTTTCAAACTGCTCCTTGTTGTCTATAAAGATTTCATTGAGTAGGTTTTCTGTTATGACAACTTTGTTGCCAAAGAGTTTGGTGACCAGCCTGCGGTCACCTCCATCTCTTGATATGTCCATTATGTCCACTGCTTCTTTGTGGAGGAAGGTGAAAAATTCAGTTGTTGGCTCAACATAAGAATTGTCTACAACAAAACAGAGTCTTGCAAGGTTGGCGTTGTCGAGCAAGGTGAGGATTCTGTCATAAATCCCCATCTTCTTCAGTACATTGGAGCAGACATACTTTGTTGACTTCAACATTTTTTCGAAGGATGGGAGGGTGTAGATGAATAGGTTTGCTGGTGGTGGTGTTGTAGTGGTGATGGTGGAGAAAATAGGAATAGTGGTGGTAGCGGGAGTGGTAATGGCAGTGGTGGTAGTGGTTGATGGAATGTATCCCGCCAGGATTTGTTTCCTTACAGTGGCGGGATGGACCTGCTTCCTTGTTCGTTTCTTTGTAGGTTGTTCTTTGGCAGCTTCATGGGCCTTCCTCTTCCCCTTGGACTTTGTGGTCGGGGATTCGTCCTCAGAATTTGGCTCGTATTCCGAGCCTTCATCACTTGAGGAAGATTCTTCTATATCTTAGACAGGTTCCTCGGATAAGAACATGTTGATGCGGTCAACTTCATTCATGACCAGGAGCAGGTTGACTTTCGGTGGGATTTTTCCAGTCTTGTCATAGATGTCTATGACCTTCTGGAGCTTGGTGCGGTCCTCCATCAGTTTCTCATTTGTCCAGAAGGGAGCGTCAGCGGTTCCGGTGGCTTCTTTTGCAGGGGAGGCCATTTCTAAAAAATTAGCAAAAAATCATGTGTTAAAAAGGATTTGAATATGCAAAGATAACAAGTTTATTAAAAGAAAAAGTGACATTATGTATGTGTTAATGTTTTTAGGTTTTAGTTGAACCCAAACGGTTTCAGGACTGTTTGGCTCCAAGCAGTTTCAGGACCGTTTCGCTCCAAGCAGTTTTAGGACCGTTTGGCTCCAAGCAGTTTCAGGACCATTTCACTCCAAACGGTTTCTGGACCGTTTGGCTCCAAATAGTTTCGGGACCTTTTGGCTCCAAACGGTTTCAGGATCTTTTGGCTCCAAACGGTCTCACGACCATTTGGCTCCAAACAGTCAAAACTGTGAGGAAGGTGGAACGTTAGGGTCGTCGATGGTTGGTTAAAAAGGAGGCGAAAGTAGCAACCAACGACGGTTTTCTTACACTACCGCCAAACGAGAACTCCGTCGTAAAGATAGTAAGTCTTTATGTTTAGATTAAATTGACGGTGGATAATCGAGAACTCCTTTGGCGATGCAGTGTTGGCGACGGTGAAAACAAGGTTGATGGCGATGGATAAGACGTCAGTGGTGATGGTGTCGAACTGCTGATTTACCTTGCTGTGTGACGGTGAGAAACTCTGTGAAAACACATGGGGAAGACGACAGTGTCATCGGAGAAGGTGGCAGAGAGAGCAGGCGTCACGAGTTGCGCAGGAGTGAGAAATGGAGGGAATGAAATAGTGCTTGCATGAGGGTTTAGGGAGTTTGAGATTTTAGAAGAGGAAAAAGGGAGGGGTTGGGGTTATATTTATAGGATTTGGGGGGGGATTACAAATTCCCAAGGATAAACGATCTTGAGACCGTTTGGGGTCCAAACGGTTTCAAGACTATTTGGGTTCCAAACAGTATTGGGACCGTTTGGGTTCCAAACGATTTTGAGACCGTTTGGGTTTCAAATGATTTTGAGACCGTTTAGGACCAAACATCTTTGAGACCGTTTGAGCTCAAACAGTTTCGAAACTGTTAGGTTAAGATTTAATAGAATTTTATATTTGTATGTTTGTTTTGGTTATTTATGTGAATTTTTATATTTTCAGATCAAAGATGATAAACCTAAATCAAATGAAGAGATTAGAAAAAAAACTAGGCAAAATAAAAACGGTGATACTCAGATCTTGGGTTGCCTCCCAAGTCGTGCCTGGGTTTTACGTCGCTGGCCCGACAGAAATCCAGTTTGGTTATGTCGATGTTGAGGGATCATGGATCTTGATAATTTGTCTTGGTATTTTGTTTGCTGGTGTGTAATATCTCTTCAATCTGTGGCCATTAACTGTCTGTTATCCCCCATTATTATCAAAGATGATGACTGCTCTGGTGGGGTAGATGTGTTTAATTGTAAATGGTCCAGACCACTTCGTGTGGAGCTTTCCAGGAAAATCTTAAGTCTGGAATTGAAGAGGAGGACCTTATCTTCGATAGCAATGTCTTTTCTTTTGAGGTGGCCATCGTGCCACATCTTGGTTTGTTCTTTATAGATTCTAGCACTATGGTAGGTTGTCATTCTAAGCTCCTCAAGTTCTTGTAATTGGAGTTGTTTGTATGCGCCAGTGCTTTTAAAATCAAAATTCAGTTGTTTAATGGCCCACCAGGCCTTATGCTCCAGTTCAACTGGAAGATGTCATGATTTCCCATATACTAGTCGGAACGGGGTTGTTCCAATCAGTGTTTTATAAGATATGCGGTAAGCCCATAGGGCATCGGGAAGCTTGGTGGACCAGTCTGTACGATGTCTATTGACTATTTTCTCTAAAATTGCTTTCAGTTGTCTATTTGAAACTTTGACTTGGCCACTAGTTTGTGGATGATATGGTGTGGTGACCTTGTGGTTGACCCCGTATTTTCTCAAGAGGGCTTCGAAGCTTCTTTCTAGAAAATGGGTTCCTCCGTCTGATATGATAGTTCGAGGGACTCCGAATCTGGGGAAAATGATATCTTTGAACATTTTGTTGACTGGCTTTGAGTGGATGGAAATTGTGGGTATGACTTCTACATATTTTGAGACAGAATCCAAAGCGACCAGTATGTAAGAAAATCCATAGGATGAGGGGAAGGGACCCGTGTAATCTATTCTCCAAACATCAAAAAGTTCAATTTCTTGCCACAAAGTGAGAGGCATTTTATTTCTTTTAGTTATACTGCCAGAAAGCTGACATTTATTGCACGATCGTACAAAATCATAGGAATCTCTTGCTATTGTTGGCCAAAAGAAACCCGATTGTAGAACTTTTAGAGCAGTCTTTTTCGAACTCATGTGTCCCCCAGTGGGGCCAGAATGACAATGCTCTAAGACAGGAGTAATTTCCTCTTCTGGTATGCAGCGAAGGAAAAGTCCGTCTGCACATAGACAAAAAAGATAGGGTTCATCCCAGTAGTATTGTTTAGCATCATGGAGTAATTTATTTTTATCGTGGTGAGAGGCAGAGGCGTGGATGATTCCTGTAGCTAGATAGTTCACTATGTCGGCATACCAGGGGAATCTAGTGGTAATTTTCATAAGCTGGTCGTCAGAGAGGGAGTCTCAGATAGGTACATTGTCATCCTCCTAAGACTCGATGTGACTTAGGTGGTCAACGACGACATTTTCCACTCCACTCTTGTCTTTTATTTTGAGATCAAACTCTTGCAGCATCAATACCCAGCAGATGAGTATGGGTTTTGCATCCTGTTTCTAAATAAGATATTTGATGGTGGAGTGGTCTGTATATACTACGACCTTTGATCCAATTAGGTAAGAATGAAATTTTTTGAAAGCGTAGATGACGGCTAAGAATTCCGTTTCAATGGTGGTATAATTATTTTGCACCTTATCTAACGTCTTGGATGTGTAGTTTATTACATATGGCTTTTTATCTATTCTCTACCCAACACAGCCCCTATGGCATAGTCGCTAGCGTCACACATTATTTCAAAAGGTTGTGACCAGTCAGGCGCTCTTAGAATGGGTGCTGAGATTAGAGCATTCTTCAAAGTTGTAAAGCTATGCAGGCATTCCTGGTCAAAGTTGAAATCAACATCCTTGGTCAATAGGTATGTCATAGGTTTTTCTATTTTTGATAAGTCTTTGATAAATCTTCAGTAGAACCCGACATGACCCAAGAAGGCTCACACGCCCCTTATGTATTTGGGTGGTGACAACTTTAAGATGACATCAATTTTTTCCTTCTCTACTGCGATTCCTCTTTCGCTTACTCGATGTCCAAGGACAACACCTTCGGTCACCATAAAGTGACATTTTTCCCAGTTTAGGATAAGGTTTGTCTCCTCACATCTCTATAGGACTTTACTTAGGCTGAACATACAGTTATCAAAAGAGTCTCCGTATACTGAAAAATCGTCCATGAACACCTCCATAATAGTTTCAGTTAATCCCACGAAGATAGAAGTCATGCACCTTTGGAAGGTTGCGGGTGCGTTGCATAGCCCGAAGGGCATCCTTCTGAAGGCATATGTTCCAAAAGGGCAAGTAAACGTCATTTTTTCTTAGTCTTCGGGGTGAATTGGGATTTGGTAAAACCCAGAATATCCGTCGAGGTAGCAGAAATTTTTTTGGTGGGCTAGCTGCTCAAGGACCTCGTCAAGGAAGGGTAAGGGAAAATGGTCCTTCCTTGTTGATTTGTTCAATTTTCTATAATTAATGAACATTCTCCAACCAGTAATGGTCCTTGTAGGTACTGGTTCATTTTTATCATTTAGGACAATGGTGGTTCCACCCTTTTTAGGGACCACTTGGACAGGACTAACCCACTGAGAGTCAGAAATTGGATAGATAATACACGCTTTTAAGAGTTTAAGAACTTCGAGGTGAACTACCTCTTTCAGATTTGGGTTCAGTTTTCTCTGGTCCTCCCTCAAGGGTTTGAACTCTTCTATCATAGGTAGTTTATGCATGCATAGAGCTGGGTTAATGCCCGTTAGGTCAGTCATCTTATACCCAATTACTTTCTTGTGTTTACTTAATTTAGTGAGAAACCTTTCTTCCTGGTCGTCAATCAGAGAGGAGCTAATGATAACTGGACATAATTTTTCTTCATCTAGGAAGACATGGTTGAGCCCAGCTGGTAGAGTTTTCATTTCCAGGGCTTTGGGTAATTCTGTTGTCTCTAATATGGAGACAACTTTTAGTTCTTCAAAAGTAGCTTCTGGGGCTTTTTTAGCCTGCTCCAAGTATTGCAGGCATTGCTGAACTAACTCATTGGTTGAAAATTCAGCTTCCAGAATTATTAGAGCATCCTCTAGGGCATCTGTCGATTCTATATTTGCTTGCTTGAGTTGAGAAATTTTATCGATAGCTTCAAGAAGAAAAACTTATTCATGGATACTTGGGCTCTTCAGGCTGTTGAAAACCCTAAACTGAACAGTTTCTTTACCCAGCCTCAAGGTAATTGTGCCAACCTGGACATCAATTAATGCTCTAGCTGTGGCGAGGAAGGGTCTACCGAAAATTATCGGGTACCTTAGGTCTTCTTTTATATCCCTAATGACAAAATCACAAGGGACATAAGAGTCCCTCTCCACTCTTAGTGGAACATCTTCAATGATTCCCAGGGATGCAGTAATGGTGGAATCAACGAGCTGGATGGTCATTGCTATAGGCAACAAGTCTATGAACCCCAATCTTTTGCACATGGAAAATGACATAATTGATATGCTGGCTCCCAAGGCGGCCAATCCCTTTTTACAAGAAGTGTTCCCAATAGAGAATTGTATACCAAAGGAGCCAGGGTCCTTCTATTTTTTGGCATCTTATTTAGAATGATATCGGAAGTGGTTTGGGCTAGCTTGACATTTTCATGCTCCTCTGTCATATATTTTTTTGACAGTAGGGCCTTTAGATATTTGGGCCAGGCTCGGATTTCAGATAAGGCATCGAGAAAAGGAATATCAACATAAAGTTTCTTCATTGCCTCTTTGAATTTCTGGAATCTAGAGTCTAGTCTGGTTTCCTTTAGCCTGTCAGGATAGGGTATCCTTGGCTTATATTGTGGAACCTCTGGTTCTTTGGGACCTTGTTCCTTTTCTTTCCTTTCTTCATCTTCTTGACTTGATTCTTCTATTGGGATGATTTCATTTTCATCCTTGTCTTCTTGATTAACCGAGATGTCTTCAGTAAGAGCGCGACCAGACCTTATTGTAACAACATTCAATTGTTCTGGTCTATGTTGATCGTGTCTTGGATTTGCTTCTGGCTGGCCAGCGAAAGCACCCACTGGAGGTTTTAGCTGAGCTGCTATCTGTGCTAACTGAGTTTCCACAGCTTTTTGCTGGGCTTGCTGGTTAGCCAGCATGGTTTGTTGTGATTGAAACAATTCCCTTATCAAGGACAGTTCATCAGTCTACTGTGGTGGGGCATTCTTCTGTCGAAATTGAGTGAGTGGTTGCTGCCCTTGAGGTGGTTGTTGTTGAGGTGGTGGAAACTGAGGTTGTTGCGGCTATTGTAGCTGAGTTTGTTGTAATTGCGGGTGCAGAGGAGGGCGAGTATATTGGTAGTATGCAGAGGGATTTCTTGGGTAGTTGGATCTTTGGAAATTGTTTCTACAATTCCCTTGATTTTGGGTGTAGTTGCTTTGAAATCCAGGTGGTAGTCTGTTGGAAGATCCACCTTGTGTTTTATGTTGTGGGTTAGCAGTCCCCGCATGATTTCCATATTGAAAACTAGGATGATTTCTCGATTGATTTGGATTGTAGTAAGCTTTTCCTGGTATGGAATGAATGGAATTTACTTATTCTGGCATCTGATCCTCAGGGTGTTCAATGATCGGCTCATACTGTGGTTGAGGAGGTTGTAAATCCATCATTACATTGTATAGGAGACCACATGACAATGTGGGATGATCTTATGCATGACATGCCTCGCAAGTTCCTGTGGCTGCTTTAGCTTGTTGGGGGTTCTTCTTTTTGTCATACTCCCCAAATGATGCTTTAAGGGCTTGTTGTTTGTTGGATATGGTCTTCAAAGCTTCGGCTATGGCTTTCATTTCCGTAGATTCTTCAGCTTTACAAACTTTTAGAACTCCTCCTATGGTCGCCCTCCCCCAATTGGATTGATTTTCCGCTCTGAGGGTGACGATTCTCTAGGCATCTTCATAGTTCTGTCTCATAAAGTTTCCTCCAGATGAGGAATCTAAGAACTTTTTAATTTCATCGCTTACTCCCCTGTAAAAAAGTTTCTATGAGTTGATTTTGCGAGATTCCACGGTGAGGACATTTCCTCAAGAGTTCCTTGAATCTTTCCCATGAGTCAGCTAGTGACTCTCCCGGTAGTTAAAGGAATTGGTTGATTTGTCCTCTGATTTGGTAGGTTAGTGAAGGAGGGAAGAATTTCTCCAAGAACTTCTCTTCTAAGGGGGCCCAGGTGGTGATTGGCTCCCCATCCAAAGAATTATACCAGCTTAGAGCTCTTCCAGTCAAGGTGAAATTGAAGAGTCTAAGCATGATTGCATCCATGGTTGTTCTAGCTTGTGGTACCAACCTGCAAAGAGCTTTGAACCTCTTCAAATAATCCATGCATTCATCTTCGATACTTCCAGAGAATGAGATGCCCTGCATTATTTGGATCCATTGTGTCCTAATCTCAAAATTAGGAGTGTCGATGAGTGGTGGTTGGACGGGATGGTTGTCTTTATAGTTCTTGGGATAGTGTAGTCCCTTAGTTTCTTGCTTCTTATCAACAGTTGCGCAGTAGCCTTGGCTGCTTCATTCTCGGCACGGATGCAGGCTTGCTCTTCAGGCCGTACTTCAGCCTGAACTTGGGCGTGCGTGTCGGCGATGAGTTGCGCTCGCTGGGCTGCTATGGAAGTGTTGACCCTTTCCATCACTAGTGCAGATTGGCATTAATCTTCGGCCATTTGTCTGGCTCTTTGACGATTAAATCTAATGCGGTGGTGAAAACTTCTCTCTACCTCAGAGTCGTACTCTGGATCAGGGGAGAATCCGAGATTATGTGATGGTTGCATACACGTCTTCTACCTGAGTAGAGGAAGAAACACACTTTTTAGATGATGTAGGAGATATGATGAAATCACGAGAATATGGAGTAATGTTTAAAAAAAGTGTAAAAACCTAACCAACTAGCAAGATGATAAATGAAATTAAAACGTTCCGTTGTCCCCGACAACAATGCCAATTTTTGATGGAGCTTCCACTTGCATGGAATTGCGTGCACCACTAAAAATCCTAAAGATAGTAAATCTTCAGGTTTAGCCTTGCTTATACTAGATTAACAAATCCACCCACGTATGCTAGGACACGTGGAAGTCTTATCGTAGTATAGTTAAGGGTCGAATCCACAGGATAACGGTCTTGTTAAGATCAACAAGATGGAAAACGTTAGAATTTAATTTAACTCCTTAATAGTTGGTATTTAGATCAAAGAGTTGGCTTGATTGTTTATACTAAGTGCAAGTAAAGTAAGAGCAGGAAAGTAAGCAGGAAAGTAAATTTAAGGTTGTAAACAATGTTAAGAAACCACTAGGATGTGATCGGCTTTCAACACCACTACACATGGATCAAAACATACATCAAAATAACTTGGCTTGCAAAGAAAAGAGTCTAAATAGTTAGTATCCTTGTAGGCTGAGCTTCCTTTCAGATAACCAACTATGAGAAATGTGGAAATGTTGCAATGCCAACCATCCCCAAACGAATGGTCACTTACTTTGCATCACTCCCCTCACAAAGTGTGTTCCTCGAACTGTCAAGGTTGTACTTCCATACGTCAACTGATTCCATTTCATAGTATGAAAGTACTACAATGGAGGTGAGTTTACTCCACTCTTTGAGAAATGCTCCTAGATACCGAACCAAACGTGTGGTGACTACACACAATCCAGAACCAACAAACAATCGATATTTGAATCTAGAAGTACAAACATAGACAATTTGCACTAAAAGATAATAGATAACACAAGTTGGTGATCAAGCAACTAGCATTCATTAAACGATTGATGTTGAGCTGGAAAGATAATGTTTTTCTATTGAAAACTCAAAAATTACAATGCATGAAATGAAAACATGGGTAATGGGGATACTCCCCGCACCCTAGTGTATAAGACTACTCGCTCATGGCAAGAACAAAGAAAGGGGTGAGAAGAGAGAGAGAGCATCATCTCCATGAAGGAGGGAGGAAGGTTGACCCCTTGGATAGAGAGAGAGCAACGATCTTCACACTTTGTAGCTTAATTGCTTGATGATGAATCCTCCTCTTCCTACCTTCTTTGTCGATGAGAGAGAAAGTTGCTTGGAGATGGAGTATGGATCTCAGACCGACAGCCTTGGGGCAGTGGATGAAGGATGGAATGGCTCTGGAACAATAGAGGCAGCCTTTAGATGTCTGAAACTTCATAATTTGTGAGGACCCTTCAGGTCTTATTTATAGGCTTTGAGTGGAACTCAAACGGTTTTGGGAGATTTGGGCCCAAACGGTCGTGAAGACCGTTTGGACTCTTTTCTTGTTTTGGAGACCGTTTGGACTCTCTCAGTTTGGAAACTGTTTGAGTCCTTATGGTTTAGAACCATTTGCCCTTATTTAGTCTTGGGACCATTTGACTTTACACGGTCTTAGGACCGTTTGGCCATCATTCGGTCTTGGGACCGTTTGGTCTTCATTCGGTCTTGGGTCCGTTTGGTGTCCATTCGGTCTTGGGACCATTTGGTGTCCATTCGGTCTTGGGACCATTTGATGTCCATTCAGTCTTGGGATTGTTTGATGTCCATTCGGTCTTGGGACCATTTGATGTCCATTCGGTCTTGGGACCGTTTGGCATCCATTTGGTCTTGGGACCGTTTGGCATCGATTCGGTCTTGGGACCGTTTGGCATCCATTCGGTCTTGGGACTGTTTGGCATCCATTCTCTCTTGGGACCGTTTGATGTCCATTCGATCTTGGGGCCATTTGGTGTCCATTCGGTCTTGGGATCATTTGGAGCTTTTGTAATTTTTGTGTGCTTTTTTGTAAGAAATAAAAGGGGAAAAGTTAGTCTGATGGTATATTTACAATGAAGAGGAAAGTTAAGAGATTCTATCCAATTTATCTAAGAAATAGTATGGAAACTGAGGAAAACTAGTAAGATAACATCGCAAAATGGGAGGTTATCACATTGCCATAATCCTACAGTCAGTTTGTGATGAACTACAACACGAACAACTTTGACAGGCCAGTGATAGAGTTGTTGGGCATGTTGAGGACAGTCGAGGCATAGATGAAGAAAGACAAACCTAAATCTGTGATGATGATCAACAAAAAGAAGGGAAAGTCTAAAGGCAAGGGCAAGAGCAAAGTAAAGAAAGGTTCTGATGCTAGCCAAGAGCTCAAGTCATCTTCAACTCTCAAAGCCAAGGGAGGGGTGAACGAGGGAGGCGAATGTCACCATTGTCATGAGCCAGGACATTGGAAGAGAAATTACCCTCTCAACATAGATGAACTAAAGAAGGAGGGGATGGAAGTCTCCACCTCAGGTATTAGAAAATAAACTTAAAATGCTTCTTTATCTTAGGTATATGATACCAAGATATAGATCTGACATATATGATGTGAAGGATCTAAGAATATGTGATGGCCTTTATGAAAGGACCAAGAAGGAACACTCATCAACATTGGAGCAAGTGTTGATGCCATAGATAGTAGTACCTTTTAGTTTATTTCAGCCCAAAGGGCATGTAATAGAGTTATGAACTGCTATTTCATTTTTCCAATAAATAGAAACACTTTATTTATGCATCTTGTAATAACAAGGATGTCATTCAATAAAGTTCATGTTTCAATTTCAAAGATATGATCTTTTATGGCAATTCCTTATTTATCTTGTGGTATTTGGTATGCATGAGATAAAATAATAATACCTAAAAGTTATTGATGGCTCAAACAATAAATTAGCATTATCATCTAAAAAAATTAATGAGAAATTCATCTCTAGGTTCCATGTTGATGGATAGACTACTCTTTTTTGTTAATGAACCATTAAGAGATATGAATGTATTGTTTGTTGTGCATGATGACAAGTCAATCTTCACTAGATGTAGAGGGAGAATGACTATTCTATTAGGTATAATACATATTGATGTATATACATACCTATTGGAGTAAATGTTGATACTTTAGATATGGATATCTTGAAATGTTCAAGAGTATCATAAATGAAGAACAAACTTGGTAAAAAGTATTAATTCTTGATATGATCAATGAACGAGATACTTAAAACAAATGTTTGAGGATCTTGTGAGTAACTATGATAATGTATCATAGATAACTCCTGATTAAGGCATAATGATATCTAAGTCAAAGAAGGAATCATACTCTAAATAGTAACAACTTGATCATCTAACAAATAACTAATCTAGAATTCTTCTAAATAACATGCTTTACTCTAAATAAATGTACAAAAGGAGATTAAGAATCACACATTCTGTGAAATCTCAAATTCCTTATGTAACAAATACGCCTCATATATCTAGTAGAAAACACCTTGATCTTGATGGATAATGATATCCTATAAACTCAAAGGTGATGAATTGGTCATATGATGATGAGCCAATAATCTATCTAGATGACGTTGAGGAACCAAATTTTGAGTTATGGCTAGAAGCCATAAGATCCAAAATGACTTCCATGTGAACCAACTAAGGTATGACCTTCATGGTAGCACATATACGGATAAAACCCATAAGTGAAAAAGGGTCTTAAGAGTTAAGACTGACATGGATGACATTTGAAGAGCTATTTGGTTGAGATAAATTGAAGTGAGTTCAAGGTGTTGAACCTAATGATTGTATTTAACCAATTGTCGTGGCTATAGGTTATAAAGGATCATGCTTTCTATTGGAACTTGAAGACTATGAAATTTGGCATATGGATATTAAAATCACATTCCTAGTAGGAATAACATGAGGTTGTGTATGTGACACAACCTAAAGGGTTTTATAATTCTGTAAATGCAAATGCAGTCTATAAGTTATAAGAGATTAATCAATATGATTGATTAAATACAATCACCTCAGAAATAGAGTCTTTACTTTGATTATATAGTCAAAAGATTTGACTGATATATAAAAATAAAGAAGGGATCTATGATTACAAAGATTTAGTGGGAGTGTATACATATTCCACATGATGATGAGGAATAAAATGAAATTGGTGTGGAAATACCTTCTTTAAGGGATAAATAGAAATGTCCTATGTGATAGGAATAGAGATCTATAGAGATAGTTCTCAAAAGTCCCTTGACCTAATAAAGAGAGAGAATACATTGGTTGTCTGTACTAAAGGGTTTAGTATGAAAAAGATTCAATGGGATAAAACTTGTCCATATTACACCGAGTTAGTCTCTCACATGCCTAGTATCCCAAATTCTTATGAAGAATATGAATGCATAGATAGATGTCTTATGCATTCGCAATTGGATCTATCATGTATGTAACCATCCCATTATCTTGTATGTATCAGACATGGCAAGAAAATATATATGCATTCATCATCTTGTATATATTGGACATGACAATATGATATGCTCATCCAGTTATCTTGTATGTTATGGACATGATGAGTGAATGTATGTCTACTTCCAGTGAGAGTCACTGGAATACCATAAAGAACTTATTTAGGTACTTGTGAAACATTAAAGGATTATTCCTATGGTAATAAAAGGAAGAGTTGAGTGTAAATGAGTTACACTAAAGAAAGCTTCTAAAATGATAGAAAATGATCGCAAATTCAAAATATAAAAGTGAATATGAGTTGTTAAATAGAAATGTTTGGGGTAAAATTAAAATCCATTTAATTCTAAAAGGGAATATTGAGTATCCTTGTGTTATGAATAGCAAAGGATACTATATGGATCTAGAAGTTCATATAGATGAACTTATAGATATTCCAACCATTGACGACAAAGTAGAAATACTTAGTCAAACAATGGACCTAATTGTTAGGCAAGGAATATTAGATAGCATATTACAACAACTCCATCTCATACGAAATGTCGTACATCAAGGAGATGTGAAACATGCAATATATTGACTAAAGAAAAGTGTTTCTAACTCACTGGATTAGCACTAGCACAGTAGAAACATGTGGGACATGTTTAGAGATTACTGAGAATATGATTCAAAGGTGATTGGCTCTAAGTGCAAGTGGGAGTCTGTTGGTATGTATTCCTAGAGAGCCAATCATATGATGATTGGATTGGCATATGTTTTGATTGATTTCATAAATATCAAAGGCAAGCTTCCAATTTATTCTAGCTCAATTGATTATGAGATAAATGATGGGACAAAATGAATGTTTATTGAATGACAATACTCAATGACGTATGTCTTTAGGTTGAGGACATGAAGAATGATATCATACAAATGCTAAGAGTATGTACATTCTTATTATGTTCCTAGTCGGATGTCATTGTGGAAGGTTGATAGACAACAATGACACATCAAGACTAGAGTGTGTGTTGGTTGATGATAGTGTCTCATTAGTCATGATATATGATATCAAACCAAGCACATAGATACACGTTAGAGAAAAATCTATCAAACAGACCCACCATGAGAGTAATACATGGAACCATGACATGGTAGTCAGAATCATCTCTCATAGTGATGGTGGTGATTGAGATTCTTTGACATAAAATCATTGCACTCGTTGAATGTGATTGGGTACACTTTGACATCATCAAACGCAGTCCTGAAACATGGGTTGTTATAACGGTGATGATTTGGTGGCTTTGATGCATGATATAGATATGGGATTTGCCCCTCCTAAGGGAGTATGATGTCCATGCCACTTGATAAGCGAGACTAAGAAAAGCATGCACATGCAAATCTGAATCAATATATGATATTGATGCCACACATATCTCAGACAGTATGTTCTAGTTCAAGAAACATGAATGAACATTGAAAGGATGACAACTCCATGCCTTGAGTTCATTCAGGATATCAGAGACAAAGGAATTATTCATTCTTTGGAACACCAATCATAGACTATAGGTTTGAAATTTGTTCTCCAACTTTCATTTTCACTTGGGTAGCACTGATGTGTGACTAGGCACCACTCTTTGCTTGTGATGTCATAAGTTACTTATGGACTTTCACTTCCAACGTGAAATGGGACCTATAGGGTTACACACAAAGGATTAACTTAGAAGAGGAGTTTATCCATGAATGACATTTGGATTGATTACTAAAGTGTTTAGGTTAGGTACGCAATCAAACATTCAATCAATAGACTTGACTCAGAATCATCAAGTTCAAGTGTTGAACGAACTGATTTGAGTGTCTGATTGATTGAAAATTGAATTGACTATGTTCTGCACAACCTAGACCACCAATTGAATGATTCACTAGGTGAACCAATCGGCTCATGGTTAGTCAGACGACCACTTCACTTTGATGAACCAAACAGTTCATTTGTTCAAATGAGTAGTGTTGGATTTTCCCAATTTGTGAGAAAAAGGTGTTTTCGTTTCACTTGTTCAATTCGATTGGGACAAGAATTAACATTCGTGTTAATTAGAAATGAATAAGGAAATTCAATTGTGGGCATGTCTGGGAAGTGAAATGATAGGTTCACACTCCCAACCGACCATTTCACAAGTGAACTGATCAAATCACCTTGCCAAATGATCATTCCAATTTTGAAACGATCGGTTCCCCATTGAAAGTGCAAATTGTTCATGGAAATTTCAGACCCTTCTACTCTCGCATAGATTGGGAACCCTGACCCTACCCTCTACTATAAATAGAGGGGTACATGGGGCTTCTCTAAAGGCCCAACTTAGAACATCAGTTTCTCTGCAAAGTTATTGTCCTCTCTAGTTGTGGTAATCGAGAGAGCCCAAGCAAGTTCTACCCATCCAGGGAGGAACAACGAGGGAAAGACAACCACAAAAAAAACATATGGTTGTAGGAGAGTGTATCGGTGACTAGTACATGACATAAGGGGACAACTCCTTCTAGTCTATTTTTCAGGATGACTAGAGTTCCCGATTAGTCCGTGTGGACTATCTATAGAGGCGGGAGACTTCTGTCACTCAGTAGGATGGCAGTGAACCACAATTTTGGTCAAGACTGGGATTTACATAGATGCCATCGAAGACAGGTGGTTGAAGACCGCACTAGATGTGAGGTATCATCATTGAGCAAGCCTCAGGACTAGGTATATCTCACTAAAACCATCCTTCCCTTTACTTAGATATTGATGCGACTGCTGGTTATGGGTTTATGGTCAAGTAAAAAAAATACACTACCTACTCCGACCATGTTACACCCAACATTAAATTATTTGATTGGTCTTAGAAATTGCACACTCTCTTCTTCTAGATATTATATCTAAAATGAATTTAAAGAGGGAGCATGAGGGGAGAGGAGCGGGGTAAATGGCAAGATGGGGGTGTCATCAGACTACTAATGATAGCTAATCAATTTATAGACACGATAGCACTGGAGGAAAGGGTGGAAGTGGCATTGGTGATAATGAAGTGATTCATCTCTTGTCTTGATGCTTGTTGGAAGGCGTATAGGGCAAGGGGGTGATGAAATAAAATCTTTTCCTTATGTCAGTGTAGCCTAAAAAGGTCAGCCGATCAATGCGTGTATGTTAGTCAACTAATTGGTACTTGATGAAGTTCTCAAAAGCTACTAGTAATCCAACTGATCGGTGAACCAATCATTTGGTGTGTTTCTTTTCAAAAACTCTTTTTATTTGGTCATCGTATCTAATTTAATGAGTCATTCAATCGACCTGAGGGAGCAGTCTCCACTTTACATGAACATCAACCAATTGACTCATCAAGGTGGAGGGATTATGTGATTTGATGATGATTTGTCCATTTATCATACCGGGTGACTTGATCATTGAGTTGATTAATTAACATGTTGAAGAGTGATACTTGCTATAGGAAAATCAAAATATTGATTAAATTGTTGACCACTTTCTTAGAAATCCTTTAAATTTACTGAATTTTATAGTTGACCAATTAGGTTATCCTGTCAGAGACTATTGGACATCTGTAAATTGATGTTGTGTAGTATGCTTAACATTTTACACATGTAGTCATTGTTCATATAAATTAGGATCTAAAAGACCAAGTTAATGACAAATTGATGCAATCCAATGTGAATGTGATTTATTATAGTGCATGATTGAGGTAATTAGAATGCAATTTTACGTCATTGGCTTGACGTCTATAGTTTGGTTTCATTTCAGATCAACAAGGTGGAGTGGACCAACATTTTATTTGTTAAGTTGGCCATGGTTAATGCTTAAGAACTTTTTGCAATGAACTTTGCATTTTGTTTCTCCCATAGAAAAAAAATTCATGGCTATAGGCATGGTTCACAAGATATGGACCATGTCATATGTTGGGAAATATTGTGACAGAGTAGGCAACAGAAACAAAAAAAATCTATCCTTATTCTTCATAACAACTAGATCACGTCAATAACTATGTAATGGGAAGGATGGTTTAACGAGGTCATACCTGGTGCTGGAGCAAGAGCAACGACTAATTTTCATTGTAGTTGTATGCTTTTTTCTAGTTGCACTCAAACGACGTCTGCAATAGCTCCTGGTCTTCACCACAGACAACATGTTAACATTGTCATCCTAGCGGCAGGAAACGACCCCCTCGCCTCTATAGTAACCCACACGGACCACCTAGAACTCCTATCATTCAAGTAGAACTGAAAGGAAGAAGTCATCCCTCTTAATGGTGTATTAGTCACCAACTTGCTCTCCCACAATTGTTCTCCCTTGCTATCCCTCCCTTTAGTGGGTAGAACTTGCTCAGGTTGTCTCAGTTACCACTACTAGAGAATACAAACAATTGTCAGAGGCAATTGAATTGTGTCTCAGAATCCCTGAGTACCCCTCTATTTATAGGGGGTTAGGGTTAGGGTTTCCAGTATGTGTGGGAGTGGAATGGACTGGAATTTCATGAAAATTCACAACCAGTGATAGGAGAAACGGTCAATTCATGAGTGAATTGATTGTTTGACATGCGAGCCAATCGGTTCACCCACTGAAATGATCGTTTCATCATGTTTCCAAATCACAATTGTATTGGTGTAAAGAAGTGAAATCACCACCTCTTTACTAATAGCAATGGTAAACAAAATCCAACAAAAAGCAGGGGATGTTAAAAATTTGACTATATTCAATTTAATAAAGATTACATCAAATTTTTCCCAAGAAGGGTGTACATGCTTTACACACAAATATGATCTAAGTAGAGGGAGTCAAGGGACTTTACTCTTACTGCTTATACTGGTGTGGATTATGCAGGGTGCTTGATTCATAGAAAGTGGACAAGTGGCACTTGCTTTCTCCTAGGACCATGATTGGTGTCTTGGTTCTCTAAGAAATAGAGCACAGTGGAATTATTAACCACCGAGGCTGAATACATGGCAATCGGGAGTTGTTGTGCCCAGATCCTATGGATGAAGCAAATGCTATAAGACTTTAACATTCATTTTGATGCATCTCCTATCTATTTTGATAATACTAGTGCAATTCTTACCATACAATCCTATCTTGCATAGTAGAGCTAAACACATAGAGTTTCATCATCATTTTCTCTATGATCACATTTCTAAGAAGGATATATATATCATGAATGTGGACAACAAAAATAAATTGGTGAACATTTCCACTAAACCTCTAGCTAGAGAGAAATTTAACTTTATTATATCAAAATTGCTTATAACTTCTTTGAATGAATCTGATATGCCTTCTCGTTAGTTGTCATATATCCTATATGTTTTTCTTCTATTTCGATCATCTTTGCTTTCTAATATGCTAAAAATCCATATTTCATGTTCTTTTTGCCTTGTTTTTCTCTTATTTTTGGGTATTTTTTGCAAACACATGTTTTACCACAAAATAGTACCCAATTATGAGTGATATGTGCCTAAGTATGTTCAAAATACATAACGGAAAAATAAATTTAATTAGCACTCTAATGGGTAGAAACTAAGTTTCTTTTGTTTAGGTTAGGTTGACCATCGGTCGAGTTACCAACTTGATGATCGAAGGCTGAGGGCTTTTTTAAAGAGCCTATCGGTCGAGTTTCTAAGTTCACAAAACTCGACCGATGGCCGGGCTGGAGCAATTTTAAGATGGGTTCGACTGGATATTCTCCCTCTCAACTAGAGAAAAGTCGACCGATCCCACCTCTAGTTCCCCTAAGCTCTCTACCCTTGCCCTAACCTTCCTCAACCTAGCCCTAGCCCGACGTAGCTTGACCTCCCTTAACCTTCCCCCTTGATAGCCTAGGTTTGTGGATGAGTTTTGGTGGTGATTCTTTAGCTTTTTCTCTCTCCTTCCTCTCTTTTTCATCTCTATGGCATCCTATAGGAGGAAGAGGGCGGCCCCAACAAATGCACCTTCATCTTCATCCAACTCCCACTTGATTTCATTGGATGACACTCTTTCTTTCTCAAATGAGGTTGTAAATAGATATAAGGAGCTCCTTCCCCAAAATCCTTTCCCTTTTCATGCCCTATTTGAGACTAGACCTAGAAGACAAGAGGTCATGAATCAAGTAGCAGAGTTGCTTAATGATCACCATATCTCAGCCTTGGGTGTTGAACATGTGTGCTACAACAATTCCACAATTAGCATGAAAGTAGTTCACGAATTCTGTGCTAACTTGCATTGGAATTATGACACCCTTGTACCCACGCCTAATACTCAAGTAGTCCTCACATCCATGATAGCTGGGAAGAAATTTCAAGTTTCTGAGGATACCCTGAATATCTTTTTTTTGGGTACTGAAGAAATTGACAACTTGCGAAAGGACTACACCTCGCGAAAGGACTAGCTAGAGTATTTTGACTTAGTTGAGCCTGAGGCCTTCTACAAGCAATATGATCTTACTCTCCCTGATATTCATAGGTTCTTGAAGAAGCCTCAATTCCCTTATAGGAAGAAGTGCACCCTTCCCTCCTCTTCCTTGGACCTTAAGAGACGCATCCTCGCCCTAGTTGTTGACTATAATATCCATCCCAAGAAGAACCAAATTGAGGTTGTAGAAAACACTATGGTGATCATGTATTGTCTTTTGGAGAACATCAGAGTCAAATGGTCAAGATATATCCTCCACCATATCACCTACTTTGACTCAGGGAAGAACACCTGTGGCACCCACCCTCCCTACCCATCCCTAATTTGTGGTCTATTCCAGATTGCCACTGGCAAATCTCTTTTCCACGACATTCATTATAAACCTACCCGGAAAGGAGTTTGTATCAGTGATACCACTCTTCAGAAGTCAGTGCCTATCATATCCTCTATCACACCTGGTGCCTCTACCTCAGCCTCTACCAAAGCACCTCCACCACCTCAACCTTCTCAACCTACCTGTGCCTCATTCCATGTGTCAAATGAAACCCTTATGGGCTACATGATGCATCAATAGACATTCAACCTTCAGTTTCATGAGCACCTACATCAGGACCTATGTTCAATCATGTCTAACATGAACATGTCTTGTACTCACCTCTACCCTACCTACCAACCCTAACCAGGAGGTGAATATGCATCCTTTACATATGATCACTTTTACCCTTCCCCTCCACCTGTACCTTCCACTGCTACAACCTCTGCTTCTAGTAGATCTACCCCTGATGTGCTGCCTCTGCCTACTGGCCCCTTGGCCACTCTACTTTCCAGCCTTGGTAGTTCTGCTCCTTCCTTCCTACAGGCTAATGAGATCCATGTTCTTGGTATGTCTTAGGATGAGTAGAATGCTTGTTGGGCTGGTCATGGTTTCAGTCCCTCTGCTAATGAAGAGATGCCAGACCAGGCTGATGAGGATGATGTTGATGCTGACGAGGCTGCTGGTGATGAGGAGGAGGATGATGATTCTTCTGATGATGATGGATCTGATGGCTTCACTGGTCACTCTGGTGATGAAGGGAATGATGCTACACCTTCAGACAATGATGATGACTATTAGCCTGATGATGATGTTGTTGTGGAAATAGATACCTTAGATATGTAGTTGTTCTTAGAATTTAGTCGAGATGTTGATAATATATATCTTTCTAGGCTATTTTGTATTAGCAACATCTGGGCACATGTTCTGAGTTGTACTATTTTATCATCTTAGATTTCATCATTTTTTCTTGTAGCTATTTTATGAAAACTTGCTTTATGGGTTGTAATCCTAATTCTGTGCACACCTACTCTTTGATTTACTATATCGCATGAGTTGGTGCCATGTGTTACCATATTTTGATTATGCCTTAGACTTTTTATTTCTCTTGTCTCTGTGTGGTGTATGATTTGAGATTGCATATCATGGATGTATGTTTTGGTTGTTCTTGGAGAAGACCTGTTTCTATGATCTTCTACCTCCCTTCCATTTTGATAATTTCAAAAGGGGGAGAGCGGTTCAATGTTTTGAAGCTCAACCATATTGTTTTTATTTCCTATGTGATACTTTTCTTGTTCATTATATGATTTCTCATGTGACTTGCTAAAGGATCATATAGTACATATGTGTTATATTGCTTTGTGTAGATAAACTAACTATGCAGGTTAGATCAAGCATAGATTGGGGGGGGGAGAAATTCACATGGTTCAAATTTTGAATCCCCTTACGATTCACAAGGCAAAGGTATAACTTCAATATCATTTTCAATATGATTGAGGAATGGTTTGTCATTGTCTAAAAGGGGGAGAATGTTGACTTGAGAGTTATTTATTGCCCATATTTTGATAATGACTTTACATTCCATTCCTATGTATCTAATATGTTTGTTCAAGATTGATTTCAGGCTTTAGGTACATGAAAAGGATAAAATTATGCAAGCCCTAGCTTGTTCAAGTTCAAATCATATGCAAGTGTGCAACTTGGGAAATCACTCCAAATGATCTTATATGATGTTTGTAATCACTTGTATTGATGATACGACTTGTAACTAAGATGAAAAAATATTAGGGACACTAATTCCAAGGTTTAATCACAATAAAATTAATTTAGAAAATTTGTGACAAGCTATTCATCGGTCGAATTGGAAACTCGACCGATCCTATGATGGATTTCTTGAAGATGACCCATCAATCAAGTTGCACACACACAAAACTCGACTGACCGACTCACTGAGTAAATCTAATTTTAGCCCATCGATCGAGTTTCCCAGAACAAACTCGACCGATAGTTTGAAAATTGGCTGTCTTTTAGTTGATCGGTCGAGTTATCTTTATTGAAACTCGATTGAATGTACTGTACAAAGAATGCAGAAAAAGTGATTATAACTATTGATGAGTAGTTTTGGATAAAAATTGATCTGTTGCATTATGGAAAATGGCTATATTTCGACCCTAAGTGATCCCAAACTCAAGGGAACACTCCCAGCTATAAATATGACCCCTTAGAGTTCATTCCAAGTTTTCTCATTCATGTTATTCTAAGTCCCTACTATAGTTGAGTGTGTTTCAACTCCTTGAGCCCCTTTCTCTCTCTAATTTACACTTTATTTCATGATTATGAGTGAGATAGTTCTGTTGTAAGAGAGCTACTTCCTTGTGCTTGTAAAGCTCTCATCTACTCCATCTTTCCTACCCCTTTCCTCCATGAAGTAAAGGTGAAGCAATGTACTCCGAGTGAAGGTGGAGCTGTTGATGTTCCTCTTCAATGTTGAAGAATAGGTGATGATCTTCTCCAGGTGAAAAGAGAAGGCAAAGGCTAAAGATCCACAAAGAGTGGAAAAGTCTATGAAGGCGATAGACTTGTGCAAGAGTGGGTAAGACCTTGGAAGAAGGCTGAAGACTCTTGCAAAGTGGGTAAGTCCTTGGTAATGTGGAGTACTCTAAGTTATTAGATAGGTAAGTCCTTTGATGGTCTTATGTTGTAACTCTAATTGGTGAATATATAGAGAAAAGCACTTCCAAAGTCCTAGAGGCTGACCTCTCTAGGTAGTGGACCGACTCTCCCCTAGTTTGGAGAGTGGAACCACTCTACATCACCTTATTAAGTGCTTGCTATCAATTCCTATCATCCTTGCTATGCTTGTTAGTTAGGACTACAAATTGCAGTTAAGCTATTAGTTTTAATTTGTTATAATTTGAAGGTCTAATCTATCTTGTGAGAATTATTGAAGCTCTATTCACCCCCACTCTAGAGCCCTAGATACAACAATTTCTTTTGACCTCGTACCCCCATCTTCCTCACTCTTCTTGGACCTAGACTATGTTTCTTCCATGGTGGTCGATTTGGGTAAGAAAATCCTCATCACAAGGGTCATAGACCATGTTTTGACAAGGTAGAACCAAGTCTGAGGAGGGTTTCTTATCTCTTTCTCCCTTTCTCTTTTGGCTCATACCAGAGATTTTTGGGTCTCTTTTCTTGGATGATCTTTGACCTTGGTGTCTTCTGCTTCTTGAGGTGATCTTGTGGCCAAGAGTGGATCTTTTGGTGGACCTACTTAAATTCTTGGATCGTGTGCTTGGAGCTCTTGATCTTGGAGCTTGAAATCTTTGGTGGGGATCTTCTCAAGGTGGGTTATATAACACTTAACCTACTCTATTATTGCACTTTTAATGCATGTTTTCTACTATCTTCTCTCAATAACAAGCTCCCTTATCATGCTACTAGATCATGATAATATATAGAACCTATTTGGTGCGGATATCTTTCTTGGTTTGGTAGAAATCTGAAACCCTAATCTACATGCTACCATTTTTTTGGTTGATATGATATGGAGGTTCCTCCATATCTTTTGACATTGGTTTTTCTCTCATGCTTGGTGTTCATGACCTAGATGTTGAGGGTAGGTTAGGTTCTATTTTGGATGTCTTGATCATGCTATCTCACCCTTGGAGAAGATCCTCTCTTGGTGGTTTCCTGATCCATGACTTAGGGTCATTGATGATCGTTTGCATGGGTTTTTGCTCCTTGATGATTATGGTTACCAATATATCATCCTTAGGATGGTCGATCCACCCATCTCCTTGTTGGTCACGACCATGGTTAGTCTTGGTCAAGATGCCCCCCTTTTGTTGGGATGGACCTAGTTTTGTTTAAGGCCGCAACACTTAGTGATGAAGGTTAAGTTGGCCCCTCTTTGGGATGGGTTTTTGCCCTAGTTTTTGAGTCATGGTCTCTCCCTTGTCTTGGTCATGACATGACCTTGAGATTGGTCATGACATGACCTTGAGATAGGTCATGACATCATGACCCTGGGTTGCAAAATGCTTCTTCTGCTTGAAGATGAGACAGCCATGTTCCTTGGGGTCGCGACAACCTTGTGAGTGCTTGGAACCCTAACCCTAAATGGGTCTAGACATGAGGGTGTCGAGGGTCAAGCTTGAGGGGTGTCATAACCTAGACATCCTATGTTTCGCAGTCGTGACATATTGTGGGTTGATTGGTCGTGATCGAATTGCTTGAGTGGCTGAGACATATGACTGATGGGTGGTTGAGAGATATGTTGTGACACATGATGATACACTTGTATGAGTAATGTATAAGCCACATAGAGTGTGGTTTAGATGACATATAATCAACTCTAATGATGTTCCTTGACCCTAATATACTCCAATATCATGGAAAGTGGTGAATCCAGGGTTGATGGTTGAACCTAGCTTTTCAAACCCTAATCGACTAAGAAGGAACCCTAACACTAATAATGTGCAATGATCATGATTGATTATTTTTCTTGGAATCACTATGGTTTTGATGTTATCTATATTGTTCATGAACTCCTTACCATGCAGGTGTTATGATCTTGATAATAAAATTAGTGTATGATATGATGACAATGATATGAAATAGGTTGAATGTGCCTTCATGAGGCATGTGACTGAACTTGTGATAAATGAATGATGGTTTGAGGAATTGATATCTCATAGTATGTGAATTTAGTATTGGTGATGTGGTGAATGGAAATGATACTAGAATCATGTGGTGACAGTGTGACAAGTTCACACCCTATATGTTTATATTTTCTAAAATGTATTGTGCCCTTATCTTAGTAGAATTTGTTATGATCTTATATGATGTAACTTAATTGATGCTAAAAGATACTTAATTGACTTAAATAATCAAGTGGAACTTAATCATGTAGTTTCTCCTTGTGCCATAGATCCATCTAAGTGTCAGCATTTGTTGGATGGTGAAATAAGCTTTCTCTTAGTGGAAGTTCAAAGTCATAAACTATTGAGTATATGCATTCACAGGATTGGTTGTGGGTCGTACCATGGTAGGAGTGTGGATGTGCATAATAGCTTAGTGTTTTGATGCTTGTGAGGTTTCATAGGATTTGTTGTGGACCATACCATGGTAGGAGTGTGGTTGCTGGCCATAGCTTAGTTTCACTAGCGTCGTGACCTGTACCAAGGTGGGCTAGGACTTTCACTGTTTGACTATATGTAACAGGTTGCAGTTGACTGGTATGTCTCTGTTGTGCACTTGTGTACAAACCATGAGGTTTGGAGAGGTCATAGGTTTCATATCATCCACAGACCTTGTATGATGCTAATTTCTACTTAGTAGTGGTCAGTTAGATTTGGGTGGTACGACTCAAATCCTCAGGGCATAAGAAAACACATAATCAAGTGTGTAGTAGGCCAAGCGTTGCAGGTTGGATCATATGCTCATGAACCATGACCTAGAGTTAGTTGTTTTGGTTCATGCCTTGAAGACCTGGAGACAGTACCTTTATGGAGAGAAGTGTTAGATCTTTGTGGATTACAAGAACCTAAAGTATATCTTTTCATAGTAGGAGTTGAACATGAAGCAGTGGAGGTGGATGTAATTAATCAAGGATTATGATTGAATGATTGATTACCATCCAGGGAAGGAAAATGTCATGGTAGATGCACTGAGTCAGAAGTCCTCTTTATAGTGATCTACAGAGAAGGTGTCATAGTGTTCCTTGGAATGCCACAAGTGAGACCTACTGATCTCCCTAAGTCAGATGAATGTTAAGATGGGGATTTCCTTGTTGGAAGGATTGTTAGCACAGTTGCAGTTGAAGCCAACGTTGAGACAAAAGATGAGATAGGCACATCAAGTTGATACCGTGATACAACATATTTGATTAGATTTTGGCAGCGAGAAGCATGATGGCTTCCATGAATTAGATGACATGACAATTTTTTTACCATGGTAGAGTCATGGTTCCTGATGCTGAATATATGAGGAAGATGGTTCTAGAGGAGGCTCACTCATCTATGTACTCTATGCATCTAGGCAGCACCAAAATGTATCACAATATGAAAGACATGTATTGGAAACCTGGCTTGAAGAGGAATGTAGGTAAGTTCATTGTGAGATGCGTTGTGTGTCAGTAGGTTAAGGTTGAGAACAAAAAACCTATAAGGACGTTGCAACAGTTGCCCATACCACAGTGGAAATGGGATCATGTGCCCATGGACTTTTTTGTTGGTTTACCTAGGACAAGAAAAGGTCATGATTCCATCTGGGTGATCATTGACATGTTGACTGAGTCAGTGCATTTCCTTCCTATGAAGACTACTTATACAGATGAGAAGCTTGCTCATATCTATCTTGATGAGATAGTGTGTTTGCACAGTGTTCGAACAACTATTGGTCTCATAGAGGTCCTCAGTTCACGAGTCTCTTTTGGGAGCAATTACACACAACTTTGGGTATGCAGTTGAGGTTCAACATTGCTTTCTACTAATAGATAGATGGTCAATCTGAAAGGACCATTTAGACTTTGGAGGATCTGTTGAGAGCTTGTGTTCTTCAATTTTTGGGTTGTTGGGACATACACCTCAGTTTGATAGAGTTCACCTATAATTACAATTACCAGAGAATCATTGAAATGGCACCATATGAGGTATTGTATGGCAGACGCTGCAAGTCTCCTCTATGTTGGTATGAGATAGGTCAGTACCAACTTCTTGGTCCTGATCTTGTGCAACTAACGACTAAAAAGATCAAGGTCATTTAATAGTAGTTAAAGGTGATAAGGATAGGAAGAAGTAATATGCAGACAACCACGGTAGACCTTTGGAGTTCCAAGTTGGAGACAGAGTGTACATCAAGGTCTCTCCTTGGAAAGGTGTTTTGAGGTTTGGAAAGAAGAGTAAGTTGGCGCCCAGGTTTATGGGACCTTTCCCTGTGGTGGCACATATTAGGAAGGTGACCTACAAGTTGGAGTTACCACCTGAGTTGTACAAGTAGCATCCAGTGTTCCATGTGAGAATGTTGAGGAAGTTCCATCCTGATACATAGTTTGTGTTAGAGCCAGGGGAAGTAGAGCTTGATGAGGATATGTCCTATGTGGAAGGTCTAGTGTTGATCCTTGACAAGTGAATGAATAAATTGAAGAAGAAAGACTTAGTTCTTATGAAGGTTCTATGGCATCACTCTGGTGTTGAGGAATCCACATGGGAGCTCGAGGAAGATATCAGGAGAAACTACCCCTCTCTTATCTCTAAGGATTTCGTGGGTAAAATCCTTGTTAGGGGTCTAAATCTTGTAAGACCCCTAATCTGAGCTTTGTGTTAACCCTATTTACTTGGGCCTAATCATGTGCTTAAAACCATGATCTAATCTTTTGAGATGTAATTAGGGCTTGTGGAAATCTTAACTTTCAAGTTTGAGCTAGTTTGGATGTTGTTTGTGCTTTAAGTACTAGGTTTGATGCAAATTGCAATTTACCCAAAGTAGAGGGTTAATGTGCAATTTGTCACCTCTACAGTGTTCCTTCTATTTCTTGACATCATCTATTGTAGAGAGAAAGAAGTGGGTTCCGTATTTGGCCCTTGGTTGACGATTGTCACCCTTAGTGGTGATTAGGATTGCTATGAGTGTTGCATGTCTCGACCTATGTGTATATGATGTGTTATCTTGACCTAGATCACGACCTAGGGTTGGTTTGGAGGGTGTCACGATCGAGACACCCCCCTATATATGGTGATTTTGTGACCAAGGTGGTCTTGATTGGTCTTGGGTCAAGATGGTTTCCCTCTTATACGATGTGTCGGCCTAAGGTTTTAAGTGGTCCTTTGTCTCGACGAAGTAGTGATGGTGGAGTGTGTGTCACGACATTGGGTTGTGCACCATGGGAGACTCATGATCATGAGCATGTTGGTTACCAAGGTGGTTGAGACCCAAACTAGAGTGTATCACCATGTCTTGTGTGTATGCCTAAGGTGGTTGCATGTGGGTGCATGTTGGTCTTTTGAGTGGACAAGCATCCCTTTGGTACCTTGGAGTGTTGACACATCATCCCTTTCTATCCTTCTCTTCTTCCACCTATATAACCCCTTGTCTCTTCATGCTTGTAACATATTCTTCCTTTTGTTTTGCTTATTCTTGGATCTTGGTGGAGCAAGGAGATCCATCCTTGGAGCTTGGTGACCGAACTCTTCTTGCATGTGGTGTTTGTGGCAACCATAACTCATCTTCAACCTTGGTAAGTTTTTACCTTCCTTGATGACATTTATTTTTTATAACCTACCGTCATCTTCATCTCTTTTCTCATCCCTAGAACATGGTTCCTCCATGGTGGTCATTTTGGGAGAGAAACTCCAAACCACAAGGGTCATAGTCAATCTTTTGACAAGGTAGGGCCAAGTGTGAGGAGTGTTTATTGTCTCTTTCTCCCTTTCTCTTTTGGCTCAGCCTAGAGATTTTTGGCTCTATTTTCTTGGATGATCATTGACCTTATTGTGTTCTCCTACTTGAGGTGATCTTGCGGCTGAGAGTGGAGCTTTTTGGTGGAGCTTCTTCAACCCTTGGATTGTGTGCTTGGAGCTCTTGATCTTGGAGCTTGAAATCTTTGGTGGGATCTTCTTAAGGAGGGTTCTATAACACTTAACCTACTCTATTGTTGCACTCGTTTATTCTTGCTTGCTACTGTATTCTCTCTCTAACATTCTCCCTTATCATTCTAGTAGATATTGATAATCTATAGAACTTGTTTGGTGGGGATATCTTGCTTGGTTTGATAGAAATTTGAAACCCTAATATACATGCAACCATTTTGGTGGTTCATATGTTGTGGAGGTTTCTTCTTATCTTTGACATTGGTGTTTCTCTCATGCATGGCGTTCATTTACCTAGATTTTGAGGGGAGGTCAGATTCCATTTTGGATATCTTGATCATTGTTTCTCTTCCTTGGATAAGATCCTCTCTTGGTGGTTTCATGATCCATTACTTAGGGTCCTTGATGATCGTTTGCATGGTTGTTTTTCTTCTTGATGATTATGTTTTTCCACTTATTTTTGTTCCTCTTTTGAGAGAAACATATCATCCCTTATTATGGTCAAGACACCCATCTCATTGTTGGTTAAAACCATGGCTAGTCTTGATCGAGATGCTCCTCTATTGTTGGGATGGACCTAGTGTTGTTTAAGGTCGTGACACTTCATGATGAAGGTTAAGTTTACCCCTATTTTTGATTGGTTTTTTTGCCTAGTTTTGGCTCATGGTCTTGCCCTTGTCTTGGTCATGACATGACCTTGAGAGAGGTCATGACATGTTGACCCTGGGTCGTGACATGTTGCTTTGGCTTGAAGTCAAGACAAACATGATCCTTGGGGTCGCAATAGCCTTGTGATTGGTTGGAACCATAACCCTGGATTGGTGGAGATGTGAGGTTGTAGGAGGTCAAGATAGAGGGATTTTATGTCCTAGACATCCTATGTATCACTATTGCAACATGTTGTGGGTTGAGTGGTCGGGGCCTAATTGCTTAAGTGGATGAGACATATGACCAATGGGTGGTTCAAAGATATGTTGTTACACATGAGGATACACCTGTATGAGTAATGTATAAGCCACATAGAGTGCTATTTAGATGATGTCTAAGAAACTGTAATGATATTCCTTGATCCTACTTGTGATGGAGTGGACTTTTGGATCCATGGATACGTAATGAGATAATTGGATTCATGTATACAAGTTGTTTGAAGGGTCCAAGTGCTTTGATAAAATATGGACCTTGATTGGTGTTGACATCACGATTAATATTACTAAGTTTATGCCTATTTGAGGAATTTAATTGATTGGTCATAAACTTGAGTTTTTGACCAAAGTATTTGATTTGTAGCCTAAGTTTATAATAAGGATAAATCCTTTTTCCTAGCCCTTTGGACGTGCAACCTTGGATTTCTATCCCGGAGGGTTTGGTCTTTTAAACAAATGATTTGGGAGGCAATACATATCTCGCAAGATCATTCACGACGATCATCAAACATGGGCATAGATGTGTAGCAGGTTCTGGCCTCATGGGGGGTGGTTTATTCACGTTCAAAGGAGCAGGAATCCCCTGGCTTCAGGGTAGATAGACCTAGAGTGAGACTCCTGGTCTTATTGTTTCTCTACCCACCACTGAAAGTTAGAAAACAAGAGAGAACGAGAGGAGAGTGAATGGGAGGCCAGTCGCTCACTGATGTTTAGGAAACGATGAGTACAAATAGGTTGTGCGGAGTAGACACTCCATGATGCCAGACATAGCTGGGGATCGCGAGCCTTATCGGTGAAGGGTTCATAGATGAATGTGAGAAGAACGACACCGATCTCCCACCAAAGATCCATCGACGTCTGTGGCGCAACCATCTTCAGAAGATAAAAGCTTCGGGAAGAGAGTCACTCATGAGAATGGGAGATACGGGTGGACACAAGACCAATCCTTAAATGGGTCGGAAGTCCTGCTAGTATTGCCATGAACTGATAGGTCCATCAGGAGAAGACATGGTGCCGCTGCTTCATCTTGTCGGAGTATTAGGACATGGAAATGTTGTGTAGCAGAGACCACAACATCTCAATGTTCAAGAGAAAGGAGAAAGAGACAAAAAGCGTAGCTTCTGACTCGATGAGTTCCATGTTGTGGTGCGGCGACACCTTGGGCAGGTCATGGAGAAAGTCAACAGGCGGAAAAGAAAGGACGTCGAGGATGCTAGATCCCAGCGGCGGTGCTGATGGATCGAGAGAGGAGAACAGGCGGCAGCTCTCATTAGCTGAAGAACTGGAGGACTGGATCGCATGATGTGAGAGGTGGAGACAACATCTGTTGCTGCTCCCACGCCCGACGACGGTAGTTCACAAACCTGGAACTGAGACCCAGCGGCACCTGGCACTAAGATCGTGAGAGGAGAGAAATAACGCTAGAGCGGACTGGAGAAAGGGAGAGGGTGAACCAGCTCTAGAACCCTAAACCCGACCCAGACCAAGTGAACCAGACTGGCTCAACCAAAGAACCGACCCACAACAAGCAAGAGAGTTGCGCCAGCCCTAGAGCTACGTGGCGGCCCGCGATTCGCCTGAAAAAGGTAAAATCCCTAGAATTCTCAATTTGTATATAATTCATAGAAAATAGCATGATTATCAGAAAAATACAAAATAAGATACCAAAATTCTCAGAAAAATGAGTAGAACACATTAAAATGATAATATTAGGCTTTTGATGCATTAATAACAGTGATATCATGTAAGATGTGTAATTCTTGTTTAATCGATAATAAATATCAAACGATGGCCAAAATTGTGATAATATGTCAGTAAATCCTTTTTGACGTCTATAATCCATATAAGGTCAGTGATTATGATGTTAGAGCACAAAATCATGTAATTTTCTCAATATAGTTATTTAGGGCTAATAACCCTAAATAAATGTAATGAATACATACATGCTCAATAAATGATGAAATTTATAAAGTAAGCTCATATCATCATGTGGAACCTCAGATTTAATTATGAGATCATGATAATGCATAGAATTCATGTTATATGAGGAGCACCCTTAATACATGTCATGTAACCCTAATATAGTTAATGAAAGTGACATAATGTTAAATATGTTCACATAATAATGTGACACATGAGTATATCCAGTTGATGAACTATAATCTAGAATATGACATCAATAAGATAAATATAAGGCAAGAATACACTTAATCATGAGAATATCCTAATGAGATAAGGTAAAACCTAAAATGGACATACCTAGGGTTATGATGATGAGAATCTGATGATAGTATATGATCTTATCTTAATCAAGTTTAACAAGATGTAGTTGACTCAAGGATATATGTGATTAGAATGATCTATCTCTTTGGAAGGTACGCCATTACCTCTTACTTGGCTTATTATACTAAATGCTTGTGTTATATGGTAGTAAATATTTGGAATATGATATTGAATGAAATGATTGTTCTTATATGATATCTTGCTTTATTTTCAATATGTATGGCTATGAACACATGAAACATAAGATATTTGATCCATCATATGATAGCATGAAACTCTTTCGTAGTACAATGCATTGAAGTGATCTCAAACTCTTTGGCAGTAGATCACATGTGTTAGATCTCAAACTCTTTGGAAGTAGATCACACGTAAAATGATCTCAAACTCTTTAAAAGTAGATCATAAGGCCTAAAAACATCAAAGCCCTAGGCGGAAGATGTACGAGATATATGATGGAAATGTGTTTAAAATATGTGTTCTCTTTTGTTAATGAACATATTTGTGCAAGTATATGCTTTTCTTATATTTGTTTATTGCTGCAAAGTATTACTTTTATCTTATTGCCAATATATGATTAGAGGTATATAAAAGACATGTAGGCATACTCAGTACAATATTCTTGAATATTGTGCTGACGTGTACCACATGTGATCTTTTGTTTAGGTTGTGGTTATGCTCTTGAAGATCCAGGATAGTTGAGAGTTGTGTGGCGAGCTGATGTACAGGTGGACCTGTTGTCTTAAGATCTTGTAGTTTAATGGTAGTACATGTATATGTATAAGTTGCATTTCAATATGTAATATCAAATGTTGTAACAATTCATGTTGTAATTATATGTTGAATGGAGAACATGTGTTCTATGGTTTTACTATTGTTCATGTGCATGTGCTACTGATTGTTTCCTTCTGACTCCCTTGATTTTCTTCTTCTTAGCCTAGTGTGGGGTTTTTTAATTGGGATTCTCACTGAGGTGAGGGTTTCAATTTGGACGTCACACATCAGATTAAGTTTTAGAAAATCTGGGGACATCACAGGTGGTATCAGAGCATGAACAATAGCAAAGCCTGACATTTGTTCATTCTGCAACTCAAAACTAAAGAACCTTGAACTACAAAGAATCTTTAGGGTTAGATTAGTCATCTTTTAGAGACTAGATCTGACCTAGCCTCTAGGTTAGCACCTAGATGTTCGAGAACTAGGTCTAGACTGGTGCTTGTTGTATAACAAGTCCTTAGATGTTGTTCTTTCCTTATAGTGCAGCGGTATGGGACGTTGAATTATTTGAAAATGACGTACATCAAGGGAAGAGAAACTCTAGACATATTGCGTATGTTGTCTAGAGTAGCTACACTAGTCTACACCATGTTCTCACCCTTTTCACTAGTTTTCATGACACTTGACTCTCTACTATGTGTGGGGCACTCATTTTCTGGATTTGGTTTTGGATTCTGATCGAATCGAACCTTGATAGTTTTCTCTGACGCATGTTTTATCAGAGAAAAACTATATAATATTTTATTATGTATATGTATTACCAAAATGTGTCCCCACACATGTACGAGTAGGAGGTGATCATGCAACCTAACTGAAAGAGAATGACATCAGTCTAGAAGAGAGAGTAGTTCTAGATTAGATGTCTAGAGCTTTGTTTGGAATATATGATAGATGGAATAGATTAAATAAGTTTGATGATATGATGTAAGTCTTATATAGATGATATAAGATGATTAAGACGATTTATGATTGTCTTTGAGGACTTAAGTTCAGTTTGAGGATTTGAGATAAGTTTTAATGATGCAAGTATGATTTCCTTTATGAGATAATATATGTTAAGTTTAGATAAGATGTGAATCAGCAAGAGCCTCAATCTCTTTTACGAAGGAGGACCTCTAGTGTTAGGACCAGTTTTGGGGTTAACTCTAGAGAGAGTGAGACCCATAGGGAGAAGGTCAGAGAACCTAGACTCGAAGATATGATAATTCTAAGATATGTGATATGATATGTCCTAAACTAGACTACTCCTTAGTGATTGAGTTGAGTTGCTTTATGCATGATTCCTGTAGTTTTGTGGAGCCCTAGATTTCCTTGGGATGACCAAACCCTAGAGATAGAGAGAGGCTTAATATATATGTGCATGTGAATATGAATACGAGTGCCTGCCATCTGGGTGAGAGAGAGCCCAAGACCCTAGAGGAGGTAGTTGTGTTAGTTTATGTGAAGCCTCATGCTCGGGTGGGTGGTTTCCCACATAGGAATCTAGTGGTGTATATAGATAGGGTTTGAGTAAGCATGAATCATGGGTAGAGACCTATGGAGAGAATATCATAGCATGTTTTGGTTTGTGCTTATGTGGCTAGAGCTAATGAAGTATCAATAGTGCCAATGAGGTAATCCAAGAACCCTAGAACAAAGAGGGAGGATAAGGTTTGTGTATATGAGATACTCATAGAGTGGAGTTAGCTAAGAGAGACTGAGCATGGAACTACCCTCATGATATGGGATAGGAGAACCTCAGTTGGACTAGATAAAGTTTTGATAACAAGCCACCCACATAAGTTTGTGTAGTAAAACCATGATATAATATATGTAAATCTGATCGTAATATGTGATCCAATCTTGAGATGTAATACATGGACATGATATAATGTAAATATAGAGATGGTTTAATTGATATCAATGCATAAATGGTTAACCATATACATGAATAATGATGATAATGTGATATTGTTGACTAATCTTTTGATGAACTCACTAGTAATGTTGCAATTTATTATGAGCAATGAAATAAGATCATGTGAATGAAACATGTTATGTGAGGTGTTAAACTTAATGCTTAATAAAGATGAGAAATTTAGTTCGACATTTAGCACAACATAACGATTACGACACCTTGATATAATCGGTTAACTTTAGTAATTCCTTAAGAACATGGTAATATGATGTTGGAACCCTGATGCATGACTAAAGATAAGGATGAAACCCTAACAATGAGATATGCCATGACCTAATTAGAGTTTCTAAACCCATGTTTGAGCTTCTTTGAAGTGATGTTTCACCCTAGATGTTGTAAAACATCCTGGTAGCTTGGGTATAGTACTGGATCTTTGTTTTTTGATATGTTGCACATAGAGTGGTTTGCTACATGTGGATGAAGGCAAGATGATAAGGTTTTCCATGGAAGTATGAGTATGGTTCACTTTCAAGGATGAAAGTTCTTTTAAGATGTATATTGATGGAGTCCCCACTTACGTGTAGTTGTGTGCACCACTAAAAATCCTAGAGATAGTAAGTCTCTAAGTTTAGCCTTGTGTATGCTATAATAAGATCTCCACCCACATATGCTAAGATATGTGGAAGTCCTATCGTAGTATAGTTAAGGGTCGAATCCACGACAAAATGGTCTTGTTAAGAGTTTAACAACATGGAAAATGTAATAATCCTACTTATCCACTTAAAAGTTGATATTTAGATCAAAGAGTTGGTTTGATGATTAAACTAATGTGCGGAGAAAGTAAATAACAAGAAAGTAAATTTAAAGTTGTAAAAAATATTTAGAAACCACTAGGATGTGATCGAGTTTCACCACCACTACATATGAATCAAAACATACATCATAATAACATGGCTTGCAAAGAAAAGGGGTCTAAATAGTTAGTATCTTTGTAGACTTAGTTTCCTTTCATATAGATAACTACGAGAAACGCGGGAGTGTTTCAATGCTAGCCATCCCCAAACAAATGGTCACTTACTTTGCATCGCTCCCCTCACAAAGTGTGTTCCTCAACCTCTCAAGGTTGTACTTTCATATGTCAACTGGTTCCATTTCATAGTATGAAAGTACAACATTAGAGGTGACTTTTCTCCACTCCTTGAGAAACGTTCCTATATACCGAACAGATGTATGGTGATTACATACATCAAGAACCAACATGCAGTCGATATTCAAATCTAAAAGTACAAACATAGACAATTCACACTATTAGATAATAGATAACACAAGTTGGTGATCAAGAAATTGGCATTCATTAAACGATTGATGTTGAACTGAAAAGATAGTATTTTTCTCTTGCAAACTCATGAATTACAATGCATGAAATGAAAACACGGGTAGCGGGGATACTCCCCGCACCCTAGTGTATGGGACTACTCGCTCATGGCAAAAACAAAGAAGGAGGCGGGAAGAGAGAGAGAGCATCATCTCCACATAGGAGGGAGGAAGGTCGACCCCTTGGAGTAGAGAGAAACTATCTTTACACCACTTGGTTGACTTGATGAAGACATCTTCACTTCCCACCTTCTATGTTGATGAGAGAGAAAGAAGCTTGAGGATGAAGTGTGGATCTTAGACCGACAGTCGTGGGGTGGAGGATGGAAGATGAAACAGCTTTGGAACAGTTGGGGCAGCCTTTGGGCATCCATGAATTCGATGCCTAATGAGAACTCCTTTGGTTCTATTTATAGACTTCCAAGGAGTCCCAAACGGTCTTGGGACCATTTGGGTCTTTAATGGTTTGGGGACCGTTTGGCATCATGCGGTCTCAGGACTGTTTGGCTTCAAATGGTCTTGGGACCATTTGAGTTCATACGGTCTTGGGACCGTTTGACTTCAAACGGTCTTGGGACCATTTGAGTTTGTACGATCTTGGGACCGTTTCTCTTCATTTGGTTTCTAAACTGTTTATCTTTATTTGGTCTTGGGACCGTTTGAGTTCATTCGGTCTTGGGACCGTTTGGACTTCATTCGGCCTTGGGACCATTTGCCTTTATTTGGTCTTAGGACCGTTTGAGTTCATTTGGTCTTGGGACCGTTTGGACTTCATTTGGTCTCCAGACCGTTTGCCTTTATTCGGTCTTGGGACCGTTTGAGTTCATACGGTCTTGGGACCGTTTGGACTTCATTTGGTCTTGGGACCATTTGCCTTTATTCGGTCTTGGGACTGTTTGATTTCATTCGATCTTGGGACCATTTGGACTTCATTCGGTCTTGGGACCGTTTGAGTTCATTCGGTCTTGGGACCGTTTGGACTTCATTCGATCTTGGGACCGTTTGAGTTCATTCGGTCTTAGGACCGTTTGAACTTCATTCGATCTTGGGACCGTTTGGGGCTTTTGTAATTTTTTTGGGTTTTTCTATAAGAAGAAAAAGATAAATGTTAGTTTAATGGTGAATTCATAATAACATAGAAAGTTAAGGATTATATCTAATTTATCTAAGAAAGAGTATGGAAAATTAAGAAAAACTGGGGATGGTCCAGGCTTGCCTCCTTAGCCTTTTTTATCTGATCTTGGTCGATGAATATCTCATTCAGTGTGTTCTCAGACAAGACCACCTTGTTACCAAAAAGTGAGGTTACCAGCCTGTGGTCACCTCCATCTTTCCATTTGTCCTTTGCATCCACAGTTTCTTCCGCTTCTTCAACAGGGTCCTCAGTTAGGCACATGTTGACTCTCTCAAGGTCGTGCATGACCTTGATCAAGTCAACCTTTTGTAGGACCCTTCCAGTCTTTTTGTAGGTATCCACAATTTTCTAGAGCTTTGCGCAGTCCTCCAGTAGTTGCTCCCTTGTCCAGAAGAGAGCGTCTTCAGTTACTGTGGCTTCTTTTGCAGGTGAGGCCATTCTATAATCAGAAGATTATATACGTGAAAGAGGAAAAAATGTTGAAAGAATTGCAATATATTTAGGGATGAAATCATTTTAAGGGTGAAATTATGTTTTCCAAGACACTATGGTCCAAACGGTATCAAGACCGTTTGGCTGCAAACGGTTTCTCTCAAACGGTTTCACTACCATTTGGGTCCAAATAGTTTTTGCTCCAAATGATTTTATTACCGTTTGGCTCCAAACAATTTCTCTCAAACAGTTTCACTACTGTTTCAGTCCAAACGATTTTTGTTCCAAATGATTTTACAACCGTTTGGGTCCAAATGGTTTTACGGCCATTTGGTTCCAAACAGTTTCAAGACTGTTTGGCTCCAAATAGTTTTACGACCGTTTGCGTTCAAACGGTTTCAAGACCGTTTGGCTCCAAATGGTTTTACGACCGTTTGGGTCTTAAAACCATTTGGCTCCAAACAGTTTCAAGACCGTTTGAATCCAAACAGTTTCTCGATTGTTTGTCCCCAAACAGTTTCTCGATCGTTTGGTCCCAAACAACTTCATGACCGTTTGGCCCTAAATGGTTTCATGACCGTTTGGGTTGAAACCACTAGGAAGATGAAATGACGGGGACGATGAGCAGCGAAAAGATGGCAAAAATTGCGAAAATGGTGTCGTCGATGAAGGTGTTGATGGCGGTGATAGCATCGGCGGCGATTGAGAACTTCATTTGCGGTAGAAGCTGTGAAAATGACATCGGAATTAGTGCAGATGGCGGTTTCCATAACAGCATTCTACCTTGCTACTAGATGATGAAGACGGCAGACGTGTCACAGTGGTGGTATTGTCAGAAAGGACGACGGAGAGGGTGAAGGCAAACTTTGACGCACTCAGAGATGATGGAAGTGGAGTCAGGATGGAGTAGTGAGGAAGCGACATGAACTGGGAATCGAATAGGGCTAACACATGAGAGAGAAAATTCAAGAAACCAAAGGAAAGAAAAGGGAAGGGTGTGAAGTGGTATTTATAGAAAAAGGAGGGGCGACATTACAAATTCTCAAGGGCAAATGGTTTCGAGACCGTATGGATCCCAAACTGTTTCGAGACCGTAAGGATCCAAACAGTTTCGAGACCGTATGGAGCCCAAATGGTTTTGAGACCGTAAAGATCCAAACGGTTTCGAGACCATGTGGATCCAAACAGTTTCAAGACCATATGGAGCCCAAACAGTTTTGAGACCGTAAGGATCCAAATTGTTTCAAGACCATGCGGATCCAAACGGTTTTGAGACCGTATGGAGCCCAAACGATTTCGAGACCGTAAGTTTCCAAACGGTTTCAACACCATTAGGATAGAATTGAAATGGTTTTTGGTTTTTATATTTTTATGTTTGTTTTGGATGTTATGATAGGTTTAAAATAAGCAATGAGAAATTAGAAAAATTATCAAAACTTATATAATAAAAGGTGATACTCAGTTCTTGTGTTGCCTTCCAAGTAGTGCCTTGGTTTTACATCATTGGCTTGATGAAGTTCTGACTTGGTTAGATTGATGTAGCAGGATCATGAATCTCAATAGTTTGTCTTGGAATTTTGTCAGCTGGGGTATAATATTTCTTCAATCTATGGCCATTAACAATTCTCTCCCCTCCATTGTCATCAATAATGATGATTGCTCCAGTTGGGTAGATGTTCTTGATGGTGAATGGCCCAGACCACTTTGTGCGAAGTTTTCCGGGGAACATCTTAAGTCTGGAGTTGAAAAGAAGGACTTTATCTCCGACGATGATATCTTTCCTTTTGAGATATCCATCGTGCCACATCTTAGTTTGTTCCTTGTAGATCCTGGCTCTTTGGTAGGCAGTCATTCGTAGTTCTTCAAGTTCTTGTAATTATAGTTGTCTATATTCTCCAGTGCTTTTGAAGTCAAAATTCAATTGTTTGATGGGCCACCAAGCTTTATGTTTCAGTTCAACTGGAAGATGACATGACTTCCCATATACCAAACGAAATGGAGTCATTCCTATTGGTGTTTTGTAAGCAGTGCGGTATGCCCAAAGAGCATCAGGGAGCTTGATAGACCAGTCTATGCGATGTTTGTTGATCGTTTTTTCTAAAATGGCTTTTAGCTGTCTATTTGAAACTTCAACTTGGCCACTTATCTGTGGATGGTAAGGTCTGGAGACCTTATGTTTAACTCTGTATTTCCATAGGAGAGCTTCAAAACTTTGTTCTAAGAAATGAGATCCTCCATCTGATATGATTGTTTGATGGACTCTAAATCTAGGGAAGATGATATCCTTGAACATCTTGATAACTGGTTTGGAGTCACAAGAGACGATGGGTATAACCTCTACCCATTTTGAAATGTAATCCATAGCGACCAATATATAGGAAAACCCATAAGATGGGGGAAATGGACCCATGTAATCTACTCCCCATACATCAAAGATTTCAATCTCTTGCCACAGAGTAAGAGGCATTTCATTCCATTTAGATATACCACCAAAAAGTTGACATTTATTGCAAGATCGTACAAAATCATGGGCATCCCTTGCTATCGTTGGCCAAAAGAAACCTGATTGTAGGACTTTGAGGGCAGTCTTCTTTGAACTCATATTCCCCCTAGTGGGGCCAGAATGACAATGTTATAGAACTGGGATAATTTCTTCTTCTGTTAGGCAACGGCGGAATAGTCTATCTGCGCACAAGCAAAAAAGGTATGGTTCATCCCAAAAATACTTCTTGGCATCATGAAAAAATTTCTTTCTGTCGTGTTAGGAAGCAGAAGGGTGTATAATTCATGTAGCCAGGTAGTTTACTATATTAGCATACAAAGGAAATCCGGTAGTGACTTTCATGAGTTGGTCGTCGAGTAAAGAGTCTTGAATAGGTATATTGTCATCATCCTGAGGCTCGGTGCGACTTAAGTGATCTGCAATGACATTTTGTAGCCCACTTTTATCTTTTATTTCCAAATCAAATTCTTGTAGCATCAACACCCAGTGGATGAGTCTGGGTTTTGCATCTTGTTTTTGGTTTAGTTATTTAATTGTAGAATGGTCGGTGTATACTATGACTTTTGATCCGATTATATAAGAGAGAAATTTATCAAAGCCATAAACGACAGCCAAGAATTCTTTTTCAGTAGTTGTATAATTCTTTTGGGCCTCATCTAGCATACTTGATGCATAGTATATCACATAGGGCTTCTTGTCTATTCTTTGCCCTAGAACTGCTCCTATAGTGTAGTCGCTTGCATCACACATTATCTTGAACAGTTGTGACCAATTGGGTGCTTTCAGAATGGGTGCAGAGATTAGATCATTTTTTAAGGTCATGAAGCTATTTAAGTATTCTTGATCAAAATTGAAATCTACATCTTTTGTCAAAAAATAGGTCATGGGATGAACCATTTTGGAGAAAACTTTAATAAATCTTCGATAAAATCCAGTGTGGCCCAGAAATGCCCATACTCCTCTAATGTCTTTAGGTGGTGACCATTTTGAAATGACATCAATCTTTGCCTTATCCACTTCAATTCCTCTTTCACTCACTCGGTGCCCAAGGACAACACCTTCTATCACCATAAAGTGGCATTTCTCCCAATTTAGGATCGGGTTTGTTACATCGCATCTTTGTAAAATGTTCCTAAGGTTAAGTAGACAGTTATCAAAAGAATTTCCGTAGACTAAAAAATCATCCATAAATATTTCCATGATTGACTCAATTAATCATGCGAATATTGCAGACATGCACCTTTGGAAGGTTGCGGGAACGTTACATAGCCCGAAAGGCATCATTCTGAAGGCATAAGTTCTAAAGGGGAAAGTGAAGGTTGTCTTTTCTTGGTCTTCTGGGTGTATCGAGATTTGATAGAACCCAGAATAACTATCAAGGTAACAAAAGAATTTTTGGTGGGCCAAACATTCAAGGACAGAAACAAGGAAAGGTAGAGGGAAGTGATCTTTTCTTGTTTCTTTGTTTAGCTTCCTTTAATCGATACACATCCTCCATCCAGTGACATTCCTTGTGGGTACTAGCTCATTTTTATCATTCAGAACGACAGTAGTCCCCCCTTTTTTAGGGACCACTTGGACGGGGCTAACCCAATGAGAATCAGAAATGGGATATATGATACCATCTTTTAGGAGTTTAAGGACCTCGAGGCGAACCACTTCTTTGAGGTTCGGGTTTAGTTTCCTCTGATGTTCCCTTGATGGTTTAAATTCTTCTACCATGGGTAGCATGTGCATGCACAGAGCTGGATTTATTCCTATTAGGTCAATCATTTTATACCTGATAGCTTTTTTGTGTTTCCTTAGCTCAGCAAGAAGTCTTTCTTCTTGATCATCTATCAAGGTAGAGTTGATTATAACCGGGCATAGTTTTTCTTCATCCAGGAAGACATGTTTGAGTCGTATTGGTAAGGCTTTCATTTCAGGGGCCTTGGGTACTTCTATAGTTTCCAAAATGGTGATAGATTTCAATTCCTCGAAGGTGGATGCTGGAGCTTCTTGGCTTGGTCTAAATATTCCAGACATTTATGTACTAGTTTGCTGGCTGAGAATTCAACCTCTGGATTTATCAAGCCATTTTCCAGATCATCAGATGGTTCATCTGTTTCTTGATGTAATTGAGACATTTTGTCTATTGCCTCGAGAAGAAAATCTTCTTCCTGGATGTTGGGACCTTTTAGGATGTTGAGGATTTTGAATTGAATGGCTTCCTTTCCTAGTCTTAAGATATTTGTACCAGATGCAACGTCGATAAGTGCTCTGGCCATGGCAAGGAAGGGTCTGCCACATATTATTGGATACCTTAGATCTTCCTTTATATCCATAATAACAAAGTCGCAAGGGACATAAGAGTCCTTTCCTATCCTGACTAGGATATCTTCAATGATCCCCAACGGTGCAGTGATGGTAGAATCAGCCAGCTGTATTGCATTGCAGTGGGTAACAATTCGGTAAAACCCAACCTTTTACACATTGAGAAAATCATAATAGATATTCTAGCTCCTAGATCAGCTAATCCTTTTTTTCTAGATGCATTTCTGATAGAACATTAGATACCAAAGGAACCGGGATCCTTCTATTTTTTTAGCATTTTATTAAGAATAATATCAGAAGTTGTCTGATCTAGTTTAACAGTCTCTTGTTCTTCGGTCATACATTTCCTTGATAGCAAGGTCTTCAGGTATTTGGCCCAAGCTGGTATTTAGGAGAGGGCATCAAGGAACAGAATATCAATATAATGTTTCTTCATTGCTTCCTTAAATTCCAGGAATCTAGTATCCAGTTTAGTCCCTTTCAGCCTACCTGGATATGGTATTCTGGGCTTATATGGCTGGACTTCAGGTTCTTTGAAATCTAGTTTCTTTTCCTTCCCCTTCTCAATTTCTTCAATCTTTTCAGTTTCTGGATTCGTGTTGGGGTGATTACAACTATATCTTCATCTTCCTGAATGATTTTTGTGGCTTCAGGGAGGACACGACCATACCTTGTGGTAATGGATTTCAATTGCTCTTGTCTGGGTTGATCGTGTCTTGGGTTTATTTTTGGCTGACCAACAAAGGTTCCTGCTGGAGGTTTTAATTGGGCTACAATATGTGCTAACTGTGCTTCGACGGCTTTTTATTGGGCTTGCTGGTTGGCTAGCATGGTTTGTTGTGATTGCAACATTTTTCTTATCAATGAATGTTCATTTGTTGGCAGAGGTGGATTATTCTTTTGTGTATTTTTTTGATACTGTTGTGGTTGCTACTACTGAGGCGCGGGTAATTGGGGTTGTTGAATTTGTTGTTGCATCTGAGGTTGCTGCAATTGTGGGTGCAACGGCAGATGAGTGTATTGGTAATACGTAGAAGGGTTTCTTGGTTGTGTGAATCCTTGCAATCCTCCTATGAAGTTTCCCTAGTTTCGATTATAGTTGTTCTGGAAACCTGGTGGAGATAAATTAAAAACTCCTCCTTGGGTCTGGTGCTGCAGGTTGGCAGTCCCATCAGGATTCCCATACTGAAACCCATGATGGTTTCTTGGTTGATTCGGGTTATAATTGGCTTGTCCTGGTATAGTGTGGATGGAATTTACTTGCTCCGGTAACAGATCCTCAAGATGTTTGATGATCGGTTCGTACTGCGGCTGCGGTGTCTGCATGTCCATCATCACATTGTATAGGAGACCACATGATAATGTGGGATGATCGGATGCATGACATGCCTCACAAATCCCGGTAGCTGCCTTGACCTGTTGGGGGATCTTCTTTTCTCCGAATGTCATTTCAAGAACTTGTTGCTTGTGAGCTATAGTTTATAGGGCTTCGACGATGGCTTTCATTTCCATTGATTCTTCAGCTTTACAAACTTTTAGAATTCCCCTCATGGATGACCTTCCCCAATTGGATTGGTTCTCGGCTCCAAGTGTAACAATCCCCCAGGCCTCTTCATAGTCCTTTCGCATAAAATTCCCCTCAGATGAGGAATCCAAAAATTTCTTAATGTCATCACTTACTCCTCTATAGAATGTTTCTATCAGCTAATTTAGGATATTCCATGATGACGACATTTCCTTAAAAGTTCCTTAAATCTTTCCCATGATTCTGCCAGTGATTCCCCTGGGGGTTGAGAAAGGTGATTAATTTGTCCTCTAATCTCATAAGTCAACAAAGGTGGAAAGAACATCTCTAGAAACTTTTCCTTCCAAAGGAGCCCAGGTGGTGATTGGCTCCCCATCTAGTGCATTATACCAGCTCAATGCCCTTCTGAACAAGGTGAAGTGAAAAAGGTGTAGCATGATTGCATTGAAAGGAACTTCGACATGTGGTACTAGCCAACAAAGAGACTTGAATCGCTTTAGGTGATCCATGCAGTCATCCCCAGCACTCCCAAAGAATGAAATGCCTTGCATAATCTGGATCCATTGCGTGCGGATCTCAAAGCTAGGAACATTGATGAGTGGGGGCCTAACTGGGTGATTATCTTCAAAGTTCTTAGGAACGACATAATCCTGAATTTGCTTGTTTTGGAACACTATGTGAGCAGAAGATGTGGTGATCAAGCATAACATTACATTTTGAAATGACATCAATCTTTGAAAGGGCATTAGGTTATTATTATGGTGATCAAGCATAACAATACATGGAGAAAACGAAATTATACCACGGATTTGAGGGATAAAATATGATTCACTATTATAAAATTGTCATACAATGAATTCCCGGGCTACTCCCGGTCCTAAAGATGAAGGGGATTAGCCCCGCATGTTCATCTCACACAAGTACATGGTAGAAATAAGGGAATACATGTAAAAACATGGAATGAAAAGAAAAACCCCTGAACGGAGAAGAACCGGTTGATCCTCGGTGTGGACTGTGTGCTCTACCGCCTCTCGGTGGTGGAATCCGTCTCCTTCGGCCTCCAGATCAACAAGTATGAGCTTCTAGCCTCTGTTCTCCTCTCTACCACTCCTCGGTACTTGTGCAATGTCTAATGAGATCATCCCCCCGTCTGGGCAGCCGTCATTAGGTATATCTTGGTCATTAGGTCGCTAATTAACCGTAGCCGTCCAATTGAGATCATTAGGAAGGCAACTCATATCCTACGGTGTCGATACCATCGACGCGAGTCGATGGTATCGACCCACTGTAGTAGCGGCCGGCTGCAAACCCTTCCTTTGTCGCGCCCGACATCATCTCGATACCATCGACATCCACGTCGATAGTATCGACGCTTTGCTGCTCCTTTCGGCTGGCAACCTGTGAGCATGTCGATGGTATCGACTTTCATCGATGGTATCGACGGAAGCAAATACTCGTTTGTCCTGAAATTCGAACACAAGATCACATAAATTCACATAAATAATAATATTTTGACAATTAATGCTCAAAACGATGAAATAAAGGGGATTTGACATAAAATAGTAGCAAAGACCAAAATGGATGAATTATGCCACATTAACCATAAAAATGACTAATAAAAGCATAAAACACATATCAAACAGGTCTATAAATGCGACTCAAAATCATCGCATCAAATTCCCCTAATTTGAACGTTGCTCACCCTCGAGCAACTAATCCTTAGAATAGAATTGCTAATGTCAACTGAAGAACAACACACCACAACCAACATCCCATATGACTCCCACTGGACATTCACCTACCGGCCCTCTCTAACCACGAAACGGTAATTACCCTGAAGGCGACAGTAATCATCAATAAAAGAAATTGACCTCAAAACTGATGAACACTATCACATTAGGCAGTTAACATAATAAAACTCACCGGTACAGACTTGGTGCATCTTGTGATCTCCTATACTACGTTGCTCTCCCTAACTACCATCTACATGGAAGCAGTTCTCCTGATATACTTTAGTGAGGAGAAATTCACATTGGCCTACCAATCCGAGCAACGGGTGGATGAAGATGGGTGGTTCATGGAAGAAAGTGGAAGTATTACACAGTTTCAACATGCATAAAACAAAAATGTCCTAAATGATGAAATGCACATGAAAAATTCCCTAATGCCTAAAATTGGGTGGAATGATGCATGTACTAACCATCCATCTCAAAACGAAATGGACATCTATTTAAGCTACATCATTGACTCAATTATCTCGAAATGCAGGTGATATTATGTTACTTTCTCCTTCTTATTCTTGTTGCTTATACATAACTTTTTTTTCATTATACAGATTTTCTTTCAGAATTTTTTTTCTTTTTTTTTCAACCCTTTATATCCATAATTGATAATGAATATTTTATCGGGCTTATTTTTCTTCCTAATTCAGAAATTTGCACTATTTAGAAGGTATGGAACAATTTCATTCACCATTGGAGAAAAATTGAGATACATGATATACTTTATGCATGAAAATTATGAATGCAACTACATGGCATGAACCTAAGGGTAATGTGCATGTATCACTATTCTAATTTTTTCTTTCTTTTTTTATGCAGAACATATGGCAATAAATTCAATGCAGGACCTATCTATATGAAATGCTGTCAAAGAAGTTAAAACTATAAAGTACTTCCAATTCTTGCAGTGGATTGTGAAAAGTAAAGATGTGGAAAGATCACAAGACTAGATGACTGAACCTTAGAAAGATATTATGTGTCCCTCCTTACTGACCTGTGTAGTAGTTAAGAGATTTCTCTCTCTTACATCCAAATAGAGTCTCATTACCATTTGGTCAGTTTAGGCTCAAACAACCATTTTTGTCCACTTTCATGAATCATTAGGAGTACAGTTGTGAAATTTTTGTTTTAAAGTTGACAAAACTAATCTCTTTCATAGGATATGTGCCCAGGGTTAAACAAAACAAGCTTTCCAAACACAAATTTTTTTTAATTTCCCTTGATTTTCCCATGCACAATTAATGAGATGACACAAGCTTTATGACATCCACGATTACACTAGATAGCATGTGGATCCTACAAAAACTAAAAATGCAAGAAACAAATAACAAGAACAAAAATAATAAAGTTAAAAACTAAAAATAGTAAAAGATAAAGATGTTCCAACTACCCCCCCCCTAAGCTTGAATCCGACTATGGCCTCATAGTCAAAAACAAACTTAAAGATTGGAACAGTGATACCGGATCACTCCTGTGGTGGTGGAGGCGGGTACTGCGGAGCCGTAGGGTCCCACGAAGGATACTCCCCCTGGAAGCTTGGATCAAACTGGGCCCTGGGTGGAGGTTGTGGATAACATCCAAAATAATTTTGGCTCCAATAGTGGCCGTAGAAGGGCTCCTACTGCGTCTCCATCCGATACAACCGATCATGTATCTGTTGTTGGTTGTCAAGGAGAAGACGCTCATTCTCGAACATCGCCCTTTGGTTATCCAGTATCTGGTTCGTAGTGTCTTGAATACCGGTATACATCTCCATGTGCTGCTGTTGTGACTGTTGTATATCATGCATCATAGTGTACATGCCTTGCATGGAATAGACATCCTCGCTTGGCTGCGAGGGTGTTTGGTGGTGGCGGAGTAGGCTGAGATGATGAAGATGCACCCAGATGCATCCGAGGACGCTTCTGTGGTGCCACTCGTGCTCGAAGAGGTGTAAATGCCTCCTCTTCCTCCTCAGCCACGTCATCATTTCCGTCGTCGCCGCCTTCTTCATCGGAGTCTATGATGGCTATGATTGGCCACCGGAAATGTTGTGCACCTTCGATGTTGAAAACGGGATCGGGAAGAGAACATTCTTGATATGCTTGATTTACGTGGCAGTGTGCAAACGCCACGCCATCTCGGAGAAGTAGGAGATTGTACCTATACAAATGTTGCAAGTTTACCTTGCTCCTAGTAGATAGAGGAGTGAGGGTTTGGAAGTTCAAGCCAAGGTATGAAGCCAGCTTGGTGATCAGCCCGCCGAAGTGAATCGGCGCTTTCCTCGTACTCCTCTTCACGTCCAATACTCGTTGTAGAAAGAAAGCACCCGAGTTGCATTCTTGTTTCTTCAGGAGTTTATACAGAAAGAATAGATCTGACCCCTGAAACTTGCTGAGGGCCAGATCACCCCGTGCAAAAACTGTGGAACTGAGCATCCGGTGCAAGACCCGGACGAAAGGGTGCTCAAAATCGGCTACCGCGGCATTGTGGTAGCTCACTGACTTTCCTTGCGGTACCATCACCAGCTCGGAGAAGATGGTGTTGTAGTCGGTGTGGTTGTCCGGCCGCCGGTAGTCGTACTGCGAATGGTTCCAGTTGAAAATCCTGTTGAACTGCTTGAGCGTGAGGGTGTAGTCGTGGTTGTATAGCCGGAAAGACACCCGACCCTTGATCAACTCATGATCGGTAGCTACTATGTCGTTGGGCACGACGCAGACGTCCAACGACGCTATAAACTCTGCCACCAACTCTTTGTATGTCGGCCAGTCGTTGAAGAACGGCTGACCATCAACATTGTATTGCAACTCGTCAGACCTTCTACTTGTGTGTTGGGCTTGCCCCTGCAAAACGTAGGCCAAGTTGGCCTCAAATCTGAGATCTCGGATCATCTCCCGGTCCACATACCGGGTGGGCTCTATCTTCCTCCGCATCATCTGCTCGTAGATCTTCCGGACCTCCGAGGAAGGATGGACAAGTCGGGTACGTGCGATCGACGATGGCGGTGGTGGCACGAATTCCGAGATGTCCATCGGAGTCGCGCGCGATGAGGAAGCTCCGGCCACATGCGCCATGTTTGCAACGAGAAATGGGGATCAGAAAGAGAGCTCGGTGACGTTTGGAGAGTTGAATCTCTGCTCGATGAAGATCGTCGCTCGGTGATGCTTGTCTTCGGTCTTGGACGGCTCGGGGAAGTGCTCGGCACAAAGGGAGGAGATCGCTCTGAAGGTGTGACGTCAACTGACGTAATGAATCTCCTTAAATAGACTTGGTCGGCGCCACTGTCGACCCGTCGATATCATCGACGCGAGTCGATGGTATCGACACTAGTCGATGCTATCTGCCCCCATCGCGAGTATCGACGGTTGTCGATGGCTGGATCTTGAAACCCGGATCGCTGACGTGTCGATACCATCGACATGGGTCGATGGTATCGACGCTTCACCCGGATCGATGCCGTGGATGTCACGATCGCCGTTGATTTGTTCGTGCAGATCGGTGACGTGGATGGTCGATACCATCGACAAGATTCGATAGTATCGACTAACCTAATTAGGGTAAATCCTCACGAGACCGGCCACCACCTTTTTCACTTGAAAATGTCGATACCATCGACACACCCGTCGATGGTATCGACTTCACTGAGTCGATTTCTTCTGTAAATCTTCATAGATCTCGATGGTATCGACTGGCATGTCGATACCATCGACCTTTATTTTTGCGATCTGCCTGTAGGTCTGTCGATACCATCGACGAGGTCGTCGATGGTATCGACGCAGTGCGAAATCTGCAGTCGTCAACCTGTTCCATGGTCGATACCATCGACGCGTGCGTCGAGAGTATCGACTCTGCCCCAGCCTGCACAAAGAACACACCGATCATGATATCTTTTTTTTACATGAAAAACTAAGTAAAAACAAATTAAACTATGAATGTAAATGAACTAAACTAAGGTACCAATGGTTGGGTTGCCTCCCAACAAGCGCCCTTATTTAACATCTTAGGCTAGACGGCTTTCAGCACCTCATGCATCCGAAAGTGAAATGAGTTTGACCTCATTCACTTTCCTCTTGTAGTTCTCACCAAAATAGAGCTTCAACCTTTGTCCATTTACCAAGAACGTGGTATCACCATTACGCACTAAGATCGCGACGTGTGGTTTGACCTCCTCTACCACGAACGGTCCACTCCACTGGGATTTTAGCTTCTCGGGATGCAACTTGAGTCGTGAATTGAACAACAAAACACTATCTCCCTTTTTGAATGTGCGAATCTGGATGTGGTGGTCGTGGATCAGCTTTGTGCGCTCCTTGTATATCCATGTGTTCTCATATGTCGTCATCCGTAGCTCGTCCAACTCGTTCAATTCCAGCAGTCTCTTCCTCCCCGCTTCATTGTAACTCAGGTTTAGCCTTCTTAGCGCCCAATGCGCCTTGTGCTCCAATTCTACCGGTAGGTGACAAGCCCGGCCATACGCCAACCTAAAAGGCGTGGTGCCTATAGGTGTTCTATAAGCCGTCCTGTATGCCCACAAAGCATCCGGTAGTAGGGCACTCCAGTTCTTCCTTGTGGACGCCACCGTACGCTCTAAAATCTTCTTAATTTCACGGTTGGAGAACTCCACCTGGCCTTGAGTTTGTAGATGATATGGGGTACCTATGTTCTGCTTAACCCCATATTTTTTCAATAATGTAAAGAATTTTTGATTCCTAAAATGCGTACCCCCATCATTGATTATCATTCGGGGCACCCCAAACTTGCAGAAAATATTTTCTTTAACGAATCTACACACTATAGTGGAATCATTAGTCCTTGTGGGTATTGCTTCCACCCACTTTGACACATAATCAACTACTAACAAGATATATAAATTGGAATTTGAGGACAAAAAGGGTCCCATGAAATCTATTCCCCACAAATCAAATACCTCTACTTCCTGAAACACATTCAGGGGCATTTCCTGTCTCTTTGAGATGTTACCGGCTCGTTGGCAGGAATCACATTGCCGAACAAACTCGTAGGCATCTCGGAACAAGGTTGGCCAATAAAGGCCACTTTCCAAAACTTTAGCTGCCGTGCGTGAGCTGGTGTGGTGTCCTCCCATAGGTGATGCGTGGCAATGACGTAAAACGCTCTCATACTCCACTTCAGGCACACACCTGCGTAAGATACCATCCCTGCATTTCTTAAGAAGAATTGGGTCATCCCAAAAATAATACCGTAAGGAATGGAAAAATCTTTTCTTCTCCTGATATGACCAATCTTCGAGGATGATCCCGCAAGCCAAATAGTTTACAATCTCAGCGAACCAAGGATCCTTAGAGTTAATTTTCAAAATCTGTTCATCCGGAAACGTCTTGGTTATGGGTATATGTAAATCTTTTTCATCCACCCTTTCTAACCTAGACAAATGATCAGCAACAACATTCTCAATCCCAGATTTATCCTTTATTTCGATGTCAAATTCTTGTAAGAGCAAAATCCACCTAATGAGTCTAGGCTTTGCGTCTTTTTTCTCCATTAAGTATTTGATTGCGGCATGGTCAGTCCATACAACTACCTTAGATCCAACTAAGTACTGCCGGAATTTCTCAAAAGCAAAAACAACGGTGAGTAGTTCTTTCTCAGTCGTTGTATAATTTAGTTGGGCATCATTTAAGGTTTTCGAAGTGTAGAAAATCACGGCGGGTTTATTGTCCACCCGCTTCCCCAACACATCTCCTACCGCAAAGTCCGAAGCGTCACACATTAGTTCAAACGGTTTCGTCCAATCCGGCGTTTGAACAACTGGTGCAGAAATCAGTTTTTCCTTCAACACGTCGAACGCATGTAGGCACTTGTCATTAAAATAAAAAACAACGTCTTTCTCTAAAAGCTTGGATAGAGGCTTTGCAATTTTAGAAAAATCTTTTATAAATCGACGATAGAACCCGGCATGTCCCAAGAAGCTTCTTACCCCTTTAACAGAATTTGGTGGAGGTAACTTGGAAATGATTTCAATTTTGACTGGATCTACCTCTAAACCTTTGCTAGACACCTTGTGTCCTAGCACTGTCCCCTCAGTCACCATCATGTGACATTTCTCCCTATTGAGGACCAAATGTGTGTCCTCACAGCGCTATAAAACTTTTTCCAAATTATAGAGACATTCATCAAACGATGCACCATGCACCGAAAAGTCATCCATAAAAACATCGAGACAACGCTCTACCATGTCAGAAAATATGGCGAGCATACAACGCTGAAACGTCGCAGGTGCATTGCATAAACCAAAAGGCATTCGGCGGTACGCAAAAGTCCCATAGGGGCAAGTGAAGGTAGATTTCTCTTGATCCAAAGGATCAATCGAGATCTGGTTGTACCCCAAGTACCCATCTAAAAAACAAAAGTGCGATCGGCTGGAAAGACACTCTAGGAATTGATCAATGAAAGGTAAAGGAAAGTGATCCTTTAGTGTGGCTGCATTTAAACGGCGGTAATCAATACACACTCGCCACCTAGTTACCAATCGGGTGGTGACAGGTTCATTCAACATATTTTTGGTGACAGTAATTCCCCCCTTCTTAGGGACTACCTGTGTGGGACTCACCCATGTCGAGTTTGATATGGCATAAATAATACCTGTAGCAAGAAGTTTAATAACCTCCTTCTTCACAACCTCCATCATGCTTGGATTGAGACGTCGTTGAGGTTGAATCACAGTCTTGGCTCCCTCCTCGAGCCGAATCTTGTGCTGACATAGATTAGTGGAAATCCCCTTAATATCTGCAACGGACCACCCAAAAGCTCCCCGGTGGTTCTTCAGCACTATCAACAGTTGGTCTTCCTCTTCCGCACTCAAATAAGTAGATATTATCACTGGTAACTTGTCCTCCTCAGCTAGGAAGACATATTTGAGATGCGGTGGCAGCGGCTTTAATTCTAGATCCGGCGGACTTATCAAAGATGATTGAAGTGGCGAGGGAAGTTCACCTAGATCTTCATAATGCCTCGCATAGAAGCATGGAAGCATCTGGAGCATCTTGGCGCACTCCTTGAGTGATTTTCTCCTCATCCAATCATGTGTAATATTTACCAAACAAGCCTCCAATGGTAATTTTGGATATGCGTCAAGAACATAAATAGCAATAACATCATCTTCCATGGAAGGCGGAATGTCCTCCTCCTCATCATTCGGGAATCCTACAGCTTTGCACAGAGAAACTACTTTGGTCTGCTCCATGATATCCACAGCCAAAGTTCCATTGTCCACCTTGCTCATCACATGAGCCATGTCCAGAAATGGCTTCCCAAGACAGAGTGAGATGTTACTATCCAGATGTTTTACCATATTGCATTGTTCCTTTTCTTTAGATGACACAATACTAGAAGGCATGACCATCTCAAAGCGGTCATCGGCTATGCCCAAGGTCAAACGACCTCTTCCCATCTCTAAGATCATGTCAGCTGTAGCTTGGAAAGGACGTCCAAGTAACATCTCGTTGCCATGTTCATCCTGCATCTCCATGACTACAAAATCTGCCGGAAAGACAAACCTATCCACCTTTACTAACACATCTTCACAGATTCCATAAGGCTTTACCACAGAGTTATCTGCCAATTGAATAGTCATATTGCTTGGTCGTGACTCCTTCAATCCCAGCTTTTTGAATGTAGAAAGGGGCATCAAGTTGATGCTTGCCCCTGAGTCACATAACGCTTCACCAAATTTAACCTTCCCAATATAAAAAGAAATGTTAAAACACCCTGGATCTTGCCTCTTTGGCGGCAAAGTGCCCATGATGAAGGCACTCACTTGTTCCTTAAGCACGACAACCTCTGTATCCGGAATTCTCCTCTTCTTCGTGATAATGTCCTTTAGAAATTTCCCGTATGAAGGAATTTGCTCAATGGCTTCCAATAAAGGGATATTGACTGAAAGCTTCCTAAAACTGTCTAAGAATTTCTTAAATTGCGCATGTGCCTTCCTTGCCTTCACACTATTTGGATACGGGACCGGAACGGCTTGTGCTCTTTGGTGAGGTGGCACATAAGGTGTCTTTTTCTGAGGTTCCTCCTCTGCAACCTGTTCTTCAGTATCATCCACGACCGTGTCATTGACTAATTCTGTGACCTGTGCGGGCTGCTCCTTATTGGCTTCACCTTCTACTTCAACTTGTGGTGTACTTGTCTCCTCGGCCCTTGGATTTAACAATTTCTTGCCGCTTCTGAGCAAGATGGCTTTTGCCTGCTGGTTTCCCCCTGGAACATTGGTATTTCCCAGAAAACCTTGAATTGCCGGTTTCTTCAAACTGGCTATCTTTGCTGCCATCTGTGCCATAGATGTCTCAATAGTCCTCATCTGCGCCCCATGGCTCTGCAGTGTTTGCCCAAACTGATTCATGAACTCCCCTTGTTGCTTTATCTGCTGGCCAAAAGTAGCCATGAGTTCTTGATTCTGCTTTATAACTTGATTGAGCAGCTCTGTGCTCTTGTCCTCCACAACTGCCTGGGGTTTGGCATCTGGATCCTACAGAAAATTGTTTGGATCCTTCCACGAGAACTTTTTGTCTTTTCTCCATGAATAATCGTTGTTCCTGTAACCTGGCTGTTGCCTCATAAATTTCAATTGAGCCTCGTTCTCAGACTCATTATCCTCCTTTGCAAGCAACTTCTTTGCAAGAAGATCCATCTTCTCATTCAGTTCTTTTATTGCCTTAGATTCTCCTACTGTTTAGACCTGCTCCACGACACCTCTTTCACCCCATGATTGTTTTCTAGCCATATTCTTTAGTATCTCCCAGCATCTGGTGTCCGTATTGTTCAGAAAGAATCCTGACCCAGCTGAATCCAGGTTACTCCTATAGTGCTCGGAGAGAGAAAAATAGAAGATCTTTACTTGTGTTTCTTTATTGAGCCCATGATGCGGGCACCGTCTCAGCATGACCTGAAACCTCTCCCAGGTCTCAGAATATGTCTCACCTGCCTGTTGGGTAAAGTTATGAATCTTCCTGATCATGTCGTTGGTCTTCTCAGGAGGAAAGAACCTCTCAAAGAAAACCTCTACCATATGGTCCCATGACTCTACAAACTCATCATCTAAATTGTGTAGCCATTCTCGCGCGGCTCCTGCCAATGAACTCGGGAAAAGCTTAAGATACAGCACATCTTGTGGAAACCTGTCGATTTTAACCATGTCACAGTTCTCAACAAACTGACTTATGTGCGCGACGGGGTCCTCATTCTTGAGCCCATGAAAAGCATTGGACTTCACCAAATTTATCAAAGCCGGATCAATCTTGTAGGTCGGAATATTCAGTGCTTGCTTCTTTATAGGGCCTTTTGACGCGGATGCAGAAGAAGCCTTGATCTTCTCCCATATTGTCTGTGGCTCTTCCTCCATCTCTTCTTGTTCCTCGGGTTCGGAATCTGTATCCTCTAGATGATCTTGATTGTACCCGTCCTCGTCTTCAGGTCCCGTCAGTAGAGAAACCTCTAGTGCGTGACCTGCGTAGTCAGTACTACGCGTCTGCACCATGCACAGTTCCTGAAAATAGAAAGATTAAATTTAGTACGGTGCTTGACGATTGAAAATATTCAGAAAATAGACTATAAATTTTTGGAATGATAAAAAAATAAAAAGGTGGCCTAGAGTGGCCGCTCACAGCACTCGAAGTGCCAACAAATTGCCGTATCCCCGGCAACGGCGCCAAAAACTTGACGCAATTTTACCGTGCATATAAACGCAAGTGAACGCGTCGAGTAGCACATGCCTTTGTGAGGCCCGAGTCAAACTCAGGGATACGTGCAATCGTCGGGGACTCCTACTAACTATTTGCGATCAGCTAAGCCGATTAACAAGTAGAGAGTTGTTGTTAAAAATAAAAGAAAAATAAAAACAAAGCAAAAGAAGCAATCAATTAAATGTTGGTTTAATCAATTCAAAAAGGTATCTTTAGGATTGCGGTTTCACCGTGGGTTTTCATTGTATTAAATTCTATATAGTTACTCAATTTTATCTCTATATCCGGGTAGTGGCCTGAAAATAGAATTGCCCACTGTCATGGTGCAATTCACTACCTAGGCTTAGGTCGGTTCCACCGTCATAGTAACCTATACCCTAAACTAGGTGCATTATGAATGATCTCTCAGTTTCCACCATTAATTTTACACCGCGTTGTTCAAGGGTTTTATCGATTAATGTAGATTTCGTCTCTTTTCAACCGTTAATCCTTCTTTCAAAGTGATTAAGGGCATTAGGTTATTATTATGGTGATCAAGCATAACAATACATGGAGAAAACGAAATTATACCACATATTTGAGGGATAAAATATGATTCACTATTATAAAATTGTCATACAATGAATTACCGGGCTACTCCCGGTCCTAAAGATGAAGGGGATTAGCCCCGCATGTTCATCTCACACAAGTACATGGTACAAATAAGGGAAAACATGTTAAAACATGGAATGAAAAGAAAAACCCCTGAACGGAGAAGAACTAGTTGATCCTTGGTGTAGATTGCGTGCTCTACCGCCTCTCGGTGGTGGAATCTGTCTCCTTCGGCCTCTGGATCAACAAGTATGAGCTTCTAGCCTCCGTTCTCTTCTCTACCGCTCCTCGGTACTTGTGCAATGGCTAATGAGATCATCCCCCCGTCTGGGCGACTGTCATTAGGTATATCTCGGTGATTAGGTCGCTAATTAACCGTAGCCGTCCGATTGAGATCATTAGGAAGCCAACTCATATCCTACGGTGTCGATACCATCGATGCGAGTCGATGGTATCGACCCACTGTAGTAGCGGCTGACTGCAAACCCTTCCTTTGTCGCGCCTGACATCATCTCGATACCATCGACATCAACGTCGATAGTATCGACGCTTTGCTGCTCCTTTCGGCTGGCAACCTGTGATCATGTCGATAGTATCAACTTTCATCGATGGTATCGACGGAAGCAAATACTCGTTTTCCTGAAATTCAAACACAAGATCACATAAATTCACATAAATAATAATATTTTGACAATTAATTCTCAAAATGATGAAATAAAGGGGATTTGACATAAAATAGTAGCAAAGACCAAAATGGATGAATTATGCCACATTAACCATAAAAATGACTAATAAAAGCATAAAACACATATCAAACAGGTCTATAAATGCGACTCAAAATCATCGCATCAGAAGTTCATGGCTACTATCATGCATTTGGCAGACAAGATGTCTGCACCTCAGCCTAGGGCACCAGTTGGACAGTGGAGTATAATGGGACAACTGATCCCACAGATCTTGATCTATGGATAACTAAGCTTAAAAAATCCTTCAAGATCCTTAGCATCCCAGAGGCTGATAATGTGAAGCATTTAGTCTACCTTTTGAAAGGGAGTGTTGTCTATTGGTAGGCCATAGAAGAGGAGAAGAGGCATGGTGCTCATGTAGGATGGGAGGAGTTTTGACGTGAGTTCGTCAATCTATATTTCCCACAGATGTATCTTGATGATAGGATCAGTTAGTGGCTGGATTAAGCAAAGATCCATGACGATATATGAGTATGAGGATAAGTTAATGGAGCTTCTTCAATTTTATCATCACGTGGATGCCACAGATGATGAGCAGATTCAACATTTTGAGAAGGGTTTGAATGTTGAGTTGTGACTGAAAGAGGTGCCTTTTCTGGGGCATGTTATCTCTGTTGATGGTTTCGTGTGGATCCCAAGAAGGTTGAGTCCATGACAGAGTGGGAGCAACCTAAGACACTGATAGAAGTGTGCAACTTTCTAGGTTTGGTTGGCTATTATAGGAGGTTCATCAAGAACTTCAGTGTTATAGCTCTACCCCTGACTAACTTGATGAGGAAGGATGTGTCATTTGTCTGGGATGACAGATGTCAGCGTGCCTTTCAGACATTGAAGGTGAATCTGACCAGTGCACTAGTTTTGGTCTTTCCTGAGCAAGGAAAATGATACATCATCTTTTGTGATGCTTCAAGGAATGGTTTGGGCTACATGCTGATGTAGGATAAGAATGTAGTTTCTTTTGCTTCTTGATAACTTAAGAAACACAAGGAGGACTACCCGGACCATGACATGTAGTTAGTTGCTGTGTTTCATGCCTTGAAGACCTGGAGATACTACCTTTATGGTGAGAAGTATAAGATATTCATGGATCACAAGAACCTTAAGTATTTCTTTTCACAGTAGGAGTTGAACAAGAAGCAACCTCGTTGGATGGAATTAATAAAGGATTATGACTGCATGATTGATTATCATCCAGGGTAGGTGAATGTTGTGCCAGATGCACTCAGTAGGAAGTCCTCTTCGTCATCATTTGCAAAGAAGGTGCATTTGTGTTCCTTTGAATGCTATAAGAGAGACATGCTGATCTCCCTATGTCACACGAATGTTAAGATGGAGGTTTCCTTGCTGGAAGGATTGTTAGCACAATTGTAGGTGAAGCCCATCATGAGACAACAGATTAGAGAGGCAAAGTAGGTTGATATCATAATATAACAGATTGGATCAGATTTTGGCAGCGAGAAGCATGATGGCTTCCATGAATCAGATTACGAGATAGTTTGTTACCATGGCAGAGTCATGGTTCCTAATGTTGGAGATATGAGGAAGATGGTTCTTGATGAGTCTCACTTGTCTAGGTATGCTATGCATCCAGGTACCACCAAGATGTATCACAATCTCAAAGACATGTATTGGTGGCCTGGCTTGAAATAGAATGTAGTTGAGATTGTTGAGAGATGCACTGTCTATCAGCAGGTTAAGGTCGAGAACCAAAAGCCTGTAGGGATTTTGCAACTGTTGCCCATACCATAGTGGAAATGGGATTATGTGACGATGCACTTTGTTGTTGGTCTACCAAGGACATACAAAGGTCATGATTCCATCTGGGTGATCGATGACAGGTTGACCAAGTCAGTGCATTTCCTTCATGTAAAGACAACGTATACAACTAAGAAACGTGCCCAGATCTATGTTCATAAGATAGTGCTTTTGTATGGTGTTCTAGAAACTATCATGTCTTATAGAGGTCCTCAATTCATGATTCACTTTTGGGAGCAATTACACATAACTTTGGGTATGCAGTTGAGGTTCAACATTGTTTCCCACACACAGATAGATGGTCAATCTAAGAGGACAATTGAGACTTTGGAGGAACTACTGAGAGCTTGTGTTCTACAATTTTAGGGTAGTTGAGACATACACCTCAGTTTGATAGAGTTCACCTATAAATATAGTTACTAGAGAAGCATCGACATGGCACCATATGAGGCATTGTATGGGAGACGTTGTAGGTCTCCATTGTGTTGGTATGAGACAGGTGAGTACCAACTTTTGGGTCATGTGCTTGTGCAACGGACGATAGAAAAGATCAAGGTGATTCAACAGTAGTTGAAGATAATAAAGGAGAGGCAAAAGTCATATGCAGACAATTGTCATAGAACTTTGAAGTTCCAAGTGGGAGATAGAGTGTACCTGAAGGTGTCACCTTGGAAAGGTGTTTTGAGGTTTGGGAAGAAGGGTAAGTTGACTCCCAAGTTTATGGGACCTTACCCTCTAGTGGAATGTGTCCTACATGTTGGAGTTGCCACTTGAGTTGCATAGGTTTCATCCAGTGTTCCACATGAGCATGTTGAGGGAGTATCATCCTAATACAGACTTAGTGTTACAACTAGTGGAAGTAGAACTTGATGAGGATATGTCCTATGTGGAAGGTACAATGTTGATCCTTGATAGGAGAGTGAAGAAGCTCAAGAAGAATGACTTAGTTCTTGTAAAGGTTCTATGGCATCACTGTGGTGTTGGGGAAGTCACATGGGAGCTAGAGGAAGATATGAGTAGGAAGTACCCATTTCTTTTTTCTTAAGATTTTGGGGGTGAAATCCTTGTTAGGGTTTTATGGCTTGTAAGATCCCTGACTTGAGTTTTGGGGTAACCCTATTTGATTTGGCCTAATATTGTGATTATAACCTTTATCTATTCTTTTGAGATGAAATTAGTGCTTTTGGAAAGCTTAAGTTTCAAGTTTGAGCTTGTTTGGATGTTGTTTGTTCTATATGTGCTAGTTTTGGTGCAAATTGCGATATACTAAAAGTAGGGGGTGAATGTGAAAATTTTCACCTGTAGAGTGTTCCATCTCTTTCTTTACATCATCTATAGGAGAGAAAAATAAGTGGATGCCTTGTTTGGGCCTTGGTTGAGGTGTGTCACCCTTAGTGGTGATTAGGGTTCCTATGAGTGTTGCATGTCTCGACTTCTATGTATATGATGTGTTGTCTTAACCTAGGTCACAACCTAGCATTGGTTTGGAGGGTGCTACGATCAAGACACTCCATGTATATTGTGGGGTCATGACCAAAGTGGTCTTGGTTCGTCTTAGGTCAAGATGGTTGCCCTCTTATAGGGTGCCTCGACCTTGGGTTTGAAGTGGTCCTTTTTCTCGACCAAGTGGTGATGCTGGAGTGTGTGTCTCGACCATGGATGGTGCACCATGGGAGGGTTGCAACCATGTGGGTGACCAAGGTGGTTGAGACCCTACCTAGAGTGTATCACCATGTCTTGCATGTATGGTTAAGGTGGTTTCATGTGGGTGACCAAGGTAGTTGAGACCCTACCTAGAGTGTATCACCATGTCTTGCATGTATGGTTAAGGTGGTTTCATGTGGGTGCATGTTGGTCTTTAGAGTGGACAAGTGTCCCTTTGGTACCTTGAGGTGTTCACATCATCCCTTGCTTTCTCTATCTTCTTTCACCTGTATCACCCCTTATCTCTTCATGCTTGTAACCCCTTTTAGCACTCCATCTTCTTCTTTCTCTTTTGCTTATTCTTGGAGCTTGGTGATCCGTCCTTGGAGCTTGGTGGCTGAACTTTTCCTACATGTGGTGTTTGTGGCAACCATAGCTCCTCTTCAACCATGGTAAGTGTTTCTCTTCCTTGGTGATGTTCCTTTTGATTTCCTACATCAATCTTCCTTTGCTTTCTCAGTCCTAGACCATGGTTCCTCCATGTGTCATTTTGGGACAGAAAATCCTCATCACAAGGGTCATAGACCATGTTTTCTAAAGGTAAACCGAAATGTGACGAGGGTTTCTTCTCTCTTTCTCCCTTTCTCTTTTGGCTCGGCCTAGAGATTTTTGGCTCTCTTTTTTTGGATGATCTTTGACCTTGGTGTCTTCTCCTTCATGAGGTGATCTTGTAACGACCCGCACTTTTGAGGATCTGAAAGACCTTAAAGTCGCAAATTGTTAATCATAAATTCTAGGATCAGATTCATGAAATTATACAAAATAGTAAACAATTTCCATTAATGAACAAAATACTTACATGCTTGCATAAAAAGCTTCTCCAAGGAGTTACATAACTTTTAAACAAAATTAACTTTTACATGTGTGAAGATAAACCATTAAGACTAAACCTTCTGGAATAACTCTAATGTCTTCAACATCTTTATCTGTGCCATCATGTCCATGAATCAAGTATATCTGATACCTAAAATGCTAAAAAACAAATACGCGATCAGTATATTGCTATACTAGTATGTGGGTTCATTCAATAATCATAGATACATATATATATAAGCAACATCTTTGTCTTTCATATAAGAACATAAAAGTGTTTTCATATTCTAACCCATATCTAGTCTACTACCTCCGGTGCAATCACTATCCCTTTGGGGCTCGTGTGCATTACCCTTAAGATCAGTCTAATCTAGGGTTCGGAATACTATTATTTACTTTCCATGATACTCATAGGATCTTTATAGTTTGTAAGAAGTAAATAAACATGCAAGAAGATTATTTTTTGTTCAATCTCATTGAGAAACATCGGCAATCTCAGAATTTGATACATGTATTCATAACCATAACCACGTACCTTATGCCCTTGCAGAACCATGCATAATATTTCACATGTACTTTAAGAGTGCATCCAAACATCCAAGCAACATGCATTCAACCAACATAATCTGAAACAAGCATACTACATATGTGTCACCGTGTTTTTGCATTACATTAATCATATCTAAATGTGTTCCTAAACTAAGGTTTAGGGTTTTCTTGTGTTTGGACTAGGGATCAGGGTTACAAACCCTAATTCCATCACATCATGGTTTCTAAGATTACAAATTGAGTTATGCATATTAGGTGAAACCCTAATCGTCAACTTAAGCATATTAGATTACCTGTGACACCGAAATCAGATTATTAGCATTAGATTATAGCAAGATGTTGACATTGGTTTTAAAACCTTAAATTAGCATGAACAAGATTATTACTCTAGCATCGTCAATTATTCATTATTATCAAGGATTTCATTATTAGACATGGCAAGATCAGGTATGATCTTAATGTAACCAAAACTACTCAATTAATCATCAGTTTAAAGGAATCCAGGTTCTTCTTTACACTAATCACATTATCACATGTATTACATATAGTTTTAGAACATAAATCTTAATCAGGTTTTGATAGTATTTTATTTGGATTCCTCTCATTTTCCTGAGCAATTTGATATGTAATTTCACTATATTCTGAGTTACCATTAATTAACTAGGAATCCAGGTTCCTCTTTACACTAATCACATTATCACATGTATTACATATACTTTTAGAACAAAAAGCTTAATCATGTTCTAATAGTATTTTATTTGGATTCCTCTCATTTTCATGAGCAATTTGATATATAATTTCACTATATTCTGAGTTACCATTAATTAACTAAATTAATTGTAGGATAAGCATAAATGGACCAATAAGACAATGCACGTAGGAAACTTAACCTATATTATGTACCTCTCAGGGTCAGGGTCAAGTTATAGAGGAATGACTATTTACCCTCATCATGTGGGCCATTTCTTCACGCACGATAGGGGCACTTTGGTCAATTGGTCTTAAACCTCCTCCTACCCCACGTCGGGCCACCTCCAGCTTTACACCGCTAGGCGTGAGAAGGCTGTGACACTTCCCCCTTTGCTCCAGGGCATTGCAGAGCTCTACCAGGGTGTAGATGCCTTTGTCAGACCCTTCCAGTCTGCGTTGTGCTCTCTGCATCACTGGAGTCTTTCAGATTTCTTTCTCCCTTCCACAATATCTTTCACGCAGGTCGCGCTGCCGTCATCGCAACCAACATTGGACGCCCAGTACATGCCTGCTCATCAAAACCTCCTCGGCCCCATCCACCATGGCCACCGTCCAAATTCTAGGATCTCTATTGCCTACCTTCAACGGCAGCAAGACCCTTCTTCCGTGACCTCTCAACGCTCGTATGGCCTATGCGCCTCCTACTACCGTCATCGCTACAGATGTGCCTCCTCTAGCGCTACAGCCGAATCTGCCCCCAAAATCCCTCTTCCTCTCACCAACTTGGACTTCCTCCTCCCTGTCTCTACCTACATTATCCATGTTGGTAGAGGCAACCCAGGCTCACCCAATTATGTAGACTTCTTCATGTCCGACCTACTTCTCTAGCTGGCATCTGTGGTCCTATCCTTCTTCCTCATCGCACCCTCACTCCTTTGTTCTCTCAAGTTGTACTGTGATGTCATAGTCACTGATGCCAGCTACTTCTTGGCTCCATCTGCTTCCGCCTAATGCCCACTCCCTCCGTCATCTCTCTTAGTCATGGCTATGGTTCCCGTCGGTGCCTCTATCCAAGGATGGCAGTGTCCTGGTCGTCCAAGTCTTAGGTTGTCAAGGGTGCTGAAGGGAGAGGGAAGACAGACTAGGTTGGCTTGAGGTGGAAGATGGGCACATCGACATGGGGGAAGGAAATGTTATACTCTTGTCCCTATATAGCACTAGGGTTGGTATGGAGAGTCCCACTTTTCCTTTTTACCATAAGGAGGGTTATGGTCATGATTCATTGATATGAGAAGGAGTTTCCCTACATCATAAACACTAACAAATAAACCAAATCCTTTCTATATTCCATTATTCATATATACCATCAAAGTACCACCTTTTCTTGCCTTATATTGGCCTCCTTCACAATTATGGAGTCCCTTCATGGGAAAATATCTTTTTGTTGTAGAGAAAGTATTTAATAGATTTCCCATATAATGAGGTTGGTAATATAAAGGAAACATGCACAATCTGGATAGTTCCTTTTTATCTCTCTTTGATTTACCCTTTAAATCAACCATCCTCACTTCAAGAAAACTCATAAAATCATTTCCAATGTATATATGGTAAGTTGGGATATAGACATGTCTTAACCATTGTGTTGCCAAACTTGGATAGATAATTATCTTAATCACTTTAACCACCACATCTCTTATTCTTCTTTGGAAACTTACATATCCTCTTATATTTCATTTACCATATCAAAATCCATTAATACAAATTTATTATGCATTCGTTTTGTTTATTTAACTTGTGCAACAAGCACACATGCCATAAGGTGATTGTCTTTATTATCTCACCAATAATACCATTAGGGAATTTATAATCAATTCATTTATATAATTCAATTTTTATCAAAATTGAGGATACTACATTCACCCCTCCTTAAAAGGAATTTTGTCCCCAAAATTCAAACTTAGCAAGCTTAAGGTGAATGACAACTCAATTTAATTCAACCTTAGGGTCAACACTCTATTTAGATATCTTTAACTTCTTTCATTGGCATGCAATTTCCTCACATTATACTAAGATTGGTACTTGAATTCAGTTCAAGGTATATCCACATTCTTAATATCTACATGGTAACATCTCTTGGTGATTTCGTTATTACTCGGTGATTTCTCTTTTCACCTAGGTTTCCAACCTATGATTTATTATTTTCACACAAGGGTGAAGTGACACCTCTAGCCCTAGATCATGTTATTACACATTCAATGTAGTATATTCATTTCTATTATCTCAATTTTAAGCATAACATGTGTCTATCCAATCTCCCTCCCTCATAATGAGATGAAATAAGCATTTGATTGTAGCACAAATACAAAGTTCATCCCATTCCAAGAGAGGAGATGGCACTACTACAGAAATGACTTATAACGTCACTTTTAAAGGCGTCGGTTGTATAAAAAAACCAACGCCTAAAACATAAAGTGTCAGTTAAATAAAAAAACCGACATCTATCTGTGAAGGGCGAACAAACACGGGTATCACTTTTATTTAGCGTCGGTTCCTTAATAAGCAACCGATGCCTAAAATTAACAGCCAAATCCAAATTTTCCAGTGAAAACAATTACCTCTAAAATTTATCATACAGCTCGGTTGTTAAAAAAGAAACCGACGACTAAAGGTTTTCTGTGAGATAGAAATTTGACCAATTTTTATTGTCAATTGTCTTACAATAACCGACGTCGATGTGTTTTCGTGCGCTTAACTGCAAAAATTTTCACCTCCCTTTAGCTTCAGTTTTTTGTTGGTAACTAACGCCTATAGTTTTTAGCTTCGATTGTTTTTAATAACTGAAGCCTATTATTAACTTAACAACACCTATGTGAGCCAGACTCTTCCCCTTCTCTGTTTCATTCATTCTGTGGTTGAGGGTTTTAGGTCCAGTGATTCCTCTACTCACCACCGCTCGCTGCTCCTCTTCCACCACCTCCACCGCCGCTTGCTGGTCTGTTGCTCACCGCCGCCACTCGCTGCTAGCTCCGGTCACTGCTTTCCAGCTCGATCGTTGCTCCGGTCGGCCGCTCTCCCTACTCTCTTCTTCCTCCACACCGTTGACAGGTAAGTTGCTACCCTTCTTCTTCCTCTACCTCTTCTTCTTCCTCCACCTCTTCTTCTTCCTGCTCCTCCTTACCAAATGTATGGATAAAAGAAAGGCACGACCTGTATGTGGGCTGGACACAGAGGCCATGGCTATGTTGGCCGACCACGGCCTTGCTGGCCAGTATAGCCGTGGTCGGCCAACATAGCCACGGTCGTCGTATCCAGCCCACATGCAGGTCGTGCCTTGCTTTTATCCATTTGGTAAGGAGGGAGCAGGAAGAAGAAGATACATTTGCAATTGAATACTAATGCTTGACCTAACTCTATAAATTTTTATGCGTGTTGAATTAAGATATTAAAACCCTAATACACATTTCAGCATAATCTTGAATTTACTATATTGCTGAAATCTTATGATCAATCTATGTAAGATATTAAAAACCTAATGTTAAATCTCTGATTTTGTAGTGATGTGTCACCCTAAAATCTATATGAATCCCTATTGTATGATGTCGATTGATGATAATGCTTGAGCTAGTTTGAAATTTTGAAATCAATTATGAATTATCTCTCCATGCCTAGTTCATACTAATTTATGTGTAATCTTTATCTTGATGATGAACATGCATGGACACTCGAAATATTGAAATCAATGTTATAGAATGACAACACATGTATTTGTTGGCCTAAAACCCATCCAAGATTTACTCATTAGGAGTAAATCTTGGATAGTCCCCAGTTTGAGACTGTTCTTGAACACCTAATCTCACTTAGGATGTAAGTGTATAATGTGTATTGGGTTTTCAAGAAAATTTCAGTAGCATTTCGCTGTTTGTTCTCTAAGTACATATGTACTTGGAGAACAATGGGGAAATGTTGTCAAAATTTTCTTGAAAATCCAATACACATTATACACTTACTAGTGAGATTAGGTGTTCAAGAATGGGATAGGTGGTACACATTTATTATATATAAGAATTACAGCACATGTATTTGTTGGCCTAGAAACTTGTCCAAGATTTACTCATTATGAGTAAATCTTGGATAGTCCCCAGTTTGGGACTATTCTTGAACACCTAATCTCACTTAGGATGTTTTAACCATTAATTATATATAAGACCTTAAACCCTAAAGGTTTAACCATAAACCCTAATCTTTTAACCCTAGACCCTAATCTTGTTCTAATATATACTTGTTTTCTCTTTGATCATAGAATGGATAGATCATGGATGTCCATTCCAAATTGCTGCACCCCCGAGTTTATTTTTGGTCTTGACCAGTTTATTAGATTTGCCAAGGAACATAGGAAACAACCTGGAGATAGGTTACACTATCCATGTAGGCATTGCAGTAACAACTTGAAAGTCAGCACTGGTGACAAAATCAAAAGTCATATCATGTGCAATGGGATTGTACAAAAGCTATACAGAATGGCACTGGCATGGAGAGATTTCAAACCTGAAATCAGTGGATGTCAATAGCAGTGTTTGTGTGGAAGAAGAAATTGCCTTCAATGATGTAGATGTGAACGAACCAATTCCAGTAGACATCGTTGATGCGATACTGGATAGTTGTGGGGTAGAGCACACCGATCCACCTCCCATGTTTAGAAACATTATGCATGATGCTGAGATACCGTTATATATAGGTTGTAAGTTTACAAAGCTTAGCACTGTGTTGAGATTGTATAAACTAAAAGCTAACAATCGATGGAGCGACAAAAGCTTCACGTCATTGTTGTCTTTGTTGAAAGAAATTCTTCCTGAAGGAAACCAGCTGCCAATCTCAACATACTGATTAAAGAAATTGTTGTGCCCAATGGGAATGGAGGCCAAGAAGATACACACATGCCTGAATGATTGTGTATTATTTCAAAAGGACTTTGTGGATTTGAAAGATTGTTCGAAGTGTGGTGCGTCAAGGTATAAATTGACGACTTTGGGGGAGTCCAAAACTGGTTCTCCTGCCACGGTGATGTGGTATCTACCTGTAATACCATGATTTCAATGCTTGTTTGCCAATACTATAGATGCGAAGAATTTGAGGTGGCATGCAGATGTTAAGAAAAATAATGATGGGATCCTACGACATGCGTCTGATTCCCCACAGTGGAAAAAGATTGATTTATTGTACCCTAAATTCAGTGAAGAAGACATGAATCTAAGACTTGGGCTTTATATAGATGGGATGAATACGTACAGGACATTGAGCAGCCAACATAGCACTTGGCCAATTATACTTGTTATATACAATCTTCCTCCCTGGTTGTGTATGAAAAATAAGTATGTTATGATGACGTCTTTGATATCGAGCCCTAAACAACCTAGAAATGATATCGACATTTATCTTGAACCTATGATTGATGACTTGAAGAAGCTCTAGGGTGAAGGTGTGATGACCTATGATGCTTCATGAAGAGAGACATTTCGTTTGCACGCTATGTTGTTTTGCACTGTGAATGACTTTCCAGCGTATGGGAATTTGTCAGGATATAGTATCGAAGGATCTAAAGTGTGTCCTATATATGAAGAGAACACTGATTTAATATGACTAAAACATGGCAGCAACACTGTATAACTTGGTCATCGAAGGTTTCTTCCAAAATTTCATCTGTATTGTAGGTTGAGCAAAGCATTCAATGGACGGAATGAGGAACAAAGTGCACCTAAACCTATATCAGGGGAGGATGTTTATGAAAGAGTAAAAGACATCACCAATGAATTTGGTAAGAGATCACAATGTACGATGGCCAGACGGAGTGACAAGTCTTTATTCAAGAAGAAGTCAATATTTTGGGATCTTCCTTATTGGAGTTCTTTAACAGTCATGCATTGTATCGATGTCATGCACGTTGAGAAAAATGTATGTGATAGTGTCATCGGTACTCTGTTGAATATACCAGGTAAGACTAAAGATGGGATAAAATCCAGAATGGACCTACGTGAAATGGGAATAAGGACAGAATTAACAGAAGTAGTTAGTAGTGATCGGAGAACATACTTACCTCCCTCTTGTTACACATTGTCTAGAAAGGAGAAGAAAGCTTTTTGTGAATGCTTGGTAAATGTTAAGGTGCCACAGGATTACTCATCCAACATCCGTACATTGGTATCAATGAAAGATTTGAAGTTGATAGGTCTTAAATCTCATGATTGTCACACTCTAATGCAACAAATATTGCCCATGGTAATTCGATCTATTTTGCCGAAGCATGTACGGTTTGCAATCAACACACTTTGTTTCTTTTTCAACAGTCTGTGCAACAAAGTTATTGACCCTGATAATCTCAATAAATTGCAAAAAGAAGTGGTTGTTACCCTATGTCAGCTTGAGATGTATTTTCCTCCATCTTTCTTTGATATCATGGTACATCTTGTTGTCCACTTGACTAGGGAAGTGAAAATGTTGGGACCAGTTTTCTTGCATTGGATGTATCCCTTTGAATGATACATGAGCATTTTTAAAGGTGATGTTTGAAACCGTTATCAGCCTGAATGGAGTATTATTGAGGGTTATGTGGCGAGAGAGGTTATGGATTTTTGCAATGACTTTCTGAGTGCTAATGACGCTCCTGTGAATGACAAGAATATTGAGGAGCATTTTGGCAAAGGAATTTTGGGATCACGGGTGAAAGTAACCAATCATGAGCAGTTGGAGCAAGGTCACTTGTATATTTTACACAACATCGACAAAGTGAGTGTTTATATTGAGGAACAAACCAATTTCATCAAGAGACAATATCCTCGATCAAATTCAATGTGGCTTGGTAGAGAGCATAACAAGACATTTACTCAGTGGTTTGTAGATAAAGTCTTACATCAACTATCTCAAACACTAGATAATCTTACTGAAACCATCAAATTTCTCGCCTTTAAACCAAAATTGAATGTTATGTCTTTTGAAGGGTTTGACATAAATGGATTCTCGTATTACACAAAGCGTCAAGATGATAAGAGTGTTTTCCAAACCAGTGGTGTCACCCTTCAAGCGTCTTCATTATTTTTTGCAAGTGCAAAGGATAAGAGTCCACGTGAAGCTAAAATGTCATATTACAGTGTCATTGAAGACATATGGGAGTTTGACTATATAGATTTCAGAATTCTGCTCTTTAAATGTAAATGGGTTGACAACAACAAAGGAGTTATAGTGGATGAATTGGGTTTCATGTTAGTGATCTTTGAAAAGATTGGCAAGAAGGGTGAACCATTCATATTGGCATCACAGGCGAAACAAGTATTTTATATCGATGATCCTGCAAATGATAAATGGTCGGTTGTTCTTAACGGTAAAAGACAATTCATTGAAGATCCTATAGATGAAGAAGAGTACTATGATAAGTATGATGACTCCAGTCCATTTTTAGTTGGGTTTCCAACACCACCAAACATTGAAGTTGGGGATCACAATGACTTGTATGTTTGCAGGGATCACAATGAAGGATTGTTAATTGATAAAAGATCACAATATTCGAGGCATGAATGTTTATATTTTTTATATGTTTTATTTTTCTGAATGTGAACTTTACAATGTAAACTTTACAATGTGAATGTGGACTTTACAATGTGAATTACTTTACAATGTGAATGTGAACTTTACAATGTGAGTGTGAACTTTACAATGTGAATTACTTTACAATGTGAATGTGAACTTTACAATGTGAATGTGAACTTTACAATGTGAATGTGTACTTTACAATTAGTGTAACTTTACAATGTGAAATTTATAATTTGAATGTGAAATTTTAGATGGCTGGGCATTCCCATCATGACTGTGTTGATGATCACCATGAGGGTGAGGACGTTCTTGCGCCGCCTGACAATGTAAGTTTTAAAAATATATCCCTGAGGTTTCTATCTATATGTTCATTTATAATTATATCATGTAAGTGTGTTTTTTTATCAAATTTTAGGTTGGTGATGTACCCCCTGAAGTAATTACAACACTTGATGAGAAACAAAAGAAAATTGAGAAAGTGAGGGGCATCACAATGATGAACAAGTTAATACAGCAAAGGGGCAATGGACCCAAATTGGTTGTGGATTTCGATCATGAGGAAATCCATATGGAGTGAACCACAACTCATTTGTTTCATATCTTGGGGTTCTTACTCACAGCCATTGTAGTCCTATCCTAGAATCATGGCATAAAGTTCCTAAGGGGAAGAAAGACCACATATGGAAGGAACTATGTGTGAGTTATTATTATTTGTAATTCTATTTGTGTGGATTACTAATTTTTAGGATACTAGTTAATAGCAATTCTATTCAATTTGCAGAGCATATTTGATCTGGATGAAAAGTTGCATCGTAAATGTGTGATGCAATGTTGTGGGAGGGTCCTAAGGAACTATAGGACCAATCTCACCCGAGATTACATACGTGATGCTGAGAAGAGGTTCTGATTGATTTCCAATTCTAGACATTGATCACTATTTCACTAACTCTACACTAATAATTTTTGTATGTATTCTCTTCAAAAAATAAATTTAGGCAGAAGGAAGCCACACAGCAATGGAACTACCTGGACCCCAAAGACTGGGAGGTGTTTATTACCCAAAGAAAAACATATGAATTCAAGGTATTAAGCGCCACTCCCAATTTAATTAATATACGTTTTTATGTATTCACCTATTCAAGATTAACCTTTAGTGTTACTAACCAAATCAATGTACTAACTAACTAGGCCCTCAGTGAGGCGCAAAGAGCAAGGTGTGCACTGAATGTACACGACCACACAATGGGTCCAAGAGGATATGCAGGCATTCACCAAAGACTATAGGCTGAGTCTACTCAGTCTACTGCTACTCAGGAGACTACAGAGTCCTCTACTACTGCTCCCGCACCTCTGCCTCGCCATGCTATGTGGATAACTGGGAGGCAAAATAAGAAGGGAGACATACCAAAGCCCGCAACTACTGAGGCGGCTACAAAAATGGTAAAAATCAACTCTTAGAGCAATCGATCGATATTGATTATTGTTATGTTTACTTACTAATTTTTGTTGATGGTGATTAGCGGGAGCTGCATGAGCAGAGGAAGGAAGGCAAGTCCATCCCTCAGGGTACAAGGGATGAACTGATAGTTGCTCTGGGTAACCCAGAGCATCCTGGATGTGTTAAGGGTGCAGGCACTGGTGTGGGAATCAAAGCATTCTTTGGGCCATCCCAGCGCAAACCTGTCCCAAAAGTGGGACTTTCACAAGCTGAGGTAACCTATTCTTATTTTAGAATGTTATTGCAAAAGGAAATTCAATAATCAGAAGCTAGTGTTTCTTTTATCCATGTATAGGGAGATTCATTAATTTAGAAGAGAATCCAAGAAGCAATGGCGAAGTGGCAGGCGTCTCAGCCTGCCACTCAGACAGTACATGTGGTGGACCGCTCTTCTCCTACTATAGAAGTGGTTGGGAGTAATCATCTAGACCCACCACCTAGCACGTCCTTTGTAAGTATTTTTATGACATAATAGCTAGTCTTTTCAAGATGATATGTTTATGTATATATGCATATAACGTTCTTTATGTAAATTTGTAGGGGTTGAAGCCATGCCGACTAAAAAGTTAAGAATATATCATTGCAGAGGCGTCGGCTTACCCACCCCTTAAAGGGTGCATGTTTCATGGGTATCCAGATCTAGATGGTGTGGTACGTGTGAGCCCGATACATGTACTCCCCGACTGGACGGATCTTGTACTGCCTCATGCACACCCAGATGCTGAAACACTTGGTGAGGCAATAGGCGGAGTGATATTGTGGCCCAAAGTGGATGTCCTCTATACTGATATTGTATGATAAATTTCCATTACTTTAATTTGTTAGTGTGTATATATGAGTCAATTGATCTGAAATTATATATACAGGTCAAAAAGATGAGACCCACTACATCTCGGCCTCCACCTCCTCGACTACCAAGTTGGCTTCCAAGGGACCTACACGCCTCGATAGGTCCTAATTGTAGGGGTTTGGCAGTATGGATCGGTGAACATGATACAAATTGCCCTATAATTGTTACTATTATGGAGGATGATGCAGGTAAATCATACAATAACAATCTATTTATACAAGTTTAACATACATATTAATGCATACATAATACAAGTTCTTCATATGCACGTATTAATGCATAGGTATTAATGTAGGTCAATCATACAGAAACAAGATATTTATACAAGATATTTTGGAGTTGTTTAGTTATGAATGGCTGAACACATCTATGATAGAGCTATGGATATGGTGAGATCTTGTTTATACATCCATATACCTTGTTTTATATATCGTGATCTAGTTTCTTTTAAATTAATGCATACGTAATACATGTTTTGCAGCCACTTACAAAATATATGTACATATTTTGGGTTTTCCCATGTGGGATTTTTGGTTCCATATTTGATTAGTATTGTAGATGTAGACCCATATTCAGTTACTTCATACTGTTGTGATGCTTTTCAATATTTTGGTAAAAATAATAAGATGATGATAATAGCTCCATTCAATGTCGAGTAAGTTTACTTTGCTTATAATTTGGACTTAAAAAAATTACATTTTTATTATGAATTTTGAGTTATGAATTTTCTACTTTCTTACCTGTAGTGGTAAGCATTGGGAGTTATTAGTTATTGTCCCCAAGACGTTCATTGTCTACTATCTAGATCCTACAGGGAATGAGTTGGATACATTATATGGACATGCAATTAAAAGGCCATTATTCTCGTGAGAAATATTTCATGTTTTTATATCTGTTAACATTTGTTACTACATTACTATTTAATTATGCAATTTAATGGGTTATATTAACATATGTAGGGCTTTACAAGAGTACAAAAAAATTGGAGGAAAGGTCCCCAAGAAAAAGGATCTGTCACTAATTTGGGAGAATGTGAAAGTAATTTCCTGACTCCAATGTATATATTATTTATGTGAATTGTGCTTATTTGTATTTTTGAATATTTAGTATGTTTCAATTTATAGTGTGCTACACAATACAACGGTTGGGCATGTGCCTACTATGTGATGCTATTTATGGACCTAATTATCAAACATGCCGTAATGGAAATCGATGAGATACAACAGGTATTATACATAGTCTCATTAGATAATATGAAATATATCAATCTTATTATATATTATTAATTATATATACGTCATTCTCTTTATAGGTCTTTAAAACTACTGAATTCAGCATAGGTGGAAAGAGTTTCGATGTACATGCTCCCTATACGAGAGATGAATTAGATGTTGTAAGAGAAGAATGGGCAAAAGCCCTACAAAGAGTGTGAATTTTTATATATAATTTTATTGATAATGATGAATAAAGAATTACTTTGTTCTCATAATTATTTTTGTGTGAATGTGAATGAATTTTTATGAATTCTCATATGTGTGTGAAGATGATCAATACATAAATGTTTCTACATGTGTCTGAATGTGAAAAGAGATGAAATGAATGGAACTACAGGTTGCTACTGGTTTCTACATGTGTGTGATGAACAAATAACATGAATTAAATGTGCTTATACATGTGTGTGAATCACATATATATAATATTGTCCATCTTGTTAATTTTGCAGGTTTGTGGCCTGTTGTTGGCTAATATCAATAGATGTCATAAACCAATAGTTCAGAACTGAACTGCATGTTCTCATCCTACTAACCAGCCATACAGCAGGCATGCAAACTGATAAGAAAAAAAATCATAACATAGGCGTCGATTATTTGAACAAAACTGACACCAAAGACATACGACGATAGTTTTTAATAAAAAATCAACGTCTCTGTAGCCAGGAACCACGGCCATGCTGGGAAGCACGACCGTGGTGGCAGGCAGGGGATATGGCGTCGGTTTTTGATAAAAAAAAATAACATCTATGTGGCCAGGAACCACGGCCATGCTGGGAAGCACGCCTGTGGTAGTAGGCAGGGGATATGGCGTCAGTTATTAGCACAAAACCAACATCGGTTCAGGTGATATGGCGTCACTTATCTTTCAAAACCGACGCCTATGGCCTTTTACTGGCGTGTTTTTTGGTGGCGGGAAGCATTTTGATGTCGATTGTTTTAATAACTGACGTCTGTAACCATTCTATAGTGTCAATTTTTTTAAAAACTGACACCTATAGTCCCTTTGCTGGTGCATTTTCAGTGACGGGAAGCATTTTGGCGTCGGTTGGGAACTGACGCCAAAGGGGTCCACCTTTAGCGGCGCCCACTTGAGTGTCACTTGGAAACCGACACTAAAGCCCTTAATTAACTGACGCTAAAGGCCTGTTTTGTAGTAGTGTGGTAAATCCACACATTACCTTTCCATTTCACATATTAAGTTGAATCATACTCGATATGACTCTAATCTTACTGGCTCTTAATTTCATAGTATTCTTATATTCCATGAAGTCAAGTGTCCCTCTTCTTACTCTTAAGTCAGGGAACAGCTTCTCTCAAGCTTTTATGACTTCTTCATATCTTTTATATTTACATCTCATGTATCATTATGAGCCTTAGCCAAATCCTTGAGGTCTCTAGGGGTATAGGTACTTTTGGAGTGATCTCATCCTTATGCATCAAGAGAGTGCCTTTCACATTCACCAATTTGGCTACATGATCCTCATGGAGGTAGCTAATCTCCCAAATCATGTACCTTTGGCAAACCTAGTTGTTACCTCCCGACCACATGGTCATGTGCATTCAGGGCATATCAACTCCCAATCTATCAGTCCTATGTACCTTTAATACACCCTACTTGACCCTAGGATTGCATTAGGACTCTACCCTCCCTAAGGGTTTCTTTGAGATGTCACATCTTTTATGCACATTATTTTCTTATATAATTCTCTAACCCGGATTGCCTTCATCTCTCTATTTTGAGTGCACATTATGTAGTTTAGTCCCAACATTGGGCTCAGGCCACCTTCCCTCCAGGGCTTGGTGCCATGTCGTTCTTCCCTCTTGGGCTTGACCTCCTATGCCAGGGGATTAATCCTAAACAACTACACTATGCATTTGGGCCACCTTCCCTCCTATGCTTGGTGCCTTTCTAGTCTTCCCTCCTGGGCTTGACCATTTCATGACCTTCCCTCCTGGGCTTGGTCTTCCACTTAGGCCACCTTCCCTCGTGGGCTTGGTCATCCACTTAGGCCACCTTCCCTCCTGGGCTTGACCAGATCTATCACTCAGTAGATGACATCCTTGGGTTCAAAGAATATAAGCACTTTCATTTTTATATCTTTAACTCTTAACCCCTCTAGGTGAGGATTAAGGTTATCTCAATATTTAAATATGTTTATTCACTTACATTTTATGGGAGTGTCCTAGCTGAGGGCGCCTTCTTGGCTCATAGGGGGGTTAGGCTCTCTAGCCACAACATGATCCCAATATCTAAGGTTTTTTCACCGTCTTAGGTCATCTTCCCACTCTTGGGTTGACCCACCCCAGGTTGGCACACGAACCTATCTTTTTTTTTCATCAGGCATAACTTTTATCATTATAACATATCAACTCATGTTTGCTCAATTTCTAGAATACCCCCTCATGGTTTCCGTCCATTCAAAGAACTCCAATCACCTTCCCCTCCAGGGGCTTGACCATCATCACCAAACTTCTAGAGACAACATAAGGGGTTTGAGCAAGTTATATTCAAACTTTCATTTTCATATATATATATATATATATATATATATATATATATATATATATATATGTATATATATATATTGGTTTCATATATTTCTTATGACCTCTTACATAAGTGTTATGCTCCTCATGCACACATGCTTGGGATACTGGGTCACCTAAACCCATCCCTTTATCTTTCTTATTCCTGATATCACTTTTCACATGGGTGGTGTCCCATACCACCACATCATGTTCATTATTTAAGATTAAAGTTTTAGGGTTAGTGTTAGGGACCATACTCTACCTCTTAGAGTTTTCATACCCCTTGACTTACTAAAGTTGTTATACTCTAATGGGTTATCTCAAACCAAGTCATTCCTCTATGGAAGGTCTTACCCATACATGTATCTTTCTAACTTGTATCTTCCTAGTGATTACCCTCATTAAAGGAACCTACACAAAAGGTTACATCTTTCCACATTTTACTTCTCTAATTATCAATTTCTTTTCAAGGCTTTTGAAGAAAAGAGATGAGAAGTTGACGAAATGTGAGATGAGAAACCTAAAAGATACATTATTCTTTACTAATATTTCCCTTAAATTCTAAGGATTAATTGAAATTATAAACTATAAAGTATTAGTTGATGAATCTGTTCTCTGATACCAAATGTAACGACCCACACTTTTGAGTATCTAAAAGACATTAAAGTTGCAAATTTTTAATCATAAATTCCAGGATCAGATTCATGAAATAATACAAAATAGTAAACAATTTCCAATTAATGAACAAAATACTTACATGTTTTCATAAAAAACTTCTCCAAGGAGTTACATAACTTTTAAATAGAATTAAGTTTTACATGTGTGAAGATAAACCATTAAGACTAAACCTTCAGGAATAACTCTAATGTCTTAAATATCTTTATTTGTACCCTCATGTCCATGAATCAAGTATATCTAATAACTAAAACACCAACAAACAAATACACGATCAATATATTGCTATACTGGTACATGGGTTCATTCAATAATCACAAATACATATATAAGAAACATCTTTGTCTTGCATATAAGAACATAAACTTGTTTTCATAATCTTACCCATATATGGTCTACTACCTCAGGAATAATCACTGTCCCTCTGGGGCTTGTGTGCATTACCCATTAGATCAGTCTAACCCAGGGTTCAGATTACTATTATTTACTTTACAAGATACTCATCGGAACTTTATAGTTTGCAAGAAGTAAATAAACAAGCAAGCAGTTTATTTGTCATTCAATCTCATCGAGAAACATCGGCAATCTCAGAAATTTGATACATGTATTCATTAGCGTAACCACACACCTTATGCCTTTGTAGAACCATGCAAAATATTTTACATGTACTTTAAGAGTGCATCCAAACATCCAAGAAACAAGCATTCAAAAAACATAATCTAAAACAAGCATACCACATATGTGTCACCTTGTATTTGCATTACATTAATCATATCTAAATGTGTTCCTAAACTAAGGTTTAAGATTTTCTCTTGTTTGCACTAGGGATCAGGGTTACAAACCCCAATTCCATCACATCATGGTTTTTAAGATTACAAATTCAATTATGCATATTAGGTGAAACCCTAATCGTCAACTTAAGCATATTTGATTACCCATGACACCTAAATCGGATTATCAGCATTAGATCATAGCAAGAAGTTGACATTGGTTTTAAAACCATAAATCAGCATGAATAAGATTATTACTCTAGCATCATCGATTATTCATCATTATTAAGGATTTCCTTATTATACATGTCAAGATTAGGTATGATCTTAATGTAACCAAAACTACTCAATTAATCATCAGTTTAAAGGAATCTAGGTTCCTCTTTACACTAATCACATTATCACATGTATTACATATACTTTTGGAACATAAAGCTAAATCAAGTCTCAATAGTATTTTATTTAGATTCCTCTCATTTTCCTGAGCAATTAGATATATAATTTCATTGTATTCTGAGTTACCATTAATTAACTAGATTAATTTCAAGATAACCATATACGGACCAATAAGACAATGCCACATAGGCAACTTAACCTATATTACATACCTCTTGGGGTTGAGGTCAAGTTATAGATGAATGATTGTTTACCCTCATCACGCAGGCCATTTCTTCACGCACAATAGGGGTGCTTTGGTCAATTGTACTTAAGACTCCTCCTACCCCGTGTCGAGCCGCCTCCAGCTTTATGCCGCTGGGCGTGAGAAGGCTACAACACCTCTCACTTTGATCCAGGGTGTCGGAGAGCTCTACCAGGGTGTGGATGCCTTCGTCAGACCCTTCTAGTCCACACTGTGCTCTCTCCATCACCGGAGTCTTCTAGAGTTCTTCCTCCCTTCCACGTTCTCTTTCACATGTCGACATACACAGGTCGCGTTGTTGTCATCACAGCCAACATCGGATGCCCAGTAGGTGCCTACTCACCGAAACTGCCTCGGCCCCATCCACCATGGCCACCGTCCAACTTCCAAGAACTTGATCGCCTACCTTCAGCGACTGTAAGACCCTACGTTTGGGACCTCTCAACACTCACGTGGCCTATGCACCTCCTACTATCGTCGCCCCTATAGATGTGCCTCCTCTAGCGCTACATCCAGATCCGCCCCCAAAATCCCTCTTCCTCTCACCAGCTTGGACTTCCTCCTCCCTGGCTCTGCCTACATTCTCCACCTTGGTAGTGGCTACCTGGGCTTGCCCACTTCTACAAACTTCTTCTTGTCTGACCTGCTTCTCTAGTCATCATCTATGACCCTATCCTTCTTCCTCCTTGCATCCACACTCCTTTGTTCTCACAGGTTGTACTGTGATGTCACAGCTGCTGATATCATCTACTCCTTGGCTCCATCTATGTCTGCCTAATGCCCACTCCCCCTATCATCTCTCTTGATCATGGCTAGGGTTCCCATTGGTGCCTCTGTACCAAGGATGGCAGCAACCTGGTCAACCAAGTCTTAGGTTGTCGAGGGTGTTGAAGGGAAAGGGAAGAGAGACTAGGTTGGCTTAAGGTGGAAGATGGGCACATCGATGTAGGGGAAGGAAATGTTCTACTCTTGTCCCTATATAGCACTAGGGTTGGTATGCAGAGTCCCACTTTCTCCTTTTACCATAAGGAGGGTTATGGTCACGATTCATTGATATGGTAAGGAGTTTCCCTACATCATAAACACTATCAAATAAACCACTTCCTTTCTATATTCCATTATTCATATATCCCATCAAAGCACCCCCTTTTCTTTCCTTATATTGGCCTCCTTCACAATTATGGAGTCCCTTCATGGGAAAGTATCTTTTTGTTGTAAAGAAAGTATTTAATAGATTTCCCATATGGAGAGGTGAGTAATCTAAAGGAAACATTCACAATCTAGATAGTTCTTTTTTATCTCTCTTTGATTTACCCTTTAAATCAACCATCCTCACTTCAAGAAAACTCATAAAATCATTTCCAATGTATATCTAGTAAGTTAGGATATAGAGATTTAATAACCATTGTGTTGCCAAACTTGACTAGATAATTATCTTAATCATTTAAAACACCACATCTACTATTCTTCTTTGGAAACTTACATATCCTCTTGTATTTCATTTACCATATCAAAAGTCATTCATACCAATTCATTATGAATTATTTTCATTTATTTAACTTGTGCCAAAAGCACCCATGCCATAAGATGATTAACTTTATTATTCCACCAATAATACCATTAGGGAATTTATAAATCAATTCATTTATATAATTCAATTTTTATCAAAATTGAGGATATTATAGATCATGTGGCCAAGAGTGGAGATTTTGGTGCAGCTTCTTCAACCCTTGGATCATGTGCATGGAGCTCTTGATCTTGGATCTTGAAATCTTTGGTGGTCATCTTCTTAAGGTGGGTTATATAACACTTAACCTACTTTATTATTGAACTTTTTTATGAATGTTTCTTACTATCTTCTATCTCGGACATGCTCCCTTATCATGCTAGTCGATAATTATAATCTACAAAACTTGTTCGGTGGGGACATCTTACTTGGTTTGGTAGAAATATGAAACCCTGATCTATATGAAACTGTTTTTGTGGTTGATATCATATGGTGGTTACTCCCTATCTTTTGACCTTGGTCATGCTCTCATGCATGGTTTTTGTGTAACTAGATGTTGAGGGGAGGTTAGGTTCTATTTTGGATATCTTCGTGATGGTTTCTCTCCCTTGGATAACATCCTCTCTTGGTGGTTTCATGATCCATTACTTAGGGTCCTTGATGATTGTTTGCATGGGTTTTTTTCCTCCTTGATGATTATGGTTTTCCCCTTAGTTTTGTTCCTTTTTTGAGATGAAAATATCATCCCTTTGGATGGTCGAGACACCCATCTGATTGTTGGCTGCGACCATGGTTAGTCTTTGTCGAGATGCTCCCCTTTTTTTAGGATGGACCTAGTGTTGTTTAAGGTCACGATACTTGGTGATGAAGGTAAGTTGACCCCTATTTTGGATGTGTTGTTGCCCTAGTTTTTTAGTCGTGGTCTTTCACTTCTCTTGATCATGACATGACCTTGAGAGAGGTCGTTACATGTTAACTTTGGGTCACAACATGCAACTTTGGCTTGAAGTGGAGACAACTATGTTCCTTGGGGTCGCGACAACCTTTTGAGTGGTTGGAACCCTAAGACTAGATGGGTTGAGACATGAGGGTGTAGGAGGTCCATCTTGAGGGGTGTTGCGCCCTAGACATCCTATGTGTCGCGGTCTCAACATGTTTTGGGTTGAGTGGTCGCGACCTAATTGCTTGAGTGGTTGAGACATATGACTAATGGTGGTTGAGAGATATGTTGAGACACATGATAATACACATGTATGAGTAATGTATGTTCCACGTAGACTATTGTTTAGATGACATCTAATCAACTCTAATGATGTTCCTTGAATCTAATATACTCCAAGATGATGGGAGGTGGTGAATCTAGGGTTGATGGTTGAACCTAGTTTTGGAAACCCTAATCGGCTAAGAAGGAACCCTAATGCTAATAATGTGCAATGATCATCATTGTTTCTCTTTAATGTAATGTCTATGGTTGTGATGTTATCTATCTTATTTATGACCTCCTAACCATGAAGGTGTTATGAGCTTGATAATCAAATTAGTGCATGCTACAATGACTATGATATAAAACTAATTGAGTGTGCCTTCATGAGGCATGCAGAGGCACTTGTGATACTAGAATGATGAATTGTGTGATTGATATCCCATAGTATGTGACTTTGGTATTGGTTATGTGGTGAATGGAAAATATACTGGCATCAGGTGGTGATAGTGTGACAAGTTCACACCTTATACATTTTTATTTTCTGAAGTGTACTATGCCCTTATCTTTGTATAGAGTTTTTTATGAACTGATACATTGTAACCAGACCGATGCTAAAATATATTTAATTGATTTAACTAATCAAGTGGAAATTAATAATTTAGTTTTTTTCCTATGCCATAGATCCATCTCAGTGTCAGCATTTTTTGGATAGTGAAACAGGCTGACCCTTATTGGAAGTTCTTAGTCATATATTGTTGAGTATAAGCATTCAAAGGGTTGGTTGTGGGACATACCCTAGAAGGAGTGTGGCTTTGAACCGTATTTTAGTGTTTTGATTCTTATGAGGTTTTATAGGATTGGCTATCGGCCGTACCCGAGAAGGAGTGCAACTGCGGGTAGTAGCTCATTTGAAGTAGCTTTGTCACCTATACCAAGGTGGGCTAGGACTTTCACTGTTTGACTATATATCACAATTTGTAGTTGACTGGTATGTCTTTGTTGTGTACTCATGTATTGACCATGATCTTTGGTGAGGTTGTTCATTCCGGATCATCCATAGACCTTATATGCCATCAATTTTGACTTAGTAGTGGTCGGTTGGATTTGGGTGGTATGATTCAAATCCTCAGGGTATAATAGAACACATAATCAGCCATGTAGTATAATTTCTTAGAATCAAATACAAACACATTGGATGAGGCCTTGGTTTTCTCTTTTAATTCTTAGTTGGTAGAAGTCATACATGTTCTTCATATTCATTTTGAACTATCAAATGATAATAACTACCTTGTTTATATCAATAGCTGAATTTGTGTATCATAGTTGTCACTATACTTCTGTCTTTTAATTATTTTATCCATGCTAACAATATCATTGGTGGAGAGTTATATCTCCCGCTAAGATTTAGATCTCACCCTGTGGTTTCTCGACATCTTTTAGGTGGACGTGCATGAGGAAGTAGAGATCGTGCAGCTATAGTAGAGAAGCAGCAAGAACAGTAGCTAACAAGGTTGGATGTGTTGCTAGTCTTTTGGTGTAGAGTCCTAGAGTCATCCCTATACACTCAGGTCTTTGGGATGATTTTTTGGTGTGTTTGGTAGAGATGCTATCGATACATGTCTTGGCTCATATGCCCTTTTAATGTGCAAATATAACATATGTTCATGTATATGTATATATATGGGACAAATGTCTCTTGTGGTAGGTTGATGTCACATGTGATGAGAACATGTTGATGTTAGCACTTTTTAATCTATGAGGACTTATATGTAATGGTTTTTGCTACTTTGATGCTTAATTTATCATTTTCAATTTTTAATGTTTTCTGGTAATTTGATTGTTTAAGTTTTGTTTTCATTATTAATTTAGGGTTATCTCGTTAGTTTGTAGTGTGGGGAACCACACGTAACATCATTCTAGATAAGAATGTTTATATTATAGTTGTAGTCTCTATAAATTTCTAAAGACATGATACACGTTAGCCTAGTTAGTAGCCTAGATGACCTAAGATGAGGTTGTTGTTGTTGGTGGTGATGATGATGATGATAATGATGATCTTAGTGTTGATGATAATAATATGAGTTTGCTTCATGATGACCTACGTTTGATGTTGTAGGATTCAAGTACAATTGAATGAGATGTGTTGATTGATCATGCAACTCTAAATAAACCTAGTATTATGTTTGGAACATATGACTTGGTTGATGTGTTAAACTTAGATATGGGTTGGAACGATTTGCTTATTCCTAGTCTTGTATATGTTGACATATGATACATGAGACATGTTCAAGACCATTATAGGGCTCAATCTCTTTACAAATAAGGATCCCTGATATGGGTCATACAAAAAGGGTGAACCCTAGTTATGGGTCAACCTGACATAGGATAAGGTCAGAGTACCTAACCTCCAAATATATATGAATAATGAAGTACATAATGATGAGTCCCTTGATAGACTACATTAAGATATAGGAGCTGAGTTACCTAGTTCTTGACTCTCTTAAAACTATTGAACCCTATATTTCCTATAAAAGATCTAACCCTAGAGAGGGAGGCATTTGGATAAATGTGTGTTTGCCATCTAGGTGAGGGATATTTCCCAAGACAGTAAGATGATCAATATGATGTGTTATATCCATGATGATCCACATACTTAGGTTAGTGGATGTACGTAAGGGAATCTAGTGGTTGCCCTAGTTTCATTAAAGTTGAGTAGAAATTTTGTTATGGGTATATGGTTCGTGGTTAGCATGTGTTGTTGGACACAAACATGTCTTAGTTTGAGCGAATTGAGCTTGTGGATCTTTATAGATGCATGTTTGATAATCATGAAACCTCAATATTAATGGTAATGTTGTTCCTCAAATGATGCATTTTACATGAAATCTCTCATTCAAGTTAAAAAGTGATATGTGTACGAATAACCACTCTTACAAGCTGGACCTCATATGAAAGCATACCTTACATACAAGTGTAGATTTGAAATCATCAACTTGATATGATGATTGATTGAATAATCATGGACACAATGCTTAATTTCATACCCAAAATGGGAAATGATGAACAACATTGGGGATATAATTGGTATAATTTTAGTGGAAAACTAATCCATCCATGTAAATTTGTAATTTTGATGAAAATATAAGAATTATGGCAATCTTGATTGGAAGTCATAAGTAATGAATATGGTCATTGAAAAATTAATAACATTGACTCTGTTAACACACCTTGAACTGGTATGACTACATGAACATAACCTTAACTCTATATGTATATGATATAAGGAGCCCTAATGTCACGATGACTTCATGATATGGTAAGTAATATGTATATGATTGGGAATGGTTCATCATTGATTAAGGTAACCTATGTGTACACTCACCATAATGGGTGATTACTTGATACCTAGGTTTGGTTGCCTAAACATGACATATATGTCAAATTTGACCTTTTATACTATCTTCAACAATTTTAAAGGACAAAATTTCTTTTAAGGAGGATGTAATAAATTGAATTTTCTTTCTCTTATATTGTACTCTTTCTCTTTAATAAAGTGGCCTCTTACTAAATCCAAAGCCAATTCCATATTTTGAATATGGTTATTATCCATTTTGTTCATATCAATGTCAATTTCACCATGTGTGACATTAATTTCCACTTTTACTTAAGTTTCTTGAGTTATTGGATCATCATATGGAAACTAAAATTGGACCTTATAAATGTGTCTTTGTTACTCTATAATGTATTTCATGTTGTAAAGGGATCATATATCTTTCCAATGTGTGAAAACCACCTCAATCAAACTTCCAAATCCCGACTTATGGAAACACAAATGTTGATTTTAAATCCTTGTTTTGAACTTGAATTACTTGGAGTTTTTGGCCCTTATTGGGCCAATTGTGGGTTGTGCAGCCCAATAAGGTGGAACCTTCTTTCTTTGGCTCATTAAATGACGACTTGGATCTATATGGACAGATGGGGCTTTATGATCAAACATCTAGGTCGTTGTCTTCAACCTTAATACAATGGTCAGAAGGAGGTGGTGCTACTGCCACCTACCCACACAATGGCACAAATAAATACACCACTCTCTCACCCATTTGCCTCATTTAAACATTTCTTTTGGTTCCCCTTACTTCCCTCTCTCTTTCCCACTCATTTCTATCTCATTTGTACCCTTGGGAATCCTCCTCTCTTCTTCTTTTTTTCAACCATGCTATGGTGGAGGCACGACACGTCTAGTTGGGGATTCTTCCCCTACCCCACCTAAGACACAAATGACCACAGGGTTGGGCCCGTGGAGTGTGAGAGGAGACTTGTGGCTCCTTCTCAAAATGTTTTTTTGACATTTTTCCCCTTTCTCGGGTTGTGTCGGTAAGCATCAGTAACCAACTACCTTATAGCGTGTGCCGGTCACAAGGAGGGTGAAGGGGTGGTATAACATATCAAGATTTTTCTACCATGACCTAATCCAATGATTGAGTGGTTAGTGTTCTTGTATGTTTATATTGGACCAAACAAGGATAGATATAAGCCCTCACACATCATTCTTAATGAAAATGTGACGTCCATAACTTGAGTTACTCACATGATTGACCTTAATTATGGATACATATGATCCACAAATGACATGGACCTATAACCCTAATGTAAGGATGAGATAATGTATGGAACATAATCTTGACCTTAGTTCATGATGATGAAGTGTATGTGATGTGTGGTGACCTTATAGTAGAGCATAGATTAATAGGCTGATCTCAATACATTTCATGCATGTCACATTACATTAACTTGCAAATAATGACCTAAATATGAATTATAAGATTTTGATGTGTATAATCATGCATAAGTGATTGAGATGGTACCTAATTCATTTCATATGTGTAATGAGAAAATAATTAGACTTTTCATGTAAATAGAAATGCTAAATGTGCCATTATTTAAGTTAAAATAACTTTAATGGACATAATGAGAAACTTAGAAGAATAATGTATTTGCATTCAAGATAATCTAATATAACTATGTATGTTGATAATTAAGATAATGAATTTAAAATCTGAAATATTTAGGATAATCACAAAATATAATAATATATGTTGAGAGAATTGACTTAAACAATAATTGTACTAATTTGCAAACCAAAATATAAGTGCAAGATCATGTTCCTTGGGTCGCAATCAGTCTAGATGCAAAATTTGAACCCAATTTGATAATGTTTACTAACCCAATTTCAATAATAGGAGATAACCTTGAATTATGTAATCCTAATATAAACTAGACATTGATTCATTTCTTTTATTTCCTAGATTTTTGGTCACGTGCTTGATTTCCCAAGATTAAGTTTCTCACCTATAGTGTTGTTGTCACATGTGTTTTCCTAGTTTTGTAGATTTTTTGCTCATTATGAGTTGTTGAATTCATATCCCATTGTCTGGGTCTTTCCTTCTTCCTCATGCCTATTTGTTTATGGACCCCACAGTCCAGTGGATCCCTGTCTCATCCTCCCTCTATTCTCACTCACTTATCACCTACTCACCATGTGTTCTTCCTCTCTTAGTATTCCTTGTGTGTCGTCGAGTCGAATGAGCCCATTCATGCTCGGTCTTGGACTTACAAGAGTCCCTATTGATAAAAGAGTTCTTTTGATCCCCTATTTCCTCCCCCAATCCAACTTATAACTTCTCTAGATCCTCTAGTGTTATAAACCACTTTTTCTAAATCATGTAATGAGATTTGTAAATCTCCTTTTAAAAGATAAATGAAATCAATGGTTGATTTAATGGTTTGATTTGAATGAATTTCATGTATAATAGACTTGTATGTTTTCTTAATGGGCCTTATTGGATATTGAGCCCAATTGAAAGAAAAAGAAAAAGAAAAGGAATCCAATTGTATAAAGGAATAAACAAGAAAATAGATAAAAGAAGAATAAAAGGCTAAGGAATATTTTCCAAGATAGAATTTCGAGATATTAAGGTTCCTTGAGGTTCAAGGAACTCAAGATAATAATATAAAGGCTAGGGAAAGAGAAAATATGTGGAAAATATGAATAATTAAGTGTTACCTTGCAACTGAAGAAAAGGACTCATTTCCTTTAGATATTGATCCCAATTTTTCCATGATGAGAGATAAAATCATAAACTAGGTACCCTTAAAATTTGAGATAAAAAGGAATTATAAATTGGGAGTTATGGCTTTTTCAATTTATCCTCAAAATATGGATTTATTTTGGATTTAGGAAATCTTTTCCTTGTTTTGGTTGAGCGTGTGTGATGAGGGCCATTGGATCTTGATCCAATAGGCACCGCTCATCGTCAAGGTCCCAGAGGGACACAGACTGTGGTCGAGTTCAGGGGAACTTTCCCCCTTGATTTTCGATCGAATCAGTGCATGTGCACTCATAGAAGGTGTACCAGTGGATTCAGGAGAGGGAAATGAAGGTTCTTGACCCTAAGATGACATGATCCCATCGCAACTAGGAGAAACGCCCAATTGGGCTGAGGATCGGTTGGCGGGAGGGATAGAAAACCCTAAAAAGGACCCCCCATATCCTATAAATAGGCCCTCACACACTTCCTCTCACCTTCGCGAACTCCGATGGCATCTTCCCAAGTCCTTGTACCCTCTCCCTCTCTCAATTACTCTTGCTCCGATGAGGTCCAGTCGTGGCGCCGCCACGTTGTTCGAGTGAAGAAAAGGAGGAAGACGAGGAGTAGCAGCCCTCGGATTAGAGTCCATCGTGGACTTGTAGAGGATCGAACGACCGACAGTGGGCAACAGTGCGTGCAACCCTACTAGTGGAGGCTTTTGACATGGAGCATCAGATCAAGATGTGGACCAGTGGTGCCTTGATCGAACGGCCAAAAAAAATTGGTAATTAGCTCTCTCTGCTCAAATAATCCAGAAAAAGGTTTTTCCTTGCGAAATTCATAGAAATAGCTAGGAATCTCTGATGAGAAAACTTAATACATGAAAGTTGCTTAGAAAAATATGAGGAACAAGATAAAAATAATTTGGTGACCTGATTGTATCTCGTTTTACAAAAGTACATTAATTTGGTAGAAAAAGGTATTAAAAGGAACTTAGAAACCCTAATTGAATATAAGGGATGAATCTTTGTGAATGAATAGTTTAATTTGAAGAGTATTAACCTGTTGATTATTAAGATAGAGTTTTCATCTGTTTTGAATGCAAAGTTGGCTAATTTAGGGTTTTAATCTATAAATAAAGGATAATATATATAGAAACCCTAATTTAGGGTAAAAGAAGAGAAGAACTTTGTTTATTTCGAATTATGGAAAAAGGTTACTAAATAATGATCCTAAGTCTGTTAGGAGTAGTAAGATGAGAAATTTAGAGTTTTTATGTAGTTTTGCTAAATTAGGATTCATAATATTAAAAGTGGAGGCAAAACCCTAATTTCAAAAGAAACCCTAAAAATGAATAGAAGTCCTAAGAAATAAGATGAGTTTGGTTAAATTTTGATAAAAGGTAGTTGTATGGTTATTTCGGGATTTCTGTGCATAAATGGTTGCTTGGTCTATTTGATTGATTTTGTCTCAAAATCTGCAATCACATGTATGTGGTTACATTTATGATTAACTACCTTAGTTTCACAACAATTCCCAGAGATTTTATCGGTTGTTTGAAATAAACTGCTTGGATGACTTTTATTTCATGCAACTATAAAGTGACTATGATTATCACTATAAATGTATATATAATTGTCTTAGATTCAGATCCTCCTCTTTGTCTTTGCAAATGCTAAAAAGGGTAACCTAGAGTAAGGTCTAGGCTATCATGAGTTAGAGATTGGGCTACCCACGTGTAGTTCCATGAGACTCTATAGAACACCATGAGTTAAGGAGTGGGCTACCTACGGGTAGTGCCATGTGACTAAACCCTAGAAATTGATTCACCTATTAGGTAAGATCATGAGGGGTTTAATGGGGATCTACCATAAGGAAGGTAGCATCCAGGTCCACTGTAGGGACAACGCAGAGGATAGGGTATGTACGGATCACGCCGTTATATTTAAAACATAAAGTTGGTTGTTAAACTATAATTGACTGCAATATGTTGTTATTGATTGCAAGATTATTGTTTTCTCCACATACTAGCTTTATGTTGACCGACGTTTTGTTTGTCGGTGTTTTAGGTACAAAACCAAAAGGACAAATAGTAAATTGTCACATTGTGAATACATGAATTAAAGTTCAAGGAGGATTAGTTAGACTATAATTCATAAGTGGATAGAAGTTTAGAAATCCAAATTTTTCAAAGGTATGCAAAATTTTATTTATTACAGCTTTTCAGTATAGTCTGGTAAAGTTTGATAATTATTAATGTTTATTTGTTAAACCTTTGATCTGGAAAATTTGGGTAACGGGTCTAACCTCCTGGTCTCCCATAATTGGGGGTTACTGGAAGGCGAGGTCATTACATCTAGCCTTTATATAATCGACCACAACCTATCCCAGACTCTTACAAACTAACTCCATGCTTTGATTGGTTGGAGGTTTCTTGCGATAATTTGTTCAATTTGTGATCACCATTTTAGTTTCTTTAGGTCCGCTGGCTTGTCATCAACCCTCAATGAGTATGATAATCTTCCAGAATGTCTCTAATGGATCTAGTAAAGCTTTGTGTGCCTTCAATTTCCCCGAACATAGAGAGTTTGTTGTTCCCCTTGTATTAATTTTAAGTTGTTGGTCGAGATGCTAAGTTGTGATTTCTGATTCATTTGCATTTTGGTCTCTGTTTCCTCGTTAATAACTTCATCTGACCATTACAAACTTGATTGGGTTTTTGGTTGTTCGTATTTGGATTAGTGTTTAATTTTGAAACTTCTGATCCTCCTACCATGACATTTAGGGAAGATGGGCGCACCATCTATCCTAGGATTCATTCTCTTAGTTGGTGAATCCATGGAATATGAGGAACTCCTCGACGCTTCCAATTTTCTATCTTCTTTTAGGGTGATCGGATTTGAATCATCACATTGGAGCATGTAGGTGTATGTTCCTATGTGGGAATGAAGGATATGGAGAAGAATGTGGTCGGCGATTGCTTTATTGTTGTGCCTTCCTTTTAAATTTGTATTTGTCATGTTTATTGTGCACCATATAGTATTTTTCTGTTCATTTCATCTGATATCGCGTGTCCCATTGACTTTAGATAAAAGAATTAGATACCCTATCATGCATCAAGATTTTGACATGATATGAGGGCAATATATTCTTTTTCCATTATATATGTTTTCAAAGTTTTAGTGAAAAGAGTAAGATTAGATAAATCTTAAATATTCTCTCTATTTATCAATTAAATATGTTATGAATCCGAAAAATAAACCCTATCAGATGGCATTGGTTTCATAACCTAAATCCAATATTATAAGAAGTCAATATTTCTAAGTCATATGCCATACGCTTTAATAAATGATTTATATACCAATGTGTTATTAGGTGAAAGTGCATAATCTGGATCCAGGATTTGGACCCTAACATATTACACACATCCTTGAGGTATGTTGCATTCTCTTATGAGTCATTTTGTACAATTGTTTATTTTATCTCTATCCTTGACTTGATTGTGGCATATTGCTCTATATGTCACTTGATGATACATATTTGACCAATTTGGGTCATATGTGGTTATTTCATTCATTATGCTTCATTTTGAGAATGTTGAACTATGTTAAATGGAAATCCTAGTTTGCCATGTGTTGGCCATGATAGTATATTTGAACATGTTTATGCATCTTTATGATGTCTTTTTAATGTGGACAACATATGTTGATCTGACGATATTGATGCTTGCCTCTCTATTTATAATGCATTCTTGGTTTGAATAACTTGTATATGTAAACACTAGGTCGTGTATCCCTATTATGTGTATTACAAATAAAGGGTGAAAATGGTGATTCTTTGTAATGACCCCGCCTCCCAATAACCCCCAATTAAGGGAGATCAAGAGGTCAGAGCCGTTTTCCCAATTTCCGGATCAAAGGTTCAACAAATAATCAATAATAATTATCAAATTCTACTAAATGAAACTGAAAGGTTGTAATAAAAATTAACTTTGCATACCTTTTTCAAAAACTTGGATATCTACTCTTATCCACATCTGGTGTCTATTCTAACTAATCATCCTTTGTACTTTAATTTTTATTTAATTCCACATATGCCACTTTACTATTTGTTCTTTTCACTTGAACCTAAAACACCGAAAAACAAAACGTCAGTCAGCATAAAGCTATTATGCTGGTATGTGGGGGAAACAATATTCGTGCAATTAACCATAACTGTATATTGTAGTCAATTACAGTTTAACAAACAACTTTACATTTTAAATATAACTGCGTGATCCATACATAGCCTTGTTGGTATGTATGCCCATAGAGAAAGTCATGTGATGATTGTAATGGGATACTTTGTAAATGATTTGAATAATTATAAAGGCAATTTCTGGTCTATATTTTTAACTGTTTCTGAGAAGATAGTGTAACATGATATATGTCTAAATAATTGTTTTACTCGATGATGTGTGCTTTTGGGTTGAGGACCTAAATGATGAGATCATATAGATGTTAAGAGTATACTTTCTTGTTCAGTCCCTTGTCGATTGTTATTGTGGAAATAACCATAGACATCAATAACAGTAAATATTAGATTGTGTGTTGGTTGATGACAGAATCTCATTAGTCATGATATAGTGATATCAAACCAAGCACATAGGTACTTATTAGAGAACAAGTGTACCAGACAGACCCACTATGAGAGTGACACATTGAACCATGATTTGGTAGTCACAGTCAGCTCTCAAATTGATGGTGGTGAGTGTGATTCTTTGACCTGAAATCACTACACTCAACACATGTCGTTGGGTACACTTTGACATCATCAAACGCAATCCTAAAACATGGGTTGTTATAAAGGTGATGATTGGGTGACTTTGACACATGGGGTCTTTGAGGGGTGAGTGATAGATATGGGATTTGTCCCTCCCGAGGGAGTTTGATGTCCATGGCCTCTTGATGAGTGGATTGAGAAAGGCATGTGCATGCATGTGTGAATCAATATGTGATATTGATGTCACACACATCTCACCCAGTCTGCTCTGAGATCAAGGAAATGGGTGAACGTTGAAAGGATGACTGTACCATGCCTTGAGTTCATTTAGGACATTAGTGACAAAGGAATTATACATTCATTGTAACACCATTCATGGATTGTAGGATTGAAAGTTGTTCTCCAACTTTCTATTTCACTTGGGTAGCACCGATGTGTAGCTAGGCACCGCTCTTTGCTTGTGACGTCATAAGTGTTATGGACTTTCACTGCCAATGTGAAATGGACCTGCAGGGTCACACACACTAGGACATGTTCCTGGAAGAGGATTTTCTCCATAAATCTTGTTTGGATTGATTACTAACAGATTTTAGTAGTTAAATTAAACACCCAATCGATTGATAGCTCAAAATCATAGTGTTCAAGGTGTTGGATCAGATGATTAGAGTATCAGATTGATTGAAACTGCAATTGACTGATCTACTGTCCCAACTGATTGGCTCATAGAGATGAACTGATTGGATCAGGCTGGTGAGCTGACGGGCTCAGGTCAATGAACCGATCAGTTCACATTGTTGAACTGGTCGGGTGACCAACCGAGTTTGTTTTACTTGTTCAAATTTGATTTGGACAAGGAATAATAGTTGATTAGTTAGAAACAAACATGGAAAGTCAATTTGAGTTGGACCAGGACCACGAACCGATCAGCTCATGCTTGAACCAATCAGCTTAAGGGCCCAGACGATCGGTTCATCGCTGAACTGATCAATTCAACTGACGCAGTTTGTCATATTGTGTGGAAAATATCGAACCCTTCTACTCCTACTTTAATCCTCCATTGCCTGGGGTAGAGAACCTTATCCCATAACCCTCCTATATATAGGGGTATTGGGGGATTCTCAGATAGTACAACTCAGAACACTAGTTGCTCTGTAAAGTTGTCATTCTCTCTAGATGTGGTAACCAGGACAGCCCGAGCAAGTGCTACCTGATTAGGAGGCATAGTAAGGGAAAGACAACTGTAGAAAGGCGATTGGTGGCAGGAGAGTGTGTCGGTGACTAGTACGCTGACAGGAGGGTATGACTCCTTCTGGTGCCTTATGCGACAAGGCGATCAGAGTTGTAGGTGGTCTATGTGGACTACTATAGAGACAGGAGACTTATGCTGCTCGGAGGATAGTTGTCAATCCCAATAGTACCAGTGAGACCAGGAGCCGCGCAGACACCATCCAAGACCGGAGGTGAAGACTGTGCAATCCACGAGGTAATGTCACTGAGCAAGCCTTGGGACAAGGTATGTCTCTACAAACCATCCTTCCTATTGTATAGACGTTGACGTGATTCCTTCATACTGGGTTTGGGGAGAAATTTTTTTTGTTTCCGCTGCCTTTTCTGATCTCCCTAAAACCCTATAGTGGTATCAGAGCCACGTCAACTGCTCTATACTTTAGGATTATCGATGTGATCAATTTTGGTTTGTCGCCTTTATTTATTGCATACGATGCAAATAAAATTGTCTTTATGCGTGTCCAATCCTAAATCCACGATCCCAAAATACATATATGATATGTAATATGAATGCACTCAATACGCGTCACCCTTAAACATGTTTTATGGTGGATGTATATTGTGGTTATGGCCAATAAACCCTATGTATGTGTGCTTGGTTGAATGTGGTTACTTGCATCTCGGTCTGCACACTTATTCCCAACCTCCCTTTCTTGATGTAACTCAAGATAACTCAAGATTTCTTTCCTACCTTTGCTCCCCCTGAATGTAACTCGGGGTTTCTAAATTCAAATGTAAATAAGATAGAAATTTTATTTCTTATTATGTCAAAGAATGGCGGACAACCTGATGATGACTGAGATGATTGGTTCAAGGTGTGAACCAATCGGTTGGCGTTCCAGATGATCGGTTCGAAGAGCGAGATGACTGGGTGGAAGCCATGAGGAGATGCACAACGATCAGGTGAACCGATCAGTTGGAGGAGTCAATCGATCAGCTGGTGGCACCCAACCAACCGGCCTGATGGCGAGCCGATCAGTCATGGAGATGAGTTGATCAAACCCAGAATGGCAAAGCGCAGAGTTCATCTTGTATAGGTTGCATGTGATGTGGACCTAGATGACTGTGATTCCTCTTAGCTCGAGAAATCACATTAGGAAGGCCATAATCATCGCTTTTATCATTTCACATGTTTTCTATGGGATATGATGTGGCATATATTATCGCACTAACAAACTCACTTAGGGTTGAAATCCCTAAGTTTTTAACCAAAACAACGTGCAATAATACCACCCGCAAGCGGACGGGTCTTATCGCAGTATAGTTGAGGATCGAATCCTGAGGGACAACATTTTTAAGAATCTTTCTCTAGTCGAATCTAGCTGAATCAAGACTAATATTTAGAACAAGGTTGGTTGAATTGAGTTTAATTAAACTAAAAGCAATGAAAGTAAACGAGCAGGATTAAAAGTTGATTAAAGATTAGTGATGGAATCGCTAGGATGGTCCCGGGTTTTGCCACCACTACACATGCAATCACATCTAGGCAAGATATAACCATTCAAATAGAGCTGCTGCAGAACCCCCCATATGGGTGTCCGGTTCGCGTAAGCATCACCTTAGGTATCAGATGTCTCGTCACCATTCATATCACATACTTACGGCTCTGAAGATACATGAATCCAAATGACATTTTGGGCCCCCTATACAGGCGTCAGGCACACAGAAGCGTCATCGTGGGATAGATGGCTCATTACCACACTGATCATACACTTGCGACCTCAAGGAATCCCATTCTATTTCTAGTTTGGGAGTCAACTGCGTTAATCGACATTCAAAGCCTACGCATTGAAGTTCTCACAACATAGGAAACGAACAAGATAAATGCAAGCAGGTGATCAGTCCACAAGCACACATCGATGATTAACAACGATATGAAAGATTATATACATGCCATGGAATGTTTAACAAAAAGATATGAAATCATGGGTAGCGGGGCTAGTCCCAACACCCTAGCGAAAGTAAACTACTCGCTCATGATGAGTGAAACAAGAAAACAAGAGAAAGAGAGGATTCCACCATGAGCATGGTGAAGAAGATGATCACAGCTCTGTTGAGAAACGGTCTTCTACACAACGTCGAAGTAGATCTGGAAGAAGAGAGAAGAACACCACGATAGATGGGGAAGATCTCCTCTCTCCACCTTCTTCTTCTTCTCATATTCCTCACTCACAGCAGGAGGAGCAGCTCGTAGACGAGATGGTGGCGTGGAAGTGGCGTAGATACAGCAGATCTAGACCCAGATCTAGATCTAGATCCGAATATGAATGAGGTGGCTTGCAGATATGAGTCTTCACTCCAGATCTGGGTGAACAAGCCACAAAACCACCACGGGGATAGGTTCTTGGCTATGGAGATCGTCTCCTTAGGCCCAGGATAGACCTGCAGCCTAACGGTGTCTGGAGATGATGATTTGACTGACTAAAGTCATGTTCTATTAATAGGCAGGCTGGGCACCGACTTAGATTCACGACCTTAGTAATTCTGCAACAGGTCACGGCCTTTTGAATGATGCCATGGTCGCAGCTTTTTGAATGCCACGGTCGCGGCTTTTTGCACGGTCGCGGGCTTTTTGGACGCCGTGGTCGCGGCTTTTTGCACGGTCGTGGGCTTTTTGGACGCCGCGGTCGCAGCTTTTTGCACGGTCACAGGCTTTTTGGACGTCATGGTCGTGGGGTGGCTTGGAGGAGATTGCGGGCTTTTTGGACGCCGCAGTTGTGGGGTGGCTTGGAGGAGATCGCGGGCTTGCTGCTGGTGTCGGTGGTGTCGTGGTTAGTTGTAGGACCCGATTGCGGGTCTGTGAAGAGGTTGCCACGGTCGTGGCTATGCAGGGGAGGTGTAGAGAGTTGGTGAAGGTTGAGGTTATTACCGCAGACAGGTGTCTGTGATCTTTTGGCTTGGTCATGATCAACAGCAACCGTGGGTAGAGTCGAGGGAGGTTGTGATTATGAGGACAGCTGTCTGCGATCTCTAAAATCGCGGTCACGATTGTAGGGTTTGCTGGAGCCGCGATCTAGGTGAAGAAGTGGGCACTGTAGCCGCGTAAACAAAGAGAGGGGCCATTGACTTGCTTTGACCAGGCCCAAATCAAGGGCTAAGATAGAGGAATGGATTAGAACATGGGCCCAATGCCCAAATTGACCTGTCAAAAATTATGTAAAATTACAATTAAATTCGTGATCAATTTGATTTAACCAAGATAAGTCTCAGATAAGAAGATACAGCCAATAAAAGCTCAATAAAGCAGTTAAGCCAAGTAAAAGCACATATTAGAAGATAAAGCAAAGAAAAGCATGAATGTAACCAAGACTGGGCTAAACGAGATGATTGGACTAAGGTGAATAAGCATTCATCAAAATAGCCCGAACTTAAACATTGCTCGTCCTCGAGTAACACAAAATCTAAAACAATCACCGGATGAATACTTTCAACTCGTACGATTGCTTCATCTTCACATCACGATTGTTTCTTTTCTGCTCGGTATGACTAAGTGTCTCAACATCCTGAGATCACAGAACACATTTTACCATATCTTCGTTCCCGATCGAGTTCGCTTCCCAATATCACTTCCTCTCTACTTTTTCCAAAATCAAGTATGTCAGAGAGTTTTGTAAGAGTCCGGAGATACCCGCAGAACAACAAGTGTGCACCTGATCTGACACTGGTGTTTTTAGGATGTTGGTGAGCGTAGGCATTCATTGTGCCAGTTGGTGGAAAAGGGAGTGAAGGGTGGTATGGAAGGAAGAAATAAATCTCTCCTCTATTCGACTCGACATTTTTATTATATGATTTGCAATTTCATCGATTGCATTTTTTTGTGCGAATCTCTCCTCTATTCGACTCGAGATTGCATTTCTTTTTGTGTGCGCTTAGGCATCTTTTCTTGGTGATACGCCCCTATTTCGTAGCGAGGGGTATGGAAGAAGTGTAAAGAGAGAGAGAGTGTGCCACCCCGAACTTAGGGTTTGGCACTATATTGGCTATTTTAGTTTGTTTTTTATGAACGGAGGGGTAAGAAGATGATAGAAGAAGTGTAGAAGAGAGTTCAAATCAGAATGCAACTTGATTTACAATTCAGTGCACTGGGTCGTTCTCCTTATCATACTCTGCTCAAATAATGACTTGATGAGGATCTGGTGGAGATTCCATGGTATTGTTCCACTAGTCAGATAGGAAGCACAATGTGTTTGATCCCTCTCAGTTCGACGGATACTTGCCATATCTACTGATCATGATGTTAGGATTCATAAGCTTCACACGATGATTTTAATCATTGGCTAGCTTCATAAATTTTCCTCCTTGAGGCTTCGCTTCGAATAAGGAGGGTATAATGATTCAAAACTGCGTGGAAAAATAGGATATCCGGCTAGGTAAAGGTTTTGATTGAAACAAAAGCGTCAAAACTTCATCAAGTTTCTATACAAACTGCTATGAAAACTTTTGAAAATTTTGCTCAAAATTGCAACAAAATTTCAATGATGAAATCTTAAGTCTGAAACGGATAGGAGAAGGTGGAAAGTAGAGTACGTACCACCCACCCTCCACCCCAAACTTAGAAATTTGCTCATCCCGAGCAAACTCTAAATTCGAGATGGAGGGGAAAACTTGTGTCGGTTGGTCCACCAGATGTGGTTGCATTCCTTTTGGCGACGCGTCCTCCATCTGAAATCTCAAAAATGGAAACTATCAGAACTTAAGACTGCATCTTGTGATGCATTGTCTACCAAGTGCAAAATTTTCTAAAAACAAAACTAAAAGTAAACTCTAAGTTAAAGATTGGGTTGCCTCCCGACAAGCGCCTTTGTTTTACGTCGATGGCTTGACGTAATTTCTTCAGTTTTTTGGTAGATATGTCGATTTGGATAGATTCATGGATTTTTCAGTGCTAGTATCAGCTGTGGTGAAATATCGCTTCAAGCGTTGGCCATTTGCCACAAAATCACCTGACTTCTCACTCCATAAGGTAAATGCACCATGTGGATAGATGCTTTTGACAATGTATGGTCCCGACCAGCGGGAACAGAGTTTCCCTGGGAATAACCTCAGTCTCGAGTTGAACAGCAGAACTTGGTCTCCCACTTGAATGTCCTTCCTCTTCAGATGACCATCATGCCAAAGTTTTGTGCGTTTCTTGTAGATTTGTGCATTCTCATAAGCTATCATTTGAAGTTCATCCAACTCTTGAAGTTGTAGAATCCTGGCTTCATCTACTTTCTTCATGTCAAAATTCAGTTGTTTGATTGCCCACCGTGCTTTATGTTCTAGTTCCATGGGAAGGTGACATGATTTTCCATAGGTGAGTCTGAAGGGTGTTGTTCCAAGAGGAGTTTTGAACGCAGTTCGGTAGGCCCATAAGGCGTGATTTATTTTCACTGACCAATCCTTCCGGTTGTGTCCTACTGTCTTTTCCAGGATAGCCTTATGTTGACGGTTTGAAACCTCTACCTACCCACTTGTTTGTGGGTGGTAGGGGGAAGCTACCTTGTGTGTTGCACCATATCTTCTCAACAACACTTCAAAGCTTCTTTCTAGAAAATGAGAACCTCCATCGGAGATCACAGTGCGTGGAACTCCAAAATGGGGAAAAATGATATCTTTGAACATTTTAATGATGGGTTTTGAATTGCTAGTAACCGTTGGTATTTCCTCTACCCATTTGGAGACATAATCAACCGCGACTAGGATGTACGAAAATCCATGTGAGGATGGGAATGGACCCATGTAGTCCACTCCCCAAACATCAAAAATCTCGACTTCTTGCCATATCTTAAGTGGTATCTCATCTCTTTTCGTAATGTTTCCTGTTTTCTGACACTTGTCACATGACAACACAAAGTTATAAGCATCTCTGGATATGGTTGGCTAAAAGAAATTGCATTGCAAAACCTTCAAAGAAGTTTTCTTAGAACTCATATGGCCTCCGACTGGGCCTGAGTGACATTGTTCTAAAATAAGTTGGGCTTCTTCCTCAGCGATACAACGTCTGTAGAGACCATCAGCACAGAGCTTGAAGAGGTACGGTTCATCCCAGTGATATTGCCTCACATCATGCATGAATTTCTTTAGAGCATTTCCAGTATACTCAGGGTGGATGACACCAGCAGCAAGGTAGTTCACATAGTCCGAGTACCAAGGAGTAGCTTCTGAGACTTTCATAAGCTGGTCATCTGGAAGAGAGTCATTAATTGGGATCTTCTCAGTTTCTAGAGTGTGGATACGAATTAAGTGGTCTGCTAAAACATTTTCTGTGCCTCTCTTATCTCTAATCTCAAGATCAAATTCTTGCAATAGGAGAATCCATCTTATTAGCCTTGGTTTTGCATCTTTCTTTTTTAGAAGATAACGAATAGCAGCGTGATCGGTGTAGACAATCACCTTTGAACCAATAAGGTAGGATCTAAACTTATCAAAGGCATATACGACTGCTAGGAGTTCCTTGTCAGTAGTTGCATAGTTCCTCTGAGCTTCGTCAAGGGTCTTCGATGCATAATAGATGACATGATGTTTCTTCTCTATACATTGGCCCAGAACGGCTCCCACCGCGTAATCACTGGCATCACACATAATTTCAAATAGGTGTTCCCAATCTGGAGCTCGGATGATGGGTGTTGTTATAAGGGAATACTTTAGATTGTTGAAACTCTTGATACATTCTTCATTAAAATAGAAGTCGGTGTCCTTCAGCAACAAGTTTATCATGGGCTTAGTTATCTTGGAGAAATCCTTGATAAACCTTCTGTAGAAGCCCGCATGACCAAGGAATGCGCGCACTTCTCTTACATTGGTAGGGATAGATAGTTTGGAGATCACTTTGATCTTGGCCTTGTCCACTTCAATTCCTCGGTTACTGACCCTATGACCAAGGACAACGTTGTCTTTTACCATAAAGTGACACCTTTACCAATTTAGCACAAGATGTGCTTCTTCACATCGTTTGAGGACCAGTGAGAGGTGCTTCAAGCATGAGTCATATGAATCCCCATATACAGAGAAATCATTCATAAAAACTTCCATAATGGTTTCGGTTAAACCAGCAAATATGGCTGCCATGCAGCGTTGGAAGGTTGCAGGCGCTTTACAGAGCCCGAATGGCATCCTTCTACAGGCGTATGTCCCAAAGGGGAAAGTAAAAGCAGTTTTCTCTTGATCATTTGGATGTATAGGAATTTGGTAGAATCCAGAGTAACCATCGAGATAGAAAAAATATTCTTGGTGAGCCAATCACTCTAAGACTTGATCTAGAAAAGGCATCGGGAAATGATCTTTACATGTTGCCTTGTTTAACTTCCTGTAGTCGATGCACATCCTCCACCTGAGTACTGTTTGAGTGGGGATGAGTTCATTATTTTCATTCTGTATCACAGTAGTGCCACTTTTCTTTGGAACAACATGTGCAGGACTCACCCAAGGGGAGTCAGATATCGGATAGATGATTCTGGTAGTGAGCAACTTGATAACTTTGCGGCAGACTACTTCCTTCATATTAGGATTCAACTTTTGTTGATGCTCAACAGTCGGCTTGTGGTCCTCCACCATAGGGATTTTGTGCATGCAAAGTGCTTGACTGACCCCAGTGAGATCGCTCATCTTGTAGCCGATAGCTTTCTTTCTTTCCTTTAATTCTTTCAGGAGTTTATCTTCTTGTTCGGTCGTTAAATCCGATTTATAATAACTGGACAAACCTTGAGATCATCCAAAAACACATACTTAAGTCCCTCAGGTAGGGGCTTCATTTCAGGGACTTTTGGCTTCTCACATGGCTCTTCAGTTACATTCACAGCTTTGAGTTCCTCGAACCTGGCTTCAGGATCTTCTTCTATAGAGTCGAGGTGAAGGATACAATCCTTAACTTGTTCGTTGATGAAACTTTCAGCAGATGGGTTTGTTAGTTCCACTTCTAAATGATCGTCTTGTTCATATTCCTCTTGTGTGAGGAGAGATATTTTCTCAATGAAATCAATCAAATAGACTTCTTCCTGCATGCTCGGTCTTCGCATGCTTTCAAAAACTTTGAACTCGAGGGTTTCTTTCCCTAGTCTGAGCAGCAAGGTCCCTGCTTCAACATAAATCAAAGCTCTTGCAGTGGTGAGGAACGGACGGCCAAAGATAAGAGGGTATCTGGCGTCTTCCTTTATGTCCATGATGACAAAGTCACATGGGACATAAGAGTCTTTTCCAACCTTGACAGGGACATCTTTAATGATTCCTAAGGGAAGAGTCATAGAGTTATATGCAAGTTGTATGGTCATTCCCGTTGGGAGGAGATCTGTAAACCCTAACCTCTTACAAAGGCTAAGTGGCATGATAGATATGCTAGCACCAAAATCGGCCAATCCCTTCTTACATGAAGAGTCACTGATATGGCATGAAATCCCAAAGGATCTCGGATCTTTCTGTTTCTTGGGCATCTTTCTCTGGATGATATCAGAAGTGGTTGATGCTAATTTAACTGTCTCGTATTCTTCATTTATGTACTTCCTTGTGAGGAGAGACTTTAAGTACTTAGTCCAGGCTGGTATCTCGGCCAGCGCATCTAGAAAGGGTTTATCTACATGAAGCTTCTTCATAGCTTCTTTAAACTTGTTGAATCGAGTATCGAGCTTTGTCTGCTTCAAACAAGCTGCGAAGGGAGGACGGGGCTTGTATACTGGCACATCCGGCTCAGGTGTGTCTTCTGCCTCCATAGCCAATGGTTACTTTAATCTTGCTTTGTCTGTCTTATCAATGGTTGGTTGTTCCTCCGGCTGAGACTTAGGTATTGTAGAGTCTTGGACATTCACAAAGTCATCATTGTTTGTTGCCACTATTGGTATCTTAGCAGGGGGGTTAGAATAGTCTTTTCCAGACCTGGTTGTGACAACCTTCAATTGCTCAGGATGTTTAGGATTGTTTTCGGGTTGTCCAGCAAAGACTCCAACATGTGGCTTCATGCTAGCCGCAAGCGGAGCTAGTTGAGATTCAATAGCCTTCTAATGGGCTTGCTGGTTAGCTATCATAGTCTTCTGTGACTGAAGCATCTTCTCAATAGCAGACAATTTGTCATCAGGAGAGATGGGACCGGCTTGTTGCCCTTGTTATTGTTGTTGATAGGGGACTTGGTTGGGGTTTTGAAACTGAGAATTGTTCTGATAATTGTTATAGTTTCTATTCTGGTAGTTTCCTCTAAAGTTTCCTTGATTCCCAAAATTTGGTTGTTGGTTATATTGGAATCCTGGCGGGCCTTGTTGTTGAGTATTTGAACAAAGATGTCACGAGTTTTCCGCTCCAAAAGGGTTTCCATATTGAAAACCCGAATGGTTCCTATTCTGATTCAGATTTTAGTACCCTTGACTAGGGATGGTATTGATGGTGTCCAGACTTCCCATTTGACCATTATCTCCTTGGGCACAGGTATTTCTCAAAACAACATCATAGAGAATGTTACAGGCTAGAGTAGAATGATCAGTTCCTTTGCATGCTTCACAAAAGAGTGAAGCTGATTTAACTTGCTCTTGTTGTCGAGGGGGCGAATGTCTTCTTTCATAGGCTGTGAGAGAAGATTCTAGATGGTCTTGCTTTGCAACTAGGAGTTTGAGGGATTCAGCGATAGACTTGTACTTGGGTGTTGCTTCGGCCATAGCTACCTTCAACACTCCTTTGCCAACAGGTCTACCCCAGTTGGCTTGGTTTTCAGCTCCAAGGGTGACAACCTTCCATACGCTATCATAACTCTGACGCATGAAGTTTCCTCCAGACGAGGAATCCAAAAACCTCTTGATATCATCGTCCATACCTCTATAAAAGATTTCAATGAGTTGATTCTTTGGAATGCCATGATGTGGACACTTGCGTAGAAGCTCTTTGTATCTTTCCCAGGCTTCAGCTAGGGACTCTATAGGGACCTGGGTGAATTGCGTTATTCGGCCCCTGATTTCATAGGTGAGAGAAGGTGGATAAAACTTTTCCAGAAAAACATTTTGAAGTTGTTCCCAATTGGTGATGGGTTCGCATTGCAAGGAGTTATACCAACTCATGTCTCTATCGACAAGAGAGTATTTATAGAGACGGAGTCTGATGGCATCATTCGTGACTCCATTTTGCTTTGTCATGGCACATAGGTCTATAAACCTTAGAAGATGTTCTTGACTATCTTCTCCTTGCTTACCATAGAAAGGGCTATTTTGAAGCAACGTGATCCAATGTGCCCGTATCTCAAAGTTGGGGGCGTTTATGGGAGGAGGTTGCACTGGGTGATGAACGTCTGCATCTTTAGGGATCAAGAATTCTCTAAGGTCTTTTTGTAGCTCAGCTTGTTGAGCTGCTGCTTGGGCTGCTTGGATTTCTTCTTGAACTGCGGCTCGGGCTTCTTGCATAAGCCTATCTCTTTGTGCATTAAGGGCTTGAGCTACCCTTCGAGTGATTTCCTCCTCTTGAGCCATTCTTGCTTGGATCTCTCTGTACTGATGACAAACTATCTCAGGGTCAAAGCTAGCAGAGAGTCTGGGACTGTCCGAGCGACGCATACACTAGACTTTGTGGGTACCTAGGATGAAAAGATCTTTTGCTGGTGAGATGGATGGAGTAGAACCGAATTCGAGTTTATATGATCGATAGTATCAAAAGTAAAAGAAAACCTAAATTAGTCTCAAAAGAACTAGATTTAACAAGATGATTTTGTTGACCCCGGCAACGGTGCCAGAATTTGACGTGGCATATATTATCGCACTAACAAACTCACTTAGGATTGAAATACCTAAGTTTTTAACCAAAACAACGTGCAATAATACCACCCGCAAGCGGATGGGTCTTATCGCAGTATAGTTGAGGATTGAATCCCGAGGGACAACATTTTTAAGAATCTTTCTCTAGTCGAATCTAGTTGAATCAAGACTAATATTTAGAACAAGGTTGGTTGAATTGAGTTTAATTAAACTAAAAGCAATGAAAGTAAACGAGCATGATTAAAAGTTGATTAAAGATTAGTGATGGAAATCATTGGGATGGTCTCGGGTTTCGCCACCACTACACAGGCAATCACATCCAAACATCAAACATCCAGGCAAGATATAACCATTCAAATAGAGTTGTTGCATAACCCCCCATACGGGCGTCAGGTATGCGTAAGCATCACCTTAGGTATCAGATGTCTCGTCACCATCCAGATCACATACTTACGGCTCCGAAGATACAGAAATACAAATGAGGTTGTGGGCCCTCTATACAGGCGTCAGGCACACAGAAGCATCACCGTAGGCTAGATGGCTCATCACCACACTGATCATACACTTGCGACCTCAAGGAATCCCATTCTATTTCTAGTTTGGGAGTCAACTGTGTTAATCGACATTCAAAGCCTACGCATTGAAGTTCTCGCAACATAGGAAACGAACAAGATAAATGCAAGCAGGTGATCAGTCCACAAGCACACATCGACGATTAACAGTGATATGAAAGATTATATACATGCCATGGAATGTTTAACAAAAAGATATGAAAGCATGGGTAGAGGGGCTAGTCCCCGCACCCCAGCGAAGGTAAACTACTCGCTCATGATGAGAGAAACAAGAAAAAAAAGAGAAAGAGGATCCCTCCATGAGCATGGTGAAGAAGATGATCGCAACTCTGTTGAGAAACAATCTTCTACACAACGTCAGAGCAGATCTGGAAGAAGAGAGAAGAACACCACGACAGACAGGGCAGATCTCCTCTCTCCACCTTCTTCTTCTTCTCGTAGTCCTCGCTCACAACAGGAGGAGCAGCTGGTGGACGATATGGTGGCGTGGAAGTGGCGTAGACGCAGCAGATCTAGACCTAGATCTAGATCTAGATCTGAATCTGAACGAGGTGGCTTGCAGATCTGAGTCTTCACTCCAGATCAGGGTGAACAGGCCGTAAAACCACCACGGGGGCAGGTTGTTGGCTATGGAGATCATCTCCTTAGGCCTAGGATAGACCTACAGCCTAACGGCGTCTGGAGATGATGATTTGACTGACTGGAGTCGTGTTCTATTTATAGGCAGGCTGGGCACCGACTTAGATTCGCGACCTTAGTAATTATGTAGCAGGTCACAACCTTTTGAATGATGTCTCGGTCACAGATTTTTGAATGTTGTGGTCGCGGCTTTTTGCACGGTCGCGGGCTTTTTGGACGCCGCAGTCACGGCTTTTTGAACGGTCACGGGCTTTTTGGACGTCGCGGTCACGGGATGGCTTGGAGGAGATCGCGGGCTTGCTGCTGGTGTCGGTGGTGTCGCGGTTAGTTGTAGGACCCGATCGTGGGTCTGTGAAGAGGTTGCCGCGGTCACGGCTATGCAGGGGAGGTGCAGAGAGTTGGTGAAGGTTGCGGTTATTACTGCTGACATGTGTCCGTGATCTTTGGGCTCGGTCGCGATCAGCAGCAACTGCGGGTAGAGTCGAGGGAGGTCGCGATTATGAGGACAGCTGTTCGCGATCTCTGCAATCGCAGTCGCGATTGTAGTGTTTTTTAGAGCCGCGACCTAGGTGAAGATGCAGGCAATGTAGCCGCATAAAGAAAGAGAGGGGCCATTGACTTGCTTTGACCAGGCCCAAATCAAGGGCTAAGATAGAGGAATGGATTAGAACATGGGCCCAATGCCCAAATTGACCTGTCAAAAATTATGTAAAATTACAATTAAATTCGTGATCAATTTGATTTAACCAAGATAAGTCTCAGATAAGAAGATACGGCCAATAAAAGCTCAATAAAGTAGTTAAGCCAAGTAAAAGCACATATTAGAAGATAAAGCCAATAAAAGCACAAATGTAACCAAGACTGGCTAAACGAGATGATTGAACTAAGGTGAATAAGCATTCATTAGGATATATCATGTATATGATAGGTACTATATATTGTGGTGATTGGATATGTATATGTACAGATAAAACCAAATCCCTCATAAAATATTAAGTCTTATATGCTTCCATTTAGCGACACACATGAAAAACTCTATCGACCAAGCGTAGGTTACGCTAATGTGTGGTGCGCCGTCCATCTTGCAGAAGTGTGAAGGGTAGACATGTAGGATCTGCCAAAGCAGGATGCATGTTTACCATGTCGGCTTTTGGGTTAGACTTAACTGGTGATTCTTAGAGTGTCTAAGCCTAGAGGCACAGGATGAATGGCAAGGAGTTTTGCATTTCATCCATATGAGAGTTGCATAGGATGCAATTAGCAAGTGTTGCCTAACTAAATAATCTATATTATGGGCGATCAACCAAAGCTGACTCATGATTGGATGAAATATGAATCATGGACTTACTAGAAGATTGTACACTGCAATCTTCTGAATTGATGGTGAGGGCTATCAATTTGAACAAAAATAGTGGGAGTGGTAATTAATTAAAGGCCTAATTAACTATCGTCAAATTTTATTCAAATCAAATTAAATCAAAAGGAGTTTTGATAAATGCATTTTTATCTTGTAGAATGGCAAAAGAATCATCTTTTAAAATGGGCAAATTAATTGAGAATAAATTCCATAACTGGTTAGGGATTGTGAGAAGTGTTTTGTACAATCCAGATATACCGGTAGTCTTTGAATCCACTCTATGTACACTTAATGCATTGTTTGAGACAAATAAGAAGAAGGATAATTCATTGATAAAGATCAATGGAACAAAGACCAAGGATAAAGGTGAGGGAGAGAAGGGTTCTCTCACCAAACCAACTTCAAAGTCTTCTGTGCTCAAAACATGGAGAGGATGGAAGGAACGATGGAAGAAGAAGCAAGAGATAGAGATCTCTACTTCTGGTATATACATAATAGAGATTAACTTTACTACTTCTTTGTTGTGGGTACTTGATACCAGATGCGTATCTCACATTTGTTCAAATGTGAAGGATCTTAAAAGGAGTAGGCCTTTGGGGAAAGGCAAGGTTGAACTATGTGTTACCAATGGGGCAAGGGTTGCCTCCAGTGCCATAGGAACCTATGAGTTAACTGTGCCTAGTGGGATAATAATAGAGTTGAAGAACAGCTATTATGTACCTTCCATAAATAGGAATATCTTTTCCATTTCTTATTTAGACAAGGATGGTTTTGAATTTCTTATTAAGAATGGAAATTGTTCCATTTCAAAAGATGGGATCTTTAATGGCAATGCTCCAATGTCTTATGGTCTATGCTTGATAGATCTAGAAATAAGTGTATACAACGTAAACACCAAAAGGCAAAAACTCAACAACTCAAACAAAACATATCTTTGGCATTGTCGTCTAGGGCATATAAATGAGAAGCGCATTTCTAGACTCCATAAAGATGGTTATCTAGACTCTTTTGATTATGAATCAATAGAGACATGTGAATCTTGTTTGTTGGGCAAGATTACCAAGACCCTTTTTAGGTGAAGGTGAGAGAGCCAGTGATCTATTAGGACTCAAACATATTGATGTATGTGGGCCTTTTAGAACTAATGCCAGAGGTGGGTATCAGTACTTCATTACCTTCACTGATGACTTCAGTAGGTATGGCTATGTGTACCTGATGAAACATAAGTTAGAAACCCTTGAAAGGTTAAAGGATTTCATGAATGAAGTACAGAACCAACTGGGTAAAAGTATTAAAGAACTTTGATCTGATCAAGGTGGAGAATACTTAAGTCAAGATTTTGAGGACCTTCTGCAAGCCCGTGGCATCATATCACAATGGACTCCGCCTGGAACACCACAACATAATGTTGTGTCAAAAAGAAGGAATCACACTTTACTTGATATGGTGCAATCAATGATGAGTTTTGCTGATCTTCTAATTTCCTCTAAGTACATGTGTACTTGGAGAACAACGGGGAAATGCTGTCGAATCTTTCTTGAAAACCCAATACACATTATACACTTACTAGTGAGATTATGTGTTCAAGAATGGGATAGGTGGTACACATTTATTATATATAAGAATGACAGCACATGTATTTTTTGGCCTAGAAACCCGTCCAAGATTTACTCATTAGGAGTAAATCTTGGATAGTCCCCGATTTGGGACTGTTCTTGAACACCTAATCTCACTTAGGATGTAAGTGTATAATGTGTATTGGGTTTTTTTGGCCTAAAGTTTTAACCATGCAAAAACTCTAATCTGTTAAACCTAGACCCTAATCTTGTTGTAATATATACTTGTTTTCTCTTTGATCATAGAATGGATAGATCATGGATGTCCATTCGCAATCGCTACACCCCAGAGTTTATATCTGGTCTTGACTAGTTTATTAGATTTGTCGAGGAACATAGGAAACAACCTGGAGATAGGTTCTACTGACCATGTAGGCATTGCGGTAACAACTTGAAAGTCAGCACTGGTGACAAAATCAAAAGTCATGTCATGTGCAATGGGATTATATAAGGCTATACAGAATGGCACTGGCATGGAGAGATTTCAAACCTGAAACCAGTGGATGTCGATAGCAGTGCTTGTGTGGAAGAAGAAATTGCCTTTGATGACGTAGATGTGAATGAACCAGTTCTAGTAGACACCGTTGATGCGATCATGGATAGTTGTGGGGTAGAGCACACCGATCCACCTCCCATTTTTAGAAACATTGTGCATGATGCTGAGATATCATTATACATAGGTTGTACTAAGTTTACGAAGCTTAGCACTATGTTGAGATTGTATAAGCTGAAAGCTAACAATAGATGGAGCAACAAAAGCTTCACGTCATTGTTGTCTTTGTTGAAAGAAATGCTTCCTGAAGGAAACGAGCTGCCAATCTCAACATACCAGGTAAAGAAATTGTTGTGCCCAATGGGAATGGATGCCAAGAAGATACACGCATGCCCGAATGATTGTGTATTATTTCAAAAGGACTATGTGGATTTGAAAGATTGTCCAAAATGTGGCGCGTCACGGTATAAATTGATGACTTCGGGGAAGTCCAAAACTAGTTCTCCTGCAAAGGTGATGTGGTATCTACCTATAATATCACGGTTTCAATGCTTGTTTTCCAATCTGATAGATGCGAAGAATTTGAGGTGGCATGCAGATGTTAAGAGATGTGAGCTTTACAATGTGAATGTGAACTTTACAATGTGAGCTTTACAATGTGAATGTGAACTTTACAATGTGAGCTTTACAATGTGAACTTTACAATTTGAATGTGAACTTTCAGATGGTTGACCATTCTCTTGATGACCGTGCTGATGATCACTGTGAGGGTGAGGACATCAATGTGCCGCCTTACAATGTAAGTTTTAAAAATATATCATATATTTATATCTACATGTCCATTTATAGTTATATCCTGTAAGTGTGTTTATTTTGTCAAATTTTAGGTTGATGATGCACATTTACCCTCTGAAGCACTTGAGGCACTTGATGAGAAGCACCAAAAAGTTGACAAGAGAAGGGGCATCACTATGATGAAGAAGTTAATAGCGCAAAGTGGCAATGGACCCAAACTTGTTGTAGATTTTGATAATGCAGGAAATACAATTGGCATGAATCGCAATTCATTTGTTTCATATCTTGGGTATGTTAATCGTAGACATTGCAGTTGTAAGATAGATTCTTGGCATAAAGTTCCTAAGGGGAAGAAAGATGTAATATGGAAGGATTTATGTGTGAGTTATTATTAATTTGCAATTCTATTTTTTAGATTAGTAATTTTTTGGATACTAGTTAACAACAATTCTATTTTGCAGAGTATATTTGAATTGGATGAAAAGCTGCATCGTAAATGCGTGATGCAATGATGTGGGAGAGTCCTAAGGAAGTATAGGACAAATCTCACCCGAGAATACATAAAAGAAGGTGACAAGAGGAAGAAGACAACCATCGAACAGTGGAACTTCCTGGACCAAGATGAATGGGATGCATTTGTTGCTTCAAGACAAATAGATGAATTCAAGGTATTAGGTGTCACTCCCAATTTAATTAATATACATATGTATTCACCTATTCAAGATTAACATTTAGTGTTACTAACCAAATCATTAATGTGCATACTAACTAGGCCCTCAGTGAGGCGCAAAAAGCAAGGCGTGCACTGAATGTGCATGACCACACAATGGGTCCAAAGGGGTATGCAGACATTCACCAAAGACTACAGGATGAGTCTACTGCTCAGTCTGCTGCTACTCAGGAGTCCTCTACTATAGGTACCATACCTCTGACTCACCATGATGTCTGGATAGCTGGGAGGAAAAATAAGAAGGGATAAATAAGGAAGCCCACAATTGCTGAGGTGGCTGCTAAAATGGTAAAATACAACTCTTAGAGCAATCGTTCGAATATTGATTATTTGTGGTGTTTACTTAATTACAAATTTTTGTTTTGGCGATTAGCTCGAGCTGCACGAGCAGAGGAAACAAGGCAAGTTCATCCCTGAGGGCATAAGGATGAATTGACAGTTGCTCTGGGTAACCCAGAGCATCCTGGACGTGTTAGGGCTGTAGGCACTGGTGTGGGCATCAAAGCGTTCTTTGGGCCATCCCAATGCAAACATGTCCTAAAAGCAGGACTTTCACAAGAAGAGGTAACCTATTATTTCTTTATAATGTCATTGTAAAAGAGAATTCAATAATCAGAAGCTAACATTTCTTTTATCCATGTATAGGTAGATAAGTTAGTTGATAGGAAACTCGAAGAAGCAATGAGCAAGTGGCAGGCATCTCAGACTGCCACTTAGCAGACAGTACCTATGGCGTCCCGCTCTACTCCTACTGCAGAGGTTGGGAGTAATCATGTAGACCCACCACCTAGCACATCCACTATAAGTATTTTTATGACATAGTAACTAGTCTTTTCAAGATGATATGTTTTCAAGATGATATGTATATATGTATATAACATTCTTTACACAAACATTTGTAGGGGTTGAAGCCATGTCGTTTAAAAAGTAAAGAATTTGTCATTGTAGAGGCGTCATCTTACCCATCCCTACCAGGGGAAATGTTTCATGGGTCTCCATTACCAGCTGGTTGGGTTCATGTGAGCCCGATACGTATATTCCCCAATTGGATGGATCTTCCATTGCCATATGCCCACCCAGATTGTGAAATGCTTGGTGAGGCAGAAGGTGGAGTGATATGGTGGCTAAAAGTGGATGTCCTCTATACTGAAACTGTATGGTAAATTTACATTACATTAAATTGTTTGTGTGTGTATATGATGTAAATTGATCTATAATTATATATATATATACAGGTTAAAAAGAAGACACCCAGAACATCTAGGCCTCCACCTCCACCTCCTACATTACCAAGTTGGGTTCCATAGGACCTACCTATCCCATTAGGTCCTAATTGTAGGGGTATGGCAATATGGTTAGGCGAACATGATATAAATTCCCTATAACTATTTCTATAGATGTGGATGCTTCATGTCAATCATACGAAAGCAATCTATTTATACAAGATATTTTGGAGTTGTTTCGATATGATTGGCTGAATACATCTGTGATAGAGCTATGGATAAGGTGAGATCTTCTTTATACATCCATATACCTTGTGTAGGATCTGGTGATCTGGTTTCTTATTTATTAATGCATACGTAATACATGTTTTGCAGCAACTTAGACAAGATATGTGCATATTTTTCATTCAAACATGTAGGATTTTTTATTCCATCTTTGATTAGTCTAGTAGCTAAAGACCCTCCGTCAGTTCAACAATACTGTTGTGAGGCTTTTACAAATTTTTCTCAAAATAAGAAGACGTTGATAATAGTTCCATTCAATGTAGAGTAAGTTTACTTTGCTTATAATTTGGACTTAAGAAAATTACATTTTTATTGTGGATTTTGAGTTATTAATTTTTAACTTTTTTACCTCTAGTGGTACGCATTGGGAGTTACTAGTTATTGTCCCTAAGATGTTCATTGTCTAGTATCTAGATCCTAAGGGGACTAAATTGAATTCAAAATATGGACACAAAATGAAAATGGCATTATTCCGGTTAGAAATATTTCATTTTCATATGTAATGTACTGTGTTACATTAACATGTAGGGGTTTAGATGAGTTCAAAAAGGCTGGAGGAAAGGTCCCCAGGAAAAAGAACCAGCAAATAATTTGGAAAAATGTGGAAGTACGTTGCCGACTGGAATGTATATATTATTTATGTGAACAGTGCTTAAGTAGTTGTATTTTTTAATATTTTGTATGTTTCAATTTATAGTGTGCTACACAAGACAACGGATGGACATGTGCATACTATGTGATGCGATTTATGCACATGATTATCAAATATGCCACAGTGGACACTAATACCATTCCTGAGGTATTATATATAGTCTCATTAATTAGATAATATGAAATATATCAATCTTATTTATATATTATTAATTATATATATACATCATTCTCTTTGTAGGTGTTTAAAACTGACCACACTACAGGAAAGGCCTTACCATATGTACATGCTTCCTATACGACAGCAGAATTAAATGATGTAAGAGAAGAATGGGAAACAACCATACAAGTAGTGGGAGTTTTAACATATAATTGGGATGTTGATAGCGAATAATGACTAAAGAATGATATTTTGTAAATGAATTTCTGAATTATAATATGTGTGAATGTTTCTACATGTATGAATGTTTATACATGTGTCTCAATGTTTATACATGTGTGAATGTGAAAATGAATGAAACTATTGGTTGCTATATGAATGTTTCTACATGTGTGAATGTGAAAATGAATGGAACTGCAGATTGCTACATGAATGTTTCTACATGTGTGAAAATCGAATGGAACTGTAGGTTGCTAAATGTGTGAAAATTAATGTTGTTAATTTTGCAGGTTTGTTGCCTGTTGTTGGCTGATATTAATGGATGTCGTAAAACCTACAGTTCATAACTGAACTGCAGGTTTCTCATCCTATGACCAGCCACAGCAGGTCTACAGACTGACAGAAAAAAAAAACTTGCAATAGGCGTCAATTATTTTTTTAAAACTGATGACAAATGATTACAGTGTTGGATAAATAATTATATTGACGCCTAATGCATGTGATGTGTCATCGGTTATCAATAATAAACCGACACTGATGGTTCTGGCGTCGGTTTCCCTACTAGTAACTAGAATCGATTTCCCTAATGAGGCCAGACACCACGACCGTGCTGGCCAACACAATCATGGCAGTTGGTGATATGGCGTCGGTGTTCACTAAAAAACTGACACTGATAATGCCCCAGATGGCGCCCTTTCTGTGGCACAAATGTTTATGGCGTCTGTTTCAAAGCTAATAACCGACGCCTATACCCCCCTAGTGGCGCATTTTCGGTGGCGCGTGAAGGGTTGTGGCGTTGGTTCGAGAACCGAGGCCTAACAGTTGGCCTTTTAGCGGTGCCCACATAGGTGTCACATTAAAACCGACACTAAAGGCCGATTATGTACTAGTGATGATTTGGGTTTCACTTGATTAATTACTTCCATTTGGGTGTCTTTTACTACATCAATAAAGTTACAATGTAAAAACCCTAAACGAATTCTACAAAGGTAAGGGTAGATTGCAACATCAGAATATATAAAATTTATAATCATAAAGTTGATCACACCACCATATGATATTGTCTTACTACCATACGCAAGGCTATTACCATCATCACATTACTATGGGATAACATATCCCTCATCACATCACTAGAAGATATCACCTTAAATTAGGAACTAAGCCTCTGCCAAAGTCATATGCCCTAATCAAATAATTCTTTCATGACATCATTATCTCACCATGCCTCATCAAGAATCATAATCACCACATAAGTATCATATAAGAGATACCATAGCAATCACAACCGATGATGTTCATTCAACCTGCAATATTAGGGTTACACATTTAGGAGAGAGAAATGCTTTATTATCATGCTAGACACTCAGGTTGTCCATGCAACACTACCACATACTTGAAATAAGGGTTAGAGTTCAATGTATCAACCTTATTAGAGTTCCAAACCAGCAGATAATACCATGCTCTAATTATCACTAACTCCTATATTCTTAGAACATATAGGTCAAGGTTATTATCACCAAGGTCAACCACCAAAAGACTGCTGAAAAAAACATGGCATAAATGCAGAGATCATAGGGTCATGATCAATAAAAAACATATGATCATAATCATAGAAAACCTTGGGACTATGCCTATAGAGAAAAAGGGTTAGACCCCTCTTGATCGAATGCTGAGAGGGTCCAACATCAGCGACCACATAGGCTAGGTTGACCCTTCATCGGTTGTATAAAATGCCCATCTTCAATGACCTCAACAATCTAGACTTGGTGACTAAAGAAGACTAAGCCAAGTCATCAAGCGAAGGGACTCAAGTAGGTGCTCAATTAGAGAGCATATCAACAACAACTAGTTAGAAGGAGGAAAAATTTTGGACTGAAGAAGAAAGGAAAGCTCATAAACCAAAGTGGGTTTACTGCCCTAGATACAATAGAAGGACATCATATTTAGTGACACAAAAACTACTAAAACCATTCATACACATAAGCCACCTCATGGAGAACATCAAGAGAGGAAAAAATAACCTTCAACATGATTAAAACAGGTTGCTTGTAAACACAAAACTGAAACTTCAAGGGGTGAAGCACAAGGTAAGATAGCCATTATCAAAACCCTAAAACTCAATAAATAAAAAATTAAAACAAATCCTTATTCAAGGGATGAATAATCAACATTTCAAAACACATCATGCATACAAAGAGAGAGAAATTGAGCTATGAGCATGATGAGAAACCCATGCTTGAACATGTTCATGTAAGAAACTACACTTCCACCAATTACAAATTTTTAGTTATAATAATTAGGATTTAGGAAAAGAAGTTATCTGCACATGGATCATCTCAAATAGTAAACCCTAGTACATGATATCATCACCGTACTATTTATAATCACATTTTTAATGTAGATAATTTACATGAAATATGAGTGTAACAATAATTGAGGGGAAATTTATATAACTCACTTTGGATTGAAGGGATAAAACCACTCCACAACGATGGAGGTCCAAAGTAGAAAGAAAACCCTAGATCATTCAAGTCCACGCCCAAGTGAGCATCACCTCAAAGAGGAAACATAACCATAGGTCAAAGATGCACCAAGAAGAGGGGTAACACTAGACCGAAAAGTAGGAAAAGAGAGAAGAGGTCTTCATCTCACTGGGTACTACCATGGAAGACCATGGATTTGACAATAAAGAGTGAAGTTCCTCAAAAAGAACCACCATGATAAACCATGGGTTCGACAATGAGAAAGAAAATAGGATAGGGTTGCATGAAAATGTAACCAAGGAGAGTAGATCACTTGCCAAGGTTAAGGAACACCAAGGATCACCAAAAGAGACTAGCTCCAACTCTGAATCCACACATGCAAGGTTTAGCCTCCTTGCTCCTAGGTTAAGATCCTTCTCTTCCAAGCACCAAAGAGGGATGAGCTATAAGAAAGAGGAGAGAAAGAGAGGATGGAAAATGATCATATACGTGTAAGGAGTGACATATATATATCCAAGGGTAGGTGAGAGATAAGGAAAGATTGGTGTCCAACTAAAATGCCAGTTGTCCATCATAGAACACCTATGAAAGCACTAAGCATACACATGTAACAAGGGTCATGAAAACCAAGGTAGATCAACAACCTCACTTGGTCAAAAGGACCTTTGCCTAAAGAAAAACATATCACACAAGGCTCATCGGTCGAAGTGAACTTATGTGACCAAAAACACATTATACCCTGCAAGAACATGATCTCTCCAACGTGATGCTGAAACATCTGATGCACATCAAACATGTGAAAAAATGCAAGAAAAACCCTCAACATGGTTAAATTGCAATTTGGTCAAAAGCAAACATACATATAACATAACTAGTTCAATCATCAACCAAACTTAAAACATAAGCATGTCACATGGAAAAGGTCTCTTTGTCATCAGGTTGCAAAAGAAACTGACACCTTTTCTGCATCATAGTTGTCAGTTACTACACTTAAACTGACAATTAAGATAGACAGTGACAGTTGCTTCAGAGAAACCAATGATTGTGATCATGCTGCCCAAAATGGTTGCGTTGTGCAGAACGGTCATTCTGGTTAGTCCTATGTCATATTATCACTTTAAACCAACACCAAAGACCTTAGCTGTCATTTTTTTGGGACAACATATGACTAACTTTTGTTTTTTCTAAATAGCAGGTCTGTAGACCTGCTGTTTGAACCTACATTTTTGAACTATAGGTTAACAACATATGTGAGTTCATCTAAATAATAAGCCAACAAACAACCTCCAAAAACCTGCATTTGCAAATATAATTCACCCACATTCAATATGCATTCACAAATTTCATTCTCATCACATGTTCAAACATAATTTGATTTCATTTTAACATTCATTAACACACATGATACTACATTTACATATGCACCAACTCCATTCTCATTTCATGAAGAAACAGAATTCTCATTGTATTAATTCATCTTCATATTTACACACATTATATATTCATACATATGCACCAATAATTTACTCATATTAAATTTCAAATTGCAATAAGTCATAAGCACATGTATATAGAAATAATGACATTAAAGTTTAGAAAAGTCATTCTTCAATCCCAATCAAATTGAAAGCAGACATCCCTAATGAAGGCTTCTTCCCATTGTTCTTGTATCTCATCTAGTTGTTCTATCATATAGGGATTTTGTATATCATTTAGATTTTCTCCCTTCTAGAAGTTTGTTTTAAACACCTATGAAGATAATGACATATATAATTCAAAACTGTGATATTTTCATATTTCCTAATGAAACTATATACTTATGAAGATCAAGATATATATATATATATATATATATATATATATATATATATATATACACACATATATATATGTATATATATAAATATATGTATATATATACACACACACACACACAGATATATATATATATATATATATATATATATATAGAGAGAGAGAGAGAGAGAGAGTCAGGCTAGAATACACTTGAGTGTATCTGGAGCGGAATACACTCAAGTAGTTTTTCATGATGCAATATTTTTTGTGAAAATCTAATCCATTAATCTTCTTAAACGTCTTGTGAACAACTCATACGCAAAATTTGAGCACATTTGGATATGTATAGCTCATGTTATGAAGACCGCAAAAATTATGCATTTAAAATTAGTTTCACGCATCGATTTTTTTTCCCTTGGATGAGTGACTTGCACTCATCCAAATGGGATCAAAATTTGTATGTAGCCTAGTTATAGTATGACGGTGAAGATCAATGGTTTACATTTTGCAAAAATTAGTCTTGATATGAAAACACACTTGAGTGTATTCGTGCGATCCGTACACTCGAGTGTATTCTAGCCTGACTCTGTCTCTCTCTCTCTCTCTCTCTATATATATATATATATATATATATATTTATATATATATATATATATATATATAACAGTTGATCTCTAGTGCCCCATATCTAACAACCATGTTCATATACCGCATCACGTAGTATCTGCATGCCCAACCATTGTCTTGTAGAACATACTATAAATTTCAACATGCAAATCATTAATAAATAAAAGTAAGCATAGTTGGCAAAAACATGCATTTGTGTCAGAAAATACCTGAATATTAATCCAATCTATTTCCTTCTTTTTGTTGTCCACCATTGCTCCAGCCCTTTTTGAAATCTTTTATAGCCCTATATATTAATGTAACACATTAAATTGTATTAGTCAATAGTCATGTAATAATCTATGTTAACAGATATAAATATAAAAATGTAGTCACGTGAATAATGCCTTTTTCAATTCGTGTCCCCCACAATTTACTTCATCACCCTTAGGATCTAGATTATACGCAGTTAGCATCGTGGGCATAATAACCAATAACACCCAATGGTTATTCCTGAGTGAGAAGAAGGTAAACAAAATAAAACTCAAAATCAACAATGAAATGTAATTCTTAAGTTAAAATTATAAGCAAGTGTCAAGAAACTTACCCAACATTGTATGGATCTAACATCACACTCTTTTTTTTATCAATATATTTAAATGTGGTAGAGTAGTATTGGAAGATAGATGTAGGGTCTTTAATACAATGATAATCAATGATGGAACTACAAATGCCACATGGGGCAGTGTAAACTCTATGCATACCCTATGTAAGTGGCTACAAAACATATATCATGTATGCATTAACATATAAGAAAATAGATCAACATATATATAAAGAGGATTTTAGCTATATAATAACTCACCATATCCAAAGTTCTATCACAAATGTATTCAACCAAGGATAAGTAAAATCTCCAGAACATCTTACAAAAATATACTTGTATCATGAGGTTGATCTACAACGTCCTCCTTAATATGGACCATCATAGAAGACCCTTCATCATGTTCGCCTATCCATAATGCTATACCCGCGTGCTCTGGACATAGAGAGTCAAATAGGTTCTTTTTAATCCAACCAAGAAATTAAGGAGTAGGTGGAGGTGTAGGATGAGTTGTAGGTTTTTTTTAAGCATATATATAATCTCATATCAATTGTGATATGTATATAATGATAGAAACCCAATGAAAATTTATCAGACATCGGTATAGAAAACTTCTATATTGGGTCATATGACAACACCACCTTCTGTTTCACCTATTGTCTCATGCTCGAGGTGGTCGTTTAGTAGTGCAGTCTGATTCCAAGCATCGTAGACAAGCCTCAGCGTCACTCGAACCACATTAGTGGGCATCACTGCACTATGAATAATTTCACCTTTAAGGCGTGGGTAAGCCTCTCCCATTGCAACATATTGTAGTAATCTAAGATAGGATGGCCTCAACCCCTACAAATTTGCATAGAGTGTTATATATATACCGAAAATCAAACATATTATACAAATCATTCTGAAAGCCTACTATGTCATAAAAATACTTACAACAGGCATGATAGGTGGTGGGTCAATGGAATTACTCCCAACCACCTCTGTTGTAGGAGGGCCCACCTCATAGGAAGAGCAGGGCGCTACATGTACTATCTGAGAAGAGTGATACTTGCTCATTGCTTCCTCTATACCCTTTGCATTTAGCTCTTGTACCTTTTCAGAGAGACCCCCTTTGCGCTTCTGCTCTGATGGCCCAAGGAAGAGTCTTATACCAATACCAGCATCAATAATCTTAACATGCCTAGGATGCTCTGGGTTACCTAGAGAAACTATGAATTCATCCCTTGTGCCCTCAGGGATGAACTTGCCTTGTTTCCTTTGCTTGTGGATCTCCCGCTAATCATAATCATTAGTAATTGGAAATTTAAACATAATAATCATCAATACTAATTGCTCTGAGAGTTGAATTTTACCATTTTTTCAGCCGCCTCAGCAGTCGTGGGGTTAGTAATTTCTCCTGATTTTGTTTTCCGCCCAACTATCCATATATCATGGAAAAGTATAGAGGTTCAATAGTAGTAGAGGACTCAGTAGTCCCAAGAGTAGGCTCCAGAGAAGAAGACACCTCTTGTAACTTTTGCGAAGATTTGCATACCCACATGGACCCAACGTGTGGTTCTGCACATTCTTTTCACACCTTTCTCTTTGAGCATCTTTTATAGCCTGGTCAGTCCAAACCATATGTTACATATGTAATACATTAATGAAATTAATATGAGGAATGATTCTTAATACCTTGAATTCATCAGTTTGTCTCTTAGCAACAAACACCTCCCACACCTTTGGGTCAAGATAGTTCCATTTTTCAGTGGCTGACTTCTTCTTATTCTCATTTTTTTGTATATATTCTCTTGTTAGAGTTGTCCTATAATTCCTGAGTACCATGCCATAGTGTTGCATCACATTTGCATTATTATGACCCACCAAAAAAAGCAAGATCACTCAAAACAAAGTGCAAAATAAATTACTAAACAATCATTTTACCACAAAATAGGGTAAATTAAAGCTGACCCGATATAATTGTCTCAAGAAGAAACATAAACATCAAGGTTCATAACCTCCCATCACATGTATCACATATCATACCATAAAGGTATATACATCATTGTATAGTGGCCACCCTACCACAAACCTATTACAAAAGATAACATATTCACATATACAAGCCACACATGTACTACCATGGCATACTCTCAAAAACATCATATTGATGTACAAACATCTACAAAACACCCTTCCGGGACTTGAGAGTACATGGATGACTCATAAGACTCTATTACAAAAGAATAGCAACATATCTTACCTTTAACAACTACAAATCTCCTTGCTGCTCTTCTTGAACCACACAACCACCTAAAAGGTATGGAAACCCATGGGGTGAGACCAACGTCTCAGTGAGAGATATAACCCTCCTCCAACAACTATTATTAACACATATAAATTATAACAAATTAAGTATCATGAGCACATTCAACTAAATGGATAATTAAAAACATTTTACACTAGCTAAGCGGATTAAGTAAGTACAACTGATAATTAGAACATCATATACTTTTAGAAGGAATATGAAGAACATGTATAACAATTTCTTTATTTTACCCCTTTATAATACAACTCATCAATACAAGAGCAAGGAAAGGGAAACAACCAATTTGAATCATGTTTAGCCCTTAGCAGATATCCTATCTGGATGTATTGCATCTTTTAATTAAGCCCTGAGGAGAAGAGGTTTACCACTCACACTCCAACTGACCACTGCTAAGTCAAAATGAATGTTGTACAAGATCTGTAGGAGAGTCAAAATCCTTGGATCACATCCACCCTACATCAGCAGGAGTCTACCAAGGTGGCACATAAGGTCAAGCTAAAAAATAGCCCAGTCCACCCTTGTTATATATGTCACAACACTAGTAAACAACCTAGTCCATTCTTAATAGGTCATGGTACTAGTGAAACCAGGGTATACAAACTAAAACATTTGAGGTACAACCTCATTTGTCCTCCTAATAAAGTATTATGACAACCATCCTCAAATCATATCACATATACTAAATCATATCATCTAGGATATGACCTCAACCATTCCCCTTCTAGGGTATGACTGTAGCGATCCATATGAACATGTATATACTCAACAGTATACGACTCCAAGCTTGCATTAGAGGAATATGCATTTCACCATCCAACAAGTGCTGACACATGAATGGATCTATGGAAGATGGCATCTACATGATTAGGGTTTCACTAGATTAATTATTGTCAATTGGGTGTCTTATAAATGCATCAATAAAGTTACAATGTACAAACCCTAAACATATTCTACAAAGATAAGGGTAGATTTCAACATCAAAAGATATAAAATGTATAAGCATAAAGTTGATCACACCATCACATGATGTTGTCTTAGTGACATATACAAGGCTATTACCATCATCACGTTACTATAAGATAACAAATCCCTCATCCAATCACTAAAGGATAACACCTCAAATTGTGCACTAAGCCTCTGACAAGGTCATATGACCTAATAACATAGTTCCTACATGACATCATTATCTCATCATTCCTTATCAAGGCTCATAATCCTTACATATGTGTCGTACAAGAGATACCATAGCAATCACAAGCTATAATGTTCATTCAAATTGCAATATAAGGGTTACACATGTAGGAGATATAAATACTTTATTATCATGTGAGATACTCAAGTTGACCAAGAAACACTATCACGTACTTTAAATTAGGGTCAGATTTTAACTTATCAACCATGTTAGAGTTATGAACTAGCAACTAACACCATGCCCTAATTATCACTACCTCCCATCATCATGAAACATATAGGTCAAGGCTATTATCACCAAGTTCAACCGCCAAAAGAGTGTTGAGAAAAACATGGAATAAATGTTGAGATCATAAGGTCATGATAGTTAAAATACATAAGATCATAACCATAAAAAATCGTGGGACTATGCCTACAGAGCACAAGGGTTGGACCCCACTTCATCGACCACTGAGAGGGTCCAACATCAGCAACTGCATAGGCTAGGTTGACCCTTCATCGGTCGCATATCTTAATGGCCTCAATGATCTAGACTTCGAAATTGAAGAAGACAAAGACAATCCATTTGCCAAAGGGACTCAAGCCGATCTTCGACTGAAGACAAGATCAACAACAACCAGTTAGAAGAAGGAAAGTTGTATGAACAAGTGACCCAAAAAATGAGTAAAAGCATTCATCCACATAAGCCACCTCATGAATAACATCAAGAGAAAGAAAAACCACCTTCAACAAGATCGAAACTGGTTGCTTGCCAACACAAAATAGAACCTTCAAGGGGTGAAGCACATGGTTAAATAGCCCATATAAAAACCCTAAAACATGATTAATCACAAATGGAAACCAACCCCTATTCAAGGGAGGAAGAATCAACATTTCAAAACACATCATCAATCCAAAACCTTTCATCCTCAAGAGAGAGAAATTAAGCCATGAGCATGTTGAGAAACCCACATTTGAACATGTGCATGTAAGAAACTACACTTCTGCCAATTACAAGTTTTTGGTTATAAGAATTAGGGTTTAGGAAAGAAGTTATTTGCACAAGTATCATTTCAAATAGTAAACCCTAGTATATGATATCATCACCATACTATTTATAATTGCATTCTCAATGTAGATTATGGAAATGCAACATGATTGTAACAATAATTGAGGGGAAAGTTATATAACTCACCTTGTATTGAAGAGGAAAAACCACTTCACAAGTAAGAAGCTCCAAAGGAGAAAGAAAACCCTATCTTGTTCAACTCCACATGCAAGCTAGAATCACCTCAAAGAGAAAACATAACCATAGGTTAAATATGCACCAAGAAGAACGATAACCCTTGACTGAAAAGTAGGAAAACTCCACACCCAAGCTAGTATCACCTCAAAGAGGAAACATGACCGTAGGTTAAATATGCAACAAGAAGAAGGATAACCCTAGATTGAAAAGTAGGAAAAGAGATAGGAGGTCTTCATATCACTAGGTACTACCATGGAAGACCATGGATTCCACCATAAAGAGAGAAGTTCCTAAGAAAGCACCACCATGGTAAACCATCAGTTCGTCCAAGAGAAAAAAAAAGAGGGATAGGGTTGCAAGAAAGAAAAACTAGGGAGAGTAGATCACTTACCAAGGTTAAGGAACACCAAGGATCACCAAAAGAGAGTAGGTCCAACTCTAGAGAGGTTAGGCCTCCTTGATCCTATGTTGATCTCCTTCTCTTTCAAGCACAAAAGAGGGAAAATCTCTAAGCAAGAGGAGAGAAAGAGAGGATGCAAAAGGATCATATGCATGCAAGGAGGGAGGTAGATATATCCAAGGGTGGGAGAGAGATAAGGAACGATAGGTGTCCAACTAAACATGCCACTTGTCCATCATAGAACATCCATGCAAGCACTAAACATGCACATGCAAAAAGGGTCATGAAAAATAAGGTAAATCAGCAACCTCACTTGGACCAAAGGACCATCAGTCAAAGAGAACACAACCCACAAGGCTCACTGGTCGAAGGGAACTTCTGCAACCAAATACATATTATACCCTGCAAGAACATGATCTCTCCAACATGATTCCAAAACATGTGAGGCACATCAAACATTTGACAAACAAAAGAAAAACCTTCAACATGGGTAAATTGAAACTTGGTCCAAAACAAGCATACATATACAATAATTAGTTCAATCATCAACAAACAGGACAAAACTTAAAACATAAGCATGTCACATGTTATTAAATCACCTCAAGAAAGTAAATTAATGTTTCAACCGTCTCATTATGCTAAGAAAGAAAGATCTGCAAGAAATCTAGGTCAGAGGTCTTACATTTACGATGATGTTTCTCATCCAATTCAAATATGCCATGCAAAACACACCATATTTAAATGGAATATTATTAAAAATATTATTACAAATATCTTTCAAAATATAATTGTGAATGATAATATCTCACAAATTGTTCATTCCATATACATTCATTCTTGTAGGGATCAACTTTATGCCAAGATTCTACTTTACATCCACCCTGCTATGAGTTAGAACCCCTAGATATGACACAAAAGAACTGCAATTCTTCCCAACAAGATTTCCATCATTATCAAACTCAATGACCATCGTTGGTCTGTTACCCATTTTCTCTAATAACTTGTTCATCATTGTGATGCCTCGTATTGTTGCATGCTTATGATGTTGTGCATTAAGCTTAGCAAGATCCTCAGGGTGCACATCCTTGTGCTAAAACTGACAAAAAATACACACAAGTAATTAAAAGTTAGAACTTTTAAATTTTATAAAACAATACAACAAGATAGACATCGTAAAATGCACATCTCTGTAATCAAACAATACAACTTACAATAGTGTCAGTGTGCTCATCCTCACAGTGCACATTGTGAGGGTGTTCATCCTCATGGTAATCATAATCATGATCATAAAATTCATGGTAATAGGCCTTCTGAAATAATGTCATATCAAAAATAGCCAAACAATGAAATATAAGTGATAAAGAATGTAAAATGTTTATATAACATTTAATGAAATACAAACATGCCTCTAATATTTGGATCTTGTATCACTTAACATTCCCTTGGTGTGATCTCCATGCATATAGAAGTCAGTGTTAGCTTCAATATTTGGGGTTGGCAAGCAAACTGAGAATGGACCAGAGTCATCATACTTGTCATAGTACTCTTCTTCATCTATAGGATCTGTAATGAATTGCCTTTTACCATGAAGAACAACTGACCATTTTTCATTTGCATGATCATTGATATAAAATACTTACTTTGCATGTGATGCCATTATGAATGGTTCACCCTTCTCGCTAATATTTTTAAAATTCACTAATGTGAAACCCAATTCATCCATTACAACTCCTTCGGTGCTATTAGCCCAATTACACCTAAACATCGGAACTCTAAAATCTACGTAGTCAAACTCCCAAATGTCTTCAATGACATCGTAATATGACAATTTACCTAACATGGACTCTTATCCTTCACACTAGAAAAATACAATGAAGAAATTTAAGGCTGACCCCACTATTTTAGATGACACTCTTATTATTTTGGCTCTTTGTGTAATATGAAAATCCTTTTATGTCAAACCCTTCATAAGAAAAAACATTCCTTTTTGTTTTTAAGATTGAGGCATTTGATATTTTCAACAAAATTATTTGGTGTTTGAGATAGTTGGCATAATTTTTTTTAATCTTAAAACCACCTAATTAATGTCTTGCTATGCTCTCTAGCAAGCCACATTGAATTAGCTCAAGGATATTTTTTCTTGACAAAATTGGTATGTTTAGTGATATAACTACTCACTTCGTCAATGTTGGGTAAAATATACAAGTGTGCTAGTTCCCACAGCTCATGACTGATTACTTACACTCGTGCTCCTAAAGTCTCTCTATCAAAATAGTCCTCAATATTCTTGTCATTCACAGGAGCTTCATTACAACTCCAAAAGTCATTGCAAAAGTCCATAACCTCCCTGGCTACATAACCCTAAAAAATACTTCCTTCAGGACAATAACTGTTTTGAACATCACCTTTAAAAACACTCATGTACCGTTCAAAAGGACACATCCAATTCAATAAAATGGGTCCCAACATTTTCATTTCCCTAGTCAGATGGACAACAAGATGTACCATGATATCAAAGAGTGAAGGAGGAAAATACATCTCAAGTTGTCATAGGTTAACAACCACTTCTCCTTGCAACTTATTGAGATTCTCAATATCAATAACTTTGCTACATAGACTATTGAAGAAGAAACAAAGCCTTGTGATTACAAACCTTACATGCTTCAGCAATATATATCAAATTGCCATAGGTAGTATTTGCTGCATTAGAGTGTGACATACATGAGATTTAAGACCTATTAGTTTCAAATCCTTCATTGATACCATTCTACAGATATTGAATGAGTATCCATGTTGTACCTTAACATTAAGAAAACACTCGCAAAAATATTTTTTCTCCTTTCTAGACAATGTGTAATAAGAGTGAGGTAAATTTATTTTTTGATCACTACTAACTTTTGGATTTGATGCCATCTTTACTCTTACCTTACCTTATTCCCATTCCACGTAGGTTCATTTTGGATTTGATTCTATCTTTATTCTTACCTGGTATATTCAGTAAAGTACCAAAGACACTATTAAAAACATTTTTGTCATCACACAATACATTGATACAATGCCTAACTACCAAAGAACTGGATTAAGGATGATCCCAGAATATTAACCTCTCCTTGTATATTTTTTTTCCCTTTGTGTGGGAATGGTAGATTGTGATTCTATACCAAATGCATTGACAAAGTCTATTACTCTTTCGTAAATAACCTACCCTGATATAGGTTTAGGGGTTGTTCGTTCCTCATTCTATCCATTGAACACTTTGTGCAAACCTTCGGTAAGGATGAACTTTTAGAAGAAACCTTTGTTGAACAAGATATACAATGTTGCCACCATGTTTTAGTCATATTGAATCAATGTTCTTTTTACATGTAGGGCATGGTTTGGATCCTCTTACAATTTATCCAAACAAATTCCCATATACTAGAAAGTCATTAATAGTGAAAAACAACTCAATAAGAGGTTCATGATAAACATAAATATCATTATTAGGTTGTTCAGGGTTGGTATCAACAACAACATCATAACGTACTTATTTTTCCTACACACCTATAGAAGAAGATTGTATATAACAATCATAAAAGGCCATGTGCTACATTGGCTGTTCAATGTACCATATGGATTCATCCCAACATTACAAAGGCTAAGTCTTGGATTCCTGACTACTTCACCAAATTTAGGGTACAATAAATCAATATGCTTACACTGTGGGGAATCAGATGCATGTCGTAGGATCCCATCATTATTTTCTTTACCTCTACATGCCCCTTTAAATGCTTTTCATCCATTAGATTGGAAAATGAGAATTGAAACTTTGGTATTATACATAGATACCGCATCAACTTGGCAGGAGAGCCAGTTTTGGACTTTCCTGAAGTCATCATTCTATATCTCGACACCCCACATTTTGGACAATATTTCAAATTGGCTTAGTCCTTTTGAAATGACACATATTAATTAGGGCATGCATATACCTTCTTAGCCTTCATTCCCATTGGGCATAACATTTTCTTTAATTTGTATGTTGATATTGGAAGCTCGTTGCCTTCAGTAAGTATTTCTTTCAATAAAGACAACAATGACGTGAAGCTTTTGTCACTCGATCTTTTGTTAGCCTTCAGAGTATACAACCTATGTATAATGGTCTCTCAGGATCATACACAATGTTTTTAAAGAAGGAAGGTGGATCGGTGTGCTCTACCCGACAATTATCTAGAATCACATCCACAATGTCTATCAAAATTAGTTCATTCACATTTGCATCATCGGCGGCTATTTTGTTTTCAACACAAGTACTTCTATCAACATCTACTGATCTCATGGTTGGAATCTCTCCATGCCAGTACCATTCTCTACATCCACGCACAACCCCATTGCACATGTCATGAATTTTGATTTCGTCAATATTGTTGACTTTTAAGTTGTTACCGCAATGCCTAAATAGGCAATAGAACCTATCTCCATGTTGTTTCCTATGTTCCTTCATAAATCTTATAAACTAATCAAGACCAGTAATAAACTCTGGGGTATAGCGATTTGGAATGGACATCCATAATTTATCCATTCTATGATAAAAGAGAAAACAAGTATTAGGGTTTAGGGTTTACATATTAAGTTTACGATCTATATATTTGGGTTTATTATTTATGATTTAGGGATAAGGGTTTATAAATAACGGTTTATGGTTTACATATTAGGGTTTAGGTATTTGAGTTTAGTAATGAATGTGTACCACCTATCTAATTCTATAACACTTAATCTCACTAGTAAGTTTATAATGAGTATTGGATTTTCAAGAAAATTTCTGAAGAACTTCCCCGTAGTTCTCCAAGTACACCGATGTAGATCGTAAAATATCCACCTACGTATGTAATTTGAGAACAAATATGGATTTGCTAAAGAAACATCTTGAAAATCAAATATACAGTTTACACTTATGTCATAAGTGATATTAAGTGTTCACGAACAGTCCCAAATCAGAGACTATCCAAGATTTATTCCTAATGAGTAAATCTCGTATGGGTTTCTAGGCCAACAACTAGCGATTTAGGTTTACATGATTACAATGTACTATCATTGTTTGACTTTTTAGTGCAAAAATTAGTGTTTTGATGGTTCAAATATGGTTTTAGATATAAGTAGAGAAGATCAAATTTAGATCTAATTTAAAGCTAGAAATTCAAACTATTGAATTAACTAATGGATCAGTTAACATGAAAGAAGAACAATTAACTAAACCAGATAAGAAAATAGCAAGATAATCAACTAATGGATCAATTAACACTAAACAAGAGCAATTAACTAAACTACACAAGCAACTCGTAAGATAATTAAGGGTTTAAGAAATTCATTAAAAAAGTTTAAGCATAATGAAAGGTCTAGGCATAATTAAAGGTTTAAGATAATTAATTATAATTAAGGGTTTAAGTGAGGGCTAGCCACTCATTGCAGGTGTCAAGTACTGAGCGGTGGTGGTGTTGCGGTTGCAGCGACAAAGTGGTTGTTGTTGCATGATGTGGAGCAGACTTGAGCAGGAGGTGGTTGTTGTGGCATCTGACAGAGTTGGAGGTTGTAGCAGCGACAATTGGAGGTGGAGGTTGTGGTGGCAACGGTTGGTGGTCAAGATTGTAGTGGAAGAGGAGGTGGTTGGAGGTGGCAGCTGCAGCTAGAGGATGAGGAGCAAGTGACCCAAGTAGTGAGGTGGTTGGTGGTTGGTGGCCTAAGAAGCATGTATGGCTAGTGGTTCGTCGCCCAAGCAGAGCAACAAAGATGGTGGCAACTATGGAAGAAGATGGTGGCAGAGGCAAAGAGTATCAACCATGACAATGGAGAGCAATAGAGGGAAAGAAACTCGACAACGACGAATGCGGAAAATATCTAGTGTTAGGTATCGGGGGAGTGATAAAATCGAGAATGGGGGAAAGGAATTTCATGGGTGGTAATAAGTGGGAAATAGTCATCAAATATTATAAAAATCTGATAACTAAGCCCTTCGACAACAGTTTCCTTGAAAATAATGACACCTAACCTAGTTACTTAAATGTCAGTTTCCTTTGTAAAACCAATGCAAGAGGTGATTATCTGAACAAAAAAATGACCTTAGTAATGACCTTAATCGTTGATTATTGAACAAAACCAAAACATATCCTAGTATTAGACATTAGTTTCCTGTGAAAATCCAATGCAAGAGGTCATTATCCGAACAAAAAAAGACCTGAGTAATAACCTTAGTCGTCGGTTGTAGAAAAAAAATAGACACATATCCTAGTGACATGAACATTGGCTATTATTTAATAAATCGATGCTAGAGGCAATTATTTGAATGAAACAAAATTGGCCATAGAAGGGACTAAGTCATCAGTTTGGAGAATAAAAACTGACATTACAGTGCAATTCAAGAGGGGGGGAACTAATTTTTTGTAGGGACGTGGTGCAAACACTTTGACATCAGTTTATTAATGATAAACTGACACAAATTGTGTAATTTTTTGTGATTTTTTCTGTGAATCAATGTCATTGTTTTAGAGAAAAATGATGCCTAATGTATTTTGTAGGAAACATTTATTTCATGTGAAGGTGACTATCGTCGGTTCCTGAACAACCGATGCTCATCTTAAATTTTTTGGAGGAAAATATTTTCCCCCAAAAATGTTATATTTCGCGGGTTATTTTAGACGTCATTTTTTTGTAAAGCCAACTGAAGTTAATGAAAAAGTGGTACATGTGTCTTTTCTTGATTGGAAAGATTTGATCGATGGTGACATTTGTGCTAGAGAACTGATGTCCTTTTTTTTCTAGTGTCAATTTTTTAGTGAAATCAACTTCAAGTGACATTAGAGGCAAGAAATGTACTAGTGCATGAATGTTTGGTTCCAGTTTCATATCAAACTAATGTTCCATTCATTTTATGTGAATATTTCAAGTTTTACATCACTTAGACACATTTTATGGTCAAAATACTCATAATATAATAACAAGGACAAGGATCATTAAGACATTAGGACCAAACATAGCAGATAGTTTAGATTAGTAAGATATCAACATAAGAAGTACATTCAAGGTTAGGTGGATGTCCCTGAGCCTAGGCATCATGGTCCAACTTGGTATCCACACATTAACATACATGCAAACATCAATATAGTGCATACACAGAAGGGGCCGACATAAGACTTAGGTGGACATCCACATGCAATGGACAAAATAATCATAGAATAAACTCTAATTTGAGAGGCCAGAACACAAATAATTAGATTCAAATCAAGATTAGGCCTTAAGGATGAGAAATAAGCAATATATTGACATTTAGGTCAATGGGGTACATACATCATTACATCATTAATGGGGTTTGAATTAGACAATTAGGTCACAAAGAAAAAATTACCGATTTCAATGATATAAGAGGATTTGATGCACATAAGGGGTCAAGGTCAAACATTTCATTATAGGATATTATAGGAAATTACCATGCATTTTAGGTTATAAGAGGCAATGAACTGTTCAAGGGAGGCCATGCTTAGATATTGTGTCATGGTGGACATAAATCTACTGAGTTTGAAGTTGACAGATAATTAGTCAACCTCAAGATGCAAGATTAGCATTCAAGGTCATGGTACATCATTTATATTTTCCAACAATCACGTATGTACTTATAAGCTAACAAAGTGCAATAATGGTGATTAGGTCTTGCATAATGCTAAGTTCATAAAAGTTACATATTTGAGGTGTAGGAAGTTGTAACATCTAATGCTTTCAAGCCTCAAATAAAATGATCTTGAAAGGAATGATGAGACAACCAACACCACCAAGGTGCACCCCCTTTTCAGGAAACCCTTGACTAAAGAACTATGTGGTTAAGCATGCTCAGCCCAAAAGTACTACTAAGATTGGTGACTAGTCAGGAAGTTGACCTTGACTTGCACATGAGTCAGGACGATGTGCATAGTTAAGGCTAGTGGTTGTATGTGGGACCAATCGTCATTCTTGAAACTTTATTAGAGCTATAAAAAGAGGGATCGTGCATTACAAATGGTACTAGTGACAAAACCCCTCCATTAGCTGAGGTGTACATGGGCATGTGGCATTCTAGTCTTGATTCATGTGGTCTGGGCATGTTGAAAAGGTTGCCCATGGCGATGAAGCCACCCTTGCTATGGAATTCCGTGATTGGGGATTCAATTTCCATGGGCCATTCTAGGTCTGAATAGAAATGGGGAAATATTATGAGGCCATAAAGTTCATTCTTGATGAGGACATCAAGATCTTCAGTGGGAAAGATTGTAACATCCCAGGATTTGAGGCATTGGTTAAGATAATATGAAAATGAATGATTGGAATACCCATATCATGAAGGTGAACCTCCTTTTTAAGAAACTCGTCACTAAAGAACTTTGTGGTTAATCGTTCCCAACCTAGAATAGTACTAGGATGGGTGACCAGATGGGAAGTTCATCCTAGTATGCGCAAGAGTGAGGAAAAAGCACACATTTAAGGATAGTGGTTTTCTATGAGAGCAGTCATCATTTCTGAAACTCTACTAGATCCTTTGGTAGTGGGCCCAAGCATTATAGAATTAGATTGATCATCAAATATCAAACATTATGATTATCATGCATTACTCATAGTAAACAATTGTCAAGCTTACCATTTTTTTAAAAGAGATAAAAGAAAGGTGGTTTAGGTTCTTAAATGAAACCTGAGATATAGAAATTCTTGATACAATCATAATGGTATATTGTTTCAATAGTTTTGACCAACAAGCTAGCAATTTATGAGTTTTTTATAACTGACATCATGAACATTGGAGAGGAAAGGGGGCATTACCATGTTATTTATTGAGCAAGAATGGTCGTTAATCATTGAGATAGGGGCTTGGATCCACATTGAGACCCTACACTAGGATCGGTAGTCAAAGGGTTGTGCCCCTATATTGGCATCAAGATCTATAGACCATCATGGTTCTACAGAGATCCACCAAATGGTGACTTCCTTATCCTGCTAGGTCGTAGATGCTTCTTTTGTGGGGTATGCCACAAAAGAAGACATAATGGAAGTTATCAACATAAACATTAGTGTGACATCCCGCCATCATAAATATAGCAAAACACCATGCGAAAATGTGTGGAACCATCGTAGACATCGTATTACCAAAAACATGGGTTAATTAAAACTGATTGGAGAAAACAGATAAGAAAGGAACTATTACAACCAGATCCACATAATGCAATGAAACATGTTATATAAATATACATGAACTTGATACATGTCCACAATTCATAGGATCTAGCTGTCCCATAAGCATAAGAGTTCGCCACCTGTTTATGTACATAACAGACCAAGCCAGGTCAACAATAGGATAAGAAAGCAATATCAACTATACATCACGAAACCTCATCAAAATACCTCGAAGGACCTGAGAGTACAGGGATGACTCTAAGACTCTACTACAAAACACCCAAAAAAATAGCATATCCATCTCTTTCCTTCTACAGTTCTTCTTGCTACTCAACTGCAACACCAAGATCACCACCACGTCTAGCACATCCACCTAAAAAGGTTTTAAACCAACGGGGTGAGACATACATTCCCAATGAGAAACATAACTCCCCGATGAACTATAAAACCTCGGGAAAGATAGAACAGATAAAGCAGGTAACTGATAAAACCAGATAATATATGTAACATACTGAGCAGAACTAACTCTATAACATCTTATCAAAATATCTAAGAGGCATATAATCAGATAATATATGGAACATGATTGACAAGACAAGTCATCTAGGAACTTATCATAATATCTTAGGAACATGTAATTAGCTGCAAGATATAACAAGGGAAACTATACAAACAAGGCCTCAACCAATGTTCCGTGTTTGCCCTAAGCAAATATACTATACAGCTGGATTATGATTTATTATGCCCTGTGGAAGTGAGTCATACCACTCAGATCCAAACTGACCACCGCTTGGTCACAACTGATTGCCATACAAGGTCAATGGGAGAGTCAGGTTCCATGAGCTCTTTCCCTTGTGGTCAGTGCACAAGATCCAACAAGTAGGACCGCAGTCTCATGCTTAAGTGGCCTCAGCCACACAGGGTCAGGCTAGCTACCCTCTACCTAGCCCACCTTGGTACATGTATTAGCACTAGAAAACAGAGCCACATGTCTGTTCACCATGCTCCATCATCACTGACCCATGGGCCTGTTCACCATGCTCTATCAGATATCCTGAGCCATGGGCTTCTTCACCATGCTCTAACCACACTGAGCCATGGGCCTGAAACCGTGCTCTAAACATGCACTACTACTTAGGGTGTAGGCACACCCCACATATTCAACAATATGCATTCCAGGTTAACCCTTAGGAGAACATGTTTCACCATCACCAAACTCCTGACGATGATGGATCTATGACCAGGGAAAACTACATGAAAGGCTCATATGTAATTAATAAACTTATTTTAAGTGAATTGAAAGACTCAACCAAGTTATGTAACATGTAAATTATAACAAAAGTAAACAACATAGATCTTATTATCATATGTTACGTTGTCACTCTTATTCTCAAGGCCATCAACATCATCCTGATCCATCACAAGGATCCAACATTACATGTTACCACTTGGCCTCTTCCCAATCATCAAGATCCATCTCAAGGATCAACATCACAGGGATTCAATCCCACCAGTAGGGTACATCACACCCATCATGTATCATTGGGTTCATCATAACCCTTGATGTTCCACATCATATCATTGTCATGCCATCACCATGGCCTCATCATATAAATGGTACCTGCATGGTTAACATAAGCATAGAGGTACAATTGTACTCATACAAGGAACATCTTAAACTTATTGCATGTATGAAGAGAGATATAATTATTCTATTGGATGAGCATATTTATGCATGACATTATCATATATAACTTTTCAATCAAGCATTAGGGTTACCAACCAAACACAAGGTACAACCCTCACTATAGATATATTGGGTAAGGGACAACCCTCACCAAAGGTATCACAGACGATAACATTCCTCACTATAGGTATATCAACCCTCACCAAAGGTGTAACGTTCATCAATGTCTTGGTTAACACTGCATAAAGGGCTAACATGGATATCAGTCAACATGTATCTCGGGTTGACACCCATATCAGGTTAACACTCAAGGTCAGGCCGATAACACCCAACACTCTTATAACATTAGTATCGACAATGCCTAAGAACAACATAACGGTTAACAACTAACACGCTTCTCAGGTTATCACTCATAACAGGCTAACGCCCTATCAGGCAACATCCAACCAACACATCCCGATAACGCCCTAAGGCCAATAAAAGGAAACACACTGGCACACTGCTCATAGTAGGTCGATACATGGGAGGATGATATAAGGTAGGAAAACACCATAATGGCTATCAATGTGACAGGTCGATATCGCTCAAAGGAAAGCCAACGCAACGTCACTTTACTCTCCCGATAACGACCATTAGACATATCGACCATCCAAGTCTATCAGGAAAGGCAACATCTTGGGTAAAGACTCATAACGGTCAAAGGGGTTAACAAGACACCCATCTAACATATCATCCAAGATCAACTCTAGGAGAGGGATATTGGGTTTCACCTCCCCACAAAATGATATCGAGCATTAAGGGATATCGAGTTACACCACCTTTCGGGTTGTTCATCTTCAACCTCAAGACAACCACCAAAAACCCTAAAAGATCAAGAGTGTTGGCTCACCTCTCAACTAAGTGAGAGGGGTCTTGCACAACCTCTATCACATATCTGGCAGCAAGGTAGATCATCACCATATCGGCCAACCAACCAACAACTAGGTCAACAGCCAAACCAAGGCTCACTCTTTCAATTCCATGGTGAGAGAGAGGGGTGTTTCTCAAGAAACTAGAGTGTAGACTCACCTCTCAACAACTAAGGGACAGAGGGGTTTTTCCCACACAACTAGAGCTTAAGCTCACCTCTCAAGACCAAAGAGAGAAAGGGGGTTTTGCCCCAAGAACATGCAACCACACACCATTGAATTAGGAGACCCTAGTCTCACCTCTCAACAACTAAGAGAGAGGGGTTTTGCCCAAGGAACCCTAATCCAAGGTTCAGCCAACAAGTTCCATGGTTCATCTAGGGCAACAACATGACCATTAAAGCAAGAAACATGTCTAGCAACATAACATGGTCGATCAAGATAGCATATTACAAAGCAACATGGTAAGGAAGTAGTATAGTTAGGGTTAGGAGTTATGTAACCCGCCTCAAGCACACTCCTCAAGCTCAAAAGCTCCAAGCTCCACTCTCCAAGGCACCACCTTCGACCACCTCAACAAGAGAAGAACAACTCATAACCACCATGCCCAAAAGACAACCAAGAAGGAGAAGGTGCCAAGGAAAGAGAGAGAAATATACTCACCACAAGAGAAGAAGGAGCAAGGACACTCTAGGGTTTCGGCCACAACTAGAGGAAGAAGAAGACTAGAGCTATGGCTACCAAGGATGTCACCCTCCAAGCTCCACCAAAGGATATCAGCCACCAAGCTCAACCAAGGGGGGGTATCGGCCACCAAAGGAGGAAGGGAAGCAACTAAGGAGCTAAATGGATTACAAACTAGCAAATGAGGGGGTATATATACGAGGGGGTCAAGTCGGCATCCACTAGAGGGATGCTCCAAATGTGCTCGCCCAAACCACCACTTGTCCAAGCTATGCCAGCTTGCTAGCAAAAGAGCAACAAGTGTCACCAAGGGTGACACAAACGATGCTAGGTTAAGAAGGGTGTGTATCGCCCAACACGGTGCCATGGCCGATACACCACTTGCCCGATACACCCTTTCCCGATAAACCTAGCAAGGAGGCGGTGCCAAGATCAAACAAGGCCCAAGAAAGCCCAACAACAAGCCTAAGCTTCAACAAGATCAAACAAGGCCCAAAGAAACTCAAGCAAGGCGCCCAACCCTTCCTCTCAACTCTAGAGGATGCAAGGAGAGAGAAAGACATCTCTCAAGGTGCCAAACTTGCACACCAACCCTAAAACTTGGGTATTTTGCAATTTGCACCTCAACCTCTCAACAAAGCACAAACAAGCCCTAACCACAACTCAGGTGATTAGCAAATATCTAAACACAAGGTTTAGGCAAAACAAACAGGGTAAGCCCAAAATAGAGGTCAGGGTCCTTACACTTGGTATGTGCATATAAAAGTGATTAAACAATATTAAGGAAAAAGGGACGACAAAAATGTAAGAAGGATTTCTAAAACACAGAGGAAAAGGAACCATCCAAGTGGATATTAAAAGAGTTCTAAATATAGTAAGACACAAATATTATATGAAGAAAATAGATGATACACTTATCAAGTCTTTCCTTTAATCTCAAACTAAAAAAAAAAAACAGAATTACAAATTCAAATCATTATAACAATAACTAATATAATAACATTCAAGGTATATGACATCACCATCATAACCACATATTATGGCATCGCCACCATAATCTTCGTGGGAGTAATTCCATCACAACATAATTATCGAAGGATAGGAATCACCATTTTCACCTTCTACTGGTAATACACAAGAGTAGGGATACACCACCTAGTGTGTACATATACAAGTTATTCAAACTAAAAATGCATTATAAATAGAAAGGCAATCATCAATAGAGTTAGATCACAATATACTATCCAAATTAAAAAGAGATCATACAAATTTATAAATATGATCAAATACAATAACATGACAAACATATGTCAAATTAGGGTTTTGTTCAAACATAGTTCAATAATCTTTTAATGATGAACATTGAGTGAAATAAGCACAACATACAATGGTAGGATTCAATTTGCAAATACAACAATCAATAATACCAAGTTTTAGGAATTTGACCCCATCAGGTCAAATATGTATAATCAGGGGATATATAGAGCAATATGCCACAATCAAGTCAAGGAGAGAGAGAATGAAAAATTGTCCAATATGAATCATAAGAGAATGCAACATACCTCAATCATGTGTGTAATAGGTTACGGTCCAAATCCTGGATGTAGATTATGCACGTTCACCTAATAACACATTAGGTATATAAATTATTAATTAAAGTACATATTTCAATCCCTACAAATATTGACTTCTTGTAGTATTGGATTTAGCCAATGCAACCAATACCATTTGATAGGGATTATTTATCTAATTGGACAACATATTTTTACATATTTTTTGATAACCAAAAAATATTTATGGTTTATATAAGTTTTATATATCTATTAAAATTATCAAAAAAATAAATAAAACAGAAAGTTTGTAATGCCCTCATATCACACATTACAATATTGATGTGTGATAGGGTATCTAAGTATTTTATCTAGGAGCAAAGGGATGTGCGATTTCAAATGAAATCAATGGAGAAAGACTATATGGCCTGCGATTAACATGACAATAACAAAAGCAAAATAAGGGCAGAACAATAAAGCAACCATCAATAATCTTCTTTGCAATTTCCTTCACCCCCATACATGAACACACAACTGACTACAATGATCCAAATTCGATCATTCTACACGAAGATAGAAAACTACAAGCACTGAGGAGTTCCTCGTACTCCTATAGATTCATTGACCCTGAGAATTGGTCCTTGGATAGACAGTGTGCCCATCTACTCCTGCCACCATGGAAGGCCCGAAGAAGGATGATCATAAGTTTTAGAAATACACACTAATACCAAACATGACAAACCAAAAACCCAATCAAGTTCATAATGGTTAGACTAAGTTAATGATGAGGAAAGAGAGACAAAAAATAGACGAATCAAAAATGTCAACTCAACTTCTAGATCAACAACTTGAAATTGAAAAGGGGGAAAGAACAAGTTCACCACAATCAATGCCATTGAGGCTCCCCAAAGCATTACCAGATCCACTTAAGACTTTCGCAAGGTTTTACAGACTCCTTGAGGGTCGATGACGTGCCAGTGGAATCAAAGCAACCAGAAACGGTAATAGTGGATGGAACCAATTGGTGCAGGAAACCTTCGATCAATCAATGTGGGGAGTTAGCTTGTAGAGGTTTGGCTATAGCTTGTGATCGGGTATATAAAGGCTAGAGTGTCTAGATCATCTAGAACATGGATCAGAGGAGGAAATAGGGGATTAGTGAGACTCCTTTTTTGAGAGACATTCTGGATAATGCAAGATCGGGCTTGATTGGGCTCATTCTACTTGACAATAAATGAGGAATGCATAGAGAGGAAGAATAAAGGGTAAGTAGGTGATAAGAAAGAGAGAACCAGGGGAGGAGGAGATAGACATCCACAAGATTGTGGAGTCCAACAAGTGATGGGTGGGAGGAAGAAGAGAAGACCCAAACCATGGGATACAAATCCAATGGCTCACAATGTGTCTTATATATGCAAAACTATGATAAGGGGTGTGACAAGAAAAATGTAGGTGAGAAATCTAATTTTAGGAAATAAAGAACATGACCAAAAATCCATAAATTAATGAAATGAATCAAGGTCCATTGGGTATTAGGATTACAGAATTCAAGGTTATCTTCTATTATTAAATTGGGTTAGCAAACATTATTTATTTTAATTCATATTTTACACGTAGACTATTTAGGACATAACGAATGTGATCTTGCACATAGATGTAGGTTTTCAAATTATCTTGTATTGTTTCAATGCAATTAGGGTTTCGTTTAATTATCTCAACATCTATTATAATAATTTTCCATTATCCTCAATATATTTATTTGAACTTCATTATCCTCATATCATCCCTATATATAATTATATTAGATTATCTTGCATGAAAATACATTTTTCTTCTCAATTTATCATTATGCCCATTAAGGTCATATCAACTTAAATAATGGTATATTTAGCATTTCTATTTACATGAAAAGTCTAGTTCTTATCCCATTATTTAAACCGCTTATGCATGATTATACACATTCAATCGTTATACTTCATATTTAGGTCATTAGTTTCATGTTAATGTTTAGTGTGACATGTATTGAGATAAACTCACCTATTAATCCATGCTATGTATATAATTCGATCATGTGTGTGTATTAATATGCATTATACAATTTTGCACCTAAGGGCATCATTGTATCATTCAATTTACTAAACATGTACATGTTAGGGTTAGTCAGCTAGAACTTAGGGTTTCAGTCACCCTGATCCTTACACATCACATATACTTGATTATCATGGACAAAGATCATGATTAGGTTCCCTACATCATCTCAAGATTACATTAGGTTATAGGTCCATGTCATAGTCTGAATCATATGTATCCTTAAATTAGGTTAATCATGTGGGTTATCCAAGTTAAGGACGTTACATGTTCATTAAGCCAGATGTGTGAGGGTGTATAACTATACTTTTTGGCCCCATATAAACATCCAAGAACATTAGCCTCCTAATCAGGGAATTAGGTTGAGGTAGCCAAAATTTGATATATTACAATACTCCACCCTTAAAATACTTCATCCTCAAAATTGGCATGTCCATAAACCACAAGATACTACACACCACCCCTTACAAAAGGTGTAAATTAATGATACACACAAAAATAATTCTATCTAAACTACATGTACCATTATCGATTAACAAAATTTATTCCTCAACAAGTCAAAATATAAAGCAACATGGAATAGAGAAGCATAAGTGTATACTTGAGTTAACTACAAGAATGAGGGTTACCTTTGTTATTTTGGTTATAAACTTCTATGACATCAATGGAATTGAGATGACTTGCATGCCTATTGTTAGGTAATCCTCCATTGTTGTGGTTGTTACCATTACCCCTATGTCAGACTGGTACTTGACCTCCATGAAGTTGAGGGCAACAAGGTTTGAAGTGACCATGTTCTAAACAATGATGGCATATGATCACTCCTTCAGGCTTAGGAGGACAACTCCCAAGGGAATGCTTCTTATGGAACTTTAAACACCTATTACTCTTTGAGTCTTCACTAGGTGACTTCCTCTTGTTATTATCCATTTCTTGATAACTAGGATAAGGTTCTATATAAAGGGATTTATCCACCAACTAAGAAAAGGTTAGGGGTAGATGAGGAATCCACATACGTCTAACACTATAGCATAACCCTTCCAAAAAGATACAATCATGTCGTTCATCTACCAGACCATTAGCATAACACTCTTGGTGTATAACTTTTGCACGTACTCAATGATTATCATGGAATTCTAAAGTAATTGTAGAGCTTAGATTACTTCTTCCTTAATGTTTCTAAGACATACTTCTTCCTAAACAAGACTAGGAATTGATTCCATATCATGGAAGCAACATCACTAGTCTTTGCCATAGCATTCCGCCAATGAAGATCTGGGTCATTGAGCAAATATGTAGCAAAATGAACCTTTTATGCTCCAGATATGCCATGCCATCATAAGTTCGTTCTGTAGCAAGAATCCAATCATCGAATTTTTCTACCATGTTGACTTCATTCTCACCATCAAAGTATGTGGGGCACATCTTCAGAAAATTTAATGAGATTATACTCCTTAGGCTTGTTTAAAGTAGAAACTAAGTTAGCCTTCTTTGCAAGGATTGTGGAATGTATTTTCCATAGAAAAACAATTCCTACTCCGGAGAGGTACCCAACCATGAGGTAGTCGTAGCTGGCCTCGGGGTAGTTTGGCTAAGTGTATGAGACCACCAATTTCCACCTAAGGTTGAGATGTTGGAGGAGTGAATGTAGGATTCATCCTCGACATCTCATACTTTGGGTTATGGGGTGTCTCAAAACCGGCTAGGTTATCAATGGATGACTTGTCTCCAGCCATCAATGTGTGTGTGCCTAAACAAGGTGGGGGGGATATGGGGTAGAAGCAACATACGGGAAAAGGTAAATGACCTAAGAGAGATAGTATTGGAATATTCAAAACAACCAACTACACTGGATTTGATACCACACTTTTAAGGAGTAGAACCCGAGAGGGGAGTTACTTAAACTTACTCAAAGGGAATAATAGAAAACCATACAATGCCAAATTTGATAATAGTCTTCAGCAAAGGACAATATACTATAATTCAAGTGTGTAATGTATCGAATACCAAAAGTGCAACAGTGGAATATAAAAATCTAACTATTACAATATTCATGTCTAACATTGTTCTTCACCACACATGGTGTACCTAAAAGAAAACTACAGGAAATAAGGCACAATGGGTGAATCAACTACTTCAATCTACCTCACAAGAAAGATCAGCTTACTCTTGGATATGTCCATGTTAACTTCAGTCCAGACCTCCTTTCTCTCCAACAAGGGGTTGGAAAAGCATACCATAAGAGAAGACACAATGGAAGTTGTGAGCATAAATGCATGTATGTGCATTAAATAGTGATTGCATAATATTAGGGAAAAAGGGACAACAAATAATGTAACAAGTATTCCCAAACAAAGAGGGAAAGGAACCATCCAAGCAGATATCAAAATAGTTACTGATATAGTAAGACAATAAATATTACATGTAGTATATAGAAGATACACTTAACATGTCTTTTCTTAAATCTCAAACTTGAGAATAACAATAAACAATAAGACTTTTTAATGTAGATTATCATAATAAATACCAATATAGTAACATTTAAGGTATATGACATCACCATCATAACCACATATTATGGCATCACCAACATTATCTATGGGGGAGTAATAGCATCACACACAACTACCTAGAGACAAGAATGTTACAACCCCAACTTTTGGGTTCATTTGGTGAGAAATGTAATTTCTCATATTAAAGATATTGGAACAAATAATAATATTTTTTTTGAATAAATGAGTTTCATTTACAATAACCTTGTTGGTTGTTTTGTGGGCTTTATTGGATATTTGGCCCAATAATAAGGAAAATACAAAAGGAACTCCATTGTTAATAAGAAATGGAGAAAAGAAAAATGTAGAAACCTCTAGAAGGCAAAAGAATGTAATCCAAAGGTGGATTTCGTGCCTCTTGGGTTCCTTGGGTTCTGAGGAGTCCAAAGTTGCAAAGATAATGTAAAAAGAAAAGAAAAGATCAATTAAATATTTCTTTATTAAGAAAGAAATTGAAAACAATGACAAAATGTGGGAAATAAGTGAAAAGAGGTATAATTGAGTTACCCTTGGTGGATTTTCGTATCCAAAGGATTCCTAATGTTAAATGGAATTCCAATGAGGAAAATAAAAAGAAAGATAAAGATAAATCCTCAAAAAGAGATATTTTAATAAGAAATAAACAAGATAATGAGAAATAATGAATATAGATGCATCTAGAAGGATAATAAGTATCCTTAAAAAGGAATTTCGAAATATTAGAGTTTCTTGGGGTCCAAGGAGCCCCAATGGAGAAAAAGAAAGAGAAAATACCAATGATAGAAAATAAAAGGATAATATGATGCATAATGAATGAATTTTGTGGTATTGTTAAAGAGGTGGTATTTTATATTAAAAGAAAACATAAATCCGTGCTAATGGATTAAAAGTGAAGCACAAGCAGATTAAAACAGCTAATTTTTGGATTTCCTTTTAGGAAAGTAGATTCCATAATAACCAAGGAATACTAATAAACAAGGAATAGATTAAAGGAGAGAAGTTACACCTAAACAAGGAAAGTAGGATAAAGGGGACTTGTTTTCCCCATGGTTAAGCAGGATGGGATGTTGCCATCCTCCCCTATATAAGGGTTGGATCCAGGGCCTCGAGCCAAAGAGATCTCGGGCATCCCTCTCTCCGTTTCTTCTTATTTCTGCATAAACCCTAGCTAAGAAAGGGTAGAGCAATCTTGGGGACATCCAGGCACTATAATGGGGTACGAGGGCGGCGTGTGGCTTCCCCAACGACCAAGGGGGCTTGGCCATCATCGCCTACCTCTCGCTCTCACTCCAGCCATCTCCAGTGTGGCTGTAAGGTCATCTAATGGAGGGGAAGCTACAAGCCTGACCCCGACCCACCTCGGCCTTAGCATGGGGCCCTGTGGGTGCGGCAAGGGGTGGTGGAGGTGAAGGGAACCCTCGCTGGTGCCCTTCGGGTCCAGGGAAGGGAGACAACCCATTCCCAACCACTGCTGCAGCGGAAGCAAGGGCTATCACAAGGTTGAAGACAACACAGGTCACATTGGACCGATTTGCCCTCCGCGGGCTGAAGAGCCGACCTATTTAACCAAGGGCAAAGATGTCATTTCGAAATGTTTTCCAAGCGGCAAGCAACACTGCATGAATAGAGGCAACGGGGCATACTCTGATTGGTCCAAAAAGGTAATCCTTGCAAAATTCATAACTAAATAATGGTAGCTTGGATTGGTACATATAATATATATATTTTGCTCAAAAAAATGAGAGGAATTCATTAGAAATGGTTTTTGAGGCTAATTCGTCTTGAAATTCGAAAAGTAGTGTAAGTTATCAACTTTAATGAATTAAAGATTAAGAAACCCTATTTTGAGATGATTAATGTAATTAGTAGAGTTTAATGGATGATTAAAGTTGATATTAGCATGTTAATCATGAAAAGATACATTAAGCTAAAAAAGGATGAACCTTGCACGTAATTGGTTTAATTTAGAGGTTCATGTGCATGAGTATGCTTTAATGGGCCTTGAAACCTTAATATTAGTAAATGTGACTCTTAATGGCTTTAATTGTTCAATTCATTATTAAAGCTAAGATATGATGATTATAAGCTATTTCGAGTATAAAAGTTCCTAATTGTGGATAAATACCCTTAATGTAGTAATTAGGGTTTACTAATGGATAAAGGTAGAATTAATGACAAATAGAGTTCATGTGTGATTTAGACCATAATGAACTATGAATTGATGATAAATGAGCATAATGATCTTGTCATGGATTAAAAGGATAAAAATAGTAGCTTTAATGTAAAAGAGGCTTAATGGACTTAATTGATGGTTAATTGTGATTTTTCTGAAATTAGGGTTTATGGGTAATTGTATAAAATTAGGGTTTAAAATAGTAAAAGATGAAGGGAAACCCTAAATGCTATGGAAACACTAAAAGTGGACTAGAAACCCTAGGAAGAGAGCTAGGTTTAGTAGATCTTGATGGCATGATTAACAATAGGAAATTGTATGCATATTTTAGGATCTCGTAATGCGCTTGCTTGCCTATTTGGATTTCGTGATTGGATTATTCTATCTCAAATCATCCTGACAGGTATGTGGTTACACTTATGGATAATTGCTTTAGTTTCATGGTGATTCCCAAACATTTTTATCAGATGCTTGAAAATAACTGTTTGATTGACTTTTATTACATGCAACTATAAAGTGACTATGATTATCACTATAAATATATATATAACTGGCTTAGATCTGGGTCCTCCTCTGTGGATTTGCAAAGGCTAAAAAAAGGGTAACCTAAAGCAAGGTCTAGGTTATCAAGGATTAGTGATTGGGCTACCTATGTGTAGTGCCATGCAACTCTTTAGCGCACCATGAGTTAAGGAGTGGGCTACCTACAGGTAGTGCCATTTGACTCAACCCTAGAAATTGATTCACCTATTAGGTAGGATCATGAGGAGTTTAATGGGGATCTACCATAAGGAAGGTAGCATCCAGGTCCACTGCAGGGACAACATAGAGGATAGGGTTGTAGGGTTTTAGGGAGATCAGAAAAGGCAACGAAAACAAAAAAAAATCTCCGCAAACCCAGTATAAAGGAATCACGTCAATGTCTATACAATAGGAAGGATGGTTTGTAGAGACATACCTTGTCACGAGGCTTGCTCGAAAATGTTACCTTACATCTTACACGGTCTTCACCTCCAGTCTTGGACGGTTTCTGCGCAGCTCCTGGTCTCACCGGGATTGTCGGGATTGACAGCTGTCCTTCGAGCGGTAGAAGTCTCCTGCCTCTGTAGTAGTCCACACAGACCACCTGGAACTCCGATCGCCTTGTCGCATAAGGCACCAGACGGAGTCGTACCCTCATGTCAGCATACTAGTCACCGACACAATCTCCTGCCACCAGTCGCCTTTTTGTAGTTGTCTTTCCCTTGCTATGGCTCCCTAATCGGGTAGCACTTGCTCGGGCTCTCCTAGTTACCACAACCAGAGAGAACAAAAACTTTACAAAGCAACTTATGTTTTAAGTTGTACTATCTGAGAATCCCCCAATACCTCTATATATAGGAGGGTCATGGGACAGGGTTCTCTAGCCCGGGCAATGCAGGATTAAAGTAGGAGTAGAAGGGTTCAATATTTTCCACACAATTTGACAAACTACGTCAGTTGAACCGATCAGTTCAGCCATGAACCAATCGTCTGGACCCTTGAGTCGATCAATTTAGGCATGAGTTGATCGGTTTGTGGTCCTGGTCCAACTCAAATTGACTTTCCATGTTTGTTTCCAACTAATAAACTATTAGTCCTTATCCAAATCAAATTTGAACAAGTGAAACAAACTCGGTTGGTCACCCGACCAGTTCAACAATGTGAACCGATCAGTTCATTGTCCTGAGCCATTCGACTCACCATCCTGAGCCGATCGGTTCATCTCTATGAGTCAATCAGTTGGGGCAGCAGATCAGTTAATTGCAGTTTCAATCAATCTGATACTCTAATCATCTGATCCAACACCTTGAACACTATGATTTTGAGCTATCAATCGATTGGGTGTTTAATTGAACTACTAAACTCCTTTAGTAATTAATCCAAACAAGATTTATGGAGAAACTCCTCTTCTAGGAACATGTCCTAGTGTGTGTGACCCTATAGGTCCATTTCACGTTGGCAGTGAAAGTCCATAACACTTATGACTTCACAAGCAAAGAGCAGTGCCTAGTCACACATCAGTGCTACCCAAGTGAAATTGAAAGTTGGAGAACAACTTTCAATCCTACAATCCGTGAATGGTGTTACAATGAATGTATAATTCCTTTGTCACTAATGTCCTGAATGAACTCAAGGCATGGTACAGTCATCCTTTCAACGTTCATCCATTTCCTTGATCTCAGAGTAGACTGGGTGAGATGTGTGTGGCATCAATATCACATATTGATTCACACATGCATGCACATGCCTTTCTCAATCCTACTCATCAAGTGGCCATGGACATCAAACTCCCTTAGGAGGGACAAATCCCATATCTATCCCTCACCCCTCAAAGACCCCATGTGTCAAAGTCACCCAATCATCACCTTTATAAGAACCCATGTATTAGGACTGTGTTTGATGATGTCAAAGTGTACCCAATGACATGTGTTGAGTGTAGTGATTTCAAGTCGAAGAATCACACTCACCACCATCACTGTGAGAGCTGATTGTGACTACCAAATCATGGTTCCATGTGTCACTCTCACGGTGGGTCTGTATGATACACTTGTTCTCTAATAAGTACCTATGTTCTTGGTTTGATATCACTATATCATGACTAATGAGATTCTGTCATCAACCAACACACAATCTAGTCTTTAGTGTTATTGATGTCTATGGTTATTTCCTCAATAACAACAGAGTAGGTACTGAAGAAGAAAGTACACTCTTAACATCTGTATGATGTCATCATTTAGGTCCTCAACCCAAAAGCATACGTCATTGAGTAAAACAATTCTTTTGACAACTATCATGTTACACTATCATCTCAAAAATAGTTAAAACATATAGATCGGAAATTTCCTTTATTATTATTCAAATCATTTACAAAGTATCCCATTACAATCATCACATGACTTGCTCTATGGACATACATGCCAACAGACTCCCACTTTCACTTAGAGCCAGTCACCTCGGAACCTCAATTCTTGTGACCTAGCATGACCATCATGCTTCTGCTGAGAAAGGGCCTTAGTCTGTGGATCAGCTATATTGTCTTCAGTTGGTACTTTGCAAATCTTCACATCACCTCACTGTATGATCTCTCATATGAGATGGAAGCGTCATAGTATGTGCTTGGACCGCTGATGTGATCTGGGCTCCTTAGTTTGAGCAATAGCTCCATTATTGTCACAATAAAGCTCAATTGCATCATAGCTACTGGGAATTACACCAAGTTCAGTGATGAACTTCTTGATCCACACAGCCTCCTTTGCTGCATGTGAAGCAGCAATATACGCAACCTGTATAGTAGAATCGACAACTGTTTCTTTCTTGAAACTCTTCCAGCTCACAACTCCATTGTTTAGGCAAAATACAAATCCTGATTTTGATATGTAATCATCTTTGTCAGTTTGGAAGCTTGTATCGGTGTAACCCCTTACTACCAATTCTTCCTCACCGTCATATATAAGGAATTGATCCTTAGTCCTTTGCAAGTACTTGAGGATGTTCTTTACGGTTGTCTAGTGATCATCCCCAGGATCTGACGGGTACCTTCTCGTCATGCTAAGGGCATACGAGACATCTGGGCGTGTGCACAACATAGCGTACATGATGGATCTGATGGATGATGTATATGGGATCCCATTCATATGCTTCCTCTCTTCACAAGATTGGGGACATTGAGCTCTAGAGATAGTGACTCCATGTAGCATGGGGATGTTGCCTCTCTTTGAGTTCTCCATGCTGAACCGCTTCAACACTTTGTCAATGTATGTGCTTTGACTTAGTCTGAGAAGCCTTTTAGATCTATCTATATATATCTTAATACCTAGAATGTAGGATGCTTCTCCTAAGTCCTTCATTTAGAAAGTATTCCCAAGCCGTCTTTACCTTATCTAAGGTTGAGACATCATTCCCCATCAATAGTATGTCATCTACATACAATATGAGGAATGTAATCATCCTCACACTAACCTTCTTGTACACACAAGGTTCATCTTCATTTTTAATAAAGCCAAACATTTTGAATTCTTTGTCAAATTAAAGATTCCAACTCCGAGATGCTTGCTTCAATCCATAGATTGACTTTTGCAGCTTACAGACTTTATTGGCATTCTTTGGTTCTACAAAACCTTCAGGTTGTGTCATGTACACATCCTCATGAATATTCCCATTAAGGAATGTGGTTTTAACATCCATTTTCCAAATCTCATAGTCATAGTAAGCCGCAATAGCAAGCATGATCCTGATGGACTTAATCATGGCAACTGGAGAAAAAGTTTCATCATAGTCAACACAAACAGGGAAATGCTACCAGAATTTTCTTGAAAACCAAATACACATTATACACTTACATCCTAAGTGAGATTAGGTGTTCAAGAACAGTCCCAAACCGGGGACTATCCAAGATTTACTCCTAATGAGAAAATCTTGGACGGGTTTCTAGGCCAACAAATACATGTGTTGTCATTCTATAACATTGATTTCAACATTTCAAGTGTCCATGCATGTTCATCATCAAGATAAAGATTACACATAAATTAGTATGACCTAGGGATGGATAGATTCATAATTGATTTCAAAATTTCAAACTAGATCATGCATTATCATCAATCTACATCATACAATAGGGATTCTTGTAGACGTTAGGGTGACACATCACTATAAAATCAGAGATTTAACATTAGGGTTTTAATATCTTACATAGATTGATCACAAGATTTCAGTAATATAGTTAATTCAAGATTATGTTGAAATGTGTATTAGGGTTTTAATATATTAATTCAACATGCATCAAAATTTACAGAATTAGGTCAAGTATTAGTATTCAATTGCAAATGTATCTTCTTCTTCCTCCTGCTCCCTCTTAGATGGCTATTGGATTAAAGCAAGGCCATAACTGTGTGGGCTGGCCATGGCCATGGTTGTGTTGGCCTACCACGGCTGTGCTGGCCAGCACGACCGTGTTTCCTAGGGGAAGCTCGGCCATGCTGGCCAGCACGACTGTGGTAGGCCAACACAGCCACGGCCATGGTCAGCCCACAGGGTCGTGGCCTTGCTTTAATCCAACAACCATCTGAGAGGCAGCAGGAGGAAGAAGAAGAGGTGAAATCCCACGCGGAGTAGGGTACCTACTTGAGGGCGGAGGAAGAAGAGCGGGAGCAGGTACCTTCGGGCAACCGGTGAGGAGAGCAGGGCAACCGGAGGCAGGAGGAGTAGGAGGACCAGGAGGAGCAGGAGACCTCCGGTGAGAAGAGCAATAGCAGCAGCGGCGTCGGTGAGGAGAGCAGCGGTAGTAGAGGCATCGGCGGTGAGTAGAGAAGGAGAGGCAGGTGGCGGCAGTGGCGAGTAGCTACAGCAGCCATAGGCGGCGGCACGGAGGCGACATCAACAGCAGGAAGCGGCGATGCAGTAGGGGTCGGGAATCAGAGCAAAATCGATCGATGAAACAGAAGAAAGGAAAGATTCTGCTATGCATGGGGGCTATTAAGTTACTAAAAGGCGTTGGTTATCCATAACAACCAACGCCTTTATTATTACGCGTCGGTTATCCAAAGACAACCGACGTCAATTGGACATTCATTTACCCTAATTTTTTTGGCGGGGACAGCGCGCAGACCCTTATAACGTCAGTTACTCTAAGAAAATCGACACCCATATTGGAACTTTTGGCACAAATTTTATCTTCATTCAGCGTCATTTATTAGGTAAAACACTAACGTTGTATCTAATACTCTGGCACAATTTTGTTTTGCTCGAAAAAATTGGATTTCATGGGCTGCTTTAGGCGTCGGTTTCATTTCTTCAACTGACACTGAATGAAAAGTGATACCCGTGTCTGGTTGGTCTTCAAATATAGATGTTGGATGTCCTTATTAACTGATGTTTAATGTTAACAACGTTGGTTTTACTAAAAAACCGATGCCTCTAAAAGCGACGTTGAACACTGTTTTTGTAGTAGTGCTTGTATATGCCTTGTGTCATAGATCCATTCTAGTGTTAGGAGGTGCTTGATGGTGAAATGAGTATTCCTCTAAAGAAGCACAGAGTTCTATACTATTTAGTATATGCATGTTCACAGGGATGTCTATGATCATACCCTAGTAGGGGAACGGTTAAGGTTGTATTGCAGATGATATGATTCAATATATATGATATGATTTGAGAATTTTTGTAGCCATACCTTGGTAGGAGGATAGTTGTGGTTGTACCTCAGATGTTCAGTTTTGTATACCCTAATTCACAAGTATCGTGACTTTTAAGGACGGACTAGGATGTTCACTAGTATCATGACCTATATACCAAGGAAAGACTAGGTTGTTTTGCAACTTGACCTTATGTGTCGTTGCGAAGGGCTCATACTGACCAAGGGAGGCTGTGATCTAAGGATTTTGGATCTCCTATTGATCTTGTATGGCAATACTTTTTGACTTAGTAGTGGTCATTTGGAGTATCAGTGCTATACCTCATCTCCTCATGGCTTGATTATAAGACATAATACATCTAGATAGTATATTCACTTAGGGATAAACATGATTCACATTGGTTTTTTCCCTTGCCTTGTTCTTGAACTATTCAGTTGTATTATATGCGGTAAGAGAAATCAACTATTATACATGTTCTTCATATTCCTTCTAAAAGTATAAGATGTTCTAATTATCAGTTGTAGTTTCTTAATTTGCTTAGCTGGTGCAATCAATTTTTACTTATTCATTTAGCTAAATCTACTCACAATGCTTAATTTTCTATAATCTATCTGTGCTAATAATAATTGTTAGAGGAGATTTATATCTATCACTGGGACGTTGGTCTCACTGCATGGGTGTCCACACCTTTTAGGTGGTCGTGCATGATGTGGTAGAGATTTTGTGAATGAGGAAGAGCTGCATGGAGATGAGTAGTAGTTGTAGGTTGGATATGTTTCTAGTCTTTTGTAGTAGTCCTATGTGTCGTCCATGTACTCTCACATCCTAGATGGGTGTTTCATAGATGTTTGTGCATTGATATGAGGTTTTTGGTAGTATGACATGGTTGTACATATATGGCTTGTATATGTAAACATGTTATCTTTTGTAACATGTTTTTGGTAGGATAGCCATTGTACACTGATGTATATACTTTTATGGTATGATATGTGATACATGTGATGGAAGGTTGTGAACCTTGATGTTTATGTTTCCTCTTGATATGGTCATAAGAAAGTAGTTTTAATTTACCCTATATGGTGGTAATATACTTATCTAGTAGTTGATTCCATGCTTTGTTTTGAGTAATCTTGCTTTTGTGGCAGTGAGTCATCACTATTTGGTTGGTATTAGATATTTATGTTTGTTGAGTCTAAAGGGGCATAGGACTAGGGTTTGTGTTTATTCTTGCATTATCCAACATATCTGATCGTAGCTTCTTCTTATGCAGAAGTAGAAGAGGATATGTTCGGAGAACACAAACAACATGCTGAGAGTAGTGTTGTTGCACCAGGAGGTGGTGCTAGGAGGCAGGCTAGAGTAGATGGAGTGCCTAAAGTGCCTCAGATCAACCCACCAACCATAGCCAACCCTACATTTCAGTCCATGTTTGGACGGTTTATGGCTGCAATTTTGCATATGACAGATAGGGTGCCCATACTTTAAGCAAGGGAAGTTGTTCCCAATGTGGAATCCCAGAGTTCTAGGAAGGCCTTTGAGATGTTGTGATGTGTTGGAGCATTAGATCATGTGGCTATAGAGGACCCAACCGATGTAGATATGTGGTTGATGGAGATGGAGAATGCCTTTAAGATCCTCAATATCCCAAAGGAGGATAAGGTGAAGCACGCATTATATCTGCTGAAGGGCAGTGTTGGCCATTAGTGTGCCATTGAGGAGGAAAAGATGACTAGAGTGGTGATCAGTTGGGAGGATTTTGGATGTGAGTTTGTGAGTTGATACTTCCCAGAGACATACATGGATGAGAAGATCTTCCAGTTTGAGAAGATATGATAGGGATCTATGACAATCAATAAGTATGACACGAAGTTTATGTAGTTGTTGAGGTTTTTTCCTCACATGGATGTGACATATAAGGAGAGGATTTGACATTTTGAGAAGGGTTTGAGCTCAGAGTTGATGACTATGGTGTCATCTTTGGAGAACAGGGAGAAGTTTGCAACATTTGTGGAGTCAGTGAGACGGATAGAGCAGTCAGCCATAGAGAAGGGAGAGGTGAATGCTAAGAAGAGACCGGCTCAGTTTCGGGGGAAGTCTTGTGGATGCTTAAAAAATCCAAGGTTCTTGTTTCCTTAGTCACGGTAGAGATCAGTCATTCTATCTCAGTGGTCGTTGAGGAAAGGTAGAGGTCGTAGCTTTCCTCTAACAGGAGCTCACAGTGCGACATTAGTATCTGTGACAAGGTCGTATAGACCATAGTATGACTTAAGGACTTGCCATAAGTGTGGACACATAGGGCGCATCAGATGGTCTTGTTCTATGAAGGATGAAGAGGTGATGTAACAACTGAGATAGAGTCAGCAAGGTTCATAGTAGTGACAATAGTTCAGTAGTGGTGGAGGTAGGTGATGCAGTCAGGCATTACAAGCAGGATCGTCTGGGTAGGCCAGCAGAGGAAGGGGATGAAAATAGGCAATGGCTCGATTCTACACCATGAGTTATCCATAAGGAGTGGTCAATCCATGGGTTGTGATAGGTCAGATGGAGTTTTTTCATTTTGATTTTTCTTCTTCCTGCTTTATATATGTTTTGGTTGACCCAGGTGAAACACACTCTTTTATCACTAGAGAAGAGATAGCTAGTTGTTGCTTGCATGTTAGTCGTAGATCCAATAGTCTTTGCTTAGAAACCTCTTTTGTTGGATTCATCGAGTTGTGGGAGGTTTGTCCATGTTGCATTCTTTCTTTCTCACAATGCAACATTTACATGGATACTACGTGATCCTTAGAATGTATACCATGAAGAAGTTCCAAATGGTCTGTGAGTATAGTTCCAAGGTGGTGATGTTCTTTGACGGTGATGTTTTGTGGGCCTTCCATGGATATATGAATATTCTCTCAATGTTCTTGGTGTTAGCGATGATGGTAGAGAGGCTGATAAGGTAGGGTTGTGAGGCTTTCTTGATGCATGTAGTAGATACAAAGGTGATGAGTACTAGTATACAAGAGCTGCCAGTGGTCTGAGAGTTTGAAGATGTGTTTCCAAACAAGTTTCCCGATATGTCCCCTCCTAGAGAGATTGACTTTAAGATCAATTTGTTTCCTGGTAAATAGTCGATAGCACAATCATTGTACAGGATTACTCCATCTGAGATGTAAGAGTTGAAGAATCATTGATAAGAGCTTCTAGAGAAGGGCTTTATTAGACTGAACACTTCCTCTTAGGGTGCTCCCATGTTGTTTGTGAAGAACAAAGATGGTTCTTTGAGATTGTGCATCGATTACTGATAGTTGAACAAGATGATGATAAAAAACAAGTAACCTCTGCCGATGATAGATGATATGTTTGATAAGTTGAGAGGTGTTGTAGTGTTCTCTAAGATAGACCTAAGATCATGATACATCAGTTTTAGATAAAGGTATATTAGATACACAAGTCATATTTTAGGATGAGATATGGTCACTATGAGTTTGTGGTTATGTTATTTGAGCTAACCAATGCACCAACAACATTCATGGACATGATGAAAAAGAAGTTCTAGCCTTATATTTATCATTTTTTAGTTGTATTCATCTACGTCACCCTGATATACTCTAGAGACATCTACCAGCAAGAACAACATCTATGATAGGCTTTGACGTTGTTGAGGCAACACAAGTTGTATTCCCTATTTAGTAAGTGTGGGTTGTGGTTCAAAGAGGTGTCCTTTCTTCAATATGTGATATTTGTTGAAGGTGTTTGTGTTGATCCAAAGAAGGTTTTGTTAGTGCTAGGGCAAGAGAAGTCTAAGAATCTAATAGATGTTTGCAGTTTCCTAGGTCTGGCAGGCTTTTATAGGAGGTTTATTAAGAATTCCAATGGTATGGTGTTACCCTTATCAAAGATGACAAGGAAATGTGTACCTTTCTCTTGGGATTGCAAGTGTTAGCATTCTTTCCAGCTCTTGATGGAGAAGTGAACCAGTGCACCAGTGTTAGTATTGCTTGAGCAAGGGAAAGGCTATATCATCTTTTGTGATGCATCAAAGAATGGTTTGGGGTATGTGGTTATGCAGGATAAAAATGTGATTTATTTTTCTTTGCAACAGCTTAAGAAACACAAGGAGAATTAACTCTTGCATGATCTAGAGCTTCCAGCTACGGCCCATGCTTTGAATAATTGGATACACTACCTTATTGGGAAGAAGCGTCAGATCTTCACCAACCACGAGAACCTATAGTACATCTTCTCAAAGAAGGAGTTGAATATGCGCCAGTGACATTGAATGGAGTAGATCAAAGATTATGATTTCACCATTGACTACCCTCTAGGGAAGGTGAAAGTGGTGGCATATGCACTTAGTTGGAAGTCTTCTTCATCATAATCTACTGGCAAGGAACTCTTATGTTCCTTGGTGTGCCTTAAAGAGATATGTTGGTGATATTGCATCAGATGAAATGTAATGTTGGAGGTATCCTTGGTGGTAGGCTTGGTAGTGCAGTTGTAGGTGAAGCCTACATTGAGGCAAAAGATTAGAAATGTGTAGTAGTTGATATTGTGATACAGTAGCTCCGAGCAGAGTTTGGCAGTGAGAAGCATGATGACTTCCATGAGTCAGAGGATGGTATAGTGTGTTACCACGATCGAGCAATGGTTCATGATGTTGATGGTCTAAGGAAGATGGTTTTGGAGGAGACTCACTCCTCAATGTAAGATATGCATCCAGGTAGCACCAAGATGTACCATAACTTGAAGGATTTGTATTGGTGGCTTGGCTTGAAGCATGACATGGATTAGTTTGTGGTATGGTATCATGTATGCTAGTAGGTCAAGGCAGAACATCAGAAACCTACATGGACGATGTAATTGTTGCCTATACTGCAATGCAAGTTGTATTAAGAGATTTTGTTCTATAATTTTTTGGCAGTTGGGATGTCCACCTCAGTTTTATAGAGTTTTCTTACAACAATAGCTACTGGAGGAATATCAATATGGAACCTTATGAGGCTTTGTATGGGAGATGTTGTCAGTCTATGTTGTGTTGGTATAAAATGGGTGAGTATTAGCTTTTGGGGCCTCAGGTTGTATAGCAGACAATATGGAAGATTAAGATGATACAAGAATAGTTGATGGAAGCCTAGGACAGATAGAAGTCTTATAATGATAATCATCAGAGGTTGTTGGAGTTCCAAGTGGGGGACTAGGCGTACCTCAAACTCTCTCCTTGGAAAGGCGTGCTGAGGTTTGTAAGAAGGGTAAGTTGGCTCCCACGTTCATGGGACCTTACCTTGTGGTGACACATTTTGCGAAGGTGGCTTACAAGTTGGAGTTACTGCCTGAGTTACACAAGTTGTATCCTATATTTCATGTTTTGATATGGATGAAGTGTCATCCTAACATCGAGTTGGTTTTGCAGCCTATAGTGTTGAGTTGGAGGAGGACATATCATATGTGCAGGGTCATGTGTTGATCCTTGATAGAAGGGTGAAGAAGTTGAAGAAGAAGGATATAGTGTTGGTAAAGGCATTGTGGCATCACCACAGTGTGGAAGAAGCCACGTGGGAGTTAGAGGACTATATGCGTAAGATGTAACCATCTCTTTTCACGTAGGATTTCAGGGAAAATATCTTTGTTAGGGGTTTATGATTGTAAGTCCACTGACCTTGCTTTCTTGTTGATCTTACTTGTTTAGCATAATAAGATGCTTGAAACCATAATCTAATTTTTTAGGTTCTTTAATAACATGTGACATGCTTATGTTTTAAGTTTGGTCATGTTTAGTTGATGACTGAACTAGTTATGCTATATGTATGCTTGTTTTGGACCAAGTTGCAATTTTTGACCATGTTGAGGGTTTTTCATGCATTTTGTCACATGTTTGATGTGCCATAGATGTTTTGGCATCATGTTGGAGAGATTACATTCTTTCTTGGTATAATGTGTTTTTTCTCACAGAAGTTCCCTTCAGCCAATGAGCCTTGTGGGTTGTGTTCTCTTTGATCGATGGTCCTTTGGACCAAGTGAAGTCACTGATCTACTTTGGTTTTCACGACCCTTGTTGTATGTGCATGTTTAGTGCTTGCATGGATGTTCTATGATGGACAAGTGGCATGCTTAGTTGGACACCTATGTTTCCTTATCTCTCTCCCACCCTTGGATATATCTAACTCCCTCCTTGCATGCATATGATCCTTTTGCATCCTCTATTTCTCTCCTCTTTCTATGAGCTCATCCCTCTTTTTTGTTTGACAGGGAAATAGATATACCTAGGAGAAAGGAGGTTGAATCTTTCATGTGTGGGTCTAGAGTTGGACCTACTCTCTTTTGGTGACCCTTGGTGTTCCTTGACCTTGGTAAGTGAACTCTCCCTGGTTTTGTTTTCTTACAACTCTATCCCTATTTTCTTTCCCTTAGAAGAAGTAATGGTTTACCATGGTGGTGCTTTCTGTGGAACTTCTCTCTTTATGGTGGAATCGGTTGTCTTTCATGGTAGTACCTAGTGAAATGAGGACCTCCTCTCTCTTTTCCTACTTTTTGGTCTAGGGTTACCCTTCTTCTTGGTTCATCTTCAACCTATGGTTATGTTTCATCTTTGAGGTGATGTTATCTTGGGTCTGGAGTTGAACAAGCTAGGGTTTTCTTCCTCCTTTGGATCTTCTTGCTTGTGGAGTAATTTTTCCCCTTTAGTCCATGGTGAGTTATATAACTTTCCCCTCATTTATTGTTACACTCATATTGCATGTGAATGTGAATGATCTATATTGAAAATGTGATTATAAATAGTATGGTGATGATATCATGTACTAGGGTTTACTATCAAAATTATCCTTTTGCAAATAACTTCTTTTCCTAAACCCTAATTTTTATAACCAAAAAACTTATAATTGGTGGAAGTGTAGTTTCTTACATGCACATGGTCAAATATGGGTTTCCCATCATGCTCACCGCTCAATTTCTCTCTCTTGAGGATGAAAGGTTTTGGATTTATGATATGTTTTGATATGTTTATTCTTCCTCCCTTGAATAAGGGTTTGTTTCCATTTGTGATTGATTAGGTTTTAGGGTTTTGATAATGACTATCTTACCTTGTGCTTCACCCCTTGAAGTTTCCATTTTGTGTTAACAAGCAACCTATTTGAATCACGTTGAAGGTGGTTTTTCTCTCTCTTGATGTTCCTCATGAGGTGGCTTATGTGGATGGATGGTATAACTATTTTTTGGTTTCTAAATATGGTGTCCTTGTGCAGTTTCTAGGGTGGTATACCCCCTTCGATTGATGAGTTTTCCTTGATTCTTATGTTGTAAAGTTTTCCTCCTTGTAAATAGTTGTTGTTGATCTTCTCTTTGCTCGAAGACTGGCTTGAGTCCCTTCAATAGATGGATTGTCTTGGTCTTCTTCAATAGCCTAGTCTAGATCATTGAGGTCATTGAAGATATGTGACCGATAAAGGGTCAACCTAGCCTATGCAGTCATTGATGTTGGACCCTCTCAAAAGTCGATGAACTAGAGTCCAACCCTTGTGATCTACAGACATAGTCCTAAGGTTTTCTATGGTTATGATATTATGTTTTTCAGCAACCATTACCCTATGATCGCTGCATTTGTTCCATGTGTTTTTCAGTAGTCTTTTGGTGGTTGACCTTGGTGATAATAACCTTGGCCTATATGTTCCATGAACATGGGAGGTAGTGATAATTAGGGCATGGTGTTAGTTGTTGGTTTAGAACTCTAATATGGTTGATAAGTTGAAATTTGACCCTAATTTAAAGCATGTGATAGTGTTTCTTGGTCAACTTGAGTATCTCACATGATAATAAAGTATTTCTCTCTCCTACATGTGTAACCCTAATATTGTAGGTTGAATGAACATCATAGCTTGTAATTGGTGTGATTGTGAATATGAGCCTTGATAAGGCATGATGAGATAGTGATGTCATGCAGGAACTATGCGATTAGGTCATATGACCGTGGAAGAGGCTTAGTGCCTAATTTGAGGTTATACTCTTTAGTTTTGTGATGAGGGATTTGTTATTACATAGAAATGTGATGATGGTACTAGTCGTGTTTATGGAAGTAAGACTATCATGTGTTGGTGTGATCAACTTTGTGCTTATACATGTTATATATTTTGATGTTGCAATCGACCCTTATCTTTGTAGAATCTATTTAGGGTTTGTACGTTGTAACTTGATTGATCCATTTAAAAGACACCCAAATGACAATAATTAATCAAGTGAAACCCTAATCATGTAGATGCCATGTGCCATAGATCCATTTATGTGTAAGGATTTGCTGGATGGTGAAATGAGTATTAAGCTCAGAGTTGTATATTGTTGAGTATATGCATGTTCACAAGGATAGCTATGACCATACCCCGGAAGGGGAACGGTTGAAGTTGTATCCCAGATGATATGATTCAGCATATGTGATATGATTTGAGGATGGTTGCGATCATACCTCGTCAAGTGGACAACTACGGTTGTACCTCAGATGTTTGGGTTTGTATACCCTAGTTTCACTAGTATCGTGACCTACGAAGAACGGAGTAGGTTGTTCACTACTGTCATGACCTATATAACAAGGGCAGACTAGGTTATTTTGTAGCTTGACCATATGTGCCATAGCTATGGACTCGTACTGATGGATAAGGGATGTGATCTGAGGATTCCATATCTCCTAAATATCTTATATGGCACTAATTCTAACTTAGCATTGGTCATTTGGAGTATTAGTGTTAAACCTCTTCTCCTCTGGGCTGAATTAAAAGATGAAATACAGTCAGATAGTATATTTGCTAAGGGTTAAACACAATTCACATTGGTGTTGCCCTTGCCTTGTTCTTGTATTATTCAATTATATTATAATGTGGTAAGAGAAATCAACTGTTATACATGTACTTCATATTTCCTTTAAAATCATATGATGTTCTAATTATCAGTTGTACTTGCTTAATCTTCTAAGCTAGTGTAAATAGTTTTTAATTATCCATTTAGCTAAATGTTCTCATAATGCTTAATTTGTTATAATCTATATGTGTTAATAACAGTTTTTGGAAGAGAGTTATATCATAGTGGGATGTTGGTCTCACCCCATGGGTTTCCACACCTTTTAGGTATCCATGCATGACATGGTAGAGATCATGCGGATGAGGAAGAGCAACAAGGAGATCAGTAGTTGTTAAAGGTTGGATATGGTGCTGTTTTTTTTTACAATAGAGTCTTAAGAGTCGTCCCTGCACTCATAAGTACTGGAAGGGTGTTCTGTAGATGTTTGTACATCGATATGAGGTTTTTGGTAGTATTCCATGGTTGTACATGTATGACTTGTATATGTGAACAAGTTATATTATACAATAGGCTTGTGGAAGGATGTCCATTGTATAGTGATGTGTATACCTTTATGGTACGATATGTGATACATGTGATGTAAGGTTGTGAACCTTGATGTTTATATTTCTGCTTGAGCTGGTTATATCAAATTGACTTTAAATTACCCTAGTTTGTTGTAATAAGCTTGTTTAGTAGTTGATTATCTGCTTTGTTGCGAGTGATGTTTCTTTTGTTGTGATGGATCGTCATAGTAAAAAGGTAATGCAACAATGTGGCAGGGTACTAAGGAATTACATGACAACTCTGACAAGAGAATACATACAAAAAGTTGATAACAAGAAGTCAACCACTGATAAATGGAACTGTCTTGACCTGAAGGTGTGAGAGGTGTTTGTTGCAAAGGGGAAAACTGGCAAATTCAAGGTATTAAGACTCGTTCATCATATTGATTTTATTAATGTAATACATACGTAACATATTGTTTGGACTGACCAGGCTATAAACGATGTTCAAAGAGAGCGATGCGAAAAGAATGTGCACAACTACATGATGGGTCGAGGTGGCTATGCAAATCTTTGCCAAAATCTATTGCAGATGTCTTCTTCTTAGGATCCTACTCTTGAGACTGTTGAGTCCTCTACTACTACTAAACCTCTACTTTGCCATGATATATAAATAGCTAGGAAGTAAACCAAATCTGGAGAAATTACCAACCCCACGACTATTAATGCGGCTGTAAAAATGGTAAAATTCAACTCTCAGAGCAATTAGTAATGATAATTATTATATTTTAATTTGCAATTACTAATTATTATGATTAGAGGGAGCTCCACGACCAAAGGAAACAAGGCAAGTTCATCGCTGAGGGCACAAGGGATGAATTGATAGTTGTTGTAGGTAACCCAGAGTATCCTAGGCATTTTAAGGTTCTTGGCACTTATGTCGATATAAGAGCCTTCTTTGGGCCATCAGAGTAGAAGCACAAAGGGGGACTCTTAGAAAATGTAAAAGAGCTAATTGCAAAGGGTATAGAAGAAGCAATGAGCAGGTATCAATCTTCACAAACAAAACATGTATCACCCCTCTCTTCATACTAGGTGGACCCTCCTACGACACAGGTGGTTGGGAGTAATTCCATTAACCCACCACCTAGCTTTCCCATTGTAAGTATTTTTATGACATAATAGTCTTTCAAAATGATTTGTATAATATGTTTGAGTTTAGGAATATATATAACACTCTATACAAATTTGTTGGGGTTGAGGCCATCCCATCTTAGATTACTACCATATGTCATTTCAATGGGCAAGGCTTACCCACGCCTTGAAGGTGACATGATTCATGGTGCAATGTTGCCCGCTAATGCGGTTTGCATGATGTTGAGACTTGTCTACGATGCTTGGAATCATACTGCACTACCACATGACACCTCGAGCACAAGACAATAGGTGAAAGATAAGATTGTGTGGTCGTGTGGCCAATAGCAGGAGTTGTCTATACTAGTGTCTGCTAAATTTACATTGGGTTTTGTATATTTATATATATGACACCATTAATATGATATTATATATATGTAGTACATAGTGCTTAAGAAACCACTTACAGCTCATCCTCCACCTCCTCCTTAATTTTCTAGTTCAATTACAAAAGACCTATTCGACTTGCTTGGTCCTCAATGAAGGGGTATGGAATTATGGATAGGAGAACATGAAGAAGGGTTTTCTATGATGGTCCATATTAAGGAGGACCATTTTAGGTCAACCTCATAATACTAATATATTTTTGTAAGATGTTTTGGAGATACTTACTTATCCTTGATTGAGTACATTTATGATAGAACTTTGGATATGGTGAGATATTATATAGTCAAATACCTCTTTATATATATGTTAATCCACTTTCTTATATATTAACAAATACATGATATATGTTTTGTAGCCACTAACATAGGGTTTGTATAAAGTTTACACTGCCCCATGTGGCATTTTTAGCTCCATCATTGATTATTCGTGTAATTAATGACCCTGCATCTATCTCTCAATACTTCTCTACCGCATTTAAATTTTTCAGTAACAGAAAAAGAGTGTGATGGTATCTCTGCACAATGTTGGGTAAGTTTACTTACAATTGCGTATAATTTTTAACTTATGAATTACATTTTAGTGTTGATTTTGAATTTTATTTTGTTTGCCTTCTTTTCATGCAGGAATAACCATTGAGTGTTATTGGTTATTATCCCCGTGAAGCTAACTTTTATAATCTAGATCCTAAGGGTGACAAAGTAGACAATGGGGGACACGAATAGAAAAAGGCTAGATCCTAAGGGTGACGAAGTAGAAAATGGGGGACACGAATAGAAAATGGCATAATTCACGTGACTACATTTTTATATTTATATATGTTAACATAGATTATTACGTGACTATTCACTAATACAATTTAATGTGTTACATTAACGAATAGGGCTAGAAAAGATTTCAAAAAGACTGGAGGAAAGGTGGACAGTAAAAAGAAAGGAATAGATTGGACTAATCTTCAGGTAGTTTTCTGCCACACATGCATATTTTTTCCAACTATGCTTACTTTTATTTATTAAAAATTTATATGTTGAATTTATAGTATCATGTACAAGACAATACTTGGGCATGTGGATACTACGTGATGTGGTATATGGACATGATTGTTAGATATGGGGCACTAGACATAAATTGCATAGAAAATGTAATATATATAGAGTCAGGCTAGAATACACTCGAGTGTATCCGAAGCGGAATACACTCAAGTAGATTTTCATGATGCAATATTTTTTTAAAATCTAATCCATTGATCTTCTTAAACATCTCGTGAACAACTCATATGCAAAATTTGAGCACATTTGGAAATGTATAGCTCATGTTATGAAGACCGCAAAAATTATGCATTTCAAATTAGTTTCGCGCGTCGATTTTGTTGCCCTTGGATGAGTGACTTACACTCATCCAAATGGGCTCAAAATTTGTATGTAGCCTAGTTATAGAATAATGGTGAAGATCAATGGTTTACATTTTTCAAAACATAGTCTTGATATTCAAACACACTTGAGTGTATTTGTGCGATCCGTACACTCGAGTGTATTCTAGCCTGACTCTCTCTCTCTCTCTCTCTCTCTATATATATATATATATATATATATATATATAATCTTGATCATAATAAGTATATAGTTTCATTAGATAATATGAAAAATATCAAACTTTCGAATTATATATTTCATTATATTTGCAGGTGTTTAAAACAAAATTCTAGATGGGAGAAACGCTAGATGACATACAAAAGCCCTATATGATAGAACAAATAGATGAGATACGAGAACAATGGGCAAAAGCCTTCATTAGGGATGTCAGTTTTCAATTTGATTGGGATTGAAGAATGACTTCTAAACTTTGATGTGATTATTTCTATATACATGTGCTTATGACATCTGCAATTTTAAATTTGATGTGAGTAAATTATTGGTGCATATGTATGAATATATAATGTGTGTGAATGTGAAGATGAATGAATACAACGAGAATTGTATTTCTACATGTCATGAGAATGGAATTTGTGCATATGTAAATGAAGTATCATGTGTGTGAATGAATGTTAACATGAAATCAAATTATGTTTGAACATGTGATGAGAATGAAATTTGTGAATGGATATTGAATGTGGGTGGATTGTGTTTGTTGTTGCAAGTTTTTGCAGGTTGTTTGATGGCCTATTGTTTAGCTTAACTCACATATGATGTTAATGTGTAGTTTAAAATGATAGGTTCCGCATCCTACCGACGAGCCGAACAATAGGTCTTCAAACCTTCTATTTCAAAAAAAACAAAAGTTAGTCACAGGTTGTCACAAAAAAACCGACATCTAAGGTCTTTGACGTTGGTTTACAGTGAAAAACTGACATTATAGGGCTAACCAGAATGACTGTGTTGCACAACACGACCATTCTGGGCAGCACAATCATAGTCATTGGCATCTATGAAGTGGTCGTTGTCTATCTTAATCGTCAGTTTAAGTCCAGTAACTGACGACTATTGTGACACACCGATCGCAAAAACATAATTACTTAAGTGGAAGCATTCACTAAGCAACGAATTACCGAAAATCACTAAAAATTAACACCATTTTACAGAGAGGTCCACACATAGGAAAAACTTCTTTCACAAAGAACTGAAGTAATTTAATTACATACTAGTTCACAAGTACATGTCCTGTATCATCTTTTTCTGAGAATTGCAAGCATCAACTACCCTATTAAACTAAACATAGGTAGTATAAAATCTCGAGGAACCTTGCCCAAATTTTGAAAGCACTATCTACTACACCGAGGACCTGAGAGTACAGAGACGACACATAAGACTTCTTTGTACATCTATACAAGGCATATCAACTAGTGTCTCCACCTGAGACTTCACTACTGTCCCTGCTGTTGTTGTTGATGTCCTTCACCTACTGAAGGATTCCTGCCTCCTTATCTGCATCCACCTAAAAAAATGTGGTTTCCACGGGGGTGAGACAATTGTAAATTGTCCCAGTGAGAGATATAACTCCCTGCCAGAAACATTATTATTGCAGTTTAATAGGATAAACCTGGACAGAGGAATCATAATTGTTTAACAGTAGTTATTACAATATTTAACAGATTGGAACATTATTCTTATCTAAAGCAATGTAGTTATAACTTTATAGAGTTGCATGTCTCTTATCCATGACGGAATATGAAGAACATGTATAACATTTATTCACTATAGAGTTATAACCGCAGCATATACTCTCTTCAGGCTTAGATCACATAGCTAATGCCTGACATTGTCTTTGTGGAGTCATCGCATGTAGCCATATTCTTTTAACAAAGTATTGGGATCTTAATCCCTCATCTCATCATGTACATTTCAATTTCTTAACAAGTCCATCATCATGATTATAGAATATGAGTATTCGAACCCTTAACTCATCATAGAATACTTGTTACCGCTTATTAGGTAACTTAATACCTTCAGGTCATCTGACCAAGGATATTATGATTCTTTCTACACAAAGCATTCCACATAGTTCACAAAGCTAATAACACTTCTTGTTACCCCTTAATAAGCAACAAGGCATATTATGGCTTATGAAGCCCATAAACAATTTCAATAATTAAAACATCATATGGCACATAGGGCTCATTAATTTTTAGATTACCTCTCACTGATCAACAAAGCATATGAAGGCTTATAAGGCCTATAAAACATTTTCAATATACATAGCATCATTGCCCCTACTTGTCTATGCTCATCATCTCAATGTACCTACATGATTAGTACTCATGATAACAATCATATATCAGTACCATGCAATACAAGGGTTTTCTTATTACATTCATAACTCATCAATCTATATTTGAGCTTCACATAGGATTACTCTGTGTTAAGACTTCACATAGCATCACCCTGTATTAGGGTTTCACATATCATTACCCTGTATTAGGGTTTATTATATCCTATTACCCAATTTAGGGTTAGGATGCACTATTCACATCAGATTAGGGTTTATCATGTCCTTTTACCTAATTTAGGGTTTACTGTAACATTACATAACATCACCCTGGATTAGGGTTTTGTACCACATTCATCATCCTATATTAGGGACTTACACATCATTACCCTGGATTAGGGTTTTCCATAAATAACCATATAGGTTCTCAAGATCCTATTATTAATGATCAAGTCCTATTTCATTGCTTCACACATCTAGGAATCAATATGGATAACATAAGTATTCAATCATACTTATTTATTCTCATCATTCATCATTAAATGAATTATCAACACAAAGTATGAGTTTCTCTCTCATATTTACCAAAATATGATTGCATCATAGTTTATTGGTTTGGATTAACCTTTTATAAGGCATGTTAGCCTACACTTATCAAAGTGCATTACATCTCAATGTAACAATTGACATGGCACACTTCATGTGTCACTCATCCAAATATATTGGATTTAAAACACATCAAGGTATATCAGTCTTGAGGTGTTGGATGTGATATCTATCATATCTTGATGTATCACTTCCCTCATTAGCTTTATCTTACTTGAGTTCATCCACTTAGCTTTTATTAGGGTATTCCTCATCCTAATACTTTATACACCAGTTCATCACATTTATCATGTAATGTATTGGTCATAAGTCACTTATTTAGAATATACAACCATTGCCAATGATATGGACTCATCCTTGAGTTAGGAACTATTGATATAAGGATATCCATTATCAACCTCTCTAGGTGTTACATTTGTCAATACATTAATCACTATTCTATTATTAGGAATAGGATTTTCCATATTTATAAATTGAGGTTCACATAGCATCTCCCATAACTATGGATTTCACCTAATATCACTCTTCATTAGAGTTTCACATAACATCCTTCTATATCAGGGTTTCACTTAGTATTACCTAAAATTAGGATTTCACTTGACATCTACCTCAATTAGGGTTTCACCTAGCTTTTCCCTAACTTAGGGTTTCACATAGCTTTGCCCTAATTTAGGGTTTCACATAGCTTTGCCCTAATTTAAGGTCAAGGCTCATTAATATTTTCAATGAGGGCTCCATGATCTCATTATTATGGATCAAACCCTGATTACATATTTATTCATAATGAGAGAATTAGGGCTTAATTATATAAGCATTCATCTCTCTCTCATCCTCTCTAGAATGTTCAATACTCTAAGATTGATCTAGGTCAACTCTTCATTTAAGTACACACAGTAAGGGTTAACCATTATGATCACCTTTAGTCTACATCATTATCAATCAAGTAGCTAACTGACCTTTAATCATATTAGGTGTCCAAATGGTTTAACCAATTTGAATCTCAAAAATTCTTGGTCACTTAGACCCCAAATGGTCTTGGTCACTTAGACCTCAAACGGTCTTGACCAATTAAGTTCAAACGGTTTGAAACCGTTTAGCAAGGTTGGTGCTTGAAACCGTTTAGACAAAAACATATTGAAACCGAATGAACTTGGGTCTCCAAATGGTTTGAGACTATTTGGTCCCAAACTTTCTTGAGACTGTTTGATCCCAAACGGTCTTTAGAATGTTTGGACTCAAACGGTCTTAAGACCGTTTGGTCCCAACTCTCTCAAAACCGAATGGACCAAAAAGGGTCTTCCATCACTTAGTCAATTTAGGATTTCAATCATTGAACCATCTATCAATTGAACCACTAATTTATTCTTCAATTGAACCATTGAATCACCCTTCAATTGGAACTTCATTCAGGGTTTTGACCCCAAGTGAACTAGGGTTTATAATCAAGAAACCATCAATTAGGGTTTTGAAATTGAGGAACCATCAATGGTAGACATTATTCAACTAATTCAATTGAAATCATTGGATCATCATCAAACTATGACATGACCTGACCTCAAACGGTCTTGAGGTCATTTGGATGACCTCCAAATGGTGTTGAGACCGTTTGACTCAAACCATCATTGAAATCTATGAAATTCAATTAGGGTTTGCATCATTGAATCAATCATCAATTGAGCTATTGATTGTATTTCAATTTGATATTACTGGATCTTCAACCATCCAATCATACTTCACCATAGATTTCCAAACGGTCTTGGTTGACCTCCAAACGGTATTGAGACCATTTGGGTGACCTCCAAACAGTCTTGAGACCGTTTGGGTTAGTCAACCCAAAAATTAAATCAATCAATGGAGAATTCAGCACTCAACCCGATTAGGGTTTCTAATTGGAGGATTGTAAATATATTGAATCAATCGATTGGATCAATTGGATCATCATCCAACGTATACTAGGGTCCTGACCTCAAATGCTCCACCCATCCAAACGGTCAACCCATCCAAATGGTTTGGAATCCAAACCTCCAAACGGTTTGCAAACCGTTTGGTCTCCAAACGGTTTGCAAACCGTTTGGTCTCCAAACAGTTTGGTAAAACTGTTTGGGCCAAGGTTACAAAACTGTTTGCAAAAGATATTTGTGGAGGTGTGTGCTTATATTGATGTCATCATCATCAATCTATAAATCCACAAAGCTTTCTGTTATTTTCATGGTGATTGCAACAATCATTCAAATAAAATTTTGGGAATAAAGAAGGAATCAATAATTGTTAAAGATATGGAATCAATAACAAAGTTCAAGGGTTCAAGTTATATAACCCGCTTTCAATTGAGCTTCCAATCTTCAACCTCCACGTATGTAATGGTGAAAGCAACACCTTTCACTATCCCAAGCTCGTCCTTAAGCTTTGAGTGAAAAGGAATGGCTAGAATTGAAGATGGAATGGAGATAAGAAGAACTCATGCATTGATTTTCAATTTCTACCATGGAATCAAGGTGAAAGAAGGTCAAGAAGCTTACCAAAATGTTGGGGGTCGTCCTCCTATTGCTCCAAGCTTCCTTGGTCGTTTTCACAAGAAATAAGTTAAAGTGGTTTCGAAATTACCCTTTCAAATCATGGATAAAGGAGCATATATATGAAGTTTATTGAAAATTCATTTAAGAGAGAGAAAGTAGAGATTATCTCCTCCATTTCCTAGCCACTTGCTCCCTTCCCTTCCTTAGATATGAGTCTATCTTCATTGCCTCATATTCCTCTCAATTATCCACGATTTAAGGGAAAACAAACTAAGCACCTTAAATCATATTATAATAATATCCATAAGTGAGTGGATATTTCTTTTTCTTATAATAATGTGAGTGGGTTCTTCACCTCCTTAAGATATTTTCGTTGCTTTTGCAAGGACCAAGGACGTCCACATATATTTATTTCAACCAACACAATTTTGGTTGAAAGTCACTTCAATTAACATATTTATTTTTGCATTAAATTGAAGTAAAGTCCCAATTATGCTTAAATATTGATTATTTTAATATCATGATTCTCTCTCCTTCAAAGAGGTACAAATGAGACGCCCCTCTCATTTTCATTGCCCTACATGATGCCAAGAAACATTAGGGACTGTTTTGAAGTGGTAATTTTCATATTGAACCCTGGGATTTGGGTAAATTGCACATTACTCCAAAACTGGGTTTTAATGCACAAACATTGCTTTATCAGCTCTTTCTTGGTACTCAGGCTACCATAAGCCATACCTCTGCATCATATTCATTCTCATGATGCTTCAACACATTATGAACATCTTATCATGTAACATTTGCAATTTAACCCCTCAACTTGGGTAATGTGCACTTTAGTCCAAAACAAACAAAACATTATTTTCAACATAGTTCAAAATGGACTAAAATTGAAATATAAGTTCCTCTTGAGCCTTAATTACTTTTCAAAATATAAGAGCAAGCATATAATCTACTTTATTAATCAAAACATCTAGGTTTAAGCATAACCCAGGTCAGGGGTGTTACAACTATGACGTAGAAAATGTGTAAGTTTCTTTTGCAACCCAGCGACAAAGAGACCTTTTCCATTTACAAATATGACATGGTATGGACAATTGACGTCAGGGTCTTTTCCACAACCAACGACTATGGTGTAGAATAGGTATCAATTTCTTTTGCAACCCAATGACAAAGAGACATTTCCATATATGTGACTTAGTATGGATAAATGCAGTCAGGGTCTTTTACACAACTGATGACTATGAGACCTGATGTGAAAGTTTGTTTTATCATAGCAACCCTAGTTGAATATCTTGGTCATTGGTTTTTGCGTTCCTAAAAATTGATGTCTTAGGCCTCTAATTCTAGTGTCGCCCACTTAGGAGTAGCTTTTTAACCGACGTAGTAGGTATGTTTTAACCGACGCTAGAGGTAGTTTTTGTACTAGTGATGATGAACTCTAAATTTAAACAAGGTCATTGAATATACTAATAACCATCTTTGAACCTAATTTGGTCCAGCCCCTTAAAGTGGAGATGGTAGGGTTAATGATGAGATCTAATACATGTATGCAATCTTGTTATTAAATTGGTGTGTATTCTATCTAGATTATCAAGGATAAGTTAGGTTTTTATTATTTGAATAAGTTACGAGCTTTAATAGTTATATGACTATGGATTTCTTTATTGAACTATGATACATATGTATGCTTTTTCACTTGGTCAATATTTCCATGTTGTATTTTAGTACTTTACATCAGTTCTTTGTGTCATTGATTTTATATTTTGAATGCATAATTATATATAGAACTCCATTATACACATTTTGAATAGAGTTTTAATCAATGACTTTGGTCATTGAGGTCCCTCACATAGAAATAGGTTCAGCTAATCTTCAACTCCCTCATGGACTCTTCTAATGGGAAGTTATTCAAAAAGGTGTTATGATACATGACATGGTGGGTATAATTGGAGTAAAATGACATAAAAATTGGCTCTCCTTTTGGTAGGTATTTTAACTTTCTTATTCTTGTTTGTTTACTTACAAACTTTTTTATTTTGAAAATATTATCTATATGTATCTTTTGGCCATGTACTCAACACCTTGTGTGTTGACCCACTTGTTTCATGTATATTTTAGGTTCAAATATAGCATTAAACTTGATTCCTTGATGATCTATGTTGATGTGTACTTGTTGTAAGATCCAAAATTTAGTGCATATGAGCAGTCTTGTATAATTTGACTCTTCAATATGTAATTGAAATCTTGTAATAAAAAATGATTCTATATACAATACATGTTGATTTTTGAGATCATGTTGGTTTGTGTATTTTTTTATTTGTTCGTGTATGCTACACTTTTATTCTTCCACATTTTGTCTTTGATATTTCCATGCTAGGTATGGATGCTCAGGTTCATTAGACATTGACTTTCAAGTCATTTGGAGGTTGTATTTGAGTAATAAATTGTTCTATGAAAGAAGTGACGAATTCTTTTTTGAGTTAGATGACAGAATTGATGGAGGAAGTGATGGTGGATAGGAGGTATGTAAATAGACTGGAGGAGAGATTTAATAGAAGTAGAGGAGGAAAGTAGTGGTGAGATATTATAACTGAGGAGGAAAGTAATGGGGGAGATAGGAAAGTAATAGAAGGAGAGGAGGGAATTTGTGATAGATTAGAGAACTGAGGAGGGAAGTAATTTGGGTAGAGAGGTAAGCAATGATGGGAGAGGAGGGAAGTGATTAGAAAGAGAAGGAAAATGATGACAGAATTAGTGGGGGAGGAGGCAATCGAGGAGGGAAATAACAGAAAATATGGAATAGAACAAAATAAATGATGTGTAAAGAACAAAATAGTAGGTGTTAATTAGAAAAAAGGTTCCAACAGTTATAAAGAGTCAAAAATAAGTAATAAATAAACATGCAAAGCACACAAAATGAGGCTCCAATGGGAAACAAAGTTGTTAAATGGGCAAATTTAGTACAAAAACTTTTTAACCACACAAAAGTGTAGAAAAAACCACATATTTTGTAGCTAAAGGCTTTATCTACATTTATCCTTACATATAAAATGTAGTGTATTATCCTGTCGCTAAATGATTTGGATACATCTTTCATATATGTAACTAAATAAAGATTTATCTACAAATACATATATAGCCATGAATGCATCTAAATAATTTCTTTGCATATATGAATGTTGTAAATGTAGTTAAATGTATTAATACAATTACAAATGTAGTTAATGTATAGTAAAAATGATATTATTAAATTTATATGTGTAGTTCAAATGTAGGGATAAGTGACATTTACTACACATGCATCTGCATAGTTATATTATGCACCCAGTGAGTAATTTTGTTAGTACAAAGTTTTTTTATAATAAATACTCAACTCATGGTTAGAATGCCAAAAAATCATACTTTTCTTTAATTTAAATCAATGAAAATACATTGGGAGGACATTACACCTTTACCCTATCTTGATATTAACAAGAGAAGGGTATTTACCTTGGAGATATACATATTTTACACTTGCCCATTTATAAAGTTATATTTGCATCATTCTAAAAATGAAATTAACATAATGGTAACTTCAACACAATAAGGTATTCTTTGAGGTAGATGAACTTGCTAGGTTCATACAAATAGATCGGTATGTGTGTCCTAGTGGCGTTCCTTAATTCATCGCTAGTAAACTTGTTTGGCTTATTGTTTCTCTTATAATTCTAGACCCATGGGATAATATAAGTATGTCATCTCTCCAGTTGCTTCCAACTTTGTGATTATTCCATAGAACTTCACACCACACAAGTTTTTGTTCCCTTAAATTTCAAGAATTATCCCACATAGAGCATAAGAGCATAGTTGAACTACAAATAACATGTTAACTAGAATATGATCAATTTTCTCAAGTTAACATATGAAACACTTTTGTAATAGAAATTTACTATTGTCTCAGTGTTACAATAAAATATACACAACCAAGTTTTGTACAAACTTTTGTTTTGCATGTAATCTACAATAATTACCAATAGAGCTCTCTGCAATGCAAGCAAATAAATTCAATAAAAATAAGCTCAAACGTTCCTCTCAAATTCTAAGTATTATGCACATTAACATAGAGACTACATTTATTCCATGAGACCAAAATATATATGTTAATGTGTTATATATCCTACATGGAAGTATGGAAATTTAACTTATTTCTATCCCAGTAGGAAAATATATTATATTATCACTTAAAAAATGATTATTTACCATATTCAAAGTTGAAGATGAAATTTAGATTGTACTTTAAGACACCATGTGCATTATAAAAAAAGTACCACAAATTACCTGATATTATGAGACGTATTACTGGTGACAAATACCATCTAAGACAGGAATGGAATAACTTGTAGAGATCATTATTAGATTCAACTAACAGTGGATATCATACAGCCTAATACTTCTTCATGTTTGACTATGATTCCACCTAGGGATCATTCAATGCTTTTGATATCATGATAATGTATACCACTCTGGAATAACTTGTTGGTAGACGGCCTAGTATGTGGGAATATTTTATCCATCATTTTTTTTGACAACATATGCCATTTAATAGTGTGATAGGAAATTTGTTTCTAAATTTATATATATATATATATATATATATATATATATATATATATATATATATATATATATATATCAAGAATAACAAATAAATTAATTAATCAGAGACAACACTGCAAGAAAATATAACTTCCCTTGCATGATAAAAAATCATTAGAGTAATGGTAGAGAATGAGACAAAGACTATTAGACATGGATGAAAAATAGTGACACATGCAATCCACTACTTCTTCCTCCCAAATGGTGGCATTTAGCTATGCACTTTGTTCCACTCCTTCACAGAGATTTCATAGCTTACTAGCATGTTCATCTACTTTTACCTTAGTTCTTGTAAGACAAAGTCCCAATTTCACAAACAATTCACTATCTTCCATAGAAAATAAGGCACCAAATATATGGTGTTCTACTGACCTCCTTCCACAAAGAAGTCACCTTCAATGACCTCCAAATGTAAACACAAGTCATTGCATTCTTTGTTAACAACCCCAAAGGAATAATTTATCCAACACGCCCAACAAGGGTTTGATCTGATAGTTAGGGTGAGAATTAAATGATTATTTGTTTTCACACACCACTCAATATGTCATCCAAGACAATGCCTTCTAGTGCAGAGTGCATGAAATAAATAGAACCATTAATTCTCATAGCTTAGGACTTGCTATTTAAGAATAGCATTGCTTGATGTGGGGCTAGTTCACACCCCACCTTTCAAGGAGGCTAATGAATTGACTAACCGATCTGGATCAACAAGAAATCAAAGACACAAGAATTCCTTTTGTCACTATTTTCTTACATTAAGGATTTTTGGGTAGTAATATGGGACTAATAGTTTGAATATATTTAATGTTGGCATTGCAATTAGTGTTGGATTTTCTAATAGCCAAGGAAGGGTCCATATATGACATTGTTCATGAAGACACCACTCAATCTCCTCCAAGGACAAAACTAGACCATGTTAGTGCATGTTATGCCCCTTTGAAAATGAGAAGGACACTTGCAACTACTAAAATATCATTGTGTCTTCCAAGGGTGGAGCCACATTGGGGCCTTATGAGGCACATGTGTCAAACATAATATGCAAGGTGTATGCCCTTTCAAGTCATGATACTTATTTCTAGTTATTGTTTGAGGAACAAAATTTAAGAGTAAAATACTACATGTTTGATGGCAAGAAGAAAGCATGTGATTTGACACCATCCATACTTTGTAACAATTTGATATTTTCTAACTCCTTACTAGTGCAAGAAACCTACCACTTTCTATGTGGACATATCTTTTGTGGGTTAGTTACTCTATCTATATTTGGAGTTAAGAAGAGGGGGTAGTAACTCATAAGATTCTTTGTGTTGTGCATATAATTATTGTAATACACGTTCCCTATGCAAGAGAATGCATGTCTATGTGTGATAGTGTCAACTCATGTATAAGAATTCATGTCCATGTGTGTTATGCATCAGGGTATTAAACAAATTAAACTAGTTGTAATGGATAAAAACTATTTACAAGATTGCCTTTTGGTGAAAAAAATAACACTTCAGCTAAAAAGTAAGGATGGTAGGAAGTTCATGGATATTAATTCATGGAGTAGCTTTGGCATGCTAACCACACTACCACAAAATTATGTTAGTATAAGCTCTAGATTCCATGTATTCCCAACCAGATACATTTGAACAATACTAATACATCGCATTATCCAATTTTTCATATATATTATGTTTGTGGTTTAGAACTGTGAACGAAGGTAATCAACAACACCAAGCACGAAAGTCGTTCAGATTTTGGTCAATCTGAACCAATTAAGTGCTAGATGCATTTTAATCTGACCCAATAAGAACCAAACCAAACAACTATAGACTTTTTTATGATCCAATTAACAACCAAACTAGAAAGATCGGTAAAACATTTTAGCATAGTTGCAATTACACCAGCAAATGAAGGAAGAAAGTTCTAGGAAATTATTACATTCATTCAACATGATTCCTTTGGGGAACATAAACTTTATAAAACTTATTTATGAAGTGCAACCAAATACTAAGAATCAATGCAATCACTGCAAGGCATTATAAAAATTAACATTACATAAGTTATAGACTAGTTAATAAAATATAAATGAAAAAATTATACATGTAAACTATACACCATGGTTGCAAGACTGATGCTAGGCACAAGGACACTTACAAAATATACAATAGCATCATGCATGAGAAAATTCACCTCCCATCAGCTCAAGATAGAGATTTTCCTATTTAAACTCCATGGAATATTGAATTAGAGAGTATAGAAGTAAATATGCCTTAAAGCGAAGCCAACTATAATCTTTCACTGGGCACACCTATTGGTTTGTTGAAGAACAGGGATTCCCAATCCTCCAATTTTTGGTGCTTATGTGACTTCCAAGCAACCCAATGTTCTCTATTGGATCTATCCCTCACTATACAAGGATAGTCGTGCATTTGACTATTGATATGCTTGATTATTTTCACTGACACCATATAAGTAGCAAGAATATACAATGGTTTAAGGATATTGTCTTCTTGATGAGGATTTCCCCTCATGAAAAGGAGATAAGTATGGCTTCCATGTCATTAGGCAATTGTTGATTTTCTCTATAGTAGTTGTAAAATGGGTGGGTGTGAGTTTGCCTTTGACCAAAGCCATGCCCATGTAGTTGATGTGATCCCTCATATCACTGATGCTAGAGTGTGTCCATTGAAAGGGATCTACGACATAGTCGTGAAAAGAAAAGACAAACTCATTGTAACAACCCCGCCTTCGGGTAACCCCCTATTAAGGGAGACCAAGAGGTCAGGGTCGTTATCCCAATTCACAAGATCAATAGTTCGACAAATAATCAATAATAATTACTAAAATCTACGAAAACTATACTGAAACGTTGGAATAAAATAAAACTTTGCATACCTTTTAAAAACTTGGATATCTAACTTATATCCATGACTGGAATCTACTCTAACTAATCCCCCTTGCACTTTAATTCTTATTTTCACAATATGCCACTTTACTATTTGTCCTTTTCAATGTTGTACCTAAAACACCAACAAACAAAAAATCAGTCAAAATAAATGAATATGTTGGTATGTGGGGGAAACAATAATCATGCAATTAACTATAACAACATATTGCAAACAATTATGGTTTAGCAAGAAAACTTTACATCTTAAACATAACTACTCAATCCATACATACCCTAACCTCTGTGTTGTCCCTGCAGTGGACCTAGATACTACCTCTCATATCGTAGATCCCAATTAACCCCCATGATCCTACCTAATATGTTGATCAATATCTAGGGTTGATGAGTCACATGGCACTACCCATAGGTAGCCCAATTCCTAACTCATGATATGCTAAAGAGTCGCATGGCACTACACATAGGTAGTCCAATTCCTAACTCATGATAACCTGATGGTCCTACCTAAGGTAGACCATGTACTAGGTTACCCTTTTCATCATTAGCAAAGCCACCGAGGAGGACTAGGATCTGAGCAAGTTAGGTATACATATTTATGGTGATAATCATAGTCACTTTATAGTTGCATGAAATAAAAGTCATCCAAGTAGTTATTTTTAGGCAGCCGATAAAACATCTGGGAATCACCGTGAAACTAAAGTGATTAACCATAAGCATAACCACATACATGATCCATAGGTAACTTGATGTCCAAGCAATAATAATCAAGAACAATCAATCACGCAATCAACAATATCCTAAAATTAATGCATAACATCCAAGTGTCATTGTTTTATCCTAAACACTCTCAAGATTGACTTGGATTCCACCTAAGGATTTCTAGGCCAACTTTAGGGTTTTATTAGGGTTTTAGCTTCCATAACACATTTATAACGTTTAATGCTCTTTTAGTTCACCAACCCTAATTTTAACATCATAGGCAAATTTGAAAGTCAATTAAATCTAATATGCCCCTTTTATACTAAAACTACTTCCTTTATCCTTTTAAGTCATGTCAAGATCATTAGGCCCAATTATCATCTTTGGTTTCCTTCAAATAGACAACTCATATTTCATTATAGTTCAATTCATATATGAACTCTATTTATCACTAATTCCACATTTATCTATTAGAAAACCCTAATTACCATATCAAGGGTATTTATCACACTTAGAAACTTTTATACTCGGAATAGCTTAGAATCATCAAATCTCAATTCTATCCATGGATTTAAATAGTAATAGCCACTAAGAATCATAATTACTAACATTAGGGTTTCAAAGCCCATTAAAGATTATTTATGTACATGGAACCCTAAATTAATCAAACTATGCATAAAGATTACCCTTTTGGATCTAATGCGTCCTTTTATAATCAACAGGTTAATCTCAACTTTAAACATCCATAAAACCCTTTCCAATTCATTAATCATCATAGATTAGGGTTTCTTAATTATTAATGCATTAAAGTTGATAACTTCAACTACTTTTCGAATTGCAAGAGGAATTAGGATCTAAACCTATTTTTAATGTATTCCTCACATTTTTCTGAGCAAGTTTCATATATAACTTATATTCATACGAGCTTCCTAGCAATTTCTAGGATTTATTCAAAATAACTATACATACCTTGACGATTAAAGCCACGTGTCATCTCACTATTAGTCACCCACTTCCCCACTAATTAAGAGTGGGGAGGCGTGGTTCACTCCTTATTCTTCCTTGGACCGACCTAATTACCTTGGTTCATCAGTGCTGGACAATTGGCTCTTAACTAGCATCGAACCAGCCAGTGAGCCCGCGACCGTGAGGGCCTTCAGTGGTCATGTTCGCCCGAGACTCGATGTAACGCAGAGTCTAACTACGATGTCGCTCCCATAGTAGCCAACGAAGCGACTACCACGGTTGCATCTGCTGGCCACCACAATGAAAGAGGGTTTCCACCACCTCTCCCTTGACTTCGTTAGCATATCCATCACCGAGCTCTGAACTTCTGGTCATCTTCTTCCTCAGGAAAACCCTAATGATCGGACTCCCTTGATTCCTCAAGGTATGGCAGCGCTACCGCCCGACTAGTCAGATCGCTAACTCCCCCACACTCTGCATGTGCCTTCCTGCACAGCCTCTACAAGGGACAGAGAGACCCTGCTCTCCTTGCTCAACGCTAGCAGATGCAAGGCAAAGACAAGGTGGCTGGAACCAGTTCTTTTCTGAGCATGTCTTGACCCTCACCGTGCCCACGAGAAGGGAGGAAGGAGGAAGGTTAGGTCATGTTCTAACGATCTCATATCAGCTTTGTAAGCCATGATTCTAGACCGGCTTCAAGTCTATCTTGTCTTGTGGCACGATTAGGTGCAGATAGGAAGAACGTGGGCAAGGAAGCATTGCTATGAAGGAGCCTTCCTTTCTGGTCTTCCCATGGACAATCGGGACTGATGAGAAGTCTAGGTCCTTTTTAAGGGTTCCTATATCTCTCTATAAATACACGCCTTGGAGGAAACCCTAATGGATATGAGAGGTTATGAGAAATAACAAGGGACAATATGGTTCTTAGGAAAACCTGGTCCACTAATAATTTCTTTTCTTATATTGTTGTCGTACAAAAACTTGTAGTCTATTTCCTTCCTTGATTATTCATATTCCTTAGTTATTAAGAAGTCCGAAAATTATCTCTTTTGTCATCTTTGTGCTTGGATTTTAATCCATTGGCCATGATATCTTACTTCCTTATAGTAACAAGTATCTTTTTGGGATAATACCAAAAAGTCATCAACTTTGTAGCACATTATCCTCATATTTTTGAATTATTTGTATTTTCTCTTTCTTCTTCTATATTGGGACTCCTTAGACCCCAATAAATCCTAAGATTTTGAAATCCTTTTTGAAGGATACTTATTATCCTTCTAGATGCATCTACATTCTTCATTTCTCATTATCTTACTTATTTATTTATTTAAAAGATTTCTTTTTAAGGATTTCTCTCTATCTTTTTATTTCCTTTTTCCTCTTTTCAATTTCTTTCATTAGAAATCACATGTAAATAAAATTTACTCCATTTTGGCCATAAATGCCACTTTCTAGAGATTTCTATGTATTTCTCATAAATTCTTTGCTAAATATTCATTATTTTTGTATATTTTTCTAACATTTGGACTTTTCTTCTTTTCTTCTCTTTTATATCCATTATTGGATCAATAATATAGTAGAAATCACGAAATTTCTATCAAAGGGGACATTTTGCAAAGAAGCCCACCCTTTGAAACAAAGCATACAACCTTTTCAATGCAAGTCCATATTCATAAAATTATTACATTTCAATTATGAAAACATAGGTAAAATTGAGGTTGTAACACTCATACTTGGATTAAGTTTTATCAATAATATTCTTGGTTAGCTACTCATACAATGTAGTAGGAACAATGTATTGAATTGTAGTTTTCAACTCACTACAATTGATATCATACTTCAATTAACTTTTTTATGCTTGCAAGAATTGCCTTCCTGTATCATCCTTGACAATCCCAACCTAAAAGTGAAATCGACAACTCATAAGTAAACCAAAGAAAACAACATTCAACATTATGGAAACCTACCTTATATGCACATTGATTGTACACTCTAGTATTTACTTTGATCTATTCTAGCGTATATATTTCACCTTTCTAATGAATTGAGACTCTACAGATATGCAATAACAATGGTAATATGTTTATAAATTGGCAACTTTTCAAACATGGACATTATATTTAAAAAGATTCAAAAAAAAATATAAGTTATGTTAAATTTATGTTTCTTTTTTATGACAACCTCATCATGTTGTACATAATTTAATGCACTCCATATCAACATCTCAAGTTAACTTAGGTTTGTCTATTTCTCTTATAGAGTTCTCCAGTTCAATGATGTTAGTCATAACTTCCATATTTGTTTGTCTACATTACACACATGTCTAATACTTCTAATGCAACCCTCACAAAGTTTCCATGGAACTCCAACCCCATTCACAAATCACAACATACATTTCAATAAAACATGGTTTGACTATAATTGAACTATAAAAAGTTAACTTTTAGCATGGAGTCGAATCCCATAATCATATATTTTAGCACACTCCATTTCATCTACCCTTTTATGTTGATATCAGAGAAATCCTCTTGGACAGTGCCCACCATATATATAATTGAGTCCAGACAAGGAAATTTCATACATTTTGGTACCATCTACTCCATAGGGAAAGCCCTTTGAGACATCTACTCCATCCAACTACATATTGATTCATCCAATTTTCCTCCATCTCTCCCTTTGCTACTTGAAAAGTAGGAATTCCTGAGTAGTTAAAAAAAATAACTAATGAAGCATATACCAATTTGAGTTTGAAAATAAGTATTAACATCTTCTCCTTGTGAGGAACCATAGAATAATTGATAGTTTACATTGAAAAATGAAGTAGGTAATCATTGAGATGCAAGTGGAAAGAGTCTCAAAAGACTGTGGATAATGCCAAGGGATAGGGAACTACTAACACTTATAGAAGAGAAACTGACTCACATGTCATCTCATATGGAAGAACAGAAAAGTCCAAATTTTCAGTGAAGGATAAAGGCAATGAAGGTGCATCTTCATTAGATTTATTAGAGTGAATGAATTATGTAAGACATGTTCATCGGGTAAATCCAATCAATGGCAGTCTTTATACCTAATGTTTGTGGTTTAGGGAAATCACAAAAGAAGAGGGAGGTACAAATTCTATTAGAAGGAGGAAAAGGTTGGTGGTAGGATACTATTGGTAGTGAGATTTTCACTTAGAGAAACCAACCCGAGGAATCTAAACAAATCACTTGTAAATTCGATCGTGCCATGGTAGTGATGAATGGCTTTCTATATTCTTGAGTACATAGTCTAAATTTTTGACCTATAAATTTACTCACCATACCTCCATTTATTTTAACTTGAAGGACATACTAAAGAAGAGAAGACCTTTTATATTTTAAAATCTATTTAAATAGTGGATAGGATACTCGTACATCATCCATGAAGCTTATAAGAAATTAGTACATGGAAATCCTTTGTACTGCTTTAGTAAAAGACTCATCAATGTTAAAATTAAAACATCATGGTAACAAAAGTATAACAATATTAATGACTTGTTGACTAAGGAACAACAAGAATTGGTAGATACTACTGCAACCTTACACAATATCCTTTTGGATGACCAATTGATTGATGTTGGGAAAATTACAACTGATGGACTAAATACTTGACAAGGTGGAAAAGAAAGACTAATGGCAACAAATTCATATGCAAGGGATTGAGAACGATCATAGGAACACCATGATCTACCTCTATAATGTTAAACTTAGAGAAGCACTGAATACAATCATGTAGTTGTATTATGAACATGTCAATTTCATAAATGGTGAAGAAGCAATCACTAATGAAATGACTAAGTTGTTTGATAATCTGCACAATCATGAAGAATATTAAATGCAATAGTATCATCACTGATGAAGATAACAATGCCCTTTTCCTAACACTAGATGAAGAAGAATTACAAAGATTTGTGCATAGATTTGGTGCCAATAAAAGTCTAGGTCCATATGGGTTCAATGGATTCTACTATAGGTATGATTGGGACCTTTTTAAAGAGGATATATGTAGGGTGTTAACATGGTTCCTTGAAATGGGAAATATTGTTTGTCAATTTAACCATGACATTCTCATATTGATATCCACAAGATGGTAATGAAACCATATATTTTCAGCTTGAAAAGCCCGACTCGCAAGGCCTAGGAGCACGACATAAGCTTGCTTGAAACTAGACATCAAAAATGAATATGAATCGGTTAGATGGGTTTACTTGTGGAAATATTTGTAAGGCATGGGAAACTATGATAATTGGATAGAACTTGTATAATAATGTGTAGAATCACCTTCATTTTCAGGCATTATAGATGGAGCCTCATAGGGTTTATTCTCTAATTCTGATGCATGTCGTGAAGGTGATCTGTTATCACCACTTTTATCAATATTTCCATGGAGGTCTTAGTAAGAGACTCAATAATGTCGTGTGTAATTAAAAATAGGATTTGAACCTACACAATTAGCAAAACAACAGTTATGTCCCATCTCCTATTTGCAGATGGTGTTCTGGTTTACAGTGAAGCAATGTCTAGAAGCATCAAAGATTTCAAAGAAACCTTGGATGAAAATAAATGAATCCAAAATGAGCATATATCTCACTAACTCATGTACTGATAAGAATGAACTAGCTTAGCTAATGAAGTTCAACTTGGATCCTTCTCTACTAAGAATTTATACTATCCACTAGCCAGAGGTTATCTGAGGGGGTTTCATCTCTATGAGCATGTTGACAGGATCAAATATATGATAAGTAAATGTCTGACAACCAAATAATCTATGGCAGTAAGTGTTTTACTCATCAAGAGTTGTGCCATGGGCTCATCTGTTATTGGATGGCAGAGGGTGAAATCACTGAATCAACATTATGAAGGATGAAAACCATGATGGTTGATTTCATTTAAGGGTGCACGATACACCCTACTAGATGAAAGAGACTTGCTTTCACTCTTTTTGAAGGTGGACTTGGTCTTCAATCACTAAATGACTTAGAAAAGTTCTTTAATATGAGAATAATGTGTAATTTATACTAAGGAGACACGGTCTAGTCTAAATGGATGCTAAAATGCTATGGAAAAAACTTATTTCAAACAAACTTATTTCATTAACTTTCTCATAGGACAGGCTTCTTCATGTTGTAGAGAAGATTGATAGATAAGTAGGATTGGTTCAGACCTGATGATACTAAGGAAGAGGTTTGGAACAAATGTAGACAAACCTTCCCAAAATTTTATGTAGATAGCACCATATGTTTCACTCTACACAATCAGAGATGGAGCATGCTGCCATCTAGAGCATATAAAAACTACCTACCAACCCTAGACAAGATTAATCAATGGAACCATGACTTTAGAGATATATGTTTTCTGTGAAACTCATACAATGAGATTGTAAATCACCTCTTTGGTATATGTAAAGTATGGATATACATCTAGGGAAGGATGGGCTTAAAACTAAATGTCAAACAACATATAAATTTAAAGTAGGTAGTAATGTTGATCAAATAGGAAATAGAGGCAATAAAATTCTATCATTTTGGTGCATTAGTGTGTGTTCACTAAATGTGGCATGAAAAAAAGTCTAGAAGACATGGAGGAAAAGCAAATGATGATATAATGTTATTTGCGAAAATGGAACATGAAATTATACTTCTCTAGATAGTTTTTATTCTCTATGAGATACTCTTTTGTCACTAACTCTTTTTATCCCTCTTTTTGGGGTCAGAAATATTATTAGTAGTTACCTGGTGAGTGTGTATGTGTGCTTGAATGCATGCATGCGTACATGTATGTGTGCATGCATGCTTACATGTGAGTGTGCATGTGTGTGTATGTGTGCACAGTTACACAAGGTAATCTACTAAATCTTTAACCATTTTTTTCATTGGTCTAACTTGTTTTCAAATAAGAATAATATAAAATTTTATTTTAGAGATTTAATAATAAACTTATATATAAAATACAACAATTTAAAGAGAATGTAAAATAAGAAATATTTTTAAAAAAATTTAGTTGATACAAAATGATTTGAAGAAAAACAACCAACCATCTCTTCCACATATCCTTTCATGCCCACAATAAAACAATAGTTGTAAGAAAAGTCACATTACCCTACTGGATTTTACTTAGATGGATTTTTATTTGAGTTATATATAAGATCCCCAGAATCACAAGTATGGACAAAGCAAAAATTTAGAGATCAACAATCTATGCTCTCTATAGAACTTACTTTCCAGTCCAGAGTCATGACATTATTTCTCTTGTTGTTTGTTATGCCAGTGAAGTCTTAATGAACCACATTGAATGTATGTGATAGGGGAAAGTTGGACCATAAGGATTGATCCAAATGTGAGTGGTTGATTCACTGGAGCTTCTGTTGGTTGTGTGCGCAAATTTTAATATTTATAAACACGAACACTACTCCGCAAGTATACGGGTTCATGTAGTATTATCGAGGTCATCCAAGGAGTAAGGTATTACTAGGCACAAGAGTATTGGACTTCAACAATCTAGATCTTTTTAAAAAGAGGGTTTTTGTTATGTTAGCTAAGAAATTAAAAGGAAATGAACTAAAACAGAAAATACTTGTATTAAGGATCAATTTGGATTAGGGATTATTGAGTATAGGGTTTCACATCCACATCATAACATGAAGAACAACAAAGATCAAGAACACTAGCAATAACACAAGAGAGACATGTGTCCTACACCCACTTCTCGGTAGTGCAGAACAGTCCTAACTTTGTATACCACTCATGTAGATATACTTAGTTTAGGACTACAAAACTTTGTTCCCCAACACATCCCAGCCACTCCCGTGGTCAAGGTAGTGCAGCTTAGGTACATCTCCTTACTCCTATGCACATCTTACCAGATCATATAAAGAGAAGAAATTATACATACAAAGTGGTCAGCAGAGCATTTAAGAGGAATTAAACATCGATGAACCTTTGAACCGTGAAACAACTAGCATTATATATGAAATTTGTATTCAACAATGTTATGACATGGGAGTTACTTCCCCGTACCCAAGAATAAGAGATCTACTCATCTATGGCTGTTGATAGTAGATACAAATAGTAGAAAGTAGTACTAGTTATCATAATAGAAGGAAATAAACTTAGATGTATGTCGTAGAAGGAAGATAGACTTGGACCTACAGTCAAGGAGTCACCAATCTGTCCTTGCTACTGGAAACTCTCTAGAATGCTTCACTTCCAAGTGGAGAGAAGAGAACGGAGGAGATCCTTGCTGCAATTATTGGAGAAGAAGGAAGAAGAAGAAGTTTCCCTCCTGAGAAACTAACTTTTCCCCATTGGGACACCTCCAACTCCTCCTTGCTCTCCCTTGCTTGATTCCCACTCTAAAAGTTCTCAAATATTCTGTGGTAACTGTCCCAAGACAGCTTGGGGTCATATATATAAGTGTGAGACAGTTAAATTCGTGTTTGAGTGACATCTGCAAGTCACACGACGTGTATTTTATAGGACACGGTGTGTCTTATGCAATAACAGAAGTTTGGATCAGTTTCTGGGAGGTTACATGACGTGTCTTTAATAAGACACGACATGTCTTTCATAAAACACGGTGTGTTGCTACAAATCTGGGAGTTTTGCGAACAATTTTTGGACTGAGACACAGGGTGTCTTTAATAAGACACATTGTGTCTTTTTAAGACACGGCGTATCTTAATTAAGACATGAGGTGTCCTTATCAGTGTAATGACCCCGCCTCCCGGTAACCCCCAATTAAGGGAGACCCGAAGGTCAGAGCCGTTATTCAATTAACGTGATCAAAGGTTCGACAAATAATCAATAATAATTATGAAATTTTACTAACTAACTGGAATTTGGTATAAAATTAAAACTTTACTTACCTTTGAAAACTTTGGAAATCTATCTATCCAGAGCTTGAATTATTCTATCTAATCCTCCTTGCACTTTGTTTCTTATTTCCACAATGTGTCACTTTACTGTTTGTTCTTTCACTTGTTGTTCCTAAAACACCGACAAACAAAACGTCGGTCAGAATATCGAAATATACTGGTATGTGGGAACAACTAAAATTTTGCACATAAGGATAACAATCTAATTATCACAATCAAGTTAATTAACAAGCCAATTTACACTTTTCAGTATGAGATTCTCCACCGCTTTTGCCCTAACCCTGGCATACCCACCTTAGGGTTTCCTTTGCCAATGACTTAAGGCCACCTTCTCAATCCCGAGCTCGGTGCCTGGGGGTCACCACTCATGGTGCCCACTAGTCATGCAATTTCATAGGCCACCTTCTCATTCCTGACATTGGTTCCTGGGGTCACCACTCAAGGTGGCCATTGGTCTACCCATCTGGGCCTGACCTTTGGCATCATCCATCAGGGTGGCATGTAAGTGTGAGAATCAATACTTCTATTATTAATGTGATAATCATAGTGACTTTATAGTTTGCAAGTATGAGCATCCCAATTGATAAATTGCATTCAATGTGATTAACCATCCGGAAAATCCTCAAGAAACTCAGGCAATTATTCATAATTAACCACATACATGTACATGCTAATTTGAGATAGAGTAGTCCAATCAATCAAGACATCCAATCAAGCAAGTACAAGAATCCTGAAATCACATTCAATTCCTTTTTATCAAAATCTATCCAAACCATCTTGCTTCTTATGGTTTCTATTCCTTTTTAGGGTTTCTTCCTCTTTTTAGGGTTTACTTTGCAATTAGGGTTTTACTTCCCTTTACTCTTTTTAAACCCTAATTTTCTCATCTATCCGTCACGAAAGTTATTTAGGTTACCTTTTCCAAACACATAACCTTAACTCCATATTAATGCACAATTAACCATCAATTAAGTCCATTAAGCCTCTTTTACATTAAAGCCATCATTTTTATCCTTTTTAATCGATGACAAAGTCATTGTTCTTGTTTATCATTAATTAGTAGTTCATTATATTAAAATACCCATATGAAATCTATTTGACATTAATTCTACCTTTATTCATTCAAAAACCCTAATTGATATATTAAGGTTATTTAACCACAATTAGGAACTTTAATACTCTAAATAGCTTAGAACCATGAAAACTCAGTTCTATAATTATATTTTCGGATTTAACCCATTAAAACCCATATTTTCCCAAATTAGGGTTTCTAAACATAATCATGTGCATAAAACCCTAAAACAAGCATGGAACTACCTTTTTTCAAAATTAACTCTCCCTTTTATTCTTAATAGGTTAATATTTCTCATAATTAGGGTTCCAAACCAAATTAACCCAAAACGATTCATTAAAACCGAGTTCCATATCAACAGTAGGGCTTTACCACAATTTAATACATCAAAGGTGATAACTTGGTGTACTTTTGAAATTACAAGCAATATCAGGTTCCAATTGTATTTTTATTGGATTATTCATGTTTTTCTGATCAACTTTCATGTATAGATCACCTTCATCTGACATTTCCATCATTAGATACGTATTTTACCAGATAACGTCTTTTTCTACCAATCAGAAGCGACCATGTGTATATATTGGATTTAAAAAAAGGCTGGCAGGCAACGCGCTTGCTTAACAGGGATAAGTGGCGAAATTACCTTAATGGCCATTTCCTCTTAACAGGGACGTGGGGGCAGGGAAATAATACTCCCCTTGATCATCTTCAACCTGCGGTTTGCTTCTGCTGCGAGCCGCCGGTCAACTCCATGGTTGACTTGGCGCGCTGCTGCTCCTCCGCGCGATCCAAGGTTGCTCGGAGCTCTGCCAAGCTCCCCCAAACTCGTAGGTGCTCCTGATTGAACTTCCCGCTCTCCTCCACTACCCAGCTGACACCGCGCAACACCAGCGGAAGAAAGTCCTTGGCGGGGGTCAGGGTCAGGCTGAATCCTCCAATTGAGGATGACGAAACTCTAGAATACTCGTCTCGATCCCAGGGGAATCGTTTCTTCCATCGTTGGAACTACACAACTCCCCCCCTATATAGAGTCTACATCATCCACCCTGAGATTTGGGGATTCTCTGATATCTCCACGAAACCCCCCCAAAACAGGGTTGACCGATCCGTCTAGGACTCCTGAACTTGATGGGAAAGTTTCCAAGTCCTCTCGTGCAATAAATTGCGAGAAAATCTCTTTGGAAGATTCCTTCCTCGGTCTGCCAATTTCCTGATCTGTCGCGAGCTAGAAGACAAAAGGATCAACGTTGGATCTGAATCCAATGGTCTGCAACATGCGGGACATGCGCATGGGTTGGGCCCAAGTTTCCTATTCCAATTATAATTGTGACATTTTCCATAATCACAACACTTTAGGGAATCTTGTAAAAACCGTAACTCCCAAACCGAAGATCCAATTGCTCCAAATTTTGAGGGAAAGTCCATAATGACTTAATCTACCTCTATTCCAAATTTGGGCTCATTATCCAAAACAAAAGGTTCCTTTTAATTAAATGCAAGATATCACTTTATATATATATATATATATATATATATATATATATATCACGCATTTTCTCTTTCTCTTGCTATTAAATTTTTATTTTGAGTTACTTGAACCTCAAGGAACCTTTATGGCTCGAAATCCCAACTTGGGAATATTCCATATCCTTTTATTTATCTTTTATCCATTATTTCTCCTTTCTTGTTTATTTCTTAAAATTTCTCTTTTTGAGGATTTCTCTATATCTTTTCTTTTTATTTTCCTCATTGGATTTCCTTTTAATATTTGGATACAAAAATCCACCAAGGGTAACTCCATTGTACCTCTTTTCCACATTTTATCATTGTTTTCAATTTCTTTCTTAATAAAGAAATATCTAATTGATCAATTCTTTTCTTATTGCATTCTCTATGCAACTTTGGACTCCTTGGGACCCAAGGAACCCAAGAGGCACGAAATCCATCTTTGGATTATATTATTTTGCCTTCTAGAGGTTTCCACATCTTTCTTTTCTCAAAAACTCAATTATTCATTTATTAATTGAATTTCCTTGTTATTGGGCCCAATAGCCAATAAAGCCCAGAACACAATCTTCAAGGCTATTGTAAACAAAATCCATTTATTCAAAACAAATTATATCATTATTTGTTCCAATATCTTTAATGTGAGAAATTACATTCCTCACCAAAGGAACCCAAAAAATTGGGGTTGTAACATCCTTCCCCTCTTATAAGAATTTTTCTCTCAAAATTCTATCAAACAAACAAACAGTTCAAGATAAGCCTTTCATACGTCCATCAGGGCTCCCATGTGGCTTCACCCTTTCCATGGTGCTTCCCAAGAACCTTCATCATCTCATATTCTTCCATCTGAGTTCTTTCTCACCTTGGTATATCGTACCCTCATAGGTGACTCAGGACATTTCATCCTCTCAAAAGCAGAATAGGTTCAGGGCTCAACACATGGCTTGGGTACCTCACATAGTGCTCTAGATCGGACCCATGGAACACATTATACATCATGTTATCCTGAGGGGTAAGGCTAAACACAACTATCTCCACCGATCCATCTCAAATGGACCCATATATCGGGGACTCAGCTTTCTCAGCTGTAGCTTAGAGGGGTCGGATTTTCACATCACATATTCTCCCACAGTGAACTACATGCCAGTCTACTTTGCATCAGCTCATGACTCATGTCACCACTAGGCTCCCTCTCAGCCATTGCACGATCAAAGCGACTTCATCTGCACACACTGTGATTCTTTTCTGACCTTCGTGAGGCCTTCTTCACCAACATCATCTTAATGAAGTGGCGACCGACACAACCTCCCTATAGAACTTCTTGCATCCCGATAAAGGCTATGGTGGTTAACATCACATCTTAAGAATTGTCTCTTTATATCACCCTGAACAAGCACACTTGCTCTCATCAGACCCTCTAGTCTGGATCATACTAACCATTAGTTAGGGGTGATAAGCGGTACTAACATCGAGTTCTTCATGTACCTACTTCCACCTTATGGAAGTGAACCTTTAGGTCATACTCAAGAACCTTTGAACTCGTATCATGGTGTAGTTGAACCATCTTTCTCACGTATAGTTCAACTGAATCTATCCCTTGACAGCACTCCTTTCTTCTCATGTCATCTAGGTAAGGCGATCTACCATAACCCATATTACATATTGACCTTCCCTAGTCTAGGGGAGACTTACCACAACATCCATAGTGATGAATTCCCATTCCTTCTCAGGGATTCTTTAACCTTCAAGTCAAAGCATTGGGTTACTGGTGTTCATCCTTCACCTACTATCATGCATGGTAACATACTACATGCAATTTCATCTTAAGCACCCAAAGTGCTACTGTCACTTACTATCTTTGTAGTATCACGATGTGTGGTGATCTTAAAACTATGATCTCCTATATGTCATGATTCCTCAAGATCGATTCCTCAGAAACCCTAAACCACTCTCATCAGGGTTTTATTACCTTCCTATATAAAGAAGTATATCTGAGGTCCTATCACCATCTTTTCACTACATCAAGGACTAAACTGGCTAACCAAACAACCATTAACTTGTTCAACGTATCTTGTTACAAAGTGTTAGCCAAAACAAAACTCCTTTCTAAACTTAGGATTAGCCAAACAACCTCAACTTCTTCTAGCCTCTAGCTAAACTAGGCAGCTAGATCTCAACCAGAGCATTCATTACCCCTTCTTATCCTTAGGTGTTAGGTAATGTTGAAGACATACACCTCCATGTATCCTACTTATTATCTCAACTCAAACTCTAAGTTTGTACTCATCAAGAAACTTTGAGCTCATCCTCATGGTGATTCAACTCAACTTTGCATAACTTGCAAATTCCACATAGTTCATGATAAAACATCCTCCCAAGATGATTTCCTTGATACTCTTAGTGTTTGTAAACCATCCATATATCATTCGCTCCACAAAGGTATATTATCATCTCTATCCTCATACCTCGTAGCAACGTTCCAACTCGCATCATCTTTTATCCTTGGTGTATGACATGCATATTGTCCCATCTCTCCCTCCCATAACAAGAGGAAATAAGCATTTGGTTGCTGTCCAAACACAAAGTTCTTCATGTTCCAAGAGTAGAGATGGTACAGCCCACCTTGCCGGTACACTTTCAAATCTAAAATGAAACGTGCCATGTATGTCTCTACAAACATCACGATATCAAAATTTTCCTCCATGGAAAACTGATTTGGAACCTATTTGGGTCACCACACAATCCTTGGTCATCTCCTCTAGGTCTATAGGGTGCCGGCACTTTTGGGGTCATCCCTTTTCCCTTATGCATCCAGAGAGTGCCCTACTCCTCTACCCTTTGGGTCCCATGAGTTCATGAAGGTGATCAATCTCCTAACCCATGGCCCTCAGACAGTGATAGTTGTTACCTCCCGACCCTATGGTCATGTGCAACTAGGGAATTAGGCAACTCATTCTTCCATCGGTCTTATCCCTACCTGACCCTAGGATAGACTTAGGATTCTATTATAATACATGTCTAACTTAGAACCTTACCCAAGCCTTCATCATCTCTCTCTGCATTCGTGGGTTGTCTTTCATTTTTTCACAGGGGTCATGGCGACCTGCCTACCTTAGTCAGGCCCCATATCAGTTACCTACATGGTAACACATCCACATGCACGTAGAGATGGTAATCTATGGGTCTATAGGTTCATTCTCATTCCATGTACTCTTCACTTAGCTTCTCAAGATCCTATGAAACCTCTTTAGGTTACCTCAAAACCAACAAAACTGGTATACACCCTACCAAAGGGTCCTTCTCCTAGGATGGGAGGAAACTACAACTCTTGACAACCAGGTCACAACTGTCCTTAGGGTTTACATTCACATGAGCATGCCTAACCCAACAGCTACTAAGGCACAAGTATAACACCTATTAAACCATGCTAAGTCACACTTCTTCTTATCCTCAACATTAGACCAACTTAGTTGTGAGGGTTCATCAAACATAACTTTAACTTAAGGGGTTTCCTTTACCTCTACACATGAGGAGTACCATGCTCGAAACTATAGAGGCTCAAATTTCATTATGAGCATCAGATACACTTCTTCCCCTCTTAGGCCTAGGAACCCTAGGTTCTCCTTTGGATATCCAACTACATGCTCAAACTCTTAACTATGAATAAAACACGTCCAAGGTATGTTATGTACTTCCATGATCCTTTTATATAAGCAGCACCTCAGAGTTGAGTCCTCCTCAAGGACAACCAACTAGGTATAATGTCTCACAACTGGTTACTTAAACCTCCTCAGGGTCTAAGGCACTCTTTGTCTCATCTCAGTAGGTAAACTCCTATACCAAAGGCACATAGGTTCCAGAAGTATCATTCTCTCTTTAGGGTTCGGTTCCTCTACAGACACCAAGATATCATCCATCTCCAGGGATCAAGAACGAGGCAACCACTATCATCCACTTAGGTCACATCATCCTCAACTCCCCATTGTTCCTTATGTCTCGGGGTTTTAGGCTTCCAACCTCCTTACTATGGTCCTACTTTCTCTCTCTAGAGCTAACTCCACATTCAACCATACTACTAGAGGTCCTCTCTCCATGAAGGAGCTATCCTTCTCTCAAACATGCACGACCCTTCCCAGGGTTGGGTTGCCAAAGGTACTCGGTCATCAACTTCTCATGGCTCATATGGCATCCAAGGCATGTCTATCCAAACACCTGGTCTACCATGTCATCTCTCTCTAACCTCCACTCAGGGTTAGGGTTAACATCATCCTCAGAGGATGTGCTAGGTCTCTACTTTCACTGGAGGTCTTCTACCTCTGAGCCTAACTCTCTCTACTCATCCTCCTGTCAAGGAGGTCTATTCTCAGGTCTCTCCTAAGGGTAATGACAACTCGTGTCATACGACCTAAGCATGTATCTAATCCTTTACGCTTACTCTATTAAGCTTATGTCCATGACATCTTATTTACATGCTTTTTATTAATTTGGTGGAGGATTCCTTAATCCTTATCAACCTTACCCATACCTCAAGAGGGTGAAGAGAAGAGAGGAAACCCTAATCCTTAAGGTCCTTACCAGAATTTGAGTTGAGAAGGGATGAACAAGATGAGAGAGTCCTAAAGGTATCTTATTTCAATTAATACACTAAAACTTTGGCCAGGCAGTCACACAGATCCGGGAGTCCTCATATTCTGACTAGCGGTGCGGAGGAAAATATTGCCAGCCCCCAGTCGTGATCATTTTCTAGACACCTCTATCTTTCAGATAATCCTATAATAACTCCCTTGGGTTCTACAAAATTTGTAAAATTTAATAATTATTAAAGACTAAGTGAGGAACCTTCGCTCTGATACCAATTGTAATGACCCCACCTCTCGGTAACCCCCAATTAAGGGAGACCCAAAGGTCAGAGCCGTTATTCAATTAACAGGATCAAAGGTTCGACAAATAATCAATAATAATTATGAAATTTTACTAACTAACTGGAATTTGGTATAAAATTAAAACTTTACTTACCTTTGAAAACTTTGGAAATCTATCTATCCAAAGATTGAATTATTCTATCTAATCCTCCTTGCACTTTATTTCTTATTTCCACAATGTGTCACTTTACTGTTTGTTCTTTCACTTGTTGTTCCTAAAACGTCGACAAACAAAACGTCGGTCAGTATATCGAAATATACTGGTATGTGGGGACAACCAAAAGTTCGCACATAAGGATAACAATCTAATTATCACAATCAAGTTAATTAACAAGCCAATTTATACTTTTCAGTATGAGATTCTCCACCACTTTTGCCCTAACCCTGGCATACCCACCTTAGGGTTTCCTTTGCCAATGACTTAAGGCCACCTTCACAATCCCGAGCTCGGTGCCTGGGGTTCACCACTCATGGTGCCCACTAGTCATGTAATTTCATAGGCCACCTTCTCATTCCCGAGCTTGGTGCCTGGGGTCACCACTCAAGGTGTCCATTGGTCTACCCATCTGGGCCTGACCTTTGGCATCATCCATCAGGGTGGCATGTAAGTGAGAGAATCCATACTTCTATAATTAATGTGATAATCATAGTGACTTTATAGATTGCAAGTATGAGCATCCCAACTGATAATTTGCATTCAATGTGATTAACCATCCGGAAAATCCTCGGGAAACTAAGGCGGTTATTCATAATTAACCACATACATGTACATGCAAATTTGAGACAGAGTAGTCCAATCAATCAAGACATCCAATCAAGCAAGTACAAGAATCCTGAAATCACATTCAATTCCTTTTTATCAAAAACTATCCAAACCATCTTGCTTCTTATGGTTTCTATTCCTTTTTAGGGTTTCTTCCTCTTTTTAGGGTTTACTTTGCAATTAGGGTTTTACTTCACTTTACTCTTTTTAAACCCTAATTTTCTCATCTATCCTTCATGAAAGTTATTTTGGTTACCTTTTCTAAACACATAACCTTAATTCCATATTAATGAACAATTAACCATCAATTAAGTCCATTAAGCCTCTTTTACATTAAAGCCATCATTTTTATCCTTTTTAATCTATGAAAAAGTCATTGTGCTTGTTTATCATTAATTCGTAGTTCATTATATTCAAATACCCATATGAAATCTATTTGACATTAATTCTACCTTTACTCATTCAAAAACCCTAATTGATATATTAAGGTTATTTAACCACAATTAGGAACTTTAATACTCGAAATAGCTTAGAACCATGAAAACTCAGTTCTATAATTATATTTTCGGATTTAACCCATTAAAACCCATATTTTCCCAAATTAGGGTTTCTAAACATAATCATGTGCATAAAACCCTAAAACAAGCATGGAACTACCGTTTTTAAAAATTAACTCTCCTTTTTATTCTTAATAGGTTAATATTTCTCAAAATTAGGGTTCCAAACCAAATTAACCCAAAAAGAGTCATTAAAACTGAGTTCCATATCAACAGTAGGGCTTTACCACAATTAATACATCAAAGGTGATAACTTGGTGTACTTTTGAAATTACAAGCAATATCAGGTTCCAATTGTATTTTTATTGGATTATTCACGTTTTTTTGATCAACTTTCATGTATAGATTACCTTCATCCGAGATTTCCATCATTAGATACGTATTTTATAAGATAACTTCTTTTTCTACCAATCATAAGCGACCACGTGTATATATTGGATTTAGAAAAAGGTTGGCGGGCAACGCGCTTGCTTAACAGGGATAAGTGGTGAAATTACCTTAATGTCCATTTCCTCTTAATAGGGATGCGGGGGCAGGGGAGTAATTCTCCCCTTGATTGTCTTCAACCTGCGGTTTGCTTTTGCTGCGAGCCACCGGTCAACTCCATGGTTGCCTTCGCGCGCTGCTGCTCCTCCGCGCGATCCAAGGTTGTTGGGAGCTCCGCCAAGATCCCCCAAACTCGTAGGTGCTCCTGATTGCACCGCCCGCTCTCCTCCACTACCCATCCGACACCGCGCAACACCAGTGGAAGAAGGTCCTCGGCGGGGGTCAGGGTCAGGCTGAATCCTCCAATTGAGGATGATGAAACTCTAGAATACTCGTCCCGATCCCATGGGCATCGTTTCTGCCATCGTTGGAACTACACAACTCCCCCCCCCTATATAGAGTCTACATCGTCCACCCTTACATTTGGGGATTCTCTTATCTCTCAACAAAACCCCCCAAAACCAGGGTTGATCGATCTGTCTAGGACTCCTGAACTTGATGGGAACGTTTCCAAGTCCTCTCGTGCAATAAATTGCGAGAAAATCTCTTTGGAAGATTCCTTCCTCGGTCTGCCAGTTTCCTGATCTGTCATGAGATAGAAGACAAAAGGATCAATGTTGGATCTGAATCCAACGGTCCGCAACATGTGTGACATGCGCATGGGCTGGGCCCAAGTTTCCTATTCCAATTATAATTGTGACATTTTCCATAATCACAACACTTTAGGGAATCTTGTAAAAATCATAACTCCCAAACCGAAGATCCAATTGCTCCCAAATTTTGAGGGAAAGTCCATAATGACTTAATCTACCGCTATTACAAAATTGGGCTCATTGTCAAAAACAAAACGTTCCTTTTCATTAAATGCAAGATATCACTTAATATATATATATATATATATATATATATATATATATATATATATCTCACGTATTTTCTCTTTCTCTTGCTATTAAATTTTTATTCTGAGTTCCTTGAACCTCAAGGAACCTTTATGGCTCGAAATACCATCTTGGGAATATTCCATATCCTTTTATTTATCTTTTATCCATTATTTCTCCTTTCTTGTTTATTTCTTAAAATATCTATTTTGAGGATTTATCTTTATATTTTCTTTTTATTTTCCTCATTGGAATTCCTTTTAATATTTGGATACAAAAATCCACCAAGGGTAACTCCATTGTACCTCTTTTCACTTATTTTCCACATTTTATCATTGTTTTCAATTTCTTTCTTAATAAAGAAATATCTAATTGATCATTTCTTTTCTTATTGCATTCTCTATGCAACTTTGGACTCCTTGGGACCCAAGGAACCCAAGAGGCACGAAATCCATCTTTGGATTATATTATTTTGCCTTCTAGAGGTTTCCACATCTTTCTTTTCTCAAAAACTCAATTATTCATTTATTAATTGAATTTCCTTGTTATTGGGCCCAATAGCCAATAAAGCCCACAACACAATCATCAAGGCTATTGTAAACAAAATCCATTTATTCAAAAAAAATTATATCATTATTTGTTCCAATATCTTTAATGTGAGAAATTACATTCCTCACCAAAGGAACCCAAAAATTGGGGTTGTAACAATCAGTTTCTGCAATATTGATTTTCTGAATGTCTAGATGATTGGGGAATGTCTTTATGGATGTTATGAGGGCATTTTCTCCCCATTTTGATGCCAAATTATTGTACCTACAAATCAAATCATAGAGCAAGTAAATACAACAATAAATATGGAAAATCTAGCATGATGAAGAGTGATTATTGGGTTAAAATGATTGGGAAATGCAACCAAAAGTAGTTCAAAATATGATATAAAATGCACACATCAGCTTCAAAAGCAAAACAATATGTTGAAAGTGATTTCAATTTTTTTCAAAAATGATATTTGATGTTATGTGCCCAAGTACTTGATGTAATCAACGTAAGTATTTCTTGACATGAAATCCTAATGGGATAAGAGCCTAACCAACATAAACATTAGGAACTCTTTTGGAGAAAAAACAAGGTCAGTATTATAAGACGGAAAATCGTACATGTAAAGAAGTAGAATTCCATTTGCTATGTAGGTGATGTTTATTTTTCTTATTTAGTTTCTCATGGAAGATTAGTGGTTTTTCGTAATTCATCTATAAAATTAAGCATCGCTCCAAGTTATTTACATAATATTGTGCATGTAGTCATGCCACTCAATGAATCTTCAGCATGAAGAAAACAAACCTTAATTTGGTATCTTCTTGATAGCCACTCAAGATTAAATTCATAAAAGCCAATGTTTGTTCAGTGACGATGCAGATAATATAGATATTGACACCTTCAATGCATAAGTCAACAAAATCAATGTGAACAACAAAAAGGTAATTCATTAGTAAATAATCATTTGTTAACTAAATAAGCTATTGCAATATATATTGATATAATGGAATTGAAATTTAATGGATTCATCTTGTAACGACCCTGCCACCCAGTAACCCCCAATTAAGGGAGACCAATAATTCAGAGCCATTATCCCAATTTCTGGATCAAAGGTTCAACAAATAATCAATAATAATTATCAAATTCTACTAAACTAAATTGAAAGGTTGTAATAAAATAAAACTTTGCATACCACTTTTTTTTTAAACTGAGGGTAACTACTTCTATCCATAATTGGAGTATATTCTAACTAATCCTCCTTTATACTTTAATCCTCAATTAAATCCACATATGCCACTTTACTGTTTGTTCTTTTCACTTGTACCTAAAACGCCGACAAACAAAACATCGGTCAGCATAAAGCTGGTATGTGGGGGAAACAATAATTGTGTAATTAACTGTAACAACATATTGCAGTCAAATATGATTTAACAAACAACTTTACATTTTCAACATAACTGCTCAATCCATACATACCCTAAACTCTGTGATGTCCCTGCAGTGGACCTGGATGCTACCTTCCTCATGGTAGATCTCCATTTAACCCCGCATGATCCTACCTATATAACATGTAGATCAATATCTAGGGTTGAGTCGCATGGCACTACCCATAGGTAGCCCAATCCCTAACTCATGGTGTGCTAAAGAGTCGCATGGCACTACCCATAGGTAGCCCAATCCCTAACTCTTAATAACCTGATGGTCCCACTTAACAAGTAGACCCTTTACTAGGTTACCCTTTTCATCATTAGAAAAGCCACAGAGGAGGACCAAGATCTGAGCCAGTCATGTATGTATACTTATGGTGATAGTCATAATCACTTTATAGTTGCATGAAATAAAAGTCACCCAAACAGTTATTTTTAGACAAACGATAAAACGTTCGGGAATCACCGTGAAACTAAATTGAGTATCCATAAGTGTAACCACATACCTGTCAGGCTGATTTCAGATAGAATAATCCAATCAATCAAGAATTCCAAATAGGCAAGCAAGCACATTATGAGATCCTCAAATATGCATACAATTTCCTATTATTAATCATGCCATCAAGATCTACTAAACCTAGCTCGTTTCCTAGGGTTTCTAGTCCACTTTTAGGGTTTCCATTGCAATTAGGGTTTCCCTTCATCTCTTACTATTTTAAACCCTAATTATCTAATCTATTCTTCATGAAAGATACTAAGGTTATCTTTTAACAATATATAACCCTGATATCAGAAAATGCATAATTAACCATCAAGTAAGTCAATTAAGCCTCTTTTACATTAAATCTACCATTTTTATCTTTTTAATCCATGACAAGATCATTATGCTCATTTATCATCAATTCATAGTTCATTATGGTCTAATTCACATATGAATTCTATTTGTCATTACTTCTACCTTTATCCATTAGAAAACCCTAGTTACTACATAAAGGGTATTTATCCACAATTAGGAACTTTTATACTTAAATAGCTTGGAAGTATCATATCTCAACTTTATGCATGATTTTGAATAATTAAAACCATTATGAGTCACATCTACTAATATTAGGGTTTCAAGGCCAATTAAAGCATATTTATGCACATGAAACTCTAAATTAAACTAATTATGTGCAAAGTTCATCCTTTTTTATCTTAATGTACCGTTTTACAATTAACATATTAATATCAACTTTAATCATCCATTAACCCTACTAAATACATTAATTCTCTCAAAATAGGGTTTCTTAATCTTCAATTCATTAAAGTTGATAAATTACACTACTTTTTGAATTGCAAGAGGAATTAGCCTCTAAACCATTTTTAATGAATTCCCCTCATTTTTTTGAGCAAAATGCATATATTATTTTCTACCATCAGAGTTACAAATATTTAAATATGGTTTTTGCAAGATAATACTTACCAAGCCAATCAGAGGGTGCCACGTCGCTTATCCCATGCAACGTATCTTGACTTGCTTGAAAACATAATCGAATGTCATTTTTGCCCTCGATAACTTAAGTGTTTCTTCAGCCCGTGGAGGGGCAACTTCGTCCAATGGCCCATTGCCTTCTTCTTCCTAGTGCCACCTGCTTGCTGCCGCCCTAGCGGCCAAGGGCGTAGCTCCTCCTTCCCACTCTTGACCTCGACGGCCACCAAGGAGCTTTCCCCTACCTCCTTCGTGCCTCAGCGCACATGGGGGTCTTTTGGTAGCGGCTATGGTGGCTATTCTCAAGCGGGAGAAGCATGTGACCGCTTCCGCAATTGCAGCAGGTTGGCAGCAGCTGCGCGAAGACTAGGTCATCGGGGCGGTAGCCGATCACTATTGGATGGTCGTGGAGGTTTCCCGCCTCAAGCAAGACCACAAAACAAACCTTAATTGCTCCAGGGATAGATCCCTACTTCCGGCTAGGGTTTTCATGAAAAGAACAAGGATGAGAGTGTGGGATCTCTCTCTCTCTCTCGGACTCGAACCAGGGTTCTACCCTTTATATAAGGGTGGGTATCCATGCCCTAAGATGACCATCTATGGGTCAACTAGTTCTATTCCCAATAGAAACCCAAGTTCCTTCATGATGAAGTAATTCTTCTCTCTCCTATTTATTTCTTTGATATTCCTTGTTTCATAGGTACTTAAAATTACAAAAATTATCTCCTTCATTCTCTTTGTACTTGCCTTTTAATCATTGGCCACGAAATTATAATTTCATTTAATAGAAAATACCACCTCTTTAACAATACCACAAAATTCATTAATAAAGTATCACCTTATCCTCTTATTTTGCATTATTGTATTTTCCCTTTCTTTCTTCTCCATTGGGGCTTCTTGGACCCCAAGAAACTCCAAGATTTCGAAATCCCTTTTAGTGGATAATCATTATGCATCTATGTCCATTATTTCTCATTATCTTGTTTATTTCTTTATTAAAATATCTCTTTTTAAGGATTTCTCTTTATCTCTCTTTTTATTTTCCTTATTGAAATTCCTTTTAACATAACAAATCTCATGGATACGAAAATCCATCAAAGATAACTCAAACATACCTTTTTCCACTTATTTTCCACATTTTATCATTATTTTCAATTTCTTTCTTAATAAAGAAATACTTAATTGATCTTTTCTTTTCCTTTTGCATTATCTTTGCAACTTTGGACACCTTAGGACCCAAGGAACCCAAAAGGCATGAAATCCACCTTTGGATTAAATTATCTTGCCTTTTAGAGGTTTCTACCTTTTTCTTTTCTCCATTTCTTATTAATAATGGAGTTCCTTTTGTTTTTTCTTTGGTATTGGGCCCAATAGCCGATAAATCCCACAAAACAAGTATCAAGGCTATTATAAACGAAATCCATATATTCAAAACAAATTATATCATTATTTGTTCCAATATCTTTAATATGAGAAATTACATTTCTCACCAAATGAACCCAAAAGTTGGGGTTGTAACTACATCTATCCATAATTGGAGTCTATTCTAACTAATCCTCCTTTGTACTTTAATCCTCAATTAAATCCACATATGCCACTTTACTATTTGTTCTTTTCACTTGTACCTAAAATGTCGACACACAAAACATCAATCAACATAAAGCTGGTATGTGGGGGAAACAATAATCATGTAATTAACTGTAACAACATATTGCAGTCAAACATGATTTAGCAAACAACTTTACATTTTCAACATAATTTCTCAATCCATACATACCCTAACCTCTGCGTTGTCCCTGCAGTGGACCTGGATGCTACCTTCCTCATGGTAGATCCCCATTTAACCCTGCATGATCCTACCTAACAGGTAGATCAATATCTAGGGTTGAGTCGCATGGCACTACCCATAGATAGCCCAATCTCTAACTCATGGTGTGCTAAAGAGTCGCATGGCACTACCCATAGGTAGCCCAATCCCTAACTCTTAATATCATGATGGTCCCACTTAATAAGTAGACCCTTTACCAGGTTACCCTTTTCATCATTAGCAAAGCCATAGAGGAGGACCATGATTTGAGCCAGTCATGTATGTATACTTATGGTGATAGTCATAGTCACTTTATAGTTGCATGAAATAAAAGTCACCCAAGCAGTTATTTTCAGACAACTAATAAAACGTTCAGGAATCGCCGTGAAACTAAATTGATTATCCATAAGCATAACCACATACCTGTCAGGCTGGTTTGAGACAGAATAATCCAATCAATCAAGAATTCCAAATAGGCAAGCAAGCACATTATGAGATCCTGAAATATGCATACAATTTCTTGTTAGTAATCATGCCATCAACATCTACTAAACCTAGCTCGCTTCCTAGGGTTTCTAGTCCACTTTTAGGGTTTCCATTGCAATTAGGGTTTCCCTTCATCTCTTACTATTTTAAACCCTAACTATCTCATCTATTCTTCATGAAAGTTACTAAGATTATCTTTTAACAATATATAACCCTAATATCAGAAAAAGCATAATTAACCATCAATTAAGTCCATTAAGCCTCTTTTACATTAAAGCTACCATTTTTATCCTTTTAATCCATGACAAGATCATTATGCTCATTTATCATCAATTCATAGTTCATTATGGTCTAATTAACATATGAATTCTATTTGTCATTAATTCTACCTTTATCCAATAGAAAACCCTAGTTACTACATTAAGGGTATTTATCCACAATTAGGAACTTTTATACTTGAAATAGCTTGGAATTATCAAATCTCAACTTTATTCATGAATTTGAACAATTAAAACCATTATGAGTCACATTTACTAATATTAGGGTTTCAAGGCCCATTAAAGCATATTTATGCACATGAAACTCTAAATTAAACTAATTATGTGCAAAGTTCATCCTTTTTTATCTTAATGTACCTTTTTACAATTAATAGATTAATATCAACTTTAATCATCCATTAACCCTACTAAATACATTAATCCTCTCAAAATATGGTTTCTTAATCTTTAATTCATTAAAGTTGATAAATTACACTAATTTTTGAATTGCAAGAGGAATTGTCCTCTAAAACCATTTTAATGAATTCCTCTTGTTTTTCTAAGAAAAATGCATATATTATTTTCTACCATCAGAGTTACGAATATTTAAATATGATTTTTTCAAGATAATACTTACCAAGCCAATCAGAGGGTGCCATGTCGCTTATCCCATGCAACGTATCTTGACTTGCTTGAAAACATAGTTGAATGTCATTTTTTCCTTCGATAAGTTAATTGTTTCTTCATCCCGTGGAGGGGCAACTTCGTCCAATGGCCCATTGCCTTCTTCTTCCTCGTGCCACCTGCTTGCTGCCACCCTAGCGGCTAAGGGCGCAACTCCTCCTTCCCACTCTTGACCTCGACGGCCACCAGGGAGCTTTCCCCTACCTCCGTCGTGCCTCTGCACACAGGGGGGTCTTTTAATAGTGGCTATGGTGGCTGTTCTCAAGCGTGAGAAGCATGTGACCGCTGCCGCAATTACAGCAGGTTGGCAGTAGCTGCGCGAAGACTAGGTCATCGAGGCGGTAGCTGATCAGTATTGGATGACCATGGAGGCTTCCCGCCTCAAGAAAGACCAAAAAATGAACCTTAATTTCTCCAGGGATAGATCCCTACTTCCGGCTAGGGTTTTCATGAAAAGAACAAGGAGGAGAGCGTGGGATCTCTCTCTCTCTCTCAGACTCGAACCAGGGCTCTACCCTTTATATAAGGGTGGGTATCCATGCCCTAAGATGACCATCTATGGGTCAACTAGTACTATTCCCAATAGGAACCCAAATTACTTCATGGAGAAGTAAATCTTCTCTCTCCTATTTATTTCTTTGATATTCCTTATTTCATGGGTACTTAGAAATATGAAAATTATCTCCTTCATTCTCTTTGTACTTGCCTTTTAATCATTGGTCACGAAATTATATTTTGTTTTAATAGAAAATACCACCTCTTTAACAATACCACAAAATTCATTAACAAAGTATCACCTTATCCTCTTATTTTGTATTATTGGTATTTTCTCTTTCTTTCTTCTCCATTAGGGCTCCTTGGACCCCAAGAAACTCCAAGATTTCAAAATCCCTTTTAGTGGATATTCATTATGCATCTATGTCCATTATTTCTCATTATCTTATTTATTTCTTTATTAAAATATCTCTTTTTAAGGATTTCTCTTTATCTCTATTTTTATTTTCCTTATTGGAATTCCTTTTAACATAAGAAACCTCATGGATACGAAAATCCATCAGAAATAACACAAACATACCTTTTTCCACATATTTTCCACATTTTATCATTGTTTTCAATTTCTTTCTTAATAAAGAAATACTTAATTCATCTTTTCTTTTCTTTTTGCATTATCTTTGCAACTTTGGAGTCCTTGGGACCCAAGGAACCCAAAAGGCATGAAATCCACCTTTGGATTAAATTCTTTTACCTTCTAGAGGTTTCTACATTTTTATTTTCTCCATTTCTTATTAATAATGGAGTTCCTTTTGTTTTTTCCTTGTTATTGGGCCCAATAGCCGATAAAGCCCACAAAACAATCATCAAGGCTATTGTAAACAAAATCCCTTTATTCAAAACAAATTATATCATTATTTGTTCCAATATCTTTAATATGAGAAATTACATTTCTCACCAAATGAACCCAAAAGTTGGGGTTGTAACACATCCCATTCCAGTATGGCATCCTGGTAGGAGGGAGTAATCATTAATGCGGAAGCCTATTGCGGTTTAGAGTGTAAGATAAAAAGATTGTTTCCCTAGGTGTAATGGCCTGCCATCTAGACGGCTCGAAGTGGTTGGGTAAGGATAAATTTCAAAACCTTGACATGATGTCAGGTGGAGTCTTTGAGGTGAAAGTTGGATCAAGTGAGCGACACAAGTCTTATCCTAGAGGTTACCTCCTACAAGAACAACTAGTCTTGAAGCTAACTGGAAAGGATATTGGCTGCTAAAGGAAACTCCACGGAGTTAATGTAGGCAAGGTGGAGCACTGAGAATGTAGAAGAAAACATGTCCTGGCATATATTGGGCGTATGGCGAGAAAAGGATTGAAGGTATGATGTGAACGATCTAGTTCCTTTGTAGAGGAGAAGAGGAGGTAGGAGATAGAGCAATTGGGGGAACAAAGAAGAAGAAGGGTAACCACACCACCCTCAATTGGAGGAGTAAAGGGGATATAGGCAGAGATGACTAGGAAAAACAAGAGTCAACGCAGGAAAAGAATTTTAATTTTGGGGCAGGTTGCTTATTCCGGAGGGGGGGTTAAGAAAAATATTTTGTTTAAATCAATAAACATATGTAGCTAATATGTAGTTATTAGAAGTAATTACATTTGTTGTCTTTATTGTATTATACTTTGTAAAAAAAGGTATATATTAGCTACAAATAGAATACATGTAGTTAAAACAATTGTAGCCAAAACAATAACAATAAATGAGGCTCCTAGCTTTTGGTTATTTGCACCTCATTTTCCACTCACCATGCCTTGTTTTCATCTAATTGTTGCCTCCTTTTGCTTGATAAGTGCCACCTTTTAGTATTATAGTGTCTTGTTTTTGTCTTTTTAACACCTCTTCTTCCTCCATTGGTGCCTTCTTTTATTAGTTTATCACCTCATTTTCCTTTATTAGTTCCTCTTTTTACTAGTTTCACACATCTTTTTCATCTTTGTGTGCCTCTATTTCTTTCATAACTCCTTCTTTTATTGGGTTGGTGTCTAGTTTCCATCATTTTTGTTCCTCATGCCCTACCATTGGCGCATTACTTTATTGTAACAAACATCTCGTTTTCTTATGTGGCACCTCCTTTCCTTTATACCTCCTTTTTCACTCTTTACAACTTTTCTACACTTTTCTCCTCATCTTCTTTTTATGCCTCTTTTCATCTCTTTATAACTCCTTTTCCCAATATTGTGCCCCATTTTCTTTCCATTTGCCTCTTTTATTTGTTATTTGTCACTCTTTTTTATCGTTAGGGTCTTATTTTTCATCCTTGTCACCTTTTTGTTTGTTTTTTTGTCCCTCATTTTCTTCTCTTTGTGTCTCTTCTAAAGTTTTACACATTTTTCTTCTCTTAATGCATCTATTTCTTCTAATTACGTCTACTATCCCCCTCTTTGTTCCATGTTTTCTTCTGTGTGTGCCTCATTTGTTTGTTATTTTTAGCTGTGTATTACTTTTAGCACTTATTTGTGCCCAACTGGTGCATCATTTCCATTCTTAATGTCTACTTTGTCCATTCCAACCCTATTTTTTCTCTTTGCACCCTCCAATTTATAATTCATGCCTCTTTTCTCCACTTCATGCTTCTCTTTTTGTCCCTCATTTTCTTCTGCGTCTTTTTCCTACTTTGTACCTCATTTTCTACCCTTTGTGCATCCTTGTCCCCACATGACACCTTGTTATATGTGTGATGCACCTTGGTTTATGTTTCTTTGCATTTCCCTCCCCAATTCCCTCCTCTTTCCTCTATTACTTCTCTCCTCTCTTCAATTAATTCCCTTCTCACCTTCATTATTTTCAACATGATTTCCATCCTCTCTTCCGTTACTTCCCTGCTAAGTTATTTACTCTCCCATCATATTCCTCCTTCCTTCTCTCTTGATCAATTTCCTCCTCTCTTTCTCTATTTCTTCCCTCATCTTTCCTACTACTACCCTCTCGACTTTCATCCTCTCCTCTCATTATTTCCCTACCACTTCTCATTACTTCCCTCTTTTCCATTGATTCCCTCTTCATTCACGCCTCTTCCTCGTTATTTCTCTACTCGCTTCCCTCCTCTCCTCTCATTACCTCCTCCTATTTTATTTTTCTCACTCCCCAAAAAATAAATGATCTACTTAATATTTTTTGTACATTTTCTCCCTTCACCTGTCATTGACATCATCACATTTACCGTGGTACACCTTATCATTCCCCACTTGTTTGTAAACTTCACGCCATGAGTTCAGATTTACTAGTCGCGAGTAAACATGGAGTATGCTATAACTTTATATATCTTACGACATGTGCACATTATAATTAAAACTGCGGTTTGGATTAAATGGATGTAACACATGATCTTAATATAGTAGGAGGGGGTGTAGTTTACTCTGTATTTATATGGACTAGCAAATCTTAAGACTCACGTGGCAGCCAGCATGCGCGTGACGGTAGAAAAAAACTCCTTTTTAGCCTCACATTTCCACAAACCGGAACAACGACTGGTCCATGTTGGTGCATTTTAATAACTGAACACTTCCATGTATCCATCCTACCTTTCGGCACTCTTTTAACCCACACTGCCACACATCGGAGCCATGACTGGTCCATGTTTATGTACACATGATTTGTCCCGTCTCCAGTCATATATATAACTCCAATTCGGAGAGGAATGGTTAGATCAACTAGGATTGAGAGAGACTAGACAAGAAGATGGGTGAGAGATGCAGGGTGTGTGTGACGGGAAGCTCGGGATACATCGGATCATGGCTTGTGAGGAAGCTCCTGCTGAGAGGCCATGTCGTGCAGGCAACCCTTAGAAACAAAGGTTTTCTATAGTTTCTGTTTCTCGCGGTCTCTATGACCATAGGTGGTATACGGGTTTCCTTCTGGTTCATCAAGATCATGACTTTGGCGTCAGTGGTACTTTCACTATTGTTGCAGAAGACCACATAAAAGCCGGCCTTCTCATGAGTTTTCCAGATGCAGAGTCCCGGCTCCAGCTGATCCAGATCGATCTCGCCGAGACAGACGCCGACTACGACGCTGCTACTGCTGGCAGCGAGCTGGTGTTTCATCTAGCTACGCCGATGCACCACATCACGGACAACCCCGAGGTAAGGACGGAATTTAGAAGTAAAGCCTAACCTGCAGGGCGGAGCCAGACCTTGATATGTGGGGGGCCAAAATAATAGTACTACCCACCAAGAATCGATCCAAAGACCCTTTGAAAGTAAACACCAACTGAAACCACTGCACTACATGAGTTTTCCAGATGCAGAGTCCCGGCTCCAGCTGATCCAGATCGATCTCGCCGAGACAGACGCCGACTACGACGCTGCTACTGCTGGCAGCGAGCTGGTGTTTCATCTAGCTACGCCGATGCACCACATCACGGACAACCCCGAGGTAAGGACGGAATTTAGAAGTAAAGCCTAACCTGCAGGGCGGAGCCAGACCTTGATATGTGGGGGGCCAAAATAATAGTACTACCCACCAAGAATCGATCCAAAGACCCTTTGAAAGTAAACACCAACTGAAACCACTGCACTACATTCACATGTTGATGAGTTTGTATTATAACTGTAATATAAACACATCGTTTGCACATTTATTGGAAAAATAAAACACATATGTGCTCATGGGGTATCGAACCCGCGACCTCATCCAAGAGAGAAGCTCCACTAGCCACTGAACCAACTGTAAACTTAGTATTGTATACACATTGTAGTTATATATATTATTATACAATATCATAGACATATGTATATATATACATATATATACTAAAATTTTATTTTTTTTGAGGGGGCCATGGCCCATACTTGCCCCCCCCTGGCTCCGCCCCTGCTAACCTGATATATTTTCAACATTGTTAGTCGTCTAAGCTGGGGAAAGGGATAACCCTGATATTTTCTGGTGAACTATCGCATACTAGTTCAGCATTCCCATTTCATAAACATCGCGGCGACAAATTCAGTAATAAAATCTTCAATCCACGAGCCCACCTCATATTCTTAGTTGCAAATACTTCTCTCAGAGGGTATAGAAATATCCCTACAGTTGTTTCACGAACTTGAAAATGGAACTGATAGCTGTAGTGTTGGGGAACCTGTCACTTTCTGACAGAACTAGGGTAGAGGAACATGTCCACCAACTTAATAAGTTTGATGCACTGAATCGTACTATATATAGGTGATGTACAACTAATCAATATCAATTCATAAATGGGTGCCTCCACAATTCCGTGAGAGGTCATTGGTTCTGTAAGCATCTTCATAATTTTGGATGACGTATGCATATTGTTTTCTGCTACTTGAAGACAGTTTACATGAATATCGCAGAATCGCTCTTGACTAAGTCCTGAATCGAGTCTAACATAACCGACAAATAAAGAGTCAACCAAACTCACGCCTATGGGGCCCTTCACTTTGAACGTGATGTTTGCTGCTGTAACATATAGTGTAGCTAGTCTGAGCGCTTAATCAATATCTCCTACCTACCTATCATTTTCATGGTAGTAAACAATCCTCAATTACTCTTGGTTAGTGTTCGCGTCTATGAATGTCCACTTCGAAAATGGTACGCTTTTATGTTCCATCTTTTTGCTAATTTTTTTAACTCGTATCAATGACTTCATCTAGTTGTTGCGGATAGAACATGGTTCAAAAGTCTCGTTAGTGACGCTTGTAGTTGTTTGTATTATGCACATATTGAAGCCTTGAAGTATCTCAGCAGGAAACTTTTTCTTCAAAATGAGGTACTTATTTTCTTTACTTTTTAGCTAAAGAGTAGTAGATCTATCCCCCTTCTAGATCTACAAAGACTTTAACACTATTTTGTATAAGCATAAAATCATTTCAATCTCATTTATGATTTTTAAATTTGTAGTTGATAAAAAGTCTAATGTCTATTTTTATTAAGATTTATGTAGATATAGAACACCACAAGTGTTGAGCAAACATAAGTTTGAGCTATTGTTATTGAGGATGCATGGATTTTGGTTTTCCTATTTTGGATATATTTTGTTGAACTTCCATACAAGATCAACTTCCAATTTGTTTCACATCAAAGTTTTACTTAACTTATTCCAAGTTTCTTCAAACTTGCTAAGAACATTTTACTTCCACATTTGACTATGTTGACATAAAATTGGATACCAATACTACTTTTTGTATGTGTGTAGTGATGTTAATTAGACAAGAGAAAAGATAAACAAAGTATAAAGGTAAAATTTAACTATTGAATTCGTCCATGTAGATTTTAGGAACATACATATGGCAAGCAACATAGTTCTTCTTGTTGAGATAAAACCAATGTTGTTACATGTAGAGAAAATGATATCGAGCAAACACGACCAACACACCACACACAAAAAAAAGATTTATGTGGTCCACCCAAAACGGACTAAAAGTAACAAAAATTCTTTACGAAATTGTAGTAGGGTTATAAAAGAATGGTCTATAGAAATAAAAATTGTCATAGATTGCAGTCTTATATGGTCACTGGGACCCCGTCCTATATTGGTGGATAGAAATCAAACTCATGTTTTAGAATCACATAACAGTTAGGATTCAATGCATATTAAACAATTTCTACCTTGCATTGAATCCACTTAATTAAAATCTATATGTGCCATCTACGACCACTTGGGGCCCCTTAATTGAGGCTACTACAACAATCAATGTTGAGCAAGTTAATGTAATGTTTGAACTTACTCCTAGGGACTATCTTGTTGAGCATATCCATTGGATTATTTGATGTGGAAATCTTCTTCACCATGATCCTCTTAACTATTTTTGGGAAGTGATATCTGACATCAGTGTGCTTATTTTTGTCATTATGCACTTGATCCATTTCCAAGCATATGTCGCTCAAGCTATCATAGGATAGCAAGATCTTGATGATGACTAATATTAGCTCCAATTCCTTTAGATTAGAGTCCCAAATTGGAAGTTTCAGTCAGAGCCATGGAATCTTCCATTGTAGTTAACAACATCACAAAGTGTTGTATTGTGCATTCTAACTAAGATTAGAGCCACAACATTAAAGACATAGCATGGCATTGATCTTCTTCCATCTACACCTATATCTTAATCTAACTTAGAGCATAAGAAAAATATCAAAGAGACCTAGAGAGTGGGGGCTGACATTAGTTGTTCCCTTCAGATATTAAAATATGTGATTCACTTCTTACAACCTTTCTAGATTGTCACACGAACCTTATAATGACACTAATTACTTACGTAATATCCTGACTTGTGCAAATCATAGTATGCATCATACTCCCAACTGCACTACCATATGGTACTCACACATATCACATTTCTTCATATGAATTAGATGAAAATTTGTAAATAAAATAGGTCTTTCATAAGAAGGAATGAACTTTGTAGTGTATATCACAAAGCATATTAAGATATTATGTATGTAGCTTTTTTGGAACATGATGTTCTTTCTCAAATTGTGGTCCCTATATATCTCCATTCTAATATCTTTTGAGATGTGCCATGATCCTTCACATAAATTTTTACACTAAGAAATGTATTTATCTTTTAGATTCTTGACTTGTCCCAAGAATCTAGAAGCATGTCATCTACCAAGAAGAGTAAGTAGGTGTGTATAACATCATTGGTTGTGTTGTTACACACAATAGTCATACAAGAGACAAGGATAGGCTTGCACAACCATCAAGTTGTGAAACCTCTTGCACCACAATCATAGAGAGTATTTCAAACCAAACAAGTAATTATTCAATATATAAACAAGATTGTAACATCCCTGACCTGGGTTATGAACTAACCCTAGGTGTTTTGCTTAATTATGTAATTAGATACTTGTGATTATCTTTTGGTATGTAATTAAATCTCCTAAGGAACATACATTTCCTTTTCTGTCCCTTTTGAACAATGTTGTAATATTGTTTTGTAATACAGGGACCTATGTGCAAATTACCCAATTAAAAGGGGTCAACTTGCAAATTGCACATGTTAAGATGTTCCTTTGGTGTTGAGACATCATAAGAATGAATATGATGAACTATGATGTATTCTCCAAGCTTGGGCACCAAGATGCAGCTTGTGGAGCAATCCTTATACTTAAAACTCTAGTTTTGGTGTAAAGTGCAATTTACCCAAAATATGGGGTGCAACTTGTAAAATACACCTTCTAGAGTATCTTTTATGACTCTTGGCATCATTTAGAGTAATAATTATGAAGAGGTCACTTCAATTGAATAATCAAATAAGAATGATAACCCTTATGAATTAAATGATCAAGTTATAAGTCTAATAACCCTTCTATATGTGCAACTTAGTAAGAAGTTGGCTTTCTTCACCTTTAGACCTTGGGTTTAAGATGAGTTTTGCTTAAGTATGGAAGGGAGAAACGTGGTTTATAATAAGGGAAGGACCTAGAGGAGAAATGGAGAAACAAGTTGTCCTTATGTTGAAATTTCACCCAAAGTATATATACACCTTTTCTCACTTAGCAAGGATCGTTTCCTTCACTTCCTTTCTTATCCCCTTGCTTAGACCAACTTAGGACAGAGATCTGGAGAAGAGGAGAACGGCCAAGCAGTTCTAGGTAAGCTTTGATCATCATCTTGCTCGAATTCATGGAGGAATTCATGGTGCAAGGTTGGTTTTATGGTCTTCCTTACTTGTTTCTTCTTTCTAGCCATCTTTTCCCAACCTTTCCTTGGAGAAACACCCTTGGCCGACCTGTAGAACTCAAGACACCATTAAAGACTGGAAGCTTGGAAGCTTGGAGCTCAAGGAACGACCTTAAGGCGGGTTTTATAACTCTAAACCTTTTGCTTTCTTATGCATATCTATGTACTTGCAAAAGTAGCTTGTTCTTCTTTCCCCCATCCTTCCTTGCTTTCTTGCATCTAAAACCATGAGGAACAGACCTGGATCTGGAGGTAGAAGAAGGGGGGCGTGAATACCTATGTCACTTTAGCAAACGGTCTTGCACCCTTGGCCAAACGGTTTGCAAAACCGTTTGGGGGTTTTGCAAAACCGTTTGAGGGGCAAACGGTTTCACATGGTCGGTTGGAGAAAACGGTCTCCAAGACCGTTTGAGGGCGTTGACCAAGCGTGGACCGTTTGGGTTTTCTGTTCATAATTATGTATTCTAATGACCCACCAAATTTGAGGGGTTAACTCCAAAGGAATCGTAGGTTAAAGGCCAATCAATTAGGCAAATCAAATTGAATTAAGTGCTGTTTTTCCAATCTGTTTAACTTGAACTTCTTGGGAAAACGGTCTCAAACCGTTTGAGTGCGTTGAAAAAGCGTGGACCGTTTGGGATTACTGTTCCTAATGATGTGGTCTAATAACCCACCACATTTGATAGGTTAACTCCCAAGGAATCATGAGTTAAAGGCTAAACGATTAGGCAATCGAATTGAATTAAGTACTGTTTTTCCAATCTGTTTAACTTGAACTTCTTGGGAAAACGGTCTCAAACCGTTTGAGTGCGTTGACCAAGTGTGAACCGTTTGGGATTACTGTTCCTAATGATTTGGTCTAATAACCCACCAAATTTTATAGGTTAACTCCCAAGGAATCATGAGTTAAAGGCTAAACAATTAGGCAATCGAATTGAATTAAGTGCTGATTTTCCAATCTGATTAATTGAACTTTTTGGGAAAACGGTCTCAAGACCATTTGAGGGCGTTGACCAAGCATTGACCGTTTGGAATTCCTGTTCATAATCATTTTATTTAATAACCCTCCAAATTTTAGGGATTAACTCCAAAGGAATCGTGAGTTGAAGGCTAATCAATTATGTAAACCCTAATTGGATTAAGTGCTGACTTTCAACTTGATTAATATGACTTTTTGGGTTTTCTTGCCCAAACGGTCTCAAGACCGTTTGGGGATCACCCAAACGGTCTCAAGACCATTTGGAGGTCTAGGGTTGGATATGGTTAAGTGTTTGAAGGACAAAAGATATGGTGTTAACCCTAATCGGCTAAGTGTTGGTTTTGCATTGGATTGAGTTGATTGTTTGGGGTTGATTGGCCCAAACGGTCTCAAGACCGTTTGGGGATCACCCAAGACCGTTTGGAGGTCTGGGGTCAAGTATAGTTTACCAACTGAAGGTCCAAAGGTACACAATTACAAAGCAATCAATTTTTGTTTTGATGATCAACTCAATAGCTCAAACCCTAATGATTTTTCACTAGAATCCAAGGGTTGGGTGAGCCAAACGGTCTCAAGACCGTTTGGAACTCATCCAAACGGTCTCAAGACCGTTTGAAGGTCACCCAAGACCGTTTGGAGGTCTAGGGGTGATTATGGTTAAGCAATTGATGATACAATGATACTAAGTTGGAAAGTAATCAATTGTTGTTTTGGTGATCAATCCAAACCTTAATTGGTTGACTTAGATTTTGATGATATGATGGGCAAATGGTCTCAAGACCGTTTGGAGGTCATCCAAATGACCTCAAGACCGTTTGGGGTCAGGTCATGTCCCAATGTAATGATGGTTCAATAGGTTCAAATCAATTAGTCCCACATTGAAATATGTTGAAGGGTTATTGTTTCCAATCCCTAATTCAATTGAGTTAAACCCTAATTGATGGTCAATTGAGGGTCAAGTGAGGGACAAATCAGTTGAAGGTTGACCTATTAAACTCAATTAAGGTATGAGTATAGGTCCAATTGATGATTGGTTCCATGAATTCAAAGATTGAAGGAATCAACATTGGAAACCCTAATTCAATTGGATACCTTATGAAGTGGAGGTCCAATGTGATTGAATCTTTGAGAATTAAGATGATGAATATTCTATTGATCCAATAATGATTAGTAATGATAATCAATGAAGGTGTGAAGGTTTAAAACCTAATAATACCTAAGTGATTAAGAACCAATTAAAGGGAGAATTCTTAATTGATTATAGGATTAATAGCTTGATACACTATGTTAACCATGGTAATATGTACTTGATTGAAGGGTCGATGTGACCTAATCAATTTGAAAGAATGAGAAATTAGAATACATATATATAGATAAATAGAAATATGAATCATGTAATGATCTGCTGTAGCACGACCGTGCAAGGGAGCACGGCCGTGGTAGCCTTAGCTTGCACGACCGTGCAAGGGAGCACGGCCGTGGTAGCCTTACTTTGCACGACCGTGCAAGGTGGCACGTCCGTGGTGTCCTATATAGAATTTGAAAAGTGTTGGTATTATGCTAACATTGTTATATATATGCATGCCCTTATTTGTATAAGTCATACAGGTTGATATTATGAGGTGATCATAGCCAGGTATGAGTTATGATGTCATATTCCTTGAAAACAATTATAAGCTTTTAGAGTAATGATATGTGAAAAGTATATACATTGCTTCAATCAAGGTCATGTTGTTAGATGACTTGTTGTTTTTATGTCACTTGGTAGCAAGTGTTATGATAATCTGAGGGTTTGAATAACCATTCTCCTGAACCACAATGATGAGATGGTTAGGGATTGATATCCCAAGGTTAACAATATGTGATGTGAACTTGATACAATAGTACCTTTTCTTTATAGCAATTGTTTTATTAGGTTATGCCTGAACATGTCTGATGCTAAGGAATGTTGTAAGGTACTTAACTAATCAAGTATAATGATATCAAGTAGAGCCCTGACCATAGATCCATCATTGTCAGAAAATATATGATGGTGAAACAGGTTTTTCTAAGGAAACTCCTGGAGCACATACTTTTGAGTATGTGGGGGTAATGGACGTGAATATCCTTACGTCCTAATGTTGGATATGATTGGAGTCGTATCATTAATCTCTCAGTCCTTCATTATATGATTATGCTGGGAAGATGTATCACTAATCTCCCGATGATTTTGTTAATGCCGCATCGATGTGAGATAAACAAGAAATTCCTCAATGGCGAAGAGAGTACAGAATGCCACTGTAGCTCTGAATAGCGAAGTTACCAGAATACCCTAGAAAGCTATTGTAGCAGTGACACAAGATGTCCTGCATATCAATCCTCATACTGACTGAGGAGTGATGAGGTCATAGGAATCCGGCTCTCCTGATGACCTAGGTATGGTACCGATTGCGATCTAAGGATGGTCGGTTGGAGTATGAGAGGTGTAACTCATCTCCTCAGGGCATAAATATGTTTGTAAAACGTAATCAGCCGCATAGCATAATTGCTTAGATGGAACTACGAGAAACAATGATTGACAATACATTGTTATAGTGATCTAGTTAAATAACTAGTACACATGCTTTTCATATTCCTCATTATTATATGCCTGGTCTTTCAATTAAGCTATAATTGAAATGATTGCTCATAAGGATATTGTTTCACTTAGTTTATATAATGTTACATGTTGATTGAATTTTATAATCCTATTGTTTATGTTGTTCTCTTTTTCATAACAAAGCTTCTGGCGGAGAGTTATAACTCTCGCTGGGACAATTATTTAAATTGTCTCACTCCCGTGGGTTCAACTTTTAGGAAGACGTCGAGGACGAAGGAACCCATCAGTGGGTGAGCAGCAACAACAGCAGTCTCAGGGACAACAGTGATCCTCAGATGGAGACATTGTCTATCATGTTGTGTAAATAGTATGTCCTGTGTCGTCTCTGTACTCTCAGGTCCTAGGAGTCTGTATATCTGAGATTTTGGCATGATGCCTCGAGATTTTATATCTTACCTTGTACAGTTAACAAGGTGGGTTTTGTTGTAATGCTCGAGATGTGTTTATGTCAGCGATGTATCATGGATCAGTTTGTAAATGACCTATCATGTTGTTTATGAAAGAGTTTTTATCTTTTGAAGATCTCTTTACAAAAGTTTTAAATTTTTAGTGATTTTTGATAATTCCGCTGCTAATCGCTTTCGCATTCGTTAATCTGATTGTCAGTTTGGTGTCAGTTGTTTCAAAGATCCTCCTCACCTTGAATTGAGAACCATTTTCCCTAGCTCATGTAAGTGTCATCCTCAAACTCTATATGTAGATAAGTTGTTTTCATGACAAGTTTCTCCAGATTCAGAATCAAATGTGCAACTTAACCAATAATCACCCATAAGAGAGAAGGTCAAACAATCAAAAATAATAATGCAATGCAGTCAATTGCCTCTCTAAGATTGTTTCTCACTAGAATCAAGTCTTTGTTTATGCATGATACCTTCATCTCATGGTAACCCAACCTTTCTTTTTAATATCAACTTTCAACCTACAATAGATCCCCTTTTGATAACTTGACAAGCTCCCATGTTTGATTCCTATGAAAAGATTCCATCCCCTCACTCATGTTAACAATCCATTAAGTAGATTTAGAACATGTGTTGGCTTAATGATAAGAAGTAGAATCTCAAGACCACCTCTCTTACAAAAAATAGATCATAATTGACCAAATCTAAAAAAACTCTATCTCATAGGCGGGCCAGTACTCCTCTTAGTGTGACCATGTCCAATGCATATGATCATTCATACTTATCTTTAGAAGCATACCTCAATTAAGCCTTTTCTTCATTTTTATCACTTGTTGGAGACCTATATCCTACTACTCTGACTAGTGTTTCATCAAACTTTACTTGTTAATTGACTCTCTCATACTCCATTGATTTAGTATCAACATCGTGTAACACATAATAATTGTCAAATGTTACATACCTACCCATAATAACTCTCAGTGTAGAAAAAGTAAATTCTATATCCTTTAACCCCATCATCTCATGAACCTTATTTGAAGTTGTCCTTAGCTCCAATCTTCCATCATTATGATTATAGTATGCAAGATAACTGAAACTCTTATCTCATAATAAATATGTGGTCTTCTATACATAAATGGCTTACAATAAATGGTAGTTTCAAGACACGTATTCACATAATTATAGGTAGTTTTCTTGAAGTTGGTGTTGGTATGTATGCCCATAGAGCCAATCATATGATGATTTTAATGACAATACTTGTAAATGATTTGATTACTAATCAAGGCAATCTTCCAATTTATTCCATCAGAATGATATTATTGAATGACATATGTCTTCGGGTTGAAGACCTAGACGATGAGATCATATAGATGTTAAAAGTATATGCATTCTTATTATGTCCCTAGTTGGATGGTATTATAGAAGGTTAATAGAAAACAATAACACTTAAGACTAGAATGTGTGTTGGTTGATGACTGAGTCTCTTTAGTTATGATATGTGATATCAAACCAATCACATAGATACTTATTAGAGAACAGAGTATCAGACAGTCCCACCTTGAGAATGACACATGGAACCATGAATGGGTAGTCAGAGTCATCTCTCATAGTGATTGTGGTGATTGTGGTTCTTAGACCTAAAATCGTTACACTTATTACGTATCGTTTGATGTACTTTGACATCATTCAACATGATCTTGAATAAGGATTGCCATAAAGGTGGTGCTCCGGTGCACAATGACATGTGGAGATGACTGTGAGTGATGTATATGGAAATTTTCCCTCCTACATGAGTTTGATATCCTGGCCACTAGATAAGAAAGACTGAGAAAGGCATGGCCATGCTAGTGTGAGTCAATATGTGATATTGATCTTACACGTATCTCATACAGTCTTTTCTAGTTCAAGGATAATGTATTAAATATTAAAGAGGATGATGATTCCATCCCTCGAGTTCAATCCAGATATTAGAGACAAATGAACTATACAATAGTTGTAATATCAATCACAGATGATAGGTTAAGTTGTTCTCCAACTTCTCCAATTACTTGGGTAGCAATGAAGTCGTGCTAGATATCAATCATTGCTTGTGAAATTATAATATGATTATGAATGTCACTGCCAACGTAATATGGAGCCCTCACGGTCACACACATAGGATGTGATTTGAATATGAATATAATTGTGGACGTGATTGGAAATATTTTGAATAGAATTGAATTCCAAAATGTTTAGAAAATCTACTATAATAATATTGAAATATAATCTGAGTTAATTAGTTAAAGTATTTAAGACAATTAATTAAATTTTATAGTTAAGTCATTTGGCGGATCCTAAACGATTAACTAGAGATGGATAATGAAAATTATTTAATCAATTAATATCATTAATTGGATTAACTAATTGTTTCTAGAATATTCTTTTATTGGTCAACAAGTGGCTCGTTTTAAACGCAACCACAACCCTGTTATTTTCACAAGGATTTTGAGAAACCTTACTTCCTTTCTCTACTATTAATAGAGGCATGACGGCTGACTTTTGGAAAATGCTAATATCCTCACAATGAGGTTACGCTATTGTGCGAAAACCATAGTCGTCATCGTCCCTAAGCAATAGAGAAGGAGAGCAACCAGTGCTATCACATTATAAAACATAAGTCTACTCCTTGCTGCCATCTTATGAAGCATGAAGTGGAGTTCCAGCCCATTTGTGTGGATGACGTAGAGACACATACGCTAAGTTTCCTGTGTTCGGAGGATGGACAATAATCATTTGTGTAGGCTAGGAGCGACGCACATCACCAGGCAAAGGGACATCACCGAACTTGCTCTGAGATGAGGTATATCCCTACACCCTCTTATATATTATTGTCGATGAGATCCTCTTGTAGGGTATGTGGAGAAAATTTTATTACTTTCGTCGTGCCTATAGCCTCCAAAACCCAATATGTTGGCCCATAATTTCCTATCCAGACTAGCATTATAGCACACACACCTCTCACTCTCAAGTAGTCTTCTACCCATCCCCTCTCCACTTTGTTCTCTTATGAAGTATCTGTAAACTTTGTGGTTCCTATGGATTCCTTCAGACTTTAAGAACTCATCGCCTTTGATCAAAATTGAATCCTATTATTAGGGTGAATGTGCTTCACGTTCTTTTTAGTCTGATTCTCCATCAAAGTATTTCATTGATTGAAGATGTTGAGAGACTCATTATAGCATTATATATATATATATATATACACCCATCTCCTCCTTTAGTAGACACTAATAACAAAATGAACAGATTGATTATATCCTAATGATGGAACATGAGAAGGGCTCCATAAATTAAAATGGATGTAATCAAGAGATATCTTTTTTCTATACACTATATTAGGAAACAATGTTGGATGATGTTGTATATAGACACAGTGGTCACAAAATTTAAGATATGTCTTCTTTAGATCACTAGTACACATGATTCTTCATGATTTGTTTCATCGACTTTATTCTCATGTGGTCGAGTAGAATATGATAAAACACAGACAATCATATTTGGATAACTTTGATGAAGATGTTTATGTTGAAGGTTTAACAACTATTATCCCTTATATGATGTAGATATTACTGCACTTTTTCTATCCTTGTAATACTACCACATCACCCTTATAGATGTTTAGAACTCTACCTTTTATTATACTCTTATATCCTTTGTCTGGAAGAATTCCAACTAAGATTATATTTGGCTACCATTTTCGACCATGCTTTACTCTAGTAAGGAAAAAGACTATATTGTCATGTGTTCTTATATGAATAGAATTGATACCATCTGTTTACATGATGCAATGCTTCTCATCTAGATGTATCCGCCATTGATACTATCACAATATGAAAAATAACTTCAGTTTATATACATGTGTTGTGAGAAAACAAAGTCCATCATGCAATTGTCATTTTCACAAGATTTATCAATAACAATAGGAACTAAGTGCTTTTCAAAGTTGGAGTCTTCTTGGGCAACCAAAATAGTCTTTTTTTTTATTTTTGGGACATTTTTTCTTCTAGTGACTAGGTTCCTAATAGTAGTTGTAGATGTCCTTTAAATTTTTGAACTTGAACCTATTCTCCTCCTTTTCCTTCTTTGTATTGTGTCTATCAATCCAATAGAAGTAGATCTAGTGTATTGTCATAAACTGATATACAAGCTAATGGGAGTGTCTCTAGAGATAAATTCTTCAAGTGTAATACTATTTTTCCTTGCATGAAGCTCAATTGTAATGTTCTTGTAAGACAAAGGAAGATATAACACCAATATGATCAATGATATTCTTCATATCAACTTGAATTAAAGATCAAAGGATTAAGATAACCTTTCATATATGCTCCTTCCTTTACAAGTAAAGAGCACATAAGTTTTTCAAAAACAATTTTTTGGTGAGGAAACTCATCAAGTAGAGACTATTTGACTTCACTCACAGACTATATTTGATCTCTTGATATGCTACTTTTTTGATAACTTTTTCTAGTTTACAGAGTATTATAGTAGAGTGATCCATCTCATCCATATCTCCATGGAGGAAACATCAACATGATCTACTTTATTACCTCTCAGAGGAGTCTAGATGCCTTGTTTCTTCATCAAGTTGCACATCTTGATGTAACACATACTAAAGCTATTCTTTTGTTGAATTTTATGTAGTGATGTGCATCTGTCTTCACTACTCAAATAGTGGAAGGTATCAACTTTGATACTAGTTATTGACTAGGAACTGATGTTTATACATGTGGAATCATCATTATTGATTGGAAATGATGAACAAGTACCACATATAACCACAAACTTTATGTGATTCACTCAATGCATGGTACTCCATGTGCATAGATAGTTTCTTCACTTATTTATATTATGTTTAAAAAATATATTGCCTATAGAAATGTGAATAATATATATTATAGTCTTGCTAAATCTATCAATGTAGGATTTATATACATGTACCAAGAAATAAACTCCAAAATAGAGTAAAATCCCAACAACATTTTAGAGGACTCGTCTTTTTTAAATTCATTTTGCTGTAGGATGTTGCCTCACACATTGTGAGAGGAAGCCTCCTTTCTACTTCAGTCTCTTGATAAAATAATAGGACCCACATCCTTTGCTGGTAGGAAGGGATCGAATCAAACTTTGCAATTATATAAGAGTTTGGATTTCATGGATATCTAGAATATTTAACCATTACGTTACAAATAAAATGTTGGATGTTAATTGCAGTGTTTGTATGACATAATTTATTATTCATTTGTGTGTTAGAAATTAGTTGGTTGATATATTGTGAATATTATACTATAGGGGGCATCATATACTTTCCTATATCAGGACTACTTAAAGTCTTACATTTAGCACCCAAACCCCCTTATCCCCTAAAAAATAATGGAGAGAAAAATCATATTATGCACTCAAACAAAATCCTATAAGTCTCCTACTAAATAATTGGGGTCACATTTTGATGAACCTCAAATCCCCTCATGAGCATGTTATGCATGCCCAAAACCTTTATTCCCATCCCAGTCAATGCCAGCTCACCTTGTCACCTCGAGACTGGGTCTTACCACCCTACCAACCTTCTATTTGTTCTTGCTACTGCAATGATGCAAGGAAAGTGAATGAGTAAATGAGGATGAAAGGAGGGGGAGAGAGTGAGTATCCTCATTTTCTAGAAGAGAGATAAAATAGAAGTGGATGGAAGTGGTAAGAGTACATGAGGAAAGTGAGGGAAATAATGGGTGGAGGGAAGTAATGAGGAGAGAGTAGAGAAGTAATGAGGATACACAAGGGAAGTGATAATGATAGAGGAGTAATGAGGGATGACAAGGGAAGTAATAAGAGGAGAGTGAGAGGAAGGAGGTAATAAAGAAAGAGAGGGAAATAATGATGAAAGAGGATGGAAGTAATGAGAAAAGATTGCAGTAATGAAAAAAAAGAAGGAAAGTAAGGAGGGGAGAGAAAGTAAGGAGGAAAGGTGAGATAGCCATCAAGGAAAGAGGAAAGAATTAATGTGTTCCCACTTTGTGTCATTGTGTGTCAACTTTTGGTGAATGTGCACCTATTATGGGGAATATACACCTATTAATGTTGAGTACACACCTATTTCATGTCTATATATGTCCATTCATGTTATATTCATGCCTATTAATGGTGAATATGTACCTATTAATGGTGAATACACGTCTACTAATGATGAATATGCACATACTTAATGTGCATTTGCGCTCATTTATGTTTAATTCATGGTCATTCATGATAAATATGTGCCATGTAATTGCCAACTGACCGTTCTTTTGTTCTATGTATATGTGTATATTTTTTATCTGCCTATGAGCCTTCTTTATGTGTATTTACTCCCAATAATTTTGAACTCACGCTTATTAATGGTGAATATGTCTACTAATTGTGAATAAATGCATGCTTTATTTATATAAGCGTCCATTAATGTTAAATTCATGCATATTGATGGTGAATATACAACTACTAAAGGTGAATATGCATCTACATATGATAAATGCACACCTACTTTATGTGTATTAGCACCCATTAATATTAGATTTACGTCTATTAATTGTTATTATGTGCCTAATAATGGTGAGTATACACCTACAAATGGTGAATACACACTACTAATAGTGAATACACACCTACTTGATATGTATATATTTACATCCAATAATGTTAAATTTGCACTTATTACTCGTTAATATGCATCTACTAGTTGTGAATGCACACCTATTTTATGTGTATTAGCACACAAAACAATGTTAGAATCCTACCTATTAATGGTGAACATGGATCTACTAGTGGTATATACTATTAATGGTAAATACACATAGACTTTTTGTGTATATATGCCTATTAATGCAATTCATATTATTAATGATAAATATGCGTCGTGAATGCACACACTTTATGTGTATTTACACCCAATAATGGTGCATGCATGGCCAGTGATGGTGAAGACACATCTACTAACAGTGAATACATGTCTACTTTATGCCTCTCATTTTGTTGCCTTCCCTACTCAAGAAAATCATCATCACATCCCTCATCACTCACTTTTTACTATTACTTTCCTCACTCACTTCTCTTCATTAATTGCCTAATGATACACTTTCATCAAATACTTCCCTTATCACTTCTCTCATTTTGTTACTTCCTCCGCACAAAAAATTATCATCACTTCCCTCCATTACTTTCCTCATCATTGCTATCTCTCCACCCATTACTTTCCTCCTCTATCCATAATATAATTTCCCTCTATGTTTTAATCCACTTCTTCCATTACTTCCAACATCATTTTTCTTCTCCCCTTCCATATATTCTCTCCCTCTCCTCCCTATGTTACTTTTCTCGTTCCTCCTTTTTTTTTCCCATTAATTCCCACCTCCTTTATCTTCTCTCTAAAAAAAAAAGATTATTGTCCTCTCTTACTTTTTCTCTCTCCTACCCTTAGAGTTGTGGAAGCAACATAATGCATTCAATGTGCTTGTAGCACACAGCTCCATCAACCCTCTTAAACCAAAGAGCTGTGTCTAAAATCACTGGCTGCGTGTAACTGCTGCACGTTAGTGAAATGCGCATTAGAAAATCTTTTTCGAAGTAATTATAGGAAACCTCCTATAATAAAGTTGTCAATACATAACATAGATGGCAGGTTAGTATCAATCAGCCATTTTACATAGCAATTACTGTTAAACAGTTCAAATGGTGGTGACTTATGATATTTCACAGTTTGTCAATACATAGATGAAATGTAGCGTGACAATGTTGTCACAAATCTAAAACTCAATTAACAAATAAATTGTCGGGACTAAAAGTCACGAGAACCAAACGGATCCAAAGTCTCCTCAAGAACAATGTTCAATTTCATCGCCCACAACGGATTGTGAATTGTTTCATGGAAACAATATAATGCTAGGTTTGTAATGGAATTTGACACTGACCTGTTATATAGTCCCCGTGCCCCTTCTTATGGATCCTCCATGGTATTTCATGACAGGATGCAGACACGACGGACACTTCGGTCTTGGCCGCAAAGAGGATAGTGGAGTCGTGCATAAGATCAGGCACAGTGCGGCGACTGGTGTACGTTGCCTCGGTTCTGGCGGCGTCGCCAATCCTGAAGGACGGGTCGGGTCAGTTCGGGGACTGCATCGACGAGACCTGCTGGACGCCTCTTAACGTCCCGTTCTCGTATTGCCAGCAGATGGAGAGGGCGTACATCCGGTCCAAGACCACGACCGAGAAGGAGATCCTTGGTTACAACAATATCAGCGGCGGCAGCGAGCTTGAAGTGGTGAGTGTGACCACAGCACTAGTGGGCGGGGACACGACGCTGGCCTACGTGCCATTGAGCTTCCAGGTGATAATCTCACCGCTCACAGGAAACGAGAGGAACCTTCAGCAGCTGAAGCTCATGCAAGCCGTGTGCGGCTGCGTGCCCCTGGTCCACGTCGACGACCTCTGCGAGGCACTGGTCTTTTGCGCAGAGACGGAGGCGCTCACGGGCGGCGGTAGGATTCTGTGCGCGGCTGGGTACCCCTCCGTGAAGGAGATCATTGGGATGTACCGGGAGGTATACGGTGATCACGTCAGGGTCAGGTGATTGATCTCTTTGCTTGTGAATTAGACAATTCGCTGATTAGATCGTGAAAAAATATGCCATCGAATTAATTGAAGAAAGTTTTTCAAATTAATTGATTATCTTTCTACTCTTATTTCCAGGGAGGAGGACATTGATCTGGAGATGACGGACAAGGTGAAGCAGGGATCCATGAAGCTGGTGGAGCTAGGGTTCAAGTACGATCACGACGTCAAGGACCTGCTGGAAGCCGGAGTCCGTTGCAGCATAAGATTGGGGGAACTCCCGGAATCTTTGAATAAAGATTAGATCTCACGTCTGCTTTGGTAGATGCAAAGAATAATCCAAGGGCCAACTGTTACCTTTGACCTTAAAGCATACTATATATCCCGACACAAAACTTAGCTTGTTATATATTGCTAGTCTTGTGACTCATATGTATTTTGTTTCGTAGCGAAATCATAGGTTCACCTTCCCCACTAAGTCACCGCATCCTTTGCGAACCAATAAAAAAATGTTCAATGTATAACAATACGGGTCCAATTTTGCTGTGACGAGACCCTGTTTCGGAAGCTGTTCCAGCGAATAGTGACATGACACGTAGCTTTTGAAGGAGAAGTCTGATGCTCCGTGTTTTTCTGCCTGAGCCGATGTCTCCTGGGTTATTGAACCGGAATATTGCACTAACCACATTCTGGACCGAACCAGGGCACTACAGGTACACCATTGGCAGGAAAATCAGAATTCGTTGCCGCAGCCTGACACAGCAATGACGGCGGCGCTGCACCTCTGCCACCGTCGGGAAAAACAGAAGCAACGGTGCACCTCTGCTACAACGACGGAGCACGTACAGCACGAGTGGCCTAACACGGCCACAAGCACAACGTTGAGCTTTCTAGAGTTCTTGGCAGACAGATTTTTGACGCTGGCCTATAAGAACGTCAAACGTTGGCGGAAACCACTTCAAGTTAATCACCTGCCCAGGAATAAACAGAAGAGACAGCCTGACTCAGCGCCCGACAAACACCTTGACGTTGGCAGCAACCTACAGAGACGTCGACGTCGGATTTCTTGGAGTTCTCTGCTGACAGAATTCAATGTCGGCAGCAACCACTTGAAGCTAATCACCTGTTCAAAAATATCTTGCGTCACCTGGAGAAGAATGGCGATTTGGGCCAACCCAAGTTACCCCACCACGGCTGTATTCCATAATCTTGTTCGGCTTATACTTTGGGAGTCCAATTGTTAACAAGTGAACAACATGGCTGGTTGCTACTAGTTTGACTTGATCAAGTAGGCCGATAATCACACAGAGGTCGTGCACTCTTCTTTCTCAATATATTTTACAATGAATATGAGTCATACGATTAAGTTGAGAAGTTATCACTCTCTTCTTGTAATGATTGTTTGATTGAACAAACTCATTTCTTTTAAAAGGCTGTGCGCATGGTATCCAATACAGAACTAAGAGTCTATCATCTAGAGGAGTCCATCACCAGAACTAAAGCTGATATGATGTTTACTTGGCAGAAACATGAACGAGCAGACTTGATAGCAAAAAATTGGCAAGCAACGGCGGGCATAATAAGGCCACGTTGAACAGAAACAGTGACAACGCATCGGCAGACACAGAAGGCCCCCATGGTGCTTCTCTGGTCATGGATTTCCGTGGAGGTGCATAAGCGAGATAAGCTCTAGCCGTAATGACTCTCGTTTGTCCAGTGGACAGCTGCGACGGACAAGGACGTCTGCATATGAAGATGGAACTATAGCTGTGGCCCAATCTGTCACCGATCTCCACATGGTACATGATATTTTTGGACAGATGATTAGCTTGAAGTGGTCGCCGGCTCGCCACGGATGTCCACGTTCTTGTAGGCTGGCGTTAGAAATCTATCAGCCAACATTGACGTGCTTGTGGTTGTGTTAGGCCGCTGGTGGTGTACGTCGTCATGACTGCGTCAGCTTCTGTTTTTCCCGACGGTGGCAGAGGTGCAGCGCCGCCGTCATGGCTGTGTCAAGCAGCGGCAGCGGATTCTGATTTTCCTGCCAATGGTGTACCTGTCGTGCCCTGATCTCGGTCCAGTCCAGATTGTGGTTAGTGCAGTATTCCGGTTCAATAACCCAGGAGTCATCGGCTCAGGTGGAAAAAACGCGAGCATCGGACATCTCCTTCAAAAGCTACGTGTCATGTCACTACTCGCTGGAACAGCTTCCGAAACAGGGTCTCGTCACAGCAAAATTGGATATCTTGCAAACATCGTGGTGGCCAGTTCAAGCAAGTCCCCTTTTTTTATTGTGGTTGGAATTTATATTTAAGATAGATATATACCGCTGCTATCTGCAACTGCGTGTGCAGAGGCATGTACCTGTGCTTGCTAACGCGGAAACACAACATAACCAAATAATCACAAGACGATAAATCAGAGAAAATCACAAAGGAAAACTATAACTCTATAAGGGTTACTCATTCTTGCTCATCCAAGCTATCTAGCCAAGTACATGGTAATCCGCCTCGCGTCACTGCTTCTATATTTTTTTTTTTCAGTTTCCGGCTGTCCAGATGACTTGGCATGGACTGAATATTCTCCTAGTCTGTTGCATTGTCAACGGAATTGGTTGAAGGAACAGTGTAATCAAGCGAAGTTTGACAACACTACTTTTGAATAGTTAATATTCTTTATCCTTTTTATCTGTTTCTATGCTGTAGTTATCTCATGTCTATTTAAATAGGTAAATAGGTCCGCTCGAAGCCGAGTGACTTTGGAGATTAGGGTTTGGCGGTGGGCGCTTCCGCTCTACCTTCAGGTTCCCCCTCTCTTGCAAGTCCAAGATGTGTAAGACTCTTTGGTCCAATCTCCTAATTACGGTGGATCTTGCAGACGTGTGCTAGGCTTCATCTGACTACACAGGAAGAAGCGACTATCGATCATCAAGCAGTAGAGGAGATCGAGGTGGAGGATCATAGGGAGTTGGCTCTGACCAAAAGGCTTTTGACAGTTCACTCCTTCAACTTTTCGATGATGAAGAAGACTTTTACCCAGGACAAGTAAAGTTCTTTTAAGCAACTCGATGACAATTTTTCATTGTCCAATCTCTTCATTGGAAGAAAAAAGAAAAGTTTTAGATGATTCCACTTGAAATTTCAAGAACAAGCTTCTACTACTAAAGGAAGTAGAGTAGAACGAGCAACCAATGATGATAAACATGAGCTTAGTCCTTTTTGGATCCGACTCTAGACCTTCCTATCGGGGGTGATCTAAGGATTTAGTCTTCTCACTACTACAGAAACAGTATTCAATTTCGCTTTTCTGGGCGTCGGTTATTTATAAAAACCGCCGCCTATAACATTACACGTCGGCTATTTAGTAAATCCGACGTCTATATTCGAAGACCAGCCAGACACGGGTACCGCTTTGTATTCAGCGTCGGCTGCATAACAAACAACCGACGCCTAAAATCGCCCGCAAAATCTAATTTTCGAGCGAAAAAAATTTGGCACATACAACGTCGGTTGTTTACCAACAAACCGACGCCTATATAAGATGAAAAATTGCACGAAAAGTTCCAGCTTAGGTGTCGGTTATCCGTTGATAACCGACGCCGATAATGGTTCCCGCCATACTATTTAGGGCAAAATTTGTCTATTTGGACGTCGGTTATTTAAGTAGAACCGACGCCGAAGACGTTAGGTGTCATTTGTATTTTATAACCGACGCCTTTTACCAACTTAATAGACCCTCGAACGGCCACTGTCCTCTTTCTTCTGTTTCATCGTCTTCTGAATTTCATCGCCCGCTGCTGCTCGCCTCCTGGTGCCTGCTGCTTCCTCGCCGTCGACAGCGTTGCTGCTGCTCTGCGTCGTCGCCGCCTTCCTCCTTGCGTCATCGCCGCACCGCCTTCCTCCTTGCCGCCGCCCTCCGACGTCGCTGCTCCTTGCCGCCGACGCCGCTGCTCCTTGGTCTGCCTGCCCTGCCGCCTAGAGCTCGCCGCCGCACCACCTTCCTCCTTGCCGCCGCCCGCCGACGTCGCTGCTCCTTGCCGCCGACGCCGCTGCTCCTTGGTCTGTCTGCCCTGCCGCCTGGAGCTCGCCGGCCACCGCTGCACCTGCCTGCCCTGCCGCCTAGAGCTCGCCGGTCACCGCCACCACTGTTGGGAGGTCAGTTGTTGTTGCTCGCCTACTTGTCCACCGCCGCTACCGAAAGGTATGCTTCCTCTAGTACTGCTCCGCCACAGTTGTGTAGTTGTGCATACCTGCGAGTTATCAGGAACACCTAAATGAATGTCTAACACCTAAATGAATATCTAGTTGTGTATTTAATTTGGATGTATATGTTGAACCTAGATTTAGAGAGGACATGCTATAGTATTTTCCTAGTATGGTGAAAGATTCTCAATCGTGTGTATCACATGGGATTCTTATCTCAACACAATGGACTGCAATATATGCATCTAATGCCTTAAATGGAAGACTCGAATGTTATAAAATCCCATCAAAGTAGGTAGAAACATCTTATATATATTCAGATATTAATAATTCCATGAAGTGTACATTATCTTACTCAGGAAAAGTATGTGTATAATGTCGGATTAGTTCCATATAATGGTTTGTTGCTTGCATATATTTGTCATATATTTGTGCTTCTAATCGTAATGTTTGGCCTAATTCAGTAAATTTTGATGCATGTTGAAATAAGATTTAAACTTGTCAATTGTAGCATCCTAATTTGATTTGATTAAACCCTAACATCAATTGTGATGAAACCCTAACATTAATCGTGATGAAACCCTAACATGTACATATCTATTATTGTGTTTGTTGGCCTAGAAACCCGTCCAAGATTTACTCATTAGGAGTAAATCTTGGATAGTCCCCGGTTTGGGACTGTTCTTGAACACCTAATCTCACTTAGGATGTAAGTGTATAATGTGTATTGGGTTTTCAAGAAAATTTCGGCAGCATTTCCCCGTTTGTTCTCTAAGTACATATGTACTTAGAGAACAGCGGGGAAATGCTGCCGAAATTTTCTTGAAAACCCAATACACATTATGCACTTACTAGTGAGATTAGGTCTTCAAAGATGGGATAGGTGGTACACATTTATTATATATAAGAATGACATCACATGTGTTTGTTGGCCTAGAAACCCATCCAAGATTTACTCATTAGGAGTAAATCTTGGATAGTCCCCGGTTTGGGACTGTTCTTGAACACTTAATCTCACTTAGGATGTAAGTGTATAATGTGTATTGGGTTTTCGAGAAAATTTCGGCAGCATTTCCCCGTTTGTTCTCTAAGTACATATGTACTTAGAGAACAGCGGGGAAATGCTGCCGAAATTTTCTCGAAAACCCAATACACATTATACACTTACTAGTGAGATTAGGTGTTCGAGGATGGGATAGGTGGTACACATTTATTATATATAAGAATGACATCACATGTGTTTGTTGGCCTAGACATGTATGTTTATATGTTTTTATTGATAAAAGATCACAATTTTAGAGGCATGTATGTTTATATTTTTTTATTGAAGCTAAATTTTTGCTTTTTTAATATCAATATCATTTTCAGATTTGATTTTTCATTATCTTCTAGTTAATACAAATGCTAAATGTTTGCCTTTTTCTAGGTAATACAAATGCTAAATGTTTGCCTTTTTAATGACATTTTCAGATGGCTAACCATGATGAGCATGATGTCCATGATGAGCATGAAGTCCATGATGAGCATGTTGTCCATGACGAGCATGGCAAGGATACCAATGTAAGTTCTAAAAATCATATCTTGTATTTCTATAAAATTCATTATCTTCTAGTTATGTCATATATCCCATATTTCTATATTGTGCTAATTAAGTGTGTTTATTTTTTTCAAATTTTAGGTTGATGATGCACATGTACCCACTGAAGCACTGGAGCAACTTGATGTGCAGCACCAAACACTTAACAAGAAAAGGGGCATCACTCTGTTGAAGAAGTTAATAGCGCTGAGTGACAGTGGATCCAAATTGGTTGTTGAGTTTGATAATGGAGAAAATGCAATTAGAGTGAACCGCAATAATTTTGTAAACTATCTTGGGTGTGTCACTCGAATTGTAGTGTTAAGTATGATAATTGGCATAAAGTTCCTCAGGCGAAGAAAGACTTGATATGGAAGGATTTATGTGTGAGTTATTATTATTTGCAATTCTATTTTGTAGATTACAAATTATATTATTTGCAATTCTATTTTTGGATACTAGTTAATAAGAATTCTATTTTACAGAATCTGTTCGCATTGGATGAGAAGGTGCATCGTAAAAGCGTGATGCAACGCGCTGGAAAGATGCTTAGGAACTATAGGACAAATCTGAACAGAGAATACATAAAATATGGTGATAAGAAGAAGAAGTCAGCCCTTGAGCAGTGGAACTTCTTGGACAAAGAAGATTGGGACAATTTTGTTGCTTCAAGAAAATCTGAAGAATTCAAGGTATTAGGCGTCACTCCCAATTTAATTAATATACGTTGTATTCACCTATTCAAGATTAACATTTAGTGATACTAACCAAATCATTAATGTGCATACTAACTAGGCCCTCAGTGACGCGCAAAAAGCAAGGTGTGCACTGAATGTGCATGACCACACTATGAGTCTAAAGGGCTATGCAAGCGTTCGCCAAAGACTACAGGCGGAGTCTGTGGCTACTCAGGAGTCTACTGCTACTCAGGAGTCTGCCACACCCATGCCTCGCCATGATATCTGGATAGCTGGGAGGCAAAACAAGAAGAGTGAAATAAAGAAGCCCGTAACTGCTGAGGCGGCTGCGAAAATGGTAAAATACAACTCTTAGAGCAATCGTTTGAATATTGATTATTTGTGGTGTTAACTAATCATGTGTGTTGATGGTGATTAGCGGGAGCTGCACGAGCAGAGGAAACAAGGCACATTCATCCCTCAGGGCACAATGGATGAATTGACAGTTTCTCTGGGTAACCCAGAGCATCCTGGACGTGTTAGGGGTGCAGGCGCTGGTGTGGGCATCAAAGCATTCTTTGGGCCATCCCAGCGCAAACCCAGAGTGGGACTTTCACAAGAAGAGGTAACCTATTTTTTTTTTATAATGTTACTGCAAAAGGGAATTCAATAATAAGAAGCTAATGTTTCTTTTATCCATGTATAGGAGAATAAGAGAGTCGAGGATATAGTTGCTAAGAAAGTCAATGATATAGTTGCTGAGAAGGTCAAGGAAGAAATAGTGCGGTGGCAGGCATCTCAGGCTTCCAATCAGCCTATGGCGACCCATTCTTCTCCTAATGCACAGACTACGAGTAATCCTGGAGACCCATCGCCTAGCACGTCTCCTGTAAGTATTGTTTATGACATTGTAGCTAGTCTTTTCAAGATGATATGTATATATGTATAACATTCTTTACATAAATTTGTAGGCATTAAAGCCATGCTGCTTAAGAATGCAAGACTATGTTGTTGCAGAGGCGCGGGCTTACCCGTCCCTTCTTGGGGCAACATTTCATGGGACTCTTATGCCGCAGGGCTACGTTCGTGTGAGCCCGATATGTGTATTACCCGATTGGAGGGAAGATGCATTGCCAAATGCCCACCCAGATATTGATACACTTGGTGAGGCAGAAGGTGGGGTGATATTGTGGCCCAAATCAGATGTCGTCTACACTACTGAAATTGTAAGATAAATTTACATTACTTTAGATTGTTAATGTGTATATATGAGGTCAACTGATCTGAAATTATATATACAGGTTAAAAAGAAGACACCCGGAGCACCTAGGCCTCCACCTCCACTTCCTGCATCACCAAGTTGGGTTCCAACTGACCTAAAATACCCGGTAGGTCCTGCTTGTAGGGGAATGGCATGTTGGCTACGGGCACATAATATACATTGCCCTATAGTTGTTTCTTTAGAAGTAGATTATGCATATCAATCATACGATAGCTCTTTATTTATACAAGATATTATTGAGCTGTTTATGTATGATTGGATGAATACATCAATGATAGAGACATGGATAAGGTGAGATCTTGTTTATACATCTATATACCTTGTGTAAGACCCGGTGATCTGGTTTCTTATATATTAATGCATACGTAATACATGTTTTGCAGCTACTTAGTCAAAGATCAATGCAAACAATTTGCATTTGATCATGTGGGATTTTTGATTCCATCATTGATTAGTATGGTAGCTAAAGACCCTGATAGTGTTCAACAATACTGTATAGATGCTTTTAAAATTTTCGGTCAGCAAAACAAGACGATAATAATATCTCCATTCAATGTCAAGTAAGTTTACTTTATTTATAATTTGGACTTAAGAAAATTCCATTTTTATTGTGCATTTTGAGTTATTAATTTTTAACTTTTTTACCTATAGCGCTAGACATTGGGAGTTACTAGTTATTGTCCCCAGGACGTTCACTGTTTATTATCTAGATCCTTTGGAAAGTACATTGAACACTAAAATTGGACACATATTGAGAATGTCATTATTCTGGTGAGAAATATTTCATTTTTATATCTGTTAGCATCTGTTATTACATTACTATTTAATTATGCAATTTACTGTGTTACATTAACATGTAGGGGTTTAGATGCATTCAAAAATGCTGGAGGAAATGTCCCAAAGAGAAAGAACCAGCCAATAATTTGGGAGAATGTAAAAGTAAGTTCCCGACTCCAATGTATATATTATTTATGTGAACTGTGCTTAGTTGTATTTTTTAATATTTGGTATGTTTCAATTTATAGTGCGCTACACAAGACAACGGTTGGGCATGTGCATACTATGTGATGTGATTTATGTAGATGATTATCCGACATGCCGCATTGGATATTAATACCATACATGAGGTATTATATATAGTCTCATTAGTTAGTATGAAATATATCAATCTTATTTTTATATTATTACTTATATATACATCATTCTCTTTGCAGGTGTTTAAAACTGACCACACTATAGGTAAACGCTTAAAAAATGTAAATGCTCCATATACGATGGAAGCATTAAATGAAGTAAGAGAAGAATGGGCAAAAACAATACAAGCAGTGTCGATTGTAAGATATAATTGTGATGCTGATAGCGATCCTAAATGATATTTTGTAAATGAATATTTATGAATGTTTATACATGTATTTGAATGTTTCTACATGTGTGAATGTGAAATTGAATTGATGTCTGAATGTATCTACTTGTGTGAAAAAATATTTGTTAATTTTGCAGGTTTGTGGCCTGTTTGAAGGCTGATATCAATGGATGTCGTAAACCTGCAGTTCAGGAAACTGAACTGCAAGTTCTCATCCTGCTGACCAGCCACAGCAGGCCTTTCAACTGATAAGAAAAAAAAAATTGAAGTATAGGCGTCGGTTATTTATAGAACACCGACGCCTACGGCCTACAGCGTCGGTTATTGGATAAAAATCGACGCCGAATGCGACAAACAACCCGACCGTGCAGGAAAGCACGACCGTGGTGGAAAAGGCATCTCTTATTAGTATAAAACTGACACCTATAGGGATTGCTTCGCTGCACGGTCGTGTCGTCTGGGAGTATGGCGTCGGGTGTTCAGTTGTTAATCGACGCCGAAAGTGTCCTAGGTGGTGCCCTTTTTTGTGGCACGAACCCTATAGACGTCGACCAACTGTATATAACCGACGCCGATAGATCATATAGGCATCGGTTATAAAACTGACGCCGAAGAGTTTGACCTTTAGCGGCGCCCACATAGGCGTCGCTTGAAAACCGTCGCCAAAGGGGGTTAAAAAACCGACGCCAAAGGCTATTTCTGTAGTAGTGTCTCAACTGAGAGTGGGGTCGATAGATGTACAACTTGATAGGGATGAATTAGGTTGGGAAGCATCCATGAGGGTGAGGATTATACCGAATGTCTTCAAACTATTGAACCATAAATTGTGAATCAAAGCCATGAACGGGAAGGTTTTCGAGGTCCATGTGAAGTATGAACCATTGTCATATTTCTAATTTTTATGCGGTTGTCTGGGTCATATTGATAAGGACTGTCAGCTCGATGAGGGAGTTGAGAAAGTTTATAGGAAATAGCGATTCTAGTTGAAAGGATCTCCACAAAACAAGAGGATCTATGTAAGTGAGGAGATCTATGGAGAAGGAACCAATCATTCAATCATCTTTCACAACAAGACAGCCCACACCAGATCTAAAGATTCAACACTGAGAGAAGGTAATGTGTAGGTGATCCTTTGCGCTGCTCTGGGTTGATGACAACAAACTCCACTACATTTAAGGTTTTGATCGAGGATGAAGAGGTGGGACAACAGTTGTAGCGGAGGAACATGGCAGATAACAGGCAAGGTTGGGTAGGTGTGAGGGAGAAACATAAGATCATGGGTACCAACGTTGGTAGAAGGTGTAAGGAGGTGGGGGGTTTTCTCTGCAATATTAGAAGAAGCTCGTCGCAAGGGGTGATCCACCATGGGGGTGGGAACAAAGCTGCTAGCAATGAGGGTGAATATTGTGGGGAGCATCAATGGTGGTTTAGTGTAGGTTTGAGTGGAAGTTTTGAGCAAAGTGGGGTCTTGCAAGAGGCAGATGGTAGTGGTAGTGGGAAGGAGGGGGTGTGGAGAAGCAATTTTGATTTGTGCCAAATTTTTGGGGGATTAGGGGGGTATTAATAGCAGGGCACAAACAAGGAAGGTGAAGGGTGGGGGGAGAAAAAGGTTCAACAAATGGAGGTGAAAAAAAAAAGAGTTCCTCTTATATTTAGGGAGATGAGTCATTCTTCTAGGTTGGGTATTAAGGAGTCAAAAGTTTTATTGGAAGAGTTCATAGGGAAAAGAGATAGACAATATGTCAATATAACTATGGTGACGAATAAAGGTAGGTGGGTGGTGATGTTACAAAAAAAAGAGGAAATCAATGTTTGCAATTTTCAAAAAGAGGGAATAGGTTTCCAAGTAGTGGCAGTTGGTTGGGACCAACCTCATGAAGAATAATGAAAATCTTGAGCTAGAACTGATGAAGGTGTGGATAGCTCTGACATTATAGATGCTCTTTGATCTTGGTGTTGAAGAGAGATCCCAAACTTAGTTTTTTTTGTGGAATCTATGATGTCTGGTAATAATTTGGAAGGTACCATGAAGAAGTGTGGATTTGTCATTGGGTTATGTCTATCCAGCATAGGCTGAGGAGGGGGACTGGGGATGTGGTGAAGGATGTTTAAGTGAAAATAAATATGTTTCCTCGGCATCATGTGGAGTGCACCATTGAGGAAAACAATGGAGGGGCTCAATGGAATGCTTTTGGTATTTATGGTTGGACAAATCATTAGTAAAAATATAAGACATGGGACTTAGTGAGAAAATGTAAAGACGGCACAAACATTCCTACTATTTTCCTTTGGGATTTTAATAATATAACATATAATAATGAAAAGAGAGGTGGCCCACCAAAGATAGAACGCTTCATGCAAGACTTTAGAGATGCCATTGTTGACTGTTATCTTATTGATCTGTGTTTTCTAGAGAGTGGTTTAAAACTTCAAATGGAATAGGCGGAGGACTGCCTCAAATTTTGTGAAGGAAAGGTTTGATAGAGCTTTGGCATGTAGGGGGTGGTATAATCGCTTTTAATCTTGTAAAGTGATGACTTTGCCTTTTTACAAATTAGACCGCACCCCTCTCATTATTTTGATTGAATTGAGGGGGGAGAGAAGAAAGTGTAAAAGGAACTATTTTTGGCTTTTGAACTAATGTGGGTGACAATATCTCAATGCATGTAAACAATCCAAAAGGCATTGTTTGAAATGAAAGGTGCATAAATTAAGAAAAAATAGATGTTTTATGATGCAAGATTGAAGAAATGGGTTGAAGAAACCTTTGGGGATATGAGAAAGAAGATAAAGGAGATGTAGTCTATTTTGGGAGAGCTTCAGAATTACCACCAAATCATGGCAACTTTCAAATATGTGAAGAGTATGCAAAGAATTTACAGTTCTGGCACAAGAAAGAGGAGTCATACTGGTGTGCATGGGAAAGAATCAAGGAAATAAAAGAAGGGGATATCAATACCTCTTATTTTTATTGTGAAGCATCTAGCAGAAGGAAAATAAAATATATTGAAGGGATGAACAGAGAAAATGGGATATGAAGAATAGAAGATAAACAAGTAGAAGAGGTTGTGGTTGACCTTTTAGGAGTTATTCCATACCAGTACCCCATAGGGGTTTGAGGAAGCCACGATAGGGATCCAGAGAAAAATTGACTCCTATAGGAAAAATCTTCTAGAGAAGGAATTTACAGATGAAGAAATCTAAGAAGCTATCAATCAAATACATCCAAACAAAGTACCTAGTTTAGATGGATTTGAGCCTATGTTCTTCAAAAAATATTGGCATATTATTGGGAAGGATGTAGCAAATTATATTAAGAGGTGGTGGAAAGAAGATAACAATTTACAGGAGGTAAATTCTACATTGGTTGTGCTCATACCAAATATAGACAAACCTATAGAGCACTCTGACTTTTTCCCTATTAGACTTTGTAATGTATCTATAAAATTTCATCTATGGTTGTTGCTAAAAAGTTGAAGCCCATAATGAATGGGATCATCTCAGAAAATCAAAGTACATCTATCACAAGAAGAATGGTAACTGACAATGCACTCATTGCCTGTGAAGTGTTTCATAGAATGAAAGGAGACAATGGGAAGAAACACGATACTCTTAGCTAAAGCTTGATATGTATAAACCTTATGATTTGGTTTAATGGAGTTTTCTAGACCATATCATGATAAAATGGGTTTAGGATAAAATGAAGAAGGAAGATCCAGGATTTCTTTTTGCATTTTATGAATGCCTATACCATCAATGGAGAGAGGACCAAGAACACAAAGCCTACTCGAGGACTGTGATAGGGAGACCCTCTCTTATGCTATCTTTTCATTATCTGTGTTGATGCTTTTTCTACTTGTTTACAAATAGAAACACAAAATAACCTAATCCACGGAATTCATATGAGTAGCAATGTGCCACATATTTCTCAACCTTTCTTTATGTATGATAGTATTCTTTTTTCTAGAACTACCCATGAAGAATATATGAAAGTTGCTAAGATTATCAACCAATGTGAACATGAATCAAGCCTGAAAATTAATCTATATAAGATAGAGGTACTGTTTAGCAAGGGGATATACTATCAAAAGTGGAAAGCATTTTAAGGATTTTAAAAGTGAGAGGGGTGGACTAGCATGCCATGTACTTGGGACTACCCATGATGAATGGAAGATATAATAAACAAGTCTCATGTACTTGGGACTACCCATTATGAATGGAAGATATAATAAACAAGTCTTCATGTTCATTAAAGAAAGGATATGGCACAAGCCACAAGGATGGAAGGAGAAGACACTCTCAAAGCCTGGGAAATAAGTTCTCATCAAAGAAATAGTTTAGGCAATACCAACCTATGTGATGAGTGTTTTCCAGTTGTCGTCAGGCATCCTTGATGAGATTTATAGTTGTATAGCTAGACTTTGGCGGGGAGAAAAGGAGTTAGAGACAAAAATTGCATGGGTGTGTTGGCACAATCTATGTAAACCAAAGCAACAAGGAGTCATGGGGTTCCATGATTTGCATGTTTTCAACCAAGAAATTCTTTCAAAGAAACTCTAGAGAATTCACACAAGGCCGAACACTTTAGTTTTTAGAGTCCTAAAAGCTCATTAGTTTCCACGTACTTATTGTGCTCGAGTCGCATGGGATTATAATGGGATTATGTTGTCATGGTAACATTGGTCAATTCCAAGATGAAGTTGATGTACAACTTATTACTATTTCTTGGGTGGAAATGATGTGTTCCTAGATACAACTCTTTTCTTGTGAGTTCTTGAATGTCACTTTATGGATACCTGGAGTAAAAAAATTCAATGGAAGCCATTAAATTTAATAGTAATCCACATTCCCCTGAATAGTTCTCATCAATAAAAAATACAAAGAAGGGAGGGATGTGAGATATACCTTGTCACAAAGTAGATAAGGAGGTATTTCTCACAAATAGTATAGATGTAAGGACATCTCAATGATGTTATCTAGTGTAGTTTTCAAAGGCATGTTTTTCTCTTTATCACTCATCTTGATGAACGGGGATTACACGTGCACTCCTAGACTAATGTAGGAGTAGCCATTAGTTAGCAACATGCTAGAATTGCACAATCTTTCCTTCCATCTCTATCTTGTTGTGGGAAATGATGGCTAGAGATCACATGTCCAAAGTTTGTAATCAAACACATAAACCTCATTCTCCTTTATATAGGAGAGGAAGGGAAGTATGGTTTCTAAAACCTTGGGAAACAAAAATGTAGTGGACACTTTATGACACTCTGTTTAGTAACATCTAGTCGTGTAATTGGTATATACCTCTTGGGATGTTGGGTTGGGTCAGGATTCTTCTAAGGGGCCTTTATTGGACAACTAGTCCTACGAATGGGCAATCCAAATGAGCAACTCGGATGGGTTAGTACGTTTTGGATCTAATCTGCTCATTCATTGATTCAGTCCAAATGGGAAACTACACTAGCTAGTTGACCAACTTGTTGATCTTGTCAACTCAAGCGACTACACTAACCAGTTGAGTAATTGAATCGATCTCAACCAAGTCAATAAAATGGATCTTCCAGTCGATTGATTGTTCCTTCACATCAAGTGACTGAACTTTTTAGTTGACTGATTGGGCTTCCAGTTAGTCCTTGATAATCTAGTTGATTACCTAAACATTGTAGTAGCCAGTTTTTCAGGTGTCCATGATTATACTCCTCTTCAATGTGCATCCAATGTATATGACCCTATAGGATCCAAATTACATTGGTATTGATGTGTAAAATAATATTCTAAATCCATAGAAAATGATTGGTATCTAGAAATATTTCATTGCCACCAAAGTAATTGGAGAAGTTGGAGAACAACTTCAATCTAGGTAATATGACCAATTTTATATTGGTCATATATTCCCTTTGTCAATATCCAGGTTGAATCTGAGAAATGGGAATTTGATCCTCTTAATATTCGATCTTTGTTTCTTGATAAAAAGTGACTATTTTAAATACATATGAGCTCAACATCATATGATGAATCACATGATCATGGGCATGCATTTCGTAGTCTCACTCACCCAAATAGTCAGCATATCACTGCAATAGGAGGGACAAATTACATATATGTATCTTATAATGTTCAACATGTGTCATAGTTCACCAAAGCACTACCTGTATGGCAACCCTTATTCAAGGTCACATTGAGAAGTGTTAAAGTACATTAAACAACATGTGATCATTATAGTAACTTTGTGTCTAAGGACCAAAATCACCACTGTAAATTAGATATAATTTTAACTAACAATTTATGGATTCCATGTATCACACTTAAGTTGAATCTATCCCGTTCACTTATTGGGGAAGTAATTATGTGTGAGGCTCAATATCCAATATCATGACTAATGAGAAGTAGTTATCAATAAAAACACATGCTACTCTTAATGTATTATTTTCGTCCTACTTTTCACAATAATATATGAGTAATGACATATAAAATAATGAATAATCTTACCATACACATGACCCCAAGTTCAGTCCCTCAACCAGACATCACTTGTGATTAACTCATATATTCTTATGACATTATTATATATATTTATATCTCATAATGAAGCAAACACAACAACTGTAACTGACTTCATAATCAAATCAATTACAAAGTGTGCCATTACAATCATCATATAACTAACTCTCCATGCACACTAACTACAATATCTCACTTGGACTAGAGCCAATAACTCACAAATCAAAGTCTGAGTGATCTAACATGACCAACATGTAATATTTGTGAAAGTTCTTCCATTAGAGGATCATGAACATTGCTTTTAGTTGGTACTCTACAAATCTTCAAATCTCCAACCTGTATGATATCTCATATGAGATAATAGTTCCATAGTCTATGCTTGGAAGGCTGATGTGAACTGGCTTCCCTAGCTTGTCCAATGACTCCATTGTTGTCAGAGTGTAGTTCCACTACATCATGAATTGTTGGAAGGACTCCTACCTCACCATTGATATTATTGGTTGGTATGACTTCCTTTTTTGTTCTAGATACAACAATGTACTCATCCCTTGTTGTCCAATTAGCCACTCCCCCTTTTCTTGGATTTTTTCCAACTGACAGCTCCTTCGTTGAGGAAAATCTTGAAAATTTATTACAACCGATAATCGTCCTTGTTAGTTTGGAAGCAGTTTTTGACGTAGACCTTTACTAACAACTCATAACCACAATTGAAAATAAAAACTTATTCCTTATTTCTTCTCAAGTACTTAATCATGTTCTTTGCTACAGTACAATGTGGGGAGGAAAGTTTGAAGTTTTGATGTCAGGCCATAAAGAGAGTCTATCAAGTATGAACCTTCCTCTTTCCTTAGGGGAATCATCCCTTTAGCAAGGGGAGAAAGATTGATAAGGAAGAACACTTTCAGGGATTGTTCAATCAGTATCTGTGTATTGGTAGATACAGTTGATGCATCCTCTTTGTATGCAGGAGTCAAGTTCTTTAGTCAGAAAAGGGTAGAGGATTCTTTTATTGGTCTAGTTTCCCACCATCCCAACCCAAAGGTCTGGAAAAACATCAAGGAGATTCATACTTCCTAATGCCCTATCCAATTTAGATACAATATGCTTATTACCTTCTTGGCAGTTGTCCCAGGTGAACCATGGGCCTTTAGCTATTAATTCAAACAATTTAGTGTCTAGAATTGTGAAAATCCTCCATGGAGCATCGATCAACCTTGCCTATCACTTGCTATCCGTACAACATTCAAGTCCCCAACTCCCACTGAATAAGCATCATTATGCTTACACAACTACTTCATGATCTGACTGGAACATACTCATTAATCTCTAAACATACTTGATATTTTGACATTTACATAACATCACATGCATGATAAATTTGTAGAGGCATACGTAATCTTAATCATGTATGCTCTCTCTTAATAAGAGATGGGACATTGAGCTCTAGACAGACTGATTTCATGACACATGTGTAATTTTCTTCTCTTAGACTCTTGCATGTTGAACCTTTTCAACAATTTTTTTATTTATGCACTATAACTTAGACTAAGAAACCTTCAAGATATATCTCTATTGACCTTGAATCCTAGTATATAGCATGTCCCCTAATATCTTCATGGACAAGGCGTTTCCCAATCATTTTTTACCCAACTTTGGAGTAGGGATGTCATTTCTCATAAATAGCATTCCATCAACATGCAATATGAGGAATAAAATTATACACATGAAAATTGGTGAAAAAGTTATATCATTGTCAACACCTTGAAGTTTTTTTGAACTATTTTGCACCTAGTCAACCTTTGTAGGTCTGTACATTACATCCAGGTTTTTCTTCTTCTTGAAGTCGCATTTGCACCGTATGGGTTTTATCAGTTCAGGTGGAACCATCAAACACTATACTTTGTTGATATGCATGGAGTCCACCTTATATCTCATGGCTTCAATCCATTTATCATAGTATAGTCCCTCAATGGCCTCATTGTAGGTTGTTAGTTCATCATCATCAATGCTCAACACATAATCTTGTTGATTAATGAGAAACCCAAATCTCTCTGGTTCAAAATGTGCCCTACTAGACCTCTAAGGTTCTTCTATTACCAGAGGAACTTGAGATCCCAAATAGTTTGTGATTTCTATTGTTCCTTATCAACCTTCATTGGTTAAATGTTTACTTGTTGGTCTTGAACTTATTTGAGTTTTTTCTTCCACCCACTCCTTCCTTTAGAAGCAAATTCCTTTTCAAGGAATACAACATTTTTCAAAACAAGTACTCTATTGTGAGATGGCATATAAAAATAATACCCCTTGGCTCCCTTATGATATTAAAGAAGATGAGATTTGTTAGATTTTAGTCCAAAATATAAAAAAATGATTTCTTGACATAAGATTCACATCCCTAAATCATCATAAAAGACGCATTGGAATATGGAGTCTTTTAAACCAATTTGTAAGGTAAGTGATTAAGTTTAAATAATGTGCTTAAAGAGCATATCCCTAGAAGGAATTTTGAAAAGCATCAAAACTCATCATACATCATACCATGTTTAATGGGATCAAATCCCTTGTTTTTATACACCATTATGTTATGGTGTTCTAGGTGGTCTATTGTGATGCAATACCACAATCCCTCAAAAGGGCTCAAAATCTTGGCTTAAGTATTCACCACCTCATTCTGATTGAAGTGTTTTATTTCTATTTCCAAGTTGATTATACACTTCATTCTTGAATTCCATGAACTTTTAAATAGATGATTACTTATTTTTAATTAAAGACACATAGCCATATCTATTGAGGTCATCTATAAATGTGATGAAGTGTTGATACCCACCTCTTTCAATTGTGTTGAATAGTCCACATATACTAGTATGTATGAGTCCTAATAATTCACTTGCCCTATCACACTTTTTAGTAAAGAGTGATTTGTTCATTTTTCCTAATAAGCAATATTTACATGTATCTATTGATTTAAAATATTTTTTTCTAGATATTCGCCTTTATGGTGACAAAAAATGTTCTTCTCATCAATGTACCCTAGATGACAATGCCACAATTTGAGTCTTTTACTTGTAACTTCCTAAGATATATGTTATGATACTTTTGTCATGATCTAACAAATAAAGACCATAAGACATAGGGGCACTGTTGTAAAAAATATGATCTTTACAAGTAGAACATCAACCATTCTTGATGTGTAATTCAAAACCATTCTTGTCCAAACATGAAGCAAAAATTATGTTCCTATATATAGAAGGTACATAATATCATTTATTTATCTCTATTACAAGCCCATTGTGCATAGATCAACAATAGGTGCTTATTGCAGTGGTAGCAACTCTTGCTTCAGTTGCAACACATAGATCCACCTCCATTTTCTTCAATGATGTACTGTTTTCAGAACTACATAAATCTAATACCCATGTTGAACAATTCTACAAGTATATATATATAAGATATATATGCATGTCATGGAGATCTCTATCCCTAACTTCTTGTTCTTCAGTTATTCTTGGTAGAGAGGAAAATATCTCTTTCCATATCCATCCTAGTGAAATGGTGATAATTTCCTTCTTTCCCAACTCATGTTTCCTTAAGTGCAGAATGCTTCAACTTCTAGTCAGTCATAGAGCCTTTCTTAGATTTGCCTTTTTCCTTGAATTTTCTATTTCTATGTTGATCATTAACACATATTTGAGATTATATTTTGATGTTTCCCTCAACATCTCTTGACATGTCAAGTATCTCTAATAGTGGTTTAACAAAAAAATTCATGACGTAATTGATAAAAAAATTTGATTATATAATCCAATAAAGATTGTGAGATCATATTTGTGGTCAATTTATGACCTAAAGGATATCATTGTCTCTATATACTTTTACATATCCATTTAAATTGAGTGGGGTCCAACTTTATCACCTTCCTCCATTTTACACTTAAATAATACCTTGGAGACAGCATACCTCTCTTGCATTTCTTGTTCTTGGTACATGTTCCTCAAAGGTTATCATCTCAACAACTCCCATTTTCTCATACTGCTTATAAATCTCATGATTGATGGGCCATAGAATAAGATACATTACGTGCACAACATCATGAAAAATCTTATGAGAAGCCTCCCTTTCAACCCTAGGCACATCCAGAACTGGTTCATTTGGTCCTAGTGTATCCAGGGTAGAGCTTATGCTCATGTGTGAAAACAATTCTCATCATCTAGAACTAGTCATGGAAGTTATTTCCATTAAACTTTTCCTTCCCAAAGACTGGTCACAAAGAAAATTTATTATTTTTAGTTTACAATTGAACTATAAGAAGTATTTATAGGATTTGGTATTGGATTTGGAAATATTTTATGATATTAATTTGTTCCTCCAATTGAATATAGATCCCACTATTTTATATAATTAATAGCCCTCACTATTAATTTGAAAGATTACCTCATACAATCTTCTAGATAGACAAGATCCATATTTCTTCAAGTCATGAGTCACCTTTCTCTTATCATACACAAAATGACAATTTAGGTAGGTAATGTTTTTAGTTGCATCTTTGTAACAATTGATAGATGGATGCACAACCCTTTGCTATAGCCATCTATATGCCTCTAGGTGCTTAATTCTATTAATATCACCGAGTTAAGTCTGACTACAATACTAACACAATAGAATCTACACCCTACATTGGCAGGCTTACATATCCATTCTCACACTTCCCCATGATATACAGTGCACCATGCATTGGCATGACTATTGGGAATCGTTGAGGTGAAAAACTCAACAGAAATAACAAAATTTCATCACCAAATTTCCTACAAGTAGATCTTGTGAAGAACAATGTATCCAGAAGGATGGTATGCGAGGCATTCCATGTCATGGGGCAAGTTTAGTAACATCCTCACGTGGTGTCACTAACATGGTGCATAGAAGGTCTTCAGAGACATCCTCCCAATGTAGTCGCATAGCACATGTATCTCCATGTAGTCCATATTGTTGGATAGGGACTCCTCATCATGATGTTTGAGTCAGAAAGCTAGAGAAACCTCTCCATTAGCAATGTGGTAGTGTTTTACTCCCTTAACTTCTCTCTCTCTCCCTTTTAGAAATGATGAATAGGGTTGTCACGTACAAGAGAATGTGACAACAACCCGTCCATCATGCTTCTTTAAATAGGAGAGGCAAGGAAGCATGAGTTTCCAAAACCCTATTAAACATAAAGGCAATGACTGCCTTTAAAGAGGCTCACTTACATACATTCATTCAGTTAGTTTTCTATGTTAGAGAACTCTATAATTCTTCCATTGATATGTTTATTAATTAATCATATTAATCAATTAACTATTTTTCAGTCACCTGAGTGGCAATCCCAACAGATTTCTCTGGTAATTTTAAACTTAACCAATCATCTTAGACCTTTTAGCAAACTATCTATGATTTTTGTGTAATATTGTTTTCGTTAATTACATAAACATTTTAGTAATAAATTTGACTCTTATTCCAAAAGGTTTCTCTTATTCTGATGCATTCTAAGTGTGTGACCCTATATGCTCCACATTATATTGGTAGTGATGTCCATAATCAAATTATGAGTTCACCAAAAATAATTAGTACCTAGAAAGACTTTATTCCCACCCAAGTAATTGGAGAAGTTGGGGAACAAGTTTCACTAAGTATCATGACCAATGTTATAGTGATCATATAATCCCTTTGTCTCTGGTACCCAAATTGAATCTCAGGCATGGAAAGGTGGTCTCTTAATGTACAATTTATGTTCCTTGGTCTAGAATAGACTATTTGTGATACAGATGAACTCAATATCATGTATTGACTTACATGATCATGGACATGCATTTCATACTCTCACTCACTAAGTGGCCATGATGTCCCTCCAATGGGAGGGACAAATTTCATCTACGTCAATCACAATAATCAACATATGTCACAATGCACCTAAGCATATTTGTATAATAACCCTTATTCAAGTTCATATTGAGTAGTGTTAAAGCACACTAAAGAACATGTGATCATTATAGTGACATTAGGTCTGAGGACTGCAATCACCACTTTCACATTTGAGGTATGATTCAGGCCACCATTTTTGGCTTCCATGTATCATAGTCAAAGTTATTCTATCAAGTACATTTTTTCATAAAAATTACCAATGTGTTTGATTTGATATCCAATATCAAGATTAATGAAACGTAGTCAGCAATCAACAAACATATTGCTCATAACATATTATTTTTGTCCGAATTTCTACCATAATATCTTACTAGGGACTTTAAAAAATGAATACTTTTAGTAGATTATTAAGGTCCTCAACCTGAAATAACATGTCATTGAGTCATACATTCTTAGAAGATTATTATATTTATTCATTATCACATCTTGAATGAAACATAACAATTAGAATTTCCTTTATCAATAATCAAATCAAATACAAGATGTGTCATTAAAAAAATCATATGATTTGATCTCAGGGCATGAAACCAAAAATATCCCACTTGCACTAGAGTTAGTCACTCATGAATCTCTTTGCAAGTGATCTAAATGTCTATCATGATTTAGTGTGAGAGTACTTTCTTTAGAGGGTCAACAACATAGCTTTTAGTTATTACTTAACAAAACTTCACATGTCCTTGTTGTAAAATCACTCTCATGAGATGGTAATGCCAAAGTATGTCCTAGGAACTCTGATGTGATTTGAGTTCCTTATCTTGTACTATTTCTCCATTCTTGTCGCATAATATCTCTACTTCATTATTGATAGATGGAACCACTCCTATCTCACCAATGATCATCTTGATGCATACAACTTTGTGAGTTAGAGGCGACAATGTACTTGACATGTACTATAGAATCAACCACTATCACTTGTTTGGAACTTTTCTAGCTTACAACTCCGTCATTGAGGCAAAACACAAAATGTGATTGCATTTGGTAATTGTCCTTGTCTCTTTGGAAGCTTGCTTTGGTGTGACCTTTTACCATCAAATCTTTATCACCACCATAAATAAGATATTAATCCTTAGCTCTTCTCAAGACTTAAGTATGTTCTTTACAGTAGTCTAGAGTGACCATCACTGGGATCTGGGTGGTACCTACTCATCATGCCCAAAGCATACGATATGTTGGGACATGTACATAACATTACATACATGACAGATCCAATGGTGGATGCCTCTAGAATCTTACTCATCCATGCTCTCTCTTCATAAGAGCTGGGACATTAAGCTCTAGAGAAATTTATTCCATATGTAATGAGTAAGTTTCCTATGTTAGAATCTTACATGATGAACCCTTTTGATACTTTGTCAAAGTATATACTTTGACTTAGACCAAGAAATCTAAATTTATAGATCTTGATTCCTAGGATATAGGATTCTTCTCTTAGCTCTTTCATATAAAAGTATTTTCCAACCATGTTTTAACCAAAAGTAGAGTAGACATGTCATTCCCCAACAAAAGTATGTCACTTGCATACAATACAAAGAATCAAATAATGCTCCCATTTACCTTCGCATAAACACAAGGTTCGTCTTTATTTTGAACAAAGTAAATTTGTTTGATTGTCTCATCTGAATAAAGATTTCATCTCTGAGATGCTTGCTCCAATTCATAGATTCATTGTTATAGATTACATATCATTATGGCATCATGTGGAGCGGTAAATTATTTGGGTTGTGTCATGTACGCATCATCAAGTAAATTTCTGTTAAGGAATGCGATCTTAACATACATTTTTTAGATGTCATAATCATGATAAGATGTAATACCAAGCATTATCCTGATGGATTTAACCATGGAAAATGTGTGTGATTCTTCTTATTACTTGTTGACTCCATAGGTTCATTGTTTTCTTGTTGATCTCAAACTCATTTGAGTTATATTTTCTTCTCACTGGTTCCTTTACAAATAAATTCCTTTTAGCTTACTCCAAAAAAATAAAAATTCTTCTTAGGGGGTACAACTATTTTGGAAACAATCACTTTTTTGTTAGATGGAATGTTGAAATAATATCCCTTGGTTTCCTAAGGATATCCAAAAAAAAACAACAATTTTATGATTTGGTTACAAGTGTTTTATAAAACTATTTCCTAACATAAGGTTCACATACCCAAATCTTCATAAAAGACACATTGGGACATTTCCCAGTTCGTATCTCATATGACGTATTTTGAATCGATTTTTATGGTACGCAGTTAAGTGTAAACATTGTAGTTTCTAAAGAATATCCTTAAAATGAAGTCGTAATATCATTAAAACTCATCATTCATTGTAGCAAGACCAAAATGGTGTGATTCCTTATTTTTGATACACCATTATGTTGTAATATTCTAGGTGGATTCCATTCTGATGCAATACCACAATCTCTCATAAGGGACTCAAACTCTTTTGTAAATTATTATCCATCTATCTTAGATCTAATTGCTTTCATACTCTTGCAATGTTGGTTCTATACTTCATCCAGGAATTGCTTCAAGTTTTCATTGGATTCAATCTTTGTACCTCATTAGATACAAAGAGTGATATCCACCCAGGTCATTAGTAAATGTAAAGAAGTATTGATAAGAACCTCTATAATTTGTTATAAATGTTTGAATACATCAATGTGTATGAGTCCTAATAGGCCACTTTCCCTTTCATGTTTACAAGTAAGATGTACTTTTGTCATCTAGCCTAATAAACAAGATTCATATGTCTCAATTGATTCAAAATTATATGAGTCTAGATATCAATCTTTATGGAGTCAAGGAATTCAATTTTCATTTATATGTCATAAATGACAATGGCATAAACTGGTTTAATTTAAGTGATCAAGTTTAAGCTTCTGAATATTTGTGGTATATAAACTTGTCTCAATATCTAATAAGTAAAGACCATAAGACATAGGAACACTAGTATAAAAGATCTCATATTTATAAATAGAATATCGACCATTCTTAATATGAAATTTTAAACCATTATTGCAAAAAGAAACAAAATAATGCTCCAATTTATATAATGTACAAAATAATATTCTCTAACTCCATCACAAGCCCACTTAGCATTGATAAGAAGTAGGTGACTACAGAAGTGGTGGCAACTCTAAATCCATTTTCATCACATAGATTCACCTCTCCCTTATTAAAGAGTCTACATATTTTCATATTCAACATTTTGAACATCTGTGAGATCCACATATGGTATCTAATACCCATGATGATGAAGTAGATAAATTTATATCTATTAGATATATACCTAAAGTGGAAATCTCTATCTCCTTCTTCATGTTTTCAACTTCTGTAAGTATATAGGGAAGTTCCTTTCCTAGAGTCAGTCATGGTGTCAGTGATGAAAATTCCCTTCCTCTCTCTCTCCTCCTATTTCTTTAAGTTTGTAAGATTTAGATTTTTTTCATGCCTTAGAACCTTTCTTATCTCTGCATTTGGACAAGGGTTTTCCCTTTCCCTGTTGACCATAAACACATATTTGGGCTTGTCTTTCTTCATTTCTTACTTAGACATTTTCAACATGCTTAACAACAATGTCAATAGCTTGAGAAAGTTGTTTATGTTTTAGTTCATAATAAATTAACTCAATTATTCTAGCAACAATTTCATGATTACAAATGTAGCCAACTCTTGACATAAACGACATCTCGATATTTCTAGGCTTCCTACATACCCAATTAACTTGAGCACATGGGGCCCAACTGAGTTGCCTTCTTCCATATTGAACTTAAATAATTCCTTGGACACATCACACCTCTCTTTCCTTCCCTATTCTTGATGCATGCTACTGAGATGTGTGACATCTCTATAAATCCCATGTTTTCATGTTGCTTCTGAATCTCATGTTTCATGGATCATATCATGGGCATTCAATGTCTATTTCTTCACGTGATACTTATGATAAGCATTCCCTTTCCACCCAAAGTGCATTCGAAGCTAGTTAGTCTAGTATTTTCATCTCCAAAACATAGAGCTTACACTCATTAGTGAGAACAATTCTCAAAGTCATGAACTATTTTGTGGAAGTTATTCCAATCAACTTGTATTTCTCAAGGACCAATCATAGTGAAAATTTATTATTTCTTTCCATATGATCTACATAGAAATATTTTCATGAGTCAGTATATTGATTTTAAAAGTTTCAAATATGAATTTGGTCTTTAATTAAAATATCACTCCCACTATTTCACTTAAAATTAATAGCCCACATTATGAATTTAAAAGATTGCAACTAACAATCTTCTATTGGGTTAAGATCCATATCTCATTAATTCATGAGTTAGTTTTATCTAACACCCATAAATTGTTTATTTAGGTAGGCAATACTTTCTAGTTGAATCTAATTGCAATTCTTGATAGATGGATGCACAACACTTTTAATAGTCCATATATATGCTTCTAGGTGCTTTGTAAGGAGTGGGACCCAATAGTGGGCCCACTTAATGGTATTATACAAAGCCATAAAATATTTAAGCCGCAGAAAACATTACTATTTACAAAGTTACAAAATGTACATGAGTTTCTCACCCTAAGGGTGGTACATAAAACGAAAAGGTTAAATCCATATACACATAAGTCCATATGCCGAGGGTAACACGCTATCTCAAGTTGTCCTTATGTTCACCAATTAGCTCATCTTGAGTATTTGTCCTATAAAGCACCTACACCTGGGTGGAGGGAACACCCAGAAAAATAGGGAAATAAGGTAGAAATCAGCAAAAGCTGAGCAAGTACATTAGAAGATTAACTAGGGCATTAAAAGTAAAGTAAGATGTCCCATCAAAAAAAGGGGTCATTAAAGTTAGGTAAGTTTCAATGAGAAGTAATAAGAGAATGAATTTCCAAAAGAATGAGGCATATAAATAAACAAGTAAAATAACACATCTTTCCATTAACCATTCACAATATCACAACAATCATAATAGTCTGCATGTGGATATATTGGACTACAATAACTATAGTACGACCATGACACCATTGGGTCATTGGCCTAAGTAAAATGGGTGGAAAAGCACACCCTAGGCGGAAAAGCACGCCTCTATATATATAAGGATAGAAAAACATACCCCAGGTAGAAAAGCATACCCTAATGGTTACACATAAGCTTCTACGATAGTTAAACTAGTCAAATTATCTAACATGCATAAATAGAGTGGCAAGATACATCTTTCACAAACATACATAGAATGATTTAAGCACAATAGCAAGTGGAGTCACTAACCCAATTCAAGATGATAGTAATTTCAAAAGAATAATAATAAGTCTAACTGAAAGTATATGAATTGTCCAACAAAAGGAACAAGAGCAAGTATTGTAAAGCTGCCTCATTATGGGAAAATTTAGTCATATAATGCCCAATTGTTAATAGGGAGGAGTACATACCTTATCTACACGGTTACCCTATAGCTAGGGGTGAAACTCACAGTCCATCCTTCCCAACCTAAAAGTATTTTATTCATATATTAGTCCACAAGTATCCATTTATCATTGAAATTATATTAAATCTAAAGTCACCTAATGTCAAGTTAGGGTTTTTGAACGCCTCATATGTCTGTTCTTCAATTTTGTGTCATGTAATGTCATTCTTTTCCTTTACATCATATAGTTCTATTTGGTTCACTAGGTCAAGGACATCCATTAAATAATGCAATATTGGCTCAAATTGTCCTTGCTAGGTGCATTTGGGGTTTAGCACAACATTCCCCTATATGTATTGGTTATATATTCATTCTTAAATATTGATGTTTTTATATTACAAGCATATTCCATTTGGTTATGTGAACTAGGCTAGGTGCATATGTGGTCCCAATCACATGTCCTCAAATCCTGATTTCAATGAATAAAAATTCATCCATGCAAATAGTTATCATAGTACAATCTAGTATATGCATTATATTTTAAACTCTTCAATTCATTTATGAAAAACCATAAAATACTACGTAAATCATCAAATAGGTGGATGAGCCTAAGATTTTTAGTTTGTATACGACAATATTATGGTGATGCATCAACTAGATTATCATTATCATGCATGTTCTCTCCTTGTTTAATGTTAAATATAAGGTTTGTGTTGTAGCATAAATGATCAATTACAAAACTATTGAATACTAATACTAGCCTGTTATTATATGTAATAGCATGATGCATATATGGGTAGTTGATCAAGATGTATGTATTATTATCATCACCAAGTTTCATATCATAATTATTGATTACCATATTAATTATATTCAGGATAGTAGTATTATCTAAAAAATGTAGATTTTGGATATATTAGCGTTAACACCCGTCCATGTTCAATATGTACCTATGTATAGAGATGTATCTACGATTCAGAGTGGATTGACCAGACACTCTTATTATTCATCAAATTAATCTTAAAATATAACTCACGTAACTTGATGCATCTATCCATAGATCCTATAGTTGATGTAGATATAAAATGTAGGAGGTAGAGACTCACCTGTGCCAACAACAAGACTGATCGATAATGGCTATCTCACTACTAGAAAAAGGGCTATATTAAACGGTTCCATTTTTGTATTTTTAATGATCGGGCAACTTCAACGGGTACCCTCCTGTTAGCCTGTAATACCAGCTCTTAGTTTTTATTCCTCTCCCGCACGACAAAGCAAATAGATGACAAGGTGGTTTAAAATGCAAAATCACCCATCTAGATGGTTCATCACACAGTCGGGTCTGACGCCGCTTAGTCTGCATATCCATACCATTTACAACCCAATGCGAAAAGAGCGCCCAAACCCTTTGCCGTGATCCCCTTGCCGCCTTCCTGCATCTCACCTGCGATGGGCGGAGACCCATAAATCACCTGGCGCCTTAATCCCTAACACAGTTCATTTTCTCACTTTCGTGCTTCTTGCTAACATTTTCACCCAGGAAAACACAGGAAATGTGTGCGACTACTTCCTCTTTCATTAGGGATTGCAATCGCTGACTCCCGCGCCCCAGACCTACTACCCTAACAATCTCACGCCACCTCTGAACAAATCACAACTGGGTAACGCTCACATGATGCCATTGTTCCTTTCCGGCGTTCATCTGTATCCCAGCTTCCTCGCTAGGATTTGACCAACTTCTAATGACGTTGTCAGAGTCAGAGCACCATACGTGCCAGCGAGATGGGGTTTGGCGGAATCAGAGTCGATCGACCTTGTTTCCAACTTCAACAGATGCATGTATCAGCACCAAGTACTAAGATTCAATTTCCTTCCTCTATTCCCATGATGATTAACGATGCAAGCAGTTCTCCAGAATCTCTATTTTTTCTTCCTTTTTCGACTTCTTGTCCTTCTACTACATTAGCCACTACACCTTGTTGTAAAACTCTTTGAATTCCCACTCTCCTTCTAAACCTAGGTGGTATGAATTCTATTTGTTTTTTCAATTTGCCTTCTTTTCTGATTATTTTCCAAGTTCTAGCATTCCACTCTGGTTAGTGTCTAAGAATTTAGTCTCAGCATGTCTTGAACTCTTGGGCTTGCGTTGGAGGTAGAATAAAAAAATATCTATACCACAAATAAACAATAAAAATCAACTAAATGAAACTATGTAAAATTCGTAAATGTGAAAAGAGATAGGGCATAGTTTTGTCGTGCATTCATTATGATTAAGAACAACACAAATAGTACCCGCTCAGCAAATTTAATTAGTTGAATTGTACTAACAGGATATTTGATGGATGGCCTTGTTGAAATTACGTGTCTGATCTGTGATAGCCTTTTTTATGTGTACATAGGAAGTAGTTGACAAGCTTGTGGAATAACAGTTCTGCTTAAAAGTTGTCCTCCCACAGTAACACATATTGTAGAAGAGACCAGATCCATTGAATGCACTACCAAAGCCTTCATATTGGGATTACTGCACACACAAAAATATGTTTGGACACATAACTATTATGGATTGTAGGACATTGAGTATACATCTTGCACATATTTTTTATGTATGTCTATATACATTTTTATCAATGTATGGTCATGCTTCCCATCTGTACTAGGAATGCACAGATAATTGTTTCGTACTCAATCACTTTTTCTACATAATTTGGTCAAATTATACCCGTGTCTAAGAATATTTATTTTAGAAAATATATGACTTTTATGACTTTGTATTAGAGGAACAACTAATTATCTATTAATGGCTAATGTCCAATTAGTATGGTAACCATAGAATTACATGTCCAATTTCGTTGTCCTGTCCGATGGCCCAGAAACATAATTTTTTTGAAATTTCGCACGAAATTTCGATATTTACGGCCGTAACGATTTCGACGACCAAATAAGTGAATTAAATTATGAAAATTTACCAGGACGATCTAAACGCCAATATCTACTCAAATATGCAATAATATTTCATATTGGATATGTGGGGTGGGGGGTCTCCCACATTTGTAAGTGAAGGAGGATGAACAAATTCGACAGAATTTTGATGGCAATTTCAATGACAAAATGAAGGAATCAGATTATGAAATTTTTCATACACAATGTTTAGACAAAGATACACTAGATTATATATTAAATTTATATGTTTAGAGGTTAGGGTAAGATCCATGTCTTGATGAGTGAGTGCACAAATGATCATAAATGGCAAGTCTTCTAGACAGTTAGACTGTTAAAAACTAAAAGTTACAGCTTAGAACGTATAACTTACAATTACAAGTTACAAAGTTACGAACTACAAGTTGTATAAGTCTAGTGTTCGCATTTAAATAGGTTACATGGGACATTTATACATAGATCCAAGAAAGAACTTTGTTATTTTTTAAGTATTTCTCCATATCTCAATAGAAGTGTAGAAATTGATGAAGGTAATGTATAGATGGTCTAGAGATAGCGGAAACATGCCTTAGAATTAAGGAAAATAGGCTTTAGATGCAAGACATTAAAAAACAATTGCCAAAATACCCAAGATGTAGTGTTAGCTGCCTTAGGAACAAATTTTTTCAAAATTTAAGTTGTGTTTCTGTACCATTTCACGAAATTACGCCCCAAACTGGCCTTTTTGCTGCGAAATTTCACCTTATTTTGCGAAATTTCACACCTAGGGTTGAATTTTTTGTGAAATTACGTCCCATTCCCTGCATTTCGTGTCCGATCATGGGTTTCGATGTCCAATTGAAAAAAAATGAAATTTTGAGCAAAATTTCACAATTTCGATCGAAATTTTATTCCCTGGTGGTAACAACGGGTACTGATAAGAAAAGGAAGAATAAAATGTGATTTTTTTTTCAAAACTAAGTCATAGTCAAATTCTATATGTTCACAACATGCTTATCTACACTACTGGGAAGCTATGAAGCACGAATACTCCAAAACAGGTGTCATACCCATATCTGATACATATCCGATACCAATACTCTGTGGATACTCCTGGATATGTATCAGATACTCCTAATCTATATCCATGTCGTATCCAAGCTGTATCCAGTCAGTACAAACTAGAAAAAAAATCTAGACATGACTTTGCTTGATTAGCGTTTGACACCAGCTCCTGTCTCAACCCTCTCTGTTAAGTAGTAGCTTGAAGCAAGGCTGTCACAGTTGCTTCTTTGAAGTAATTCAAGGTTAGTCACCATTCCTCTTGCTAAATGCCAATCTTTCTTCTTCTCTTTATTGTTTGTAACTCTATTTTTTTGAGATTTCACATTTTTAAAGAGCTTCCATATGTAATCTGGATTTTTTTTTGTTCTTTATTGCAAACCAATTCATTCACCTTTATATGGTACTTGCGGATGCTTTCTCTGCTAAGTTGCAAGTTTTATGCACGTTGATGTCCTCCATATTTTATGAAAGGATTCAATTTAGTATCGTTGGTTAACATGCCTCTTGTTTTGGTGACTAAATCCATTGTGATTTATTCTGGATTTCTATCTAGACAATATCTATTTCATCTCACCAATATTCCAAAATAGGTGTCCTACTAGTACTGAATACATATCTAATACTAATACTCCTTTGATACTCTCTAATGCATACCAAATACTTCTTAAGTCGTATTCCTTTTTTTATTAGCAGGATATGACCTCAATGCAGCTAGGATACAACCAACCCATTTAGTAGCCAAGGGAGCACCCCACTCGTGTGATCCTTCAAAATCCTAAAACCATGTGATTTCCAACTCTAGACCCCCCCTATTGTATTGTGATTTGAGAATGAAAATGGTATTTTCTATTAAAATTGTAAAATAAACATTAAAAAAATTGTTGTATCCACATACCCGTATCTTATATTTTCAAAATTTTTTGTATCCCCGTACCATACCCGTATCCATTTATGTATCTATATCTGTGCTTCATAGTATCTAGCCATACATGAGAGAAGAAATTTGGTATCACAAATGCACAACTCGCTTACAACACAACAATACATGATACATGAAATGCGAAAGGTGTAGAATATGATATTATCATTTTTTTGTAACTTCTGTCTCACATTAATATGAATGAAAGACCCCTTTTTATATAATTGTTTGATATTATGGTATTGGTTTTCATTTTCTTTAGAAATATTGTGATTTTTTAATGAAATTTGATTGTCTTCATCTATTTTTAAAATAAATATATTGGTTATTTTTAAAAATATTAAAATAAATATTAAAAATTTGTGGTATCCATGACGTACCCGTATCCATGAGGTAAGTGATGTATTATTCTCTCATTCACATTCCTATGTTACACCCCCACCTCCCTGTACCCATAAATCATTTTCTTCTTCCTCAATCTCCAAGGCATCGTCTTCTTATTCAATTAACCTCTCTTTGTTTTTCCATCCAAGCCATTTTTAGAGTAGAAGTCCATCAACACCTTTACGTTTTCAATTTGTCTCGCTGACCTGGAAATGGAATGTCACTGCTCACAACCCCTCCCTTAATGGAAAAATTAATGGTAATCATGTCCTTCAACACTGACATGCTTCCATATCGACACAGAACTGATTGCCATGTCCTCGTACACCCTTCCATCTACAAGTGGGGACACATGATGGATCAACAACCGGGGGTTTCAAGAGGCTCTGAACTTGCAGATCTCTTGTTGTGGCTATAAGATTTCATAAAAGAAACAACACACATGAGTTTAAACAATAGTCCATAATTCTATATAGCCTTACAATCTATCACAAAAAAAGTGAGAAGATGTGGAGTTGCAACAAGCTCTTCGAGAAGTGGTGCAATATGACTGGAAGGTGAAAAGAAAAATGCACGAAATAAAGTAGTTGTGTCTGTTTTGAAATATATTATGCTAAGGGATTTTTGTGACTATACTCACATCTTATCCCCTAAATTTAATAGTTGCCGTCTTGGGTGGAAGAGAGGCGCTTTCTGTGTTCAATAGTCTGGCTCGTCTGGAGTCGCAATCAAGGAACATAAAGGAGTACCGTCAAGCTGTCAAGGCAATCTGCTAGAAGCAATAGGGAGGGAGAGAACGGCTGCCGCCAAACCTGATCTGAAGCTCCATAGCTGACACATGATCGAACAACGACTAAATTATTAAGAATAGACAGTTTTGGGGTGATATCAGCGTTGTTGCTACTGTAATTTGAGGCATAGCTAGACGATGGTATTGCCTTCCTATCAATTAGCAATCTTGAAATAATCATGAAATTTACTACAATATGTAAGCATGCTTGTGAGGTAACAATGGACGAAGCTCAAGGCTGCCTTCAGCGGGGAAGACAACCATCCTTTTCCATGGTACAATCACCAACGTATCCCTCTCGTATCCAAACATAGGTTGGGAGAGACATTAAATCCTATCATATTGATGTACCAACCAATTCTATGCATTTTCACAATCCTTCCCAATCCTTTGCCAGGTACCAAACATGCCGCAATAGTATAGCTACCAATATGAAGTCCCACCTCCAACATTTCCAAAAGTCTCATTTAACTATGTTCTAGTGATGAAGGCTATCAACAATAGTGCAAATATCCCTTTGTTTGCTCCTCCCATAGGGGCATAATCCCGCAGTACCCTGGAGCATCTGTAAGTGTCGTGATCATTCACCCCGATGGTGGCATCATGTGGTTCAAATTATGCCAACCATGGTTCAGGAAAGCGGTATGCGGTGTACGGGCGGAGAGGGTATTGCATAGAGTATATGTGGTATGCGGGAGTATATACGAGAGTATATGCGGTTTTGGATTTTTTTTATTTCAATAAACTAATTATATATAAAATAATATAGCGATATCATAAATTAAAATATATAGTGAGATCATAAATTAAAATATATGCGGTTTTGGATTTTTTTTAAATTTCAATAAACTAATTATATATAAAATAATATAGCGAGATCATAAAAAATATAAACATATTAATATGCATGTATGATGTATGATATGCTTATATATGTATATATGTCTATATGTAGAATGTGTTTGTAATATATGTAGAAGTACTAAAATGTAGGTAAATTGATGTACAAATATATATATAGTGTGTATAAATGTGAATAAATCAAAATGTATATATACATGCACAAATATGTGATTGTATATTTAGGTATATTGTATATGTATCTATAGATGTTAATATATCAAATGGTATTCGAATAAATGTACAAATGTGTGTGGAAATTTTTTATATGTATTACAATGTATACATATAATTCAATGACTATATCTCAATTTATATATATAATGAAATGTGTGTATATATATGCATGTATGTACGAAATGCGTGAACATTAGTTGTGGGATTTTCAAAAAGCGGAGTTTAATCGGCTGCTTAATCAGCCAAGCGGGAGTATATGCGGCCCATGACCGCTTAGTGGACCGATTAGTAATATGCGGTGTGGTAGGGTGACTGAATAGGTATATGCGGGAGTATATGCGGCCGTGCGGACAGATTTCCCAAACAATGATGCCAACAAATTTTTAATGTGGATTCCCTTGCTATTATCTAGGCACATTGCCCCAGGAAGGGACGGGTAAGCCTGCGCCTCTGCAACAACGTAGTCTTGCATTCTTAAGCGGCATGGCTTCAATGCCTACAAATTTACGTAAAGAATATTATACATATATACATATCATCTTGAAAACATAACAACTTGAAAAGACTAACTACAATGTCATAAACAATACTTACAGCAGACGTGCTAGGCGATGGGTCTCCAGGATTACTCGCAGTCTGTGCATCAGGAGAAGAGTGGGTCGCCATAGGCGTATTGGAAGCCTGAGATGCCTGCCACCGCAGCAATTCTTCCTTGACCTTCTCAGCAACTACATCGTTGATCTTCTTAGCAACTAAATCCTCAACTCTCTTATTCTCCTATACATGGATAAAAGAAACATTAGCTTCTTATTAATGAATTTCCTTTTGCAGTAACATTCTAAAAAAAGAATAGGTTACCTCTTCTTGAGAAAGTCCCGCTCTGGGTTTGCGCTGGGATGGCCCAAAGAATGCTTTGATGCCAACACCAGCGCCGGCACCTCTAACACGTCCAGGATGCTCTGGGTTACCCAGAGCAACTGTCAATTCATCCCTTGTGCCCTGAGGGATGAACGTGCCTTGTTTCCTCTGCTCGTGCAGCTCCCGCTAATCACCATAAATAGAAATTGGTAAGTTAACACCACAAATAATCAATATTCAAATGATTTCTCTAAGAGTTGTATTTTACCATTTTTGCAGCCGCCTCAGCAGTTACAGGCTTCTTTATTTCACCCTTCTTGTTTTGCCTGCCAGCTATCCAGATATCATGGCGAGGAATGGGTGTGGCAGACTCCTGAGTAGGAGCAGACTCCTGAGTAGGAGCAGACTCCTGAGTAGCCGCAGACTCCGCCTGTAGTCTTTGGCGAACGCTTGCATAGCCTTTTGGACCCATAGTGTGGTCATGCACATTCAGTGCACGCCTTGCTTTTTGTGCGTCACTGAGGGCCTAGTTAGTATGCACATTAATGATTTGGTTAGTAGCACTAAATGCTAATCTTGAATAGGTGAATACAATGTATATTAATTAAATTAGGAGTGACGCCTAATACCTTGAATTCTTCAGATTTTCTTGAAGCAACAAAATTGTCCCAATCTTCTTTGTCCAAGAAGTTCCATTGTTCAAGGGCTGACTTCTTCTTCTTATCACCCTCTTTTATGTATTCTCTGTTCAGATTTGTCCTATAATTCCTAAGCATCTTTCCAGCGCGTTGCATCACATTTTTACGATGCAACTTCTCATCCAATGCAAACAGATTCTGTAAAATAGAAATGTTATTAACTAGTATCCAAAATAGAATTGCAAATAATAGAATTTGTAATCTACAAAATAGAATTGCAAATAATAATAACTCACGCATAAATCCTTCCATATCGAGTCTTTTTTCGCTTGAGGAACTTTATGCCAATTGTCATACTTAACACCACAATGGCCCCGAGTGGTACACCCAAGATAGTTCACAAAATTATTGCGGTTCACTCCAATTGGATTTCCTCCATTATCAAACTCCACCACCAATTTAGATCCACTACCACTTAGCGCTAATAACTTCTTCAACAGGGTGATGCCCCTTTTCTTGTTAAGTGTCTGGTGTTGCGCATCAAGTTGCTCCAGTGCTTCAGTGGGTACAGGTGCATCAACCTAAAATTTGACAAAAATAAAACACACTAACTTAGCCCAATATAGAAATATAGGATATATGACATAACTAGAAGATAATGAATTTTATAGAAATACAGGATATGTTTTTAGAACTTACATTAGTATCCTCGCCATGCTCATCATGGACTTCATGCTCATCATGGACATCATGCTCATCATGGTCAGCCATCTGAAAATGTCATTAAAAAGGCAAACATTTAGCATTTGTATTAACTAGAAAAAGGCAAACATTTAGCATTTGTATTAACTAGAAAAAGGCAAACATTTAGCATTTGTATTAACTAGAAAAAGGCAAACATTTAGCATTTGTATAAACATACATGTCTCTAAAATTGTGATCTTTTATCAATTAACAATCCTTCATTGTGATCTCCGCGCACATATAAGTCATCATTAGCTTCAATATTTTGTGGAGTTGGCAACCCAACTGAGAATGGACTGGAGTCATCATACTTATCATAGTACTCTTCTTCATCTATAGGATCTTCAATGAACTGTCTTTTACCATGAAGAACAACCGACCATTTATCATTTGCAGGATCATCGATATAGAATATTTGTTTCGCCTGTGATGCCAATATGAATGGTTCACCCTTCTCGCCAATCTTTTCAAAGTTCACCAAAGTGAAACCCAATTCATCCACTATAACTCCTTTGGTGTTATCAACCCAATTACATTTAAAGAGCGGAATTTTGAAATCTATGTAGTCAAACTCCCAAATGTCCTCAATGACACCGTAATATGACATTTTAGCTTCACGTGGACTCTTATCCTTTGCACTTGCAAAGTACATAGTCGACGCTTGAAGAGTGACCCCACTATTTTGGACGACACTCTTATCATCTTGGCGCTTTGTGTAATATGTGAATCCATTAATGTCAAACCCTTCATAAGACATAACATTCGGTTTTGGTTTAAAGGCGAGGCATTTGATAGTTTCTGTAATATCATTTGGTGTTTGAGATAGTTGATGTAAGACTTTATCTTCAAACCACTTAGTAAAAGTCTTATTATGCTCTCTAGCAAGCCACATTGAACTTGCTCGAGGATGTTGTCTCTTTATGAAATTGGTATGTTCCTCGATATAAACACTCACTTCATCCATATTGTGTAAAATATACAAGTGAGCTTGTTCCAACTGCTCACGGCTGATTACTTTCACCCGTAATCCCAAAATTCCTTTGCCCTCCTCAATATTCTTGTCATTATCAGGAGTGTCATTACCACTGAGAAAGTCATTACAAAAATCCATAACCTCTCTCGCCACATAACCTTCAATAATACTCCCTTCAGGCCGATAACGGTTTCGGACATCACCTTTAAAAACGCTCATGTATCGTTCAAAAGGATACATCCAATGCAAGAAAACTGGTCCCAACATTTTCACTTCCCTAGTCAAGTGGACAACAAGATGTACCATGATATCAAAGAACGAAGGAGGGAAATACATCTCAAGCTGACATAGGGTAACAACCACTTCTCTTTGCAAATTATCGAGAGTATCAGGGTCAATAACTTTACTGCATAGACTATTGAAAAAGAAACAAAGTCTGGTAATTGCAAACCTTACATGCTTCGGCAATATAGATCGAATAGCCACAGGCAATATTTGTTGCATTAGAGTGTGACAATCATGAGATTTAAGACCTATCAACTTCAGATCTTTCATTGATACCAATCTACGGATGTTGGATGAGTAACCATGTGGCACCTTAACATTTACCAAGCATTCACAAAAAGTTTTCTTCTCCTTTCTAGACAACGTGTAACAAGCGGGAGGTAAGTATGTTCTTTTATTACCCATTTCACGTAATTCTGTTAATTCTGACCTTATTCCCATTTCACGTAGGTCCAGTCTGGATTTTATCCCATCTTTAGTCTTACCTGGTATATTTAATAGAGTACCAATGATGCTATCACAGACATTTTTCTCAACGTGCATTACATCGATACAATGCCTGACTGTCAAAGAACTCCAATAAGGAAGATCCCAAAATATTGACTTCTTCTTGAATGAAGAATTGTCACTCCGTGTGGCCATACTACATTGTGATTTCTTACCAAATTCATTGACAATGTCTTTTACTCTTTCATAAACAACATCCCCTGGTATAGGTTTAGGTGCACTCCGTTCATCATTCCATCCATTGAATGCTTTGCGCTTCCTACGATACGGATGGAATTTTGAAAGAAACCTTCGATGACCAAGATATACAGTCTTGCCGCCATGTTTTAGTCTTATTGAATCAGTGTTTTCTTCACATATAGGACACGCTTTAGCTCCTTTGACACTATATCCAGACAAATTCCCATATGCTGGAAAGTCATTAATAGTGCAAAACAACATAGCGTGCAAACGAAATGTCTCTTTTGCTGAAGCATCATAGGTCATCACACCTTCAGCCCAAAGTTTCTTTAAGTCATCAATCAAAGGTTCAAGATAAACATCGATATCATTTCCGGGTTGTTTAGGGCCCGATATCAACAATGACAACATAACGTACTTATTTTTCATACACATCCAGGGAGGAAGATTGTATATAACAAGCATGACTGGCCAAGTGCTATGTTGGCTGCTCAATGTCCCGTACGGATTCATCCCATCTGTACAAAGCCCAAGTCTTAGATTCCTATCTTCTTCACCAAATTTAGGGTACAGTAGATCAATCTTCTTCCACTGTGGGGAATCAGACGCATGTCGTAGGATCCCATCATTATTTTTCTTAACATCTGCATGCCACCTCAGATTCTTCGCATCTTTCGGATTTGCAAACAAGCGTTGAAACCGTGATATTATAGGTAGATACCACAACACCTTGGCAGGAGAACCAGTTTTGGACTCCCCCGAAGTCGTCAATTTATACCGTGACGCACCACATTTTGGACAATCTTTCAAATCTACATAGTCCTTTTGAAATAATACACAATCATTCGGGCATGCGTGTATCTTCTTGGCCTCCATTCCCATTGGACACAACATTTTCTTTACCTGGTATGTTGAGATTGGAAGCTCGTTTCCTTCAGGAAGAATTTCTTTCAACAAAGTCAACAATGAAGTGAAGCTTTTGTCGCTCCATCTATTGTTAGCTTTCAACTTATACAATCTCAAAACAGCGCTAAGCTTCGTAAACTTAGCACAGCCTGTGTATAACGGTATCTCAGCATCATGCACAATGTTTGTAAAGATAGGAGGTGGATCGGTGTGCTCTACCCTACAACTATCCAGCATCGCATCAACGATGTCTGCTGGAACTGGTTCGTTCACATTTACGTCATCGGAGGCAATTTCTTCTTCCACCCAAGCACTACTATCGACATCTACTGGTTTCGATTTTGAAATCTCTCCATGCCAGTGCCATTCTGTATAGCCTTGTACAATCCCGTTGCACATGACATGACTTTTGATTTCCTCACCAGTGTTGACTTTCAAGATGTTACCGCAATGCCTACATGGACAGTAGAACCTATCTGTAGGTTTTTTCCTATGTTCCTCGGCAACTCTAATAAACTGATCAAGACCAGATATAAACTCTGGGGTGCAACGATTACGAATGGACATCCATGATCTATCCATTCTATGATCAGAGAAAACAAGTATATATTAGGAAACAAGTATATATTAGGAAAAGATTAGGGTATACACTTACAACCTAAGCGTATAATGTGATGTCATTCTTATATATAATAAATGTGTACCACCTATCCCATCCTTGAACACCTAATCTCACTAGTAAGTGTATAATGTATATTTGGTTTTCAAGAAAATTTCGGCAGCATTTCCCCGCTGTTCTCTAAGTACATATGTACTTAGAGAACAAATGGGGAAATGCTACCGAAATTTTCTCGAAAACCCAATACACATTATACACTTACATCCTAAGTGAGATTAGGTGTTCAAGAACAGTCCCAAACCGGGGACTATCCAAGATTTACTCCTAATGAGTCAATCTTGGATGGGTTTCTAGGCCAACAAATACATTTGATGTCATTCTTATATATAATAAATGTGTACCACCTATCCCATCCTTGAACACCTAATCTCACTAGTAAGTGTATAATGTGCATTTGGTTTTCAAGAAAATTTCGGCAGCATTTCCCCGCTGTTCTCTAAGTACATATGTACTTAGAGAACAAATGGGGAAATGCTACCGAAATTTTCTCGAAAACCCAATACACATTATACACTTACATCCTAAGTGAGATTAGGTGTTCAAGAACAGTCCCAAACCGGGGACTATCCAAGATTTACTCCTAATGAGTCAATCTTGGATGGGTTTCTAGGCCAACAAATACATTTGATGTCATTCTTATATATAATAAATGTGTACCACCTATCCCATCCTTGAACACCTAATCTCACTAGTAAGTGTATAATGTGTATTTGGTTTTCAAGAAAATTTCGGCAGCATTTCCCCGATGTTCTCTAAGTACATATGTACTTAGAGAACAAACGGGGATATGCTACCGAAATCTTCTCGAAAACCCAATACACATTATACACTTACATCCTAAGTGAGATTAGGTGTTCAAGAACAGTCCCAAACCGGGGACTATCCAAGATTTACTCCTAATGAGTAAATCTTGGACGGGTTTCTAGGCCAACAAATACATGTGTTGTCATTCTTATATATAATAATTGTCTATAAACTACAGGAAACATGGTTAATCCTAATCAACAGAGCATTATTAAATAATAAATCAAGAAATCAATAGTTTTAAACAAAAGGTCTAGGAATCTTTACTAGACATTATATGTATCCCTAATCATCATATTTAACATACTACATTATTATGAACATCCAGATCAGATTAAGATCATACTATGTTATAACCATTGGTTTAGTAACCCTATTTCCGCATGTACATGTTTATCAACTTTAAAACCCTATAATTCATGAAATCATTCTAACTCAATTTAATATGTTGGGATCACACAATTATATAATGACATCAGAATATATAGAAGAAACATAATTAACATGTTTAACAACATGTTCATCAAACTAGGGTTTTCTTGAATATCATAAAAGGTAGAAGAGCATTCTTTTCGGTAAGTTGACCTTTTCATATTACTTTGACCATTACAAACACATGTTTCTAGGCCGACACAAGGTGTAACATGTAGGTGATATACCTAGGTTGACACACCTTAATGAGTGTAGGCCGATACACCTTGAATATAATGAATGGATACACTTGAAATTAATGAGAAGGATACACTTTGAAAAGTGTAGGCTAGCTAGTATACCCTAAAAAGCAGCAGACAATATAACAAGTTAAAGTTGAATCTAATATTCTAGTAAGGATGAAAGAAACTTGTACTAATTGTATGAGAAAGGTAATACCTTATAATGATAATTGATGAAAGTAATCAAGTATAATTGAATACTTAAAGTAATGAATTAAAATCCTAGATGTCGGGGTTATGAATTAGGGTTTGTCTGTTGAATAAAACCCTAACGACCTTAATCGGATACAATAGAAGTCCTAACCCTAATTATGAAAGGTTGTGACTTGATTGATAGATTATTTGTGATACAATTGAATGTAAAGATAATAATATAAGCTCCTAAGAATGAGGAGTTATGATATAGGGGTGATGATTGAACATAACCCTAAAAACCCTAGTCAAGTTCAAAAGAGCAACCCTAACCCTAATGACAAAAGGTAATGTAACTTGAAATGGAATGAGAATAATATTTAGTGGTAACCGTGAATTACTTATGATTATAGCCAAGTAAGGTAAACATGGGTTATAATCTATTATAGCTTGATTATACCTCATGAGAACTATGACATAATAGTTTCAAAAATAATGTATATAGGTCTAATGATCTAGAAAAAACATATATTATAGCTTGATTATAATCTATTATAGCTTGATTATACCTCATGTTTGTAAATGGCAGAGAAAAAATTGTCCCATCATCATATTTCAGTAAGAAAAAATTGTCCCATCATCATATTTCAGTAAGAAAATTTCAACTATGGCAGAGAAATTCATCCCCAAGCCTCACCCCTACTATCGTAATCTCTATTGCAGCAATACTACCCTCGTAATCCCACCAATCACCCGCAAGCATTGTCACACAAATAAAATACATGTACATCAATAAAATACAGAGAAGAGGGCATACCGGTTTGGAGGTCTGGAGAAGACGGCGGTAAAGAGGAGCTGTGGTGGCGGCGCGGCGGAGAAGCAGCTAGCTAAACCCTGGTGGCGGCGCGACGGCGGTGGAGAGCAGCTCTGTCGTCCTGGCGGCGGCGGCGAGACGGCGGTGGAGAGTAGCTCTGTCGTCCTGGCGGCGGCGGCGTGGAGGCACTAGCAGTTGCGGCGGCGGCGTGGCGGGAGCAGTCGGGTGGGGCGACAGCAGTTGGAGGGTCCAGCAGTTGCGGCGGCGGCGGTGTGGAGGGGAGGGGCGACAGCAGTTGGAGGGTCGGGCGACAGCAGTTGCGGCGGGAGCAGTCGGCTGTTTAGGCGATGAAACAGAAGAAAGGGGAACAGTCGGGTGATCGCAGGATATAAATTTCACCTATAGCGTCGGTTGTTTGTCACAACCGACGCCTAAAATAATTTAGCGTCGGTTGTTTGAAACAACCGACGCTCAAATGGACGATATTTTCACGAAATTGTTTGGCGGGAACCACTTTCGGCGTCGGTTATCAACAGATAACCGACGCTATAAGTGACACTTTGCGCGCAAAGTTTTCATCACATATAGGCGTCGGTGGCTATTTAAATAACCGACGCTGTATGTGACATTTTTTCTTTTCGCTCAAAAATTGGATTTCGCAGGAGCTTTTAGGCGTCGGTTTGTTATTGTCAACCGACGCTAAATACAAAGCGGTACCCGTGTCTGGCTGGTCTTCGAATATAGACGTCGGTTTGCTTAAACAGCCGACGCCCTATATGATAGGCGTCGGTTTTTCTTAATAACCGACGCCCAGAAAAGCGACACTGAATGCTATTTCTGTAGTAGTGATAGGAAGTAGGGGATTTCATAGATGTTGAGGTACAACAAGAGATACTTGCACGGTATGCAAAAATTTATTTATAATTAGTTCATATCTATCTTCATATGTGCATGAATAGACATAAAAAATCTTGGTGCTATACTAGTAGACTTAACAACAAGAGCCCCAATTCATCCTTTACCATCTCATTTACATTAGTTTAGTAGATTTCAGGTTGTATATTGCTCCATGAGAAGGATTAGTCATGAAGCGCACTAGCGAAGATGCATTGTTTCATATGTTTGTGGTTGCTAAGAATTCCTTGCTATCTCTTATTAATTCTAAACTTTTGCATTATATGTTTATCATAGTTACCATTGTGAACTCTCTACTTGATGAAGATTCATGCTTCCTTATCACCCCTTCACAACTCATGCTCTTCCATTGAATGTCTGCTTTCATCTATTTTCTCAAGTCATTTTATAACTTGTATTTTACTCAAATACTTTAGATAGACTAGGATTTTAAAATAAAATTTCTTAAAATGTATCTACACACAATACAAGTCAATAAAATAAGAAGGTAAGCCTCTATCTTTTGGTAGTCATTGTATAACATTTTTGTAAGATATTGGGATCCAAGTGTCTGTTTCAAGCTAAATTAGACCATCATTGTTATGATCAGGTCTAATTTGGGAAAATTAGGTTTGATGGGCAGATATGCTTGATTCGGGGAAAACATGTCTTTTTTGGGGAAATTAGGTTCATTGGTGTGTTGTTGCTTGTTGAGTTTTTTTGCTGATTTTTGTTGAGAAGTGGTTTCCTATCTTCTTCAATAGTTTTCTTTCCTTTTGATGAATGATACACGGAGCAGATGTGTTACCTAGAGATATATTTCTTTTATGGGACTCTATTTGAGATCAGATGGTGAGGTTTCTGATGTTGGATGTATTTTATGTTGAGATTGACCTTATCATTCTCTTGATGTGTTTGCCTGCTGATGGATGCATGATGAAATGACACTACATAAAAGAGCAGCAGTTTGGACGGGGGGGTTGAAAATTCAAGAATGGGGGATTGCTACATCTACATGGCCCAATTGGATTCCAAACTTGAGAAGAGGGATGTTGTGGATCAGTCCATGAAAGCATACCAGGTCAGTCCATATACTGCTCTGTTCCTTTCTGCTATCATGTATGCCTTTCTTTCAGTTGTGAATGCTAATCTTACTCTCACAATATTGATCATGTTTCAAAAAATCTACTCACCTTTTGTAGGCTACCACTATTGTGACCGAGACTGATATGCCCTCAACTCACCCTATCCGACTGGAGGTTAGTAATTAATATTATATTAAAGATCATATTCTATTAGAGATTCTTGTTTATTTATTTGTAAATATCATATGGTTTGGTAATTAATATATATTGTTCTGTAGTAAGACGAAGATCTGAAGATTATTTTGCAGGTTCTGTACCTTTACCACACATGTATATAATCTTTGTTTTGGATTTAATGTATATGATATTTGATTTGAATACGATAGTCCTCAAGCTTGCTACTGGGTTTGAACATGTCTGGTGGGAATGGGATGAGGCCTGTGAGCGTGTTCCCATTGAGTTTGAGGACATGTAGGTCGGGGAGGAGAGCCGATGCGAGGGTTAATGGGGGACTGTGTAGTTGACGTTGAGCACGACAACTTTGGCGATTGCTGGGTCGTAGCTGATGCCGCACCAACGCCATGGGGACGGATTGAAAGGGTTTGAGGTGGAAATGACGTGGTTTGCACTGTCGTGATCGAGTTTTCTTCCATCTAAGCAAGGCTTGCCTTGGTCGTCGACGACACTTGTGGGGAGGGAGCGGAGAAAGATGAGAATTGGGATTGCCCAGAAATTTATGATGTTGGTGCTGACCCCTTGTTCCGTTGGGCTTCCTCTTCTTTTTGCAAGAGTAAGTTCTCAAGGCATGACTATTGTTAGAGCCAAGGAGACCACAATTTCACTTGTGAGGGTAGTGGCTAATGTTGTGTAGGGTATGATTCCCATAGGCTATTGACGTTGCTACGCATGAGGAATCAGACATGAGTAGTGGCGATGATGATGTGTTTGTACTGGATTGGGAGTAGAAGATGTCAAGTAACAAGGGATCAAGAAAAGGAGACGCCGAGTAACAAATATATTTCTGTACAATCAACCATGTGGGTAGGCGGCCGCCTTGCTACGCAATCCGCCAAGCGGACGACGGGCGCCCAAAAGTTACTCGTTGTTATGCAGATGGTTGGGCGGCCTATCCTTTGGAAACTATCTGACTAGGTGGAGCCTAGGAGGTTTGCCTCAACAAGCTTGCCAATAATAAGAAAGCATGCATTTATTTTAGGAGTAATGGACTAATGAGTTCAAGATTGTCTGTATATGGCATTTAATCATACTCATGTATACAATTCTTGAAATTAGGACTTTTTCATGTAGCTTTGTCCATGGATGTGAGCAAGGACCATACTTCTCAAGGCGGCCAGTCGGTTACCCTAAATCCTTGAGTGACTAGACCAACCAGGCCGACTAGTCATCCACCCATGCGTAGGATTTGTTTGCATATAATTAGTTATATATAGTAATATATATATAGTTATATACTTATATACAACATATTATATACAAGGAACTAATGTAAACATGTATCCAAGGAAGTAATAATGTATATTTGTTAAATATTGTCATAAACACATCAAACATATTTCAATCACGAGTCAATTAATGAAATCAACAGTTATAACATGAATAATAAGACTAACATACCATTTTTGAATTCAGACTTCCATTACTTGTTGAATTGCTACAACTAAAATAAAAGTTGTATGCTAAACTACTAAAGAGATGTAGTGTACATTACTAATGTGAATGAAATTATTTGTTGTAATCTCTCTATTTCCATTTCTATGGAAATTGGCACAAGACAAGCACAAACACTTCAATCGGTAACAATATTGAATGATAAAAAAAAATGTTAGGCCCACCACATAAGCGGCTGGCTAGCAGGGACTCCAGCTGACCAATCGGACTAGTCGGCCGACTATCTGACCAGTCGGTCCAGGTAGACGCTTAACTGAAAGGAAACCTAGGTGGCAAGCTAGTCGCCGGCCTCCAAAAAGACCAGCCGATCAGTCGCCGACTAGTCGGGCGACTCAACAAGTATGGTAAGGGCAACACCCCTTGTGAGATGATGGATGGTTTTGGTTCGTGAATGAAGATGAGTGTCAATCAGTAGGTTGATGATTGTCTGAATGTGGTATTTAATCATACTCATCTGGATACAATTCTTGAAATGAGGGATTTTGCCTATATTTTTGTCCATGGATGTAAGTACAAAACCCCTTGTGAGATGGTGAATGGTTTTGGTTCGTGAATGGAGATGGGTGTCAAATCAATGTGGAAGATTTGTTGCGATGAATCTTGTGTGACGTAGATGTTGACCGGGCCCATCCTTTCCTCATAGAAGGTGCAAGGAGATAAGTGTGGAAGAGTAAACTACTTGAAACTAAAAGGAGGATTGAAAGTTAAAGTTACACTTTTCATAGTTAGTACTAAGATAGAGAGGTAGAGTATAGGGTGAAATTGGAATACGATGAAGTGTGAAGAGTAGAACGATGGTCATAATGCGACAACAGTAAATCAGAAGATAGTGAGGGTTAGAGCATGCCAGCTTAGGTGACATAGAGAGGCATGAATGCAAATCTTGAACTTCTAGGAATCTTCCATTGTTCGTTCTTCATTACCAAGTGCATTGTCTTGTCCGTTCTTCACTACTGACAGCTGGTCTAGAATGAAGGGAGGAAATCAAAATCTAGTTTAAAGTAAGATGCAATACTGGCATGACAAAACTAACATAATTCTTAAAGTTAGTTTATCTAAGAAAAAATATTGAAGTACTACTATATCTAATTGCAAATGGAGCAATTTAAGCCAGACGTCATAATAATAATTTTTAGCTTTCTTGATTTGTTTGCTGTACCAAATGTTGGGGAGACTAACTTTATTTTTGCAGGGAAAAGGTTAATCAAACTAAATGCATCATGTCAAGCTCTATGATCTATGCAACTTGATTCTAAAGTTCACGTGTGATTGTCAGTAAGTGATTTCTTTGTTGGGTTTCTATTCTTGAAGGTTTGGCTCATATACCAAAAAGAAAAAGGTGTTGCTCATTTACAAAGATGTTGTTTGGCTCCATTTGGTTAGTTTTGTGCTTTGGTTTGAACTCATGTTATCTGTGTGATTCTTTGCTGAGGATTTTTATCTATTGCTTGCTTCTGGTTTGATGTTCAAATAGTCACTTTTTCTAGGTGAATGCCATGATGTTGGAAGATTCTCTTTAGATGTTGAGTAGCTGGCTTCTCCCAACTGCTATTATTGAATTAAGAAAAAAATATGTCTTGACTATGGTTTGCTTGACATTCTGATGTCGACTACAAGAAATGAATTTGCGATATCTGTGCTTTTGTTTTGAATAACAATTGGGTTTCATTGTTGCTTATGTTAGAATTGAATACTCTCTGTTTTCTCTGTTCTCGAACTTTTGAGGAGGCTTTAGCTGCTGACTTATTTGAGAGCTATAACATGGTTCTGCTATGTTAATAAAGGGTTGTAGGCGCCTAGCTTGAAAGTATAGGGGTTGTTGTGTGCCTTGATGTAGTTTCATGTTGTTTTGGTGACATGAAAGTCCTGCTGCCTATTATAGGTGTGTTTGGAGACTTGGTTGATGCCTTAGTAGTCACCTTTCCTGGTTCAAGACAAATTTATTTGACATTTACTATTAGTTGTTTTGTTGTTGCCTAGCTGGCTGATTTTTGGCTTTCAATCAAGAAAAATGTATGTCTCCTCCGGTGTTAGGGGTTAGAATGTGTTTTTCTTTCCATTTGTATGTTATATAAGTAGAGGCTCCAATGTTAGGGGTTAGAATGTGTTTTACTTTGCATTTGTATGTTATATAAGTAGAAGCATTGCTGCTTGTGTGTACTTGTCTAGTTTATGACAATTGAGATCTACCATTGCATGGAAATGGATTTTCTTGCTGTGTTTCTGTCTTTTGATAATCTTACTGCTCTCTATTATGAATTTGTAGAAGCTTTTCACTATGTTGGAGGAACTTTAGCTGTTGTTCATTTAGCTTCAATGACAGAATATCGCTAAAAATAGAGTATCATCTCAAGCAGATAGACATGAGGCAAATATGTGGCGGTTGTTGCTGTTGAAGAAGAATGAATTGCTTGTGTTTCTTTGCACCATCCCAATGGAGTTTTGGGAAGCAAATCTAAAAGCTCCAGCCTATTGCAAAGCTTATTCAAGGTGATAGATATGCACCAGAGATGAAAGTTTATACTCATTATATCTTCTCTATTACATTGCGGGACATACACAAATTTAGTTTCTCCAGGCAGCTTTTGTACGGTGCCTTTTGTTTTCATGTATATGATGAACAGAATGTACAGTAGCTCGTACAAAATATGCATGGCTTGCAGTTAATGGAAAGGAAGCAAAACGTGTACGCGGAAATTGTATTATTTCATATAAAAAGGAGGTGAAGCTTCTGTATAAAAAAGAGAACAAACAGGTGGCTTAAGGCCACCCTGTTTGATTTTTTTAATTAATATTATAGACTCAAATTCAACGGTTGGAGGCATTGCTTCATGTTTGTATTTTATAATTATTTGGCCAACTCAAGTTCAACGGCAAGAGATGTTGATTCAGACAGGACCCGTGGAATTCAAAACCAAGATTAACAGAGCTAGGGAGAACATACCAAGTTCAACGGTTCATATAAAATGCACCACCCTACCCGTTCATTGTGTTGCAGATCAGACGGCAGATGTTGTTGAAGTTGGCTAATATTGTACTAGTGTCTATAGATCCATCGTGGTGATGAAGGTTGATGGAAGATTTCCATGGTTCTTCCATGTCTAGCATTGCTAGTTGTGGTGTAGATGGGAGCAACATCAGACCAAGTAGCTCATCATCGGACTAGCCAATATGATGCTTTTCGAATTGCGTAGGTTGAGGAGCAATATGTCGGTTTAGAAGGTTGCAGGTTCCATATGTATAGCTCGAGTTGCGTTTATACATGTCTGAAGGAGAAGATGAGGTGTTAGGCTTTTCTCGGTGCACCACCAACCAACAGACATAGCAAGGGTGAGAGGGTGACATAATAGGACTAAGGTTGGTGCTGACTGATGATTAGGTTAGGGCCGAGGTGATCCCATGAACGGTGGTTGAACTCTGCAAGTCATAGATCACTGTTGTCGTGCTCAGGTGGAAGGTCTGGGTGTAAGGTGGTGCTTTCAAGGTCGAGAAGAAAGGTTGATTGGTGGTGGCCCTGGTGCCACTATCGATGGGAGTACTGATCTAAAGGGGTGATGGCATCACAGTGGTAGCGATGGAGAAAATAGATCTGGAGAACGTCGCATCAACTGATGCGTTCCAGGCAAGCATGATGGATCCTTCAATAGATGATGGCGCTGCTGTGTTGAGGAAGGGGATGAATGGTGGTGGCTATTACTAGTCATATAGCGCCGACGACCATCGTTGTGAAGAGGGACATCATCGTGGTATCTGACAGACATAGCAACTGCCGATAGTAGTTGTCTTGCTGCCGTGGCTACAAGGAACATGGAGAGGCTTGCCTGACAGATAGGGTTTTGTGGAGAGAAGAGGGAAGGTAGGGGAGAGGAGATATATGAGAGGGGGAATGAAGAGGAATTCCAGAATCGGCGCCTGGTGAAACCGTCGCGCAGGCATGATGCGGGGAAAGGGGAACAACTGCCTAAACGCAGGAAGCCCATGTGTTACAGGGGGATGAGGGAGTCCGGGTGAAAGGGGAGAAGTAACGCTTAGCGTTATGTTATGGTTGAATTAAATTAATTAAGGACCTAAGTTTATTGAATTCATTGGGGTTAGAATACCAACCATTTAAATGTATGGTCAAAAGGAGTTCAATTGACACAAAAATTGATAGCTTGGATCATTAAGGTGCGATGAGCTCAATTTTAACATTATTTTTGTTATTTGAAAATGTTTACTATTTTATTTAATTACTTGTGAGTTTAGTAATCAATTAAGGTGTTTTAAAATCTTAGTTAATTAATATGATACATATTTTTTTCTTTCTTCAAAATTACTCAAATGATCCAATCCTAGTGTTAGTTTAATTGATTGTGAATTGGCAGATCTAACTCCTGATTGAACACTTAATTCATTTCTCATCAATCTATATGCAAAAATATAGTTTGAAACATCGTAAACTTTTTAATTCAAATTCCTTTAATTGATTTAATTCAAGGAATATAATGTACTACTAACATAATTAAACTATATTTTTGAATGGTGAAGGTTGAGGTAAATACCCAGATTTGGGTATGTTGCATGCTTAATCCTATTATGATCACCTAATTAAGCCCAACCCAAAGTCCAACACAATAGAATATACACCCTGCTTTGGCAAGCCCACATATCTATTGTCACACTGCCTCATGATAAACACCACACCACACTTTGGTGTTCTTGCACATAGTCGATCGAGGTTTCCATGTGTGTTACACATTGCAAAGCATCTAAGACTTAATATTTTATTTGAGAGGTTTTACTTATCCAGATGTACATATATGAACACCAGATAATTAAAATATGTATCACATACACATTACTTCCACAATCACAATCCATAGACATACAAAAATTGGTTATGGCCATACTAATGTAATCATTTGGTGCACCAAAGGATTATTATCTACCTAACACTCTTTGCATCTCATGCAATGGCACCAATCTATGAATATCCTTGTAAACATGTATATGATCATTATCACATTGAACTACTCCATGGAAAGTCCTTGGATTTGGATCTTCAAGTTGTGTCTCCATGCCAAGTGATCCAAAACTTATTCTTGACCTATTTAATAATACATGATATGTAAATAGGAGAACATTGATTTACATTTGAGGGGAGTTTATAGGCAATAGAATTAGCTACATTCTGAAAGAAAGGATGAGGCTTGACATGAATCCTGAATACTTACACAAAAGGATCCATGCAAAATGTTCATCACTATTCACAACATACAAAAAAGGGTGTCAGTCCATAACTATACATCATCCATAAATCAAATATATTTCGAAGGTGACATGTATAGTTTTTAGGTATATACATATATATATATATATATATATATATATATATATCTTTAATACCCATGTGAGTATCTGCCCACTTAAAAATAGTTACATTTTCTGAAATTTTCTTACATTTTTGGGAATTTTCTTACTTTACACATACTAAAGTTACATTGCCTTCCAAATAGTTATATATACATGCCACACACACATAAATATATATATAGTTCATCTTTATACCCGTATGGGTAGTTGCCCATTCCAGAAATAGTTACATTTTCTGGATTTTTTTTACTATACACATGTATAAGGTTACACTGTCTTCCATTTAGTTACATTATATGCATAGTAGTTACATTTATAACAGATGTACAATTACATATTTGCTCCAGAATTTTTACTGTGTATTCTGCCCAGTTTTACATTTTTTGTCAGATAGTTACTTTTTGACAACTTAGTTTTTTTGTGTCCAAATAGTTACTTTTCTGACAGAATAGTTACTTTTCAGGCTGCAAGGGTAGTGAAAACTTGGTTACCAATGCAGTTGTAACAAACTAAAATCTATGTACAATCTTGGTTTAGCCTTTTTCCTAAGATTTTCTTTTCATTTCTGTCACTTATGTTGAATTAGTGGAAATGATAAAGGTTTGGTGTACATTTGTTCCCTATATTTGACATTGTGAGGATTTATGCAAAAATACCTCAATAAAAGTTTATAAAAGGTTTTATTTTTCTAAATATCCCCTTAAGAGGGATAAGGATAAAATAAAATTGCTCTAAAAGTTTTAGTGGACTTTTTGTATGAGAAAGAGAAAAGAAAATCTTAAAAGTAAGAAAGTGTAACATTAAATGAATTAATTTTCCAATTAAGTGAAAATAAGAGCAAATCGACTAAAAATAAAAAAAGGGGAACTCAAAGGATAATTCTAAGTCCAAATTCCTTTTCTTTGAGTACAAGTTTGCTTGAGTGATAAGTTTCACAAGTTTTGGAAAATTTGTAATTAGAATTGCATTAATTAAATGAGAAAATAGGAGATATGTCAAAAATATAAAATAAATGCATTAATAATTCCAAAAGTAACAAATAATACCAAATTCATTATCTACACATCAAAATATACCTTTATGGGAATTTTCACTCAATTTGGAGAATATTTGAATAAAATGTGTATTCAGGAGAGAGAAAGTGTGTAGAACCTTCAAAATATTAAGTAAATGTACAAACAACTTCAACATGTAAAATTTATGGCAAATTTGTATCCAAGACACTTAATGTAATTTGTGGGTGATGTTTCATCCAATTTGGAGAATCTTATAACCATTAATGATGGAAGAAAGAGAAAATCAGATTTGGTTAATTTGACAAAATTAAAATACTTAAGAGGGAGAAGTAATTGCATATTTGGATTCCTCATTAAAAAAATAGACTAGGTGTCAATTTTCAAATAATTTGGAGAATATTTTCACCCTCTAATGAGGAGAGAGAAAAAAAGAGAAATAATTGTATATACGTTATATTCCAATTTAATTAGGATTTCATTTAACCTGTCATGTGGATTTTAATTGGAATTGTTTTGTGTGTGTGATCCTGACCATTGGATCCACGATTCGACGACCATTAGTCGTCGTCTAGCTTGTGACTTAAATGGAAATAGGAAATTTTGGTGCACGATTTTTGGAATTTGATTTCTCGCTCTCTAATCCACCTCCCTCTGAGATTTTTATTCTATTGTGTTCTAAAAATGATCTTGCACCCACAGATATTTGGAGGAGTGCACTATTCGATTTTTAATTATTTAATGGAAGCATGGAATGATCTCAAATTTTAACTGAAGCTTTATAACTCAGTTATACACAATATGTTAAATTATCATAATATTTGGAGGAGGTTTGATCTTTGAAATACACAAATTTACAGAAACCTTTTTATGACAAAATATTTGCTGAAATAAGAAAAAGTATACTAAGGGGTCAAAGTGCAATTGACCCAAGCAACTCAATTACTCTATATGGTCAACCTAACACACAAGGATCTCTCATAATTTGTGATTCAATCCAGAGAAACGAAATCCTAGAGAGAGAGAGAGTTCGGGTTTCAGAGGAGAAATTGATGGAGATGTTGACCTAGGGTTTTGCGGACTGAGGAATGATGAAATCATGTAAGTTTAACTTCTTTGGATATAGTTTCACGGAACCGTTCTTACCCCAATCCCAATCCTACTGCCGAAACAGTAGAAAAAGGATTGAAGCGCCCGTCCCTGAGAGGCCCCGTAGGATCTAACACACTGGCATATACAATAAGAAATAAAACTCAAAAACTGGATATTTAAAAATAAACTAACCCAATATGGAGATATATCCAATTTGTCTTTGTCATCAGAGTATATGAGTACGGAAGCGATCATATTCAGTTTTCCATGTATATTGCCTAAAATCAAGAAAATCAAGACACAATCATGCAATTGCACGGTACGCTATCAAAATCAAGAAAAATAGTTTATAAGAAAATATGTATACTTGGCAGGACTTATATTTCAAAGAATAATAATCAATTTGCAAATCCAACATTTATTCGACAAGTTTTTCAAGAAATTCGAATTTTATTACGAGTTCCCATTATGCTGTAATTCAAGAAGCATGCTTATATAATTTGTGTGACTCTATTACCCCAACGCGATGGGGAAGGTCATTAGGCCCCTTTTCACCATAGGAACATAGGAAGCCAAAGTACAAGTCCCACTTCCAAATGAGGGGATTGTTGTACTCAATATCCACATTATCAACATTATCAATATCATCATCATTATCAACATCAATATACGAACAATCATAATGGGCATTCAATTTATGTTTTCATGTTTTTCAAAATATAATATAGAAAAACAGAAGACTAATCATAGGGAACAATAGCTCATCCAAGTAAATAGCCAAGCATACGGTCAAAAGATACATAAAAGTATCTTCAATACAATCAAGGAGGAGTTATATAAATAGCGTACCTTTCACCGAAGATTTCAAGTATAATCAATATCTGATCTATAGGTCAACCCTTCGAGTCAGATCCTAAATCATCAAGATTGGATCAAGGGTCAAGATCATGATGTTTAGAATATCAGTTTTCAATATTCGAGATTAGGGTTACACTTTTCCTATGTCAACCTTAGGGTTGGGTCATTCACTTATAATCAACTAATAATTCAATATATCCAACATTATTTCAAGTATCTGATATCTATTCGAGTGTGAATGACTTACCTAGGTTTTCTAAGATTATATGTGCTAACCCTAATTTATGATCATTATCCAAGTCATCATCAAATCTTTAGATCATCATGTTGTTCTAACATCATTTGTATTCAAGATCAGATTGATGGGTCAAAACTATATCAAGGGTTTTGCAAGCTTAAGATCAATATCAAGATTTACTCATTATTCATAAAGATTCTAATCAAGATTGAATCGAACAATTAGATCTAGATCACTAATGATTCATTTTCAAGATTCAACTAAATCAGATCTAGATTTGTATATCAGGGTAATCATTAGAGTCAGATATAGGGTTTCAAAAGATTAGACATCATTATTGTTCCATTTGATAAACTAAATAAGAAAGATATCAAAGAAAAGGATATAAGTGAGCATAGTTTAGATTCAGGCTTCACAAGTATTTTTAATCGATTCATTAGATTTTTCTGATCAAGATTGACTATTTGTTTGTATTATTTGGAGTTAGGATGCAATTTCTATAATTAAATCGAGATCTGGGCATTTAATTGAATATTGGCCAGAGAGAGACAAAAATACCTTTGTTTGTGAAAAAGGATGACCGTCAGATGCACCACTAAAGGCCGAGATGGAGTCATGCTGGCACGCTTGGTTTAGGGTCCGGTCTGATCCTCTATTAGTCGGTTCACCTTCTTATTTACTGGCTTGGTTCAACTGAGTATAGGACTGGGGCTTCCCTTTCCTGGACCGGCCGGTCCAGGACCTCTCTTCCTTGCGCAGCACTCCCTCGCGAGCCCAGAAATGGGGCGGCGGGGCTCGCCGGAGTGGAGGAGCTCTGGGAGCAGGAAGGGACGAGAGAGAGAGAGAGTGAGCAGGCCAGCCTGACTGGCCTTGGCCTCGCGGACTCAACAGGAGTTTAGGGCATGGGCGAGGAGGCTAGGAGCGAGAACGCCCAAAGTGCCATGTGCGGCGGCGCTGCTTGGAGCAGCAGGATACAAGGACGAAAAATAGGGGTTCTCGGGGCCGAGGGAGAGAGCAAGATGCTCGTTCTAGTAATGTGGAGGTGTCGGTGCCCCTTCGGGGATCATTTTATAGGCTTGAAGGCTAGGGTTAGGCTAGATCAGGTATGGGCCCTAGCTGTGGCTACCAGAGTGAGAACAGGAGGCGCGGAGCTCGTTTTGGCGGCACAAGGATGCATAAAACCTAATCAAAATAGGGCTTGATGTATTTGAAATCACGATGCAAAGCTTTTCGTTCGCTTGGTTTTTTAAAAAGTGGTCAAGATCGCTAAATCGTTGGTTTTGATAGCATTAATACCTCCCCGCAATCAACGGGAGGTTGAAGATGATACAGCGACCATCAGATCTGGCCTGGATCCGCAAGAGGCATATCCAAGGGCCGAAATGCACCCCCGATGCTTTGCCCTGGATAGCTGACTTGGAAATAGCCCAAGAAAAAGGCAATAAAAAGGCATTTTCAATGCATTAACTTCAAGAAATCATAGTAATTCGTAGGAATGTTGAAATGCTCTCAAATTTGGACCAAAGGTTCACAAAAATGTGGAGAATATCTATAAAATGTTTGAGAACCAAATTATGAGGTTTCATGGATCAATTTGTTTATTTGTACAAAGTGATGAATAATCCAATATCAGGTGTTATAATGTGTATAAAGTTCACATTGTTGACCATATTTTGTATATGAGTCTCAACTTTGATTATGATGCCGAGAAAAATAATTTTGGGCCATTAATGGATATAATGAGGGCAAAAGAGTAATTACTTTATTATAATGCTAAAATCCACTTTGTCACATCCTTTCCTCCTTAAAAGGAATTTTGTCCCCAAAATTCAAAAATATCCTCAAAAATTGGGATTATTCAACCTAAGTCATTTCCTCAAATACTGGGGTATCCTCAAGTATAAAATCAAAATCATGTCCTCAAATTTCAAGGTAATCCAATAATCATAATTGGGATTCCATGTTCCAAATCATAATCAACTTGGTACTAACACCATTTCATCATCAAGCAATTGAGTATCAAAATCAACACATATATTGTCCAAAGTCATTATATGAGTCACTTATATGGAAGTCATCCTATTGATCACAAATTCGGAGGGATCATATTTTTGTTCAAACGAATAGAGTTCAAGTGTACAAGGTGACTTTCAATCCCAATATCTCAGGATTGTAGCCTCTACATTGGCCTAGGTGGGGTTACATATCCATGATTTGAGATTTCATATTTCAACATATCTAGACAACATCATATTTTCAATATCATTATTTCGAGCTCAAAATCAATGGGAAGGTCCCACCCTAGTCCTAATGAGAGCTAAACCCTAAGACATAAATCGAAAGATTCAAATCAGTTATCATTTCAAAATTTTCAAGATTTGGGATTTTGAAGTCATTAGTCATATATATCAATGTCCAAATAGTGTGATCATAGGATTTGTATCATTATTGAGATCTGATAATCATGAGTCACAAGTCCATTAATCAATATCAAGAGTCGAGATTTTAAGCATCAAAAGTTATAGGTCCAAAATTTTGAAGTTAGGGTTTCGATTCCTATTTAGACCTTAGGGGGTATCATTCATCTATATCCAATTTCGAGCAACATTATTCAATATTCGAGCAACATATCATAATTTCATTATCATGTTTTCCAAGGTTGATGAATGATCTAGACTTAGGTCTATCTAGGAAGTCAACCTCAAGATATAGTTAATATTGCCATATGTCAAGGTCATTATCGAATCAATTTTCAAGATCGAGTATCAACCATGGGTTTAACCCATTAGGTTTAGGTCAATCAATCCAAATAGGGTGGAAGGGAATACCTTTCCGAGCTCTAAATAATCAACAAGGTGAAAATTTAGAGGTAGTCAAAATAGGGATGTGACCTAGGTTAGGGGAGTCATGAGTCAACTACCACCCTAATCTAGCACATTATCGACATTAGTCATTATCAATCGAGCATATTCAAATAGGGAGAGTACTAATGATCAAAACATGTTTTATAAGGTCATAACATCAAAATTCAAGACAATAGAGCAAAAATGTTAAGATTTGCAATTCTTTCCTTTCATGATCATGGTAGTGATAAAACTTGGAAATCGAGGATTTGAATTTGGCAAGGAATCATATCAAAATCGAGATTGCAAAAAGGCATCAATAGTCAATATGAAAACTTCTTTTTGCATCATTTTCTTATATCACAATTTTGTGAGTCCTAAGCTTAGTCGCTTGATGGCTTAGTCATGATATGTATCAAATAGGGTACAAGTTTGCTTAACTATGTATGAGGCTTAATCAATAATAGGGCACCATGGGCTTAATCAAATAGGGACCTTATCAATAATAAGGTATAAGTCATCTTTATTTCACCATATCATAATTTGTATCATTTACCTCAAACATAGAAAGCATCTAGTCAAATTTTGATTAAATCAAAAGGGAAGGAAAAACAAGTATGTGATTTCAAAATTAATTGATCAAAGTCGAGTTTACAAATTTAGGTCAGATCATGGTATCAACTTTCAAGATCTAGCCATATTCATTTTTCCCCATGCATAGCTACCCATAATCGAGACATCATGTGGTGAAAAGTCACAAGAAAGGACCACATGATGAGATGAGAAGACTACCTAATCTTCATCTACATGGGTGGCTTAGGATAGTCCTTAAAGAAGAGATGAGATGCTAGAAGACTCTCTATGGATTCACAAAAGAACCTTTAGGTCCAGCTCTGGATCAATTGAGGCCAGGTAGAGCGGGGGATCTCAGCCACCGTGAAGACGGATAGGAGAAATTATGTCAGGACCCCGAGCCTAGACACCTCAATTTTCACCATTATGGACTTTAGGGTTTCTTGGGTGTAAGAGACTTGAGAAATTATTTACTTAAAGTATATGAGAGTGTGTAAGCTCTGATACCAACTATCACGGAACCGTTCTTACCCCAATCCCAATCCTACTGCCGAAACAGTAGAAAAAGGATTGAAGCGCCCGTCCCTGAGTGGCCCCGTAGGATCTAACACACTGGCATATACAATAAGAAATAAAACTCAAAAACTGGATATTTAAAAATAAACTAACCCAATATGGAGATATATCCAATTTGTCTTTGTCATCAGAGTATATGAGTGCGGAAGCGATCATATTCAGTTTTCCATGTATATTGCCTAAAATCAAGAAAATCAAGACACAATCATGCAATTGCACGGTACGCTATCAAAATCAAGAAAAATAGTTTATAAGAAAATATGTATACTTGGCAGGACTTATATTTCAAAGAATAATAATCAATTTGCAAATCCAACATTTATTCGACAAGTTTTTCAAGCAATTCGAATTTTATTACGAGTTCCCATTATGCTGTAATTCAAGAAGCATGCTTATATAATTTGTGTGACTCTATTACCCCAACGCGATGGGGAAGGTCATTAGGCCCCTTTTCACCATAGGAACATAGGAAGCCAAACTACAAGTCCCACTTCCAAATGAGGGGATTGTTGTACTCAATATCCACATTATCAACATTATCAATATCATCATCATTATCAACATCAATATACAGACAGTCATAATGGGCATTCAATTTATGTTTTCATGTTTTTCAAAATATAATATAGAAAAACAGAAGACTAATCATAGGGAACAATAGCTCATCCAAGTAAATAGCCAAGCATACGGTCAAAAGATACATAAAAGTATCTTCAATACAATCAAGGAGGAGTTATATAAATAGCGTACCTTTCACCGAAGATTTCAAGTATAATCAATATCCGATCAATAGGTCAACCCTTCGAGTCAGATCCTAAATCATCAAGATTGGATCAAGGGTCAAGATCATGATGTTTAGAATATCAGTTTTCAATATTCGAGATTAGGGTTACACTTTTCCTATGTCAACCTTAGGGTTGGGTCATTCACTTATAATCAACCAATATTTCAATATGTCCAACATTATTTCAAGTATCTGATATCTATTCGAGTGTGAATGACTTACCTAGGTTTTCTAGGATTATATGTGTTAACCCTAATTTATGATCATTATCCAAGTCATCATCAAATCTTTAGATCATCATGTTGTTCTAACATCATTTGTATTCAAGATCAGATTGATGGGTCAAAACTATATCAAGGGTTTTGCAAGCTTAAGATCAATATCAAGATTTACTCATTATTCATAAAGATTCTAATCAAGATTGAATCGAACAATTAGATCTAGATCACTAATGATTCATTTTCAAGATTCAACTAAATCAGATCTAGATTTGTATATCAGGGTAATCATTAGAGTCAGATATAGGGTTTCAAAAGATTAGACATCATTATTGTTCCATTTGATAAACTAAATAAGAAAGATATCAAATAAAAGTATATAAGTGAGCATAGTTTAGATTCAGGCTTCACAAGTATTTTTAATCAATTCATTAGATTTTTCTGATCAAGATTGACTATTTGTTTGTATTATTTGGAGTTAGGATGCAATTTCTATGATTAAATCAAGATCTGGGCATTTAATTGAATATTGGCCAGAGAGAGACAAAAATACCTTTGTTTGTGAAAAAGGATGACCGTCAGATGCACCACTAAAGGCCGAGATGGAGTCATGCTGGCACGCTTGGTTTAGGGTCCGGTCTGTTCCTCTATTAGCCGGTTCACCTTCTTATTTACTGGCTTGGTTCAACTGAGTATAGGACTGGGGCTTCCCTTTCCTAGACCGGCCGGTCCAGGACCTCTCTTCCTCGCGCAACACTCCCTCGCGAGCCCAGAAATGGGGCGGCGGGGCTCGCCGGAGTGGAGGAGCTCTAGGAGAAGGAAGGGACGAGAGAGAGAGTGAGCAGGCCGGCCTGACTGGCCTTGGCCTCACGGACTCAACAGGAGTTTAGGGCATGGGCGAGGAGGCTAGGAGCGAGAACGCCCAAAGTGCCATGTGCGGCGGCACTGCTTGGAGCAGCAGGATACAAGGACGAAAAATAGGGGTTCTCGGGGCCGAGGGAGAGAGCAAGATGCTCGTTCTAGTAATGTGGGGGTGTCGGCGCCCCTTCGGGGATCATTTTATAGGCTTGAAGGCTAGGGTTAGGCTAGATCAGGTATGGGCCCTAGCTGTGGCTGCCGGAGTGAGAACAGGAGGCGCGGAGCTCGTTTTGGCAGCACAAGGATGCATAAAACCTAATCAAAATAGGGCTTGATGTATTTGAAATCACGATGCAAAGCTTTTCGTTCGCTTGGTTTTTTAAAAAGTGGTCAAGATCGCTAAATCGTTGGTTTTGGTAGCATTAATACCTCCCCGCAATCAACGGGAGGTTGAAGATGATACAACGACCATCAGATCTGGCCTGGATCCGCAAGAGGCATATCCAAGGGCCGAAATGCACCCCCGATGCTTTGCCCTAGATAGCTGACTTGGAAATAGCCCAAGAAAAAGGCAATAAAAAGGCATTTTCAATGCATTAACTTCAAGAAATCATAGTAATTCGTAGGAATGTTGAAATGTTCTCAAATTTGGACCAAAGGTTCACGAAAATGTGGAGAATATCTATAAAATGTTTGAGAACCAAATTATGAGGTTTGATGGATCAATTTGTTTATTTGTACAAAGTGATGAATAATCCAATATCAGGTGTTATAATGTGTATAAAGTTCACATTGTTGACCATATTTTGTATATGAGTCTCAACTTTGATTATGATGCCGAGAAAAATAATTTTGGGCCATTAATGGATATAATGAGGGCAAAAGAGTAATTACTTTATTATAATGCTAAAATCCACTTTGTCACATATAGTTTCATGGTAAATCTTCTCTCACATGTCAAAATTCTATCCCTCCTCTGATTGATCCAAAATGGTATCAAAACATCCTATTTTCTCATGCTTTCTTCATAATCCCTCATTTTTAGGGTTTCCGAGTTGAAAGGAAGAAGAATTGGATGAATTGCTAGGGATTTGATATGAGATCGAGATTTTCAGGGATGAGCTACATTTCTAAGGTATTTTCACACCTTAGGGTGAGTGGGAACTTCCTTTAAACAGTATATTGCACAAAAATTGGTTAATTCATCCATAATCTTTAATTTCTAGTATGTGACTACAAACCTTGAATTGTCTATTTGTTCTAAGTTGTTGCAAAATGATATGAAATGGATTATTACTCTATTTGGATGAAGTTCAGATGCTAAAAGCATACTAGAAATGTATACAATACATCCAAATGAGAATTCCCTAAGTATTCACAGAGGTTATAAGAGTAAATTGAAATATAAGGAATTTGTCTATGACTGAAATTTGTTGTATAAGTAAATAGTGCAAATTTCTTATCTAGATCCCCTTGGTTATGAAAGATTGTTTATCTAAATTACTATCTTGGTTTTCGTTCAAAGTGAATAGTGTTTTTTTGATATCTCAGTAAAGAGGGTGAAACCCTAGATGTGAGGAAAGTTGGATATTTGCGAATAGATATCGTGAAATCCATTTGAAGGGATTTTCTTGACATTATAGACTTTATTTATTCAATGTTATTACTGATGCATGATATCCTAGTGAATGGAATGGAAACCCAAATTCAACTCAGTTCCAAGGTTTCATACATATATTGATTTTATATGATTTGTTGATAGTAGTCTTTATTCAATGAATGTTTATGTCGCATGAAATCTTTATGGGAGCCATGTGAATAAGTTGTTGCCTAGTGAATGGCCTTGTGAGACATGAGAATGCTTGTACAACCAGTGAAATGAATACCTTAGTTTAAGGACCTAGAGGTAATGGTTACCTGTTACAGAGGTAACAATGCTATGTGATGATCTAAGGATTTGAATACCAGATCCAATAATCATGATGATGATGTGAAGGGATGAGAATTCCCAATAATGTGATAAGGGATTGAGATCCCAGGTATCATGTGTTTGAAAGATTTGAAAAGTATGTGATAGATGCATTACACCTTTCTTTGTAGCATTTGGGGTGATTAAATGAAACCCTAAGGGTAGGATGTTCAATTAATCAAGTATTGTGATATCAATGTTTTCAGTTATTATTAATAATACTTGTCATGATAAGAAATTAACTCTTAATTGAGTTATGAGATGCACAACTCAAGATTTGGGTTGATATCCACGATTCTAGTATGTATGTGCCAAGTGGACATGAAATCTATTTATTTAAGAATTTTAGTCTGCCTGCATGTATAGTATGTTGATTACTCGGTATATTACAGTATTTTGAATATATTGCTCTACCAAGTTTAGAATGATATACATGTTGTATTATAATTTCAAATAAGTAGATGTGACACCATAGAGATACCGAAGTCAAGTACAAGTAAGTGAAGGGTGCAATGTAGAAAGAGCTTTCTAGGAATAATAAAATAATACACTTAGGAGCCATGAACACCGTAGAACCCCTATGTGAGGTTTGCGCCTTAGGGGTGAAACGACCTAACCCTGGCATCGTCCAGTATACGGGGGTCGGAACATGCTATCAGGTGGCATGGGGGACGACTCCTAGTAGAAGTCTCCTTAAATTATAGTTTGTAGTGTCCAACATCAACCAGAAGTCCTGGTGGCACTAGAGTACAGAAAAGTGTATCCAACATCAACCAAAAGTCATGGTGGCACTAGAGTACAGAAAAAGCCAAGAGGTATCTTGACTCTCCACTTGTGTGCTCAAGTTATAGGAGGAGTCCAGTTTAGGCCAGAGAGACATTTCCCTATTGCAGACCAGGAGAGTAGTCAGACTTAGCATTTCCCGGGTGTGTTCGCTAAGTTTTATATGGTGTGATCATAGTACACTATGAGTCTTCATATGTAGAGTACACTGTTGGATTTTAGGGGAGACAAATAAGGAAGCAGAAACAAAAATTTCTTCTCTCAAACCCAGAATAAAGGAAACATGTCAACGTCTATACAATAGGAAGGATGGTTTGTAAACGCGTACCTTGTCCCGAGGATTGCTCGGTGACATTACCTCGCGGCTTGCGCGGTCTTCACTTCCGGTCTTGGACGGTGTCTGTGCAGCTCCTGGTCTCATCGGGACTATCAGGATTGACAGTTGTCCTCCGAGCGGCAGAAGTCTCCCGCCTATGAAGTAGTCCACACGGACCACCTGGACTCCGATCTCCTTATCCCACAAGGAATCAGAAGGAGTTGCACCCTCCTTTCAGCGTACTAGTCACTGACACACTCTCCTGCCACCAGTCGCTTTCTGCAGTTGTCTTTCCCTTGTTGTGCCTCCCTTATCGGGTAGCACTTACTCGGGCTCTCTCTCAGTTACCAAAACTAGAGAGAACGACAACTTTACAGAACAACTGGTCTCTGAGTTGTTGTTCCTCAGAAGCCCCCACTACCCCCCTATATATAGGAGGGTCATGGGACAGGGTTCTCTATTTCGGGCAATGTGGGATTATAGCAGGAGTAGAAGGGTTCAAGATTTTCCAGAAAACAACCAACTTGCGCCACCTGAACGGATCGTTTCACACCCTGAAATGGTCGGTTGGTGAGTTGAGTCGATCGGTTCAACCTCAACCGATCGGTTGGGGCACCTGAGCCGATCGGTTCATGCCTGAGTCGATCGGTTCGTGGTCCTGATCCAACTCAAATTGAATTTCAAATTTGTCTCTGATTAATCAAATATTAATCCTTGTCCAAATCAAATTTGTATAAGTGAAACAAATTGTATTTACAAAATAGTCCTCTCACATTCCAAACAATCTTGGTTGGACCAGTTGAGCTGATCAGTTCAACACTTGAACCGGTCGGTTCAGCCTGTCATGAGCCGATCGGTTCATCCCATGAGCGTATCGGTTCATCCCATGAGCCGATCGGTTCAACAACCTGATCCGATCGGTTCATCACATGAGCTGATAAGTTGGGGCAGCATACTTGTGCAAATCAGTCAATCGCAGTTTCAATGAATCCGATACTCCAATCAATCGGTCCAACACCTTGAACACTATGATACTGAGCTATCAATTGATTGAGTGTTTAATTGAACTACTAAACTCCTTTAATAATCAATCTAAACATGGTTTGTGGATAAACTCCTCTTCCAGGTTAAATCCTATGTGTGTGACCCTACAGGTCCATTTCACATTGGCAGTGAAAGTCCATAACACTTATGACTTCACAAGCAAAGAGCGGTGCCTAGTCGCACATCAGTGCTACCCAAGTGAAATAGAAAGTTAGAGAGCAACTTTCAATCCTACAATCCGTGAATGGTGTTACAGTGAATGTATAATTCATTTGTGACTGATATCCCGAATGAACTCAAGGTGTGGAATAGTCATCTTGTCAATGTTCATTCACTTTCTTGATCTCATGGTAGATTGGAGGAGGTATGTATGACATCAATATCACATATTCATTCACACATGTGTGCGCACGCCTATCTCAATCCTACTCATCAAGTGGCCATGGATATCAAACACCCTCAGGAGGGACAAATCCCATATCTATCACTCACCCCTCAAAAGCCCCATGTGTCAACGCCACCCAAGCATCACCTTTATAACAACCCATGTTTCAGGGCTGCGTTTGATGATGTCAAAGTGTATCCAATGACATGTGTTGAGTGTAGTGATTTCAGGTCAAAGAATCACACTCACCACCATCACTGTGAGAACTGACTGTGACTACCATGTCATGGTTCCATGTGTCAAACTCACGGTGGGTCTGTACGGTAAACTTGTTCTCTAACAAGTACCTATGTGTTTGGTTTGATATCTCCATATCATGACTAATGAGATTCTGTCATCAACCAACACCACAATCTAGTCTTGTGTGTCATTTTTGTCTATCTACCTTCCACAATGGCATCTGACTAGGGACATAACAAGAATGTACAAACTCTTAGCATCTGTATGATCTCATCGTTCAGGTCCTTAATCTGAAAGCATACGTCATTGAGTACTGTCATTCTCTAGACATTCAATCTGCTCTATCATTATCTCTTATGACAGAACCAGAAAGAATTGGAAGCTTGCCTTTGATGCTTATCAAGTCAATCTTAATGTATCCCACCAATCATCCCATGATTGGCTCTCAGGGCATATATACCAACAGACTCCCACTTGCACTGTGAGCCAATAACCATTGAATCATATTCATAGTGATCTTCAAACATGTCCCACATGTTATTGTACTCTAGTGCTAACATAGTGAGTTATGGCAACACCTTGCCAAATTTGGTATTAATTGCATGTCTCTCATCTCTTCGTTGTACGTCACACGTATGAGATGGAGTGTCCGTAATATGCGATCTAGTATTCCTTTGCTAACCTTTAATCATATTGCATGACCAAGTACACCAAACTTGTCATCAATGGCCGGAATAACTATAAGTTCATCTCATGAACTTCCAGATCCCTATAGTATCCACTGTTGTTCTCTAACACAGGAATACTTGGCCTTTCCTTTTAAATTGCTTTATTGGAACGTTTCCAATTATCAACAAACATTCACTTTTATATATCCCGCATATATTTTGCGATTAATTTTCTGTCCTTTTGGAAGTTTGTATCAGTGTAACTCTTTACAGTGAATCCTTCCTTATTTCCAAAGAACTAGTACTTTTCAAGTACTTATGAAGTTCTTATGGTATTCTAGTAACCCTTACTGGAACTAGACAGACATCCACTCATCATGTCCCACATATGAGTTATCAGGATGAGCACATCATATTGTCATGCCCTACATACAAGATGATAAATGCATTTTGTTGTTGTCATGTCCATACATTAAAGATAATGGGATGATTACATACATGATATATCCATATCTATTCTTAGTGTTCCCATTCTTCATAAGAATTGGACACTTGGGCTTGGGATACTAACTCCATGTAACATGGACAAGTTTTCTCCCATTGAATCTACGCACACTGAACTCTTTAGTATAGATTGCCAATGTATGCTTTCCTTTTTCAGGTCAAGAGATTTTCGAGAACTATCTCTATAGATCTCTATTCCTATCACATAGGAAACGTCTCTATCTTCCTTAAAGATAAGTTCCACTTTGGATTTCCATTCTAGAACATTTCCATTTCACATCGACATGTGGAATGTGAATACACTCCCACTAAATCACATATCCCTTCTTTATCTTTGACATATCAGTCAAACCCTTTGACTATATCATCAAAGTAGAGATCCATCTGTGATTTGCTTGTACTTAATCAATCACATTGATTAGTCCATTGTAACTTATAGACTTCATTTGCATTAATGGATTCATAAACCTAATAGCTTGTGTCACGTACACATCCTTGTTTTATTCCTCATAGGAATGCAGTTTTAGTATCCGTATGCCAAATCTTTCAGTCATTAATTTGCAATTAACAATCATCATCCTTCTCAAAATATTATCCATGTATCTTAACACTTAAAACTTATCTGCGCTTATGGATTTCATTCCAATGGGTGCTACCATCAAGTTCATACCTTATGGTTCACATGGAAGTCATTTAGGATGTAGTGGCCATAAACCATAACTCAGAATATGGTTCCTCATATTCATCTAGATAGTTGACTCATCACATGACCAACTCATCATATATATATTTGAGCTATATTTGTCAAAGATATAAGTACTCACAACTCCTTGTGATTCTTAATGTCCTTTATTAGTGTGGAGTATTCATTATTTAAGAAGAAACTAGTTATTTAATAATCATCCTACAACTCCTTAGAGTATGATTCCTTGTTGATTTAGACATCACCATGCCTTAATCATGAGCTCACTATGATACACTATCATAATCACTCATAAGGATCTCAAACATTTGGTTCAAGTATTTCATTCATTGATCTCATCAAGAATTAATACTTTACTAAATTTGTACTTCATCTATGATATTCTTGAACACTTCAAGATATTCATATTGGTATTTCTCTAAACACCGTTTGAAGTATTAGCATTAGGTCCAATAGGTATGTAAATACATCATATGTATTATACCTAATAGGATAATCATTCTCCCACTACTACTAGTGAAGATTGATTAATCATGTCTCTTATTGGTTCTTTAACTAAAAGAGTCTAGATTTATCCATCATATGGAAACTAGAAATGAATTTCTCATGATTTATGCTAATTTGAGTTTGAGTTATCAATAACTTTTATGTATCATTTTATCTTATGCATATCAAGTACCACAAGATAAACAAGGCATTGCCATAAAGATCATATCTTTTGAGATTGAAACATCAACTTTATTAATTGCAATCATTCTCATACAATATGCAAAAATAATGTGTTTTTATCCATTGACAAATTTGAAATAGCAGTTCATAACTCTATTACATGCCTTCAAGGATGAAAATAAACTAAAGTACTCATATCTATGGCGGCAACACTTGCCCCATTTATTGAGTGCTTTACATTTTATATCTTGGTAATATATACCTCAAAAATGTTACAAGTTTATTTCATGACACCTTCAGGTGGAGACGTCCGTCGCCTTCTTCTTCTTTAGTTCTTCTAGATAGAGTGGTCAATTCCTTTTCCAATGTCCTGGCTTTTGAAAATGGTGGCAATTGCCTCTCTTGGTCATGCCTCCCTTTGCCTTGAGAGCTGAAAATGCCTTGGGATCCTAGCTAGCATCAGAACCCTTCTTAGCTTTGCCCTTGCCCTTACGCTTGGACTTGTCTTTCTTGCTGTTGATTATCATCACAGACTTAGGCTTGTCCTTCTTCATCTGTGTCTCAGATGTCCTAAACATGCCCAACAACTATGTCAATGGCTTGTCAAAGTTGTTCATGTTGTAGTTCATCACAAACAGACTATAGGATTCTGGCAACGATTGCAGTATCACGTCAGTAGCCAACTCTTGGCTCAGGGGAAATCCCAGTCTCGTCAGGTTCGCCACATACCCAATCATCTTGAGCGTGTGAGGACCAACTAGATCTCCTTCTGTCCTGACGTACTTGAATAGTGCCCTTGAGACATCATATCTCTCTTGTCGTGCTTGAACTTCATACATGTTCTTGATATGTTGAATCATCTCAATGACACCCATGTTCTCATGTTGTCTCTACAATTCGTGGTTCATGGAGCACAACATCAAGCACTTTGCATAAATGGCATCATCATAATGCTTCTTATAAGCATCCCTTTCTGCCTTTTGTGCGGTAGGAGCAGGTTCCTCTAGAATTGGAGTATCCAGGACATAGAGCTTTTTCTCTTGAGTGAGAACAATTCTCAATGTCCTAAACCAGTCATGGAAGTTAGTCCCATTCAGCTTGTCCTTTTCAAGGACTGATCGCAATGAAAAGTGATTTTTGTTTGTTGTCATTTGAACTACAAAAGGAAATATATGCAATTTAGTCCAAAACTCAATTTTGACTTATTTGATTGATTTGAAAAGTTTGACGATATAATTAGGACTTTAATTAATTATCGCTCCCACTATTTTGTTCAAATTGATATCCCTCGCCATCAATTCGGAAGATTACAGTGAAAAATCTTCTAGTGGGTCAACATCTTGAAATCCTCTAAGTCATGGACCAGCTAGGGCTGTCACCCACAACTTAGATCTTCTAAGTAGGCAACTTTTACCAATTGCATCATATGCAACTCTTGAAAGATGTCACATGCAACTCCTTGTCGTGATCATCTCCATTGCTCAAGGTGCTAGATCCTATCTAGGTCACCTTGTTAAGTCCGACCCAAAGCCAACACGATGAAATATGCACCCTGTTAGGGAAGACCCACATATTCATCCTTCACGCTTCCACGAGATAGACGGTGCACCACACTAGGGCGTGCCCACACTTGGCCGATCAAGCTTTTCATGTGTGTCACATTTGGAAGGCATATAAAACTTTAATATTTAATGAGGAATTTGGTTTTATAGGTACATATACATATCCAATCACCACAATACATAGTACGTATCATACACATGCTATATCCCACAGAAAACATGTGAAATGATAAAAGCGATGATTATGGCCATCCTAATGTGATTCCCCGAGCCAAGAGGAAACATGGTCATCTAGGTCTACATCACATTCAACCTTTACAAGATGAACTATGTGCTATAGCCGTCCGAGTTGATCAACTCATCACATGAATGACCTACTCGCCTTGGCCGGTCGTCTGGGTGCCACCAGCCGATCGGTTGGCTCCTCCAACCGATCGATTTGCCTGGTCATCATACATCTCTTCATGGCCGCCACCCGATCATCTCACTCCTCGAACCGGTCGTCTGGATCGCCAATCGATCGGTTCACGCCTTGAACTGATCGTTTGATTTGTCGTCAGATGTCCTCTGTTCTTTGACATAACAGGAAATAAAAGATCTATCCTATTTTACATTTGAATTGGAAACCCCGAGTTACATTCGGGGGAGCAAAGGTAGGAAAGAAATCTCGAGTTATCTCGAGTTACATCAGGAATAGGAGCTTGGGAATTGGTGCGTAGACTGAGATGCAAGCAACCACATACAACCAAGCACACATACATAGGGTTTATTGGCCATAACCATGCTATACATCCACTACAAAACTCATTTAAGGGCAACGGGTATCGAGTGCATTTATATTACATATCATATATGTATATTGGGATTTGTGGATTTAGGGTTGGACATGCATAAAGCCAATTTTATTCGCATAGTATGCAATAAATAAAGGCGACAAACCAAAATCGATCATATCGATAATCCTAAAGCATAGAGAAGTTGACGTGGCTCTAATACCACTGTTGGGTTTTAGGGGAGACAGAGAAGGCAACGGAAACATAATTTTCTTCTCCCAAACCCAGAAGAAAAGAAACACGTCAACGTCTATACAATAAGAAGGATGGTTTGTAGAGGCGTACCTTATCTCGAGGCTTGCTCAGCGACGTTACCTTGTGGCTTGTACGGTCTTCACCTCCGGTCTTGGACGGTGTCTGTGCAGCTCCTGGTCTCACCGGGACTGTCGGGATTGACAACTGTCCTCTGAGCGGCAGAAGTCTCCCGCCTCTGAAGTAGTTCACACGGACCACCTGAACTCCAATCTCCTTATCCCATAAGGAATCGGAAGGAGATGCACCCTCCTATTAGCATACTAGTCACCAACACACTCTCCTGCCACCAGTCACTTTCTGCAGTTGTCTTTCCCTTATTGTGCCTCCCTTATCGGGTACCACTTGCTCAGGCTCTCTCTCAGTTACCAAAACTAGAGAGAACGACAACTTTGCAGAGCAACTGGTCTCTGAGTTGTTGTTCCTGAGAAGCCCCCACTACCCCTATATATAGGAGGGTCATGGGACAGGGTTCTCTATCCCGGGAAAAGTGGGATTATAGCAGCAGTAGAAGCGTTCAAGATTTTCCACAAAACAACCAACTTGCACCACCTGAACCGATCGTTTCACACCCTGAAACGGTCGGTTGGTGAGTTGAGCTAATCGGTTGGGGCACCTGAGCCGTTCAGTTCGTGCCTGAGCTGATCGGTTCGTGGTCCTGATCCAGCTCAAATTGACTTTCAAAATTTTCTCCGATTAATCAAATATTAATCCTTGTCCAAATCGAATTTGTACAAGTGAAACAAATTGTATTTGCAATATAGTCTTCTCACTTTCCAAACGATCTTAGTTGGACCAGTTTAGCTGATCAGTTCAACACTTGAACCGGTTGATTTAGCCTGTCATTAGCTGATCGGTTCATCCCATGAGTCGATCGGTTCAACAACCTGAGCCGATCGGTTCATCACATGATCTGATCGGTTGGGGCAGCAAACTTGTGCAAATCAGTCAATCACAGTTTCAATCAATCTGATACTCCAATCAATCGATCCAACACCTTGAACACTATGATACTGAGCTATCAATTGATTGAGTGCTTAATTAAACTAATAAACTCCTTTAGTAATCAATCTAAACATGGTTTGTGGATAAACTCCTCTTCCAGGTTAAATCCTATATGTGACCCTACAGGTCCATTTCACGTTGGCAGTGAAAGTCCATAACACTTATGACTTCACAAGCAAAGAGCGGTGCCTAGTTGCACATCAGTGCTACCCAAGTGAAATAGAAAGTTGGAGAGCAACTTTCAATCCTACAATCCGTGAATGGTGTTATAGTGAATGTATAATTCCTTTGTCACTGATATCTCAAATGAACTCAAGGCATGGAATAGTCATCATGTCAACGTTCATTCTTTTTCTTGATATCAGAGTAGATTGGAGGAGATATGTATGACATCAATATCACATATTGATTCACACATGTGTATGCAAGTCTATCTCAATCCTACTCATCAAGTGGCCATGGATATGAAACTCCCTCAAGAGGGACAAATCCCATATCTATCACTCACCCCTCAAAATCCCCATGTGTCAAAGCCACCCAATCATCACCTTTATAACAACCCATGTTTCAGGACTGCGTTTGATGATGTCAAAGTGTACCCAACGACATGTGTTGAGTGTAGTGTTTTTAGGTCAAAGAATCACACTCACCACCATCACTGTGAGAACTGATTGTGACTACCATGTCATGGTTCCATGTGTCAAACTCACGGTGGGTCTGTCCGGTAAACTTGTTCTCTAACAAGTACCTATGTGTTTGGTTTGATATCTCCATATCATGACTAATGAGATTCTATCATCAACCAACACCACAATCTAGTCTTGTGTGTCATTGTTGTCTATCTGATTTCCACAATGACATCCGACTAGGGACATAACAAGAATGTACAAACTCTTAGCATTTATATGATCTCATCATTCAGGTCCTTAACCTGAAAGCATACGTCATTGAGTATTGTCATTCTCTAGACATTCAATCTGCTCTATCATTATCTTATGACTGAACCAGAAAGAATTGGAAGTTTTCCTTTGATGTTTATCAAGTCAATCTTAATGTATCCCACCAATCATCCCATGATTGGCTCTCAGGGCATACATACCAACATACATTGCATATGATCAGGGAATAATAAAATGAATGAGAGGTCAAACAAGTGTGTACAATTATTCAATTATTCTTTGTATTCTGAATTATTAGTTCTCTTTATGATCAATCAAGCATTTCATATATTGATTCACTCTTATAGATATCTAGAGTATCCTGCCATATTTATGATTTTCAATCATTTGACTCTCTAAAGTTTTCTACTATTATAATTGATATCAATTTTTCAAAAGTATATCTATAATTATATCAATGCTTTAGACTGTTTCTTTGAAGTACTCATTCACTGAGCGATTCGGCTCACCCCTCTACTCAAATTTTTTAGGAAAATCACATGGACTTGAAGAAGATATCATTGCATCAGAGTAGATTTTCCACAAGAGTTAATTCTGAGTATAATTAAGTTCAGTCATTCCCTATCACTCTAGGTCCTTGTATAGATGTGAGAGATGTGAAAATGATGTTTTGTATGTTTGTCTCCTTAATAAGAGAGAATGCATTTGATTGTCATGCCGTATGTACATGAAAGTGTGAGAAACATAATGAATGTATGGATGTGTATCATTAATGCTGAGATTACATTAGAGAAATAAAATTTTAATTCTCTTGTAAAGTTAGTTTATGTGGTTCAATGCGAGAAAACAAAGAGTTTGAAAAAGAAGAAAAAGTTAAGGGTAATCTATGTATTACGTTAAATCCTCAATTTATGCCCTAATCTCATGATTAATGGTAATTGTGAGATCAGGGTGTAAAAGGAAGTCTAGGCTTCTTTATCTAGCAGTAAGACTCAAACATATTAAATATACTCTCCCAAGCATGCATTTGTATTGGCTATTCTCCTTTCCATCCCTTTCTCTATTTTAGAGGAGACTGATACTATCTGTAGAAATTTTCTCAAGTCGTCTTGTAAAGATGGGGTTTAGGGGTTCCCCAACTTTACATTTAGTAACAAGATATATCCAATCCCAACTAGATAATTTAATGATTGCAATAATAATTTAGTCATGAAATTAAATCCTAAGGGATTTTTGGATAATCAAGCACAAAAATATGTAAACAGAGATAAAAATAGCCAAATAATGGCAATGTCTAATTGTTGTTCCCATGATAAAAGGTTTGCTCCAAGAGCTTATTACATGGCTAAATATGGAAATAGAATCAAAGTAAGGCCCACAGAGGGCAACCTGGCCATCCCTCTTTCTATTCCTCAAAATCAACCTCCTGGTCTTGGGTATCAATCTTGTCCTCAGCTAGCTTCTGCTCTGGGTAATTAGAATACTTGAATGGACAAGAAACACGAAAGACATCAACAATTGTGGGTATGAACTACAAATGTTATTTGGGCATAGTAAGAGAGAGAGAAGGAAAGGTAAGATACAAATGGTATAAAATTCAAATAAGAACAATTTGAGTGCAAATAGAGACATAAAAAAGATGTTAAAAAATATTAATGAGGCATTTCAAGTAGTCAAAAAATTTAACTTGCCAATAATAAAATTGTAACAACACATAAATATGTAACAAGATATATAATGTGAACAACATGACTAGTAACATCTAGCTATATGGGCAACGATAGTTGCACCACCATAGACTTCCAATTTAGGGACTAATACCCAGGGAGTATGTGCAACCATGGCCTAATACCCCCGATTTAGAGACTATGCTCAAAGAATGTGTTCAACTCAGGCCAAACACACCTAATTTAGGGACTAAGCCCAAGGGATATGTGCAACTAAGGCCTAATACCCCCTCATATGTTAAACTATACTAGGCAAGTGTCACTATTGCTTGAAAAATAGGGTATGGCAAGTAGTAATGAGTCTTGATAATTAATTCAATGTCGAGAGTAAGCCAAAAGGCATATAATTACAAGAATATTTCCAATAATTGAGACATGCATCAAAGTTCAATGGTATAAAAAGTAATTAAATTGAAATTGTAAGATAATATCAAAGGATTATATGATTTAAAATAATTCATTGATCATGCCTCATTCAAGAAGAAAAGTTATCAAAGAGAAAAGGTGTCAAAAGAGGCGATTAATGCCCAAACACCTCAAGTGAGTAGTACATACGTGCAAGATCACAATTTAACTCTAGGGGGCCACTTTGATTCACAAGATCACCTTGTCCTAGAAATACATTATATATATCAATTGCATTACACCGCGTATGTGTCAAATCCTACTGTAGGTGTATGTATTATGAACCCATAGTCAGACTCAAGTAAACTCCTACATTTACTAACTTAATCTCCAAGTGACATGATTAAAATAGTGGTCATTGACAATATAAGGTTTCCAACTTAGTCAACCCAATGATGAGTTTTAAAGTAGATAAAACACCTAGATTATTATGTTGCAAGTAAAGAATTATGATACACACATTCTGTAAACGAGAAGTGATAAGTCATATCTTAGGTGCAATGTCGAGGTTTGCAATTATACATACATGATCAATTGAGGTTCACTACATCAATATAGTGACTTATTTTACAATATCTAAATTCATATTATTTAGGAAAATAGCTAAGAGTTAATTAGATAGATTTGAGGCGCTTGAAAATTAAATCTAACCAAAATGATTATATGTGTATGTCTGGCCAAATGTAAGGAAATATGTGTGGACAATGGTTGTATAAATGAAAAGGAATCATGAACTATTGGGTTTTTTTTAGTACCAATCATATCATGCACGACCCATAAAAAATTGTGAAGTTTTGTAAAAATACAAGGTAAAGTGAAGATATTAAGAGAAGTGCGCTATAGAATACTTGTTGAGATCCTTGAGCAAATTTTTAAAGGACTATTGCCCTGAGGTCTTGAGAGCAGGATTCATTGAGGTGTTACATATGGTTGCAGATCAGCATCACCTTGCACTACTTCCAGTCGTAGGGAGGAAGGATGGTTGGAGTTGGTTGTTGAGATGAAGGTGGAAGAAATAAAGAAGGTACGAGAAGAAGAGGTGGAAGAAGAGGAGGCGAAGGGGAGAAAGAAATAATGCTTTTGTCGTTTCAGCGTGAGGGCATGACTGAGGACGGGGCTGAGTAATGCCCGTGTTAGTTGACTAGATAAGAAAACGTTCAATGGTAGTTAAATGTAAATAATGATTACAATTAAGTGATTTAAAGTAACAAATTCAATCCATTAAATTAATACGAAACTGAAGTCCGAAAGAGACCAAAATTGATTTAATGGTAGACTAGATATAGCAGTACTCCAATAATATACTAACTTAATATTTTAGGTAGGCTTTGACCACAAATTAATGTAGGCCTATAATCTGCATTTTATGTCATAAAAGGGGGTAGCGGTCCAAACATTATCTAGTACAACGCCAAAACTGAATAATTACCATCTACTTACGGTATTTAATATTATGGGAAATTTTAATGGCTTATAGAAATAAAATATCATGATTTGTTTAAAAAGTTGTAATTAAGTCATTTAGTACATTATTACATGAATATAATTATATTTTTATCACTAAAATTGAGAAAGAGTATATTTAAACATTATTTCACACAAATAAAATAATATATTATGTTTTTAATGTCAAAGTATTTTATTACAACAGACGTATGAAAGTCATTTTATACATAAGTTGATGATTTGAATGAATTATCTCTCCAAATATATGTTCAATGTTAAGTTATCATAATAAATTGACTTGGTCATTTATTATTTATCATATTTAAGAGAATAAATAGTTTTATATTAAAGAATATTATTTATGTATTTGGACACAAAAATATTGAATTATTATTAAATTTTTAGTCTGTTACACGTCTTCTCAAGGCTAGAGAAACCTTCATCTCATGAAGTGGGACAAGGTAGCCCTTCCTAAGGATGAAGGAGGCCTAGATATCCATAAAAGTAAAGACATTGCAAACGCATGTATGATTTTGAATATCCAGCATATACCAATCAAGAAGGACTCTCTCTGGATCAAGTGGATCAGTGAGAAATACTTGAGAAAAGATTCAATCGGGACGGTCTCTGATTCTAGAAATTTCTCTTGTCTATTTAGCAAATTACTTAGTGTCAGGAACCTTATCTATGGGGACATTTCTTATAATGTTGGTGATGGATCCAACATTAATTTGTGGCTTGACCATTAGGTCAATGGCAATTTACTCTCAAATTTTTTGGTTCTAAATACCGCATTAGAACTGGCTTTCCCAGAGACTCAAAGCTCAGTTGTGTCATCTGTAATGGTTTGTGGTCTTTTCCTGCTAATAGGGGCTCTTAGATTTTTCTAGACTACATTATCAAGTTTGGCATCAGTATAAGTGCACATGATGAACCTTTAATCTTCGGGAACAAATCTATTAAACTCAAAGTTGTTTGGAATCATATTAGAAACAAAGCTATCCAATCTAACCTCTTTACTTGGATCTAGAGTTGTAAAGCCCCAAAGAGATGCTATCTAACTTTATGGAAGGCTACTCATGACAGGCTTCCCAACTCTGACTTTTCTAGAAGGAGAGGTATTCCTCTTGCTTCTATATATTTTCTCTACAATGCATCTTGTGAAAGAACCGCTCACATTATTTTCATCTATACTATGGCTTTGTTGCATGGTCAAGGATAAGAGCTCTCTATCCTCACTTTGTGCCCCCTAACAGTTGGTCTGTTAAGAAGCAAGGTAATAACAAGAATACTAAATTCTATGTTTCCATCTATGTTCATCACTTCTGGATGGAGTAGAATAGAAGAACTCATTTCAATGTTTATGGAAACTCAGACAAAATCTACAAGGATATTCATGATGATGCTTCAGTCTTCTGCTAGCCTATGCCTCTATTGAGTTGCTCTTTCTCTCTACTTTCAGTCCTTATGCTTCTTGGCATAACTTTCTTTTTTGATGTGCTGCTAGTTCTATGATGCTCTTTTCTTGCTTAGTCTTTCTCCCTCAAAGGGTCAACTAAGTTTTGTGCAGGATTAGGGCTAGATTTTATTTTCTCTTCTTGACTACTTATACTCTATACTGCTTAATACCTTTGCTTTATTACACGCATTGTACAGTTCACTACAGGAAATGTAACTTTTTGTGAAGGATGATTCCTTCACAAATGTACATTAATTCCTTCAATAAAAAATTTGGTTGAAGGCCATTCCTTCACAAAAAGTCCTACTCTAAAAGCCTCTTCACAAATACTTTGATGAGAGACTGTAGCCTTCACAAATACTATTTTGAAGGACTATTTGACCTTCACAAAAAAACTGCCCAGGCCTCCCAAATACATTTTTGAAGGCTAATTTCACAACTTTCAATGAGGTTCTAGGGCCTTCACAAATACTTTTTTTGAAGGATTATTTGACCTTCACAAAAACAATTCCCAGGCCTCCCAAATACATTTGTGAAGGCTAATTTCACAACTTTCAATGAGGTTCTAGGGCCTTCATAAATATACTTATTTTATCATGAATTACAATTGTGATCTACATTTTCCTATTTGTCAACGAGGTTTTAAGTTTCTTATATTTCATTAAGTAATATTTTTGTGGCTTCTATCAGGCACAAAGAATATTTTAATAAACTAATTTAGTTAATAAGACACAACAACCATAACAAATCACTCTTTTGAAACATTCCTTTTTATTTCACATAGAAAATTTGTTCATTACATAGGGGAGGACATTGGCCTTTTCCCCTTAATCGATACAAATTTCAATGTAAGTATATATCGACATTTTGACTTTATCACTCATTTAGCCAATGACCAACTTTGATAATGTTGAGAGGAAGCTTGGACATCAGGTATCTGTCCAACATAGAGTTCATGCTCCACTACGATGTCAATGTGGTGGCATGCATCTGTTTTTCCTGTGTGACAAATGCTTGCAACTTGAAGTGTAAGGGTGAAGAGGATTGCTGAAGAAGGTGTGAAATGGGCATTAACATTGAAAGGTCTTGTGCTTTCTTCACTGCGTAGATCAACTGTATTCTTTGTAGGTGTGTGGTCGTGCTATTTTTGGAAGATGCTATTTCCTCCAAAATGCTTAGCATTGGAGTCACGCCTGATCCTCCAGCAATTAGGACCAAACTGTCATAGCTGAAATGCCACCAAGTTATACGTAAGCTCAAAATAATCTATAAAATAAAAACCACATTATCATAGTTAACTTACTCATTTAGCATTTTTAAAATATGTTCATTAATTGACATATTTACACTTAGAATTCATAATCACAGTTCAAATAATCAAGTTTTATTGCATGTTCTGTACAAGATATACATACCTCAGGAAGAGATTTGTCGAAGGTCCATATGGACCTTCCATTGTGATGAGAAAAGACTTTCTATGACTATAACTTGAAGTCAGCAATGACTGAAGGTTATCATAAAGTGTGCTAGTTTACCAACCTTGGCACTTGATCATGATGGACATAGTTTAACTGTTTGTTGTTGCGCTAGAAGTTATGCTGAAAGGGTGCCAATGAAACCTCGATATACTTGGCACCTTTATGAAAATCATGCTGGTTGTAGTGTACCTCAAACCTACAATCATAGATATCAACTTCCAATGAATAAATTTGATAATGAAACCTTTTAAATCAGCATGCTCAATTACATACGTGGGTACTTTGCAAGAGTGAGTTGCACTGCTCTACATGACAATATTAGGTAATTTTTCTTGATTGGTGCCCTCATACTCATGTTTTCTGCTACTCTTTTTCTTCTTTTTTGGTTTTAGTAGCATTCTTCTGCAGCTCAGCGTGTTTCTCTACTAACTCAATAGTTTCAATGGATTTTTCTTGAACAACAGAACTATTCCCGTCTTTTTTGATGGAAACAGAGTCCATCATCGTGTGCACCACATCTAACATGTTCTGCGATCCACCAATGGTTTCTTCTTCCAGCATCACATCTTCTGGTTTCTCAACCGTATCAATAGAGACAGGTTGGGGACACCGACTCTTCAACTCACAAGGCAACAAAGATTCCTCAACTAGTTTTCTAACATCACTAGAAATTTCATTGGTAGCAGATGAGGTATCAAACTTACCATGCCTACCACTTAAGCTCTTTTGGGTACGTGAAGTCTAATTTTTGCACTGACAAGTTTCAAGATTCAATCCTTCAGGATTTGAAGAGATGCCAGCAGCATCAACATATTGTGTGGCTTTTGGTACATCAGCAAGCTTAACTTTCAAAATTTATGCAGGGACCTCAGAGCTGTTATCAAGACCATTGTCATTCGGGGAGCAACCAGGTGCAGTTGCAGAGCTGGGTTTCTCGGCAACATTAAATTTTGTTACACCACCATGTGAAGAATCGAATAACCCATCTGCATCTTTACACTTTTCAGATGCAGTACCTAGCTCGCAAGATTTTCTACACTGTCTCGACTGCTTTTCTGGTTGGTCTGGATTGAGTAGTGGTTCACCATTAGACAACTTAGTAGTAGAAGTAGAGTTAACATGAATGTCATATTTATCTCCACCTATCTCCACTACAATAGAGGCACTTGTTGGCTGAAGAGCTTTCATGTTTACAGATGCCCGAATCATTTCTCCTGCTAGAATTATATCTTTTGATGCCTCAACAATATTGTGCCTGGAAATAGATTGATCATGTTGATGGTGTTGAGAATCAGGTGATTTTCTCCTTCCAATGGCGGTATCTGGAGAATAATTGATGACACATGACATGCATAATAATTGAACAGACGAGATTAGAATATTGTTTGCAATAACTTACATAGATGACCCATCAAGTTACCTTGATCATCAGTGTAATGACAAGATGGGGACCAAAAGCATCATCATTATAGTTTTTTGAAGAAATCTTGAAAGAGCCTGTATTTTTACCTCCATTTGAGACCATTGGATAGTCTGTGGATGTCGCCACCATATTCCTAGTAGGGACAGTACTGATAGTATCAAAGTTAGTTTCAAGATTCTTTTGAGGAATTTGAATTCCTAGAGAAGATTCCTTCTCAAACTCAACATGGTTTAAATTAGTTGCCTTGCGCTTTTTCCTATCTTGCCCTTTTCCCTACCATTTTTTATCTACTCGATCATTTAGTGCAGCAGATTCGTCTGGAGCCATCTTACTATTGTTAACATTCTCAGTGGTAGCAGAGGCGGCATCAATCTTTACATGATTGCTAACTTTCTTTTGATGGTTTGAGCTCTTCCTTCTGTGTTTATGCTGAGAATAACTTTTCCGGTTCTGTAACAAATATTATTAGAAACATGTCAACCAATGGAAGATTATCAATAGCAATTCAGTAGGATGAACAATCTATGAAGAGCTGCAAGGAACATCACAACACCACTATAGCCCAAAGAAATAAAAGAAATTGACCTTTATTATAGAATAAAAAAAACATTGAACCAGGTGCGCTAATAAATAGATAACCATTTTCAGAATTACCATGTACCAACTACGAGTGAGCGTGACTAAAAAACAAATATCAGAGATAGAACAATATCCAAACTATGTGCAGAATGTCTTGGAACTATCTATCCCTTTGATAATTCAAGAGCATCTTTTAAGTCCTTGCAATCATAATCACAAATTCGGGAATTGTGATTCATATGTCGATGTACCATGTGCCAACCACGAGTGAGTATGACTACAAAAACAATAACAGAGATAAGAACAATATCCAAATTATGTGCAGAAATTTCGTGCAAATACCTACTCGTTCAAATATTCATGAGGAACTTTAAAGTCCTTGCAATCATAGTCACAGATTTGGGAATTGGGATTCATTCGTAGAGGTTGAAAATACACTAGCGCAAAAAAGGGTAAAGTCCGTCAAAAGATTTGGTGAAAGATTGGTCAAAATAGTTAGGAAGAAGTCAGATGTAATACGGAAAATATAATGTGTATATAAATACCAATATTACACACACACACACACACACACATATATATATATATATTTATATATATACACACACTAACATTTATACAAATGAAATTGAACAAGCTTTTCACTTCTGATTATTTAAGGAGAAATGGTATTTCTGTAGTGTCCATGTGTTTTCTCTGTCGTGGAGATTATGAAAATACAATCCACGTTTGTTTTGACTGTCATTTCACTCGAATTATCTAGAATTATGCCGTTGATAATAGTCTTATTGATTATGTTCCCGAAGGTTGGGATGATCTTATCCAATTCAAAGATAAGAAGGCTAGAATTATTAGCACACTCATTCCTTATCATGTATGGATTGAAAGAAATAGGCGGGTACATCATAGTATTAGCAGTAATGTTATTGCTCTCTGGAAAAATATTATGGTTGAATTTGAGATCCTTTCAAACTAAGTGGTGGTTTCTTTGCTCTGGTCTTCTTTTTGTTTGAGTATCTCATGGAATTCTTTTATGGGTGCTCTGGAGTATCTGGGTTGAGAGCAGGTTTACCCTCCATGTGTGTTTCTTTCTTGGGCGATGCTGTGGAGTTATAGAGTTTATGTATGTAGATTTAATGAGTTTTGATGGGTGGTTTTTTCTATGTATGCTAAGTTGGATGTTGAAGCTGTTTCTTGTGTTTGTTGAGATCTCATGTCCCTATGAGTATCTTTGCTTTCCTATCTCTGCTATGCTTCCCTCTCACTTCTTCTATTGATGGATGGTGCTGAACTTCTTGAGGGTGTTGAGTTTCTCTTTGTTTGCTGTTGAAAGATGGTTGGTTGTTGATGTTGCTATGTTTGAGTTGTTGATGTATGTGGTCTACTTGCTGAAGGAATTAGGTTCCTGTCTCTGAGGCTACCTGTTCTGTTTAGCTTATTAGGTTGATGGGCCCCTCATCCTATGCCTTGTGAGTTTGTTGTTCAAGTGATGGTAGTTCTACCCTGGTCCCTTCCTGCTACTGGGATGTTGATGTGGAGATACAGTTGTTGATGGGTGTACTTTTTCATCCTTTGTAAAGATGGGTTGAAGCTACTACTTTTGTTGGCTGAGTTCCCAGGTCTCCTTGGGTATCTATGCTCCTTTTTTTGCTTTGATCCTTATTGGTTGTTGAAGCGTTTCTTGTGATGGTTAGTCCCCATATCTATATGGGTGTCAATGTTCCCTTCTCGCTTCTATGTTCTATTGAATTTGGGTGGATTTGGGCCTTCATGAGAGTGTGAGGCTTTCTCACACGTTTTTTGGTTGTTTGTTGTTATGGTTCTCAATCGCCAGATCTAGAAAAGATGGCTTCTTAAAGGGTTTTTCTTATAACTATTTGGGGGATCAGTGGAGCTGTTATTGCTTTCATGGTGTGCTGTTTGCGCGGGGCTGAAGATCACAATATTCTTGCTCGCTTTAAGCCTGTTTGGAGCTAGGTCTCCTATCCTGAAGATGATTCCTGTCTGGTTTATCTTTTTGGTTCTCATCTGAGGTTGGGTGAAGATTATGCTTGCTGGGGAGATTGGACTTGCGACGGTTCCTGAAGTTTAACACCCCAATGATTGGTTTTTCCTCCTGCTCTTAAGTCTTGTGGTCTTAGTTTCAAATCCTTGAGGACTTCTTAGAGGTTCTGCCATTTTTGCTTTATTCTTTGTTTCCTAGACAGAATACTATGTACAGTCTTCTTCTTCTCTTCATTTCCATACTTTGGGAATGAATGCATTGTAAATACCACTTTTACAAAAATGAAAAAAAGCAACACGAGTTTTAGTCGACCAAAAAAAACATTTATCAAATGATAACTCATATTTCGGGTGATAGTAAACATTCAGATTCCTATAATAAACATGAGAATAGGTAACATGAACATTTTGGCCTCTCGCGTTAACCTTGCACATTCAAAAGCAGATCAACAAAGCCAGACTAAAACTCAAGGCAATAGGCTACATCAGCTTCAAATAAGAGCACAATGAGAGGGGAGCATCAACAACTCGACCATCACTGGTAGGGAACAGTAGATACCAGAACATAGCATCTTCAAACCAAAACAACAAGCAAAATCAGAACCTTCTGCATAAAAACTCAACCATCACCCTGAGGTGAGAGGGGAGTACCATCAAAAAGGCAGATCAACCAAGCAGACCAAGGACCAGAAAGATCCATATCCATAAGTTAAGGAGTAGGGTTATATATTCTAGACACTAGTATAGAGAAGATTGTTAAACTATAAACTCTTATGCATAATTTATCTTGAGAATTGATAAGCATTACCTTGGTATTTGGGATGTCAATTTCGGAGACTGAAGCTCATCTCCCTGCACTTTGGTGTCTGATTGGCCTTCCTGAGAAATGGGTGCATCATTCTTCTGAGATAACAGGATATGAGAATTATGAGCACCAAGTCCATACAACTTCAGCAACTGGAAAGAAACAGCAATGACGGCTGTTGTCAGTACCTTGGGAGATAAAAAGTTATATAGGAAAAATTTCTTCATTTATATCAATGCCTGATCAAGAGAGCCCATCAATCTTAACAAAAACCTATAAAATACAATGCGGCAGAACCAATACCTCAAGCAAAGTTGAATGTTTACACCAGCTGCCATTTGATATGGATGCATCATACGAGGTTGTAAAAGCAGATGAATGGTAACATACTACATAAACAGTTGAGGAAGTATATTCAGAGTCAAAATCATTTATATAAATGTTGTGTTTCAAACCTGCCGTAGTACTAGCATGTACTATTGTCATGCTTACCAGGGCACTTGCACTAAAGAATGAGAGAGGTGCAAAGCAAAAACATTATTTCTAGTGTGTGGCTTATATATGGTCTTGTGAAGCATGTAAACCGTTACCAGCGATGGCTTTACAAACTCTCATAAGAATTCAAATAAACCAAGCATTGGCCTGGCTTCTGCTTTTGACTGGGTTCTGGGTTCATTCTCATGAATATTCTTCTTAACCTTGCCTACTAGATCAACACCAACATCAACAGAGTTGGTATAGATACCACCGCAACTCTCCCAAACATAGCCATTGAGAACCCACCAATTCCATATAGCAGCTACTACACACACAAGTCTTCTCTTCTATACCATGTCATGATAGCAGTAGCAATTACATGGAAAGAATAGCTAGAAAACAAATTTAAAATGTGGATCTCATGGAATCCATGGAAGCTTCACATGTTGATAAACATCAATTAAAATGTCAATAAAATACCAAATAATATGAAAAACTAAGAACGAACTATGTGAGTAAGTAAAAAAAAAGAATGGTAAGAAGAAAAGTTTAGTATATGATAAAGAAGAAGAATACAAAGAATGAGGTGAATGAGTATTCTGATAGATTGACAATGGTAAACTATAAGGTGAAACATATGATCTAATTCCCTATGGATCTCAAACACATTTTCTAAATACTATCTATATCCATGGAATTAAGAGGCTTCATAACAATTAAAAACTCTATTGTAAATTGTTGAAAATTCTTCAAGCATTATGAATGCCTTCCGTTGTAGTACCCCTTGCATGATTTTCTCCACTTGTACCACCATGAGCCGGAAACGCACCAGTACGAGTTGAAGTTGGAAAATATTGAGGCTGACAAAGAATTTAAATTTCCAATTTAAGATGATCATAAATAACCACACATTTGATAATACATTTATATAAATACATGTGATCCACTTGTACCACCGTGAGCAGGAAACGCACCAATAGGATGACCATTTGGGAAATATTAATGCTTGAAAAGAATTTAATTTTTCAATAAAGTTGAACATGAATAGGAAAATATCAGTAATATATTTTATATTTATACCTGAGATCCACTCACACCACCTTGAGCGGGAAACAAAACAGTAGGAGGTCCATTTTGAAAAAAATGTGGCTTCGACAAAAAATTGATAGCATGAGAAGGAGTTTATTTCAGATAAGCCGTTATAAAAAATGTATGTAATGTCATACATGTGATTGAAATGTAAGCCCTAGCCCATTGATACCATTTGACGTAGCTTGAGTAGAAAACACACCAGGAGAAGCCTCGTTTGAAAACATTTGAGTCTTTAAAGTAAGATTCTCATTTTCAACTTCTGTTATTTATAAAAATGTAAAATTCTTTAATTTTGTGAATATGTACTTGTGCTCCAAAATTTGATGATGTTGTACCAACACTAGATTGAAGGGGGCAAATTTGGAAACACACTCGGCGGGCCAAACTGTGCACTTCTAGCTAATTCTGCCTATTGAAAATATAGAAGAGAATAAAACAAATTCTATTTATGTTGCAATATTATATCAATAAGTTTAATCTGATACTCGATTGTTGCTATCAAATAACCTGATTTTGTTGCACCCATGTTATAAATTGGGACTAAGATTTTTGCATATTTTTCATTTCTTGGGTAGCCTCTTTTAATTTATCCTACAATGAAATATATTTTTAGAAGACAATAATGACAATATCATATGATACTTACAAATTTGTTAAATTACTTACATCTTTTGCAATACTTTCTCGCAATAACATTTCATACCGAATTTTGGCAGCTTTCCCAGTATTCCCTTCTGTGGCATGTCCGAGTCCAATACCACGAACCCTATTCTTTTTTACGGGGTTAACTAAATGCAAGAAGGCACGACATGTCACCTCATCGATTTGTGTTGGATCAGTTACTTCACCATTTATAACTTCATTTTAAACAATATCAGTTATCTCATCCTGTCATTATTTGACCAAAGTCAATGTACAAACTAGACAAGTTTTATTTGAAAATTTAATATATTATTGATTTAAAATATTGAATAAATTACCACCAACGGGTTGTTCTCATATACTTTCTTCAAAAATTCTTTTTGAGTTGGCTCCCCTTCCGCAGTTTTCTTTCATAAATCAAATAATAAGATTATTACTACTAGCTAAACAATTTCTTATTTAGAACTCATTGGAAATAAATACAAAGTGACAGGTGATACCATTTCCTCCCTATAACAACTCCATGGTTTGGATCCTGAGGTATGATGCATTTGTTTTTTTGACTTGTTAACCTTATTTGTGGCAGCAATTTTCTATACAAAAAAAATTTACTTACTAAACACTATAAATGAAAGATAAATGATTATATATTAATTTGATATTACCTCAGACTTCTCAGAAGACCATTGTTTAACAAGATTGTCAAACTGACGAATATCTAATGATGCATTCTGCTCAACCTTTTTCCTCATCAAATCTAGATTATCCTTATACTTTAGATACTAATCTTTCTTAACCCATGACTTCCAACTTTGTAAAGCTTTGTGAATGTGAGCATCTACATAGTTCCATGCATTTGGATGATCTCCCAAATCAAAGAATTTCTGGAAAATATTTGGAGATGTTAAAAAACAATAAAAAACTCTTAAAATATACAGTAAGTCTAGACTAAAAGAAATTTTGTAATTACTTAAGTACCTCAATGCATGATTTTCTATCATCAAATCCTAGTTGTGGTTGCTCTCTCCATTGTAGATATAAACTCCATATTTGTGGTTTTCTAGCTAATATGCCACAGTAACTATTCAACTTTATACTGTTCTTTCCAACTGCATTACCTGTTGCATTCCATTCCACCTTGTGTCGCTGCTCTCCTGGTTTTGGAATTAGATTAACCTCACTTGCAAGGCCCCTTCCATATCTATGATGGTCATGTTCATCCTCAAGCTCCTCATACTCATCTCCTACTTTAGTTGAAGGAGAGGAGACTGTAGGTGAAGTAGTAGTGGGTTGTGGCGGGGTTGTAGAAGCTCTCATAGTTGACCTTGTATTCATCATCCTACATAATATGAAAACATAACAATTGTAGAAATGAATAAGAGGTTAGTCCAACAGTTTATGGAATAAATGTACAACATTGTAAGCACATAATAATCCACAAAGAAAAAGGGACAAATGATAATGCATTATCTTTGCATCAATACATAATAATCCATAAAGAAAAATATTATATCAACACAAAATATTCCTCATCCTACATAAGATCAAAAAAGGGTCAAATGACAAGGCAATATCCTTGAACCAAAACATAATAATCGACAAAGAAAAATATTGCAAGCACGATCATTCACTAAGGTTTGCAACAACTAATCAAAACAACTTTATTCCTCGGGCTCCCTAGCAACAAATGATCCATGCATATCATTCCTTGACCAGGAGATATCATCACTTGTGTGGTTGTTACCACTATGAACTTGTGTCCCACTTATATAATCCTCAACGATAGGTACTTCAGAATAATTTCGAGGTGGAAGTTTCAAAATAGTGAACCAATTATCATCATCAGGATCTTTTACATAAAAGTATTGCATTGCTTGTGATGCAAGAGTGAATGGCTCATCTTGATTGTGTCTCCTTGAGAAATTGAGCTGTGTGAAATCATATTTGTCAATGCGCAAACTGTTAGAAGAACTTTCATCAAACCAAGCACACCGAAACAATGGTATTTTTATGTCTGGACCATAACATAGCTCAATGACCTCCTCCAATTGTCCATAATATGTAATTGTAGCCGTAATAGGATTTTTATCCCTCCCACTTGCATAACTAGATGTATATGCCACCAAGTAGACCCCACTATTTTGTGTAGTAGAAGTACTTTCAACATGTTTTGAGTGGAATCGGTATCCATTTACTGAATAGCCTTCATATGACATTCCATCTATTGAAGGACCCTGCGATATCCATCTCAACTCCTCACTAACATACTTTGGATGATCCATTCGCATACGTATTACCTAATTTATCAACATAAAAATAAGAAGGGATTAAATACTCTTTCAAAATAAAATTTTATTAATTTTATAAATTACTTACATGCTCTCTCAACCACCTAGCAAACTGTGTTGCGTGTTTTTTTTCTAAAGCACGTAGTGTGATATTTGGTCCAACCTCTTGAAGCTTTATGATCTGTTCACTGGTTATTGGAAAAATTCAAAAGTTGTGGTTAGTCTATATTAGAAACTATTTAACATTGAAAAAAAATTTGATTACCTTATGTAATCATCGAACATGTCAGTATTAAATAGTACATTTCAATGGGCTTGTTCTAAAGTTTGCACATCAAAGTGTTTCGGTGCTCCCACTCTAATAGGAGAGTCATCAACATTACGAGGAGTACGAGTGAATTTTGTGTCAAAATTAGGTAGATATCTAGCACAAAATGTCAAACATTCTTCTGCCAAATAGCCTCTAGCAATAGAACCGGTAGGATGAGCTTTATTTCTGACATAATTCTTGAGTTTCTTCAAGTACCTCTCAATGGGATACATCCACCTATACCGTACAGAACTGGCAACCTTTGCTTCATAAGCTAAATGGATAGGCAAATGCATCACAATGGTAAAGAATGATGGAGGAAAAACTCTCTCTAACTGGCATAGTGTGACAACAATGTCTTCTTCAAGCTTCTTAAATTCTTCTACATCAATAGCATCTGAGCAAAGTTTATTGAAAAATAAGCATAGGCTTGCAATAGGTTTATAAACATCTGGGCCTATGCAGTTCCGCAAGGCAACAGGAAGAAGTTGTTGCATTAAAACATGACAATCATGGCTCTTCAATGCAAATAATTTTTCTCTCATGTTGACACACCTAGATATGTTAGAAGAATATCCATCAGGAACCTTCAATGTTTGTAAAATAGATAGAAACTTCTCTTTCTCCGTACTACTCATTGTGAAAGATGTTGGAGGTAAGTAATAATGGCTCCCAGAATCGACTGGCCACAAATCCCTTCGGATACCCCATTGTTTTAGATCTTGATGAGCTTGTAAGTTGTCCTTACTTTTCTTTGAGTCACCCAACAAAGTGTTCAAGATGTTCTCACAGACATTTTTTTCTATGTGCATTACATCCAGATTATGTCTCAGCAACAGATATTTCCAATACAGGAGTCGAAAAAAATGCTTATTTTATTCCATCCAGGCGGCAATGGCTGATGTCCACTTGTAGAGATTTTACGTTTATTAGTTTTTCCGAATGTGATGTTTGTACAACCCTGAAATTGTTGTAGTATATCATCACCTGACCAGCCCCTAGACGGTTGACAGAAATCTTGTTCTCCATTGAAACTTTTTTTATCACGCCTATAAATATGATTATTTTTCAAGAAACGTCGATGGAAACCATAACATTGTTTCTTGCCAAATTGAAGCCACATGGATAGGGTGTCTACATTATAAGATGGGCAAACTAAATCCTTTTTCCCTTTGGTGCTCCAACCAGAAAGGTCACCATAAGTCAGAAAATCATTTATGGTCCATAAGATCATTGCCCGCATAGTGAAGTCTTTCTTTCTATAAGCATCATATACTTTAACTCCCTGACCCCAAAGTTTTTGAAGCTCGTCAATTAATGGATCTAAGTAAATATCAATATCATTCCCAACCATATGAGGACCTGGGATCAGCAAAGACATCATTATGTATGGATCCTTTAGAAGAAGCCAAGGCGGGAGATTGAGAGGGGTTAATAGTACAGGCCATGTGCTGTTTGAAGCACTTATAAGTCCAAACGGATTGAATCCGTCTGTAGCTAGAGCAAGTCTGACATTTTTTGGTTTAGCAACAAAGTTTGGAAATTCTCTATCTATTGAGATCCATTCTTCCATGTCATAGGGATGATGAATATGACCATCATTTCCTTTTTCTTTAAATGGCCACATCATATCTTTTGCAACTGATGGGCACATGTAAAGTCTGTCCAGACGAGGGATAATAGGAAAGTGATACATCACCTTTTTGACTACCTTCTTGCCTTTTGTTTTATATGTCTTTTCATTCCATCTAGACTCACCACAAGTATCACACATGTCTTTCTTTGATGAACCTTTACAAAAGAGCATGCAGTCATTTCGATAGACATCAATTTTAACTTTTTTGAGGCCAAGGTCTTTTACAACTTTATTTGCTTCATAATAAGTCTCAAGAAACAGACAACCTTCTTTGGGGAAGGCTGAGATTATCAACTTCAGCAACTTTGTAAAAGAATTATTTGACCATCCAGACTCCTCCTTCAGATATAACAGAGGCACTAGAAAGGAAAACTTGGAGTGAGTTTTACAACCTTCATACAGTGGTTGATCGACTTCTTTGAGAAGCTTGAAAAAGCGTTGGGCATTAAGATTTGCAGGCTCCTCCTCGAGTTCAAACTCACTGGCATGTCTTGTATCGCCCATTTCAAATATATCTCCCAGCATTTGATGTATACTTCCAGATGTAGGTCCAGTAGACGTTGCACTTATTGTATTCCTCCCGATCATCTTCCCATGATATGTCCATACATCATAGCTACAGACAAATCCTTTTTGTAAAATATGCAAGAATACATCATCCTCTGATTTAATGTATCTATTAGAGCATGTTTTACAAGGACAGATTAAATTTCCCAGTTTGGGTGGTATTTGATGGGTACGTGCAAATTCAATGAATTTTTGTAAACCAGACTGGAATACTTCACTTTGCATCCTATTACCAATATACATCCAATTTCTATCCCGCAAGAAATCCATCTACATACAAGTACAAAAGAGGATAACAGTCACATTACAACTAAAAAACAAAACTGAACAAGAGAAAAATAAAAGTTAAAAGTTTAGATTGCAGTATCATTGATTCATAGATTACCATCGTCAGTTCATCCATTACTTGACATCTAGAAAGCACAAACACTTCTAGACAGGCCCTGTGTCCCTGTGGGACATGTTTTGGACACAGACACTTCTCGAACACGACACAAAATGTTTTGGACACGGTTGGGACGTGTCCAATTTATTTTTGTCTTTTTGAAACCCCTGGACAGAGCTGGACACTTTCAGGACACTTCCTGGACACATCACTACAACAACTGCTGCTGCAATAACCTATTTTTTGTGCAAATTTTGAATACACGACTACTGTTTATGTCTTATTACTAAGAAAATGTAACATAGAGCTGAAATTTGATGACAATTACAAACAAATATGTTGAAAAAAATAAAGGCTTAAGATGAATCAGATATATGAGTCAAATTATAGTCTAATAAGTTGATTAAATGAGTGATATGAAATCATATATATTTCTGTGGTATACTATATTTACAAAGCATGTGTTTAGTTTAATACTTCATATTGTTTATACTCTACTACACACATCAAGACACATCTATATGCATATAAGAATACACGTTCATGAATACATTAATCTGGACAAACTCGAAAATAAATTCCAGTTCATACACCATACACCCACATATATGTATATATTGAAAAAATTCCCCCCTCATTCAATGTCGTGTCCATGTCCTACATTTTACACTTGTACACCTTCTAAGATTTTCCCACTTTAATTTGGAGACAAATTCTATTGACTATTAGATTTACCAATAATGATCTTTCCTTTGATAATGGTTGGCTTTCATGTTCCTCATTAACCATTCTATCATAATTTGATTCTGCCTCAGTCTAAAGGCATAACTTCTCATTTTATATTGAAAGTTTTCTAATCCAACCTTGCAGTTTCATACATGGCTTAAATATATGCCTTACAGTTTTGGTTGTATGTTTATCATGTGTCATTTTTGGTATGTGTTTTCATGTGGCGGTGGGTGGCACTGGTGTGTAGTAACTTCACTACAATTAGGGTTCGATTGGTTCATTGTAACTCGAGTTTTTAGGGAACTCAGTTTCAGGGACTTCACTTCAACTTTCCAAAAATGAGTTCATGTGATAGGTTTAATGTTTCATTTTCGTCTAATTTTTGCTTCCACTTGATTGGTTCATTGTATCTTTACACATGAAAAGCTAATATTTCTATACCATGTGTTCTTAAAGTTATACATGCCGCTAGTTCGATACCCAATTTTATTTAATTTGTTAAATAGAGACCAACAATGTATTCGTTATGGGTCATAAAAAATATATCCGTGAATGTCAATGTCCACTGTATCTAATTTGACTTGCTAAATAGCAACCACGCACACCAATAATATTGATTTCTGTAGGATAGTATATTGCAAACGACAAAGCTTGTCGCTGTTACCCAAAGAAGAATATTATAAAAGGGAATAATAAAACAATCTTGTTCGGAAGATCATGAACGCAACCAAAGAAAGCATATGGGGTGGTTTCAGAAGGTCCCATCTCTTCATCTGTTGTTCCCTTTACTCCTGAAACTGAAGATTGACGGAGTAGTTACGGGAAAGATTTACTCAGAGGATGGAGGAATTGGCAGGGACAATGAAGTGCTTGCCACATACTGATACGGCAAAGGAATCACAAATAGACCGAGATGTGTGTGTTCCAAGTGACAGAATTTATTTTTGATAGGAATGATAGACCAACATGATGAGAGAGCACAGCAGGCCTACCTCACGGTCGAATAGGGCAAGCTCACCACAACGGCCACTGCTTCAGGGCAAAATCTTCACGTCGGCGGTCACTGCTTCCGCTGGAAGGGGGGTCCTCTTACTGGCAGCTAGCTTCCGCTCTTCCGCTGGGGCGCCGTCGCTTGGGCGCAGAGGCAGTCGTTGTCTGCAAGCGGATGATCAAACAGGGAAACGTTGGGGGGAAGCGCAAGAGGAGGGAACCATTTCTACTAATCTAACTAGGTTAAGTTGTAATTACTAAGTATTGGGGCGGGAATTTTTTATGGGAACCATAATGAGGAAATTTTTGCATTCTAGTAGGATTTTAGACCTTCACTAATTGTCTTTTCCATAAAGAATTCGGTTGAAGGAAACAAGTTGGTTTGTGTAGGAAGGTCCTTCACAAAAACTCAATATTTTTGAAGGGTTTTGGTCCTTCACAAATGACCTTCACTAAAAACCTATTTTTTGTAGTGGTTACAAAAAAGAAAATACAGAGAAAACAAAGTGAGTTTTGATGACCAATAAAACAACTTCAACATGTAAAATTGATGGAAAATTTGTATCCAAGACACTTAATGTGACTTGTGGGTGAAGTTTCGTCCAATTTATAGAATCTAATAATCATTAATGATAGAAGAAAGAGAAAATAGGATTTGGTTAAATTTACAAGACAAAAATTCACAAGACGCAAAACTAATTGCATATTCTGATTCCTTATATCAAAAATAGGTTAGGTGCCTATTTTGAACTAATTTGGAGCATGTTTGCACCCTCAAACGAGGAGGGAAAAAAGGGAGAAATTCATGTATATACCCTATATTCCAATTTGATTAGGATTTCATTTAACCTGTCATGTGGATTTTAATTGAAATTATTTTGTGTGTGTGATCATGACCATTGGATTCGCGATCCGACGACCATCAGTCTTTGTCTTGCTTGGGACTAGAAAGCAAACAGGAATAGTTGGCACACACTTTCCGGATTTGAATTTCTCACTCTCTGATCCACCTCTGTCCAAGATTTTTGTTCCATTGTGTTCTAAAAATAATCGTGCACCCATGCATACCTTACTTTAACCCTATGGTTGTGTATTTCGGAAATGTCTAATCTTTGGCTCCAAGGTACCTTGGTCACCTTACGAAAACCCTAGATACACACCCATATTGATAAATTTTACCCCCAACACCTTCATCTCCTCTTGTTCGACTCTCCTCTCCTCCTAAATTTCTTGTTGCTTGCATGTGGGGATGACAGAAAGCTTGGAACGTGTTCGGGTTTGCGGCGACTAAGGTTGGCTTCTCATGCCACCTTGATTCGATTGCTCACACCAGCAAATTCATGATACTCTTCTTCTCCTTTCTCTGTTCTTACTTTCCCGAATTATCATCCCATGTAGTTTTGCCCAAATCTAGGTCAAGCTACTCGTGCATCCATGGCATGAGTAGAGGATGAAGAATCCTCTCGATAGTTTTACCACTTTGCCCTATCTTGTTTGTTCTTTCTCTATTATCTCGTTCAAGGTCACAATGGTCCTTTTGCCACCAGTTCTTTTGATTTGAGCTAGTCAAAGCCACACATTTGACTCGTGACTTGGCCGACTCTGATTGGGCCTAGTCAGTTGGTCGGGGCATGTTCTACTCCTTTTCTCACGAATTTCATCGCTTAAATGTATTTTCCTAATCTTCCAATTGGTCCATTTTGGGAAAATCATATCTTTTTACTCCTTTGTCCAAAAATTAAAAGTAAATATGTTTTGGAATAAAAAAATGTCAGCTTTCTAATAAAAATACTTTTGAGGTTTTTTTTTAGTTTTACTAAAACATGTTTTCTAAAATTGATTTTAATACATATATTCACCAAAACTACAATATAATCCTCACAACTCCAAAATTAAAAAATTATATGTTTTATTAATAAGGAGAACCTAATAAGATCAATGGTGATGTTTTTAGAGTATAAATCAAGGTTTTGTTCAAAAAGTCCAAAATTTAGGGGTTTTGTACCTTAATGCATATGAAAAACCCTAATACATGATTATACATTGAAAAAAGGAAAAGTGGACTTTGGACTCAATTAAAGTGGTAAAAGGAGTAATTGAATTCGTTAAGAGAGGTATGTGCATCCTTACATATTAGTTGGTAATATTTGCAACCCTAACCTAATTTCCCTAATGAGGCATTTATTAAACCCTATTCTCTCTATTATTATTTTCTTTGTTGTACTTGCCTCAAAATTAGTTTTTTTATTTATTTCTTGGGTCTTGTACCCCACTTCTATGTCTCTTTTATTTGATGCTTTTACTTGCCATAGATCTTTAGAATGTTGATTTTATTAGACTATTTAACTAGTGTAGTGGTCCTTTTGTACAACCACCCATAGATAGGGCATAGGTAAATTTGCCTAGGGGAATGTGTCTCTCTCCCCAATATAAAATACTTGAGTAGGTGATTGGAATGTGTTACTCTCCCTCACCTATTTGGTTGAGGTCTGATAGGTTCCTCAACCCTACATTGTTAAGGTAGTGAATATTAATCATGCATGCAAACCTTTTATTATTTTTCATATTATGGCGAGAATCTATTTGATTATGCCTCATACTTTTGACCATATTCATCTTATGATCAAATCTTAGCCTTACTTTCCATGTTATTTCATATCTTTTGTCCTTTTTCATTATCTCTGACACATTCCTTGCTTCTCTCTTTTTTTGGGTGCTTTCCCGACCACCCAGGGTTTGATCAAGGTGTTGAAAATGCCAAGTAGATCAAGTTCAGGAGTAGATACCAATTTTTCTATCAAGTATGACTAGGTTGCTTATTGTTATACCCCATTACTTTCTTTTCAGTGTTTCCTTTTCAAGAAACTCATGTAGAGAACTAAGTTCAAAAAGCAATGTCATAACTTAGTTTTTTCCCGCTACTATTGACATTTTACATGTATCTGAAACATGCTTGTTTACTTGGATTATTATACATGCATTCCACAAGGTCTATTATTCTTGGAAAAAGTGGATGTTTTGTATTTTCTTTAAATTTCAGTAAGGAGGTGACCTCGCTTCTTTACAGCGGGTAACAAATGGATGACATCGCTTCTTTACAGTAGGTAACAAATGGATCCCCATATAACAGATATATGTATATACATATATATAGGAGTACATCTTTAATATATGCGTGAGTAACCTAGAATTTGCTACCCGTGACACCCGATAAATATCTATTTAGTCATAAAAGTAACTCATTGGACAAAAATGTAACTATGATAACAAAAAAGTAAATATCTGACTCAAAAAGCAAAACCAGGAAAAATACACAGTAAAAATTCTGGAATAAATATATAACTATATATTTGTTATAGTTGTTACAAATGCAACTTTTTATGCATGAAAAGTAACAGTTTGCAAGCTAAGGTAACCCTCTAGATGTGTAAAGTAAGAAATGCTAAAAAAAATTAACCAAATTTGAAACAAGTAGATACCCACACGGGAAATGAATGAATGCCATATATATATGGGATTATCTTTAATACCCATGCGAGTAGTTACCCACTCTAGAGATATTTAATTTTCTACAATTTTTTACTTTCCATGTGTACATGGTTACATTACCTTCCAAATAGTTACATTACATGCATAGTAGTTATAGTTGTATTTGATGTTCAATTAAATATTTATTCCAGAATTTATATGTGTATTCTACCCGTTTTACCTTTTTAGTCGAATAGTTACTTTTTTGATAATATAGTTACTTTTTTCCACATAGTTACTATTTTGACTATATAGTTTTTTTTCTAGATGTAGAGGTAGCGAAATCCTAGTTACCCACACGACAAACGATTGAAACCCCTATACATATTTATATGACATCAAAGCCTTTTTAATGTGGGACATTCACCATTAAATATTTTTTGAATCCCACCACTAGTATAGAAACTATCTCTAGCATCGGTTAAAATAACCCTATAACACAGGTTACAAACTGACACCTAAGTCAGTGAAACTAAAACCACATGTCTACGAAGTCGATTCTTTGAGGACAAAAATCTGATGCCAGAGATCTAGTGTTAGTTGTGTAAATAAAAGAAACTGACACAAATAGGAGTCTTAAGCATCAGTTGTATTCCAAAAAATGATGTCGCAAGATCTATACCATGTCACATTTGTAACTGGTAAAGGACTCTGCATCGTCAGTTTTTTAACAATCGACACCTATCGTGATGTACAATATCAGTTGTGAAACCAAATAACCGACAACTATGATGTACAATGATGGTTGAATCTACAAATACGATGACTATGTAATGCTACCAAGTGAGGCCTATTGTCCAGCAAAACTGTTTTGGTTTTGACCTTTATTTTTTATTATTTTTCTCAAACCGATGACTCAAGTCTATAGTGTCAGTTTTTTTGATACTACTGACGCCTATGTTTTAGTTTCTTTTTTGGATAGCAGGCCAGCAGACTTACTGCTCGGTTGGTCAGTAGGATGCAGAATCTACAGTTTAGAAGTGGAGTTTTGAACTATAGGTTAACATCATCTTAACAACAAGTCACCAAGCCTGCAATAATAAACATAATATATGCATATAATTCTATTCATTCTATAATTCCATTTCAATCACATGTCCAAACATAAATCTACACATTAATTCACACACATGGCATTTCATTTACATATACACCAATTCCATTCTCATGACATGTAGAAACACGATACATTCATCATCACATTCACACACATTTATATAGATCATCATTCACATATGAATCAATAATTCACTTGCATCAAATTTAAAATTACAACATAAACACCACATGTTTGAGATAGAAATAATGACATAAAACTTTAAGAAAGCCATTCCTTATCCCAATCAAATGCAAAGTTAACTTCTCTTTTGGAGGCTTCTGCCCATTATTCCCGTGTCCCATCTTGTTGTTCTATTGTATAGGGTATTTATATGTCTTATAGATTTTCTTGCATATTGAAGTCTTTCATTTTAAGCACATGCAAAGATAATGTATATAACTAATAAGTTCGATATTTTTATATTATCTAATGAGACTATATACTTATGATGATCAAGAATATATATATATATATATATATATATGGATTACGTTATGTACCTCATGAATGTCTACTACCACATATCTGACAATCATGTCCATATATCACATCATGTAGTATCCACATGTCCAATCATTGTCTTGTACAAAATACTATAAATTTCAACATACAAAATGTTAATAAATAAAAGTAAGCATAGTTGGCATAAATAAGCATTGGAGTCATAAAACTAACTTAACATTTTCCCAAACTATCTCTCTCTTTTTCTTGTCCACCTTTCCTCCAGCTTTTTTGAATTCTTTTACAGCCCTATATGTTAATGTAAAGCATTGAATTGCATTACTAAATAGTCATGTAAAATATATGTTAATAGATATAAATATAAAAATTTACTCACATGAATAATGTCCTTTTCAAATCATGTCCCCCACTGTCTATTTTTTGCCATTATGATCTAGATAATACACAGTTAGCTTCACAGGGACAATAACCAATAACAGCCAATGTTTACTTCTGAGTAATAAGAAGGCAAACAAAATATAACTCAAAATCCATAATGAAATGTAATTTATTAAGTAAATATAAGTAGAGTAAGTAAACATACTCAACATTGTATGGAGCCAAAATCACACTCTTTTTATTTTTACCAAAATATTTAAATGCGATAGAGAAGTATTGGGTAATAGATGCAAGGTCTTCAATTACACAACTAATCAAGGATGGAACTAGAAATGCCTTATGAGATAGTGAAAACACTTTACAAAACCTATGAAAGTGGTTGTAAAACATATATCATCTATGCATTAATACATAAGAAAATAGATAAATATATAAAAAATGAGGTATATCACTATATAAAATCTAACCATATCCAAAGTTGTATCACAGATGTATTCAACCAAGCATAACCTAATAACTCCAAAATATCTTGTAGAAATATACTAGTATCATGAGGTTCACCTACAACATCATCCTTAGTAGAAACCATCATAGGTGACCATGCATCATGTTCGCATATCCATAGTGCCATACCATTGCATTGAGGACCTATCGAGTTGAATATCTCCTTTCGAAGCCAACTAGGTATTTCAAGAGGAGGTGGAGGAGGAGGAGCTTTAAGGGGTTTCTTAGTCGTTATGTCCTAGACATATATAATCTTATATCAATGATGTCATGTATATAAAGATACAAACACAATGCAAATTTACCATACATCAGTATAGATAACTCTAGCTTTGGGCCACGTGACCATGCTACCTTCTACATCACCTATAGTGTCGTGGTCAGAGTGTGCATCTAGAAGTGGAGTTTGCTTCCAAGGGGCATAGACAAGGTTTGGTGACACACAAACTGCATCGGTGGGAAATGGTGAACCATGAATCATGTCACCTTTAAGGTGTGGGTAAGACATGCCCACGACAAGGACATATTCTTATAAATTAAGACATCATAGCCCTAAACCCTAAAAATTTGCATAGACTGTTATATATATTATACAAATAATTATGAAAGACTAATATGTCATAAAAATTATTACAACAAATGTGCTAGGTTATAGGTCCACGTGATTACTCCCAACCAACACTGTCGGGGGGTCCACCTCATATGAAGAGCAAGGTGAAACATGTACTGTCAGGGTAGCTATTGATTGACAAGATAAATGATGGCTCATTGCTTCTAGAATTTCCTTTGAAATTAACTCTTTTACCTCATCTTTTGAGAATCCTGATGCACAGGTTTTGAGCCACTTTTACAAGCCTATTTTATACTCATTTTGTGCATTTATTAGTCAATTAATTGATCATATTTGCATAAATCATTATTATTGGCTTGTACACTTTGTTTGCATCATACTATGCTTATTTTATCATATTTACATTATTTTATGTATTCCCCAGCCTTATACACATTTTTATGATTTTTTCAGGTACTCCATGTATAGTGAAAAGTTAGTGCCACCGACCTTTACAGTTGGTGTCACTAACATATTAACAATGGCCGACCAAAGAGAGAATAGAAGACTCGGTGCCACCAAAAACCAAGTCAGCGCCACCGAGATTGGTTCAGAAAGACAGATCGACTAGGAGCATCAACTCAGTGCCACTGACCATCACGAGTTGGCGGTACTGCCTTCACCACAATAAGGACCACACGCGAGGCTCTCGGTGCCACCGACTTTGGTAGAAATCAGCAATCTGTTTGATCGTCTCAATCTGACGGTTCACATTATGTGGTACCGTAAGTTGGTCTATGAGCTAAAAAGGGATGGTCAAACCTAAGGGGGGCATCACGTTGCACCGCATAATGGCTAGAGAAGGGAGAGAGAGAGGCACGGAGCCAAAGGCCATCAACCAGGAGATACGAGCACCTCCGACAGACGATTTTATTGCCGGATTACTACAGAACATGTGTTTCTCAAGGAGGATGATCTGGAACACCTTCTGTCTAGGGGTTACATGAATTATTTTCATGTTCCCATGTTTTTGTTCTCTATCTATGTATTCACATGTGAAAACCATGTGGGGCTAAACCCCTCCCTTACTTAGGACCCGGGAGTAGCCCGGGGAATCATTGTATCGACTTTTTACATAATTTAGTATAGATTTCTCTTTATTCCTGGATATATAATTGTGGAATTGAACGACCTATCTATGCTTGATCACCATCAGTAGGATAATAGACTGATAATTGCTCTGGAAGGAGGATTAAAGGTTGAAAAATCATAAATTATACACTTTCCTACATGTTCCTTGGGAATGGTAATGTACGGTTAGTGAAAAGAAACCCAGAGTTGTAAATAATGCACCTAGACTAAGACATAAATTGCTACAGATGTGGAATTGGCTTAGATCTAGGTAGGGTATTGCACCGTGGAAGAAGGCAATTCTGACTACATGCTTTATATCATGGTAGGAGTAAACTTTATATTAATTTGGTAGAAATAAGATATAACAAGACCCCGTGGTGAAATACGTAATCCTAAGGAATCCATCTCATTCAAATCAATCACTTTTAATTTTCTTTTGATTTCTTTTTATTTTAGTTTAAACTCAAATCCAACTTTTTAATTGACTTAGTTGATTGTATCGGAGTTATTACTAGTCACTGAGGCTACGTCTCCCAAAGTTTGACTTGGGCCTCACGTAGGCCTATATTAGTCAACGTATACACTTATGTTCATACACACAGTTTTAGAGTGTCAAGTTTTTGGCGCCGTTGTCGAGGAAACGACAAAGTTTCAGCACTATGAGTGTTGTGGGTGGCCACTCTAGGGTACCTTTTACTTCATGCAACTTTATTTTAATCATTAAAAATTTACTGCATACACATACAACAAATTTTCTCTATTAAGTACTGTGATTAACTGATTTCAAATTTTTAGGTACTAGTGCATGGTGACAACACATACCACAGACTATGGAGAATCTACACCAGAGGTCCCATTCACTTTTGAGGTTCCAATTCAAACAACTGCATCATAAGGCATACCGTTGACGCCCAGGCAACAAGTAATGGGGGATGGTAGTCCAGGAGCAGAGAGGACTATATGGGAGACGATAAAGGCATCTTCCTCAATTGCACAGACATGGCCTATCAAGAAGAAGAATGTGAATGTAGCACAATACAAGATTGATCCAGGGCTCATTGCACTCATCAAGTCACAAGCTATTTATGGGCACACTCATGAAAACCCGATGGCACATATCAGCAATTTTGTGGAGTGTTGTGACACGGTGAAAGTGGATAGGTTTCCACAGACAGCTATTTATCTGAAGTTGTTTCCATCATCACTAGTTGATAAGGCAAAAGAATGGCTGCACAACCTGCTGAAGGAATCGATCGAGACATGGGATCAAATGATCGATACATTCTTTGAAAGATACTTTCCTCTGGAATAGACAAACGAGCTGGTTAGAAACATTCACAATTTCAAGCAACATACAGTTGAATCTTATTCCGAAGCTTGGGAGCGTTTTCAAAACATGTTGAGGAAGGTCCCTCAATGTGGGATAGATCTGGAGAACCAAGTTAAGATGTTCTACTTTGGGCTCCACAAAAGTAAATGTGTCACCTTAGATAGTGTAGGCACGGGATTCTTTCTCAACAACTCACCTTCTAAGTGTCAGGAGATTTTAAAAAATATGGCAAATAATCAGACGTGGGGTAATGAGAGATTTCATCCAGAGAAGATCAAAAGCATAGGGGAGTCTAAAGTTATCATCTCTTTGAATGAGAAGCTAGAATTGATAGAAAAGAAGCTTCTAATGAAGGATAATAATTTATCAGATGAGGAAGGACAAGTGAAATACATGTGGCAACAAGGATACAATAACAATGACTACTCGTGGAGAAAGGATCCCAAGTTCTCTTGGAAAGATCCAAACAATTTCCTACATGATCCTGATCAATAGAACCAACATAGAAATAATCAACAACAGTGACCTACAGTAGAGGAGAGCACAAATGAAATTCTCAACCAGATATTGAAATAGAATGAACAGTTGATTAACAACTTCCAACATGATATCCAGAATCAAGGGGACCAGATGAAGAGTTTTGAGACAACTTTGTCTCAGCTTGCGACAGACATGGCGCCTTTGAAGAAGCCTACACAACAAGGTTTTCCAGGAAACACTGACACTCCAACAGGAAACCAACAGGTCAAGGCCATACTACTGAGAAGTGGGAAGAAGAAGTTGACTCCAAAGACCATGGAGATTGAGGTGACCAAGCCTACTGACAGTGGTGACCCAGTGGCAGAGACAGTACAAGTAGAAGTGGAGGCAGGCAACACAGGGGAAGAGCAGAATCAAGAAGATGTAGTGGAAAAGAGGACTTCATATGTGCCACCACATCAGAGAACACAGACGATACCAGTTCCATATCCTTAAGCTTGAAGGAAACAAAGATGGATCAACAATTCAAGACATTTCTCAATAGCTTTAGGAAGCTTTCTGTGAACATACCGTTGATTGGGGCAATTGAACAAATACCATCAAATGGTAAATTTTTGAAGGATATCATCAATAAGAAGAGGAAGATCCCAGATTCTGAGGTAGTTGTACTGAGAGAGAAGTTCAGTGCCTTCATTTTAGGTACACTACCACCAAAGAGACAGGATCATGGCTGCTTCAACATCACGTGTTACATCAGGAAGACAAAGTTTGGGGAGGCACTATGTTATTCAGGGGCGAGTATAAACTTGATGCCATTATCTACCTTCAATAATCTAGGTCTCAAAACAACTAGGAAGAGCAACATGACAATCCAATTCGTAGACAACTCAGTGGTGAAACCGTATGGTATTTGCGAGGATGTTCTTGTCAAGGTGGACCATTTTGTTTTCCTTGCAGACTTCATAGTGATGGAGATGCAAGATGACCATGGAAACGAGATTTTATTAGGAAGACCCTTTGAAGAAATAGTTGATATGATCTTGGAGATGGGTAGAGGCCGTTTGACTATGGGAATTAAGGATGATAGGTTTGAGATCACTATGATAGATAATTCCCAGTCACCCAATGCTCAAGAGCAATGCAATAGGATGAAGCACATGTATGGCAATATCTCTTTGTTTTGGGGAAAACCATTTTTGGACATGGCACATGTGATGACAAAGGTGGACAAGGGTACACTAGTTGTGGACATCATGGAGAATACTAAGGTGGTCTCACATGCCAAGGCAGTAGGGTATCCAGACGACAAACATGAGGGATTGGGTTTTTCCACTATGGATGAGGATGAAGAAGATTCTCTAGTACAGATACATCCACAACTTCCTTTAAAGGCATGTCTAATAAACCTTATAGATGATTGTCTGCAAAGACGATCACTAGAAGAATGTGTAAGGTTACCGAAGGCTTTGTTGTGTTATTACACAAGGCACTTTGAGGATTTGGGACCGCTACCACCACCACTGGTTTCTTCACTCCTGAGCCCGCCGGAGTTGGAGCTTAAACTACTACCACCTCATCTAAAGTATGTTTTTCTAACTATATAGGAGAAGCTACCAGTTATCATATCTGCATCATTGAGTGAATCAGAAGAAGAACAATTGATTACTGTGCTAAAGAGCCACCAAGGTGCATTTGGGTGGACTGTGGCAGACATCAAGGGGATTTCCCCTACATTTTTCCAACACAAGATTCGGCTAGAAGAAGGAGCAAAGTCGGTCATTCATCCTCAATGTCACTTAAATCCAATCATGACAGAGGTAGTCAAGAAGGAGGTAATCAAACTACTATCGACTGGTATAATTGATGCTATTTCTGATTCCATGTGGGTTAGTCCGACACAGGTAGTACCAAAGAAAGGAGGAATCACTGTCATTACTAACTCATTTAATGAACAAATAACCACTAGATTAGTGACTGGATGGCGAGTTTGCATTGATTATCACAGACAGAACACCACCACGCTTAAGGACCATTTTTCATTATCATTCATTGATCAGATTTTGGAGCGACACACCGGTCGCTCCAACTTTTGTTTTCTTGATGGATATTCAGGCTATAATCAGATTTCAATTGAGCCTAATGACCAGGAGAAGTATACCTTCACCTACCCTTATGGCACTTTTGCATACCGCCGCATGCCATTCGAGTTGTGCAACGAACCCACTACTTTTCAGCGATGCATGTTGGCAATTTTCTCAGATATGGTGGAACAATGTCTCGAGGTTTTCATGGATGATTTTTCAGTCTATGGGACATATTTTGATGATTGTTTGAGAAATTTGGATAAGGTTTTACAGAGGTGTGAAGACACACACTTAGTGCTTAATTGGGAAAAATGCCACAAGATGGTCAGCGAGGGCATAGTGCTTGGACATAAGGTGTATATAAAAGGATTGGAGGTGGATCCGGTTAAGATAGAGGTGATTTCAAAACTTCCTCCACCAACGACGGTGAAGACAGTTAAGAGTTTTTAAGGCCATGCTGGATTTTATCGCCAATTTATTAAGGATTTTTCAAAGATCGCTAAGCCATTGTTTGAGCTTTTGGAAAAGAATGTTAAATTTAATTTTGATAAGAAATGTTTAAAATCTTTTCAAATCTTGAAAAAGAAACTCGTATCCGCACCGGTTGTGCAGGCTCCAGATTGGAGCCAACCATTTGAACAGATGTGTGATGCATCAGATTATGTTGTGGGGGTAGTCTTGGGGAAATTCTTAGACAAGGTTCCTATGGTCATATACTATTCATCTAAAACACTTAATGACACATAACTAAATTACACCACAACTGAGAATGAGTTATTGTCTGTTGTCTTTTCTTTTTAGAAATTTAGAAAATATCTTGTGGGAGCTAAGGTGGTGGTGTGGACTGATCATGCGGTAGTTAAATACTTGCTGCAGAAGAAGGATGTAAAACCAGGAGTTTCACATTGAGGTCAAAGATAAAGTAGGGATTGAGAATGTGGGGGATGACCACCTGTCTAGACTAGAGAGGGTAGATGAGAAGGATGTCAATATACCCATTTTAGAGACCCCCTGAGGAGCAGTTGTTCTCCCTTAAGCAAAGGGACCCTTGGTTTGCCAACATCATGAATTATTTAGCTTGCAAGGAATTACCTGTTGATTGGGGGTACCAAGAAAAGAAGAGGTTCTTTCATTCATTGTGATATTATTTTTGGGATGATCCTATTTTGTTGAGATAGTGCAGGTATTGAATAATGAGAAGGTTCATACATGAATGCTAGTATGAGAGTGTGTTGAAACACTTCCATACACTACCTATAGGTGGACACCATTCCAGTTCTAGGACAGCCACAAAGGTGTTGGAGAGTAGTTTATACTGGCCAACCCTATTCAAAGATGCATATGATTTTGTGCATATGTGTGACGCATGTCAGTGGTCAGGTAACATATCAAAGAGGAAAGAGATGCCATTGAATGTGTTTCAAGAAGTAGAGGTTTTTGGTTTATGGGGTATTGATTTCATGGGACCCTTTGTGTCCTCTAACTGTAACCTCTACATCTTACTAGCTATAGATTATGTGTCAAAATGGGTGGAAGCGATTCCAACCCACACCAATGATGCAAATGTCGTATGAAAATTTGTTAAGTATCTCATTTTTTGTAGGTTTGGAGTGCCAAGGATGATTATAAATGATGGGGGAACTCATTTCACCAATCAGAAATGTGGGGCACTCTTGAACAAATATGGAGTGACGCATCGTGTGGGTACACCTTACCACCCACAAACTCAAGGGCAGGTGGAGATTTCTAATCGTGAGATCAAAAAGATTCTTGAGAAGATAGTGTCGTCTAGTAGATAAAATTGGAGTGAATTGTTGGTTGATGCACTATGGGCCTATAAGACTGCCTATAAAACACCAATAGGAGTTGCACCCTTTAGGTAAGTCTATGGACATGTGTGTCATCTCTCTGTGGAGTTAGAACATAAATCTCATTGGGCATTAAGGAGGCTCAATTTTGACCTTGAGGAAGCAGGTAAGACAAGGATGTTGGAGTTGAATGAGCTTGATGAAATCAGGATGAATGCCTATGAGAATTCATGATTGTACATAGCAAGGAGAGTATTTTATCTGGGAGGGAATGTGCTACTTTTTAATTCAAGGATGAAATTACACCCCGGTAAACTAAGATCTAGGTGGAGTGGAACTTTTTTCATAGAAGAAGTGTTTCCACATGGGGTAGTTAGAATCAAAGAGGGAGAGAGATCCTTCTTGGTTAATGGCCAAAGACTGAAGCACTACTTTGGAGAAGATTTCAATAGGAAGGAGCATGAGGTGAAACTCATTGCTCCTAATTAATCTCAAGAATGGATTTTTTTAGCATAGGACTTTAAACAAGGGTGCTTGTTGGGAGGAAATCCAACCATTAGGATGTTCATTTCATTCCTTTACATTATGTTGGTTTAGCAGTACTTAATTTTTCATAATTTTTTGTAAAAATGATACCTTCACCCATTTGTTAAGTGTGTAGGTTGCGAAAAAGTCGGTGCCACTGACTCCCAAGTTAATGGCACCGAGATCGGGTCAGCGAGAGGGACTATCCAATAGGAAACAGTCGGTACCATGGACACCCTGGTCGGTGGCACCAACATGTCTAAAGAAAGTGCAGAAAAAATTGGCACGACTAACTGATAAGTCATCAACACCACCGACATCCAAGTCGGTGGCACCGATTCAGCCACCACTCCAGGTTCGGTGGGTGCATCAGTGCACCGAGAAAAAAAAATTGAGTTGGTACCACTGACTCATCACTCGGGCCACCGACATGAGAAAACACCACTCTGTGGGCTCCTTCATCAATGATCTAGATGCGTCAAGAATCGATGATTGGTAGCACCGATCGGCCCCAGAGTCAGTGCTACTGACTGGTCAACAATCTGCCGACTCAAGATGGTGCACTGATGGCTATCGATGCACTGAGGGTAGGGATAACCCCCATAGTCGGTGCCACCGACTTCCCCACAGTAGGGTGGCGCCAAGTCTATAAAAGGGAGGTAGTGGATTGTTTTCTCCTCACAACTTCAAGAACCACTACTCCCTAAGTGCAAGTGACTACTCTGAGCATCCAGAATCTGCACTGAGCTCTTCTTTTCTCAACCTCCTTCCCCGATCACTTCAACGTCATGGCAAGGAGAGAAAATGCCCTTGGCGATCTGATGCCACGAACTAAGATTAGCCACCCTTCGATGAAAGTGTGGAATGTGTGCGAGGAGCTTACCAAGAGGCCATTCGCTCCAACAAGATATGGAGATCGACAGCTATTGGGGGACATGGGCTTCAATGACAACATGGTGGTTGTCCTTGAAGGGAAAGAGTTTGATAGAGGGTCTGTGAACCCTATCTTTGGCAGGTGGCCAACATACAAATAAATTTTGATCGAGTTCCTGGCATCTTTGGAGATATGTGTGGCCCCTGACCCAACATGCCTGGTACGAGGCAAGTGGAGAGAAGGAAAGGTAGACTTTTGCCTTTACAACACCAACTACTCCCTAACTCTTCACACTTCCAATAACATCTATGGATGGCCTCATGTGCCATGCCACCAACCCAAGAACGCCGACTTCGACGCAATATGGAAGGACCTCATGATAGTGCCAAAAGGTTATAAGTTAAATTGGCACCACAACTCATTGGCGGACCTCGAGCACCCCTTTGTTTGGGTGCTACATTGCATGCTCACCAACACTCTCTTCGCCAAGTCTACTTAAGGGCAAGCAAAGGTCTAACTGCCAGACTTTTACTTTCTCTAGCAACTTTTGGAGGGGAGGCCAGTCAACTTTGGAGCCTTCTTCCTCACCCATGTGATGGCGGTGAAGCGCAACATAAAGAGGACCACGCTTATCCATTTTTAGTGACTTATCACCCCCATTTCTCTCCACTTAGGCATGGACCTCTCTACTCTGGAGCCTCTATAGTCTAATCTTCGCATAGACTGCCTCCACTTCAAGCAAGCTAGTCTTATCTCTATCCAACACAACACCATCTGTGCAATCTGTTCAATCATTGGCACCTTCTACAAGCGTCAACTCCCTGATCCTATCTTCAACATCAAACAAGTTGACCACTACAGATGGCCGGACATGGATGACAACGATGAAGGAAATGATGAGGAGGAGGAGCGGTCAAGTGATGATGTAGAGGAGGTGGATCCCACCATTCCTATGACGCATTGAGTTGCTCGTGAAAGTGTCCATGGCACTATGCTGCCTCTATGTCTTCTGCCCCATCACCCTCTCAGGAAGGAGAGGAAGCGTATTCTATGGCAGGCATGTATTCCATGTTGTAGGATATACAGACACATCAGTAGTAGCAAACTCAATCTCTGGTTGTAATTCAAGATGTGTAGGGTCAGCTGTACACCAATGAGCAGGAGATCTACGAGAACGAATGTCTTCTCTTGGCCAACCAAGAGAACATGCATTAGTGCCTGCAAAGGATGGAAAAATATGAGTAGTCATTCTTTGACCACTACTGGAGCCAGGGATACTTTGGAGGCTACCTGATGCCATCGGATATGCCTTCTTCTAATCTGACTTTCCAGGGGATGTTTCCTCCCCAAGACCCTACCGAGCCACCAGCTCTACCATATTAGTCAGGTATCTCTGTTCCACCTCTTAAGTTGGAATTTTGACACGAGGTCATAGTCATATTCAAGCTTGGGGGGGTGCTGGAACAACGTCTATCTTAGTTTTTCTTTCATTTCAGCATTTTGTTTTTATTTTGGTAAAAATAGTTTTCTTGTCAGTTTTTCTACTATGTAGGATCCACAATCTATCTAATGTAATTTGTGCAGAAATAATGCATGGTTTCAGTTGAGTTTATCAATCTTTGGGTTGGGTGCACAAAAATGAAACAAAATATGAGAAAATTTCAAAATTTCTTGTGAGCTTATTTTCTGAGTAACCGAGTTGCGTAACTAAGGAAGTTCTTGGGTAAGTCAGCTCCAAGACATGAGAACATAAATGACCATGTTAATTGTCCAAGAAGAGTGATTGACAAGGTTGTTGAGCCCAAATTGACCAAACACTGACATGACCTTAAACTAAAAATTTAGGAGAGAAACCCCTTGATTACCATGTACACAGGTCGTTAGAGAGGGACATATGATTTTCTCTGAAGGTTATATCTATTCGTCGTGTGATCTCACCCACTGTATACTTTCACTTTACACTCCACATAAGAAGATTGAGTACATGTTATCATTCTTTCTCTTGATTGCATTACATTGCATAGTAGATCTTGCATTATAGTTTCTTGTTTTTGCTTGCATTAGTGAAAAGAATAAAAAATGAAAAAAAAGCATGCATGCACAACAAAAATTCTAGTGCATGTCATGTATTTGCATAACATCTTATTCATGTAGTTTGCATATGCATTACATATCATCTTGCAAATATCGCGTCTAGTTTCTTCTTCTATAATATAAGAAGGTAGTAAATTTTCCCATACCCTTAAAAGAAAAGGAAAAAAAGGAAAAGAGAAGAGAAGCATTGACATAAAACAAATGTGCAGTGCAAGTGGAAGCCCAAAGCAATTTTATCATGTTGAAAGGGGGCTTGAAAAAAAAAGAAAAAAAAAGATTGAGTATAGTGTCAGAAAGTGAGGGAGAAAGGGCGTAATCCTACCAAACCATAAGGAAGAATTAGTACATGATGTAGTTTGCAGATATTTCATCTTATGTTGAGATGAAATGATAGTTGCATGCATCATGCCACCTCAATGATTAGGCATTAGGAGCATTCTATAAATTCTCATCATCATAGGTCCATCATATTTTTTTGATTGCATGAATGATTGTATGTTCTCGTGATTCTTCCACAACCACCTATTCCAACTACCCGTTGCTCTTATTGGTAGGCCACTCAATGATTTTCTCCTCATTTATTATCTATCAAGAGAACTGCTTCCATATAGATGGTAGGTAGAGAAAAGAGCAACGTAGATAGTAGATCACACGATGCACCAAGTATGAACTTGATGAGTCTATCATACTAACTACTTTTACTAATAGTGTTTCATTGATTAGGGGATGAACATCTTTTATAGAGTTTTCTCATTGCCTACATGGCCGTTAGTGTTCAATGGTCAATGAGGGATGGAATGAGGGTCTAAAGGTGGAGACTTTTTAGATGCACCTTATGCGCTTATGTCCTTCTGTTGACTTATCTCTATTAGATCCAAAGGTTTTGTTTCTCGAGGATGAGAAAGGTTTACGATTAGGGGAGTTTGATGAATGGGTTTTGAGTCACTTTTACAAGCTTATTTTATACTCATTTTGTGCATTTATTAGTCGATTAATTGATCATATTTGCATAAATCATTATTATCGGCTTGTACACTTTGTTTGCATCAAACTATGCTTATTTTATCATATTTACATTATTTTATGTATTCCCCGACAATATACATGTTTTTATGAATTTTTTAGGTACTCCATGTACAGTGAAAAGTCGATGCCACTGACCTTTACAGTCGGTGTCACTGACATAGTAGCAGTGGTCGGGCAAAGAGAGAATAGAAGACTTAGTGCCACCAAGTCGGTGCCACCAAGATTGGTTCAGAAAGACAGATTGACTAGGAGGATCAACTCGGTGCCACCGACCATCACGAGTTGGTGGTACCGACTTTGCCACAACAAGGACCACACCCGAGGCTGTCGGTGCCACTGAATTCCTAGTTGGTGCTACTGACTTTGTCGGAAATCAGCAATCCATTTGATCGTCCCGATCTGACGGTCCACTTTATGTGGTACCGTAAGTTGGCCTATGACCTAAAAAGGGACGTCCAGACCTAAGTGGGACATCACGTTGCACTACATGAAGGCCAAAGAAGGGATAAAGTGAGGCACGGAGTCAAAGGCCATCAACCGGGAGATTCGAGCACCTCCGACAGATGATTTTTCTACCAAGAGATTCGAGCACCTTCTCTCCAGGGATTACATGAGTTTCTTTCATGTTCCCACATTTTTCTTCTCTCTGTATGTATTCCATGTGAAAACCATGAGGGGCTAAACCCCTCCCTTCCTTAGGACCCAGGAGTAGCTCGTGGAATCATTGTATCAACTTTTTACATGATTTAATATAGATTTCTCTTTATTCCTGGATATATAATTGTGGAATTGAATGACCTATCTATGCTTGATCACCATCAGTAGGATAATAGACTGATAATTACTCTAGAAGGAGGATTAAAGGTTGGAAAATCACAAATTATACATTTTCCTACGCGTTCCTTGGGAAAGGTAACATACGGTTAGTGGAAAGAAACCCAAAGTTTTAAATAATGCACCTAGACTAAGATATAAATTGCTACAGATGTGGAATTGGCTTAAATCTAGGTAGGGGATTGCACTGTGGAAGTGAGAAATTCTGACTACAGGATTTCTATCTAGGGTAGGAGTAAAATTTATATTAATTCAGTAGAAATAAGATATAACAAGACCCCATGGTGAAATCAGTAATCCTAAGGAATCCATCTCATTCGAATAAACCACTTTTAATTTTATTTTGATTTCCTTTTATTTTAGTTTAAACTCAAATCCAACTATTTAATCGGCTTAGCTGATCGTATCGTAGTCAGTAGTAGTCATTGAGACTAAGTCTCCATGAGTTTGACTTGAGCCTCACATAGGCCTATATTACTTGACGCGTGCACTTGCATTCATACACATAGTTTTAGCGTGTCAAATCCCCCTTTAAAATTTTTTTTCTTATGCTTTGATGGCCCAAAGAACTCTCTTATACCGACACCAGGGCCTGCAACCCTAATATGCCTAGGATGCTCTATGTTACCTAGAGAAACTCTCATTTCATCCCTTGTACCCTTAGAGATGAACTTTCCTTGTTTCCTTTGCTCATAGAGCTCCTACTAATCATCATCAATAGTAATTGGTAAGTAAAACATAACAATCATCAATCCTAATTGTTCCAAGAGTTGAATTTTACTATTTTTGTAGACACCTCAGCAGTTTCAGTGTTGGGTATATCTCCATATTTCTTTAACCTCCCCGCTATCCATAGATCATGGAAAAGTAGAGGTTTAGTAGTAGTAGAGGACTCAACAATCCCAATAGTAGGTTGTTGAGAAGAAGATGTTTATAGTATCTTTTGGCAAAGATGTGCATAGACATCTGGACCCATCATGTGGTTGTGCACATCCTTTTCACACCTTTCTTTTTTAGCATCACTTGTAGCCTGGTTAGTAACAATATTCAATAGTAATTGGTAAGTAAAGCATAACAATCAAGGTCAAGGTAAATGTGAGACCTCAAACCATGCTCTTTGACTGAACATGCTTCATTACCATCTTTAGTGCTTTGATTCTTAATCTAGCCTTGTTATATGTTTCAGAATCATGTGACAAGCTTAAGTTTCAAATTTGGTTCAATTTGGACATTGTTTGTGCAAGTTATGCAATTTTATGCACTATTTGGACTTTTAAGAAATTTACCCAAATCTGAGGTTTTACTTGCAATTTGTAACATGATTTGTATCCTTAGATGTTTCTTATCATGATTGTGCTTTTTGTTCAGTGGAGAGCCTAGTTGAATCTTGTTTTGGAGGTGTTTCTATTCAAGGGTATAATAGGGTTTACCCCTTTATGAATGAGCCACCTTTGGGAGCTATCAACCAGTGGTTTATTTGATTGGCTTGGAAAGACAACAACCAATAGTTAAGCAGGTGTCCATGAATGGTGGATAATATTCTTGTGTGGTTTCTTGTATATCAATAAAAGTTTAAAGCCATGGACACATGGAGAGATACTAGGACACCTCAAGCTTTTCTCTTTCCATATGGATAATCCTTATATGCCAATCCTTTAGCTCAAAAATGAAACCTTTAGACTCTTATTTCTTCCCTCCTCTCCAAAATTTAATAATTCACCTTCTTGGGGACGAATAGAGTGCCCAAGGTCGAAGAAGATAGCCAACCTTCTTGTTGAAGCATCTAGAATTTGAATCTACCCTTATCTAGGGTTTACAAAGCTTCCTTTTGGTGATCTTGACCTAAAGTAGTAAGTATCTCCTTCTCTCCTTCATTTATTTTTCTATTCATATTCCTTCTACCTTCTTCCTATATAGAACCTTTCTGTTCTATAATAAAGTTTTCTCTAAAGCTCAAAAACTTATTTTTCTTGCTCCCTTCACCTAGGGTTTTCTCTTTTTTTTTGGAAGAGAAGCTTACTTGGCCAAATTTAGACCTAAAGCTTGGGTTCTTCACCTTCTTTGCTCGAGTTTTCTTGATTCTTAGACTCTGATCTTCTCCCTAGAGGTGATTTTTATAACCCTCTTCACTTTTGATTCTTACTACAAGCTTGATTACTCATGTTCTTGCTCTAAAATGAAGATTTATGCATATAAAAGCTATTTTATCTTAAGATTTCGATCTTTATGGAGTTCCTTGATTAGTTTCTAGTTCTATATGAACCTATAATTGTGTGCATGACCTTCTTGCAGTAGAGGAAGACTTAGATTAGGTCTATATGGAATCCTATGGTGCAAAGTACCTATCAAATGATGGCTTATACTAAGTGTTTTTAGGCTGATTTTCAACTTTACACATGAATCGATGGATGAATTTATATTAAACAAATGCAGATTCCTTTAGGCAACTGATGGTGATGACAAATGATGTAAAATGAATGGTCACACCTTAGGTCAGTTATTGACTCTTATGGAAGATCAATGATCAATGGTTAGTGCCCTAAAGATGGTATGAACCAATGGCAAAAAAATTTAGTTCAACATTTGATGGTGTTCAATGATTGCAGTATTGACCCCATCAGTAGATGGTGACATAATGTGTCACAACCAATGGTGGTTTAGGTTACCACACGATGGTGTAACTAGGTATCATGATTTGCTTCAATTAAGCCCTAAATTTCTGGTTTCTTTGGTTATAAGATCTAAGGGTTAAACCTACATATCAACTGATAGTTTTGAAATGTTAAACCTGATCCAATGGTTGTGAAGGGATGCTCCAACATCCAATGGGTGTGAATGGATGCTTCAACATCCAATGGTTGTGAATGAAGTCTATACTACAATGTTTTGATTCTAGTGGTGAGAATTCGATGGTTAATACCATTAATGTTGTAGTCTTACCTTTTCCCTCGGGTGGATATAATTGATAATCACCATAATAAGATAATGGGTAAAACTGATGAAATATAGCTTGTTACACCTAATCTTAATGTATCTAATTGATGGTGATTGATTATGAATAGGCCCCTTGAATGGTTAACAAAATAATAGTGTAATCTGTTGTGGTGGTTGAAACCCTAGTATACTATAAATTTGATGGTTTCACCTCGAGTTATGCTTGAATCGATACTTAAGGATAGTATGGAATTTGATGGTGATGATGCACCTTGTGTATCCATGATCCGATGGGGATGCCATGAGATAGGGTTTGGGTATGAATGCTAATGAGTAGCATCAATGTTACTTATCTTGTTATTCCTAACCCTAATACCATTAGCTGATGGTGATTGAACATGATTAGCCTCTCGTGAATTATTCATAGAATAATGGAGTATTCTCTTATTATTTTTGAAATTCTAATATACTATAAATTGGATGGTTACACCTCAAGTTATGCATCAATCCATACTTGAGGAAGGTATTGAAGGTGATGGTGATGCTCTATCTTATGCATCCACAATTGTATGGGGATGCCATGAGTTAGGGTCTGCGCATGAGTGTTGAACCATAACTTCAATGCAATCTAAACCTATCTCTAATGCAAATAAATGATAGTGGTCATTTATGTTATCCTTTTCTTGAATGATTAATATAATGATGGAATATCCTTATTGATGATGTATTGTAACTCTAATGTGTTAATTGGTGGTCACCATCGCTTTATGATTTATTCTTTCATATGTTGGACTTGTCACTATAAGTGTGATGATGTCCATTATATCTAGCTTCCTTATATGTTCATGTAATAAAGGAATGTTCTTCATTGCTAAGATACCCTATAATGTTATGTTGGGAACATCATTTAGTTCTTTAATGCAATATCATGGTGAGCCCATGTATTACATATGTGATGCTTAATGAAGCCTTGTTATAAGGCATGGAAAGATAATGATGAAATTGTAGGGAATGATGTGAGGGTATTAATGACCATTGAGCATGGTTTAGCCCTGAATGAGGTATAATCCTCTTATGATTGCCAAGGATTGATACCTTCGGTTAATGTGATAAGGATTTATATCATGTGGTGATAACGTAATGATGGGTATGGTCTCATGAATAGGAAATGAATAGTACCTTGTGATGTTGAGATGAGAAATTATGTCACACGTTTTATATGTTCTGAAGTTGTTATATAGCAATGCTTGCTAGTAGTGAATTAGGGTTTGCATGCCAAGTTGTTTTAGGCATCCTTAATTCATCTAATTGGCAATAACTAATCAAGTGAATCCCTAACTATGTAGTGCCCTGTGCCATAGATCCATATGAGTGTCAGAACTTTCCACATGGTGAAACAATTATTCCTAAGGGAAACTTGGAGTGCATACTGTTGAGTATGAGGGGTGCTTGTCATCCTGACCCTAAGAGTTTAGGGAGGATGACTGCAGTCATTCCTAGCCCTCTTTTTTAGAATGATTGTGGTTGAGTCTCAATGATTATAAAATGATGTGATTGGAGGACAACTGTAGTTGTACCTTAGTGATTAGCTTTGAATACACTGGTTTCTAGAATTGTGAGATGTACTAAGGTCCGCTGGTTACATGACTATATGTCACTATATTGCACTTTGACTATAGGTCACTACGGTGCAGACTGGTACTGACTGAGTATGGAGAATATCTTGGAGTCTGACTCTTCCTAGATCGTATATGGAACTAATTGTGACCAAGCGATGGTCAGTTGGACTTTAGGTAGTACAACTCAAACTCCCTAGGGCTTAATTAAAAAAGCAATACAACCATGTAGCATATCAGTTTAGGGTTATACAAAGCATTTCACATTGGATAATAACCCTTGTTTGTTCTCTTTACATAGAGATGATGTTGAATGCATTAAAAATGTAGTAGATATGCTTATGATGTGGGTATGCTCATATTATAGATGTGTACATACAATAGCATGTTTAAGTTGATAGATATTTTACCACTATTGGTTATGATTATGACATTAGTTATCATGTGTTGTTAGTGATTCTTATATTGCTAGCTATGTCTCTATAATTAGAGAGACTATACTGCTAATCGTGATTATGCAAATAGTTGTACTTATGTTGTTAGCTCTACTTATGATGTAGATATGTTCAACCAATTAGACAGACTTATGTTGTTAGCTATGCTTATGTTGCATACTTATTCATGATGATAGAGATGCTACTCTACTAGACATACTTATGATGCTAGTTAAACACATGCTAATGAATAGTTGTATTGTTATCAAGGTAAAAGATGATAGTGAGACTAATGTCGATAATTGTTATCTTCTCCTTTATGTATTTTGTTAATCATCACTGGTGCTAGATTTATGTTATACATGTTTAATTTTCTCAAACTATTTAATTGTGTAACCTATTGTAATCAATGAGCGGTGTTGAGAGTTATATCTCTTTTTGGGACATGTGTCTTCTCCCATGGGTCACCAAAACTTTTTAGGTGATCAGAAGTAGCGGCATCAGACCTGTGATAGTGAGGAGAAGCTGTGATGATGAACCTTAGAGAAGGTTGTTTAGATATCTAGTATCTCCTAGTGTTTTCCCTGTACTCTTAGTTCTAAGCGAGAAAGTTTGTAACAAAGTATTAATCGAATCGGGCTTTTGTTAGCATGTTGATGCTTATTTATTTTGCATATATGGATAACGTTCTCCTATGTATATATGTGTGGCTAAATTTGTGGAACAAATTGTATTAGATTCTTGGCATAATATGAATATAAGTAAGATGTTGAAATTCAATGCAAATGTTTCTGAGCATGTCGGTGATGTTGAAATCTATTTTAATTAGCCTCTATTTTTTCTATGTGATTATTTAGTGTTTAATCATGTTTTATGTTTTGAGTAACCTCATTTAGTGTGACATGTTCTCACAAGTTGGTATTAGAGATTTAGGTTCGCTGAGTCTATAGGGACACTAGGATCTAGGACTAGAATGATGTTTAAGTTAGGAACATGACATATAATTTTTTTATTGCATACTTCCTAATCTCAGTACTTGGATGCCTTGATGAAGTATTCATGTATTGAAGAAAAGGTAAGTGTGGAACTCATTGATTGTTATCTTTCTGATTACTCTGATGGTGTAGTCATTTTGAAACAATCTAAAGAGCACAATAAATAAGAAATGATGGTGAAAATATCTCAATCTTACCCTAAAGGAAATGAGAATTACATCATAACCTATCAAAACTTGAATGTTTCGTGACTATATGAGAATAATATGACATCATGAAACCTGAATATGAATACAAATAAGCTAATGCGGAGTTCATCAAGATGTAATTCAAGAATATTATGAAGTGAAAGTGAGATAAATCTATGCTAATAAAGTAATTTAAGGTATTAAATCCACATAAGATGGAGAGAAATCATGTGAAAAGTATGGTATGAGAAGATAAATAAGAACGATAAAAGATGAATAAAGTGGAACCTAAGTTAATCCCATATTGACCTATGTGTGTAAGAAAGTGTTAATGTAAAATCTTCATGACATGTGAAAGAAATTTGGGAGATGATCTACATCTTGATAAGTGGTTGAAAAACATGATAAAACACAAAAATATGATAAGAAGTTAACAAGGAAGGAGCAATCAGATACGTTAAACTTGATCATTCCCATGTTGATGGTAAGGAACCCAAGATGAAAAAGATAAAATGATACATAAAAAGAAGTAACTTCCATAATGAAGGTAGAACTGGTAACCCCTTTCCAGCAACCCCTAGATAGTGTTAATGTGTGATGGGGAGTATGTTTCTCTTTGTGTTCTTCCTTTCTGGGGTACAACATTCAAGTGGATTTTATGCCACTTGATATGTGTGAATTCATTGTAATCCTGGTGGTGGATATCCTATTATAGCATGTGGTTTCTTGGACTATGGTTCTAAGATCTTGACATTTGTGATTAGTATGCTTTTTGAGCTTTATAAGAGTTAGTAACACTCCTCCTAGACATTTTGAGTTAGTTATGATGGATGAGAAGTAGACGAGACAAGGATGTGAATTCCTTATAGCACATGTAGTGGATACTAAGGTGATGAATCATAGTATCAAAGTTGTACCCTATGGTATCTTAGTTTGAAGCTATATATTATCTAGGTTATATATAGTTTTCCTATCCCTAAGAGAGAGAGAGAGACAGAGTTGATGTTGATCCTCCCAATGTTGTTGGAAAGGAGGGGAGTGATTCATTAATGTTGTATATGGGATGCTAACAGTTGGGTAAGACCACTGTCAAGGATAGTAAGTTGATTGACCAGTCAACATATGCTATAGTGATCCTTCGATATATATTTGAGGTTGGGATATCAGGGAATAAGAACCCAAGTGGGTGACATAATTTGTATGGTCTGGGTGGGTTTACGGTTTTGTTGTTTAGACTAACCAATGCATCAACAATGTTTATGAAGCTGAGGAACAGAATGCTCAGGTTGTGTCCTTATAAGTTGTGACCAATTTTTAATGGAAACATCTCTATGTAGTTTAGAGATGGTCAACATCATGGTGAGTATCTTTGTTAAGCCTTAGAGAGTGATTCTTTGATGTTGTATATGGAATGCTAACAGTTGGGTAAGACCATTGTCAAGGATAGTAAGTTGATTGACCAGTCAACATATGTTATAGTGATCCTTCGATATAGATTTGAGGTTGGGATATCAGTGAATAAGAACCCAAGTGGGTGACATAATTTGCATGGTCATGGTGGGTTTAGGGTTTTGTTGTTTAGACTAACAAATGCATCAACAATGTTTATGAACCTGAGGAACGGAGTGCTTAGGTTGTGTCCTTATAAGTTGTGACCAGTTTTTAATGGTAACATATCTATGTAGTTTAGAGATGGTCAACATCATGGTGAGTATCTTTGTTGAGCCTTGGGGTTTTTGAAAACAACAATGATTGTGTGTCAAGATCAGTGAGAGTGAGATGGAGAATTAGCTAAAGTATCCACTTAGAGTTGTGATATATTTTCTAAGTGTGTTGTGTGAATCTTAGTAAGATGTAGATAGTGTTGTTTCTTTACCTCTAATAAGATCAACTGGGAAGTCCTATGTGTTAATGATTGTAGACAATGTATGATTCTTCAACTAGACTGATAGCTAGTCCACCTTGAGATGATTATAAAATCTTTTAAGAATATATGCCTTATAGATCTTGAAATTTAGGGGATGCCCACCTGATTGATTGAGTTTATAACCACAACAACCATCAAAGGAACATAGAGAGATAAGAAATACATGATATTATATGTTCGGTAGAAGCCAGCAAGTATGACTTTTGAGTAATGTGCTGATACAGTAGATGGAATAGTTCATGATGACATATACAGTTATGAGTTGAGAAAAACTAATAGAGTTGTATAGATGGCACAATAATTTCCATATTTCAAATTGAGGAAGTGTCACCCTTATACGGGAAAACTAATATAAATAGTAAAGGTGGAGTTGCATGAAGAGGTTTTTGTGCTAACTAAGATGAGACATGTTGCAAAAGTTGAAAAAGAAGAACACGACTTCTCTAAGAGTGATGTGATATCATCATGATATGTAAGTAACCATGTAGAGTTTTGTTGATGAGTTATATGTGAGATACCCATCTTTGCTTATCTTGGATTTTGGGGGCAAAATCCCTATTAGGGGTTTATGGTTATGAGACCTCAAACCATGTTCTTTGGTTGACCATTCTTAATTACCATAATCTATTGCTTTGAATTATTAATATATCCTTGTGATATGATTATGTACCATGTGAAAATCTTATGTTTCAAATTTGGTCCAATTTGGACATTGTTTGTGCAAGTTATGCAATTTTATGTACAATTTTGACTTTTGTGAAATTTACCAAAATCTAAGGTTTTACTTGCAATTTTTCACATATTTTATAATCCTTAGATGTTTCCTTAACATTATTGAGCTTTTTGAGACATGGGGCACCTAGTTGAACCCCATTTTGGAGGTGTTTCTCTTCAAGGGTATTATACGGTTTACCCCATTATGAATGAGCTACCTTTAGGAGCTATCAACCAATGGTTTATTTGATTGGCTTGATAAGCCAACAAACTATGTCTAAGCATGTATCCATTAATGGTGGAGTATATTCTTGTGTGTATTCTTGTATATCCATAAAAGTTTAAGTCCATGGACACATAGTGAGATACGAGGACACCTCAAGCTTTTCTCTTTCATTATCCATAAGCCTTATATGCTTATCCTTTATCTCAAAAACGAATCCTTTAGACTCTTATCTCTTCCCTCCTCTCTATAAATTCTTCTTTGACCTTCTTGGGGGCTAATAAAGTTCCCAAGGTAGAAGAAGATAGCCAACCTTCTTGTAGGAGCATCTAGAATTCGAATCTACCCTTACTAAGGGTTTACAAAGCTTCCTTTTGGTGATCTTGACCTAAACTAGTACGTATCTCCTTCTATCCTTAATTTCATTTTCTGTTCCTCTTCCTCCTACCGTCTTCCTAGATGCAACCTTTTTGTTCCATGGCAACTTTTTCTCGAAATCTCAAGAACTTATTTTTCTTTTTCCCTTCACCTAGGGTTTACTCCCTTTTTTTGGAAGAGAAGCTTTGTTGGCCGAATTCATACCTAAAGATAGGGTTTGTCACCTTCTTTTCTCGAGTTTTCTTGATTCTTGGACTCTGATCTTCTTCCTAGATGATATTTTTATCACCCTCTTCACTTTTATTTCTTAATACAAGCTTTATTACTCATATTCTTGATCTAAAATGAAGATATATGCATATAAAAGCTACTCTTGCTTAGGATTTCGATCTTTATGGAGTTCCCTGATTAGTTTCCATTTCTACATGAACCTGAAATCATGTGCATGACCTTATTGAGGTAGAGGATTTTAGATCAGGTCCATATGGAAACCTATGATGCTAAGTACCTATCAAATGATGGCTCATACTAAGTGTTCTTAGGCTGATTTTCAATTTCATACATGAATCTATGGATGAATTTATATTAGAACAAATGCAGATTCCTTTGGGAAATTGATGGTGATGAAAAATGGTGTAAAATGAATGGTGATAGATTAGGTCAGTTATAGACTCTTTTGAAAGCTCAATGATCAATGGTTTAGTTCTCTAAAGATGGTATGAACCAATGACAAATTTTTTTAGTTCAATGTCTGATGGTCTTCAATGATGGTAGTATTGACCCCATCAGCTGATGGTGACATAATGTGTCACAACCAATGGTTATTTAGGAAACCATATGAAGATGTAACTAGGTATCATGATTTGCTTAAGTTAAGCCCTAAACCGATGGTTTCTTTGGTTATATGATCCAAGGGTTAAACCTACATATCAATTGATAGTCTTGAAATGCTAAGCCTGATCCAATGGTTGGGAATGGATGCATCAACAACCAATGGTTGTGAATGGATGCTTCAACATCCAATGGTTATGAATGAAGTCTATAGTAAAATGTTTTGGTTCTAATGATGATAATTCGATAGTCAATTCCATTAAAGTTATAGTCTTACCTTTGCCCTCAGGTGGATATAATTGATAATCACCATAATAAGTTAATGGGTAAACCTGATGAAGTATAGCATGTTACACCTAATCTTAATGTATCTAATTGTTGGTGGCTTATTATTAATAGGCCCCTTGAATGGTTAATAAAATAATGGATTAATCTCTTATGGTGGTTGAAACCCTAGTTTACTATACATTTGATGGTTTCACCATGAGTTATGCTTGGGTCCATACTTGAGGATAGTATGGAATTTAGTGATGATGCTTACCTTGTGTATACATGATCCGATGGGGATTCCATGAGTTAGGGATTGGGTATGAATGTTGATTTGTAGCATCAATGTGACCTATCTTGTTTTTACTAACCCTAATACCATTAGGTGATGGTAATTAAACATGATTAGCCTCCGGTGAATGATTAATAGAATAATGGAGTATTCCCTTATTATTGTTGAAACCCTAATATGTTATAAATCTGATGGTTAAACCTTGAGTTATGTGTGGATGCATACTTGAGGAAGGTATTGAATGTGATGGTGATGATCTATCTTATGCTTCCACAATTGTATGGGGATGCCATGAGTTAGGGTTTGTGTATGAGTGCTGAATTATAACTTCAACGTAATCTAAACCTAACCCTAATGCAAATGGATGACAGTGGTCATTTATGTTATCCTTTCTTGAACAAATAATATAGTGATGGAATATCATTCCTAATGATTGATTGTAACTCTAATGTGTTAATTAGTGGTCATCATCACTTTGTGATTTATCTTTCATATGTTGAACTTGTGCACTATAAGTGTGATGATGTCCAATCATATCTAGCTTCCTTATATGTTGATATAATAAAGGAATGTTCTTAATTGCTAAGATAACCATGTAATGTTATCTTGTGAACATATTTTAGTTCTTTAATGCAATATCATGTTGAGCCCATGTATTACAAGTGTGTTGATGCTTAATGAAGCCTTATTATAAGGCATGGAAAGATAATGATGAACTTGTAGGAAATGATTTGCTGGTCTTAATGACCTTTGAGCATGGTTGTGCCCTGATTGAGGTATAGTCCTCTTATGATTGCCAAGGGTTGATACCATGGGATAATGTCATAAGGATTTATATCATGTGGTGATAATGCAATGATGAGTATCATCTCATGAATAGAAAGTGAATACTACCTTGTGATGTTGGGATGAGAAATTATGTCTCACACGATTTATATCTTTTGAAATTATTATACAATAATGCTTGCTAGAAGTGAATTAGGGTTTGAATGTGTAGTTGTTTGATGCATCCTTATTATATCCAATTGGCAATAACTAATCATGTGATACCCTAATCATGTAGTGCCATGTGCCATAGATCCATCTAAGTGTTTGAACTTTCTAGATGGTGAAGCAAGTATTCCTAAGGTAAACATGGAGCGCATATTGATAAGAATGAAGTGTGCTTGCCATCCTGACCCAAAGAGTTTAGGGAGGATTACTGAGGTTATTCCTAGCCCTCTTTTTGAGAACGAATGTGGTTGGGTCTCAGTGATTATAAAATGATGTGATTGGAGGACAACTATAGTTGTACCTCAGTCATTGGGTTTGAATACCCTGGTTGCTAGCACTATGACCTATACCAAGGTGGGATAGTTACAGGATTGTATGTCGTTGTTTTGCATTTTGACTAATTGTCACTATGGTGCAAACTCATACTGACCGAGTATGGAGAATATCTTGGAGTCTGTCTCTTCCTAGATCATATATAAAAAAATTGCAACCAAGTGGTGGTTAGTTGGACATTGGGTGGTATGACTCAAACTCCCCATGGATTAATAAAATATGTAATATAGACATGTACCATATATGTTTAGGGTTATACATAGCGCTTCACATTGGATGATAACCCTTGTTTGTTCTCTTTACATAGAGATGATGTTTAATGCATTAAAAAGGTAGTAGATATGCTTATGATGCGGGTATGCTCATATTATAGATGGGTACATACAATAACCATGTTTAAGTTGATAGATATTCTACCACTATTGGCTATAATTATGACATTATTTATCACAGGTTGTTAGGGGTGCTTATATTACTAGCTAGGTCTATATAATTAGTGAGTCAATGCTGCTAATCATGCTTATGCAAATAGTTGTGCTTATGTTGTTAGCTCTACTTATGATGTAGATCATGTTCAACCTGATTGACATACTAATGTTGTTATATATGCTTATGCTGTAGACTTATTCATGATGATATAGAAGATATGGTACTAGACTTATTTATGATACTAGCTAAACACATGCTAATGAATAGTTATATTGTTATCAAGGTAAAAGACGACAGTCAGGCTAATGATGATAATTGTTATCTGCTCCTTTATGTATTTTGTTAGTCATCACCAATGCTAAGATTTTTGTTATACATGTTTAATCTTCTTAAACTATTTAATTGCTTAACATGATGTAATCAATTGGTGATGTTGAGAGTTATATCTCTCACTGGGACATGGGTCTCACCCGTGGGTCACCACAACTTTTTAGGTGATCGATAGTAGCGGCATCAGACCTATGGCAGTGAGGAGAAGCTATGATGATGGACCTTAGAGAAGGTTATTTAGTTGTCAAGTATGTCCTAGAGTGTCTCGGTACTCTCAGATCTGAGCGGGAAAGTTTGTATATGATGTTTTAATCAAATTAGGCTTTTGTTAGCATGTTGATGCTTGTTTATTTTTCATATATGGATAACATTGTCATGTGTGTATAAGTTGTGGCTAAGGCCATTGAACAAATTGTATTAGATTATTGGCATAGTATGAATGTGAGTAAGATGTTGGGATTCAATGCAAATGTTTCTGAGCATGTTGGTGATGTTGAAATCTATTTTAATTAGCCGCTTTATTTTTCTATGTGATTATTTAGTGTTTGATCGTTTTTAATGTATAGAGTAACCTCATTTAGTGTGATGGGTACTCACAAGTAAAACAATGAATTCATAAGCATGTATTCATAATAGGGACTGAGGCTTAATACCTTGAATTCATTGATATTTTTCATATAACAAACACCCTGCCACGTCTCTGGGTCAAGATAGCCTAATTACTCAATGTCTGACTTCTTCCTTTTCTTAGTATTTCATATGTATGGTCTTGTTAGATTTGTCTTATAATTCCTCTGTATCCTTCCACAGCGTTGCATCACCTTTTTACGATGTATATTTTCATCCAGGTCATATATGCTCTACAAAAGTTCACATACTTAATGGAATATTCTTAAAAATAGAATTGAAAATAGATTTAAAAATAGAATTCCAAATGATAATATCTCACACATAGTTCTTTCCATATGAAGACTTTCTTGCTTTTATGAATTCTATGCCAAGATTCTACTGATTCAACCCTATTTTAGGGCTTCATCTTGTGTCATATTGCTCTTCAATCACATCTATACCTGTTAGATTACATGTTATATCTCCCAATATATTTATTTATTTAAAATTCACTTATGGACATTATTTTCATGTTTTTCAAGTATTTGGACCATACTTGATGGGGGAGAGAGAGAAAAAGTGATCCTAGGGTTTTTCTACCCTTGGGGAGGCCCAAAGTGAAGTCGGATGCTCCCTCAACCTATCCCTCGTGGCCAAAGATTCATTGAAGCAAAGATGTCCAAGAAAATCCAAAGAACAAAGTCAAAGTGATGATCCAGGACCCAACACGGTCATGTTACCATAGAACGGTCATGCTAGGTCACTTGCAAATCAACAGATTCACCCCCAAGTCAAGTTGAAATCACCACGGCCATGCCACATAGAATGGATATGGTGACCTGAGCCAGAACGACCGTGCTACATAGCACGGTCGTGCTATAGTAGAAGAAGAATGACCGTAGAGTAGAGCACAGCCTAGATACATGTCACCCAACACGACCGTGCTACCCAACACGGCTGTGCTACCCTTACTGCACCATGGTCCTGGTGACCATCACGACCATGCCAATTTCAGTGCAAAAATGACCACCAACTTGACATTTGACAATTTTAATTCACATGATCATTCTACCCCATCATGACCGTGCTCACCCCTACTCACCACGGCCGTGGTGATCCACCACAAATGTGCTACTCACAAAACCTAGCTACTTTTTTCAATACATTTCCCACTTTGCCCCTACTTGACCTATTGCTTTCACCACACCTATATATAGGGGGGGGTGGATGTAGGTTGAGGTGAGCTACCCCATAGCCACTCTAGCCTCCCCATCTCATTCTCCATCCATTCCCACCTCATTGCACCTCCATTTCACCATTTCCACCATTAAAGCCCTACTTTCCTTCCATTTCCACCCTTTTCCACCATACATCCATGCCATTCACCTACCTTGGAGGAGGGAGATTGAGCTACAGCTACTAGGAGGTGGATAAGGTGTCTGCACTGAGCTCATCATGGATTTTCACTCCTCTACTCATTCTTTCTCCTGTCATTTTGTATTTTCCATTTCCATGAGTAGCTAGGCCCCTTTGTTGGGCTGTTTGGGGAAAATTATGTTACTTTGATACCATGTTGGGGGAAAATGACATGTAAACTTTGTAATTCCATTTGTTAATGATTATGTTCTACTTCTATCTCATTCTCCATGAATTTTTTGTTGGTTTGTGTGTGAAATCACCTAGTAATTTAGGCAAATTGCTTATATGTGTGAATTTTGGGATTTGCCCCTAGGTCCAATTCTTGGATCCCTAGGTTGCCTCCCATCTTCCTACATCCTAATCAATCTCCCTAAACCTAAGTGAGAGATCTAAGTAGCTAGATTAGGTAATTCTAGTGCAATTAGCATGGAGCCTTCTCAAGGCTAGAATGTGGGGGAATTGGGGTCCAAAGCCCTAATTTCACCTCCCCATTACTACCCTCGGCCCCTAATTTCCATAGGAATGTCTAATCTAGAAACCTAGAATTTATTAGACTTTAATTGAATTGAACCTAATCCCTAACCCAATTGAACCTCATAAGGGTAGTAGGGGGTGTAAAGGACTAGTTCCCCTATACACAATAGCATATCCATGGCTAGTTAGTAGCATAGGTTAATTCATTAGACTCTAACTTGTTGTTTGGTTTGGATTATCTAAATGGAATCATAATGTTCATATACTGATGTTGTATTGACACAGCGACCATGACGCTGCATCAACACTGCGACCGTGACCCATGATGCTAGGACCACGACCGACGATGTGTCGACACCGCGACCGGGACCGACGCCGCCCAACACAGCCAATAGTAAAATGATCATATCTTGAGCAATACTTATCTGTTTTCATCAAAACAAAGTGTGTTGGAACTACAATTCAATCCTCTATCATCTCAGGCATCTTTCTCTACGAGAGGGTGATTTTTAAGGAGATTTTTGGGGAAGAACGTGAAGAATGGTAGAAATCCAAAAGGATTGTTATAAATTCGATTAAGTAAGTAGTTTTAACCGTGGATTCCTCCTTCTCTTTGCTTCTTCTTGATTGGAACCCTTGATCCAGAGATTTTGAGATTTGGTTTAACCTCTGATCTTTGTCTTCTACCTTTAGCATACCTCATTTAGGGCTAAAAGTCAGAAGAAACTGTAGATTTTGATAGAGTGTTGCTATGGATTTGAGATCTTTAGAGATGGGCTGCGTTTTGAAGGTTTTCACACCTTAGGGTGAGTGGGTAGTTCCTTTAAACAGTAGATTGCATGAAAATGAGTTAAATCATCATAAATTTTTAATTGCTTAGTATGCATGAACAAATCATACATGGTCTTTTTGATCTGGCCTTTGCAAGTTGATATGGAATGGATGATTGATCTGTTGTGACGAATTTCAAATGATGAAATCATATTAGAAATGATTACAATCCATCTAAATGATAATTCTTAAAGTGTTTGCAGAGGTTATAAAAGTAAACTAAAAGTTAGGGTATTTGGCTATGACTCAAATTACTGTATAATTGAATAAAGAAGTTTGTCTAGTTGAATTACCTTGCTTACAAATGATTGTTTTATTTGTATGTGTATTACATATATGTCAGATAAGATCTTGCATTTCATTTGGCATGGAAACCCTAGTTTAGTTTATTATAGGGTTTCATATATATTCAATTATATGTGAACTATTGAGAGCAATTCTTATTGAATGATGTTATGATGTATTCAATCCTTATGCGAGTTATGTGATAAGTGAATGAGGGAAATGAAACCCTAATGATAGGGTGTTCAGTGAAACAAGTATTGTGATTTCAATGTTTCTCAGCTTGAGATGTGGTGACGCTTAACCGTTCAGTTGTGGTATATGTTATCAGATGGTATATGAAATAAATGGTTTACAAAGCTGAACAAAGATACGTTTATGTGATGATTGAATTGTGAATTTAAAGAGTGAATCAGACATGTAGATGCCTTGAACATTGTAGAATCCTCACAGGATGAGGCATGCATTGTGAGGAGGAAACTGTTTCTCGATTGGAGGTAGTCTAGATTGAGTTAAGCTGAAGCGCACCAATAGGGTGTCGGGGTCTTTACCAGTAGGGAAGACTCCTTACAGTTGTGTGGTACCCAACACCAACTGGGGATCCCGGTGGTACCTGTGTTGCATGTTGAGTGATTAGTGGTTAGTAGGTCCATTGATGCAAAATAAGCCTGAGGGCTTTGACTCACTGCCTGAGTACCCATGTTGAGAGGTGGAGTCTGAGATATCCGGCTACTCTTATTAGCCGTTGAGAGGCAGACATGTTGAGGCCCACTGTAGACAGGGTCTTACTCGAGAGATAGGCTTAGGAACTCGGGCATGCTTCTAAGACTTGTACAGTGGGATCGTAGCTTGATGTGATTATTTCACATGTTGCGGTACACCTCATGTGGGTTTAGGCCATAACAAGATGAATGAGAGGCTAAATAAGTGTGTGCAGTTATTGATTCTTCTTTTTATGTTTCTAAGTTATTAGTTTTCTTTATGATCAATCAAGCATGTTCATATATTGATTCATTTTTGTAGATATCGAAGAGTATCTTGCCATATTTATGATTTTCAATGATTAGACTCTTTGAAGCTTATTGTTGTTATAATTGATATTAGGTGCTCGACAATATATTTGTAATTATATAAGTGCTTTAAACTATTTGTTTGAAGTACTCATTCACTGAGAGACTAGGCTCACTCCTCTGCTCATAATTTTTAGGGATAAATTGTGGACTTGAAGAAGGTCAAAGCATTAGAGTAGATCTACCACATGAGTTAAGTATGAGATTAGTTAAGTTCAGTCGGTCCCTGTCACTCTAGGTCATTGTATAGATGTGAGAGAGTTGTAAATGATGTTTTGTATCTTTGTTTCCTTAATAAGAGAGAATGTATCTGATTGTCATATCGTATGTATATGGAAGTGTGAGAAATAGAATGAATGTATGGATGTGTATCATTAATGTTGAGATATTATTAGAGTGATCAAAGTTTCACTCTCTTGTAAAGTTTGTTTATGCGATTGGATGTGAGAAAATAAAGAGTTGGAAATAAAAGGAAAAAAAAAATCAGGATCGAACTTTGTATTAAGTATAATCCTCAAACTCACACCCACATCTCGTGATTAGTGGTAATCGTGGGATGTGAGCATGACATTTTTTTGGTATCAGAGCTTAGGCTGAGTTGTCAGGGACCATTAGGATAGAAAGTTAGAGTTATGAGTGTGGCAAATAGGAGGTGATGTGTCTATATCTTTGGGAGGTCTGATTATTTAGATATCCTGGCCCAGTATTTGAATACCTAGGTTGACCAGTATCAAGCTACTATGTCTATTCTTCTCTGAATGCCCTGGCCAGGTATGCAGAGAAAGGATGGGCTAGAGAGAAACCCTTGAAATCTTAGGGTTAGGAGACCAGAAAGTAATGAAGGAGAAGAGATTAAACATAGAATGTGATGTAACTCTTGTTTTATATTGTTTCTTTGATGGGATATCAACAGAAATTCTCTTACATATTTGGATTATGATTTTCAATTTCTAGAAATATATGTGGTCCTTTAATATTTTTGTACACTATGAAATTAATTCACTCATTGTTTGGATTCTGTGTATCATGTAGACCAGAAGTTATTTTTAAATGATTTTTCCCTAAGTGGATATTCTTTCCACATGTTTGAGATTAATAGGAGTTGGTTAATCTTGAGTAGCTCTTGGCTTCAAGATTGCAGGTTTGGCTTGGTTCGGCAGGTAGGATGCATTACTGGTGTGAAAGATTGGATTTCTGGCTTAATTCTGAGGACGGAATTTCTTTTAAGGTGTGTAGGATGTGATGGAGTGGACTTTTGGAATCCTAAATGTCCAATGACATAAGTGAAATCATATGGTTGAGTTATATTAAGAGTTCCAAGCTTTTAGCAAAGTAGGTGTGTTGTTTGATGTTGATATTATGATTAAGATCCTTAACTTTATGTCTTTTTGAGGTATTTAATCGGATTATCTAATAGTTGAGTTTTGTCACCGAATTGGGGTAGAATGTACCTTGAGAGGTAGGGAAACTATGATTAAAATTTGGTAGAAATTGGATGTTCCTAGAAGGAGTTATTTAGGTTTGAAATTTGTGAAATAATGTGCATACTTGGTTATTCATAGACCTAAGTTTGTGATTTTATATCAGTGGCATGCCCCTTAGTTGAGCAAGGCTACGTGGCTGAATCATGGCCCTTTATTCTTCTCAATCCAGTGGTTGTTAGCCTGGAGGAGTGAGTCGTGGACCTAGTCTCGTGAGTGACCTGTCATAACCGTTGGATGCAGATTCGAAGGCAATCAAAATATCCCCAAGCTCTGAATCTTGAGGAGTCTTAGAGCAGTGAGGCATGCAAGCACCCATGCCACCACGATCTCCGAACATGTATCGAACAGAAGAGGTGACTGAGCAGTTAAGATCGACTCGTCAAAGACTATTGTACGACCCTTTACATGTGCCCATTGGTAAACAGACGAGAGAGAACCATCTCATCCTCTCCACTGCTTCTCCATTGTGGAGAGTAGCTTGGGAATAGGAGAGCAATATAGACTCAGAAGAGGCTTCGACTTAGATTAAGAAATGGAAAACGAAGCTCAGGGCTATAGGAGGAGTATTCAGGCATTTGTAGTGGTTTTCATGGTCTCTTCCATGGCCAATGAAGGGGACTTCACCGGAATTGCAGCTGGAGTAGGTACGCTTGTTCCCGGGGCTCTACAATGAAAAGAAGGGATACATATGAGTTCCTAGAGGTTGTGTGAACTGTTTGGAAGCCTTCGACCAGATCCAGGATGGCCAAATCGGTTTTCCCCCTTTCCCGGCGCCATGACGACGGCCATCGTCAGTGATCTTGTGGAGATCGAGCTCCACAGCTGCGTCCCAGGGAGAGATTAGTCGTGAAGGTCTAGCTGAGGAATACAGAGCCTATGGTGCCCTTTGAAGTTGATGCCCAACAACCAGGCGTCATTGCCTACTCGTCGGAGTCGAGTCTCATGGTGGCAGCTCTGTTCCCGAGTCACACAAACGGGGAGGAGCATCAGACGAGCACACAACGAGAGAAGAGAGGACCGGCTCAACTGGGTCCAGACACGCAAACCGCTAGAGAACTGAGTAGCTCAGGCAAAGAGTTGTGCCTCTTCTTGGCCACGTGTCGCCACCGGATTGGCCCAAAACGGTGGGAAATCCAATTAATATCAGATCTTGTAAATCGTAGAAATTAGCTCGTTTATCTAAAAATTACCTATAATATACCAAAATTCTTAGAAAAATGAGTAGAACACATTAGAATGATAATATCATGCTTTTGGTGCATTAATAATAGTGATATCATGTAAGATGTGTAATGCTTCTCTAATAGATAATAAATATCAAACGATGGCCTAAAATTATGAGAATGTTGTTGTAACTCATAAATGGTATTTATAATCCATATAGGGTCAGATATGATGATGTTGATGCATGAAACTATGTAATTTGCTTAATATGGATAATTAGGGCTAATAAGACTAAATAAAATGCAATATATACATACATGCAAGAATTGATGAAATCTATAGAGTAAGTTCATATCAGTAATCTGAAGATGAGATGAAAATTGGATATCAGTTAGATGCATATAATCCATGTTATATGAGGATGACCCTTAATACATGGGTTGTAACCCTAATTTGAATAATGCATACAAACTAGGGTTAATATGTGCACAAAAAGGATATGGAACCTATTGTTTAGATAATGAACCACAATTTTGAAAATAACATCAGTAAGATAATTACAAGACAATAATACAAGTAAAGATGAGAAGATCTATAATAAAGAAGAGAATATCATAAGACTAAGCTAAACCCTAAAATGGACATACTAGGGTTATGATGATGAGAATCTGATGATAGTACATGATCTTGTCTTAATCAGGTTTAACAAGAGTGATAGTTGACATGAGGGATATCTGATGATTAGGTTTGTCTTGATCAAGGTACACCATTACCTCTTACTTGGCTTATTATACAATATGCTTGTGTTATATGGTAGTAAAGACTTGGCATATGGTATTGATTGAAATGATTGTTCTTGTATGATATGTTGCTTGATTTTACATACTTATTACTATGAACACATCAAACATAATTTATTTTGTTCCATTATATGAAAGCACTAACTCTTTGGTAGTGTGCTTGGAAGTGACCTAACTCTTTGGTAGTGGTCACATTGTACATATGGAAGAACCAACTCTTTGGTAGTGTGCTTGGACCCAACTCTTTGGTAGTGGTCACATTGTACATATGATCCAACTCTTTGGTAGTGATCATAAAGGCCTTAATACATTCAAGCCCTTGGTGGTAAATGCATGGATATATAATGGAAAATAAGCGTAAAATATGTGTTCTCTTTTGTTAATGAATATCTTTGTGCAAGTATACGCTTTTCCTTATATTTCTTTATAACTTCCAAGTATTAGTTTTAGCTTATTGCCAAGATATGATGAGAGGTATATAAAAGACACGTAGGCGTACTCAGTACAATATTCATGAATATTGTGCCGACGTGTACCACATGTAATCTTTTGTTTAGGTTGTAGTTATGATTTTGAAGATCCGAGATAGTTGAGAGTTGTGTGGCGAGCTGATGTACAAGTGGACTTGTTGTCTTAAGATCCTATAGTTTAGTGGTAGTACATGTATATGTATAAGTTTGTTGTTCAATATGTAATATCAAATGATGTAACAATTCATGTTGTAATTATGTGTTGAATGGTGAACATGTGTGTATGGTTTTATTATTGTTCGTGTGATTGCGCTACTGATTATTTCCTTCTGACTCCCTTGATTTTTTTCTTCTTAGCCTAGTGTGTGGTGTTTAAATTGTGATTCTCACTGAGGTGAGGTTTCAATTTGGATGTCACACATCAGATTAAGTTTTAGAAAATTCGGAGACGTCACAACTAGGATCTAATGACTCCTATTAAAAATATAATAAGAGTAGACTCTGGATAAATTAGACCCACATCATAGTGATAATGTACATACACTAAGATGTTGAAACATATGGGAAAGATTAGAATAGCTAAGAATCAGTTGGAACTGATATCTAAGATCCAACTTTGGGGCCTCATATGAGAAACCCTTAATTGGGAATAAAGGACCATGACATAAGGTTCAGATTAAGATTAATGTTTAGTATTATATGAACTCAAAATATGAAATATGGAAAATATATGAGAAAAGTATGTAAGGGCCAATATAGTAAGAATCAATCGTGAGGAATGGATCATATAATCGAGTACAATGCTTTTATGTACTCCAAAGAAAAGGGAAAATAGAAGAAACAAGAGTTAAGTATAAAATAAGTACATAAAAGTGAAGAGTCTTCAGAAGAGTTAAAGTAAAGAGAATTAGATGAACATGAAAATCATAAGACTAGAATAACAAACTTAGTTGAAATAAAGAGAAATGTAGAAATGATGAGCTTGATTAAGGAATGAGGGTTATGATATAATTAAGAGCATGGAATGTATACCTTTATTATGAAGTTGTATACATTCATCCTTAATACGTTTGGATTCCAAGTCTCTATAGAACAACAAACTAGTTTCTAAATGAAGAACAAAAGTGTAGCTTAAATAATGAATAACTCATACAAAGATAGACTATATTCAGGAAGGAAAAAATTTATTGAAAGAGAAACTAAGTTTGACCTATGCATGAGCCGTTTGATTTAAAATGAAGGATATGTAATGTATTAAACATGAGGCGAAACTAGTAGAGAGATTATTGATTTAGAATTTCAGCTTCACATTAGTAGAAAGATAAAAAGAAATATGTGCAACATGGTATACATGATCATACACATGAATAAGCAGCATGAACATAAGAGAAAATTAGCAGTTAAAGATGACAGGTGGAAAAGTAGTACATGGTAGGAGGATTATGGAAAGTAAGGAAGGGTTTGAAACATTATGGAGTAATATTGATTATAAAAGAAAGAGGTTAGGAGATTCAAGGGAGTGCTAGTTAGTCAAGTATCCTTGTTGATAACTAATTAAACCTACATACAAGAAATGTATTAAGGGAATGTTTGAAGATAAGAATTCTAAGTCTCAGAATCATCTTCTCTTTCATATATTACTTAATGAGAGCAATGTGGGAATGAAGTGATAAGAAAATGAATCATATATGATGCATAACCACCATGGTAGAGACATCTAGTGAATGTAATAATGACACACAATATGATGATGAAACCCTATCAGGGTAAATTGAGAATGTAATTCATTGAATGACCAAGAGAAAGGAAATTTAGTTGATAAGATAAGGAAGACTTTAGTAAAACTTATGTGATCCGAAGTTTGAATTTCAAATTAAGGGAACAAAGTCACATCACAATAATGTCATGCTACTGATAAGGACCAAACCCTAGAATGTTTAGAGTTGTAGTAGTTCAAGGGATGTCACTAGTGATTTGACCTTGAATACTAGCATCTCTATAAAATAAGACCATGAGATTAGCACTATGAGAAGTAAACTAGCACTGATAGTAATCCAATGTTTAAAGGTAGCTAATCTGAAAGGTAGATAAACAATATGGAAATGATTCAGAGCAAAGGATAAGAAATAGATTTGAAATATAAGAGGTGTAATTTGAACAAAAGGAGAAGTGCAAAATAAAGTGTAATCTAAAAACAAATTCTTGCAGTGATGTCAAGAATGATGAATAATCTATTCTTACCTTGAACGTTTCAATGTTAGGATTATTCTATATGATCAAAATGAGAAGGATAAGTAACAAGAAGTAAGTAGTAATGAATGAGGTGAGAAATAAGAGAAAACAATGGCTTTCAGTTATACGTGAATTTGTTTTTAGAAGCATAATTTGTTGAAGGTATATTAAGGGATGTAAATTTGTTTTACGTATGATTTCAGTGTACATGTGCAAGTAATATGTTAATTAAAGGTGTCTAATAGTTATAGTCATTCATACCAGTAATCCATCTTAGTATTGTATAATTGTGGTATGGTGATATCAGTTGAATGATGATGGAACAAATGGAGGGTTACCCTGAATAAGGTAGTCTTACCTATTCACTCGTATGAATAGAAGGAATGATAACCATATTGTATCGATATGTAACCCTAATGAGGTATAGCTTGTTATACCTAGCTTTAATATAACTAAGTGATGGTAATTGGGTATGAATGGCCCTTGAATGACTAATACAATCATGGAGTACTATGTTACTATTTTTGAAACTCTAGTATGCTATAACCTGATGGTTACACCTTGAATTATGTGTGGGTTCATACTTGAGAATAGTATGGAATGTGATGATGATGCTTCACCTTATGCATCCATGATCCAATGGGGATGTTGTGAGTAAGGGTTTGGGTATAAGTGTTGAGTCATGTTGAACCTAACTCTAATACAAATAGATAAAGATAAGTAGTCATGTTTAACATTCTTATATGATAGAATGATGGTGTAATAACCTCCTTAATATGCTCATAATATTAATATGTTAATTGGTGTTTATCATAGCCACATGGTTAATACTTTCTTATGCTAAACATGTGCATTATGAATATGATGAGGGTTAATCATATCTAGATTCCTTGCATGTTGATGTACTAAAGGAATGTTCTTAATGTTAATATAACCCTGCTATGATTGTTTATGAATATCTCCTAGCTCATTAATGCAATATTGTGTTGATTCAGTGTATTATATGTAAGTGATGTTGTTGAACCTTGTTATAATGCATGGAAAGATAATGATGATCTTTCAAGGAATAGTATGACGGTCTTAATGACCTTTGGGCATGGTTGAGCCCTGAATGAGGTATAATCCTCTTATGTAGATAAGGGTTGATACCATGTGATATTGTGAAAGGGATTTATATCTTATGATAGTATGATGACTAGTGTGGTCTCAAGAATGGCAAGTGAATATTACCATGAGATGATGAGATGGGAAATTATGTTTCACATGTTTTATATCTTTTAAAAGTTGTAATTTGAAGAGGAACAAATGACTCAATGTTGAAAATAAAATTATATACCATTGTATTTGAAAGCTTAAAAGGAGAGAGATACCCTAGTAAATATTCTTTGGAGGAATCATGGTGTAGAAGAAGCTACCTGGGAGGTGGATATGGAGATGTTTAACAAGTGTCTTTTCCTCTTTTAGAAATTTCGAGATGACATTTTTATTAGAGGGGGAGAATTGTTACAACCAGTTCCTAACTTTGCTGGTAATCCAAGAGATTTAAGATAATCTTAATGCTTATAATGTTTTGTTAGTAATATTCTATGTTGTTATTTATCTTAACCTTAGTGACCTTAAATACTTATTTGGGGCAACTCATAATCATAACTTAAGCATACTATAAAGATTCGAGTTGGAGTTAATATGGTATTAACCCATACATGTATGCAAGAAGAGAGTTAATGATATTGGAGGAAATAAATAATAAATGATTTTTAATTTGATACTATTATGATAATAATATTGTAGGATTGTAGAGAATTCAATTAAGAATCTAACAAAAAAATAATGAATCAAATCGGAGTTAAAATGAGAGAGTTATTCCCTTTTTAGTAAACATATACAGAGCATCATGACCCGCGATGCTAGGACCGCGACCGACGTTGCTTCGACACTGCGACCATGACGTTGTGTCGATAACGCGACCCGTGATGCTAGGACCGCGACTGACACTGCGTCGACACCGCGACTGGGACCGATGCCGCCCAACACAACCAATCGTAAAATGATCATATCTCGAGCAATACTTATCTGTTTTCATCGAAATGAAGTGTGTTAGAACTGTGATTCAATCCTCTATCATCACAGACATCTTGCTCTGTGAGAGGGCGACCTGGAGGTCAATTTTTAGGGCGATTTTTGGGGAAGAACGTGAAGAACGGTAGAAATCCAAAAGGATTGTTATAGATTCGATTTGGTAAGTAGTTTTAACTGTGGATTCCTCCTTCTCTTCACTTCCACTACTACAGAAATGGATTATAACATCACTTTTAAAGGTGTCGGTTGTATAAATACACCGACACCTAAACAATAAAGTGTCGATTTATAAAATAAACCGACATCAATCTATGAAGGGCAACCAGACATGGGTATCGCTTTTATTCGGTGTCGGTTCCTTAATAAAAAACCGGCTCCTAAAATTAACTGTCAAATCTAAAATTTCCAGCGAAAAAAATTACCTCCAAAATTTAACATATGGCGTCGGTCATTAACTAATAAACAAATGACTAAATGTTATTCACGAAACAAAAATTGGGCACATTTTGATCGTCGGTTTGACAATAATGGCTGACGCCTATGGGTTTTCCCGTGTTGTTCGCGGGAAATTTTTCACACCCTTTGAGCGTCAGATTTGTAAAAAAACCAACGACAATGGTCATTAATCGAGAACAAATTTTTTAATCGGCATATGTAGATAGACGTCAGTTTTTTTCTAGTTAAAACCGACGACTATCATTGAGAATAGGTGTCGGTTTTTGTGTAGAACCAATACCTTTAGTTTTATGTGTCAGTTTTGTTTAATAACTGACACCGAATGTTAAATTAATAGCGCGCGAGCGAGCCCGACTCTTCCCCTTTCTCTGTTTCATTGCAATCTGCTTAGGGTCTGGTGATTTCGGTGAGCAAGCAGACTCCCTCCGCACCTCCGCCCACCACCGCCGTTCTCCTTGCTCGCCGCTGCCGCCGCAATTCCCACTATGATCACCGGCTATGACTGCTCACTGGTGCCCTAGCTTCTCCCTCTTCCTTGCTTGCTCGTCGGCCACCTGCTGCTCGCCGGCTGCCCGCTCGACTGCCTGCCGGCTCCCTGCTCGCCTGACTTTTGACCACCGCCTGCCTGCTCGCCCCCTGCCTGCTTGCCTGCCCTCCATCTCGCCCTCTCTCCCTACTTACGCCCGGCTGGGCTCAAACAGAGGTAAACATCCCCAAAAAACCCTATTTTATTACACTGTTTGATCTTAAATCACATAGACTTAATCAACATTGCTATTTGTATGATCTTAGTGATTAAAATCACTCTTTCCTGGTACCTCAGTAACTAATGTTCCCTTGAGATGAGTTTTAATTGAGCTAGCTTGCTTACTTTCCTTGTAATGTATCTTTTATGTGCTATGACCCACTAGTCACCTTTAGAGTATTAAAATGATGCAACTTGTACACTTGTTAAGTTTGAATCTATAAATCCCATGAAATGATATCACCCCAAAAAATCAGTAGTCACTATTATGTCTTGTATACTCTAGAATCAAGATCTAATACTTTTATGCTATTTTAACACCATGAGACCTGTTTTGCTCATTCTAGTGGATTATTATGACCTATGATGACCTAACATGAAACCATGCTCTTAATGATATGATTTTGTTGGCCTAGAAACCCATCCAAGATTTACTCATTAGGAGTAAATCTTGGATAGTCCCCGATTTGGGATTGTTCTTGAACACCTAATCTCACTTAGGATGTAAGTGTATAATGTGTATTGGGTTTTCGAGAAACTTTTGGTAGCATTTCCTTGTTTGTTCTCTAAGTACATATGTACTTGGAGAACAGTGGGGAAATACTGCCGAAATTTTCTTGAAAACCCAATACACATTATACGCATACTAGTGAGATTAGGTGTTCAAGAATGGGATAGGTGGTACACATTTATTATATATAATAATGACATCACATGTATAAAACCCTAAAGTTTTAACCATAAACTCTAATCTGTTTACCCTAGACCCTAATCTTGTTGTAATATATACTTATTTTCTCTTTGATCATAGAATGGATAGATCATGGATGTCCATTCACAATCGATGCACCCTAGAGTTTATTTCTGGTGTTGATCAGTTTATTAGATTTGTCGAGGAACATAGGAAACAACCTGGGGATAGGTTATACTGTCCATGTAGGCATTGCGGTAACAACTTGAAAGTCAGTACTGGTGATGAAATCATAAGTAATGTCATGTGCAACGGGATTGTACAAGGCTATACAGAATGGAACTGGCATGGAGAGATTTCAAAACCGAAACCAGTGGATGTCGATAGCAGTGCTTGTGTGGAAGAAGAAATTGCCTTCGATGATGTAGATGTGAACGAATCATTTCCAGTAGACATCATTGATGCGATGCTGGATAGTTGTGGGGTAGAGCACACCAAAACTGATCCACCTCCCATGTTTAGAAACATTGTGCATGATGTTGAGATACCATTATACACGGGTTGTAAGTTTACGATGCTTAGCGTTGTGTTGAGATTGTATAAACTGAAAGCTAACAATCGATGGAGCGACAAAAGCTTCACGTCATTGTTGTCTTTGTTGAAAGAAATTCTTCCTGAAGGAAACGAGCTGCCGATCTCAACATACCGGTTAAAGAAATTTTTGTGTCCAATGGGAATGGAGGCCAAGAAGATGCACGCATGCCCGAATGATTGTGTATTATTTCAAAAGGACTATGTGGATTTGAAAGATTGTCCGAAATGTGGTGCGTCAAGGTATAAATTGACAACTTTGGGGGAGTCCAAAACTGGTTCTCTAGCCAAGGTGATGTGGTATCTACCTATAATACCACGGTTTCAACACTTGTTTTCCAATCCTATAGATGCGAAGAATTTGAGGTGGCATGGAGATGTTAAGAAAAATAATGATGGGATCGTACGACATGCGTCTGATTCCCCACAGTGGAAGAAGATTGATTTATTGTACCTTGAATTCAGTGAAGAATACAAGAATCTAAGACTTGGGCTTTGTACATATGGGATGAATCCGTACGGGACATTGAGCAGCCAACATAGCACTTGGCCAGTTATGCTTGTTATATACAATCTTCCTCCCTGGTTGTATATGAAAAATAAGTATGTTATGTTGCCGTCTTTGCTATCGGGCCCTAAACAACCTGGAAATGGTATCGACGTTTATCTTGAACCTATGATTGATGACTTGAAGAAGCTCTGGGGTGAAGGTGTGATGACCTATGATGCTTCACGAAGAGAGACATTTTGTTTGCACGCTATGTTGTTTTGCACTGTGAATGACTTTCCAGCATATGGGAATTTTTCTGGATATAGTGTCAAAGGATCTAAAGTGTGTCCTATATGTGAAGAGAACACCGATTCAATATGACTAAAACATGGCGGCAAGACTGTATATCTTGCTCATCGAAGGTTTCTTCCAAAATTTCATCTGTATCGTAGGTTGCACAAAGCATTCAATGGACGGAATGAGGAACGTAGTACACCTAAACCTATATCAGAGGAGGATGTTTATGAAAGAGTGAAAGACATTGCCAATGAATTTGGTAAGAGATCACAATGTACGATGACCACAAGGACTGACAAGTCTTTATTCAAGAAGAAGTCAATATTTTGGGATCTTCCTTATTGGAGTTCTTTGACAGTCAGGCATTGTATCAATGTCATGCATGTTGAGAAAAATGTATGTGATAGCGTCATCGGTACTCTGTTGAATATACCAGGTAAGACTAAAGATGGGATAAAATCCAGAATGGACCTACATGAAATGGGAATAAGGACAGAATTAACAGAAGTAATTAGTAGTGATCGGAGAACATACTTACCTCTCGCTTATTACACGTTGTCTAGAAAGGAGAAGAAAGCATTTTGTGAATGCTTGGTAAATGTTAAGGTGCCACAGGGTTACTCATCCAACATCTATACATTGGTATCAATGAAAGATCTGAAGTTGATAGGTCTTAAATCTCATGATTATCACACTCTAATGCAACAAATATTGCCTGTGGCAATTAGATCTATATTGTTGAAGCATGTAAGGTTTGCAATCACCAGACTTTATTTCTTTTTCAACAGTCTGTGCAGCAAAGTTATTGACCCTGATACTCTCGATAATTTGTAAAGAGAATTGGTTGTTACCCTATGTCAGCTTGAGATGTATTTTCCTCCGTCGTTCTTTGATATCGTGGTACATATTGTTGTCCACTTGACTAGGGAAGTGAAAATGTTGGGACCAGTTTTCTTACATTAGATGTATCCCTTTGAACAATACATGAGTATTTTTAAAGGTGATGTTCGAAACTGTTATCGGCCTGAAGGGAGTATTATTGAGGGTTATGTGGCGAGAGAGGTTATGGATTTTGGCAATGACTTTCTGAGTGGTAATGACGCTCCCGTGAATGACAAGAATATTGAGGAGCATTTTGGCAAAGGAGTTTTGGGATCACGGGTGAAAGTAATCAGCCGTGAGTAGTTGGAGCAAGGTCACTTGTATATTTTACACAACATGGACAAAGTGAGTGTTTATATCGAGGAACATACCAATTTCATCAAGAGACAATATCCTCAAGCCAATACAATGTGGCTTGCTAGTGAGCATAACAAGACATTTATTAAGTGGTCTGAAGATAAAGTCTTACATCAACTATCTCAAACACCAGAAAATCTTACTGAAACCATCAAATGCCTCGCCTTTAAACCAAAATTGAATGTTATGTCTTATGAAGGGTTTGACATAAATGGTTTCTCATATTACACAAAGCGTCACGATGATAAGAGTGTCGTCCAAAACAGCGGGGTCACCCTTCAAGCGTCTTCATTGTTTTTTGCAAGTGCAAAGGATAAAAGTCCACGTGAAGCTAAAATGTCATATTACGGTGTCATTGAAGACATATGGGAGTTTGACTATGTAGATTTTAGAATTCCGCTCTTTAAATGTAATTGGGTTGACAACAACAAAGGAGTTATAGTGGATGAATTGGGTTTCACGTTAGTGAACTTTGAAAAGATTGGAAAGAAGGGTGAACCATTCATATTGGCATCACAGGCAAAACAAGTATTTTTTATCGATGATCCTGCAAATGATAAATGGCCGGTTGTTCTTCATGGTAAAAGACAGTTCATTGAAGATCCTATAGATGAAGAAGAGTACTATGATAAGTATGATGACTCCAGTCCATTCTCAATTGGGTTGCCAACACCACCAAACATTGAAGCTAGGGATCACAATGACTTGTATGTTCACGGGGATCATAATGAAGGATTGTTAATTGATAAAAGATCACAATATTAGAGGCATGGATGTTTATATTTTTATTATGTTTTATTTTTCTGAATGTGAACTTTACAATGTGAATGTGGACTTTACAATGTGAATTACTTTACAATGTGAATGTGAACTTTACAATGTGAATGTGAACTTTACAATGTGAATTACTTTACAAAGTGAATGTGTACTTTACAATGTGAACTTTACAATTAGTGTTACTTTATAATGTGAAATTTATAATTTGAATGTGAACTTTCAGATGGCTGAGCATTCCCATGATGACCATACTGATGATCACCGTGAGGGTGAGGATGTGCTTGCACTGCCTGACAATGTAAGTTTTAAGAATATATATGTGAGGTTTCTATCTATATGTTCATTTATTGCTATATTATGTAAGTGTGTTTTTTATCAAATTTTAGGTTGGTGATGTACCCCCTGAAGAAATTACAGCACTTGATGAGCAGCAAAAGAAAATTGAGAAAGTGAGGGGCATCACAATGATGAACAAGTTAATACATCAAAGGGGCAATGGACCCAAATTAGTTGTGGGTTTCGATCAGGTACGAAATCCATATGGAGTGAACCACAACTCATTTGTTTCATATCCATATGGAGTGAACCGCAACTCATTTGTTTCATATCTTGGGGTTCTTACTCGCAGCCATTGCAGTCCTATCCTAGAATCATGGCATAAAGTTCCTAAGGGGAAGAAAGACCACATATGGAAGGAACTATGTGTGAGTTATTATTATTTGTAATTCTATTTGTGTAGATTACTAATTTTTAGGATACTAGTTAATAGCAATTCTATTTAATTTGCAGAGAATATTTGATCTGGATGAAAAGTTGCATCGTAAATGTGTGATGCAACGTTGTGGGAGGGTCCTAAGGAACTATAGGACCAATCTCACCCGAGATTACATACGCAATGCAGAGAATAGGTTCTTGATTGATTCCAATTCTAGACATTGATCAGTATTTCACTAACTCTACACTAATAATTTTTGTTTGTATTCTCTTTGAAAAATAAATATAGGAAGAAGGAAGCCACACAACAATGGAACTACTTGGATCCCAAAGAATGGGAGGAGTTTGTTACCCAAAGAAAAGCAAATGAATTCAAGGTATTAAGCGCCACTCCCAATTTAATTAATATACATTTTTATGTATTCACCTATTCAAGATTAACCTTTAGTGTTACTAACCAAATCAATGTGCTAACTAACTAGGCTATCAGCGATGCTCAACGAGCAAGGCGTGCACTAAATGTGCACGACCACACAATGGGTCCAAGAGGATATTCAGGCATTCGCCAAAGACTATAGGCTGAGTCTACTCAACCTACTGCTACTCAGGAGACTGTAGAGTCCTCTACTGGTGCTCCCGCACCTCTGCGTCGTCATGTTATGTGGATAGCTGGGAGGCAAAACAAGAAGGGATAGATACCGAATTCTGCAACCGCTGAGGCAGCTACAAAAATGGTAAAAATCAACTCTTAGAGCAATCTATCGATATTAGTTATTGTTATGTTTACTTACGAATTTGTGTTGATGGTGATTAGCAGGAACTGCACGAGCAGAGGAAGGAAGGCAAGTTCATCCCTCAGGGCACAAGGGATGAACTGACAGTTTCTCTGGGTAACCTAGAGCATCCTGAATGTGTAAGGGGTGCAGGCGCTGGTGTGGACATCAAAGCGTTCTTTAGGCCATCCCAGCGCAAACATGTCCCAAAAGCGGGACTTTCACAAGCTGAGGTAACTTATTCTTATTTTAGAACGTTATTGCGAAAGGGAATTCAATAATCAGAAACTAGCATTTCTTTTATCCATGTATAGGTAGATTCCTTAATTGATAGGAGAGTCGAGGAAGTAGTTGATAAAAGACTCCAGGAAGTAATTAACAAGTGGCAGGCGTCTCAGACTATCACTCAGACAGTACCTGTGGCAGACCTCTCTTTTCCTACTGCTTGTACTGTAGAGGTTGGGAGTAATCCTATAGACCCACAACCTAGCACGTCCTCTGTAAGTATTTTTATGGCATATATAATAGCTAGTCTGTTCAAGATGATATGTTTGTGTATATATGCATATAACATTCTTTACGTAATTTTGTAGGGGTTGAAGCCATGCTGACTACAAAGTGAAGGATATATCGTTGCAGAGGCATTGGCTTACCCACCCCTTAAAGGGTGCATGTTTCATGGGAGTCCAGTACCAGATGGCATGGTACGTGTGAGCTTGATACATATACTCGCTAGCTGGATGAATCTTGCACTACCTCATGCACACCTAGATGCTGAAACACTTGGTGAGGCAGTAGGCGGAGTGATACTGTGGCCTGAAGCAAATGTCCTCTATACTGATATTGTATGATAAATTATCATTACTTTAATTTGTTAGTGTGTGTATATATATGAGTCAATTGATATGAAATTATATATACAGGTCAAAAAGATGAGACCCGCTACATCTCAGCCTCCACCTCCTCGACTACCAAGTTGGCTTCTAGGAGACCTACATGCCTCGATAGGTCCTAATTGTAGGAGTGTGGCAGTATGGATTGGTGAACATAATCCAAATTGCCCTATAAATGTTACTATTCCGGATAATGCTGCAAGTAAATCATATGATAACAATCTATTTATACAAGTTTAACATACGTATTAATGCATACGTAATAGAAGTTCTGGATACATATTAATGCAGGTCAAACATTCGGAAACAACATATTTATACAAGATATTTTGGAGTTGTTTAGTTATGAATGGATGAAAACATCTATGATAGAGTTGTGGATATGGTGAGATTAATGCATATGGAAATCTGGTTTATACATCCATATACCTTGTTTTATATACGGCAATCTGGTTTCTTATATATTAATGCATACGTAATACATGTTTTGCAGCCACTTACATAAGACATGTACAGATATTGGGTTTTCCCATGTGGGATTTTTGGTTCCATCTTTGATTAGTCTTGTAGATATAGACCCGTATTCAGTTACTTCATACTGTTGTGATGCTTTTCAATATTTTGGTAAAAATAATAAGACGGTGATAATAGCTCCATTCAATGTCGAGTAAGTTTACTTTGCTTGTAATTTGGACTTAAGCAAATTACATTTTTATTGCGGATATTGAATTATTAATTTTCTACTTTCTTACTTGTAGTGCTAAGCATTGGGAGTTATTAGTTATTGTCCCCAAGACATTCATCGTCTATTATCTAGATCCTGCGGGGAGTGATTTGGATGTATTATATGGACATGCAATTAAAAGGACATTATTCTCGTGAGAAATATGTTATGTTTTCATATCTGTTAACATATGTTACTGCATTACTATTTAATTGTGCAATTTAATGTGTTACATTAACATATATAGGGCTTTACAAGAGTACAAAAAAGCTGGAGGAAAGGTCCCCAGGAAAAAAAATCTGACACTCATTTGGGAGAATGTGAAAGTAATTTCCTGACTCCAATATATATATTATTTATGTGAACTGTGCTTATTTGTATTTTTGAATATTTTGTATGTTTCAATTTATAGTGTGCTACACAAGACAATGGCTGGGCATGTGCCTACTATGTGATGTGATTTATGGACCTAATCATCAAACATGATGTATTGGAAATCGATAACATACAACATGTATTATACATAGTCTCGTTAGATAATATGAAATATATGAATCTTATTATATATTATTATAATTATGTATATACGTCATTCTCTTTGTAGGTCTTTAAAACTGAGGACTTCAACACAGGTGCAAAGCGTTTAGATGTACATGCTCCCTATACGAGAGATGAATTAGATGTTGTAAGAGAAGATTGGGCAAAAGCCCTACAAAGAGTGGGTATTTTTCAATATGATTTTGCTGACAATGATGACAATAATGACAATGATGAATAAAGAATAACTTTGTTCTCATAATTAATTTTGTGTGAATGTGAATGAATTTTTATGAATTGTCATATGTGTGTGAAAATCATCAATACATGAATGTTTCTACATGTGTCTGAATGTGAAAAGAGATGAAATAAATGAAACTGCAGGTTGCTACTGGTTTCTACATGCATGTGATGAAAAAATAATATGAATTAAATGTTCTTATACATGAGCATGAATCACATATATATAATATTGTCCATCATGTTAATTTTGTAGGTTTGTGGCATGTTGTTGGCTTATATCAATGGATGTCGTAAAACATGCAGTTCATAACTGAACTACAGGTTTCTCATCTTGTGACCAACCACAGTAGGTCTGCAGACTGACAGAAAAAAAAATCAAAACATAGGCATCGGTTATTTGAACAAAACCGACACCTATGTTATAGGGCGGCGATTTTTCACCTAAAACTGACGTCTATGTGACCAGGTACCATGGCCGTGTTGGGAATCACGGCCGTGGTGGCAGGCAGGGGATATGGCGTCAGTTATTATCACAAAACCGACGTCAGAGAAACCGACACCTATAATCCCTTTGCTGGCGTGTTTTTGGTGGCGGGAAGAGTTTTGGCGGCGGTTGTTTAGTAAACAACTGACGCCTATAGTCCCTTTGTTGGCACATTTTCGGTGGCGGGAAGAGTTTGGGCGTCAGTTTTTAGTAAACAACTGATGCATATAGTCCCTTTGCTAGTGCATCTTCAGTGGCAAAAAATGTTTTGGCGTCGGTTGGGATCCGACGCCGAAGGTGTCCCCCTTTAGCGGCGCCCACTTGGGTGTCGCTTTGAAACCGACACTAAAGAGCTTACATAACCGACGCTAAAAGGCTTTTATGTAGTAGTGTTCCCCTTGATTGGAACCCTTGATCCAGAGATTTTGAGGTTTGGTTTAACCTATGATCTTCATCTTCTACCTTTAGCAGACCTCATTTAGGGCTAAAAGGAAGAAGAAATATTAGATTTTGATAGAGTCTTGCAATGGATTCGATATCTTCAGAGATGGGATATGTTTTTAAGGTGTTTTCACACCTTAGGATGAGTGGGTACTTTCTTTAAATATTAGATTACATGAAAATGAGTTAAATAATCATTAATTTTCAATTGCTTAGTATGCATGAACAAACCATACATGGTCTTTTTTATCTTGCCTTTGCAAGTTGATATGAAATGGATGATTGATCTGTTATGATGAATTTTAGACGATGAAATCATATTGTAAATGAGTACAATCCATATAAATGATAATTCTTAAAGTGTTTGCAGAGGTTATAAAAGTAAACTAAAAGTTAGGGTATTTGGCTATGACTCAAATTGTTGTATAATTGAATAAAGAGGTTTGTCTAGTTGAATCTCCTTGCTTACAAATGGTTGTTTTATTTGTATGTGTATTACATATTTGTCAGATAAGATCTTGCATTTCATATGGCATGGAAACCCTAGTTCAGTTTATTATAGGGTTTCATATATATATTCAATTATGTGAACTATTAAGAGCAATTCTTATTGAATGATGTTATGATGTATTCAATCGTTATACGAGCTATGTGATAAGTGAATGAGGTAAATGAAACCCTAATGATAGGGTGTTCAGTGAAACAAGTATTGTGATTTCAATGTTTCTCAGCTTGAGATGTGGTGATGCTTAACAGTTCAGTTGTGGTATATGTTATCAGATGGTTTATGGAATGAACGGTTTACAAAGTTGAACAAAGATACATTTATGTGATGATTGAATTGTGAATTTAAAGAGTGAATTAGATATGTAGATGCCCTGAACACTGTAGAATCCTCACAAGATGATGCATGCACTATGAGGAGGAAACAGTTTCCCGACTAGAGGTAGTCCAGATCAAGGTAAGCCAGAGCGCACCAGTAGGGTGTGGGGGTCTTGACCAGTAGGGAAGAGTCCTTACATTTGTGTGGTACCCAACACGAACTGGGTATGTCGGTGGTACCTGTGTTACATGTTGAGTGATCAGTGGTTAGTAGGTCCATTGATGAACAATAAGCCTAAGGGCTTTGACTCACCACCTGAGTACCCAAGTTGAGAGGTGGACTCTGAGATATCCGACCTCTCTTATTAGCTGCCGAAAGGCAGACATGCCGAGGCCCTCTACAAATGGGGTCTTACTCAAGAGATAGGCTTAGGAACCCGGACATGCTTCTAAGCCTTGTACAGTGAGATCGTAGCTTGTTTTGATTCTTTCACATGTTGTGGTACACCTCATGTGGGTTCAGGGCATAACAAGATGAATGAGAGGCTAAATAAGTATGTGCAGTTATTGAATTATTCTTTTTATGTTTCTGAGTTATTAGTTTTCTTTATGATCAATCAAGCATGTTCATATATTGATTCATTTTTGTAGATATCTAGAGTATCCTGCCATATTTATGATTGTCAATGATTAGACTCTTTGAAGCTTACTGTTGTTATAATTGATATCAGTTGCTCAACAATATATATTTAATTATATAAGTGCTTTAAACTATTTCTTTGAAGTACTCATTCACTGAGCGAGTAGGATCACCCCTCTACTCACAATTTTTAGGGATAACTCATGGACTTGAAGAAGGTCAAAGCATCAGAGTAGATCTACCACATGAGTTAAGTATGAGATTAGAGTTAAGTATGAGATTAGTTAAGTTCAGTCGGTCTCTATCACTCTAGGTCCTTGTATAGATGTGAGAGAGTTCAAAATGATTTTTGTATCTTTGTTTCCTTAATAAGAGATAATGTATCTGATTAGCATGTCGTATGTACATGGAAGTGTGAGAAGCAGAATGAATGTATGGATGTGTATCCTTAATGTTGAGATCTTATTAGAGTGATCAAAGTTTCATTCTCTTGTAAAGTTTGTTAATGTGATTGAATGCGAGAAAACAAAGAGTTGGAAATAAAAGGAAAAAAATCAGGAGTGAACTTTGTATTAAGCATAATTCTCAAACTCACGCCCACATCTCATGATTAGTGGTAATCATGGGATGCGGGCATGACAACTAGGGTGGGATGTTTCCATTGATTTTGGAGCTCAAAAATCATGATATTGAAAGTATGATGTTGTCTTGAAATTGTTGAAATATGAAATCTCAAATCATGGATGTATAACCCCACCTAGGCCAATGTAGAATCTAGGACCATAAGATATTGGGATTGAAAGAATCCTTGTACACTTGATTCAAGGACTCTATTTATTTGACCTAAGATATGATCTCTCCAAATTTGTGATCAATAAGATTCTTTCCATATTTGTGGCTCATATGATGACTTTGAACAATATATGCATTGACCTTGATACTCGATTGCTCATTGATGAAATGATGTTAGTACCAAGTTGGTTATGATATGGAACATAGAATCCCAATTATGATTATTCAACTATTTGAACTTTGAGGACATTATTTTGATTATATAATTTAGAATGTTCTAGTATTTGAGGATATGATCTGGATTTAGATAGTCCCAATTTTGAGGATGTTTTTGAATTTAGGGACAAAATTCATTTTTAAGGAGGGAAGGACATGACAAAGTGAAATTTTGCATAAATATGAGCTAATTCCAATTTCACCCTACTTTTGTTCACTCATTAACTCAAATTATTTTTCTTGGATTCTAAATCAAGTTTGTTACTCAAATTTGAAAAAAGGTGATCAATGTAAATTTTGTACACTTTATGACACCACAAACTAGACTCATTCATCACTTTGTCTAAAGAATCAAACTAGTCAATCAAACTTCGCCTTTTGGTTCTCAAAATTTTTTTAGATATTCTCCACATTTTGGTGAATCAATGATCCAAATTTCACTCAAATTGGACGTTCCTACTAATTTCTAGGAATTTTGGAAGTTATACGCTAAAAACCCTTTTGTTTGCCTTTTTCTGGCCTTTTCCAGGTCAGCAATTTGCGGCCTAAGGTAGGAGATGGACCTCGGCCCTTGGATCAGCCATCCATGGATTGCGGCCCCGATCCTGTGGTTAGGAGGTCATCCCCTACCTCCCACAATCAGTGGAGAGGGGGACCAAATGATCAAAGTGCTTTTGGCTCAGTTTTGACCCCATTTTGAAAATCAAGCAAACTAGAATGTTTTCCCCGCTAATCTGAACTTTCCTAACCCCTTAATCCCCCTCGAATCATCTTTTTTAAAGAGAAAACAAGAGCTTCCCTCTTGGCCACTGCCATGAGGCTTGTACCCCCGTCGAAACCCTAAAAGATGACCCTGATACCCTATAAAAACCTACCCCTAACTTCATTTCGGCCTAGCAAGCCCGAACGGCCCCTTTTCCTCCACCCTATCATCTTCTTGCTTGAATACCCCTTTCCTCCGATCACCTGCTGATTTAGTAGCACTACTGCACAGCCCAATTGGGCATTCTTGCTCCTCACCCTCTCACCTCAATTTGCCTCCGCCATTCACTTTGTGAGGTCGTGACAGATCTGGACGACGCCCTCGTTGCCCTCCATCGGCCCCCCAACTCCCTTCTCCTCTAGTGTTGGTGAGCCTCCTCCACTGTGGCTTTGCACTACTTGCAAGTCTACTTGAGCGGGAGAAACAATCTCATGAATTGCCGGTCCAAGAAATAACCTGCTGGTCTAGAGGAACAAATGAACTAAGGATTGAACCAACTAATCAGATATTGAACCGGCCGATAAACTGGGCTGATTATCCACTGAACCAATGAGCCAAAACACTCACGTGGTTAGATCCTGACCATCCATTGTGAATCGAACAACCATCCTTTTTTGTAATTAAGGTATTTTTGCTCCCTCTTTGACAAATAATCATTTAAATACTCAAATCTTGATTAAATCATAAAAATTGCATCATAACTCCAAAATTTACAAATAAATAGTCAACCTTGATCAAAAAAATCCAATGAATCATTTAAACAAACTTTTGACACTTTATTACAAATTATGCATATTGATATATCTAAATCATAATCTATTGTTTATTCAATTTGTCAAATGATTATATTTTAGTGATTAATCTCTTGAAGCCCTGATATTTGACTATAATGATTTTTAGGAAACCAAAAATGACTAAATATGAGTTTAGATTTGATCTTGTAACTCATCTCCCCTAGAATGTGAATCATGCATATTGAAATAAGGATTAACCTTAATAATGTGATGATGGATCTAAATCTTGTGTAACCCTTAATCATGTGTATGATTCATGACTCTACTTTAATCAAAATGATCTTGTATTCCAATTATGTTAGTTATCATGATGATAATCTAGAAATGTGGTGATGACTTATAAAATGATCATAAAGTTAGGGTTAACACATATGATCCTAGAAAACCTAGGTAAGTCATTCACACCCAAAAATATAGGACACTTGAATAATGTTGGACATATTGAAATATTTCTTGATTATAAGTGGATGAACTAACACTAAGGTTGACATAGGAAAGTGTAACCCTAATATTGAATATTGAAACATGATCATCAAATATCATGATCTTGACCCTTGATCCAAACATTGTGATTTAGGATCTGACTCGAAGGTTGACCTATTTTTTTATGAGTACTCTAAGTATTTGATGAAAGGTACGCTATTATATATCCTCCTTGGTTGTATTGAAGATACTTTTTATATATCTCTTAATTGTATACTTGTCTATATAACTTGATTGAGCTATTGTTCCCTATGATTAGTCTTCCATTTGTCCCTATATTATATTTTGAGAAAAATATGAGAACATAAGTGATATTGCCCATTATGATTGCCCGTATATTGATGATGATGATGATGTTGATACTGTTGATAATGTTGATATTGAGTGCAAGAGACCTCCTCATTCAGAGGAGGGAACTTGTACATTGTCCTCCTACCTCATATGAGAAGAAGGAGCATGGTGACCTCCTCCATCGCGTTGGGGTGACAGAGTCACACAAAATATATAAGCATGCTTCTCGATTACAACATAATGGGAACTCATAATAAAAATCGAATTGTTTGAAATAAACATCTTGTCGAATAAATGTTGGATTTGGAAAAATTGCTTGTTATACTTTTTAAATATAAGTCCTTCCAAGTATACTCTTTTTCTATAAATTGTTTTTCTTGATTTTTATAACATACCGTGCAATTGCATGATTGTGTCTCGATTTTCTTAATTTTAGGCAAAACAAATGGAACACTGACTAGATCGCTTCTGCATACGACATACTCTGATGACAAAGATAGATCTGCAATATCTCCAGTTATTGGTTAGTTTGTTCTTTAAATCTCATGGTTTTCAGTTATTATTTCTTATTGTATATGCCAGTGTGTGAGATCCTAGTGGGACACTCATGGATGGGCGCTTTAATCCTTTTACTACTGTCTAGGTAGTAGAATTGGGATTGGGGTAAGAATGGTTCCATGACATGAAGCATTAAGACCAAGAGTATAGAGATAATATTTTTTAAGAGAATACTTATTCAAATGGATGCAAGTATATACATGTTGGGAGAGCCTTAATGGCTACTCCCTACCCAAGATATGTGTTTAGCCATCCATGTTCATGAGAAACATTATGGATTTACAAGTATCCATGGACATAAAGTACTAACAAAGAAAAGGGATGGAAAAATGAAAGGGGGGAGGAGTGATAAAAATAGGGGAAGCTAGGAGGTACACCAACTATGACCAAGAGATGGCCACAAACGAGGGTTAGGATCTCCTTACAGAGCTCGACGCGGAGGCAATGAAGACTTTCTCTCCTTCCTCCTTTTGTTGAGGGAGTACTTAGAACTGGTTGATGTCAGGTGAAGCGGTAGCAAACCTCATTAGACTTTCGTCCTTCTTATTTACCAATCAATGGTGGTGGAAGTAGTCGATGGTGAGCTTCATCTCCAACAACACTTTGACATTCTTCTGTATGTGCGACCCCCTACAACGTTCATGGGGGTCTCATATTTATAGGCCCCTAGGTCCTCTGCTCAAAGTGGACAGAGGGGTCCTTTACTTGTGCCCCGAGTACTCAAAATATCCACCTTGGGTCACGTGCCTAATAGTCTCGAATGACTGATCTTGTTAATATCTCCATCAGTTCTTAGTTTGTCAAGCTGTGACTATTAAGTCAGGTCTTCGGTTGACATTACCAAGATAGCCATCGGTTGCTCACTGGCATACAACAGTGGTGTCATCATTTGATGGGTCTACATTATCATCTTCTGGGTTACGGTGGCAACATTTGATGGTCACGCATGCTTGTCGTCGATTGATGTGTTTGTGTGACCATCGCCTAAGGTGTCTAGTGACCACTGCCTAAGGTATGATGGCAACATCTGATGGTCACGGAGGCTTGCCATCGAGTGTCGAAAAATGGTTGCACATACTATCCTTTGGTAGTGATTCGGTGGTCATGTTGTTGATTGCTCCATGGTGTCCATCAGTTGTGAGAATAGATGGAGTTCATGCTCCTCCAATTATCTGTATGAGATTCCTTTGTTATCTTCGAGTAGATATAGAAGAAGTATTTGTGTGAAAATTGAAGGGAAGTGAGTATGAATTCGTGTGATGAGAGGGAATAAGAGGTAAGTTAAGGCATATATCCACAAAATTGGATGGTATCATCCAACTCACAAAATCCAAGGATATACAAAGTTTCATATTTCTCTCTTCTGGGATACCATTCTGGTCAACAAGTTTCTACACAGTTAAGTCTTTGATATCATCAATAATCAGAGTAGTGCACATATCTTTAAGTTTACCACAACTCGGGATCCAATCATCTTGCCAAACTAAAGTGTCGTCTTCACTATTGACATCTCTACTGCAATTTTCATTCAAGAACATAGTACTTGTGTACATGGCTCTCTAGAACAAAGTGGAGTGGGCACTTTTTTTCCCCTTGGTACTTCTTTATTTGTTGTTTGTACCCTCCATTTGACAAGGCTTTCCTACATGTTTCAATGTTTCAAGCATTACATGATTCTCTAGAAGAAAGTGGAATGGGCACCTTTTTGCCCCTTGAAACTTCTATATTTGTCGTTTGTATTGTCCATTTGACAGGGCTTTCCTACATGTTTCAATGTCCCATGTATTCTTCCTAATCATTGACATACTTCAAACCTATCATAGATTTGATATCAAGACCTCCTCTTGTATAGTTAACTTTGTTCCAACCTATATCGGAGATAGGATTATCTTTGTGCCCACCACCCCAAATAAACTTTTGAATCATTTTATCAATGTTATCACATAGAGTTATAGGTATCAAGGTAGTATACATCGTATACGTAGGAACTGTAGTGAGAATAGATTTTGCAAGGCAGGTCGTCCCATTAAAGAAAAGAGTTCTAGCAGACCACACTATGAGGAATGGGAACCCCCAAATAAATCCCTAACTCCATAGATTTCATGATATCAGTCATGTTGGAGATGCTCATTCTGACTTGAACATCCACAATTTTAGAGAAGAATCCTTGTGTAGAAGCATGAAGGAACGTTCATTGTTTCATTTATCTTATCATGATAACATTTTATACACAATGAAATTAAATCTTATTATATTTATTTGTGAAAATAGAGGCTACTACATTACTAAGTCTCTAACATATTTGGTGTATCACTATTGCAGTATTTTTGTGTAACATATCTCAATCTATCTTTGTGGTATTCCGCGTCTAGTTAGCTCGGCAGGACACATTGAAGATCTCACATTTATTGTCATATTATGTAGACAACTCACTTTTTTATTACCATTATCTTTGTAGTTGTTTTACTAGAATGTATGCGACAGCTAACATATATATCCACGTGATAATGACTTTACCTACCTCTAACTATTTGGACAAGTGGACCCCTACCTCTTGCTGCCATCTTTGGTCAAATGTGGGTGGCCTTCCTAATGGTCGCTCTCCGCACACCCCGTGGTCTGACCACACACAACATCATATATTTTATAAATTAAATGACTCATAAAATATCTAATGAAAAAGTTTAGTATCAAGATGATGTTTAAATATTAATTCATACAAACTTTAAATTATATAGTATTCAAGTGCTTCTAAATTTCATTAACAAAGTTCTAAATGATATATGATTTACTTATTCTCATTGACATAACAACGATTCATTGAAACACGGATCTTCGAATCACATGTAGTATCATGTGCCTGATACGTCTATTCAATATGTTTTACTTATTCTCATTAGATAATAACGCGAACTCGGGTAAACATGATCGGTTTGGACCTGTATACCACATAATAATATTAGTAGGACGTCGAATCATATACAGGATCAAACAATTTGAATATTGTATTCTTTGAATGACAAACTTTGTGTTTTGTCATACAACAAAGGATTACAGCCTCATTTGTAGTTTGTGTCTCTGTGAAGACATTTGTGTGAATGTTAATTTTTTCAAATTTTTAACGTTCTCAATTTTTGTAATTAATGGAATAATGAATATGAATTTTTAGTATTAATAAAAAGTAATTAAATATCATTTCCTTACTTAAGTATGTTTATTTAGTATCATTTCCTTACTTATGTTTATTTAGTATTTTCATGATTGTTAAAAAAGTCCTTTTTGGGAGTAATTGTTAAGACATTGATTGCACTCAACGTTTATGTGGCTAAGCCATGGGATATGAGGAGGCAGTCCGTTAAAAAGGCAGACTGAAGGGAGTTGTACGGAATTAGTAAAAGGAGGTGGTAATTATAAAAAATTTGAGAATAAACTAAATTGCTTCTGTTAAATTGCCTGCTAACTGTCTCGCCTTCGGCTTTCCATATAACAAACTATCAGAACAACACCCATTCCCGCTTCCTCAGTCCATTTCTCGTCCTCTCACTAGCGGCAATGACGGCGGTGGTCGCACCATCCAAGAAAGGGCTTGAAGCCTTGCCGGAGGTCATCATCTCCTCCATCCTCATGCGCCTGCCGATCCTGGACGCCGTGAGGACAAGCTTGCTGTCGAGCGCCTGGAGAAACCGCTGGAAAGCCATGCCTGACCTCATCTTCAACCACATCACCTTTCCCCTGCTATGTGATCTTGAACTGCCGGCGATTGTCCGCGAGGCAAAGGCAGCACGGGCCGCGAACACCGTTCTTCTTCTGCGCCAGGAAAAGATCCGGAGGTTCGAGATGTCCCCCATCCAGTTGAGGAAAGGAATGTGCTCGTGGATTCTTGAATCGTGGATGGCAAAGCTAGCAGCATGCGAAGTCAAGCAACTCGTCCTCCGTTTCGATCCGTTCCAAATGTTCGAGCAACCCGACGAATTGAAGTATGTCCAGAAACTTGGCAGCTTTGCTAATTCAAAAGGAGATGTGCAGCGCCTATGTCAACTGGAGCGTCACACCTGATCTATTGCCATGGTCTGACATCCTTAGAGCTAACTGATTGCGCCCTGAAACTTCCTGACGAATTCAAAGGCTTCCCTTTACTGAAAGATCTTACTCTTCGAAGGATTTTTATCTCTAGTCCTAATCTGGGAAATTTGATTTCAAACTGTCCCTAGTTGGAACGGTTTCTCCTGGATGTCAGACGCCAGCAGGATGTAACCACGCCCACCGTGATGTCATCCCCAAAGCTGCGCTGCTTCGAGATGTCCTTCATTGAAGAATCGGGGGAGATTTCTCTAAACGCCCCAAATCTGTCTCGTGCTACCTTCTCATACCTGCATAAATATTTTCGGTGTCCAAATAAACATCTCGATCTGAACCCGCTCTTACATAACTCCGGAAACTTGGACGAACTCCGGATCATCGGAGCGAAACTCGACCTTCTGGAGGACTTCGAATTCCATTACTGGAATTGGTCAAACGATCCATCCAAGCCCGGGAATGAATTCGTCAACTTCGTAATAGAAAGTTGTCCCACGCCTGTTAGATTCAAGAGGGGTTCTTCGGAACTGCGTGAACATGTGTTGTCCATCAACCGATAGTACAGTGGATCTGCTGCATAGAGATACTAGATTCATCTATGGATGTGATAAATTCCTTTTGCCTTATGTTGTATGATGCTAACGGGCACGAACATGTGTTGTCCATCAACCGATAGTACAGTGGATCCGCTGCATAAAGATACTAGATTCATCTATGGATGTGATAAATTCCTTTTGCCTTAACGGGCACGAACATATCAATATTACAGATCTGACCAATACATTTGGCATGAGAAATGCAAACACTACAGAAATATTATTGCCAGGAAAGCAGTTGGGAAGTTCATCTTTTACTTGGGTCAGTTGTCTGGCTAATCAATGTGCCAAAGTGTAATGTAGAATGAATCATTTACATGAGGAAGATCGAATATTCATGTCTACATACATAAAAGCTAACTGCTAACTGATTTTTAGATTGAGAAATCCAAACATATTGATTCTTTCTTTTGGTTTATTGTTTTACTGTCAAATAGACTCCGAGTTGTTGAATTACAAAACAGTTTGCACGGGTCATTTTACTGAACTTCTGTTGGATGGAGATAATAGTGATCAATGACATGTTCTGTTTATTTGTTATCATGTGGCATTTAGATGGATATTTTGGAGCGTATCTTTCGTAATACCTCCACCTAGTAATGTAATCCTAGTGATCATGTCCTGTGAAATTGTTTTAATAAATTGAATTGGTAGAGTTTGTCATCATTGAGAACAATTCTTCATACCATGTATCAAGTTTTAGAGTTCTTCTAGTTAGATGTGTGTACTTCAAATTCGTCAGCCGCAGGTAAGTGAACTGGAGCTTTCCCTCTCCCTTTTGAATATGTCCTGCATCACTCACAGGGTACGATAAAAGGTTTAAATTGGATATGCCGATATGGAGTGATGGAGGAAGAGATAACCCCGAACTATCCTCTATAATGCAGCTCACTGTACTCAGGTGAATGAAGTCGCATCCTCTCTCTTGGCCTCCCAGAGTTGGCAGATTGTGAGTCAGCCTTTTCCTTTTCGCTTGTGACACATCTGCTAAGACTGCTTATGTATTGGTGCCTTCCTTATCTTATGTGTTTCTGCTGATAAATTCTGTCTCCGAGGTGTCTAACCCCCACTCCCCTCCTCAGAAAGTAAAAACATATCCAAGTAGGAAAAGTTCGGGATACATAGATGGGTATGGAATCTATTAATGGTCTGACAACAACCAAGACAAAGGGTGAAAACAACTCCAAAGACTTATGTTATTAAAGTAGTGATAACCAATAACAAATACACCGAAAAACATATTATAGGACCGGTCCTATAGTATTTTTATAGGACAACCAATCACAATGCACTATCTCCTCCTCTCTCTTCTTCAAAACCCCACCCCCTAAAAAAAATAAGGAGAGAGAAACGTCCACTGTACACTATAACGGATTTCTATTGGATCCTACCATGTTATTATAGGACCAGTCCTATAGTAAGTGTTTCCCAAATACACAACATCCCATCGAAGAACGAGTTTGTGCTTGAGACATTCTTGCCCGGCCTTCACTGTTTGTTAGGAATTAAGATAGGAAAGTGAAGATGCTATACAAAAATCAAAGTGCAACATTTAATGTACGAAATTCTCTCTAAGGCGAAAAGAAAAAATACACAGGAAAATACCGGCCAACCAGAATTAGGTAATTGATATTACATATGTAAATATGATTATAAATCACACAGTCAAAATTTAATTATCTCCAAAATCTAGAGAGTTCGGTCACTCGAGAACAAAGATAAGGAAGAAGAAAATCATCCCAATATGTATAAAACTTTTCTCATAACTATTTCTCCTCAGAACACTGTTGTCGTTGTCAAGGATCAAGCACACACATCTCCTTGATTGTTGCCGCTGCAATTGCTGACTTGGCAACCTCTACTTGTAATGAGATCGCCTACTTCACTGTTGCATACGACACTTGTTCTAGTTGGCTCTTTCAACAAGAAGTTTAGCGTTTGTTACCAATCAATAGTATCTCTCTCCTCAAGAGTGCAGATGCACGTCCTCCGTTCATTAGACAAACTATTGTCCTTTCTTCAGCACCAACAATGTCATTCGGAGGGTAGGCAACACTCAAGACAAAGGGGTGAAAATCACTCCAAGGACTTATGTTATCATAGTAGTGATAACAAATACACAAAATCCCGTTGAAGAATGAGGTTGTGCTTGAGACATGCTTGCCAGGCCTCCACTGTTTGTTAGGAATTGAGATAGGAATGTGAAGATACTATACAAATTTTAAAGTGCAACATATAACATACAAAACTCTCCTCAAGACGAGAAGGAAAAATGCATGGGGGTAACCAAATTACACATGTAAATAAGATTATAAATCACAATGTCAAAATTTAGTTACCTATAAATCTAGAGAACTTCCCCTCTCGAGAACAAAGATAAGGAAGAAGAGAATCATCCCAATGGGTATAAACCTTTCATCTTGACTATTTCTCCTTCGAACACTATTGTTGTTGTGAAGAGTTAAACAAATGCATGTGTTCTTGATTGTTGTCGATGCAATTATTGACTAGGCCACCTCTACTTGTAACGAGGCCGCCTACCTCAGTGATGCATGCAATATTTTTTCTAGTTGGCTCTTCTAACTAGAAGTTTAGTGTGTTGCTGCTAACCAAAGTCTCTCTCTCCACCCAAGAGAGCATATGCATGTCCTCCGCTCATCGAACAGACTATTGTCATTGCTTTGGCGCCAACAATGTGCCAACAATTAATAAATGTCATCTGCTAATTAGATTTGATGTCGTTGTTGACTAACTATCAATGTACTACATGCTGAGAGATGCACGTCCTCAATTGATTGGATAGACTATTCTAGTTGACGACCCACCCACTGTGTTGCCGACTAATGCTAGTCCTTCGCTAACTAGAGAAACAATAGTAGAACACTACACCCACTGTGACACCGACTACCCACCACTACTTCACCTTAAGACAAAGTCGTTAGGTCTCTCTCATCAATAGAATAGCTCTACCATCAATGCACACAGTATGCCACCAATTACAAACGAATACTTTGCCTCAAGGCAAAAAATTTGGCCCTCTCTCATCCACAAGAGAGGCCCACCTATTGTCTTACTCTCTAGCTCTTCTGCCACAAAAGGTACCAACAAACAACAACTAGTGAAATCATGCCAATAGGTGGGATGATCTCAATAGCCTCCCACATTAGCTCTCTTTGTAGGCCTTCATTTCATATGGTTGTAATAGGAAGCCAAATTTAAATCTTAGTTCAACTTCAAATAGCTATCGATGTTTCATATAGGGACATGTCTATTTTCTTTTTTTATTTAACTCCTATTAGGATTGACAATGCACATGACCTACTCATATTAAGTCAAAATACACATTGGACATGGGCCAGAACTTTCCTATTCCAACAATCTTTCCATCCAGACTATAAGGGATACTTTGTCTTGAATAGTCATTTAGAGCAGCTTCTGAGCTCCATCACCACTTATAATGGATACCAATAGGTTGTCATTCTCCTAAAACATCACAACATCCTATTGTTTTCATCCATAACCTCAAAGTATCACCATGACTTCACTTTGTTCACATATTACTGAGAATAAGAATCTTGACAATGTCTCTACTCTCTCCATGTCTACACTAGAACTTTATTAGCTCCCCCTGAATAGTCCGTCGACCCAACCTGGATGAAAAGTGTATTTTTGACCTTCTATAGAAAGCCTCATACATCCTTAGGTGACGCTTCCCCTGTTGATGTAACTCTTCATTAACTACTACGAATCACTATGTTTCTCTTCTTATTCACAAGCATGTTGTGTAAAAGACAGCTTTCGAGGGTCTACTCTACTTGGGAGTTGTCATGATGTACCTCTTCATGTTTGTAGAAATGTATCTGTATGCCCTTCCATATTGAATCTCACATATCCAATATGCAGCTATTCTTGGAACCACTTCTTCTCAATGCCCACGGTCCCATTTTCATACGTCATGGTCACTCCCACTACATCCTATGAATCTTGATCTAATACCACTTGTTAGGAATAGAGATGGAAAAATAAAGATGCAGTGCAAAACTTAAGGCACAAGATTTACCTTATAAAACTCTCCCCAAGATTAGAAGAGAATAATCATAAGGCAATACTATGCAACAATCATTATGCAACCAAGATTAAATCACACAACCCAAATTTGATTACCACTAAATCTTGATAGCTCACCCACTCAATCACATAAATAACAAACAATAGAATCACATCCAATGTGTAAAAGAACTTCCTCTGACATTTTTATATTTTACAACACCACAATTGATGTCAAGGATAAGACATATGCATTTTCAATGCTTATTGTTCATGTGAATGCTGACAGGTCTGCCTCTACTCGAGATAAAGTCTCCTACCTAGTTGTTTCTTATGGTACCCATTTTGTTTGGATCCTCTAACTAGAACTCTATTGTCATGCTTCCACATAGAACTTTCTCTCTCTCCACCTGAGAGAGAAGATGTATGTCCTCTGATTGATCAGATGTACCATTCTTGTTCTTATAGCACCAACATTGTACCGCAAAATGGTGAATGTCCTTTGTTTATAGGATCAGATGCCATAGTTGATGCACCACCAATGTGCCTTTGGTTGAGTGATTCACATCCTTCACATACTAGAAAAATTCTTATTGTTGACAATGCACCCATTGTTTTGTTGATTGATGTGCATCCCATGCTAACTGGACAGACCATTGTCGATGTTAATGCACCCATTGGGTCTTCTAACTGCTAGTTTGCCTCAAAGAAAAGTCATTGGTCCTCTATCATCCACAAGAGTTCTCCAGCATCATCAATATGCATGATGTGGCATTGAACGGAAACCACTACTTCACTTTAGAGCAAAGTTTTTGTCCCTCTCTCATCCATGAGAGAGATCAACATTTGGTCTTGTTAAATAGCTCTTCTACCATTAAAGGAACCAATAAAGAAGAACTGATGGGATCACACCAACATGTGGGATGATCTCAGTGTTCTTCTACATGGCCTCTATTTATATGCCTCCATGTCATGCAGTTGCAACTAGGAATCCTGATTTAAATCTTAGGAAATAGTAATTAATGTTACACATATAGAGCCATCTTCTTTCCTTTTGGTTTTACCTCCTATTAGGATTGACATCACATATGACCAACTTCTATAGTACATATCCAAATAGGACATGGGTCAAAACCCTCACATTTCAACACTATTAGTTCACACTAAGGTATGATCCTTCCTCTTTGAATGGGCATGCTAAGGTTGTCTCAAGAATAACCCATTCATGTGGTGTATAGAAAATCCATGCAAACAACAAGGTTAGGAATGCTAGAGTAGACTTGAAAATTCTAAGTTTAGCCAAATATGATGGGTAAGAAAATCATGCTATTAGTAGAAAGGTATCACACATGCAATTTGTGTAGCAAAACAATGGTTTAGGGTGAATTAGGATTACTAATAAATCCCAAAACTCCAACTCAAGACATGGCATACATATTATAGAAGCACTCATAAGTAGACACACAACATGTGATAATTTCCTTCCACCGGGAACAAATGGCATCATGTGAACATGTACATATAATATATCTACACAACTTGAACATAATATCCCTAATCTTGATTTCTTACCTTAACCTACAAAACAACAATAGGGGTAAGATTTAAATTAAAATACCAATTGATAGAGACCACAATAACTTGTTATGTCACTCGTAACTAAGTTTAACTTAGGTATCTAGTTGACACTTTGAATGTATGTGTCATGGAACTTTTATTACCACAATCCCAATCCTACAACCCAAATAGACATTGTTAAAGGTATTGAAGTATCCATCCCTGGGCAACCTAAAGGGATCACACACTAACATATACAAAAAGAAAATAGTACTCTAATTTCCTTATTTGAACCAAAAGGTTTAATAGGGGTCCCAAGGGAACATGATATGAAAGGTATACAAACTAAAACTAAAAGCTAGCTACTAAACCCCAAGAGCTTTACTACATCCCATGAAGTTGTTGCTTGTAAAGATCTATCAAAGTTTCTCAATTATTAAGCAGAAGTTGATCTGGGCATTTAGTCATCATGAAACTAAAATCAAGAAAGTGATACACAATCAATGCAAATATATGGTACGCTTTTAAAATCAGAAAGAAATTGTAGGTTTAAAGAATATAATGGTTGGAAGAAAGTATTATAAACCACAAGAACAAAAAAGATCAAGAAACTTTAATTGTTCAAAATCAAGAATCTTTTATTTACAAATTCCATTACACTCAAGAAGACATGCCCATTAAGCCAATGTCAAGGCTAACATCCCACGAGACCGGTCCAAGCAAGTCATGAGTACTTGAGGAATACTAAGGTACCCTCCAAAAGTGTGTCCATATCCTAATAATATGGACAGGTGCATTGGTCTGTGCACCCTTACCCAGAGGCAGGTGTAGTGAGGTAGCTGAGGCTTGTGCCATTAACTGAAAATAAAAGTAGGTGCATCAAGGTAAACGAATTTGTAAACCTTCCCTAAGATTGAGGTAGGTGCAGCAAGGTAAGTCGAGGTTCATATTAGGGAAATTTATTTTATGTTTTGAGTTTTGTCAAAATAAATATAAGAAATTTAGAATAATATACAGTAAGAACCTTGTATCTCAAATAAGTGGAGTAGCCAAGTGTATGGACTTGTATGTGTAGTAAATACCTCAAATTATACCATAATCAAGGTCCAACAAGAATATAGTGTACCTTCAGAATTAAGGTAAGATCTTGAGTAAGTTAAGTCAAAATTATTAAGTCCTGGCATGTAAATAAGTGGACGTGCTTCAAAATAGGAATTTTGGCATAAAGGGGTCACAATGATCGTGTAGGGTTTTAAGTCTTACCAGTGAATTTTAGATGTGGCGTTCATACATGACCAACATTTAATGTTTCTAACATTATCAAAACTAGTATCAAGTTCCACACTTAGTTCATAATAAGACGTAACCCTATATCATAACCATGTGGTCAACCGGTCAACTGTGGATCAAGGTTAAGATATATATTGCATAAATTGTTCCAAATAGTATTATATTTCATGGTTTTATCATACATTAAGTCATTATTATCACATGATTTAATTATATAACAATAATAGGAGTTCATTGATTTTCATGAGCACAAGTATCAAAAGTGATAATAGTGAGTCTAGTTATCATCATGACTAGATATAAGATGTGAGTATTCAAAAGTTTATTAAAAGGGGTAGATCTAGTGACATGGATTCATAATCATCAAACTTAGATCATTCAATATAGTCAAGGAATCATCAATATGCCAAACACATCAAATATCAAATGTAGACATGTAGATGAATGATCCATTAGGTCAATATACGTTGGAACATCAAGGACACTTTATCTTATCTGGGTTTAGGTTCATAAATCAAAGTTTGAGATAATGATTTCAAAATATAGATCTGATATTTATTCAAATAGATTTCATTACAATAATGTCAAGTTTAGTCCAAGATGCAACTTTTGGATTCATAATCACCATCAAAGGATCATTCTATAAGAATTTTAGAAGAGGATTGTTAATTACATGTTAATAATAATCCCATTATGTTAGTCACGTTCTTTTTATTGAAAGAGACAATAACTTTTTCTACTTCTGATAAAGGATGTGAGAGTTATGGATAAAACATGATGTATAGGGAGTGAAAGAGAGACATGTGAAGAAGAAGCCCTCTATACTAACCACAGCTGTAAGGCGGTTGTAGATTTGGGAAAATGGGATAGAGATAAAGGGTGATATATAAATGGTTTCTTGGCTTCATGGAGGTGAGACAAAGTCAAAGAGGGGTTTATTTATAGCCATGTAGACCTAGGGCTAGAATTTTATAAGTTTTCATCCATCGAAGTGTCATTTTTGAAGCTTCAAAGCTTCCTGAAGAGTCAAGAATATCCAAGAAATAATACACGCACGACTGAGGATTATCTAGATGAATCTAATGCATCCTTAAATACGTGGAAAAGAGCAAAGATTAGGGCGATCTAAGTGCCCAAAGGTCTAGGGTTTTCAAAACCCATGGTTAATGTAGCAGTTACTCGATTTAGGAGATAATCCTACCCAGGTCAGCTGGGGGCATGGTCCAATAAGCCTAAACCTAGTCTACTTAGCAAAAAAGGTGATATTAAGTGCAAATTGTATTTATAGAGAGAGTTAGGAAACTTATATTGAAGTAAAATTTGGACACAAATTTTATGATATATAGAGTATAATGAAAATTTTGGGATCCAAAGGATAAGGTGATTTATTAAAATGATCCAGAAGATTATTAAGTCCAATATAAGTAGAATTTCATGTATTTGAGGTATACAAAGGTTTTAAATTCTTCAATTAAGTGTCATATATGTCTTCAAATCATACCATTATCCAAAATGAGTATCTAATACTTATTTAATGATAAAGTGCGGTCAGTGAGTATAAGAAAGGTACAAAGTCAATTGAAAATCAATGGGTGAAAAGTCACTTTATTACATCCTTCCCTCCTTAAAGAGAATTTTGTCCCCATAATTCAAAAATATCCAAAAAAATATTGGAACTATATACTCTGTATAAATATTCCCTTTCATACTCATAAATATTATAATGTAGTTTAAAGTCACTCATAAACTTGTATTAATCAATTAGAGGTCAAAAGATTGTAGTTCATCAATTATTTTATATAGAATTCAACTACGAGTCATGTCAAATTCAAGTAAGGATTGGGATCAAGATTCAAGATTAACATCATGGATCAAATCGCATCACGGTCAAGTAAAATTGTGATTCAAGGATCAAAATTCGAATATCAATTATTTTGGGTCTAAACATTCAAGTATATGATTTTAATTCCTATTTAGTCATTCTCTCATACAAAACAATCTAGCAATATTTTGATATCTAATCATTGATTTCTTCATCAAGTATAGTCATGTGAATGAGTGATCCACACCTAGGTCATTTTCAAGAAATTCACCCTGTGAATATATTCAACAGTATCATCCTTATGATTATTATTCAGTCGAAATTTCAAGATTTGGATTTTTGGGTCAAAGATCAAAATTTTAGATGATCAGTTTGTAGGTCAAAAGCATATAGTTCACTATTTTAAGAGTAAGTTGAGATTTTGAGCTTTGGATGAGGGGAATCAAATTAAAATCATAGATTGTCAGTAAGGAGTGATCCAAGTAGTCAAGCACGGTGTCCCCTAACAAAAGGGACACGGGTTCTATTGTCAGTAGCTATTTACCACCCTCTCGGGTATCTAGCCTCCTCCAGAGGTTTGATGGAGGGTGGAGACTAATGTCTCTCCTAACTCAAATAAAATAAAATCATTGATCAATTATTCGAGTATACATATATTATCTAATAGATTATAATAGGTTCATAATAAGATGTGTTAGAGATACATAAATCAGGGGTAACTTAAATTAAGAGTTTGGTTTTTTGGATCTTCTTGGATGTTGGGTGTGGGTACATTGGCATGTTGTTTGTCAAGATTGGGTTTGGCAGCCCATGGATGAGGTGAATCTTTAAGACCCCTGGCCTAGCTTAGTTCTTGATCATACTTGTATAGATTAATAATATTATTAAACCTTAATCTAATAATGTTCTGAGCTTTAATAACATGTTACATGTTTATGTTTTCAGTTTGGTCATGTTTGGATAATGTTTGAGCTGGTTTTGCTACATGTATGCTTGTTTTGGACCAAATTGCAATTTACCCATGTTGAGGGTTTATCTTGGAATTTTTCACATTTTGTATGTGCCTCACATGTTTTAGCATCATGAGAGAGAATATGATGTTGGTAGGTGCCTTGTTATGCCTTGGTTTGATGAGGAGGGAAGTGGTGACACCTTAGGTGTTGTTTCTAGGGTTTGATTTGATGGTTGACCTTGTTTGAGTGTTGACCCTTTTGAGTTGGTTTTCTTAGACCACCTTTTTGTCTTCTTGTCCTAACCTTTGTGTTCGAATAGTTTTTGGTGGTAGTGGTGGTGTCCCTTCAATCAAAGAGCTTTTCCTTCTCTTTGGTCAAAGAGGAATCCTAGGGTTTCATGTGTTTGGTCGATGGTTTCTCTTCGACCATGAAATTTTATGGCCATGTTTCCCTTCAGTCGACGGTCCTCTAGGACCAAGTGAGCTTTTTGATCCGTGACCTTAGTGGCTTGCATGGTTTTAGTGGATGCATAGTCGATCTTTTATGGACAAGTGGCACCTATGTGCATGACACCTAATCCCTTTCACCTCTCTCTACCCTTGAGTACATGTACACTTCTTTTCCCATGCAAATGATCATTTTGCACTCTCTTTCCCTCTCTCATCTTTTAAGTTTGGCCCTTGGATCTTGGTGGTGAAGAGGAGCTCATCCTTGGATCTTTGGTGGTCGATCATCTTCCATGTGGTGACCTTGAGTTGGAGCATCTTCTTTTGTTGGTGATCTTTGATCCTTGGTAAGTGATCCATCCTCTCGATTTCATTTTGTTGTAAAACCCTACCTCCTTATCTTCTCTTGGCCAAACCCATGGTTCTCCATGGTGGTCTTTTGATAAACTTCTCTCCACAGAGGTCGAATACATGGTTCTCCATGGTAGTACCTAAGTGGGATGGAGATCTTCTCCTTCTTCCTTTCTTTCTCGGCCTAGGGTTTTTTATCTCTCTTCCTTGACCTTTAACCTAGGTTTTTCTTCTCTTTTGAGGTGGTGACTATCTTTATCATGGAGATGTTCAAAGCTAGGTCTTCTCTCTTATTTGGAGATCTTTTCTTGGAGGTTGTTTCATCATAAGTAGGCGGGTTATATAACTATTTTCCCTACTATAATTGCACTTTAATTCTACATGCAAACTTATTCCTAAAACATGATCCCATGTTGTTGATGGTGATATCTTGTTCAGAATTTGAGTTCCTATAATGATCTTTCATGAAAATTCTCCTTTACCTAACCCTAATTCACATACTCCAATTTCTATGGATGGTGGAAGTGCTAGTTACACATGTACATGTTTTATGTTTGTTTTTCATCTTACTTAAGGTTTTATTTTTCTTTGTGATAATGGAGAGTTTTGGATGCATGTGATGGTTTGGATTGTGGATTCTTACCTCATGATAATGGTTTGGTTACCCCTATGTTTTGGTGACTTGATTCAAGGGTTTTGGACATGTTAATTAACTTCTTTTCTTGAAGTTTCAATTTTCAAGATGATAACTACTTGTATTGATCATGCTTTGTGAGTAGTTTTCTCTCTAATATGTTCTTCATGTTGTGTTTCAAGTATTTGAAGGCTTGAAGGTGATGTTTGGTTGATGAGATGGTTCCCTTTGATTTTCAAGTAGTTTAAGGCATAGATGTCCATGTATCTTTGACCATGCTATTTTGGTTATTTCCTTCGGTCGCATAAATTGACGGTCTTTGACCATGATAATTCTCTTCGACCGCTGGTATGACATGGTCTCTTCGGTAGTTGAGACCTATATTTCTCTTTAGTCAAAGACATGTGATGTTTTCTTTATGGTGCATAGCTTTGTGTTTGTCTTCCACCTTGATGGTTTGTGTAATGACCCTAACCCTCAGAAACCCCCAATCAAGGAAGGCCAAGAAGCTACAGTTGTTATCCCAAACAGGATCCTATGGTTTTGCAAATAATCAAAAATATTTAATAAATTCTACCACAACTAAGCTTAAAGTAGGATAAAAAAAATTTCACATACCTTTCAAAAATGGGATTCCAGAACTTTATCCAAGGAAAGGACTAACTATAATGCTCCGAATATTATTTATCCTTGTTCTTTTTCCATCTCACCTTTTTTTTTGGTCGGCCAAAACTTCGGTTGCTTTTTTTCATTTTTCTTTTTGTAAACTTTACAAAAACTTGTTAGTTCCAGAGAAGAACCAACTAAAAAGGAAACTATACAGTATAAGAATCTCAAAAAGGCCTCCAAGGCCACATCTACAGATATCCAAGATCAAAAAAATCAGAATCAAAGGCTCCAAAGATCAACAAAAATCGATCAACAAACTCATCATATCAGCCAAACTGAGGTAGAGCTGCAGATAAGATAGACAAGAACGCAGCAACTCCAAGCAGCTCACAACATCTTCAACCCACCAGCAATACCAAGGAACACAGATACTCCAGTAGAAGAGAGCCACCAGCAAGCAAGGAAAATGACAAAGGAACCTCTTAGCTCAGCTTGTTATAATTTGCAGGAAGCACTGCCAAGAAGAAGTCCTCAACCAACCAAAAGCATCCAGCAGCAAGATCACCAACAGAAGCCAGAACCCGAAACACAAGCAGAAAAATAGCACCATCAATGCAAATGGATACAACAGCTTCTAAACAACAAACCAGCTCAAAACCAGCAGGACCAAACATCAAGATGGAGTGGGAGGGGAGCATCGACATCCACACAGGATGGGGACTCGACCCTCTCAGCAGCCATCAAAGAAAATGGTGAGAGGGGAGCGTCGACATCCAACGAGGATGGGGACTCAACCATCACCAGAAACATTAAGAATCAACCTGTCAAAAACCACATGGATAAAAGAAGGGGAAACTTCTGATCTATGAATCTCATGGATCAGCTTGCTATAACAAAATCAACATGGTAGGCTCTGGACCTGAAACGCAACAAACTCAACATAGGAACAGAGCATAACATCAAGCTCTAACCACCACCAAAAGAACCAGGATTAAAGCAAGCCCCAGCCCACAACAGGGCAGCAGGCCACCAGCACCCTTCACACCAAGACCATCAAACACCAGAATAGATATCAAGAAGCGCCACTAATTCTCAAGATAAAAGCATATAGAGTCTTGATTAATAATCATCCACAACTGAGTAGGATTCCTGTACTTGTCTTCATGGACTCTTAGATTTCTTTCAGCCCAAGAGTGATAGAAAATAAGACTCATAACACATTTCAATCTCAAGTCAGCAAGATTTTCAGCTTGATTCCAAGACTTAATCATAGGAGCACTCGCTAGAATCCAAAGATTCTCAATATATTCACAATCAAAGAGTAAGTGATTGGTATCTTCATAACCATTAAGACAAAGAAAGCATCTAGAAGCTAAACAAATCCCCCTTCTTCTTGAGTAATCATAACTGGGAAGTTTATTGTGCATGGCTTTCCACAAATGAAAAATAGCACGCTTATGAGTTCTAATCTTCCAAATCCACTTAAAGTTGGAACTGTAGTTCATCTTCAGCCTAATAGAATTCTAGACATCATAAAGCTTGACCTTTCTTTTCCCTTCAAACAAAATGGTATCCTTCTGCCCCTGATAGATGCTAACATTCTTGACAGCATTAAGGATATCATCCTGACCACGATTATTATCTTTAGGCATCCTCCAACCACCATTATGAATCATAACATTGAGATAAGAGTCCCATGAAATCCCTGATCTGATAATGCAATCTCTTCCCACAAGTTGTTCAAGAAAATGAGAATCACACCGAGGATCTTGCCACAACAGAAAAGAACTACCATCTCCCACAATGAACTTGATGTGGTTTTTTAGCTCATCTCTAACACAAATAAGATTATTGATCATCCAAGAATAGTTAGGAGACTCCTTAATAATCCAGAAATATTGTCTTCTTAAATAATTTTCAGAAATCCATTTAACCCATAAAGTATCTTTCTTGCTAGCAATATCCCATGCATTAATAACAAGGAAAGCTTTAGCAACATCTTTAGGCTTCTTAATACTTAAGCCACCGTCTTCTTTAGGCTCAGTAACAACATCCCACTTAATCAGATGAAGATTCTTTTTAGACTTGGTTTCTCCCCACAGAAAGTCACGACATAACCTGTCAATATGATCCAAGATGGAACTTGGAATAGGGAAAGAAAACAACCAGTAAAGATGCATATTAGCGAGAGTAGATTTGATCAACTCCAACCTAGCTGCAGCAGATAAGAGCTTAGATTTCCAAGATTCCAATCTAGCCTTAACTTTGTCAATCATAGAACCACAAAGTCTTTTAGACAACTTCCCAGAAAAAAGAGGCAAACCAAGATATTTTGAAGGAAAACTACCCTCCGTGATCTTCATAATATCAATGATAGGTTCTTTATCAGTGTTTTTGCTAAAGATAACAGAGATTTTATCAAAGTTAACACAAAGGCCAGACATCTCAGCAAACGACTCCAAAGAAGATTTAATGGCACTAGCATCTCTATTAGTAGCTTTAGAAAAGATCATGAGGTCATCCGCAAAGATGAGATGAGATCTTTTCAAAAATTTTGAAGCAATAATAGGTTCAAGGTCACCACACATAACCATCTTTTTAAGGAGCTTAGAAATACCTTGCATACCAATCACAAACAGATAAGGAGCAATAGGATCACCCTGTCTCACCCCATTTGCAGGTTTAAAAGCATCCAAGGGCTCACCATTAATAATGACCTGGTAAGAAGTTGAGGAAAAAATTTCTCTAATCCAGTTAATCCAGATGGAAGGGAATCCCATATTGAACATAATAGATAAAATGAAAGACCATTTGATAGAATCATAGGCTTTCGAGGTATCATCCTGAATACACATTCTAGGATGCAAATTAGCCTTCTTAAAATCACTTAACATTTCATTGGTGAGCAAGGTAGCATCTTTAATACTCCTATCTTTAACGAAGGCGCACTGAGAATCGTCAATAATGAAAGGCAACACAACTTGGAACCTATTAGCAAGGATTTTAGAAATGATCTTGTAGAAGGTAATACATAAAGCAATAGGTCTCCAGTTCTTGATGTCCGACGAATCAGTACTTTGGGAATAAGGGTGAAGAAGGTTCTATTAGCTTCCTTCAACATCTTACTATTATAGAAGAATTCAAACACAGCATTACAAACATCATCTCCAATGATATCCCAACATTTCTTGTAAAAAAAACCAGTAAACCCATCAGGGCCAGGGGCCTTATCAACTTTAAGATTTTTAATAACATCCTCAACTTCATTTCTAGTGACTCTTGAAATAAGAGCATTCTTTTTCTGAATAGACAGAGTGTTTCCAAGCCACTCACCATGCCAAACCCCAGAATAGTTTGACTTATTATTAAAAAGCTTAGAGTAGAAATCAGTAATTGAATGTTTAATAGCAGCATTATCATAAGACACCTCACCATCAATGAGGAGCTTCCTGATAGAATTTGACTGTCTTCTCACCTTCATGGAAGCATAAAAAAAGGAACTGTTGGAGCCACCTTCTTTAAGCCAAGTAACTCTCGATTTTTGCTTATAAAGAGACTCCTGAGCAGCAACATGGTAATAAGCTTCAAGTCTAAGCTTCTTAGCAGTAGCCCTTAGATCTTCATTAAGCGGATCCAAATCAACTTCCATTTGAGCTTGGTTAGCTTTGAATTTAGCTATCTTTACATTATCATTAATATCACCATAGATCTCCTTATTCCATAGAACAAGATTCTTCTTAAGATTCTCCAATTTCCTATAAAGTTTGAACATAGCAAACCCAGGGGGATCAACATCCCAAGATCTTCTAACAATAGACATAAAATCCTCATGGCTAGCCCAAGAATTAATAAACCTGAAGGGAGACTTAACCTTCCTGGGTTCACCAATCTTAACAACAATCTTTCTATGGTCACTAATTATATTAGACACCACTTCACCAAAGAAATCCAAATTGGCATTAAGGAAATCAGAGTTATAAAAATCCTCTATCAATTCTAGACATGACAAAATTACTTCCATCTTTCCTGTTATCCCAGATATATAAAGGACCTTGAAGGTTCATTTCAAAATGATTGCAATTCAAAATGCACTCATTAAAGTCATCCATAGACTTCTTAGATGGCATTTTCCTACTGATCCTTTCACTGTTTTTATGCACACAGTTAAAGTCACCCAAAAACTATCCAAGGTTTGTCAACTTGAGGACAGAAAGAGGTAATAGAGGACCAAAGTCTTTCTCTATCAATATCAGTATTGTGACCATACACAGCAGATAAAAAGAACTGAGATTGGTCAACAGTAACTTCTAGATGAAGAACTTGATAATTTTCAGAAATACTGGTAACATCACAATCATTAGAATTCCAAAGAACAACGATCCTCCCAAGGACATGGGAATTATTATTCGAAATCCAGCTGTAATCAGGAAAGTACTTATTAACAAAGGTAGACATCCTACAAGGTCTAATCTTCGTTTCAATTAGGATGATGATACTATTGTTCGACTTCCTTATTTCTCCTTGGATATCCTGGATTTTGTTACTGATACCACGGACATTCCAAGAAGAAATGGATAGGGAAAGGGTCATTTAACCACTTGGGCTATTGAGCTATCAACCTCAGCTTCATCAGAACCAGAGTAGAGTTCATCAACTTGAGCTAGTATAGGAGAGAAGTTCGATTCAGAAATTTTGTGATATATGCATGAACTCTATTTGAGCTGGTGCTCAGGTGGAAATATATTCCTTCTTCTATCGCTGGAATCAGTTAGAGGAGCACTAGTGTTCAAGTTCTCTGGAGAAATGCTTAAGAAAGTTTGTGTAATGATAGGAGTAGAAGGAATTGAGCCTCCATTACTACTAGGAGGAGATATGGACGATTCAAACCCTTCATTAACTATCTTAGATAAGTTTTCATCTTCAGTAGCTTCAACCATCTTCTCAACAGCAAGTTTCTTGCACTGAATCTCCACTTCATCCAAGATTTCCTCAATGATGTACCCAAGCTCCTCATTTAATTTAGCTTTAGGAGGAGAATCTGCCTGAGGACCTGTAGTAGATTTCTTAATCTCCTAGAATTTCTTCATTCTAGTTCTAGCCATCTCCTTATGTCTTTTCTCAGTCGGGGTAGGTCGACAATCACCATGGCCCAGAAACCCGCATCTGCTGCATCTGTGTGGGATCCATTCATAGTCTAACTCAACAGTGTGCTCCAAACATGTATCACTTAGCATTGTTAAGGACTTCAGATATTTGGCATCATACTTCATTAGAACTTGAATTCTCGCCATGTCCAACCATTTTAAATTGATAGTAGCTTCTTCCGTCTTCACTGGATGACCCAGAAAGGACCCACACCTGTTAAACGTTTTCGTATCCCATAACTCCATCGACAGTTTCTTAATGTCCACCCAGACAGGAACATCAGAATAGGAAGCTGTAGTTTGTATCTCTCTAGGCGACCACTTCTTGAGGATAACCGGCCTACCAAGGACAGTCCATTCACCTTCAATGGCAAGCTTCAGATCTTCTAATTATTCAAATCTTATTAGGAAGAATTCTTCACCCATATCAAAAACCTCAAATCGATCATGAGTTTTGCAGACAACATCAAAGTGGTCCGCAAGAGTGCAGATCTCAGAATCAATAACATACCCGATCAAGCACTTGCTCCATTTGTTCGCATTTTCCTCTGCTTCTTTACTTGGGTAAAGTATATTGCCATCCACAGTAAGAACATCCACCCATTTCAGCTTTGCGGCACTCCCGGTAGAGATAGGCTTCATATTTCCCCACTGTATTGGCAAATTAACTGTTGCTAGATCTGCAATGCTGGCAGCATCCAGGGCTATAGATGAATCAGTACCTCCTCCACTCCCTCTAGGATCCAACCCATCAGACAAATCTGAAGATGAGGCAAGGTTGCTTTCCGTCGCTGCCGCCGTCACATAAAGGAAAGATGGCTTCCCGTGTTCCTGCTGCTGTGGGCGACAATGCGATTTTGAAGGCGACATAACTGCATATTTCCCAAAAACTCCAACAAACAAAATGTCGGTCAGTATAATGAATTATACTGGTATGTGGGGAAAACTAAAAGTTTGCATCTAGTTGTAACAACATATTGCAACAAAATTATTATTTAATAGATCAAACTTTACGTCTTAATCATAACTACTTAATCATGATCTATCCAAACCTTTGTTTTGTCCCTATAGTGGACATGGATAGTACCTCTCCCATATGGTAGATCCTAATTAGCCCTCATTGGTCCTACGCCAAAGTAGACCAAGACCTAGAGTTGTATAGTCATATGATCCTACCCAAAGGTAGACCAAACCTTGACTCATGATAATCTATTGATCCTATCCCAAGGTAGATAAATACCTAGATCATCAATTTATCACATGTACACAAAGCTACATATGAGGATTAGGATCTAAGCTAGTCATGCACATATTTATAGTGATAGCCATAGTCACTTTATAGTTGCAAATATTAAAGTTCATCCAAGCAGTAAATTTCAAGCAACTGGTAAAACCTCAAAAATCACTATGAAACTAGAGTGATTAGCCATTAGCGTAACCATATACCTTATTAGGCAGTCTCAAAACCAAGCACGATAGCTAATCCAATCAAGAAGTACAATCAACCAAGTCAAGCAATAAATCAAGCAACTTGATCCTAAAAAGTAGTTATAACATCTAATTGTTATTATTGCATCCAAACATCTTTTATTGACTTGGGATTCCATTTTAGGGTTTCTAAGTCTCATTAGTTCTTCCTTAGGGTTACTTGATTTCCAAACTTTCACTTTCCAATTTTACCCTTTTTAGGTCATCAAATCCTAAAAGCACTTTTCCAATCATAAAACCCTAATTACTCAAATTATCCAAATTAAGGATCTTCATCCACAAATTAGTTCAAGAACATTATTTTCATATCTTCTTGATTGATCTCCACATTTAAATCCATTAAACCTCATAACTATCAAGATTATGGTTTCTAAGTTCATTAATAATCATGGAAAAGTAATTAAGTCAATTATGAACAAATATCATCCAATTAGATATGTCCCATCCTTTTTATGTCAAAAGGCTAAACTTTTCTCATAAAATTAAGAGAACATCATTAGATCCAATAAACTTCAAAACTTTGAGTTTTAAATTAATTAAAACCATCAAACGTAGCACTTTTACATATTTTTCAAGTTACAAGCAGATTTAGGCCTCAAATTCATTTTTAATGGATTTTACATATTTTTCTCATCAAAAATCATTGTCTACTTTTATTTTTCAACTAAAGGATCCATTTTTAATTGATTTACTAAGTTTACACTATCTACTGGATTTTCCAGCCAGAGAGGTGGCTTATTTACCTTTTAAAAAAAACTCTGGCCATTTGATCGTTGCAGGTCAGCGGTTGACTATGATCATGCGGCAGCAGTCGCACGCTCCCACTCAAGAAGTATGAGACATGGAACAAACCCCGACCGTCCATCTCCTCTACAGGTCAGCGCTTGACCTTGATCCAAGGGATCATGCTCTTCCCCCCATTCTTTGTCATCAACCCCAATAACACGACGGTGCCATGGCCGAAGGCTCAATAGAGTAAAGTCAATTGAGAGGATGAGAGGGGCTTAGGAGATAGGAAGTGGTCAGTTAGGATTGTGGCACCTTGGTGAGTTGATTTGGAGTCTATTTTTAGGTGTGGGAGTCTAGTTTAGGGTTCCTAACCCTCGGTGCCATCTGTTCTCTCGAGGGGTTTGGGCATTTCCTCTAGAACCCTCCAAGCTACATAAAACCTAGGATAGGCTTGCTTGGAACCCTCTTCTGAAGCCATCTATGCACTTTCTTTGCTTGCACATGCATTGTCTTGTGAGAAAATTGAGATCAAAATCTATGTTCCTTTCCCAATCTGGTTCGAGGTCATTGATGTACGCATGCCATTGGATCTCTGATCCAATGGTTTTCATTGCACATGCCACAAATTAAACCTTTTATAAAAAAAAATATGTGACATTTAATGTACTTATTCAATTATCCTTTCACTTTAGGGATTTTTAAAAATCCATATCTCTTAAACTATACACCCTTTTAATACCAAATTTGAAGGGACTGTTTTTTAATGACTTAATCCTTTTGTGGACATAAATTGAGATCAATACTCAAAAGAAATAAGTATTTTTATTCATGTGCAAGTTATCCATTCATTATGCATATATTATGCATTATAACACTTATTTTCTCTTTCTTTTCTCTTATATTTTCTTTATTTTGATTTCTTTTCTCAGTAGAAACCAAAAGGGACCAAAAACTAATGAATAGTGGTCATCCTTACCATTTCTAGAGAATTCTACATAATCCTCACATATGCACACAATTATCCTTTATTTCTTTTTTCTTTTACATATTATGGGATTTCTTTTATCTCTTTTTCCTTTTATTATTATTGGATGTATTAAAATAGTAAAAACCACAAAATCATGCATCCAATGGAAATTTTGCAAAAGAATCCATTCTTTGACAACAATCATGCAATTTTCCATTCCAATCCTTTTTATTTGCAAAATTCCATTTTAATCAATATAAGAAAAAATGAGGTTATAATATCCTTCCCCCCTTATAGGAATTTTGCCCCCAAAATTCAACCAATCAAACAAACAATTTAGGGTAATTCTTTTCCATGTTCGTCATCAGCTCCCATGTGGCTTCCTCCTCTCCATGGTGCTTCCAACGAACCTTTACCATCTCTATCATTTTACTCATGAGCTCTTTCACCTTGGTATCCAGTACCCTCACATGTGACTCAGGGTAAGTCAACCTCCCTTGGAGTTCAATAGGTTCAATGCTCAGCACATGGCTCAGGTCCTTCACATAGAGATTTAGATTTGATACATGGAATACATAATGCATCATATTATACTTAGGGGGTAAGGCTAAATGATAAGCAGCTTGACCAATCCATTCCAAAATCTCAAACGGATTGACATATCAGGGACTCATCTTTCCTCTGTTCTTAGTTATAGCTCAGAGGGGTCATATTTTCAAAAACACATGTTCACCCATAGTGATATGCAAGTCAGTCCGCTTTGCATCAGCATACGACTTCTGTCAATCCAGGGCTCTCTTCAGCCTTAGCTTGATCAAAGAAACTTTATCATCATACAACTATAGTTCCTCTGAGTTCAACAAGGTCCCCTCACTTACATCATCTCGGTGAAGGGGTGACTGACATGGCCTCCCATAGAGAGCTTCATATAGAGGCATCCTGATACTTACCTGGTAGTTGTTATTGTAAGAAAACTTAGATAAGGGCGAGTACTGCTCCCATGATCCACCCCAATCGAGTAGACATGCTCTCAACAGATCCTCTAAGTTTGGATTGTCCTTTCTGACTATCCATCAGTCTGGGTGATAAGTTGTGCTAAACTTTAGTCTAGTGCCAAGTTCTTCTTGCACTTGTTTCCACAACTTGGAAGTGAACTTTGGGCCACGATCTGAAATAATGGAACTCGGAATGCCATGCAGTTGTACTATTTCTTAGATATAAAGTTCATATAGATCTGTCACTTTGGCAGTGGTCTTTAAGGAAAGGAAATGTGCCGACTTGGTAAGGTGGTCTACCACAACCCATATTGCATCATGACCTTTCTTGGTCTTGGGGAGACCCACCACAAAGTTCATGGTGATCTGCTCCCATTTCCACTCAGGAATTTCAATCAACTGTAGCAATCCACTTGGTTGCTAGTATTCATTCGTCACCATCTGGCATGTGAGACAATTGGCCACATATGCCACTATGTCTCTCTTCATCCTAGGCCATCGGAAGTATCATTGCAAGTCTTTAAACATCTTGGTAGTGCCAGGGTGTACCGTGTACTTAGAACCATGAGCTTCTTGCAAGATATGGCTCTTCAAGGGTGAATCTTCAAGAACTCAAATAGGAATCTTGTCATGGATTCGACCATCTTCTCCCACTGAGATATGAGTCTGAGGTTTCTTTAACAAACCTTTCATCTTATCAAGCTCTTGGCTGGCTAATTGGGCAACTACCAACTGGGTCAATAGGTCTGATTTTATCTAGATGTTAGCCACACATATTCGATCTTCTAATGGCTGCAGAGTCCACCTAGAAAACTCTTCTAGTCCTCTCCATTGGCTAGACAAGATAGCTGCACACCTTAGTTGTTTCCAACTAAGAGCATCTTCTACAACATTAGCTTTCCATGGGCGATAAGAGATGGTGAAATCATAGTCTTTCATGTACTCCATCCATCGTCTTTGTCTCAAGTTTAGGCCCTTCTAAGTCAGGAGGTACTTCAAGATCTAGTGATCAGTGAGGGTCTCAAAAGTTGCTCCATATAGATAGTGTTTCCAAATCTTCAGGGAATGTATAATCATAGCCAGTTCTAAATCATGTGTCGAGTAGATCACTTCATTAGGCTTGAGTTGTCTGGAGGCATAAGCAATGACATGCATGTTCTGCTCTAGCACGCATCCAATCCCCATCTTTGATGCATTGGTAAATATCATAAAACCTTCATTTCCATATGGTAGAGTCAACACTGGAGTTGTGATCACTTTTCCTTTAACTCCTGGAATCGGGCTTCACACAAGTCTGACCATACAAACTGCTCATCCTTTTGGGTAAGCTTAATGAGTGGAAAATCAGTCTATGAGAAATCTTTTATGAAGCATTGATAATATCCAGCAAATCCCAGGAAGTTGTGAATCTCATAAGGGTTATTTAGTGTTGGACAATCTCACACGGACAACACTTTTGTAGGATCCACTGAGATGGTCCCTCCGGATATGATGTGTCCAAGGAACATGACACAATCTTTCTAAAACTCACACTTAGAGAATTTCCCATAGAACTTTTACTTTCTCAAAATATCAAGGACTCTACCCAGGTGGTCCCGATGTTGTTCTAAGTCATCAGAGTAAACTAGGATGTCATCAATGAAAACTATGACAAATGAGTCCAGGAAAGGTTGGAACACACTATTTATAAGATTCATAAACACACTCAAGGCATTGGACAACCCAAAAGGCATAACCACAAACTCATAGTGGCAATAACGGGTTCAGAAAGTGGTTCTTAGGATTTCCTCACTCTTGACTCACAACTGGTGATACCCAAACCCAAGTAAATCTTTGAAAAGATCTAAGCAGACATAAGTTGGTCAAACATGTCATCTATATGAGGTAGGGGATACTTATTCTTAATGGTATCCTGGTTTATCATTCAGCAGTTTATGCACATTCTGAGTGATCCATCCTTCTTCTTCACAAAGAGGATCGATGCTCCCCATGGTGATGTGCTAGGCTAGATAAAGCCTTTGTCTAGCAATTCCTACAGTTGCTTTTTTAGCTCAAGCAACTCAGTGGGGGGGCTCCTATAAGGTGCCATCAAAATAGGGTTTGTCCTGGGAGCTAGCTCTATCAAAAATTCTACCTCTCTCTCAGGAGGAATCCCAAGCAAATCATCTGAGAACACATTTCTGGAGTCCCTGACTACCTCTATTTCCTTATGGGTTGCACCTTAGGCTCTGACATGGTAACTACTACTAGAAAAGAATGACAACCCTTGACTATCATATATTCTTCCTTCAAGGCTGAGACATATAGGTTGATGGTAGCATCCTTCTTACCTCTAATGGTAAATGGTGGATGACATGGTCTCTCTATTATTATCTTCTTTTCCTTACAGTTGATCTTTTCCCTATAAGTATAGATCCAATCCATACCAATGATCAAATCAAAGTCATTCATGTCAAGGAGGATAAAATCTATAGGAATCGCATTATCTAGATACTTAACAAGTATCACTGGGATTTTTAAGAGAGACGTAAAGATCTGACCACTCAGGGTTGCAACATCTAAAACATATCCTAAATCCTTGATGTCCAAACAAATTATAAATGCAAGATTTCTTGAAATGAAATTATTAGTAGAACCAGAGTTAAAAAGAGCTTTTACATTGTGTCCCATGATCTCTAGCATGCCTACATTGTTTTTCATACATGTCAGACTACTGCATGCTTAGATTTAAAATAGGAAAGAAAACTCTAAGGGTTATTACCATCTATCAATCGGTTAGCATTAACTTGAGCTTCTTAATTGTCGATGGTGAACACTCGTTCTTGCCTTCTCTCTCCAGCAGGTGAGGTTGCGGCTACCGACTAGGTTGCTAGAGGTTGGGATACTACAGGGCCTGGACCTCTTGGGTCAAATAAAGGACAGTTGGCTTGGAAGTGTCCCCCTTGTTAGAAATAGAAACACACCTTCTTCTTATAGCACACTTGCCTGAATGCCATCCTCCATAGGTGTGACACCTAGGATGGTTTTTCTCATTGTGGGGTTTTCCCTTGCCCTCCATGTTTTCCCTTGGCATGGTAGCATCCTTGTCCTTTCTTATGATCATTCCTCAGGCCAGATGTTCCTTCAGTGAAACTCAAGTATCCCTTGGATGGTTTTGAGCAGGCATGACCGTCTTCTCCATGTACAAGGTGATGTTGTAGGTGTCGATGAAGATCATTGGTTTGCTCACCATCATGTGGGGCTTGATGGCAGGGTGTGGATGCTCCACAAAGTGGTCCACCTATCTTTCCTCAGGCATCATGTATTTGAACCACTAAAGGAGGTAGAACTTATAGCCAAAGTTTGTAACATATAGGTTACCTTGGACCGCATTGATGAACTCCCTTTCCTTTTCTTTCTTGGATGATATTGGAATAAATCTGGCAGAGAAGATGGTACTAAAGACAGTCCAAGCCATCAGATCTTCATTAAGGTATCATCCATTGATGTGGTTCTCCCATCAGATCTTATCTGCTCCTTCTAGGAGGTGAGCAGCAAATGGGACCTTCTTGTTCGGATGCACTTCCAGCATGTGGAAACCATTCTCGACTGCTAGCAGTCATGCATCATCATTGTCAACCACCTCAGTTTTGTCTTCTCCCCAGAACTTCTCAATGTTCATCTTCATGAAGTCTAAAATGGTGGCTCCAGGTCATAGACTTGGTAGTGGCTCACCATCTTCACCTCTGGCTATGTCCTTGAGGGATAAAGCACTAATGGCCTCAGTCAACTTCTTCTGATGCTCCATCCAGAGGGCATCATGAGTATGGACTACTACAGTTGGTCCAAAAGTAGTTGTAGGGTCAACCTTGGGCTCATCTTCCACAATCGGCTCCCACTTTGGGTCTTTCCCTTTGTTCAGGTCATCAAAGGGAATGGGTTTTGGGTCCACATCATCCTTAGAGGATTCACCAGTTTCTTACTCTTCCTGGAGGCTTATTCCTCCATAGCTCTCTGTCTTTTCTCTAGAGACCTTCTCTTCCTGTGAGATAGCCTAACCTCGACATTCTCTTGAGGGGTGTCAGTGGGGATGGTGACGGTCTTGACACAGGCCATGCTGCTACACATAAGCATGTAATTAAACTTAGTCTAATTTTATATCATTAAAACTTATTCCCATGACATCTTATTTACATGCTTTTTATTGTTTGGTGGAGGATTCCTTAACCCTTAACATTCTTATCCCCAAAACTCATGAGGAGGTGGAGAGCGAGAAAAAACCTTAAGCACTTAAAGTTTTTCTAGTGAAAGGGGGTAAAGAAGGGATGAAAGTAGATAAGAAAACGTAGAGGTATCTTATTTCAAATCAAATCCTCAAATTTTGGCCAGGCAATCACAATGATTCTGGGAGTCCTTGTAAACTGATTAGTGGGGCAGAGGAAAATATTGCCAGTCCCCAGATCATGATCATTTTCTAGACACCTCCTTCTTGGAAACATTATCTAATAACTCCCTTTAGGCTCTAAAGAATTTTTAAAATTTAATAATTATTAGAGAATATATGAAAAATGATGCTCTGATACCAAATGTAATGATTTCACCCCTCGGCAACCCCCAATTAAGGAAGGCCAAGAAGCTAGAGCTGTTATCCCAAACAAGATCATATGGTTTTGCAAATAATCAAGAATAATTAATAAATTCTACAACAATTAAGCATAAAGCATGATAAAAAATTTAATTTCACATACCTTTCAAAAATGGGATTTCAGAACTTTATCCAAGGAAAGAACTAACTAACTATAATCCTTCAAACATTATTTAGCCTTATTATTTTTCAATGTCACCTTTTATTAAACACTCACTTTCCATAGACCTAACTACAAATTTTCCTAAAATGCTGACAAACAAAACATCAGTTAGTATAATGAATTATACTGGTATGTGGGGTAAATTAAAATTTTACATCTAGTTGTAACAATATATAGCAACAAATTATTGTTTAATAGATCAAACTTTATGTCTTAATCATAAGTACTCAATCCTGATCTATCCAAACCTATATGTTGTCCCTATAGTGGACATGGATACTGCCTCTCCCATATGGTAGATCCTAATTAGCCCTCATTGGTCCTATGCTAAAGTAGACCAAGACCTAGAGTTGTATAGTCATATGATCCAACCCAAAGGTAGACCAAACCTTGACTCATGATAATCTATTGATCCTACCCCAAGGTAGATCAATACCTAGATCATCAATTTCTCACATGTACACAAAGCTACAGATGAGGATTAAGATATGAGCTAGTCATGCACATATTTATAGTGATAGCCATAGTCACTTTATATTTGCAAGAATTAAAGTTCATCCAAGCAGTTAATTTCAACCAACCGGTAAAACCTCAAAAATTGTTGTGAAACTAGAGCGATTAGCGATAAGCTTAACCACATAACTAATTAGGCAGTCTCAAAACCAAGCAAGATAGCTAATCCAATCAAGAAGTACAATCAACCAAGTCAAGCTATAAATCAAGCAAGTTGATCCTGAAAAGTATTTATAACACTTAATCATTATAATTGCATTCAAACATATTTTATTGATTTGGGATTCCATTCTGGGGTTTCTAAGTCTAATTAGGGCTTCCTTAGGGTTTCTTCGTTTCCAAACATTCACTTTCCAATTTTACTCTTTTTTAGGTCCTCAAACCCTAAAAGCACTTTTCCACTCATAAAATCCTAATTACTCAAATTATCCAAATTAAGGGTCTTTATCGATAAAAAATTTCAAGAACATTATTTTCATATCTTCTTGATTGATCTCCACATTTAAATCCATTAAACCTCATAACTATCAAAATTAGGGTTTCTAAGTGAATTAATAATCATGGAACCCTAATTAAGAAAATTATGAAATAGTATCATCCATTTAGATCTGTCCCATCCTTTTTATTGTCAAAAGGCTAAACTTTGCACATCAAAGTCAGAGAACATCATTAGATCCATTAATCTTCAAAACTTAGGCTTTTAAATTAATTAAAACTATTTAAAAATAGCACGTTTACATACTTTTTGAATTACAAGTTGATTTAGGCCTCGAATTCATTTTAATTGGATTCTACATATTTTTCTCATCAAAAAGCATTATCTACTTTTATTTTTTGGTCAAAGGATCCATTTTTAATCGATTTACTAAGTTTACACTATTTTCTAGATTTTCTAGTAAAAAAGGCGGCTTATTTACCTTTTTGGAAGAAAAAAATCAAGACGTTCAATCGCTGCGGGTTAGCAGTGGACTATGATTGTGTTGCAGAAGTCGCACGTGCCCACTCAAGTGGTCTTAGATGTGGAACAAACCCCGGTCGTCGATCTCCTCTATGCGTCAATGCTTGACATTGGTCCAAGGGCTTCTGCTCTTCCCCCCAATCTTTGTCTTCAACCTCAATAACACTACGGCTCCACAGTGGAGGTCTCATCAGAGCCAATTCAATTGAGAGGATGGGAGGCTAGGAAGCAGCCGACTAGGATCATGAGACCTTGGTGAGTTGAGTTGGGATCTATTTATAGGTGTGTGGGGTCTGATTTAGGGTTCCCAACCCTCGCTGCCATCTGATCTCTTGAGGGGTTTGTGCATTTCCTCTAGAATCCTCCAAACTACCTAAAACCTAGGATAGGCTTGCTTGGAATCCTCTCCTGAAGCCATCTAAGCAATTTCTTTGTTTGCACGTATAATTTCTTACGAGTAAATTGAGATTAAAATCTTTGTGCCTTTCCCAATTCAGTTTGAGGTAGGTGATGCATGTGTACCATTGGATTTTAGACCCAATGGCTTTCGTTGCATGCGCCACAAATTAAACCTTTTATAAAATGAAAATACATGTGACATTTAATGTACTTATTCAATTATCCTTTCACTTTAGGGATTTTCACTCTGAAACCGTACACCCTTTTAATCCCAAAATTTAAGGGAATGTCTTTAATGACTTAATCCTTTTGTTGACATTAATTGTGATCAAAACTCAAAAGAAATTAATCCTTTTCTTCATGTGCAAGTTATCCATTCATTATGCATATATTGTGCATTATAACACTTATTTTCTCTTTCTTTTCTCTTATATTTTCTTTTTTTATTTCTTTTCTCACTAGAAACCAAAAGGGACTAGAAACTAATGAATAGTGTTCATCCTTACCATTTCCTAGAGAATTCTACATAATCATCACATATGCATACAATTATCCTTTATTTATTTTTTCTTTTACTTATTATGGGATTTCTTTTATCTCTTTTCCCTTTTACTATTATTGGATGTAATAAAATAGTACAAACCACAAAATCATGCTTTCAAGGGAAATTTTGCAAAAGAATCCATTCTCTGACAACAATCATACAATTTTTCCATTCCAATCCCTTTTATTTGCAAAATTGCATTTCAATCAATATAAGAAAAAATGAGGTTATAACCGCTTGTGTTCCCGTCAGTCGCATAAGAGGAGTGTCTTTGAGTTCTCTTTGACCAATGAGATGTTATGAGATGTGTTTGGTCGGTACGCATGATATAATAGTGGTGGTGGATGACAAAATAAGATGTTCCAAGAATGTGGAAAATAATAATGTATCTAAGTTTGGTATTAAATTCTATTTAGAAACCCTTATTGGTTACAATATCAAAACCCTAACCCTAATGTGGGATTATGGTATAGTTTTTAGCCTTATTCAAAGTGGAAGTATGCAATGATGATGCATTGTCTCTCTCCTACTTGTATAAGTTAAATGTTGTAGGTTTAACATACATCAGGGTTTGTGAATTCTATGATACCTCTTAAATAATATATGGTTATGACTATGAGCCTTTATAAGGCATGCTGAGATAATATAATGATGTTTTATAGTAACTATATAATGTGGGTCTTATGACCTGGCAGAGGCTTTGTGCCTAGGCTCAAGTGATATCTTCCAATGATGTAGTGAGGGATTACTATCCCCTAATGATGTGATAATGTTAATGGCCTTGTATTGAAATGGTATCAAGTGATGATGTGACAAGTTTATACCTCATACATTTTACATCTTCTGGAGTTGTATTATACCCTTATCTTTCTAGAATCTAATTGGGATTTGTATGTTGTAACTTGATTGACTCTACAAGATACCCAATTGGCTTAATTAATCAAGTGAACTAATAATCATGTAGTTTCCATGTGCCATAGATCCATCTTTAGCATCAGTACTTGATGGATGGTGAAACATGTTCTCCCTTAGTGGAAGCTCAGAGTCATATATTGTTGAGTATATGCATTTCACAAGATTGGTTGCGGCCATACCCTGGTAAGAGAACTGTTACAACCCCAATTCTTGGGTTCATTGGGTGAGAAATGTAAAGTGAGAAATGTAATTTCTCACATTAAAGATATTTGGACAAAAAATGATATAATTTGTTGTGAATAGATGGATTTCTGTTAAAAATAGCCTTGTTGTTTGATTTGTGCGCTTTATTGGCTATTGGGCCCAATAATAAGGAAATTCAATTAATTAATGAATAATTTAGAATTTGACATAAGAAAGGTGTGGAAACCTCTAGAAGGCAAAATAGTAATCCAAAGGTGGATTTCGTGCCTCTTGGGTTCCTTGGGTTCCAAGGAGTCCAAAGTTGCATAGAGAATGCAATAAGAAAAGAAAAGATCGGATAAATATATCCTTATCAAGAAAGAAATTGAAACAATGAGAAAATATGGGAAATATGTGGAAATGAGTTTAATTGAGTTATCCTTGGTGGAATTTCATATCCTAAGGATTCCTAATGTTAAAAGGAACTCCCATAAGGAAAATAGAAGAGAGATAAAGAGAAATCATTAAAAATAATAAGGAAATAAGTAAGATAATAAGAAAATGGATAAAAGATAAATAAAAGGCTAAGGGATATTCCCAAGATGGGATTTCGAGCCATTAAGGTTCCTTGAGGTTCAAGGAACTCAGAATAATAATTTAATGGCAAGAGAAAGAGAAAATATGTGAGAAATATATATAATTGAGAGATAACTTGCATATAAAGAAAGGTATCTAATACTTTCGATTTTGAGTTCCAAATTTGGTACACACGTGTATTAAGTCATCATGGACTTTCATATAAAATTTGGGATTAAAAAGATAAACGGAGTGAGAGATATGGTTTTTTCAAGTTTCCTAAAGTAATGAGGATAATAGTAAATGTCACGATTTTTTATTTCTTATTAATTAAAGCCGCATGATATCATGGCCGTTCGATCCACGATCGACAGTGTTTGGGTCGTCACCCACCTCAGGCTCTAATCGAGAAAAATGAAGCACAGAATCTGAAGCTTCCTGGACTCCTTTATCCCCACTCTCTTGATGATTTTTTGTGAAATAAAGACCGGTAGATTCGGGGGAGAGAGAGGAGTACACCGAGCCATTAAACTACCATTGTACCTCCATGTATAGGAAGTTCCCAAATCCTAGACCATTTGGGAAGATAGGGCAAGGTGGGTAAACCCACTAGATCATCAATTATGCCTATAAAAGGATTGTTGTAGAATCCTTGTGCCATACCCTATGCATTGGAGACTTCAATTTCACGAAAACAACCTTGAATTCCTCTCCCCCCATCTTTCCCTATTCTGGCTGGACGTTCTGCTTGGAAGGTAATGAGGAGCCATTGTGATCAAATTTCTTGGACCCAGCAGTTGAGGTGAGTCCGAGGTGATGTTTGAGTAGTTTTGAGGAGCGAAGGGGGGGTCTGCACAGGCTCTAATCGCGTGCCTACATAGGCTTGTTCTACAGGTCGACAGGTGCCCTTGGGGCCACCAACCTCGACCACGCAGATGGTGGCGTGAAGTTAGAGGAGTCCGAGATAAGTAGACAGAGCTCTTGGAACCTTCACATGTTGATTCGGAGGGCCATAGGCGAAAGTCAACTCTCCGATTGACTGAACCATGGTGGTCGTTCGGTGCAAAAGAAGCAGAGAGCGGGGGAAGAAGATGACTTCATGGGAGAAGACCTGCGTACCCCTGGGGTCACGCCATATGGTAAGGGCTATAATGGACTTTTTGTTCATTTGTTTAAATCATCCATGTTTAATTCTGATGTGGCACACCCTAATTGGCTGAGGACTGTTTAATCTTGCAAAAATTGTAACTCTTTCTAGAAAACTCGGATGGGAAAAGTATATACATGAAAAGTCATCAGAAAAATACGAGGAATAAATTGAAAATGGTTTGGAATCCTAAATCAGTATATTTTTGTAAAAGTGTATATTTTGATAGAAAATGTATTAAATTGTGGGTATTAACCCTAATTAATGATCTAAAATAAGATTTAATCTTGCAAGTGTATAAACTCGAGCATTATTAACGGATTTAATGATTAGGATAGATTGTAACCTGTTTTGATGATGGCATTGCAAGGATTAGTGTTGTAAACCTAATATGTTGATTAAAACCCTTAGAAACCCTTAGTGAGGGAAAAAGGGAAGAAAGGATATAATAATCTGAAAATTAGGGTTTTTTTGATCCAAATCTGATCTTTAGATCTTAATGGAAAATAAATTGAGATAATTAGGGTTTGATGGATATTTTGATAAAAATAAAGTAAAAATGGGAAAAAGGAAGTGAAACCCTAATTATGGTCAAAACCCTAAAAAGGGCTAGTAACCCTAGGGCACGATTAGGTCTATTAGATTTGTGTACCATGATCGATGATAGAAAATATTGGATGAATATTTCAGGATTGAATTGTGCTTGCTTGATTTACTCTGGATTACTTGCTTGTTTGGACTGAATCTGCATTCAAAACAGCTTGACAGGTATGTGGTTAATTATGAATAACCGCTTTAGTTTCCCGAAGGATTCTCGGATGTTTCCTCACATTGAATGCAATCTAAACTATTTGGATGTTCGTACTGCAACTATAAAGTCACTATGGCTATCACAGTTATATAAACATGTGTATTCTCACACCTACATGCCACCCTGATGAAATATGCCATCAAGGTCAGGCCCAGGAGGGTAGACCCATGGGCACCATGAGAGGTGACCCCAGACACCAAACTCGGGAATGAGAAGGTGGTCTATGATGCATGACTATGGAGCACCATGAGAGGTGACTCCCAGGCACCAAGCTCGGGATTGAGAAGGTGGCCTTAAGTCAATGGCAAAAGAGAAACCCTAGAGGGGTATGCCAGGGTTAGGGCAAAAGCGGTGGAGAATGACACATTGAAAATGTAAATTGTCTTGATAAATAATTTGATTGTGATTATTAAATTGTTAGCCATATCTATGAAGTTTTTTTGGATGTCCCCACATACCAGTATATTTCGACATGCTGACCGATGTTTTGTTTGTCGGTGTTTTAGGTACAACCCTGAAATGAACAAACAGTAAAGTGACACATTGTGGAAATAAAACATAAAGTGCAAGGAGGATTAGATAGAGTAGATTCAAGCTTGGATAGATAGATTTCCAAAGTTTTTCAAAGGTAAGTAAAGTTTTAATTCTATACCCAATTCCAGTTTAGTTAGTAGAATTTCATAATTATTATTGATTATTTGTTGAACCTTTGATCCTGTTAATTGAATAATGGCTCTGTCCTTCGGGTCTCCCTCAATTGGGGGTTACCGGGAGACGGGGTCATTACAAGAATGGTCGAGGTCATATCTTAGTGATGTGATTCAATATATATTATGATATATTTTAAGAATTAATGTGGTCATACATGGACAGGAGTGGGGTTGCGGTCAAAACTCAATTTTCACTAGTATTGTGCCTATATACCATGGCATGCTAGGTTGTTTTGTAGTTGGACTTTATATGTCATTGTGGAAGACTCGGACTGACCAAGGGTGTGGGAGATCATAGTAGTCCAGCTCCTCCTAGATCTTGTATGGCACTAATTTCGACTTAGCAATGGTCAGATTGAGCATGCGTGATATACCTCATCTCCTCAAGGCATAATAAAAGATGTAATATAGCTTTGTAGTATATTTTCTTAGGGTTAAACACGACTCATATTGGATGACCCTTTGCTTTATCTCTTGTACTGATTAGTTGATTTATAATGCGGTAAAATAAATCAACTATTATACATGTTCATCATATTCTTCTAAAATTATAAGTTTTTCTACTACTCAGTTGTAGATGCCTAAATTTCTTTAATGGTGTTAGTTGCTTTACTCATATCATTTAGTTAAACTACTCAATTTAATAAATAACATTAACTTTCCTACTCAAGTTTATTTTTGTTAATAATAGTTGTTGGGGGATATTTATATCTCTTGCTGAGATGTTAGTCTCACACCATGAGTTTCTACATCTTTTAGGTGGTTGTACATGACAAGGTAGAGATTATGTGGTTGAGGTTGAGTAGCAAGAGGAGGAGTAGGTGCTAAAGGTTGGATATGTTTCTAGTGTTTTGTATAGAGTCCTATGTGTCATCTCTATACTCTCATGTACTTGGGAGTGTTTTGTAGACGTTGTATATCGACAAGAGTTTTGGCAGTAGGCCATGGTTGTACAGATATGGTTTGTACATATGTGAATGGATTATCATATGTAACAGCCTGTGGCAAGTTGGCCAAGTGAATAGCGATATGTATCTTCTTGTGGCATGATATGTTATATATGTGGATTCATGTAGACCCAGATGTAATATGTTTCCACTTTTGTGGTAATATGGAATCGATTTTAATTTAACCCATTTTATGGTAACCTTGGATGTTTAGTATTAGTTTCATGTTTTGTTTTTAGTTATATTGCTTTGGTGTGATGATGGGTATCACAGAATCGGGGCACTCCTTCTTAAAATGCCCTTCCTTCTTACATAAGTGGCAAGAAGACATTGACACAAACATGGTCTAGGGTTCCTATACCCATAGTTGAATCACCTCTTTGATTGTGTTCCTTTCTTGTTCTCATATTTGGGACCTTGGTTGAGCACTTGAGTTGGTTCTCTAGTTCAACACTGCCTCTATTGTTTTCCTATTTCCATGGTGATAGAGTTTTGATGAAGGAATGAAAGCACTAAAGGTGATTTGAATTCCTTCAAAGACTATGGATATCATTTGGGTTGTTAGGTTGCAAAGAGTTCCCATGAGGAGCTTGCTTTAATCTTCCCACTTTCCAGAATTAAGGGTTTGTCTAGGTGTTTCCTCAACATTTTCTTCCTCACTGGGTTCCCAATCATTTTTTTATTTTCCCTTATCATCCTTTACACTAGAGACATCTACTACTACTTTGTCATTTGTTCCAAGTTTAGGGATCCATCTGCAATATATATTCAACTCTATAAGTTCCTCATAATGCAAATTTGTGTACAACATATGGAAATACTTACAACTTTTATAGATATGGTTTTCCCCATCATAAGCTACATGTAGTCAAGAGAAAAAGTCTCAAGCCAAAACACATCACTAGATACATAAAGATATGTATTCACCCTACGTCATTCTAATTGGATGGATTAGGTTAATTCTTACAAAAAAGGATGAGATGGTGAAAGACTTTCTAAGGTTTCAAAGGAGAGCCTTGGGTCTAGTTTTGGGTTTACTGAAGCCAGATAGAGTAGGGAAACTCATCCACCATTGCGAGATGGATAGGATGTGATTACTAGCCAAAACCCCAAACCTAGACACCTTAGTTTTCACCATCATGGCCGTTGGGGTTTCCTAGATTCAATATATTGGAGGAATTATTTACTTGATGCATATGGGAGTGTGTACACTATGATACCAACTAACACAGACTATTATTACCCCAATCCCATTCCCACTGCCCAAATAGATAGTGTTAAATGGATTGAAGCATCCATCCATGGATGGCCCCAAAAAATCAAACATGAACATACACAAAAAGAAATTAACATTCTCATTTTCATTAATTTGAACCAAAACGTTTACATAGGGACCCATAGACAACATGACATGAAAGGTACATAAACTAAAATTAAAAGCTAGCTATAAGATCCCAAGAGCTTTACTTTATCCCATGAAGTTCCTTTTTTGTTTGTGCAGCTTGATCAGATTTTATCAGTTATTAAGCGACAACGTACCTAGGAAATTAGTCACAGTAACCTAAAATCAAGAAAATTGGACAGATTCAATGCAAATACATTTGTACACTTTTAAAATTGAATAGACTTGCATGTTTAAAGAATTGTATATATGGAAGAAGAAAAACCATAAGAACTAAACAAAAATTAAGAAGCAATAGCTGTTAAAATTCAAGTATCTATTATTTACAAATTCCATTGCACTCAAGAAGACATAGCCACTAGGGCCGATGCCAGGGCCAACAACCCACCGGATGGGTCCAAGCAAGTCATGACTACTTGAGGAATACAAAGGTACCCTCCAAATGTGTGGCTTTACACTAACAATATGGGTAGGTGCACTAACACGTGCACCCTTACCCAAAGGTAGGTGCAACAATATAAGCCAAGGCTAGCACCCTTATCCACATAGAGGTGCAACAATATAAGCTAAGGCTAGCACCCTTACCCCAAGATATAGGCAGGTGTAGCAAGGTCAACAAAGATTTATGCCTTACCTAAAATTTTAGGCTAATGGATCAAGGTAAGCCGAGTTTCATATAATGGAAATTTATTTTATGTGTCGAGTTTTTTCAAAATAAATATAAGAAATTCATAACAAAATTTAGTAAGGGTGTTGTATCTCAAACAAGTAGAGTAGACAAGTGTATGGACTCATACAATTATAAATACAACAAACAATACCATACTCAAGGTCAATGTGAGAATAAAGCGTACTTGTGAGATTATAGACTCCCTCTGGTGTGCAGGGCAAGGAAGGGAGAAAAGGAGCCTCTACCATCCTCACAAAGATTTCCTAATTGTTTCATCTTGACAACATGTCTCTTTCTATCCCTATCCTAACTTTTATCTATGTTTCTATTATGTGTACATAAAAACTCCATACTAGGACATGGGGAGTATCACCATAGTCCATATCTTACATTAATTGTGTTTTTCTCCAAGATTTTATTGATTGTATGTTTTTATTCCAATTTATATACTCATTTTATGTTTAGAATAGTTGTATCCTTGTTCAGTGATGAGATTTAGATCCCAACACTGTATGAAACCATGGACTCCCGACGAGATGAACTGATGGAGTTTCATGATCGATCAATCCATTTTATTTTGTTTATTATAACTCATAGTGATGAGATCACCTGATCCATGGGTTGGGACACTGGTTTAAAATTAGAAACTCTTGACGAGATCCATGATAGAACTTTATTGGACAGTTGAATAAGGATCCACAAACATTGAAATTTCATGTTTGTGGGAATTCTAACCCTTGCAAGATATGTGTTCCATACAGACACAATTCTGCATGGTCCTAATCTAACTAATAAAAATTAAGGAGTTGAATCAATTAAAGTGAGTATGTGGTCTATGATGGTAAAATCACATACCCCCAGTATCTCTTCATAAATTAAATTAAGTCATCTTAAATTAATTTTACTTTTGCAATATTATTTCTTGATTTAGCTTTAATCACTCTCTACAAATTGGATCCTAAATATTACTTTTAGAGTTGGCTCGAATAAAACTCTTAAACATGTTCCATGGAATCAATATTTTTCTACACTAAAATTAACTTATTCTCTATGGGTGAGTTGATAGTTGTTTAAAAGGTTAAGATCCACATAATCATTTTCTCTAGTGAAGAGGTTGTAATTCAGTCAAGAACCCTATTAGTGGCGGCGGGGGTGGCGTGCATGGAACCCTAGGGTTCACATCTGTAGATGATGGAGATCCAAGAAGAAGCAGGCAAGGCACGATCCCGCTTGGCGACTCTGGAATACATCTAGTATATGGCGTGCAAAGGACTCGATCCAGGAGTTCTTGCAAATTCTATGATGTGTGTGTGGGATGCTAAATCCTAATAACATGGATATAGAGGGATGCAGGAAAACTGGAGTTAATTTCCTAGATCCGGAAAATACAGCAAATAATGGAAATGTGACTGGTACAGAGAAAGAACAGCCCAAGAGAGACAAGGTCTCTTATAAAGATATAGTTGAAGGACTAGAGGAGGAATCGGCGGGATACATCCATATTGACGTTGACAATCTGGATATAAAACTTAGACCAGAGGATATCACAATGGAAACAATCAATGGAATACCCTCTTTTGATATCAGGCATGTTACACTGGACAAGCTTTTGAAACCCTGGAGATATGCAGTGGTCGTTAAGCTCATAACCAAGGATATAGGGTACCTGACGATGAGGGATAAGATCCATTTGACGTGGAAACCAAACGGAGGCTTCAATCTCATTGATATGGAGAACGACTACTATCTAGTACAGTTACAGAAGGAAGAAGATTATCTGTGGGCATTAACAGGAGGGCATTGGCCACTATTTGGGTCATATTTGTCAGTTCAAAGGTGGAACAATTAGTTCTCACTAGACAAGACACACCCCAAAACAATGCTTGTGTGGGTACGTCTACCAAATCTTCCTCTACACTTGTATCATGAACAATTTCTAAGAGCAGTAGGAGATGTTATTGGAAGAACTATTAAAGTTGATCAGAACACAATCATGCAAAGACAGGGAAGATTTGCAAGGGTTGTAGTGGAAATTGAATTGGGCAAACCCTTAACCCCAGTGGTAGCGATCATGGGGAGAAGACATGTCATTCAATATGAGAATATCCCTTTCATATTTATGCAATGTGATAGGGCAGGACATATTGAGAAGGATTGCAAGGCAAGTGGAATCAGTGGAGACAATGAAAACCCAACAAATGAATCCATAGTGGAAGGGAGTCAGAACCATAACTGTAGAAGGGAAGGCTTCACAGATGATATCCATGTGAGCCAATGCCAAGAAAACCACGAAAGCAACAAGAAAAAGGAACAAATCAAATGCAGACTCAAAACAGATTTAGAGGACTAAATGACTTAGAAGAGGACATGTTGGAGATCTCAAACAATGAAGGCATGCAGACAGAGGAAGGCAACACAGAATTAGAGAAGATAGATTGGAGTGAAAGGAAGAGACGATCAAGAAAAAATAAAGAACGAAAGGAGGCCAAGGTGAAAGAGGAAGCGGGGGAAAATGTCAGACATGCAGAAGAGGTGACGGGAGAGAACCAAAGGCGAATAAGGGTGCAAACTACTGGAAGGAAGGAAAAGATAAGTGAAAACACACATTCAGCAGTAACCCTAATAGGAGATGAAACCACGACCCAAACGAGTAACGAGTTCAACCCTTTCCAAACAGAGGAAGGTCTGAGAAATATGGGAAATATGCATGTGTTTAGAGACGGAGCTAATACCGGAAGTAGCAGAGTCAGGATCCATATGCGGAATAGGAAAGTGATTACAGGAAGTGGAGGGGGAACCCATTCGAGGAAGAGAGGAAAACAAACACACACACATGAACTTGAGGAGGAAGCTACAGGAGGAAATGAACCACCAAAAGCATCAGAATAATGAATGTCTTAGCTTGGAACACGCAAGGTATATGTCACTTAGATACCCAAAACATGGTTAATGAACTAGTTATGAAGTACAAAGTGTCAATTTTAGCCCTGTTTGAACCATGAACTAGTGGGGAGAACGCGAACAAAATCGTCAAGAACATGAACTTCTCACATTCCCATAGGTTCAAGGCTCTAGGATACTCATGCGGGGTTTGGATTCTTTGGAATGGACGCAGCCACAATGTGGAGATATTACTCAGTCACAGGCAATTCATACATTGTAAGGTGGATAATAAATGTCTACTTACAGTGGTGTATGGAAGCACAAAGAGACATGGCAGGAGGTTGTTATGGAATCAACTTAGATAGTTAGCACAAGGAGTAGAAGAACCTTGGATTGTGGTAGGGGATTTCAATGCCTATCTACATCCTGAGGAGAAAATTGGGGGAAAGTGGCATGATGTGGGTAGCTGCAATGACTTCTCAGAGGCTTTGATCGACTGTGGGCTCAAGGAACTACAGATGAGCGGACCACTATTAACGTTAAAGAGGGGATTACTACAAATGAAGCTCGATAGAGTCTTGTGTAACCAATACTGGATGAACCAAAATGAACTGTACACTGTGGCGGTGGTAGAAAGGAGTAGATCAGACCATGCTCCTGTGTTGGTGGCCATATATATGAGTACGACCAGAAGGAAAATGATGTGGAGGACATGGGCTCTTTGGCAGGAGATCGACTCTTTTGGTGACATCTTAAAATAGGAATGGAATACGAGCTTCCACTTCGGTGGAGTGGCAAGTACCTTTTTAGAAAAAGCAACATAATGGTATAACCTTGAAAGGATGAAGAGGAACAAGAGGAAAAGATCTATCGAAGTTCAATTGCTGCTAGCTCAGAAACAACTCACTCAAGAGTATGATCCGAACTTAGAAAATAGAATCATTGATCTTCAAAATGATCTCATGGAGGAACTGTGTCTGGAAGAAATATAGTGGCAACAAAAGGATCATTGTGAATGGATCAAGCTAGGGGATGGTAACACTACTTTCTTTCACTCAATAGTCAAGGCAAGACGACATAACAACAAAATTTCCAGATTGAAGGATAGAAAAGGAGTTTGGATAGAGAATCCAGACGAGCTGAAAGGACACATCTCAGAGTTTTTCAAGCAGTTACTTACTGATGAGGAACTAGGAACAAGATGGGAGACAAGTAGGAAGTACATTGGTTGTTTCCAGAAGTGGATGCAACACATAAGATCAGGTTGGGCTTGAAGCCAGATGAAGATGAAATTTGGCAATGTCTTATGACAATGGCACCTCTCAAGGCCCCTGGCCCCGATGGCATTGATGCAAATTTCCTACAGCAGAACTGGGACACCATGAAGAACACTATAATTGAATTCATTCAAAAACCTTTCGATGGAGGAAGAATGGAGGAAGGAGCGACGGAATCCACGATTGTACTGATATCTAAGTGCCAACAGTCGGAGACTTGTAGCGACCTTAGATCGATATCTTTGAATAATGTTTTTGTTAAATTACTGTCTAAGGTGTTGGTGGCCAAAATCATACCTCTACTGGATGATTGGATATCCCCAAATTAGATGAGCTTCATACCGGGCAGAAGAATAGTAGACAATGTATTGTCGGTCTAAGAAATAATTCACTCCATGGAGACAATGAACTCGAAAGCTAACACGATGGCACTCAAATTAGACCTATCCAAAGCATATGATAGGATGAGCTGGGAATTTATCTATGACACTTTGGAGAGAACTGTCTTACCTTCAAACCTAATCACCATTATCATGTGAATTATCACCACAGGCAAGTCGACTGTCCTATGGAATGGTGAGCTTCTACTAAGTTTCAAGCTGAGCCAAGGAGTTAAATAGGGTGATTCTTTATCGCCATACATTTTTGTGCTATGTGTGGACAGACTCTGTCAAGCTATAGAGGAGGTAGCTGATAACACCAAATTTTTTGATGTTTTGGCCCTTATTTTGTTATCAAAACTGCCCTTTTAATTGTTTTCCTCTCTCTTTTGTCATGTTTTTGAATAAATGGGTCACGCTATGCTATTAACTCAATTTTATCATCTTTTGCAGAGTTTCCTCATTTTTGAACTCATTTAGCAGCAAAAAGGCCCGTCCCGGCCCACGAACGTGTTCCACCTACATCGGCCTTCTTACCAACCGGCTGGCCGATACGCTCGCTGCCCGACACGGGTGTGTGATACCATACCGCATGACACAAGGATGTCGCACAAGAAGGAACAAATGAGCGACACGCCACTTACCCGACAGGGAGCTGGGCTCACCACGACAACTGAAGCGTGTCGCGCGATACAGGCTACCCACCGGCAGGCACCACTCGTCACGATGACTGACAGCCTGACATCCTTGTGTCGGGCGATACACATATCGGGCGTCCCTGAAGCCGCAATAATGGAGCTTAAGGAAGAACACATGGCGTCCGGAGCACCATAACTTCCCCCAACCCCTGCCTATAAATAGCATCTACATGACTCCAATGGGATGGGTTGAAAACCCTCGAAAGCCAACTTAGGAAAGCTTCAGGAGCTAGCGTATCGTGCCTCAGAGGTGTGTCGGGCGATTCTAGGTGAGCACTTCCCCATCCCGAGAGGGAGGGAATGGTTCACTTAGGGTCGTCCCGGGCACCACTGCAAGCTGATATCAGCCAACAAGAGTACCTGATACTGGAAGAAACACTCTGACCCGACACGTTACCGAACCCCGATACGCATCGCCAGTCGCGGCGTGTCGCCCGAGAGGGTGCCGCCCGACACGATCGTATCGGTCAAGGGCACCATGCTCGATACATCAACCCATCATGAGCGTGTCGTCCGAGAGGGTGTGCCGCCTGACACGGGCGTATCAGGCAAGGTTCCTGCTCGGTATCAGGCTGGAGGATCTGTTGTTGCCTGGTGCCCTTCTAAATCAAGAAGGCGGCATATATCTTTACTTATTTCAGTCATTTACTTTCTTTACTTATGCAATGTAATCAGACCCTTTATGTTAATGGAAATAGAAGAGCCTTAATTATCTACTGCTTTATGTTTGGTCCCTTTTATTGGATGATTGCTATGTTTAACATCTGAACTCTAGCTTGTACGCTTGGATCACGTTTTGATTAGCTACCGAATCGTGTTTTCCCATTGCAACAGTCTTGAGAGAGGTGTTATGGCTCTAGTGTTTGGTCTGATACTGGAGTACGAGAGTTCCTAGGATCGGAGTTGTCGTAGTAACCTTTCCACTCTAACTTAAGTCCAGCAACCTCGAGAGGGGTGTTGACGCTTAGTTAGAGGTACCCACTTCGAAAGGAGGGGTATAGGATGTTTTCTACTACCGCTTGTTTTACCGAAGTTTTCTCCTTCTTTCCTTGCTAAAGAGATAGTATTATCTCTCTGTTTCCGTTGCACGAAAACCCTAAAAACTGATAAATGCTTAAAACTTAATTTTTCCTCATAGCTCCAGTTGGAGATAGACTTCTTCTGTTTTATCGATCTTAGCCTATTGTTCCCTTGGGGAACTTTTATCATCTCCTTGCCCTTACCAGAGTGTAACGTGTCGATTCCGCATTCTCAACCACCCTTGTCCCTATGTTCGACCCCGTATATCTACTTCGACCCCGTAAACAAAGTTGTGGGGGCCTATAAGGTTTTGGGTTATAAATTTAAAAGTCCGACTACTTCAAATCTGCTCCACTTTTCAGACGCGTGATTTAGCTTGGGGAAGACGGAGGCCAGCTTCATTTACCAGAAAGAAAATTAAGTTTATGCACATCTTCTTTGCAGATGACATAATTTTGTTCGGGGAAGCAACAACACAACAGGGAAGGATAATGATGGAATGCCTAAACCAGCTCGAGAAGGCGTCTGGGCAAAGACTCTCAAGGGAGAAATCTGCTTGTTACTTTTCTGGGAACACGCCTAGGGGCACAAGAAGAAGGATCTGCAGAAAGATGGGTATACAAGAAACGTTGACAGTGGGATGTCATTTGGGCATTCAAATGATCCATGGTAGAAACACCAAAACATACTACCAAGGCATGCTAACAAATCTGAATAGGAAAATAAATAACTGGTCAAATCGCACGTTGTCCCTTACTGGAAGAATTACACTAGCCAAATCAGTGATGAACGCCTCGAACACATACTGTATGCAAGCGATGAAGGTCCCAGGTTCAATCTGCGATAAGATCGATCAACTTACCAGAAATTTCATTTGGAGTGCAGAAGAACACAAAACCAAGACCAATTTGGTAGCTTGGGATAAACTGATAGCGACGAAGGAGAAAGGGGAGTGGGAATCCTAACAGCTAAGGAGTATAATGAGGCATTGCTTATAAGGAACACTTGGGACTTTGTTAATGGCAGGAAGATGGGTTGGCAAACACTCATGCAAGGAAAATATGGGAAACAATCAGGATATTCCAAAGGAGGATCATCAATATGGAAAATCATATACAAGCAGATGGTTGTAGTTAAAGAGAATGCTGCAAGACTAGTAATTAGAGGAGATAGCACCAATATCTGGCAAGATGAATGGGTGGGTACTGGTGAAAAGCCAGTGCTGAGAAGCGGAAGACATATACAAGATGACATGATAGATTTAAAGGTGGAATCTGTGGTGATGGAAGGAGGCAGGTGGGATGTGGAGTTTCTTCAGTATTGGGTAGATGATCACACAGTTCGGGAGATTGCTAACATGATTCCCCCTTATCTTGAATTTGGAGAAGATGAGTATCATTGGAAGCCAAGCAAGTATGGGAGATTCACCACGATCTCAACATATAGACTGCTGATAAGTGGAAAGGAAATCCAATCGGATGGAATCTGGAACTGCATCTATTCGTTACAACTACCGCAAAGAGTGAGGACGTTTCTTTTGTGCTTCAAGCATAAAAGGTTGATGACCAACCAACAACGATGGACGAGGAAGATGATAGAGTCACCTGCATGTGCGCAATGCGGAGTGCCTGAGGAGACCGAATTGCACGCCATTAGAGACTGTCCAGCAAGCAGAGCAGTGTGGGAACATTTAAACATAGTTATCATGTGTGATTCGTGGCTAGGTTGTCAGTTTCTTCTTTTTTTGGCATTCATCTCAAAAGTTACCATATACATTGCCTCTTTGTCATCCTATTGAGCAATTTAGGGCTCTAGTTGGGTGGATAATTGATTCTCAAATCCAACAAAATAAATTTTATTAGATTTAAATATACATAGAAAAAGTTATGGTTATATTACTAATTGGTTGTCCTAGCCAACTAAGTAGTTCATTTCCCTTAGTCTGTATGGTCGTCAGTCTGCGTGGGAGTCAGTCTATGTGGCCCATTAGATTTCATGGGCATCAATCTACATTACCCATTGGCTTGTGTGGGCATTGGTCTGTGTGGGACATGACCTATCTGGTTGTCGAGTATGTAGCTTGTCTTATATGTGGCTCATCTATCAACGAATGTTGCCAACATACATGGTCCTCATCTTGCATGGCTCATCTACTTGCATGCTTGTAGGTCTTCATATCCATTGATATGTGTGACCCACTAGCTTCTGTGATTGTTAGTCTATGTGGCCGTCAGTTGGAGTGGCCCGTCGACCTGTGTAGCATCGGTCTACATGTCCCGTTGGTCTGTGTGGTTGTTGGTCCAACAAAAAAGTAGACTAAAGCAAGTAACATGTTTGCTAAAACTACCATAACTCTCTCCTTTTAAGTCTAATTTGGTTCATTCTTTTTGCTCAATTTTGTAACTATATTACCTACAACATTATGGTATTCGTTTGATGTTATTCTCAAATGATAATTTTTTTATTAATTATTTCATCAAGTGTCATTAATTCTCTTCCCACATTCATGTGTGGGCTATCTCTATATTAACTAAAGATTAGATCTCATGGCATAATTAATTCATAATTTTGATTACCACAACATAAGCATAATACAACTAAATTGAGAAAAATAACAAGATAAGTAAAGTGTTACAAAAACATGAGTCGACGAGGGATAGTCCGGGTGGTTGGGCATGGGCTTCACCATTGAAGGACCCGAGTTTGAAACCCTGGACAAGCACCCTCATAAATCGTTTGCCAGTAGCCTCGGATGACCAAAGTTTCTAATTGTGAATTTGTCCTTATGGGCTAGGAGGATCATCTGGGTTTATTGTGCCAGGGTGGGTTACAAAGTAGTATATCCCTTATGTTTTCTTCCTTTCTTGGTCAAGAACTTCTGTGAGACTCATAGGGGGGTTTTCTACCCACTTTCTTCATCTTCTTCCTATAACAAACCCTATTCAAAGGTATAGATCTAAATCAAATAGTCTTGAGGAAAACCAATCTCAATAGACCACATATTCAGACAAATGAAGTTTAAATCTGAGATTCGTGACCTAGGATCATATCTAGTGAGCAAAAAATCACCTTATAACCTTGATTTACATTGAACAGACCTAATAATCATGTTTTTGTGCTAATTTTTATTTAGAGTGAATTTTTTATGTTATAATAGTGATTTTCAATAGAAATAATGAATTGTTTAGTATGCTATGTGCTGATGTTGATATGCAATAATTGTATAAGATTCTATGCAATATGGTAATAGTGGATTTAAAGGCACCAGAAATCACAGAATAGCCCTAATCTCAAATATGAAGGATTAATTTGTGAAATTGAGAGATTTCTGATAGTTGCTTTCAGCCTGATGATTGTGATGAAACATGCCAAATGCTCTATTGTTAAGATAGGGTCATACTAGAAATGGTAAATATGTTTTCAATGTCTTTAGATAATAGATTCCCTAAACACTATAGATTCCTTCATGTGAGGCTTGCGTTGTGAGGAGGAAACATGATTGTGACATGAGGATAATTGCAAATTGAGTTAGCCAAATCGTGCTAAATAAGGGTGTGGGGTATAGGTCAGTGAGGGAAACAGTCTAGCTATACAGGAGGATCTAGAAGGTAGATTACTAGATTAGATGAGGTCTCAAGATGAATAGTTATGTGACGTCCCCATATTTTCTAAATCTCAATCTACTATGTGACATCCAAATTGAAACCTCACCTTAGCTAGAATCTCAATTTAAACACCCCAGACTAGGCTAAGAAGAATAATATCAAAGGAAGTTAGAAGGAAACAATAGTAGCACATGCACATGAACAAGAATAAAGTCATACAACACATGTTAACCATTCAACATATAATTACATAATGAATTGTTACATTTGATATTACATATTGAATCATAAACTTTTACATATACATGTACTACATTCTAACATAGGATCTTAAGACAATAGGTCCACCTGTACATCAGCTCGCCATACAACTCACAACTATCCAGGTCCTTCAGGAGCATATGTCCACAACCTAAACAAAAGATTACATGGGGTACACATCAGCACAATATTCAAGAATATTGTACTGAGTATGCCTGTGTCTTTTTAGATACCTCTCATTACTGATCTTGGTAATAAGATAAAACTAATACTTGGCACTAATAAAAGATAACAAAGGTATAATTGAACTAGAATGTTCATTAACAAAAGAGCACACATATTTAAAGTACATTTCCATCATATATCTCGTACATCTGCCACCAAAGGGATAGATGTTTTAAGCCTTATGATCTCCTTCTAAAGAGTTAGATCGTATATACAATGTGATCTCCTACCAAAGAGTTAGATCACTTTAATGCACTGTACTACCAAAGAATTTGGCGCTATCATATGATGGATCAGATATCTTATGTTTCATGTGCTCATATGCATATAAGTAAAGAAAACGAGCAAGATATCATACAAGAACAATCATTTCATCCAATACCATAGGACAAGTATTTGTACACACATAATACAAGCATAGTGTATAATAAGCCAAGTAAGAGGTAATAGTGTACCTTCCAAAGAGATATCCCAATCACCATATAATCCTGACTCAACTATCACTCTTGGTCAAACCCTGATTAAGGCAAGATCATGTACTATCATCAGGTTATCATCATCATTAACCCTATTTATGTTCATTAGGGTTTTTCTTAGATAATTGGATATTCTCATTTTTACTTGTATTCTTGCGTTGTAATTATCTTATTGAGAACATGTTCCAAATTTTGGTTCATTTATATGAACATTAGCTTCCATATCATTGTGTGCATGTATTAACCCTAGATCATATACATTAATCCAATTAGGATTTTCTCATCATTATAGGATCCTTAAACATGTAACCTTTTTGTTATGCATAATTATGATCCCATAATTATATATTAGCTTATAGTTACTGATGTAAGCTTACTCTGTAATTTTTTAGGGTTTCTTGAGCATGTTTGTAATTATTTCACATTAATTAGGGTTATTAGCCCTAATTAGTCACAATAAGCAAATTACATGATTTCATGCATAAACATCATAATCATTGACCTTCAATGGATTATAAACATGAATATGGATTTACTTACAAATTAACTTACATGATATCACTAAGATTAGTGCATCAAAAGCTTGATATAATGCTTTCATGTTATTGTACATATTTGTCTGAGAATTTTGGTACTTTGTTTGTATTTTTCTGATCATCAGGCTAATTACTAAGAATTATTGAAGATATGTAGCTTTCTAAAAATTTTACCTTTTTGGACTAGTCAGAATGTGCCACGTGTCCTCTATGGGGTGCGGTTCCTTTCTTGGACCTGGCCGGTTTGGGCATCTGGACCCAGTTTAGGGTTGGTTTATATCTACTCTGGTGGGACCAGATTTTCTTTACTCGCTTCTTTCTCACACAAACTGTCATCCATGTTTCACTGCTGTGTGGCTGCCGCCGCAGACTGGTCTCCGACATTGAACTGGTGGCATTGCAGATCTTCTCATGAACTTTGAATATTGTAAAACTAGTCATATCGCCTCCCTTCATGCCGTCAGCCTTTAGGATTGTTGTTGGGGGCTTCTCCTTGCATACTCAAAGAGCATGTCGACGTCAGCTCCTACTACGGCGGAGCAAAAAGGGAAACTGCCTGCGCTCGCCCTCGCATAGATTTGAGACCATCCTTACAAGAGTGAGGCTTCCTAAGTTAAACAGACTCTTCTATTCTATGAGAAGTGCTCCAGTTGTAGCCTCGAACGTAGTCTTATTCTCCAAAGAAAAGGACTTTGTTGGTCGAGGAAGACTCCACGACAGTGTTGTTAATATTTATTAAAGTTGTTCATGCAACAGCGACATGTGCAAAGTAATTAACAATTTCAGACAGATCCAATATAAGAAACGAAGATCAAACAAAGTAGGAGAATAGAAATAATAGGAGTTAGATTCGTAAACTAGATCGTTCGTTGAGAAATGAACGTGATACTTAAAAAATCAGTGACCGGCAATCCTCACAGATAGGCATCGTTCTCCCAGTCTCGATCCAGAACGAACCTGGAACTTGCACGTCTTGCTCGCGCTCGACGTAGTCACATTGCACTGCTACCAGTGCAGCATAGCAACCGTAGGAACCACCGCCTGACAGTCGCGTCTTGGTGATGGGAAGAAGAACGTCGCACTTCGCACAGGAGAACAACTCCACGAAGCGGCTTGGAACGAAGGCACTTGCTCTTTGTATTAGGGCTCTCAAAACACACGTGAAACGGAGGCAGAAATATATTTGTTGTGTGTTTAACCCTAATGACCGGAGGCATATATATAGCCAAGCACGTTCCTAATCCTATTCCCAGTAAGACACAAACACTCGGTTGCTCTTGTACTCAATACGGAATAATCCGCAAAAGACAAATACTTTCTAATTAGGATTAAGAAATCCGAATAAGAAAGAAACAATTAATTACACGAGTAATTAATTACTTAGTCGTATCCTAGTGCAAAAAGAAGATGGAAGATGGAAGACAGAAGACATTCTCCACAATCCACAATCCACAAGCCACAAGCCCAAGCCCGAGCCCGAGCCCGGCCTGGCCAGGCCAGGCGTGACGTGGCACGCATGTGCGTGCGTGCGTGTGTTGTGATGTGGTAACCCCACCCACCAAGGAGGTGACCATACCTCCCTCCTAGGACCCCTTGAACACTAGTGCCCCATGTGATCCTACATATGAGGATCATAAAAGTTCTAGGAGTGAACAATATGGGATAAAACTTCTTTGTCATTTGTACAAGAGACAACACTACATTCTCACATGTACTTGCTGCACTACATTGGGCTTAACCCATCCTAAATAGATGGCTGCTACAGCCATATATCTAACAATCCCCCACAAAGTCTAATGTGTAGTGTGCTCTATCATTCAGTCCTCCATACTGTGCTTTCAGCAGATACCTTTCGGTTTGAATCTACCTGAGTTATCCAACTGTGACCCCCGTAGGAACTAGGTGAACAAAAGTCTTGAACCTGAACCTTAGGTACAAGAATATAGGTTGGTAACAACACAATAAAGATATGGTAGTAAAGAAAACAATGCATTAAGGCCATGCATACAAAATTTTATATCATGATTGATAACAGAGAACAACCCAATTCTCCCGTTGCGGCCTACACAACATCAATCACTTAGCTAGAGTCTCCAAGGATGTTCTGCTAACATCCTGTCCTAAGACTTGACACCATTAAGAGACTACTCTCTTACTAACTTGCAGTCATGACACTAACAGGTTTTCTAGGGAATTGACACACAGATGCAGGAAGCATCAAACAAGAATACATAGTGTCATCTGATTTACCCGACAGCTTGTTATTACCACATTGAACCCAATTTGTGGGATCTCCACTCTTTTGGGTTGGGTTGCTACTGCCTGCAAATCTATAGGGGTTTCAGTCCCATCCTCAACCTGGATTTTTCCACTAAAGCCAAGGTAAGACCTTTAGTGAAAGGATCAGCTGTATTATCTTTGATACCGACGTAGTCTACAACCACGATCCCATTAGACACTAACTCCCTTATAGATTTCAATCTGACTTGGATGTGTCTACGCTATTTTTTATTGTACTTGGAACTCTTTATCTTAGCAATAGTTGTAGTGTTGTCACAGTGAACTGAAATTGCAGGAAGCGGCTTCATTACCATAGGTAAACTGGACATAAGTCCATGTAGCCATTCAGCTTCCAATCCAGTTTCATCTAAAGCACACAACTCTGCCTCAAAAGTGGACCGATACAATATGGTCTGTTTCTTATACCTCTAGGAAACAGCTCCTCCTCCCAATAGGAATACATATCCTGAGACACCATTACTCCCAAAATTCACGGAAATCCAACTTGCATCACTATATCCCTCGACTACATAAGGATGTTTACCATAATGCAACCCAAGGGAACATGTTCCCTTGATATACCTCAGAACTCTGTCAAGAGATTCCCAATGGGTCTTGTCGGGACAACTGGTGTATCTACTTAACTTGTTCACGACAAACACAATGTCTGGACATGTACAGTTCATAAGATATATCAAACTTCTGATAATCTGAGAGTATCGTAATTGAGACACTGGAACCCCAGTCTCATTCTTGAACAAGGGTTTGGATGAATCATATGGAGTCTTAACAGGTTTACGTGATGTGTACTCAAACCTCTCCAGTATCTTCTCAACATAGTGAGATTGAGAGAGAGTTATACCATCAGTAGACCTTATGATTTTAAGCCCTAAAATCACATCAGCGACACCCATATCCTTCATCTCAAACTTGCTACACAAGAATGACTTTGTCTCATTTACTACATTCATATCGGAACCAAAAAGTAGGATATCATCGACGTATAAGCATAACAAAATGAATCCATTATTGACAATCTTGTAGTAGAGACACTTATCAAATTCATTAGAAATAAAGACAAACGATGATATCATAGAATCAAACTTCTCATGCCATTGCTTAGGGGCTTGTTTCAAGCCATATAATGACTTAACAAGTTTACACACTTTGGACTCATTCCCACGACCCACAAATCCCTCAGGTTATTCCATATATATCTCTTCTTGAAGATTACCGTGTAAAAATGCGATCTTCACATCCATCTGATGGATATAGAGATTATAAATGGAAGCCAATGCTATAAGCACTCAGATTGTGGTCATACGGGAAACAGGTGAATAGGTATCAAAATAATCTATTCCTTCCCTTTGTGTGTAACCCTTAGCAACTAACCTAGCCTTATACTTATTGATTGTCCAGTCTACATTAAGTTTCTTCTTATAAATCCATTTGCAACCAACTGCAGAACAATCAGGAGGAAAATCCACCAATGCCCAAGTTCCATTCGAGAGAATTGATTGGATTTCATCATTAACGGCTTCTTTCCAAAACTTAGCTTCTGGAGATTCTATAGCTTGTTTGAAAGTAACAAGATCATCCTCAACATTGTAAGTGAGAAACTCACTTCCAAAGTCCTTGGATGTCCTAGGCCGTTTACTTCTCCTTGGTTCAACTATTTCTTCAGAATCATCCGATTCAGAAATAGCTTGTTCTGAGTCGCCCCCCCACATTTGTCATCCTTTCCACGTGCTCAGGAATGGAACATGTGGTAAATGAATCTTCTTGAGATACTTCATTGGGCACACTAGTTTTCATAGGAAACACATCCTCAAAGAATGTTGCATCACGTAATTCCACAATTGTATTGACCTCAATGCCAGAGATATCTGATTTTACAATCAGGAATCTGTAAGCATAGCTTGTCTCTATATAACCCAAAAATATGGCATCAACTATTTTCGGTCCCAATTTCTTCCTTTTGTGTTCAGGGACAAGTACCTTTGCAAGGCACTCCCACACTCGAAGATATTTAAGACTCAGTTTCCTTCCTCTCCATAACTCAAACGGACTACTCTCTGAATGTTTATAGGGAACTCTATTCAGAATATGGCAAGCCGTATTCAAACCTTCCCCCCACATAAAGTTGGGTAATCCAGATGTTTGGAGTAAGGTATTTACCATATCTATTAAGGTTCAGTTTTTACGTTCAGTTATCCCATTTGATTGTGGTGAATAAGGAGCAGTGACCTCATGAACTATACCATGTAATTGGCAAAATTCCAAAAACAAGTTTGAGGTATAGTCTCCTCCCCTATCAGACCTTAATCGCTTAAGTATTTTACCGGTTTGAGTTTCGGCTTCTTTCTTATAAATTTTAAATTTATCCAATGCCTCATCTTTCCTTCTAACTAAAAAGACATAATAGTATCTACTCGCATCGTCAATAAAAGTTATAAAATAACACGTTTGATCCCTCGTAGCAACACCATTAAATTCACAGATATCTGTATGAACTAAATCCAAAATTTCTGAATTCCTATTCACATAATGAAAAGGCTTCCTAGGCAATTTAGCTTGTACACAGATTTCACATTTATTGTTGCTAATTTCAGATTTAGGGATCAAATTTAGATTCATCATACGCTTCATTGAGGCAACATTAACATGTCACAAACTTGAATGCCAAACATCAGATGAAACAAGATTCATGCAAACAGAACTATAATCATTCAAATTTAAAATAGAATTTGGAACAGGTTCAACATGAATCTTAAACAAGTTCTCCACATCACATAAGTAACCCTTGCCAAAAAAATAAAGAATCACGAAGGCGTGTAATAATAGCCTTATTACATTTACAGTCTACTCTATAACCTTCCCTTACTAATATGACGCCACTAAGGATATTGTGTCAAATGGTTGGAACATGTCTGACCCTATTAAGAGTCAAAACCTTCCCCGAAGGGAACTTCAAGTCCACCCGTCCTTCGCCTTTGACTTCTGCAGAGCTGGAATTGCCCAGAGTCACGGACCAACCTCAAGAGGCCTGATAAGACACAAACATGGATTTATCAACACACACGTGTACATTAGCCCCAGTGTCAATTATCCAATAAAGTGGTTCAAAAATAGAAAAGATTTCAGGTTTAATAGACAAGTACCCATCATTACGGTTCAAGGATGTAGTCATCATGTTGACCACAGCCTCCTCAGTTGCATATGCGGTAGCTTTCTTTGCCTTCTTAGTAGGACAATCCTTGTTCCAGTGGCCAACCTATCCACAAGTCCAACAAGGTTTGTTCTTCGGTTTCTTTGGGATCTTTGCCTTAGGTTTATGTGCATTCTTAGATTTTTTATCTTCGGTGTTTTTCACATAAGTAAAATTAATAGTTAGATTTGCATCAGTAGGCACCTAGAGCCCTTTCTCCTTTAAGTGTTCTTCTTGTATATTAATATCCATCATTAGTTCATCCATGGTGTGTGTCCCTTTGCGATGCTTCAGAGACATACCAAACGATTCCCAAGACTTAGGGAACTTTTCTATGATAGACATAACAACAAACTTCTCAGGAAATACCATCTGGGAATCTGAGAATTCATGAACTAGGAGTTACAGATCATGTGTTTGACCTGAAACTGACTTACTGATGCATGGGTTTTGAGTCACTTTTATAGGCTTATTTTATATTTGTTTTATGCATGTATTTATCATTTTCTTGATTATATTTGCATAATTCACAATAGTTGTCCTTTAAATTCTATTTGCATAAAATTATACTTCTTTTATCATATTTATATGATTTTATATAATCCCCGGACTTATACACATGTTTCGGCACTTTTTCAGGCACTTTTGCATTGTCCAGAATTGATACTATCGACCCTGGTGTCGATACTATCGACATTTCATCAGAAAGCAACCCCAAAACACGAGTTTGGAAGGAAAAACCTATATCATGGTCGATACCATCGACCTTGGGGTCGATACCATCGACAGCGTCGGGATCTGGCGTTTTTAAGCACTAAAACGGAGCGTTTTAATCCGACAGTTGAGCTTTTTCGGAGCCGTAAAGTGGTCCTATGACCTAAGAAGAGCACGGATGGCCCTAGGTGGATCTCATATCGTTTTGCACAACATCCAAGAAGGAGAGAGAGAGAGAGGATACAAGAGAAGAAGGTCGTCAATCGAGCGATATGGGCACCTCCGACGGGCAATTTTGCTACCGGAAGACTGCAAAACACATGTTTCTCGAGGAGGATCTCCAGGAACACCTTTGTATCAGGGGTTACACAAGTTTGCTTCATGTTTCCCATGTTTTTCTTCTCTACTCCTATGTATTTTCTATTGTCAACCATGCGGGGCTAATCCCCTTAATCTTTAGGACCGGGAGTAGCCCGGGGAAGCATTGTATGACGTTTTTATCATAGTAATTCATAATTTGTCTCCTAAATCTGTGGTATGATTTCATTTTCTCAATTATATTGTTATTCTTAATCACCATAATGATAATCTAATGCCTTTAATTAATTTGAAAGAAGAATTAACGGTTGAAAAGAGACGAAATTCACATTAATTAACAAATCTCTTGAACAAGGTGATGTACGATTAATGGTGGAAACCCAGAGGTCAATTCTAATGCACCTAGTTTAGGGTATAGGTTACTACGACGGTGGAACCGACCTAGACTTAGGTAGTGAATTGTACCATGACAGTGGACAATTCTGACTACATGCCACTACCCGGATTGAGAGATGAACTTGAGTAGCTATATGGAAATTCATACAATGAAAACCCGCGGTGAAACCGCAATCATAAAGATCTCCATTTGAATTGATTAAACTAAACATTTAATCGATTGCTTTGTTTTATTTTATTTTCTTTTATTTTACAACAACTCTCAAACTCTTTTAATCGATTTAGCTGATCGCAACCAGTTAGTAGTAGTCTACTAAAATTCACGTTTCCCCGAGTTCGACTCGGGCCTCACAAGGCCTATATTACATTGATATGTATACTTACGTTTGCACGCACAGTTTACGCGTGTCAAGTTTTTGGCGTCGTTGCCGGGGAGACGGTGAATTTTAGCACTACGAGTGATGCGAGCGGCCACACTAGGCCACTTTTAATTCCTGTAATTTTTTTTTTCTTTTCATCTTTTGAACTGAATTACAAATCTTATTCATTGTTTTAATTATTAGTACTGGTTCATACACTACCATTTGAAATTTCAGGTACTAGTAAAGTAATAATGGGTGACGGAGTGGAAAATGAGGAGCAGACGATCTGGGAAAGGATTAAAGCTTCTTCTTCTTCTGCGCAGAAGGGGCCAATCAAGAAACAAGCTATCAACATACCCAGTTACAAGATTGATCCAGGGCTTATTCAGTTGGTCAAATCGCATGCTTTCCATGGACTTAAAAATGAGGATTCGGTGACCCACATCAGCACATTCGTGGAAAATTGTGATATGATAAAATTGACAGGTTCCCGCAAGAGACACTCTACCTAAAACTTTTTCCCAGTTTTTTAGCAGGAAATGCTTGGGAATGGATGCACAATCTGGATGATGAGTACATTGAATCTTGGGATCACATGGTTGAGGTGTTCTTTGAGAGGTTCTTCTCACCTGAAAAGACAAACGATCTAGTGAGGAAGATACACAACTTCAGCCAGTGAGCCGGTGAAACATACTCTGAAACTTGGGAGTGCTTCCAGATCATGTTGAGGAAGTGTCCACATCACGGCTTAGACAAGGAGAAGCAAGCTAAAATTTTCTACTTCGCCCTAAATGAACATGATAGGAGCAATTTGGACTCAACAGGTTCTGGTTTCTTTTTTAACAACACAGGCACAAGGTGTTGGGAGATTCTAAGGAACATGTCCAAAAAGCAGTCTTGGGGTGAAAGAGATGCACCCGAGCAGGTTGGCGTGACACATGAAGCAAAGGCCATCAAAGTACTTAATGACAAGTTGGATCTTATAGCCAAGAAGCTCCTAGAGAAAGAGGACAATGAGTCTGATGATGAAGCACATGCAAAGTATATGTATCAACAGGGATATAGAAATAACAATTATGATTGGAGGAAGGAACAAAATTTTCAGAAGCTGCAGCCTAGCCTAGAGGAAAAGAACAATGAATTTCTTAGCCAGGTGGTGAAACAAAATTAAGAGATGATGAGTACATTCGCCAAGCAGTTACAGTCTCAGGGTGAGATTTTGAATAAATTTGGGCAGACATTACAAAGTCATGGAGCACAAATGAGGGCACTAGAGACGACTGTGACCCAAATTTCCAATGAAGTGGCAGCCATGAAGCATACAAATCAACAAAGATAGGCTGGGAATGCAGTTGTTGTTCAAGCACATCATCAAGTGAAATATATATCTGTGATTGCTGAGGCAGAGCCCCCGGTGGTGGAGGTCCAGGACAAAAGCAAAATGATTTTTGATACGGAGGCTACACCAAGAATACCATATCCTCGCAGTCATTATGGACTACTGGGCGGATGCTGTCCATTTAGAAAAATCTGCTAAGAGCACATCGCGGCCGCGCCCGCACCTAGGCAAGAGGAGCAGGTGAAGGCCATGCGTCATGGTGAAGCTACAGTCACTGATAGAGGGGAGCAGCCACAAGTCATGCCATCCACGGATGATGTGTCAAATCCTATCCTAGAAGGTGGCGTTGAAGCAAGCTTAGGGGAGGAGACCCCTAAAGTTCCATATGTGCCACCACACAAGCGAGCGAAGGACCCAAACGTGCCTTTCCCGGATAGTCTGAGGCTGAAGAAAGAGCATAGGCACTACAAGAAATTCTTGGAGATGTTTAGGAAGCTCCATATTAATATTCCGTTAGTAGAAATGATAGAATAGATTCCAGCATATGGAAGGTTTATCAAGGACATAATCACCAAGAAAAGGTGGATAAAAGACACTGACATTTGTGTTGTTGATGAAAAAGTGAGTTCTATAATCCAAGGACGGCTACCAAGGAAGAGGAAAGGTCCAGGATGTTTCTACATCCCATGTTCCATAGGCGGCCAACATTTTCCACAAGCACAGTGTGACTCAGGGGCAAGCATTAATCTTATGCCACTTGCCACTTTTCAAAAGCTGGGATTGAAGAAGCCAACACAAACTGCCATGACTATTGAGTTGGCGGATGGATCCATTGTGAAACCACAAGGTATATGTGAGGATGTGCTAGTCAAGGTTGACAAATTCATCTTCCCTATTGACTTTGTGGTCATGGACATGCATGAGTTGGAAGGAGATGAGATGCTATTGGGAAGGCCGTTCCAAGCTACGGCTGATGTAATCGCTGCCATTGGGCGAGGTTACTTGACACTTGGGATTGGTGAGGATAGAGTTAAATTCAAATTGCCAAATGAATCATTAGAGACATCTCTTGACAACCCAGGTTAAAGGTATCTTTATGTCAAGCCTAGGACATTAAACAAGGGCGCTTGTGAGGCAACCCAACTTTAGGTTCATTTTTATGTTTGGTTATGTTCTTTTATGTTTATGTAATTAGTTTTTGCTTAGGTTTTGATAATTTTGTAAAAATGGTACCCTAACTCGTGTTTTGAAGTGTGCAGAATGTTAAGGTTGATACTATCGACACCCATGCCGATAGTATCGAGTTTGGATCAGTAAACGCTGAAGAAAAGTCGATACCATCGACCCTAGGGTCGATAGTATCGAGATTCCTGAAGATTTATAGAAAAATTGGTGACAGTAAAGTCAATACCATCGACCCTAGGGTCGATAGTATCGACACTTTTGAGTTCCCAGGATTTTAGATGCGTCGATTCAACAAAATTGCTAAGTCTGGGTCGATACCATCGACATTGGTCGATGGTATCGACACCTGCAGGACAGCTACATAAAATAGGCTGTAAAAGGTATCGAAACGATATTTTTTTCGAACCGTTTTTTGCAGAGGAAAGATGGATGAAATAAGTCACGTCTTAGAACCACTAAGACACAAAAATGGGCTACCAAAATGGATGGATATAGCAAGAATCACTTGGTCCACTTGAGCATCTAACCATCCTTCTTCACCACACTTCAAAGTGAACGGTACTGCTGTTCCACCTCTTAAGTGAGAATGTTGACTATGAGGCCATAATCATATTCAAGCTTAGGGGGGTGTTGGAACAACCCTCTATCTTAGTTTTTACTTACTTATTCATGTTTCTTTTACTTTTGAGATATTAGTTGTTATATTTCTAGATTTACCGCTTTTGTAGGATCCACATCTATCTAGTGTAATATATGGAGCAATAAATGCATGGTTTCAATTGGGAGTTTTACTCTTGGGTTGTGTGCACATGAAAATATGAGCATATTGAAAACTTTTTGAGCTTATTCTTGTGAGTAATTGAGTTGCATAACTGAGGAAGTGCTTGGGTGAGTCAGCTTCAGAACATGGGGACATGAATGACCATCTTTATTGTCTAAGGAAAAGTGATTGACAAGGATGTTTGAGCCCAAACCGACCAAACGCTAACGTGACCTTAGACTAAAGTTTAAGAGAGAAATCCTTCAGTTACCCTGTACACAGGCCTTTAGAGAGGGACATATGATATTTTCGGAAGGTTCTTTCAATTAGTCTTTTGATCTGATCCACCGCAATTTCATTCAGACTCCACCATAAGAAATGGGAGCACATTATTGTCTTTCACTTTTTGATTGCATCTCATGTAGATAGGTCTTGCATTATATCTATTTTCACATATCTTTTTGCATGAAAATGAAAAAAAGAGGATAGAGTAGTTATACATGCACATTATCCTTAGGTGTGTATCATTTAATTGCATAACTATCATTATGTAGTTGCATTTGCATCTTTTGAGCATATTGTACACCATGTATCTTATGTTACTCTGAAAACATTAAAGGTGGTGAGCTTGATCCATACCCTCCAAATAGAATGCTTCAAATGTATAATTTATGTAACAAGAAGTGAGCCCGACAAATAATTCATTGTCATCTATGAAAATAAGGGCTTGAAAAAAAAAATTTTGAAGAAAAATAGAAAAAAAGAGAAGAAAAAAAAGAATTGAGAAGTAATAAAGAAGAAGAGGGAGAAAGGAACATGTTTTCACCTGAGAACTAATAAGAATAAGCACATGGTGTAGTTTTCTTAGATATTCTATCTCACCTTGAGACGGAATGATAGTGCATGCATCATTCCACCAAAAATGTAGCATTAGGACATTTTCACTTGCATTTTGCATCATGATAGGTCATTAATTTTTGTATTGCATGATTGACTGTTATGTGCTTTCATATCTTCCACAACCACCTATCCCATCCACCCGTTGCTCTAATCGGTAGGCCACCCATGATATTCTCCTCAATCATTATATCAGGAGATCTACTTCCATTTAGATGGTAGTTAGGAAATGAGCAACGTAGATAGGAGATCACAAGATGCATCAAGTATGGACCAAATGAGTTTATCATATTAACTACTTTAATTGATAGTGTTTCACTGATTGGGGGACAGACATCTTTTACATAGGTATTTGGTCGCCTGGATGGCAGTTAGTGTTCAGTGGTCAATGAGGGCCGGTTTGTGGAAAGAAAGTGGGGATGATGTAGATTCATTTCATGTATTTATGTCCTATTGCTGACTTATCTCAACCAGATCCAAAGTTTTGTTGCTCGAGGACGAGCAAGGTTTAAGCTTAGGGGAGTTTGATGCATGGGTTTTGAGTCACTTTTATAGGCTTATTTTATATCTATTTTATACATGTATTTGTCAGTTTCTTGATTATATTTGCATAATTCAAAATAATTGGCCTTTAAACTCTATTTGTATCAAATTATACTTCTTTTATCATATTTATATGATTTTATATAATCCCCAGACTTATACACATGTTTCAGCACTTTTTCAGGCACTTTTGCATTGTCCAGAGTCGATACTATCGACCCTGGTGTCGATACTATCGACATTTCATCAAAAAGCAACCCCAAAATGTGAGTTTGGAAGGAAAAACCTATATCATGGTTGATACCATCGACCTTGGGGTCGATACCATCGACAGCGTCGGGATCTGGCGATTTTCAGCACTAAAACGGAGCGTTTTAATCCGACAGTTGAGCTTTTTCGGAGCCGTAAAGTGGTCCTATGACCTAAGAAGAGCACGGCCGGCCCTAGGGGGATCTCATATCATGTTGCACAACATCCAAGAAGGAGAGAGAGAGAGAGGATATAAGAGACGAAGGCCGTCAACCGAGCGATCTGGGCACCTCCGACGGGAAATTTTGCTACCGGAAGACTGCAAAACACATGTTTCTCGAGGAGGATCTCCAGGAACACCTTTGTATCAGGGGTTACACGAGTTTGCTCCATGTTTCCCATGTTTTTCTTCTCTACTCCTATGTATTTTCTATTGTCAACCATGCGGGGCTAATCCCCTTAATCTTTAGGACTGGGAGTAGCCCGGGGAAGCATTGTATGACGTTTTTATCATAGTAATTCATAATTTGTCTCCTAAATCTGTGGTATGATTTTGTTTTCTCAATTATATTGTTATGCTTAATCACCATAATGATAATCTAATGCCTTTAATTACTTTGAAAGAAGAATTAATAGTTGAAAAGAGATGAAATTCACATTAATTAACAAATCCCTTGAACAAGGTGATGTACGGTTAATGGTGGAAACCCAGAGGTCGATTCTAATGCACCTAGTTTAGGGTATAGGGTACTACGATGGTGGAACCGACCTAGACTTAGGTAGTGAATTGTACCATGACATTGGACAATTCTGACTACATGCCACTACCCGGATTGGGAGATGAACTTGAGTAGCTATATGGAAATTCATACAATGAAAACCCGCGATGAAACTGCAATCCTAAAGATCTCCATTTGAATTGATTAAACTAAACATTTAATCAATTGCTTTTTTAATTCTATTTTCTTTTATTTTACAACAACTCTCAAACTCTTTTAATCGGTTTAGCTGATCGCAACCAGTTAGTAGTAGTCTACTAAAATTCACATTTCCCTGAGTTCGACTCGGGCCTCACAAGGCCTATATTACATTGATACGTATACTTGCGTTTGCACGCACGGCTTACGCGTGTCACTTACCCTCAACCATCTGAAACTTAAGAAATTTAGACACGCAGTATTTTTCAACACCTTGATTTTCAGTACTAAAATTCTTAATCAACAATTCCCACAGAACATTGGATGTAGTGACTGGCGACTTTGAGTAAGAATCATACAGTTTGTTATTTAAACCAAACAGAATCAAATCGCGGCAAGTTTTATCACTCTTCTTCCAATTAGCAATTATATTTGCATTATCAAGAATTGTTTCATGATATTTAGGTTCAGTTTCAACTAAGTACTGATCATAACCCGCAATATTCAGCCAAATTTCCATCCGACTCTGCCAACGGGAAAAGTTGGTACCAGTGAATTTTTCAGGCATATTGCTGGTATCAATTTTACATCCCAAACCACCCTAACCGGCCATTATTAATTAACGACAAAAATGATTTCTTTAAGACTGTTGTTAATATTTACTAACATCGTTCATGCAACAGAGACAAGTGCAAAGTAATTAACAATTTCAGGAAGATCCAAAATAAGAAATGAAGATCAAACAAAGTAGGAGAACAGAAATAATAGGAGTTAGATTTGCAAACCAGATCGTTCGTTGAGAAACGAACATAATACTTAAAGAAATCAATGCACGGCAATCCTCACGGATAGGCACCGTTCTCCTAGTCTCGATCTGGAATGAACCTAGAACTTGCACGCCTTGCTCACGCTCGACATTGTCACGTTGTACTGCTGCCAGTGCAGAACAGCAACCACAGGAACCACCTCCTGACAGTCGCGTCTCAGAGATGGGAAGAAGAACGATGCACTTAGCATAGGAGAACAACTCCACGAAGCAACTTGGAACGAAGGCACTTACTCTCTGTATTAGGACTCTTAAAACACACGTGAAACAGCGGTAGAAATATGTTTGTTGTGTATTTTAAGCTAATGACCAGAGGCGTATATATAGCCACGCACGTTCCTAATCATATTCCCAATAAGACGCAAATACTCGGTTGCTCTTGTACACAACACGGAATAATCCGCAAAAGAGAAACACTTTCTAATTAGGATTAAGAAATAGGAATAAGAAAGAAACAATTAATTACATGAGTAATTACTTACTTAGTCGTATCCTAGTGCAAAAAGAAGACGGAAGACATTCTCCACAATCCACAATCCACAATCCACAATCCACAAGCCCAAGCCCGAGCCTGGCCCGGCTAGGCCAGGCGTGGCGTGGCACACGCGCGTGCGTGCGTGTGCGTGCGTGCGTTGTGATGTGGTAACCCCACCCACCAAGGAGGTGAGCATACCTCCCTCCTAGGACCCCTTGGACACTAGTTCCCCATGTGATCCTACATATGAAGACCACAAAAGTTCTAGGAGTGAGCAATATGGGATAAAACATCTTTGCCTTTTGCACTAGAGACAACACTACATTCTCACATGTACTTGCTACACTACATTGGGCTTAACCCATGCTAAATAGATGGCTTCTATAGCCATATATCTAACATACAGCCTAAGATTTTCTGTGGTTTCCACTCCCCAGACCTTCAGCTTATGTTTCCTCTCCTTCTATTCCTTCAAACTTCCTTGGACCTCCCTTCCCTACTCCTGCATCCTACCTGTAAGTGGCAGTGGAGAAACCATGGACTGGAGGAACCTGCTCTCACTCCCCTTAAATCGTCCGCCCTGCACCCCCCTGAGTATATGATTCAAAAGGAATCTAATTGAAAAATGCATATGAGGGCTCGGTGTACTATCCCAATTCTAATTTCTCAGTTGAAATCATGCTCTCACACATGAACAACTGGATAGGCAATGTGGGTTTAAGGTGTATCACATCCAACCCCACTACCCCGACATGTCAGAGGTAGAGGATGACCAGTTTATCAGTAGATCAAAATCTAAGGATCCAGATCTTTCTAGCCTGAGCACAATCTGTGGCTCACATAAGTGGAAGGTCCCAACCAGTAGACTAACCATGCACAGACAAGATGTCTCCACAAAGCCCACTCTCAACCAAAGGGGCATGAAAAGGATACAAAATCAAGACTTAGGCTAAAGCTATTAAACTTAGCCCCATCAATCATCAATATCGCACATCAATTCACAAAATTCAAACCTAAATATCTCTCTCTAGGAACACCGAATCATTATGAAATTTTATACATAGCTTAATCATAACTCAATCCACATTCCATTAAAATTTGGTGCCAAAATATCATTTAATATCAGTCAATTAATCACCTCAAAAAGGATAATCTTAGCAATCTTAATCATGATATCATCATCATATGATTTGCAAATCTTTCCAAACCAATTGGAGTTTCTTCACATGATCTGAACACCCTTTAGGGACTATCATTATATTATTATAACATGTAAATTCAAGAACCTCAAAAGTTCACACTATCACCAGTTAGATTAGCTAGATGGTCTCTTATCCTTCCTACAGATCCTGGGAATGAGAGTGTAAGAAAAGAGAGCATATTGTAATAGATGTTTATTGAGTGAGAACTCCTACTTCTTTGTAGAAGTTGAAGTTTTTTGTAACCTATCACATTTTTCACAATTTAGAAGCTATATTTCAAGCTAAAATGATGTTACATCAGTTCTACTAATTTTAAGATAAGAAAAATTGAAGTTTGATTTTCAATTAATAACTAAAGTGAATGGTTAGTTGTAATCCCTCCTTTATCGGGCCCTAACCATGGATACCGGGTTTGGATAGCATCAAAATCTTGGTATCAGAACATAGGTTGATCTTAGGCTAGAGCCTACATCTAGGATAGGGGAGATACGAGACCAATAGGATTAGGATGTTTTCCTTAACAAATATGTTTCCATTGTGGATATGCAGATGGAAAGAAGAGGATGTGGACTTGGTGAGAAACAAGTTGAGAGTCACTATGGCCATGACCCTCGAGAAATGGTTTGAGGTGGAGAATATAGGGATGAGGTGACAATGACATATTGTATATTGTTTTTTCTGATGATAAAAGAAAAGTATAAGATGGACAGGAGGTCTTCATCTTCCAGTAAGGACCTGATGAGATCCTATGAACTAGTGAAGTATCTTAGTGTAACTAAGTTCTCTAGAACAACAGACCCAGCTATGGTAGATGTGTAGCTTCAACAACTGGAAAATATTTTTTGCCTAATGGAGTTACTAGAGGATAAACAAATCAATGATGTTGTCTACCTACTCAAAGAATATGTAGAGTTGTGGTGGTGTGGAGTGGAAGATAAGAAGAGGAATAATATGAGGACATGGAGGGACTATTTTGATGAGTTTCACCTTAAGTATATTCCTCCTACCTTCTTAAGAAACAAGATTAAACAGTTAGAATATACTAAATAGGGAAATATGTCAATTGGTGAATATGGGGCATATTTCACAATGTTGGCTAACTTTTATCCTCAGTTTGTACCAAATGATGTAGAGAAATATAGGAGATTCCATGAAGGTTTAAGATCCAATATTAGACATACCATATCAGCCACGGGAGAAGAGATAGAGAAAATTTTGGAGAATATGTGAAAGAAGAGACATGTTGAACAATCGATTAATACTGATAAGCACTCTAAGAGCAAGAAAAGATTTGGAGAATTTAGTAGAGGAGGAAAAAGGTACGGTGGATATAGAGGATATGGTGGTTTCTTTTCCAAGATTGGGCAAGGTCATAGTTTTTTGGAAGACAAGGATCTAGTTCTTCTTGAAGTGAAGGAAGGTCTAGTTCCAGTAGATGGAGTACACAACCTAGGTGGGCATCTTCATCAAGGCCTTTAGGTCATTAGCATCATTGACAGGTCCAAAGAGATAGGATATAGTTGCATGTTACAAATATGGTAGGAACATTCTAGTCAGTGGTGGGGAATCGACATTTAAGTGTGTTATTATTGTGGATAGACGGGACATACTAAAAGGGATTGCCTAAAATTTCTGTTTATACCTAAACAAAGTTCACAATTATAGTTTAAAAATCCTTGGAGGAAGGTTCCAATTAAAGGGGAAAGTTCTTCAATAGTTTCAGTCTCTAGAGGGACAGAACCTAGTACTTGTAGTGGACAGTGAGGATACCATGGCAGAGGAGAGATACAAGATGTTTCTTTTCTATGACACAATTTGAAGTAGTCGTATCGCCTAGAGTTGTTACATGGGATATGTTCCTCTTTAATAGAATTTTAGTTATAGTTAGGTAGATCCTAGTGTGACACATTCTTTTGGTCATGTGTCATTAGTTACTATATTGAATCTTTTAATTGAGGAGATAATATTAAGAGTGTCATTAGGTGAATCAATAGTTTTGACAGAAGTTTTTCCTAGATGTCTATAGGGTTTTCATTGGTATACTGTAGTGGTTAGTCTCATACCTTTAGACATTAATTCTTTTCATATTATTCTAGGTGTAGACTATCTTGAAACATACCATGTTGAATTGGATTGCTGGAAGAAAGAAGCTATCTTTCAGCAAGGTGGCTTTTTATGTGTCTTTACTAGAGATAGAAAATTCTTACCCATGTTTATAGTATCAGTTGTTGTAGTTAATAAGATGCTAAGAAAAGGGTATGAGGTTTTTCTAGAAGATGTGGTAGATGCTAAGGTAGATAAAATAAAAACCAACATAGAGGATGTTCTAGTAGTATGTGAATTCCTAGATGTCTTTCCTGACAAGTTGCCAGGTTTACCTCCTAAGAGGGATGTTATGTTTTAGATCAAAATTCTTCCTGGAAGTCATCTAATAACATTAGCAACTTATAGAACTACACATGTAGAGTTAAAGGAATTAAAAACTCATATATAGGAGTTATTGGATAAGGGCTTCATTCAACCTAGTACATCACCTTGGGGAGCTCTAGTATTTTTTATGAATAAGAAATGTGGAACTATGTGGTTGTTCATAGACTATAAACAATTGAATAAGATAACCATTAAGAATTAATATCATTTGCCTAGGATTGATGACTTGTTTGATTAGCTACTTGAATCAACAATCTTTTCAAAGATAGATCTCAAGTTTGGTTATCATCAGTTTAGGATAATGTCATCAGATGCACCTAAGTCATCATTCAAAATAATATATGGGAATTATGAGTTTGTAGTCATGTCTTTTGAACTAAAAAATGCCACAGTAGCCTTTATGGACATGATGAATAGAATTTTCAAACCCTACTTAGATTAGGTTATAGTATTGTTCATAGATGACATCCTCATATAATCTAGAGATAATATACAACATGAACAAGATCTGAGGATAGTGCTACAGTTGTTAAGACAACATCATCTTTATGCTAAGTTCAGCAAATGTGAGATCTGGTTGGCTGAAGTTTCTTTTCTTAGACATGTCATATCATGAGAAGGAGTTAGATAAACCCTAAAAAGGTGACATTATTCTTTAATGGGAGCAACCCACTACTCCAGTTCAGATCAAACATTTTCTTGGGTTATCTAGATACTATAGGAGGTTTAGAAGGAACTTCAATGTATTAGCAACACCTCTTGCTCATTTAACAAGGAAGGATGTTCCTTTTGTTTGGTCTAAAACATGCCAAAAAGTTTTCAAACGTTAAAGAACAAGTTAACTATGTCACCCACTTTTACTTTACCTAAAGTAGAAAATGGTTATGTGGTTTTCTATGATACATCCATGAGAGGTTTGAGATATGTTCTAATGTAGAAAGGAAAGTGATCTGGCCCGAATTGCGCGTCCAGAAAGGGAGGCGGACTCAGAAGGAATTGAACTTCTAAATTTATAACTCGAAACCTTCAAGGACCCCCGCAACTTTATTACGGAGTTGAAGTAGATATACGGGGTCAAACACAGGGACTTGGTGACGTATAGGATGCTTGAGATTTCATTCTTGAGTCAGATAAGCCAAGACAATAGTCAGAAAAGTAAGGGGCTAGAACTAGTCTAGCGGGTTGTCATGAATTAAAACAAAACAAAGAAAATAAAATAAAACAGAGTCTGTAGGATTCTACTAATCAGAGAGAAGGAGTTCCTGGCTATGTAACCACAAGTTGGGCAGTCTATGCACCCATTCTCAGGCGTAGACAACCCTCGAACACCTCAACAAGCAACCTACATTCAAACATAGCACGCACCATGGTATCTGTTCTTGTGGGATCATCCCACTTGCTCTCGCGTTGTGTGACTAAAACCCATCTATGGTATGAAACCACTCTCGAGGATAACAAACCAACATCCTAAAGTATTCTACATACCCTCTCAGGTCTAGAATATTCTGGGATGTTAGGAACAGACGACCTTGGATCATCCTCCTTTCATATTTTGATTCAAACTATCTTCTCTTGTCTATTTCTACAACAAATATCTCGATATAGGTAGAAATAGCAGTTCAAGCAAGAAAGAGATCAACCAAACTAGCAATCATAACCAAAAAGAGAAGATAGAATAGAAAACATACTAGACCTGGATTAAATTTACTTGCTTAAGGCAAAAGTATATAAACATGCCCAAAACGGGCTACATAGCCAAGAAGGAGTTCAACTAGACATGGACAAGCATAGTTGGCACCGAACAAAGATGAAAGAGCATCATTTGCATAGAAGCAAGGGAAAACAGTAGAAGAAAGGAGAAGAAGAAGAGATTTCACCCGTAGAGGAGAGGTGGCTCTCGCTCCCTAGCCTCTGTATAGGTCATATCTCATCTTTTGGGTCGTCCTCCTTGATCTTCTGGACTCCTTGGCCTCCTTACTCTCTAGATCCACCCCAAACAGTAGCTTTGTGATGCATCGTTCGAACAAAACATTATTAACTAAGAGGAAGCGATCATTAATAGTGGATTACTGAAAATCACTAAAAATTAAAACCTTTTTCAAAGAGATCCAATTCCAGGAAACTCTTATAACAAGAACCAAAGTATTACATATACATTCTGGTTCACAAGTACATACCATGTACCATCTCTTCTCGAGGATTACATACAACAATTGCTTTGCCAGAACTATACATAAGAAACATAAAATCTCGAGGCATCAAGCCAAAATCTCATATTGATGCATTAAAAGTACTATCTACTAACTCCGAGGACCTGAGAGTATAGAGATGACACATAGGACTTTCTATACAAAACATGAAAGCCAGTGCCTCCACCTAGAATTATCACTGTTGTCCCTGTTGTTGTTGCTACTGCTCTTTCCCTGCAGTAGGGTTTCTGTCTCTTCTTCTGCGTCTACCTAAAAAGTTAGATCCCAAGGGGGTGAGACAATTGAAAATTGTCCCAGCGAGAGATATAACTCTCCGCCAGAAACATTATTATTGCAGATTGATAGGATAAAGTTGAGCAGGAGTTCTTTTATATTAATAGAATTATTAATCATTGTATGAACAGAATAAGATAATTTTCTTTCTTAAGAAGAACATTGCATCTACCCATGGTAGATTATAAATCATCTATCTGCTTTGCAAGGAATGTAAGGAATCATAAATATATCATCTATCAACTAAAGATGAATAAAGAAATGTAACATCAGCCAATGACTTTCATATTCAATCCTTAAGCAAACATGCTATACGGCTGATTACATTTTACAATCACACTTTTGGCCTAAGAAGATGAGGTATACCGCTCATACTCCAACCGACCATTGTGAAGTTGAAATCGGTGCCATACAAGGTCAAAGGAAGAGTCGGCTGCCATGACCTCCCTTATCTCAGTTAGTACGAGATTCAATGCAGGACATCTTGTGTCTCTGCTAAATAGCTTTCCAGGGTATACTAGCAACTTCGCTATAGAGTTATAGTGGTGTTTGTACTCTCTTCGCAATCGAGAGATTTCATGTTTATCTCACATCGATCCGGCATTAAAATTATTGGGAGATTCATGATACATCCATCTCGTTATCAGGGGATTATTGATACATCCACCCCGACATATATAATAGAGGATTGAGAGATTTAATGTTTATCTCGCATCAATTCCTCCATTAGGGCGTAAGGATATTTTCACCCATCACCCCCACATATTCAAAAATGTGCATTCCGAGTTATGTCGCGGAGCAACCCGTTTCAGCATCCAGCAAATTCTGACACTGATGGTTATATGGTCAGGGCACTACATGATGAGATTTCACTTGATTAATTAAGTACATTACTATATTCTTTTAGCATCAGTCAAGTTCTCAAACATTATTATGACAAGAAAAGTATAATTCGTCTATCAAGAACTTTTCAAAACTTTATAAAAACATTGGGATCTTAATTTTTTGTCACATCATGGGCATTCTTATCCCTTAACATCTCATCATCACGATTATGGAATATGGGTATTCAAACCCTCAATTCATCAAGAACACTTGTTACCACTTATCAAGTAACTAATACCTTTAGGTCATCTGACTAAGGTAAACATGATACTTGATATACAAGCATCTCACATGGCTCTCAAAGCCCATTTATTCTCTTGTTACCTCTTATTAGGCAACAAAGCATATAATGGCTCACAAGGCCCATAAAGCATTTAAATAATTAACACATAATAGCTCATACCTGGCTATGCTCATCATTTCATGATTACATGCATGATCATTACATGATAACAGTTATATCAATTATATATCAGCACTATTCAATGTAAGAGTAGCATCACTATTCCCTTATTTAGGGTTAGGATTTCTCTTACATATCATCACCCTTCATTAGGGTTAGGGTTTTCCATTACTAACCATTTAGGTTCTCAAGATCATATTATTAATGATCAAGCCCTAATTCATTGCTCCACACAGCTAGGAGCCACATTGATAACATAAGTATTCAATCATACTCATCTTTTATCAATAATTGAATTATCAACACAAGATATGAGTTCCTCTCTCATATTTGCCAAAATATGATTACATCATACTTTATTAGATTGGCTTAACCTTTTCTTAAGGTATGCTTCCCTACAACATTTCATCTCAATGTATCAATTGACATGGCACACTTCATGTGTTACTCATCCAAGTATATTAGATTTAGAATACATCAAGGTGTATCAATATTGAGGTGTTGGATGTGATATCTATCATGTCTTGATGTATCACTTCCCTCATCACCTTTATCTTAAGTTCATCACATTTATCATGTAATGTATTGGTCATAGGTCACTTATTTGAAATATACAACCATTATCAATGATATAGACTCATCTCGAGTTAAGGCATTATTGATATAAAGATATCCATTATCAACCTCTTTAGGTGTTTCACTTATCAATATATTAGTCACTATTCCATTATTAGGAATAGGGTTTTCCATCTTTATCAATTAGGGTTTACATAACATCTCCCCATATTTGGGTTTCACATAACATCACCCTACATTAGAATTTCACATATCATCATCCTATATCAGGGTTTCACATAGCATTACATGAAATTAGGGTTTCTCAACTCATAGCCCAAAGTTAGGGTTATGGTTTATCATCATATTGCCCGACATTAGGGTTTCATGCACTATAGTCCAAAATTAGGATTTAACATACCTTACCCTATATTAGGGTAGGATTTCATATAGCATTACATAGAATCACCCTGGATTGAGTTTCATATCACATCTCTGAATTAGGGTTTCATTTGACATCACCCTTGATTAGGGTTTCACCTTACCTCTCTGCATTAGGGTTTCACATGAAATCACCCTTGATTAGGGTTTCACCTTACCTCTCTGCATTAGGGTTTCACATAGCATCACCCTTGATTAGGTTTTCACCTTACCTCTCTACATTAGGGTTTCACATGGCATCACCCTTGATTAGGGTTTCACCTTACCTCTGTGCATTAGGGTTTCACATGGCATCGCCCTTGATTAGGGTTTCACATGTCATCACCCTTAATTAGGGTTTCACATGACATCACCCTTAATTAGGGTTTTATGTAACTTTACCCAAAATTAGGTTTCATGAAGCATCCTCCTAAATTTGGGTTTTTCTTTATATTGCCCTGAATTGGGATTTCTTATATTATCACCCTAGATTAGGGTTCAATCATTACCCTAGATTATGGTTTCATGTAGCATTGCCCTAATTTAGGGTTAGGACTCATCAACCTTTTCAATTAGGGTCTCATGAACTCTTTATCAAGAATCATACCCTAATTACATATTTTATTCATGTTGAGAGTGTTGAGGTTTAACCATTACATGATTATTATACATGTATAGATTTCTCTCTCTCATCCTCTCTAGGATATTAATTACTTCAAACTTTATTAAATTAGGTTAACCCTTCATTCAAATGTATACATTTAGGGTTAGCATAGTGTATTGAGGCATTGATTCCATAAGCATTAAAGGTTAACCACTCAAAAGGTACTAATCACTTAAGTATCTTGAAGGTACAACCATTGTAATTACCTTTGATAAACATCATCAACAATCATGGGGTTGATTGTACTTACTAGGTTTGAATCAATTAAACCTTCAAACGGTCTTGGGGTATTAGACCTTTAAACGGTCTTGAAGTATTTTGTCCTTCAATCAGTGTTAAAGTTCTTAGACCTTCAAACGGTCCTGAACCATGCCTTCAATTGGTCTTAAGATTTTTAGACCATCAAGCGGTCTTGATCTCAAAGTCCCTACATGGTTTGAGACCGTTTGAATAAAATATAATTAATCCAAAATGGTTTTGAAACCGAATTAGCAAATTATCCTTGAGACTGATTGAACATCAAATGGTTTGAGACCGTTTGCCTTCCAAATGGTTTGAGGACCGTTTGATCCCAAACAGTCTCAAGACTGTTTGGACTCAAACAGTCTCAAGACCGTTTGGTCCAAAACATCTTGAACCCGATTAGATCAACTAGGGCTTCCTCCAACCAATCAATTGATTTAAGGGTTTGCTTTATTGAATCGATCATCAGTTGAACCATTGAGAGTAAATCAAATTATAGCTCTTGGATCTCCAATCATCCATCAAAACCCTTGAACTCCAAACGGTCTTGAGAATATTTGGTCTCAAATGGTCTTGAGACTATTTGCCTCCAAACAGTCTTGAGACTGTTTGGATCATCAACCAAGAAATTGATCCAATTCAATTAGGATTTCTTCAATCAATTGATTAGGGTTTGTAATCAATAGATCATCTATTCTGGAATCCATTATAATTAAATCAAATTGATCCCTTGGATCTTCATCATTCACATCAGCAATTAACCCCAAATGGTTTTGAAGTTCAATTTATCCATTCGATCTTGAGATCCATTACCCATTCGGTTTTGAACTCAATTACCCATTCAGTCTTGTAGTTAATTAACCATTCGGTCTTGAACTTAATTACCCATTCAGTTTGAAGTAAATTACCCATTCGGTCTTGGGTTCAACTACCCATTCGGTCTTGGGTACAACTACCCATTCAGTCTTGAAACTGAATCAACTCAATCGGTTTGAAACTGAATCAATTCAATCGGTCTTGAAACCGAATCAATTCAATCGGTTTTGAAAACTGTTTACCCATTCCTTTGTTGAGGTGTGTGCTTAATATGACATCATCATCTTCAAGCTTCAAACCTTCGAAATCAATTGTTATTCTTATGGTGATTTCAACAACTAATCATAAGGAAATCGAGAAAGAAGAAAGGCTCATCACATAGTGAATAAATTGCAAGAAATAATGACATTTAAGGGTTCAAGTTATATAACCCGCCTTAAAAATTGAATCCAAGCTTCAAGATTCACATCCCCAATGGTGAATGAAGATTTTTCAACTGTCCAAGATCCGTCCTCAAGTCTTTGAGTAAAATGAATGGCTAAGGTTGAAGATTGAATGAAGAAAAGAAGAAATTAAGCATTGAATTTCGATTTCCACCATGAAATCAAGGTTGAAGATGACTATGGAGGTTACCTATGGGTTGGGTTACATCCTCCTATTTCTTCTAAGCTCCTTTGTGCATGGCCAAAGTAAGGGAAGAAAAAGGGATCAAAAAATCCTTTCATGTGGGTTGAAAATAGGATGTATATAAGGGAATTCCAATGAGAGAGAAAGTGATAATAAAATCCTTTAATTCCCAAAATTGGTGCCACATACTCCCCTAAATCCCTTGCATACAAATCCATATCCCCCACCTTGTAATTCCTCTTCATTATCCATGAATTAAAATAAAACATATTAAGCACCTTAACCATTATAATAATAATATCCAAAATTGAGTGGATATTACTTTTTCTTTAACTAATGTGACTGGGCTCTCCACTCACTTTAGATATTTCGTGGCATTTTCAAGGCACAAGGACGTTCACACTTATTCAAATTCAACCATCTCATTTTTGGTTGAAGGACACTTCCATTAATATATTTATTTTTGCATTAAATTGAATTAGGGTTTCAATTATGCTTAAATCTTGATTATTTTAATATCAAGATTCTCTCTCCTCCAAAGAGATTCAAATGAGATGCCCCTCTGATTTTCTTGTCTCTAATTGATAGCAAGAAATATTAGGGACTCTCTATAAGTGGTATTTTGCATATTGAACCCTAGGTTTTGGGTAAATTGCACATTACACCAAAATTAGGTTTTAATGCACAAACATTGCTTAATAAGCTCTTTCTTTGTTCTCAGGCTTTCACAAGCCATACCTCTTCATCATTCTCATTATTATGATGCTTCAACACTTAAGGAACATTTTATCATGTAACATTTGCAAGTTAACCCCTCAACTTGGGTAATTTGCACTTTAGTTCAAAATAAGTAAAACATTGTTTCAACATTATTCAAAAAGGACTAAAATTGAAACATAAGTTCCTCTTGAGCCTTAATTACATTTCAAAGGACAAAGACAAGAATATAAATGACTTATTTAAGCAAACCCTCTAGGGTTAAGCCTTAACCCAGGTCAGGGATGTTACAATTATAAACTCCTAACAAGGATTTCGTCCCTGAAATCCCAAGTCAAGGAAGATAGATATTATTTATTCATCATATCATCAAGTCTTTACATAACATCTTAATGTCATGGAGATGCCATAGAACTTTGGTCAACACAAAGTTCTTCCATACATGGTTATCATAGAACTTGTCACACAAGACACATACTCCATTGTCCTTTTCATTAGTGACTGTAGAGTCAACTCTGTGTCAGATAGAATTTTTCTTTGTCAGAGATACATTATATATACCTCATTCTATTCAGATGTCAAACCTTACTGATTTATCACCTTTCTCAATTTATAACTTTATGTGACCTGATTCTTGGTTCTGGGGAGTATTCCATATTCCTTGTTCTGATTAGCACATCACCTCCAAGGAAAGACCAGAGTTACATTTTTTCACCCACTTGTGACTACAAGTATTATCATACATTTGTTGTGCCATCCCATCCGCTGACACAACACTAAACTTTTATACTACTTGTACCAACTATCTTATTAGTTGTACATACTCTTTTCATAAGGGAAGGTTACTTACCAATTAAGAACTTATCTTAGAGGTATCTTTTAGAATTATTTTTAATTTGATAAGCTTTTCCCCAATAATTTTTACTATTGTTCCTTCAATTAGTACATTCTAGTCGATGTTATGTTTATGCGGAGCATAAACCCCTAACATGTGATGTCCATACTATTTTATGTAATTAGACTAATTTCACAGTTGGCCATTCTAGGTAACCAACATATATCATCTAATTAGAAGTTATGCTTTTTCTTTTCCATACCACCTGATATTTCTTAGTTACCAGCATTTCTCATGTTGGTATCCATCACATGTGTCAAAAACACATCACATCCTCATCATTTCCCTTTCTCTGTTGTTGTTACCAAAGTCACACATATAAGAAGATCTTTCTTTCATCTTTGTAACATTATTTATTACACATATCTTTATCTTGGAATCCAAAGTCCAAGATGAACTGATACTTTTCTAAGTATCCATCATTGGATTATTTCTAATCCATGCACATCAAGTGTCATAGTACTCACTTGATTGCCATGTTCCAAAAAGAAGAGAACATAAAGAAACATATTTCTCTTATCATCCCATCATTACCCAGGGTTGTTTATCAAAGAGAAAGGATTATTATCTCTTCTCATCATTGTATGAACTTTCAACTATTCATAAGTCATTTACTCTTGTTTCATCCTAGGTTCCTTGCTATCAGCATAGGAATTATAAGGATGATTACATGTCATTACTCATTCCTATGCTATAGTCTAACATATTTATAAATATTTTGTGATTTTATCACATTTCCCGTTTCCACATCATGGGAAAAGATCTTTACTATACACACAGGATTTATCAGATAGGGATCATCTCCCTTGTCTCATTTTCTTTATCATGAGGACTATACTTTTATTTCCTCATATACACACAGATGGATCTGAGATCATTTCAGATTCCATTTTATGGTACTAAGGATGTGATAAAAATAGCCATGCCATATTTCTAGTTTTTTTATGCTCACTAGATTGTTTCAGAATGACTATTTGATCAGAGTAATCAGAAAGATAACAATCTAAGAGTCCCATACTTGCCCTATCTCCAATAATTATATACCTGGCCAGGGTATACAAGTACTGAAATTAGGTAGTATGCACTTTATTTACTATTATGTTCCTCACTTTTCATATCATCATAAACACTGGATTTAGCATTCCTGGATTTTCTTCAAGCATCACTTCTATATCTCATCCTTTATCACACAGATAAGAGAAATTATAAAGTATTTAAAGGAATACTGAGAAAAATATAAGTCCTCATCTTCCTTGTGTCCTCATATTACTAGTCAAAGGAAGCTCAAAAACAACTACTTTCTTATATTTAACACATGAAATCATGAAATAATATATTAGAAAGTAACTATTTCATCTGACCTATCTCTTGTCGTAGTTTGTTTATTGCCTCAGGCTGATTCTTTTCATAGAATCCTGACTGGGATGTCTGTCCACGTCCTCGAGTGCCACTAGAAAAATGTTTCCCCTGATGACCTTGATGTCTCTGCCTTGGTGGTTGGGTTACCATTGTGTTTCCCCTGACGACCTAGATGTCCTACCTATCCACGTCGGTGATAGGTTCTAAACTCTTGATATGGCCTAAAAGGTCCCTTACCCTTTCCGAGTAGCCCTTTCCCTAGTGCACTAGACCTTGGTTGTACCAATGGTACCAAAAACTTCCCCTTTTTGGAACTACTAGGCCTCTGATCCCGAATTTGGATATGCCTTTTCTTAATTCTATTCTCATTATCCTTTTCTAGACAGTATTTCCTGATATGTACAGGCTGCCTACACCTGTGGCAAATCCTGGTTTCAGGTTGTAACATATTCCTTTCATTAATATTCATTGCTCCAACATGTTGATGTTTAGCAAGAATCATGTTGGAGTCCAAAACTTCATCATTAGGGGCTGGTAATCTAGGTTGTATTGCTAATATATGGTCCACTATATGCATCATTACTGTCCTACCTTGCCCACCAGTGATATTAAAAGAAGGATTCCTTATCATAGTTGGTTCATCTTGGGGATTCTCAGGCATTCATTGTTCTCTCGCCTAGTCCCTTACACTTTCTTTTGGGGCAACATTGCTACTCTCAGAAGCATGTTCTTCATGTGATCCAGACATCCTTAAGTTCTTCTTCTCCTATATGAGTAGAAGACACTATCAGATAAACTGGAAGACACTAGAATAGACTCAACAACCTTAATCTTATGTCTCTGTAGACTCAGTGAACCTAGAGCTTTGATACCACTAAATTGTGATGCATCGTTCAAACAAAACATTATTAACTAAGCGGAAGCGATCATTAACAGTTGATTACTAAAAATCACTAAAAATTAAAATCTTTTTCAAAGAGATCCAATTCCAGGAAACTCTTATAACAAGAACCAAAGTATTACATATACATTCTGGTTCACAAGTACATACCATGTACCATCTCTTCTCAAGGATTACATACAACAGTTGCTTTGCCAGAACTATACATAAGCAACATACAATCTCGAGGCATCAAGCCCAAATCTCAGATCGATGCATTAAAAGTACTATCTACTGACTCCGAGAACCTGAGAGTACAGAGACGACACATAGGACTTTCTATACAAAACATGATAGCCAGTGCCTCCACCTAGAATTATCACTGTTGTCCCTATTGATGTTGTTGCTGCTCTTTCCCTGCAGTAGAGTTTCTATCTCTTTTTCTACGTCTACCTAAAACGTTGGATCCCATGGGGTGAGACAATTGAAAATTGTCCCAGTGAGAGATATAACTCTCCGCCAGAAACATTATTATTGCAGATTGATAGGATAAAGTTGAGTAGGAGTTCTTTTATATTAACAGCAGTATTAATCATTGTATGAACAGAATAATATAATTTCTTTATTAAGAAGAACATTACATCTACCCATGGTAGATTATAAATCATCTATCTACTTTGCAAGGAATGTAAGGAATCATAAATATATCATCTATCAACTAAAAATGCATAAAGAAATGTAACATCAGCCAATGATTTTCGTATTCAATTCTTAAGCAAACATGCTATACGGTTGATTACATTTTACAATCACACTTATGCCCTAAGGAGATGAGGTATACCACTCATACTCCAACCAACCATTACGAAGTTGAAATCGATGCCATACAAGGTCAATGGAAGAGTCGACTACCATGACCTCCCTTATCTTGATTAGTACGAGATTCAATGCAATACATCTTGTGTCTCTGCTAATTATCTTTCCAGGGTATACTGGCAACTTCTCTATAGAGTTACAGTGGCAGTTGTACTCTCTTTGCAATCGAGAGATTTCATGTTTATCTCACATCGATCCAGCATTAATATTATCGGGAGATTCATGATACATCCATCCTGTTATCGGGGGATTATTGATACATCCACCCCGACATATATAATGAAGGATTGAGAGATTTAGTGTTTATCTCGCATCAATTCCTCCATTAGGGCATAAGAATATTTTCACCCATCACCCCTGCATATTCAAAAATATGCATTCCGAGTTATGCCGCAGAGCAACCCGTTTCACCATCCACCAAATTCTGACACTGATGGTTATATGGCCAGGGCACTACATGATGAGATTTCACTCGATTAATTAAGTACATTACTGTATTCTTTTAGCATCAGTCAAGTTCTAGAACATTATTATGACAAATGCTACCAAGAAAAGTATAATTCGTCTATCAAGTACTTTTCAAAACTTTATAAAAACATTGGGATCTTGATCCCTAGTCACATCATGGGCATTCTTATCCCTTAACATATCATCATCATGATTATGGAATATGGGTATTCAAACCCTCAATTTGTCAAGAACACTTGTTACCACTTATCAGGTAACTAATACCTTCAGGTCATCTGACCAAGGTAAACATGATACTTGCTACACAAGCATCTCACATGGCTCTCAAAGCCCATTTAGTCTCTTGTTACCTCTTATTAGGCAACAAAGCATATAATGACTCACAAGGCCCATAAAGCATTTAAATAATTAATACATCATAGCTCATACATGGCTATGCTCATCATCTCATGATTACCTGCATGATCATTACATGATAATAGTTATATCAATTATATATCAGCACTATTCAATGTAAGAGTAGCATCACTATTCCCTTATTTAGGGTTAGGATTTCTCTTACATATCATCACCCTTCATTAGGGTTAGGGTTTTCCATTACTAACCATTTAGGTTTTCAAGATCATATTATTAATGATCAAGCCCTAATTCATTGCTCCACACAGCTAGGAGCCACATTGATAACATAAGTATTCAATCATACTCATCTTTTATCAATAATTGAATTATCAACACAAGATATGAGTTCCTCTCTCATATTTTCCAAAATATGATTACATCATACTTTATTAGCTTGACTTAATGTTTTCTAAAGGTATGCTTCCCTACACTTATCAAAGTGCATTTCATCTCAATGTATCAATTGACATGGCACACTTCATGTGTTACTCATCCAAGTATATTGGATTTAGAATACATCAAGGTGTATCAATTTTGAGGTGTTGTACATGATATCTATCATGTCTTGATGTATCACTTCCCTCATCACCTTTATCTTAAGTTCATCACATTTATCATGTAATGTATTGGTCATAGGTCACTTATTTGAAATATGCAACCATTATCAATGATATAGACTCATCTCGAGTTAAGGCATTGTTGATATAAAGATATCCATTATCAACCTCTTTAGGTGTTTCACTTATCAATATATTAGTCACTATTCCATTTTTAGGAATAGGGTTTTCCATCTTTATCAATTAGGGTTTACATAACAACTCCCCATATTTGGGTTTCACATAACATCACCCTACATTAGAATTTCACATATCATCATCCTATATCAGGGTTTCACATAGCATTACCTGAAATTAGGGCTTCTCAACTCATAGCCCAAAGTTAGGGTTATGGTTTATCATCATATTGCCCAACATTAGGGTTTCATGCACTATAGTCCAAAATTAGGATTTCACATACCTTTACCCTATATTAGGGTAGGATTTCATATAGCATTACATAGCATCACCCTGGATTGAGTTTCCTATCACATCTCTAAATTAGGGTTTCACTTGACATCACCCTTGATTAGGGTTTCACCTTACCTCTTTGCATTAGGGTTTCACATGGCATCACCCTTGATTAGGGTTTCACCTTACCTCTCTGCATTAGGGTTTCACATGGCATCACCCTTGATTAGGGTTTCACCTTACCTCTCTACATTAGGGTTTCACATGGCATCACCCTATATTAGGGTTTCACCTTACCTCTCTGCATTAGGGTTTCACATGGCATCACCCTTGATTAGGGTTTCACATGTCATCACCCTTAATTAGGGTTTCACATGACATCACCCTTGATTAGGGTTTTATGTAACTTAACTCGAAATTAAGGTTTCATGAAGCATCCTCCTAAATTAGGGTTTTTCTTTATATTGCCCAAAATTGGGATTTCTTATATTATCACCCCAGATTAGGGTTACGTCATTACTCTAGATTAGGGTTTCATGTAGCATTGCCCTAATTTAGGGTTAGGACTCATCAACCTTTTCAATTAGGGTCTCATGAACTCTTTATCAAGAATCATACCCTAATTACATATTTTATACATGTTGAGAGTATTGAGGTTTAACCATTACATGATTATTATACATGTATGGATTTCTCTCTCTCTTCCTCTCTAGGATATTAATTACTTCAAACTTGATTAAATTAGGTTAACCCTTCATTCAAATGTATACATTTAGGGTTAGCATAGTGTACTAAGGCATTGCGTCCATAAGCATTAAAGATTAACCAATCAAAAGGTACTAATCACTTAAGTATCTTGAAGGTACAACCATTGTAATTACCTTTGATAAACACCATCAACAATCATGGGGTTGATTGTACTTACAAGGTTTGAATCAATTAAACCTTCAAACGGTCTTGGGGTATTAGACCTTTAAACGGTCTTGAAGTATTTTGTCCTTCAATCGGTCTTAAAGTTCTTTGACCTTCAAATGGTCCTGAACCACACCTTCAATCAGTCTTATGACTGTTAGACCATCAAACGGTCTTGATCTCAAAGTCCCTAAATGGTTTGAGACCGTTTGAATAAAATATAATTAATCCAAAATGGTTTTGAAACTGAATTATCAACTTATCCTTGAGACTGATTGAACATCAAATGGTTTGAGACAGTTTGCCCTCCAAACGGTTTGAGGGCCATTTGATCCCAAACGGTCTCAAGACCATTTGGTCAAAAACATCTTGAAATCGATTGGATCAACTAGGGTTTCCTCCAACCAATCAATTGATTTTAGGGTTTGCTTTATTGAATTGATCATCAATTGAACCATTAAGAGTATATCAAATTACAGCCCTTGGATCTCCAATCATCCTTCACAGCACTTGACCTCCAAACGGTCTTGAGACTGTTTGGATCATCAACCGAGAAATTGATCCAATTCAATTAGGATTTCTTCAATCAATCGATTAGGGTTTGTAATCAATAGATCATCTATTCTGGAATCCATTATAATTGAATCAAATTGATCCCTTGTATCTTCATCATTCACATCAGCAATTAACCCCAAATGGTTTTGAAGTTCAATTTATCCATTCGATTGTGAGATCCATTACCCATTCGGTTTTTAACTCAATTACCCATTCGGTCTTGTAGTTAATTACCTATTCGGTCTTAAACTTAATTACCCATTCGGTTTGAAGTAAATTACCCATTTGTTCTTGGGTTCAACTACCCATTTGGTCTTGGGTACAACTACCCATTCGGTCTTGAAACCGAATCAACTCAATCGGTTTGAAACTGAATCAATTCAATCAGTCTTGAAACCGAATAAATTCAATCGGTTTTGAAAAACATTTTCCCATTCCTTTGTTGAGGTGTGTGCTTAATATGACATCATCATTTTCAAGCTTCAAACCTTCGAAATCAATTGTGATTCTTATGGTGATTTCAACAACTAATAATAAGGAAATTGAGAAAGAAGAAAGGTTCAACACATAGTGAATAAATTGCAAGCAATAATGACATTTAAGGGTTCAAGTTATATAACCCGCCTTCAAAATTGAATCCAGGCTTCAAGATTCACGTCCTCAATGGTGAATGAAGCTTTTTCAACTATCCAAGATCCATCCTCAAGTCTTTGAGTGAAATGAATGGCTAAGGTTGAAGATTGAATGAAGAAAAGAAGAAATTAAGCATTGAATTTTGATTTCCACCATGAAATCAAGGTTTAAGATGACTATTGAGCTTACCTACAGGTTAGGGCACGTCCTCCTGCTTCTCCTAAGCTCCTTTGTGCATGGCCAAAGCAAGGAAAGAAAAAGGGATCGAAAAAGCCTTTCATGTGGGTTGAAAATAGGATGTATATAAGGGAATTCCAATGAGAGAGAAAGTGATAATAAAATCCTTTAATTCCCAAAATTGTTTCCACATACTCCCCTCAATTCCTTGAATATGAAGCCATCCCCCCCACCTTGTAATTCCTCTTCATTATCCATGAATTAAAAGAAAACAAATTAAGCACCTTAACCATTATAATAATAATATGCAAAATTGAGTGGATATTACTTTTTCTTTAACTAATGTGAGTGGGCTCTCCACTCACTTTAGATATTTCATGGCCTTTGCAAGGCACAAGAACGTTCACACTTATGCAAATTCAACCATCTCATTTTTGGTTGAAGGGCACTTCCATTAATATATTTATTTTTGTATTAAATTGAATTAGGGTTTCAATTATGCTTAAATCTTGATTATTTTAATATCAAGATTCTCTCTCCTCCAAAGAGATTCAAATGAGATGCCCCTCTGATTTTCTTGTCTCTAATTGATACCAAGAAATATTAGGGACTCTCTATAAGTGGTATTTTTCATATTTAACCCTAGGTTTTGGGTAAATTGCACATTACACCAAAACTAGGTTTTAATGCACAAACATTACTTATTAAGCTCTTTCTTGGTGCTCAGGCTTTCACAAGCCATACCTTTGCATCTTTATCATTCTTATGATGCTTCAACACTTGAGGAACATTTTATCATGTAAAATTTGCAAGTTAACCCCTCAACTTGGGTAATTTGTACTTTAGTCCAAAACAAGTAAAACATTGTTTCAACATTATTCAAAAAGGACTAAAATTGAAACATAAGTTCCTCTTGAGCCTTAATTACTTTTCAAAGGATAAAGATAGGAATATAAATGACTTATTTAAGCAAAACATCTAGGGTTAAGCCTTAACCCAGGTCAGGGATGTTACAAGCTTGGTTGGTGGATGGGGGTGGAAGATGATGGTGTGGACATTCTCCTTCTCTCGAAGAAGATGGATCCTTAGTCTTCTCTCTCCTCAGCTTTCACCTTTGGAGATCTAAGACTGGAGGTGGAAGATGGTTGGGGATGGAAGCACGTTGAAGAGACGGGCGTAGAATGAGCACTTTGGCCTTCTCAGACCATGAGACTCCGCCACGAGGCTCTGGGAATCTCACCAGGTCGGAACCACAAGGTGGAAAAACTCCCCAGATCGGAATCGAACCCAAGGTGTCAAACCCCTCTTTAGGTGGAGACGGGCGGGTATTTATAGGTAGGGTTGTCACAGTTCTGATCCAGGTCGCGGTCTTAGCTTTCATGTCACGATCGCAGTAGCAGACTGTGGGTCATGGTCTGTGGTCTAGGTACCTTCCGCAATCACGGTTGAGGTCGTTGGTTAACCATGGTCGAGGCTCGATCCGTGGTCGAGGTGTAGGCCTCAGTCACGGTTAGCTCAGAAGTTGTGACAATGGTTTGGATCACGGTCGAGGTGGTTTCCTAGACCGCAATCTTGGTGGAGGTGGATATCACGGTCGTGGTTGAGGCAAGCATGGATATCACGATCGCAGTCATGGTGTATCTCGCGGTCACAGTCACGGTGAAGGCCTAGCTGCTGTAAAAACCGTGTGTTGGGGAGAAATCATGGAGAATAGATGTCTTTTCAGGTCCGGTTCCTACAAGTCCCAAAATTGGCTAGTTGAGAAACTTTATCTAAGAAAAGACATAAATTATTAAAAGATAAGAAACATGGGTTATTTTGGGCATATTAAGGTTATAGTGACATAAAACCATAAATAAATGCTTAGCATAAATGCATAAAATTGGGTGTTATCAGAAAGGTGGTGGTCTATGCTTTTAGACATCTCAAGAAGAATGAAGAGAATTATCCAATACATGGTGTTGAGCTTGTAAGATTAGTACATGCCTTGAAGATATGGCATCATTATCTCTATGGTGAGCCTTGTCAGGTCTTTACTAACCATAAAAGTCAAAAGTACATTTTAACACAAATGGATCTTAGCTGAGATAACCCATGTGGTTATATCTTATAAAGGATTATGATTTTATCATTGAATATCACCATGGGAAGGCCAGTGTAGTAGCAGATGAAGTTAGTACTATTTGCAAAATTGTTCACTATGGCATGTGTAAGAGGAGACTTACTGGTCAAGCTGAGAGAGATGAATTTTAATGAGTGTATCTGAAAAATATGAGCTAATTGAAAATCTAGGTTAGACCTGCATTCTATGATTAGGTCAAGGAGCTTCAACATAATGAAAGTGAATTGCTACAGATCATGCATGACATGATAGAAAGAAAAAGAACAAAGTTCAAATATTTATAGGATGGATTGTTGTATCGTCGGGATGGATCATGTGTGTCATATGACACTGAGTTAAAGAAGCAAATTCTTGAGGAAGATCACTTCTTCTATGTATGCAATGCACCCTGGCAGTTCCAAAATGTACAAAAACCTTAAGGAATTGTATTTGTGTCAAGGTATGAAAAGAGATGTGACTAAGTATATATCTAGGTGTGGTGTGTGCCAAAAAATTATGGCTAACACCATATGCCTACAGGTACCCTGCAACCACTCCCTATTCCTATGTTGAAATGGGGGTATATTACTATGGACTTTGTAGTACAGCTATCTTGAACATTGGATGGTGTTGACTCAATATGTGTGATGGATAGATAAACTAAACCTTCCCATTTTCTTCCAATTAAGTCGACATGGGATGCACCTAAACTGCCTAAGGTCTACATAGATGGAATAGTTAGATTACATGGAATACTAGTCAATATAAAATCTGTCAGAAATTCTAAGTTCACATCGAGATTCTAGAATCAGCTACATCATGCCTTAGGGACTAGTTTGAAGTTTAGCACATCACCCTCAGATAGATGGGTAGTCAGAACAGACAACTCAAATCGTAGAGGACATCTTGAGAGCATGTGGTCTACAATTCAATGGTGGTTGGGATAATCATCTCATTCTCATGGATTTTTCCTTAATAACAGTTACCATTCTAGTTTAGGAATATTCCCTTATGAACATGTGTATGGGATAAAGTGTAGATCTCCAATTTGTTGGTATGAAGTTTGTGAAAGGAAAATTCTAGGTCCAGAATTGGTGGGGTAAACAATAGAAAAGATATTGGGGATCAGACAATAGTTGAAAGTTGCACATGACAGATAGACAATCTATGCAGAGAGAACACATAAACCTCTATGTTTCAGGTTGGAGATGAGTTTTACTTGAAAATGTCACTATGGAAAGGTGTACTTAGTCTTCCTAATCAAGACAAACGAACTCCTAGATTTATGGATCCATATCCAATCATTTAGAGGATAGGACCAGTAGCTTACAAGCTTGAGTTGCCTCCTAAGATAGACAATCTACATTATGTGTTTCATGTATCCATGTAGAAGAAGTGTAATCCAGTTATAGATAAAATAATAGACCCAGAGCATGTACATCCAAGAGAAGATATCTCCCATGTTGAAGGTACTATTCAAATTCTTGATCACAAAATCTAGAAGCTTAAAAAGAGAAAGATGCCTGTGGTGAAGGTCCTTTGAAGAAATTATGGTATAAAAAATAGATTTATAGATGTGTAATATGTATCCTTTCCTCTTCTAAGAATTTTGAGATGAAATTTTTTAGGGGTGGAGATTGATACAAACTATAACTCTCCTTACTGGTAATTGTAGGGTTAATGGTAACCTTAATGTTAATTAAATTTTTGTTAATAGTATAATTACTTTTTCTTTATCTCAGCTTTAGTTATATCAAACTTATGTTTTTGCCATCAAAATCATGACTTGATCATACCATAAGATCTGAGGTTTATTTGATATAGACATAACCCACACATGTATGTGTGAAGAGAATTAATTATACTTGGGAAAATAATAAATATATATGCTACCATTTACAAATTTATCAAACTAGTATTATAGGATTGTAGAATATTCAATTACAAATCCAACATAAAAATAATGAACCAAATTAGAGTTAAAATAAGAGCATTATGGTAGTTTTGGTAAACATGTACAGAAGTGACTTTGGTCTGCTTTTTTTAGACCAATGGCCACGCAGACTGACGGGCCACCCAGATCGACGGTCATGTAAGATGATGGGCCATGCAAACCAAGGCCATGTGGGTCTGAAGGCCATATAGACCGACGACCACATAGGTCAATAGACCATGCAGACTGACAGGAACGTAGGCCAACGGGCCGCGAAGACTGACGGTCACACAAATTGATGGAAATGAACTCTATAGCCGCCCATGACTAACCAATCAGTAAAATAACCATTACAATTGCTATACATATCCAAATCTGATGAAATTTGTCTTTTTAAATTTGTATTTCAACTATGCATACAACTAGAGCCCTAAACTGCTCAAGAGGTTAACAGAGAGGCAATTTATATGACAATTATTGGGTGGAATGCCAAAAAATTGGAGAGACCAACAACCTAGCAACAAATCAATCATAGTAAGTAGTTTATATAGTAGATCCCTTCTCCTTTGCTCCCATTCTTGATCAAGATCTTCTATGAGACTCATTTTAATATTTCTTATACCCCTTTCTTCATCATATTCCTATAGAAGACTCTATTTGGAACTATAGTTCTACATCAGGCAATTAAAAGGTTGATTTTGAGGCTATAAGCTCAAATCCAAACTCAATAGACCACAAATACGAACATATTAAATCTAATATAAGATCATTGACCTATGGTTAGATCTAGGTGAGTGGAAAATCACCTACTAATCTTGATTTATAGTAAAAAAACTTAAAATAATCATCTTTTCAGGTTGATACTTACTCAGTGACTAATATTGTGAAACTCTTATGCTATTACAGTGATTTTCAGTATGTTATGTGATATGATTTTGATGTGTTCAATCATTAAGTGAATTGGTATGCAATATGGTAAATAGAATAGTGGATTTAGATTCACCAAAAAACCCATATTATCCCTAATCCCAGATCTGAAGGATTAATTTGTGAGCTTGAGAGATTTCTTATAGTTTTTTTCATCCTGATGGCTATGACGAGATATGTCAAATGCTCTATTGTTAAGATAGGGTAATATTAGAAATGGTAAAGATGTTATCTGGAAAAATTAAATATCAATAGACAATAAATGCCATGAACATTGTATAGTCCTTCATAGGAGGCTTTCTCTATGTGGAGGAAATCTGCTTCCCAACTGTAAGATAAGTTTGGATCAAGATAGCTAGATCATACTAGATAAGGTCATGGGGACCTAGGCTGGTGAGGAGGGGCTACTTATTATAATGTGGTACCCAATATCAATTAAATATGTCAGTGGTACATGTGATAATGGTTGCTTGGTGAGTCTAGTGGAACTATTGATGTAGAGAAAACCATGTGCTTTGACTCTCCGCTTGAGTACTAAGATTTTAAGGAGGAATCTAGATACCCAATCATTTCCATTAGCCTCCAAGGCTAGACGTGGCAAGGCCTTGTAGATAGGGTAGATACATGTTAGGACCTCTATTTCGATTAGTAATGCCAAACATTATGGGAAACCCAAATCCTAAACCTATATTATGAAGCAAGATAACTAATTCTTAGCAAACTTGATTAAAACAATATATGAAAAACACAAATATTTTTTGCCTTTTTCTTTCTCATAAAATCTCGTAACAATGTCACTTCAATGACTATGTTTTTAATCACCACAAATTGTATTCAACTCCATGAAAATTATAATAAAGACTTATTGCTCAGATGTGAGTCAGTTTACATCAATTACATGAATATGAAAGAACAACTTTGTATACTACCCATCCCAAGAAAGAGAGGGTACAAGAACATTCTATTATATCTAGACTATTCTATTTACATCTTCTTTATCATGACCTCTCCTATGGATACCATTATACCCAAAAACATTTGAAACAACCTCATGAGATTCATATAGAGCCCCAATGAGTGGATACCTCCCACTCAAGCTAGGTATATGCATCAACATCAGATTAAGTATAGTTAACTTGAAAGAAACTTGTAGATATTGAAAAGTCTAGCAGATAGTTCTAGCATCTAGTCAAATCCAATTTACTATAATAATCTAATATGGTAAATTAAGGTAACTATTTTTACCAGATCTAACTTTAAAACATCTTTTAGAGAATATTTATTAACAAATGAGTAGATGTTACTTAATTCAAAATGATAATCCATTATTATGAGTAATAAGTCAAGATCTAAGCATTCATAATCAATACATGACAATAAAATGATCTTTATGATGCCCCCACCAGCCCGACTAGGAAATCATCCTACATTCCTAAAGATGAAGTCCACATAACACATATTTACAAAATAGTACTAAGCAACCCAAATTATATTCAGAGTGGATATAAATATCATCATTAACTACTTGTCACTATTTAAGATTAGACTCTAAACTAGATAGATAAGAATATGAAGTAGATAATCTATATAACAAAATGACTATCTTCAATAAAAAGAAACATAATCAAAAATGGTAAATCATTAGCTAGAAGTACAAGGAATGTCACAAACATTCAAATAATACTCTACATGGCTTGTCATTTTTTATTCATTTGCCTTGAAACTACTTGGCTTATACCCCATCAAGTAGGAGTTGTCATGCTTGATTCTCAAGTCAACAACTCACCTTCACTGTCTTAGGGTTTAGTCAGCCACCCTAAGATATCCTTAAAAGACCCTGGTCCACTGCAAGGTTGCCTAAAGAGACTCACATCCTCATCTCATGTACACAAGATAGGAACCAACAAAAATAATAAATCACATATCAGAACATTTCTCATATTTTTATATTTCACATATTTCATTTCATCAAAGTCTATTCCTCATGGACATAGACTTTCACAACAAGGATTGAGGGCCAAAGACACACCAGATGACTCACTCCTAAATCCTAGTGGTCTAACAATTAAGGTCTTGATCCACACTCCAAAAATCCTTCTCATAATTCTCTGATTACTACAAGGAGGTTTGTTTCATTTCCCTAGTGTGGCACTTGGGGAAAAAGCATGATGTTTATGGAACCTAAATAGACATGTCATCATTCCACTTGTTATTAATCCTTTTTACTCATCTTAAATAAGATTTAGTATCATTTATCATATGTGTATATTCTCACACAATTAGAATAACGTGAATCATATTGGGCTTATTAAAAAAACAACAGTTAAAACAAGAAGCACAAAAAATCTATAGTTTGGAACACATATGATTATTTCCATTTTCCACATCATCTCATAGAAGTCATCATCAGTGGGCTTTTAGCTAGACACATAATCTCATTGTCCAGCATTTACCCTCATCATGGTTTTTCAAATGTAATTAGTGTGTGTTAAAGTTAATGACAACATATTTTTTATCAGTTAATTCTATATCACAGTTGTCAAAAATTATTCACAAAGGCATTCAAACTAGCAATAGTATAGGCATATAGACATCTTTTATAATTCATCATACTTATAAATGTTCCTCAACATATACTTATTCCATTTTATTTCTATACATATGAATAGATCTCAAAGCACAAATGTGAATAACACGTTTAATACTCCTCACTTATTATTTACCATTATTCAATTATGGATACTATTAAACACATAAGTGATGTAATTAGAAACTCATTCGAGAAGGTCATTCTTAGAATAAAGTATCCTAACATACAATTACAATCCAAGAGCACATTCTTATAAACCAATTCATATTTGTGAACATCATCTTATAACTTAATTAAATTATACTCATATGCATTATGTAATCCCTAATTTGATATCATTATTCATTAGCATCACATAGCTCATTATTTTAGGGTTGGGGTTAGATTCTTTAACCCATATACTAACTTTCATTATTTTCACTTCATTTCATGTTCATTAGTTTTAACTTCTTTCATTTCATGTTTTCTACTACTCTAGGATCAAATCATTTTAAATTTAATTAATATATAAAGTATCTCTCTCATTGAAATCCTTGGATCAATTTTATGGGACTCTTTGGATGATACTTGTCAAAGTAACAATCTCCCTTGGATTTCTTTGGGTGATTTTTAATGTTGTGCGAAGGGATAGTGAAAGAGTTAGTAAAAATCCACCTTCCAGTAAATTCATTAATGAGTTTAATGATTGGGTTCTTAACTGTGGACTTTATGAGTTGGACCTATAGGGACCTTTCTTTTCTTGGGATAACCATCAAGAGTATGATGGTTTTATTGCCTCTAATATTGATAGGGTTTTCATAATGACTTATTTTTGAACTTGGTGGATGAATTTTCTAGCGAGCTAGTTTCTAATATTGTGAGTGATCATAGATCAATTATGTTTTCCATAGGTCATCCAAGAATGCTTAAATATCCCTTTCATTTAATTAATTATTGGGTTTCTAAATATGGCTTTCTTGATGTTGTTAAAAGTTCATGGGATACAGAAGTTGAAGGTACATCTATGTTCAAGGTATATAGAAAAATTCAATTTCTGAGAAAGGCTTTAAAGGAATGGAACCGAGTTAGTGTGGGAAATCTCTTTGACAATATTAAGACTACTAAACTCAATGGTCTTAAAGCTCAAACTAAGGTTGATCTTGACCCTTTGAATATTCAACTACAACATGATGCAAAGGCTCTAAGGAAGGTTCTTCATGAAGCTGAAGAAGAAGAAGAAATTTTTCTAAGGCGAAAGTCTAGAGTGCAGTGGCTTGCTGAAGGTGATAGGAATTCAAAGTTTTTTTACTCCTACTTAAAAACTAGGTGACAAATAAATCATATCAGGTGTCTTTATATTAATGGTCAGGTAAACTATGACCTGGATGCTAACAAAGATTTTTTTTTGAACTATTATTCTAGTTTGTTCAACAGTGAACATACTTGTGAGGGGCTTATTGACTTTAAATGATCTGGAGCCACTCTTAATGAGGAACAAAAAATTAACATCATTAGGTCTGTCAGTAGGCAGAGATTGATGATACCGTAGCTTCTATGAACACTAATAAGGCTCCAGGACCCGATGGCTTCAACTCCCTTTTTATTAAAGAACCTTGGTCTATCGTGGGAAGTGACATTTCTAAGGCTGTGAAAGATTTTTTTCTCTAATGGAAAACTACTTAGGGAATCAAACAACACTTATATTACTTTGATTCCTAAAGGTCATGACTCTTCTGATATTAAAAATTGGCACCCTATATCTCTATGCAATGTTGTGTTCAGAATCATTTCTAAAATAATGGCTAATAGGCTTCAAAGTATCTTACCCCTTACTATCAGTAACAATCAATCTGCATTTATTAAAGGAAGGAATATAAACGATGCCATCCTTCTATCCAATGAAATTTTTCATGATTTTAATAGGTCTTTCACAGGTGGTAAAATGTGCATGAAGATCGATATTTCAAAAGCATATGATAATGTGAATTGGAAGTTTTTCTTTTTGGTTATGCATAGGGTGGGCTTCCCTTCTATATGGATCAACTAGGATTTCTAGAATCTTTAGTTCTACTTCGTATCAAGTCTTGTTCAATGGTGAGCCTACATATAGATCTTTTTTTCAAATGGCATACGACAAGGAGACCCTCTGGCTCCTTATCTGTTTGTGATGGTTATGCAAGCTTTTCTAATCTCATGAATCAAGTTGTCGATAATAAACTTCTTGTTCCTATTAAAGCTTATAAATCTTTCTCCTTCTCACACTTGGTGTTTGCGGATGATCTCATGATCTTTTTGAAAGCAAGTCTTGAAAATTCTACAGAGATTCTTAAAGTTCTAGATAACTTTGGAAACCTTTCAGGTCTGAGAATCAACAACTTCAAGAGTGAAGTAATCTTTAACAAGAGTGCTTGTAAAGTTGACATTTTAGATATGCTCACGTTCAAGGAAAGTAGTCTTCCCTCTACTTATCTTGGACTGAAAATTCCAAGGTCAGCATATTTTTGTTGATTGATAAAGTCAAAACAAAGTTGGAAGGATGGAAATCAAAAACTCTTTCTATGGCAGGAAGGTTAGAGCTTATTCAATCTACCTTAAGTGTCCTTTACTTACATTGGTACTATGCCTTTCCCATCCCCAAGTCTATCATGGATTTTGTTGAAAAACTTTGTCGTGATTTTCTTGGGGGGGGGGGGGGAATGAAGAAAAGTCTGGCCTGCATCTTGTGAAATGGAATAGAGTTACACTGCCCAAAAAGGAGGGTGGGCTTGGAATTACAAAGATTGGTGAAGTTACCAAAGCATGTCTTATTCTTAATTCATGGAATGTAACCAATAAAAAGGACTCCTTATGGGTAAAATGGGTCAGTGAGAGGTATTTATCTAAGTCTTCTTTTTGGTCAATTAAAGGCTCCTCTTTAATGTCATGGATGTTCTCTAAAATCTTGTAGATCAGAACTTTTGGCTCATACCAAGATAAGTATTGGAAATGGGAAAGATGTTTTCTTTTGGCTTGACCCTTGGATTCCCAAAATCTCTTTTCTTTGGGATTTAGTTGGTAAAGACGCTTGTCTCAAACTTGGCATGCCTATCAATTGTAAGGTGAGTGATGTTCTGAAGGACGAGAAATGGAGTGTGCCTGGTAATAGAAATAATAGGAATTTTTAGAAAGTCCTCAAAAAACCTTGCCATGTCAGGTGAAGGAGTCGATTGCTTGTACTTCAATGATAGGAAGATCCTCAATCTAAAGCATGTTTGGAACACTATTCGAGTCACTGAACCTGAAACTGAGATTTTTGTTTGGCTTTGGAAGGATACCATGCCTAGGAAATTCCAGTTGAACATGTGGAAAATCATCCATGACAAACTCCTAACCTTTGATTATTTGAGAAGAATAGGTATCCTTGGGTCTTCAAGGTGATTTCTTTGTAAAATGGACTGTGATACAACTGCCCATTTCTTATTCAAGTGCTCGTTCATGAAAGATCTTTGGAAAGAGTTGGAGATCTCTATTAACATTCAGTTATGCTTCTTAGAATGGTTGGATGTCCTTAAGTTCAAGAAGAAAAAGCAAAAATTTCTTTTCTTTTATTCTTTTTATCATTCATGGATGGAAAGTGTTACACCCCAATCTCACAATTACCATTAATCATGATATTAGGGCATAAATTGAGGATTTAACGTAATACAAAGATCACCCTTAACTTTTTCTTCTTTTTCAAACTCTTTGTTTTCTCGCATTGAACCACATAATCTAACTTTACAAGGGAATCTAAACATTGATTTTTCTAATCTGATTTCAATAGTAAAAAATGCATGTATGAACATTCATTATGTTTCTCATACTTCTAAGCACATAAGACTTGCTGATTCACATATATTGTTAAAAGAGGAATAATGTTATACATCATCATTTACAACTCTTTGTTATTTCTTTACAAGGATCTAGAGTGACAAGGACTGACTGAACTTAACTATACTTAGACTTAACTCGTGTGGCAGATCTACTCTAATGCAATGATATCTTCAATCCCCACATTTTCCCTAAAAAATTGAGTAGAGGGGTGAGCCTACTCGCTCAGTGAATGAGTACTTCAAAGAAACAATCCAAAGCACTAACATAATTACAGATATACTTTTGAGCAACTATTATCAATTATAGTAGTAGTAAGCTTTAAAGAGATTGATCATTTACAATCATAAATATGGTAGGATACTCTAGATATCAACAAGAGTAAATCAATATATGAGCATGCTTGAATAATTTCAAAGAGAACTAATAATTCAGAAACATATAAAGAATAATTTCTGGGAAACTGTATTCGAATCTTTCTTAGCCTTTCATACTTATAAGAAACTCTTTAAAACTTATATTATCATATTTTAGCTTATGCCCTGATCATATGTAGTGTACTCTACATATGAAGACTCATAGTGAACTATGATCTCACTGTACAAGACTTAGCTAGCACACCTGGGAATGCTAAGCCTGACTACGACGCTGGTCTGCAATAGGAAAATGGCTCTCTGGCCTCGACACAACTATTATGCCATAAAAACTGGACTCCTCCTATAACCTGAGCAGACAGGTAGAGAGTCAAGCCACCTATTTTCTTTACTGTACTCTAGTGCCACCAGGATCTCTGTCTGATGTTGGATACTACATTATGTATTTTAAGGAGACTTCTACTAGGGCTTTGTCCCCCATACCACCTGTTAGTACGTTCTGACCCCCGTATACTAGACACTGCCATGGTTAGGTCGTTTCATCCCTACAACGCAGACCTCTCATAGGGAATCTACGGGGTTCAGGGATCTTAAGTCTATTATTTTATTATTCTTGGAAAGCTCTTACTATATTGTATCTTTTCCCTTACTTATACTTGACTCTGGTATCTCTATGGTACCATGTCTATTTATTTTAAGTTTATGACACAACATGTATATCATTCTAAACTTGGCAGAGAAATATACTCAAAACACTGTAATATACTGAGAAATCAACATTTTATACCTGCAGGAAGACTAAAATTCTTAAATAACAAAATACATGTCCACTTGATACTTTATACACTAGAATCATGCAATTGAACTTCTTAATACACTGATAAGAGTTAATTACTTAACATACGAGAAATCATCATTTGCACCTGCAAATTATTTGTACTTTCTTGGAAAATGTGCACCTCAACCCAAATCTTGAGTTGTGCATCACCACATCTCATACTGAGAACATTGATATCAAAATACTTGATTCATTGAACACCATTTCCTTAGGGTTTCATTTACCTCATTCACTTATCACATGGCTCTCATAAGGATTTCATGGGACATAAACATTCACAGAATAAAGACTACTGTCAACAAATCATATAAAATCAATATATGTATGAAACCTTAGAATTGAGCTAAATTTGGGTTTTCATGCCATTCACTGAGATAACATGCATCAATAATAAAATTGAATAAATAAATCCTATCATGTCAAGAAAATCCATTCAAATGGGTTTTACGATATCTATTTGCAAATATCCAACTTTCCTCGCATCTAGGGTTTCACCCTCTTTACTGAGATATCAAACAAACACTATTCACCTTAAATGAAATCCAAGATAGTATCTGAAATATATGTATTATGAATTCAGATAAACAATCATTCATAACCAAGGGGATCCATATAAACAAATTTCTCTATTTAATTATACAACAATTTCAGTCATAGACAAATTATCTATATTTTAGTTAACTCTTATAACCTCTGTGAATACTTAGAGAATTCTCATTAGTATGTATTTAATACATTTCTAATATGATTTTATCATCTAAAATTCATCCAAATAGAGAAAGAATTCATTTCATATCATTTGGCAACAACTTAGATCAAGCACACAATTCAGGGTTTATAGTCGCATATTAAGCAATTAAAGATTATGGATGATTTAACCAATTTTCATGCAATAAAATATTAAAACGAAGTTCCCAGTCACCCTAAGGTGTGAATACACCTTAAAAATGCAGTTCATCCCTGAAAATCTCGATCTCATATCAAATCCCTAGCAATTCACCCAATTCTTCTTCCTTTCAACTCAGAAACCCTAAAAATGAGGGAGTATGAAGAAAGAGTGAGAAAAGGGAAAGTTTTGATACCATTTCAGATCAAATACGAGGGAGGATGAAATCTTGACATGTTAGAGAATATTCACCATTAAAGTATATGCAAAGAATCTAAACTTACTTGATTTCATCATATCTCGGATAGAGAAACCCTAGATCAGCAATTCCACCACTTTCTCTTCTCAAACCCTAACTCTCCCTCTCTCTCTCTATGATTTCATTTCTCTAGAATGAATCACAAATTATGAGAACTACTAGTATGTTAGGTTGACCATATAGATCAATTGAGTTGCTTGGGTCAATTGCACATTGAACCCTCATTACACTTTTTCTTATTTCAGCTGAATTTTCTATCATAAAAATATTACTATAATTTGTCTACTGATAAGGTCTAGACGCATCCAAAAATTATGAAAATTTTATATGTTGTTTATGATTTAGTTTCAGATCTCCAATTAAAATTTTAGATCATTTGGAGTTACCAATAAAAAAATAAAATAAAACACTACACTGCTGAAAAACACTCTATCAACATTTTGGTTGAAGTATAGTTCGATCGAGAACCATATTCAAAGAAAACTCAAATATTCTAAATTTTTTGTAAATATGAATGATTAAGTTATCCATATCATATCTAAAATTCAATATAATACAAAATTTGTAGAAAATATGAAAAATCATTTACCACACTGCTATCCTGATGAAATTCCATATTCATGTACTATCAAAACCCTATTTTTTCCGATTAGGGTTTACATTTCTCAAACCCTAATTCTTCAAACTAAAATCATAGTTAGAGTTTATTCTTAGGTTTGAAACATCACAATTGATCTACTATCATTAATCAAGTCTAAACAATGTTCAATCTAATCAAGCATGTAATCATTCAGGTAAACCCTAGTTTACCAATTAAGCAGAAATGTGGTCATTACAATTCTAACCCCCTTAAAAATTTTCATCCCCAAAATATAAATATGCAAACAAAGTATATTCAAAGTTTATTTTAAGCTTCTGAAATCTTACATGTCATTATATTCTTGTATTTCATACTTGAATGCAGTTTTCAACATTAAGTCCTTTATTTCTTTTCTAATCACAACATGTTTGAAATAGTTCCCACTGATTTCCAATGAATTTTCTATGCCACAATCAATCATAGGATAGAGAGAGAAACAACCATTTTAATATTTTCATACTCTTGAGGTGTTACCTCAACATTGATAATCTGATCCAAATATCTCAATTCGTACGACTCAATATGTATTATTCTTTTGTGTTACCTCTAAGTCACAAAAGAGAGTTCACCATGTTCTTTTGAATTTTACTATTGTTCTACTCAAATAGCAAAACTGTCTTGAGTTGGAAGACTAGATTCAACAGAAATTGTACAATACTACTCACAACATCCCCATTGCATCATGGATGCATAAGGTGAAGCATTACCATCACATTCCATATTATTATCAAGTATGAACCCACATATAGTTCAAGGTGTAACCATCGGGTTATAGCATACTAGGGTTTCAATAATAGTAACAAAGTACTCCATGATTGTATTAGTCATTCAAGGACTATTCATACCCAATTACCATCACTTAGTTATATTAAAGCTAGGTATAACAAGCTATACCTCATTAGGGTTACATATCAATAATATATGGTTATCATCCCTTCTATTCATATGAGTGAATAGGTAAGACTATCTTACTCAGGGTAACCCTGCATTTGTTCCATCATTATTCAACCCATATCACCATACCACAATTGTACAATACTAAGATGGATTACTGGTATGAATGACTACAACTATCAGACACCTTTAATTAACATATTGCTTGCACATGTACATTGAAATCATACGTAGAACCAATTTACATCCCTTAATACACATTCAACAAATTATACTTCTAAAAATAAATCCACATATTACTAAAAGCCATTGTTTTCTTTTATCTCTCTCCTCATTCACTACTACTTACTTTTTGCTACTTATCCTTCTCATTTTAATCATGTCGAATAAACATTCCTAAAGTTGAAACATACAAGGTACAAATAGATTATTCATCATTCTTGCTATCACTGTAAGAATTTATCATATCACACTTCACTCATATTGTATTTCTCCTTTTGTTCAAAACACACTTGTTACATTTCAAATTTATATCTTACACTTTACTTTGAATCATTTCCATAATGTTTATCTACCTTTCAGATTACCTATCTTTAAACCCTGGATTACTATCAGTGATAGTTTACTTTTGATAGTGCAAATCTCATGATCTTGTTTTATAGAGATGCTAGTATTCAAAGTCAAATCACTAGTGACATCCCTTGAACTACTACAACTCTAAACATTCTAGGGTTTGGTCCTTATCAGTAGCATGATGTTATTGTGATGTGACTTTGCTCCCTTAATTTGAAATTCAAACTTTGGATCTCACAAGTTTTACTAAAGTCTTCTTTATCTCATTCATTGAATTTCCTTTCTCTTACTTGGCCATTCAGATAGATTACATTCTCAATTACCCTGCTAGGGTTTCATCATCATATTGTGTGTCATTATTACATTCACTAGATGTCTCTACCACGGTGGTTATGCATCATATATGATTCATTTTCTTATCACTTCATTCCCACATTGCTCTCAATAAGGAAGATATGAAAGAGAAGATGATTTTGAGACTTAGAATTCTTATCTTTGAACATTCAATAATACATTTCTCATATGTAGGTTTAATTAATTATCAACAAGGATACTTGACTAATTAGCACTTTCTTGAATCTCGCAACCTCTTTCTTTTATAATCTATATTACTCCATTATGTTTCAAACCCTTCTATACTTTCCATAATCCCCTTACCATATACAACTATTCCACATGTCATCTTTAACTTCTAGTTTTCTCTTATGATCATGTTGCTTCTTTTATGTGTATGATCATGTATACCATGTTGCATATATTTCCTTTTATCCTTCTACTAATGTGAAGTTGAAACTCTAAATCAATAATCTATATACTAGTTTCACCTCATGTTTAATACATTACATATCCTTCATTTTAAATCAAACAACTCATGCATGGGTGAAACATAGTTTCTCTTTCAATCAAGTTTTTCCTTCCTGAATATAGTCTACCTTTATATGACTTATTCATTTATTTAGCTACACTTTTGTTCTTCTTTTAGAAATTAGTTTGTTGTTCTATAGAGACTTATAATCCAAAGGAAGTAAGAATGAATGTATTAAACTTATTAATAAAGGTATACATTTCATGCTCTCAATTATATCATAACCCTCATTCCTTAATCAAGCTCATTATTTCCAACATTTCTCTTTGTTTCAACTAAGTTTCTTATCCTAGTTTTATGATTTACATGCTCCTCTAGTTCTTTTCACTTTAACTCTTCTGAAGACTCTTCACTTCTATGTACTTATTGTATACTTAGATCTTTCCTTCTATTTTCCCTTTGCTTTGGAGTACATAAAAACATTGTACTTGGTTATATAATCCATTCCTCATGATTTATTCTTACTATATTGGCCCCTTACATACTTTTCGCATATCTTTTCTATATTTCATATTTAGAGTTCATATAATACTAATAATTAAACTTAATCTAAACCTTATGTTGTGTTTCTTTATTCCCAATTAAGGGTTTCTCATATGAGGCCCCAAAGTTGGATCTCAAATATCAGTTCCAACTGCTTCTTAGTTATTCTAATCTTTCCCTTATATTTCAACATCTTAATGTATGTACATTCTCACTATGATGTGGGTCTAATTTATCCAGAGTTTACTTTTATTATAATTTCAATAGGAGTCATTAGATCCCAGTAACGCACCCTGCCATCCGGACCATGCCAAACCTACAGTCCTGAAGCCAAGAGCTACTCAGGATTACTCAACTCCTATTCATCTCAAATATGTGGAAGAAAACTTATCCACTTAGGAAAGCTCATTCAAAGATCATTTCTAGTCTACTTGATACAAATAATGTAATCAATAAATGCTACAACTGCATAGTGTACAACCAATCTTAAAGACCCATATATATTTCAAAATACTAAATATATGAATTCAAACATATAAGAGCTTTTCTATTCATCTCCAATAAAACGACAATATGAAATGAAAGTTCTATCTCATTTTATATTTATGCCCTTAATTCATGTTACTTTTCTTGTTTCTAACCCTAATATTTCTAGGGTTCCTCTCTAGACCATCCTTCCACTGTATACATGGCCAGGGTATACATGAATGAATAGATAGAGTAGCTTGATAGTGGTTGATCCATGTACTCAGATACTGGGCCAGGATATCCAAATACTCGAATCTCCAGAGCTAACATCATAACATCTCCTATCTACCACACTTATGATTCTAACTTACTAACTTAATGGTCCCTGACAACTCAGCCTAAGCTCTAATACCAAGTTGTTACCCCCCCCCCGATCTCACAATTACCATTAATCATGATATTAGGGCATAAATTGAGGATTTAACGTAATACAAAGATCACCCTTAACTTTTTCTTCTTTTTCAAACTCTTTTTTTTCTCGCATTGAACCACATAAACTAACTTTACAAGAGAATCTAAACATTGATTTATCTAATCTAATTTCAACAGTAAAAAAATGCATGTATGAACATTCATTATGTTTCTCATACTTTTAAGCACATATGACTTGTTGATTCGCATTTATTGCTAAAAGAGGAATAATGTTATACATCATCATTTACAACTCTCTCTTATTTCTTTACAAGGACATAGAGTAACAAGGGCCGACTGAACTTAACTATACTCAGACTTAGCTCATGTGGAAGATCTACTCTGATGCAATGATATCTTCAATCCCCACATTTTCCCTAAAAATTTCAAGTAGAGGGGTGAGCCTACTCGCTCAATGAATGAGTACTTCAAAGAAATAGTGTAAAGGACTAATATTGTTATGACCCACTCCATGATTAGTTGATAAATACCTCGAATTACATAAAACACCCCAATTAGTGTTGAGTATCAAATTAAATATCATGGATAATCAAAATAAGTTAATATGTGAATCAATAGTTGAGTTTGAATCACCTGAGGCAATTAATAATGTCAATATTGATTATTTAGTACATTAAGTTGAATCAAGCAATCACAGTTGTAATTAGAGCTTTGATCCAGTATAATTTTCCATTTAGCATGTTTTGCACTTTGAGGTTATAGAGAATTCCGTGCTTAAACCGTTGCAAGAAAAATCACTCGAAACCGACTTCCGAGTTAAAAGATAGGGACATTTGAGTGTTTAGGGACCTAGTTGTAAATATTGGAAGTATATGGGAAATTTGCAGCTCGCCCCTAGCCTTTTCTCCCTTATCCCCTTCTTCACCCGACCACTTACAGAGCGACCGCACGAAGCGGCGCCCGATAGAACAGGGCACGACACAGGGTGCGATTGAGAGACTCAGAGAGAGAGATCGCGTGGGCGATTTCTTGGGTTGGCTCCGTCCAGCTACAACCCTACCTCCGTTCTCTTCCTTCCTCCTCCTTCGTTCCCCTTTCCTTGCCTAGGATGGTGCCCCATCTGCAGCCGATCTGCTGCACAGGGCTGCGGCCAGCAATTAAGAGGGAGAGTGGGGCGTCTTCGTAGCACCATCGATCCAGCAAGGCGTCGGCTTGGAGCTTTGGGCGCGAAGAGTAGCACCCCGCCTTCATCTGCGGCCACCCGCCTCTCAAGCGGCAAGGGGTGGCGCCCGCATGAAGCAGCATCTAGCTGTAGTTGCAGCTGCGGCCAGTATCTCAGCTGGGCGAGCAATAACACCAAAACGGCCGTCTAGGGCTGGAAAAGTAGCAGCATCCATCTCCTACCTTGTCCAAGGAGCGACGCCCAGCCTAGCAGGCCGCCCTACAGTCTTGGCCGGTGGCCAAGCTGCAGCAGCTACTACTGTTCACGGAAAGGGGGTGACGTTGGGTGCGCCTACAGTAGGAAGCTAATCCAAGGTCCAGACAACAAACCAACAACCCTAATTTTTTATTCGTCTTTAGTCGAATTCATCTTCAATAAGTGTAAGATATTGTTCCATTGCAACAGGTTTATTTTAGATTTCAGTATGTACACCGATCGGCCGAGTTGCATATGATTCGGCCGAGTTTCTTTATTAGGATTAACGATCAACGTTTTGATCGGCCGAATTGGGTGTGATTCGGCCGAGTTTCCTTTATAGGTTATCGAGCAGTGTTTTGATCGGCCGAGATTGCAGACTGATCGGCCGAGTTGTCAGCCGATCGGCCGAGTTTCCAGATTGGTCGGCCCGAGTTTCATTTCTATGAGTAGTAGTTCATTCAGTAATCATTATTTAACTCAATTTAAATGTTTAATGGCTTCTGTATCAGTTAGTATAACTTCTAAACAGTGTAGTACATACAATAGAATATGTTAGATTCATTGGAATTGAACTACGTGATATGCTTAATGAAAATGATGAAATTTCCTGTATTATAGTTACAATGTATTTGCTGATTTAAAAATAGATGTTTAGCATCGAAAGTGGATAAATGATACTGAATCATGTTTAATTACGATAAAGAATATATATGTGCTTCTGGTGATGTTCAGATTGTGCAATAAGTATGGAATGTGATTTTCCTGTTTAAATGTTTATTTGTTAATTAATTAATAGACCTAGATGCCCTAACACCGTAGAACCCCTTAGACAGGTCTGCAACTTTGGGGTGAAACTCGTGTTGCAACATCATCCGTGCTTGTGTCACGGACAAACGAGGAAAGAGAGGCAGTGTCCAACAGCAATCGTGCTTGTGTCACGATGGCACTGCGAAAACAAAAGAAAACTTGGTTATCTAACACCATTCGTGCTTGTGTCACGAAGGTAACCCTGTGAGACTCTCCGCCGGTGTACTCAGGTTAAAGGAGAAGTCAGGAGCATACGTGGTTGTGCAGCACACGTGGTTGTGCGTTGAGGCCGAGGAGCCTGGGTCCTGTGCAGACCAGGACGAGTAGTCAGACTTAGCACTTCCCGGGTGTGTCGCTAAGTCTTGTACGGTGGGACCGTAGCATGAACTTGCTGTGGATCTTTATATGCAGAGTACATTGCATATATTTAGGGCATAATAAGAAAATGAATAAATAATCATGTAGGATCACAGTAAATTTATATAACTGCTTTTCTACCTGAGATATCTGTTGATGCATAGGAATGTGATTATTATCTGTATATCTGCTATGTCAATAGAACTGCCCTGCTTGAACAGTATATCTGTTTATTTTCAGTTAATAAACCTGACGAGTTGTTTAGTGATAGCTAAGTGAAATGCTATTCACTGAGCGAGTAGGCTCATACCTCTACTCAAAACATTTTCAGGTTATCATCAACAGCAGGAAATATGAAGGATCGTTTCATCCTAACGCTTAGTCAATAGAAGGTTTACAGTTAGTCTAGTTAGAGGTCTCTTAGTCCTTTCCCCTCGATCTTCGGGACAAGGTGTGAGTGAGAGAGAGAATGTGTACAGAGATGTAAATTAACTGTTATGCTTTATTTTATGTCGGACAATGTAATATGCTGTAAGCTCTGTTTATATTGCTAGTCAATTTATTAAAGATGCTTCCGTAGTTTGTTTAGTTTCATTTTACAGCATAAATCAGATTTTTCTATAAATATCTTTAAAATGTTTTAAGAAGTGAAGAGTGGTTGGCTTATGTGTAAATCCCATCCTGTCGCGCCCTAATCTTGCAGTTTGTGGTTAATGTGAAATCGGGGCGTGACAATTTTGGTATCAGAGCTTTGGTTTGAGTACATAGTTACTCAAGGTCAGGGGACGATAAGAGACCAATAGGATTAAGGTTTAGGAGTCTTTCTTTTATCTGTAATTTTCTAACAGGAAGTGTTCTGTTATATTATTGCAGATAACAGGAAGAGGATGTGGTCACGAGAATCAAGTAATGAGCTTAAGATGAGTCGTTAAAAATCATTAAGGTCAAAGAATAAAGTTATAAGTAAGGCGAATAATAAATGATGTGTTTTAGCTCTGGAAGGTCTGAGTGTTTAGATACCCTGGCCAGGTGTCTGAATACTTAGATTGACCAGTATCAAGCTACTCTGTCTGTTCTTCTCTGGATGCCCTGGCCAGGTATGCAGAGGGAGGATAGGCTAGAGAGAAACCCTAGAAATCTTAGGGTTAAGAAATCAGAAATTAATGTAGGAGTAAGAGATTAAATAAAGGATGTAATATAACTCCTACTTTATATTTCTTATTTGATTAAAGATCACTAGAAATGCTTTTATATGTATGAAATGAAATTTTCAGTTTGTAAAGTAAACATGATTCTTTTATATTGTTGTGTCATGAAGTGAATTGTTTAATGTTTGTTTTCTTTATATTAAAGTAGACCCGAAATTATGTTTAATTGAGTTTTCCCTAAGTGGATATTCATTCCACATGTTTAAGATTAATAGGGGTTGATTAATCCTGAGTAGCTCTTGGCTTCAGGACTACAGGTTCGGCCTGGTCCGGCTGGCAGGATGTGTTACTGGGATCTAATGACTCCTATTTACAGTAAAATAGGAATAGACTCTGGATGATTTAGACCCGTAACATAGTGAGAATGTATATACACTAGGATGTTTTAACTATGATAAGAAGTCTAAATGTTCTTTTGTCTTGAGATTTAGGGCTTGAGAAGCATAAACCTTAATCGGCCCAAAATAGGGTTTTGATGATACATAAATACAAGCTTGACAAGTAAAGTGTCTTAGTAAATGATTTGTAGTATTTTATGTATAACTCTGATTTAGCTCAAATTTGGATATAATTTGTATATATAAAATGTAAACAACATTGGAAAATATCAGAATTTTTGAAGAATGTTCTGACCTGTTTATCGGCCGAGTTTCAAACTCGACCGATCACATTTTCTGAATAATATAGCAGTGTGGTAATTGAATTTTATATTTTTATTTGTATATCCAATTGATCCAAAATTTTAACTGTGCTTTAACAATACAATTTTAGACACTCAGTTAATTTGGTGAAATTTTTGGATGACTTTTGACCTCTACAGTAAGGGTGTCGGCCGAGTTTGTTGCTCAGCCGAACCTGCTGCAGACTGCAATATAGCAGTGCACTGTTCGATTTTTAATTAATTATTGGTAACTGGAAATGATCTGAAATTTTTACTGGAGGTCTGAAACTTCATTAGGAATAAAATATAAAATTTCCAGAATTTTTGGAGCTTCTGTTAGCCATTTAATAAACGAATTACAGAAACTATTATGAAAACTGAATTTTCAGCCAATAAAAATCAAAGTTGAGTGTTGGGTTAATATGTTATTGACCCAAGCAACTCAATTTGATTTATAAAATCGACCACACACACACAATAATGCTATGTTATTAATAAGGATCAAACCCTAGGATGATTAAAGTTGTAGTAGTTTAAGGGATATCATTAGTGATGTAACCTTGAATACGAGTGTCTTTGTAAAATAAGATCTTGAGATATGTTCTATGAAAAGTAAACTGGCTTTGAAAGCAATCTAGGGTTTTGAAGTAGATAATCTGATCAGTACATGAACAACATGAAATGATTTAGAGAAAAAAGTAAAACATAAACCTAAAATGTGACAATAAGTAAGTGGCATAGAAAGCGGAGTATTACCCGATATATGATCTGCAGATAGCTGATGAAGTTCATGTTTTTAAGACATGGCATCACTATCTTTATGAGGTGACAATAGATTACCACCCTGGTAAGGAGAATGTGGTGAATGATGCTTTCAGGAGAAAGTCAAGTTCAACAGTTAATGCATTCTCTATGGCAGGTTTCAACAGAGACCTGTTAGTAGAAATGTGGAAGTTGAGCTTAGGCCTAGGGGTGACAACACAAAGTGATTTGATTGTACAGATGTAAGTTAAGCCTACTTCTTATGATCAAAACAAGGAACTACAAAAGGGTAATAGTGAATTAAGCCAGACCATGCATGACCTGATAGGAGGAAAAGAGACTAGAGTTTAAGTTTTTAGATGATAAGATGTTGTATTAGCATGACATGTTGTGTGTACCTCGAGATAAAGTAAAATTCTTTTAAGGGGAAAAGGCTGAAAAGAAAGATTTTTATAGAAGTGTATGTTTTGATGTATGCTATGCTTTCGGGAAACACCAGGATGTATATGAATCTCAAGAAGTTGAAATGGATGGTCAGATATGCAGAAGGATGTAGCTGGGTATGTGATTAAAAGTAGTGTATACCAGTAGGTTAAGGTTGAACCCTAGAAATCTATAGCTACCTTGCAATCTTTTTCTATACCTGAATGGGAGTGGGAATTTATCACAATGGATTTGGTGGTAAGATTGCCCAGGACACCTAGAGGTTGTGACTCGATATGAATAATTGTGGATAGACTAATTTAGTCTGCTCACTTTCTTCATATTAAGTCGACCTTTGATGTCTCGATACTTGACTAAGATATATGTGGATAAAATAATTAGGTTGCTTGGTAATCCAGTTTCAATCATATCATATTGAGCTTAGAAATACACAACTGATGATGGTACGGTTTGAGTATGAACCCAGAAAACACAGATTTAGTAAACCATTAGATGTATGATTTCAAGCTAGCAAGACAGCATTAAAATATGTAAATAAACCTAGTTGCATGTTTCCTGTTATGTTAATGTGTATGACCTAGCATTTACATGAATTGGCACATTTCATTGAGATATCATTAGAAACTCTCAAGTACTAATAATTATTTTTGATATGATACGTAAATAACTCTTAATTGAGTTATGTGGTGCATAAACCAGGAATTTGGTTAATATGCACGTACTTCGAGAAATTTCAGATAATTGATAAATATTACAGATGGTTTCTTATTAGTGGAGAAAATTACTTTTATTGGTGTCATAGGATGTTCAATTACATGAAATTCAGTATGTTTGTGCCAAAATTGATTTGAGTTTGGAATATTTAAGAATTTTTAATCTATCTGCATGCATGATAGAAAGATTATTCAGTAATTACAATGATTTTGAATATACTGCTCTACTAGCTCCAGAATGATACTGTATTGTGATTTGAATTGCAATCAAACAGATGAGATAATGGAAACCCTAAGAGTAGGGTGTTGCCATGTGATTAGTGAATGAGATAACCCTATGAGTAGGGTGTTGGCATGTGATGAATGAACAAGGCAAATGAAACCCTAAGGATAGGGTGTACGATGAATCAAGTATCTTGATATCAATTTTCATTATAAGATGTGATGATGTTTAACAGTTAAATTGCATGATTTAATTTAAGTACCAAATTGACATGCATTCTGTTTATTTAAGAATTTAAATATTTGTCTGCATGAATAGTATGATAATTTCTCAGTAGTTATCATAAATTGAGATACTGTTATAACAGTTCTGGAAAGACAATGTTTTGTGGGTTGATCTGGAATCAGATGAGATGTGTCCTAGGTTAAGGGACCTATGCAGATGGTTGATCAGAGGATCAAGAAACTCACGAATTGTGAGGTACCATTAGTGATACTTTAGTGGAGAAATCTTAACCTAGAGGAAGCTATGTAGGAATACGAGTCAGAGATGAGTGACAGGTTTCCTTTCTCTTTTAGGAATTTCGGGACGAAATTCTTTTAAGGGGAAAAGGTTGTTATGACCCACTCCATGATTAGTTGATAAATACCTCGAATTACATAAAACACCCCAATTAGTGTTGAGTATCAAATTAAATATCATGGATAATCAAAATAAGTTAATATGTGAATCAATAGTTGAGTTTGAATCACCTGAGGCAATTAATAATGTCAATATTGATTATTTAGTACATTAAGTTGAATCAAGCAATCACAGTTGTAATTAGAGCTTTGATCCAGTAGAATTGTCCATTTAGCATGTTTTGCACTTTGAGGTTATAGAGAATTCCGTGCTTAAACCGTTGCAAGAAAAATCACTCGAAACCGACTTCCGAGTTAAAAGATAGGGACATTTGAGTGTTTAGGGACCTAGTTGTAAATATTGGAAGTATATGGGAAATTTGCAGCTCGCCCCCTAGCCCTTTCTCCCTTATCCCCTTCTTCACCCGACCACTTACAAAGCGACCGCACGAAGCGGCGCCCGATAGAACAGGGCACGACACAGGGTGCGATTGAGAGACTCAGAGAGAGAGATCGCGTGGGCGATTTCTTGGGTTGGCTCCGTCCAGCTACAACCCTACCTCCGTTCTCTTCCTTCCTCCTCCTTCGTTACCCTTTCCTTGCCTAGGATGGTGCCCCATCTGCAGCCGATCTGCTGCACAGGGCTGCGGCCAGCAATTAAGAGGGAGAGTGGGGCGGCTTCGTAGCACCATCGATCCAGCAAGGCGTCGGCTTGGAGCTTTGGGCGCGAAGAGTAGCACCCCGCCTTCATCTGCGGCCACCCGCCTCTCAAGCGGCAAGGGGTGGCGCCCGCTTGAAGCAGCATCTAGCTGCAGTTGCAGCTGCGGCCAGTATCTCAGCTGGGCGAGCAATAACACCAAAACGGCTGTCTAGGGCTGGAAAAGTAGCAGCATCCATCTCCTACCTTGTCCAAGGAGCGACGCCCAGCCTAGCAGGCCGCCCTACAGTCTTGGCTGGTGGCCAAGCTGCAGCAGCTGTTGCTGTTCACGGCAAGGGGGTGACGTTGGGTGCGCCTAAAGTAGGAAGCTAATCCAAGGTCCAGACAAAAAACCAACATCCCTAGTTTTTTATTCGGCTTTAGTCGAATTCATCTTCAATAAGTGTAAGATATTGTTCCATTGCAACAGGTTTATTTTAGATTTCAGTATGTACACCGATCGGCCGAGTTGCATATGATTCGGCCGAGTTTCTTTATTAGGATTAACGATCAGCATTTTGTTCGGCCGAATTGGGTGTGATTCGGCCGAGTTTCCTTTATAGGTTATCGAGCAGTGTTTCGATCGGCCGAGATTGCAGACTGATCGGCCGAGTTGTCAGCCGATCGGCCGAGTTTCCAGATTGGTCGGCCGAGTTTCATTTCTGTGAGTAGTAGTTCATTCAGTACTCATTATTTAACTCAATTTAAATGTTTAATGGCTTCTGTATCAGTTAGTATAACTTCTAAATAGTGTAGTACATACAATAGAATATGTTAGATTCATTGGAATTGAACTACGTGATATGCTTAATGAAAATGATGAAATTTCCTGTATTATAGTTGCAATGTATTTGCTGATTTAAAAATAGATGTTTAGCATCGAAAGTGGATAAATGATACTGAATCATGTTTAATTACGATAAAGAATATATATGTGCTTCTTGTGATGTTCAGATTGTGTAATAAGTATGGAATGTGATTTTCCTGTTTAAAATGTTTATTTGTTAATTAATTAATAGACCTAGATGCCCTAACACCGTAGAACCCCTTAGACAGGTCTGCAACTTTGGGGTGAAACTCGTGTTGCAACATCATCCGTGCTTGTGTCACGGACAAACGAGGAAAGAGAGGCAGTGTCCAACAGCAATCGTGCTTGTGTCACGATGGCACTGCGAAAACAAAAGAAAACTTGGTTATCTAACACCATTCGTGCTTGTGTCATGAAGGTAACCCTGTGAGACTCTCCGCCGGTGTACTCAGGTTAAAGGAGAAGTCAGGAGCACACGTGGTTGTGCAGCACACGTTGTTGTGCGTTGAGGCCGAGGATCCTGGGTCCTGTGCAGACCAGGACGAGTAGTCAGACTTAGCACTTCCCGGGTGTGTCGCTAAGTCTTGTACGGTGGGACCGTAGCATGAACTTGCTGCGGATCTTTATATGCAGAGTACACTGCATATATTTAGGGCATAATAAGAAAATAAATAAATAATCATGTAGGATCACAGTAAATTTATATAACTGCTTTTCTACCTGAGATATATGTTGATGCATAGGAATGTGATTATTATCTGTATATCTGCTATGTCTATAGAACTGCCCTGCTTGAACAGTATATCTTTTTATTTTCAGTTAATAAACCTCACGAGTTTTTTAGTGATAGCTAAGTGAAATGCTATTCACTGAGCGAGTAGGGTCATACCTCTACTCAAAACATTTTCAGGTTATCATCAGCAACAGGAAATCTGAAGGATCGTTTCATCCTAACGCTTAGTCAATAGAAGGTTTACAGTTAGTCTAGTTAGAGGTCTCTTAGTCCTTTCCCCTCGATCTTCGGGACAAGGTGTGAGTGAGAGAGAGAATGTGTACAGAGATGTAAATTATCTGTTATGCTTTATTTTATGTCGGACAATGTAATATGTTGTAGACTCTGTTTATATTGCTAGTCAATTTATTAAAGATGCTTCCGTAGTTTGTTTAGTTTCATTTTACAGCATAAATCAGATTTTTCTATAAATATCTTTAAAATGTTTTAAAAAGTGAAGAGTGGTTGGCTTATGTGTAAATCCCATCCTGTCGCGCCCTAATCTTGCGGTTTGTAGTTAATGTGAAATCGGGGCGTGACAATCCAATTGGGCGTTTCCTCTAGAGGCCTCTTATCCTTGACAAACTAGGGCTTTCTTGGTTCAGAATCCTCTCCCGAATCTAAATAAGATATTTTCTTATTTTCCCACGTGAAGATTCGTGAGGAAATTAGATGGAAAGAACCCCTCCAGTAGGTGGGGCCCACATGGGCATGTGGCATGTCAGTCTTGAGCCGTGCGGTCCAGGCAAGATGGAAAGGGCTATCCGTAGAGACGAGATGGAGCCACCCTTGCACTGGTAGCCGTGGACGGGAGCTGGGTGTCCATGGGTCATTGTGGGTCTGCACTGAAATGGGGTTAGATTATGAGTCCATATAGTTGAGCCTTGACGAGGACGTCAAGAGTCTAAGTGGGGGAGATTGTAACATCCCAGGATTTGAGGCCTTGGATAACATGATATTAAAAGGAATGATTGGACTACCCATATCACCAAGGTGCACCTTTTTTTCAGGAAGCCCATCTCTAAAGAACTCCATAGTTAAGCGTGCTCAGCTTAGAGTAGTACTAGGATGGGTGACCAGTCGAGAAGTTGATCCTGGCTTGTGCGTCAGTGTGGACAAAGTGCGCAGTTAAGGCTAGTGGTGGTCTGTGGGGCCAGTCGTCATTCCTGAAACTCTACTAGAGCCTTGGGCAGTGGGCCCAGGCATTACAAATATAATTATAGATATACTTTTGAGCAACTATTATCAATTATAGCAGCAGTAAGATTTAAATAGATTGATCATTTACAATCATAAATATGGCAGGATACTCTAGATATCAACAAGAGTAAATCAATATATGAGCATGCTTTATTAATTTCAAAGAGAACTAATAATTCATAAACATAAAAAGAATGATTGCTGGGAAACTGTACTCAAATCTTTCTTAACCTTTCTTACTTATAAGAAACTCTTTAAAACTTATATTATCATATTTTATCTTATGCCCTGATCATATGCATTGTTGTAACATCCCTGACCTGGGTTATGAGTTAACCCTAGGTGTTTTGCCTAAATATGTGAATAAATCTTTGTGATTAACTCTGAGCATGTAATTAAGTTTCTCAGAAACATATATTTCAGTATTTGCTCCTTTTTATTTAAAGTTGTAGCATTGTTTTGATATACAGGGACCTATGTGCAATTTACCCAGTTAAAAGGGTTAGCTTGCAATTTTCACATGATGAGATGTTCCTCTGATGTTGAGAAATCATGAGAAATCTTTTTAGCAAAGTTTGAGGGATTTCCCAAGCTTGGGCACCAAGGTGCAGCTGTGGAAGCAATCCCGGTGCTTGAAAACCCTAATTTGGGATAAAATGCAATTTACCCAAATTAAGGGATGCCAATTGTAAAATATGTCATATAAAGTATCTTTTTAGACTCTTGCCATCATTTAGAGAAGAAATGATGGGGAAGTCACCTCAATTGAACTATCAGACTATGAGATATGCCTTGTGATTGAATAATCAGGGTATATGTGCAATATTTCCTTAGGTATGTACCTTATTATTAGCTTGCTCTCCTTTACCTTCTTTTCCTAAAGCCTTAAGAGAAGTTTTGTCCTTAGAATAAAGAAGGAGGGACCTATTGGGAATTATGGACAACTTATGAACTAATGTTGAAAATCCTACCCCATGTATATAAGCTCTCCTTCCCTTAATTGCAAGGGAACTCACCCTTCGTTCCCTTACTGTTTCATTTCACCAAAGACGACCAAGGACTGCCTTGGAGCTAAGGAGGACGACCAAGGGGTGCAGGGTAGGTTTAAACCCCTCTTCTTGCCTAATTCCTTGGTTAGAACACGAATTCAAGGTCAGCTTCATGGCTAATTCTTGAAACCCTATCTTTCTAGCCGTCTCTTTTCATCCTTCCTTGGAGTTTTCACCTTGGCCAACCTGCGGGAACTCAAGGACGCCATTAGAGCTTGGATCTCAAGAAGCAAGCTTTAGGCGGGTTTTATAACTCTAAACCCATGCTTTACTATGTGCATCTTTATATGCGTTGTGATGATAGCTCTTAGTATTTCCCTACTTTCCCTGCTATTTTGCAAGCCAATCCATGGGATATTCGTACTGTTCTTGAGCTAGGAGATGAAGGCGTGATTTCCAAGAAAAACCCACCGCTTTTCACTTCCTTAAACGGTCCCACCAGTTTGCTCTCTCGGTCTCAAGACCGCGAGGTGAGCAAACGGTCTCGAGACCATGACAGGGAAAACGGTCTCCAAGACCGTTTGGCCCCGTTGACCGGGCGTGGACCGTATAAGAATTATGTTCCTAATTATATAGGCTAATTACCCGCAAAATTTGGGAGGCTAACTCCAAAGGAATCGGGATATATGACCTTTTTAAGTAACAACTTTAAATTGATTTATTCCTGATTCTCAAACGGTCTGAAATTGCCTTTTTGGGCAAACGGTCTCAAGACCGTGTAAGGTCGTTGACCAGGCGTTGACCGTATGCGATTACTGTTCAAAATTATGTTAATTAACAACTCACCAAGTTTGATGGTCTAATTCCAAACGGGCTAAGAGTTGAAGGGTGAATACTAGGGCTAACCCTAGGTGAAATCAGTACTGAAATTATGGTGACCTAATTAGGGTTTTTAGGGTTGATTGACCTAAACGGTCTCAAGACCGTTTGGGGGTCACCAAACGGTCTCAAGACCGCGAAGGCAATCAACCAAGACCGTTTGGAAGTCTGGGGTCAAGATTATTTGACCAATTGAAGGTACAATTACACCAAATTACATTGCAATTAAATATTGATATAATCATCAACTAAATTTGTTCAACCTTGATGAATTTCCACTAGAATCCAAAAATTGGATGGGCAAACGGTCTCAAGACCATTTGGAACTCATCCAAACGGTCTCAAGACCGAGAGGACAATCACCCAAGACCGTTTGAAGGTCTAGGGTTAAGTAATGTGACCATTTGAGGACCTAATTGCAAATAAGTTATCAATTGGTCAAAATTCTAAATTGGTGACCCAATCATGGTTCAACCTCTATCAAATCACCTTAGATTTTGATGAAATCTTGGGCAAACGGTCTCAAGACCATGTGGGGTCCACCCACATGACCTAAAGACCGTTTGGGCCAAGTTTGAGCCCAATTGGAGCTCAATTGAAGGGTTCAACCTTGTGTTGATGCACATTGTTGAGTATTGATGGGTGAACATTGATAGACCCTAATTGAATCGATTTCAACCCTAATTGGTCAACAATTGAGGGTCAATTGAATGACCAAATGGTTAATCATAACATTAATTGACCCAATCCATAGGTGGTCAACATAACTTTGACCTTTTGAGGGCTTCAACAATGGTTAACATTATCGATTGTATCTTTGATTTTGTTGATGGACCAAGCGGTTGAGACCATGTGAGCCTCGCGGTCTCAAGACCGTGAGAGGGCTCGCGGTCTCAAGATCGTGAGAGGGCTCATGGTCTCAAGATCGAGAGGAGGCTCGCGGTCTCAATACCATGAAGGGCCTCGCGGTCCTGAGGTCAAACTAGCTAAACGGTCAACGTCTCTTCGCGGTCTCAACTCCAATTTGATCTTCGCGGTCTCAACATCAATTGAACCAATGATAGGGCTTCGCGGTCTTGAACCACTTGAAGAGGCTCGCGGTCTTGAAGCTTAAGGGGGCTCGCGGTCTTGGAGTTAGAAAGAGGCTCGCGGTCTTGGAAAGTCAAAGTGGGCAAACGGTCAACACTTTCAACCGATTTCAATTCAATTGATGATTAATGATTGAAATCAATCAATGTGATTCCAAGTTGACTTCTTTCAATCAATTCATAATATAAATGGTCCAATGTTGGCCAAATCAAACCCTAATGATAATCTAGGATAGTAAGGGGTTATTTGACTAAGGTTTTTGACCATAATGATGATCAATGGGGGGAATTACCAAAATACCCCTGAAGGGTCAATTGAGTCATACCTTGCTCAATTCAAACTCTAATTACATGAGAATGATGTTTTTAGTCATAATGACTCTATCCAACTTGATCTAGTCTAATGTTATCATCCACCATTAGTATGATGAAAGAGAAAGTACCCTAGAGAGAGAAAGTAACTCTAAATCACATAATGGTGATGTTTTTGGCTATGTTAGCCTATGATGACTTAATCCGACCTGATCTAGGGTGATGTTGACATCACCTAACCTTATGATGAGAGAAAAAGTACTTCTAGAGAGAGAAAGTACTTCTAGAGAGAGAAAGTACCCTTTTTAAGTGGAAACTCAATTGAAGCATCCCCAATACACAGAAATGAGCATAATTAGGGTATGATCCACCTGTGTGAGATCATAGAAACCCTAATTATGATAAATGATGAACTTTTAACTAATCTAAGATCATCAATGAAGATGTTACTCATACATGATGATGTTATGAGTCCAATTCACCTTAATGTGAATAGTAAACCCTAATTCAAGGGTGATGACATGTAACGTGAATAGTAAACCCTAATTCAAGGGTAATGGCATGCTTGTGAAAATTAAACTCTTATGACAAGAGTAGGAAGGATATTCCTTATTTTTGTATTACCTTTATCAGTTGTATTAACCATGCAGGTGCTGATATGAAGGTAATCATATCCAGGTATGGATGATGATGTCATATTCATTAAAGGCATGTTGTTAGCCTTATGAATAAGTAAAATAATCTGATGTCTTGTCAGTGGCATCCTATACTGATAATGGGCTGCGAGAGCCATGAATACCATCAAAGTCATGCCTTAGAGATGACTTGTGATGAGGATAATGAGAAATGATGATTGATATGAGTTAGGCATGTTACATTTAGTATTCTTCTTTTATAGCTGCTATGCTATTGTTATTGTTTGCAGAACAATGTATGCTGTTAAAAGAATACTGAATGTACCTAACTAATCAAGTATAATGTAGAGCCCTGATCATAGATCCATCATTGTCAGAAATTAAATGATGGTGAAACAGGTTTTCCTCAGGGAACTCCTGGAGCACATACTTTTGAGTATGTGGGGTACATGGATGTGTAGAACCTTACATCCTAGTATAGGAAAGTGATGTAGATGTGTAATCCATCCATCCTTCACTATAATTCCATACCGTATCAGTGGTAGGTAAACATGAAACCTCCTGATGATGAAGACAGCACAGATATCCGTATCAGTGGTAGGTAAATATGAAACCTCCTGATGACGAAGAGAGTACAGAATGCCACTATGACTCTAGAATAGCGAAGGACCAGTTTACCCTGGTGAGCTATAGTAGTAGAGACACGAGATGTCCTACAAGTGATCCTCTTACTGACTGAGGAAGGTGAAGGTCATGAGAATCTGGCTCTCTTAATGACCTATGTATGATACTGATGTGACTTCTCAGCGATCAGTTGGAGTATGAGTGGTAAGCCTCATCTCCACAGGGCGTAATGTTGTTTGTAAAACATAATCAACCATGTAGTATAACTTGTTAGAGATAACTCCAAGTTAGTTGATTGATGTTTCTTTGCAATAGTATCTATATTCTCCATATCTCCTAAATGGTTGATATCTTGTTATACCTGCAACTATTACGGAATGCTTTGAAGGCTTTACTGTTTAAGATATTCTTTGATGTTATAATAAAGCTTCTGGCGAAGAGTTATAACTCTCGCTGGGACAATTATGTATAATTGTCTCACCCCGTAGGCTTCAACTTTTTAGGTGGACGTCGGAGATGAAGGAACCAGCCTACAGGTGATCAGTCTCAGCAGCAGCATCAGGGGCAGCAGTAATCTCAGGTGGAGATTGTCCTGCCATATGGTGTAGTTAGAGTCAGTCCTATGTGTCCTCTGTACTCTCATGTCTTGGAGTCTTTTGTATAGTGATCTTGAGATTTTATATCTTGATGTATATAATTACTCGAGAAGTAATTATCCTGAGATGTAAACAGTTTATCTCTCTTTATGAAAGAAGCTTTTATGGATCCAAGTTCTTATCTCGAAAAGTTTTAATTTCCCATGATTTTTGTCTTCCGCTGATTACCGATTCGCTTCCGCTAAGTTTTAATTGTGTTTATGTCATGGTTTGGAGATTAGAGCCCACAATTAGTGGTATCAGAGCTCCAGGTTCAGTTGAGTCTACAGAGGCATAGGACTTAGGATGTCGAGTCTACCTTTAGTACTCCTTCCTCATCTAATAGAATCTTCTGCTCCTCAGGAGAAGAAGATACATAAGAATGTCAGAACATCGTGATGAGCACGTGGCAGAGAGTAGTGCTAGTGCACCTCGAGGCGGTGCAAGAGTTCCGAGAATAGAACAACCTACACCTGAGTCGCCAAGAGAGCCACCCCAGTTAGACCCAGCTGACATGAGTAATCCAGCTGTACAGACGATGTTCGGGCAGTTCATGACTGCCATGACACATATAACCGATAGGATGCCCATTCCTGCACCTAGGGCACCTGTCCAGCCTGAAGCACAAGGTATCGGTAAGACATTCGAACGACTTCGTCGTGTCGGAGCTACCGAGTACTTCGGAACTGCCGACCCTGCAGATGTTGACTTATGGCTGACAGAGTTGGAGAAGGCTTTCAGGATTCTTATGATCCCGGAAGCTGAGAAGGTTAGACATGATGTCTATCTTCTCAAAGGCAGTGCTGGTCACTGGTGGAACATGGAAGAGCAGAAGAGACCTGGAGTAGAGTTCTCATGGGAAGAGTTTCGTCGGGAATTTATCAATAGATATTTTCCAAAGACCTTCCTAGATGAGAAGATCTCTCAGTTTGAGAAACTAAGGCAGGGTATGATGAACATTAGTGAGTATGAAGCTAAGTTCATGGAGTTGTTGCGGTTCTGTCCGCACATGGCTGCTACGGATGAGGAAAGAATCAGAAGATTCGAAAAGGGTTTGAATTCTGATATGTCAACCCCGGTGTCTGCCTTAGAAAGCAGAGAGAGATTCTCTATCTTCGTTGAGTCAGTCCGAAGGATAGAGAGATCTGTAGTTGAGAAAAGACAAACCCATAAAAGATATCCACAGTTCTAGGGTTCTTCATCTAGGGATTCCAAGAAACCTAGATTCTCTGCACCTAACCCTCCACCACCCAGATCGAGTTTTCAAACTCAATGGACACCAAGCAGAGGTAGAGGGCGGAGTCAACCGCTTCAAGGGACGCACAGTTCTGCATCAGTGTCAGTTACTGGACCACCCAGACCACAACAACAGGAGAGGAGTTGTTACAACTATGGTAAGGTGGGACACTTGATGAAGGATTGCCGTTCTAGGCCTGTCGGTGTGACACAACAAACCCCGAGACAGAATCAACAGGGATCTCAGAATAGACAACATCAAGGAGCAGCTCGAGGACGTGGACAAGCATCTCAAGTTGGATCATCAGCACCACCTCAACACCAGGCGACTGCGAGGTTCTATGCTATGAATCCACCTGAGGCAGTGGTCAATCCACGGGTAGTGGCAGGTCAGATGAAACTTTTATATTCCGATATGTCTATATCCTGTGTTGTAGTTGTTCTGATTGATCCGGGTGCTACGCACTCTTTCATCACTCGTGAAGTGATTCGTAACTGCAATGTGACTGTTAGTCATAGAGCAGATAGTTTGTTGTTAGAGACTCCGTTGAGTGGGTCTTCCGTTTTGCAGGCGGTATGTTCTCCCTGCATCCTTTTCTTTTCTGACCATCGCATTCAAGTGGATCTTATACCACTTGATATGCAGGGATTTGATATAATCCTCGGGATGGATACCTTAGAAAGGTATAGAGTTGTCTTGGATTGTGAGTCCAAGTTGGTTGTGTTTGCTGATGAAAGCAACACATGGATCTTTCAAGGTGAAAGAAAGTTTTTTCCCACCTGTCTTGTGTCAGCTATGGTTGCTGATAAGCTGTTGAGGCAAGGATGTTATGCATTCTTAGCCCATGTGGTAGATGTTACCAAGGAAAGGACCAATCCTGCTAAAGTTCCCATAGTCAGGGAATTCGAGGATGTGTTTCCTGAAGAACTTCCTGGTATACCACCACCTCGGGAGATTGATTTTGAAATTAATCTGATCTCAGATATGAAACCCATAGCTCAAACTCTGTATAGGATGGCGCCTGCCGAGATGGCAGAACTCAAGAAACAGCTTCAAGAGTTACTTGAGAGAGGTTTTATCCGACCGAGTACTTCACCTTGGGGTGCTCCGGTCTTGTTTGTTAAAAAGAAAGATGGGTCAATGCGGTTGTGCATTGACTACAGACAACTCAATAAAGTAACAATAAAGAATAAGTATCCTCTGACAAGGATTGATGATCTCTTTGACCAGTTGTGTGGTGCAACAGTCGTTTCAAAGATAGACTTGAGGTCTGGATATCACCAACTCCATATTAAGGATAGTGGCATATCCAAGTCTGTCTTTAGGACAAGATATGGTCACTATGAGTTCATGGTTATGTCGTTTGGACTAACCAATGCACCAGCTGCATTTATGGAACTCATGAATAGAGTTTTTCGACCTTTCCTTGATCAGTGTGTTGTCGTCTTCATAGATGACATTCTGATTTATAGTAAGGATGCTCAGCAGCATGAGCAGCATCTTCGCCAAACTTTGACCTTGCTAAGAGAACATAAGCTGTACGCTAAGTTTAGCAAGTGTGAGTTCTGGCTGCCAGAAGTATCTTTTCTTGGACATGTGATATCCGCCTCGGGAATTCGTGTTGACCCTACAAAGGTAGAATATGTTCTACAATGGGAACAACCGAAGACACCGACGGAGATTCGAAGTTTCTTGGGGTTAGCTGGCTATTATCGAAGGTTCATAAAGAACTTTAGTTCTATAGCTTTACCTTTGACCAAGTTAACCCGGAAAGAAGTTCCTTTTTCTTGGAGTGATAAGTGTCAACAATCTTTCCAGTTTCTGAAGGAGAGGTTGACAAGTGCACCTGTGTTAGTGCTACCTGAACAAGGAAAAGGATATATAGTTTTCTATGATGCTTCCAAGAACGGATTAGGATGTGTGTTGATGCAGGATAAACAAGTGATTTCTTTTGCTTCCCGACAGCTTAAGAAACACGAGGAGAATTATCCAATACATGATCTGGAGTTAGCTGCTGTGGTTCATGCTTTGAAGATCTGGAGGCATTATATCTACAGAGAAACATTCCAGATTTTCACATACCACAAAAACCTTAAGTATATCTTCTCTCAGCATGAGCTCAACATGAGGCAACGTCGCTGGATGGAGTTAATCAAGGACTACGACTGTACAATTGATTACCATCCAGGAAAGGCTAATGTTGTTGCAGATGCCTTGAGTAGGAAATCAGCAACTTCAACCATGAATAGAGCACAACTAAACTCTTTAGTATGCTCTAGAAGAGATATGCTTATCTCTTTAAGGCAGGACAATGTACAGTTGAAGGTGTCATTGTTAACCGGTTTGTTAGCTGAGATGCATATTAAACCTACTCTAAGGGAGCAGATTAAAGAGGCACAGCTAGGTGATACTGCAGTTCAACATATAAGATCTGAGTATGGAAATGAGAAGCAAGATGGTTTTCATGACTCAGAAGATCAAGTAGCTTGTTATAATGGGAGAATGATAGTTCCAGATGTGGACAACTTGAGGAAGTTAGTCCTGGAAGAAGCCCATTCTTCCAGGTATGCTATGCATCCAGGGAGCACCAAGATGTATCGGAATTTGAAAGATCTATATTGGTGGCCTAGAATGAAAAAGGACGTTGCAGAGTTTGTTCTGAGGTGTCCTGTGTGTCAGCAAATTAAAGCCGAACACCAGAAGCCTGCAGGAACAATGCAACCTTTACCCATACCACAGTGGAAGTGGGACCATGTGACCATGGACTTTGTTGTTGGCCTACCCAGGACAAGCAAAGGACATGATTCTATTTGGGTAATTGTTGATAGGTTGACAAAGACAGCACATTTCTTACCTGTCAAAACAACCTATTCTACTGAAAGGTTATCAGAGTTGTATGTTCAAGAGATAGTGCGTTTGCACGGAGTTCCTGTCACAATAGTTTCTGACAGAGGTCCTCAGTTTACCAGTCATTTTTGGGAACAGTTGCACAAAGCCTTAGGCACTAAGCTAAGGTTTAGTACGGCCTTTCATCCGCAGACTGATGGACAGTCGGAAAGGACCATACAGACCTTAGAAGACCTATTGAGAGCATGTGTTCTCCAGTTCACCGGAAGTTGGGATCTACACCTAAGCTTGATAGAGTTTGCCTATAACAATAGCTACCAGCATAGTATTGATATGGCACCTTATGAAGCCTTATATGGTAGACGTTGTAGATCACCTTTGTGTTGGTTTGAGACTGGTGAGCACCAGTTGTTAGGTCCTGACCTGGTGCATCAAACCACAGAAAAGATTAAAGTAATACAACATAAGATTAAGACTGCTCAGGATAGGCAGAAATCTTATGCTGACAAACGTCGTAGACCCTTAGAGTTCCAGGTTGGAGACAAAGTGTATCTTAAGGTCTCACCTTGGAAAGGGGTCCTTCGTTTTGGAAGGAAAGGGAAGTTAGCTCCTAGATATATGGGGCCTTATCCAATCATTGAACGGATTGGAAAGGTAGCATATAAACTAGAGCTTTCCCCAGAATTACAGAGGTTACATCCTGTGTTTCACATTTCTATGTTGAAGAAATGTCACCCAGACACCGAGTCAGTTCTACAACCTATGGAGGTAAAATTGAATGATGACATATCCTATGAGGAGGGACCAATGTCAATCCTTGATAAACGAATTAAAAAGTTAAAGAAGAAAGATATAAATCTTGTGAAAGTCCTCTGGAACCATCGTGGTATTGAAGAATCCACTTGGGAGTTAGAGGATGAGATGAGGAGGAAGTATCCTGCCCTTTTCTCTTAATATGGTTTATCGATTTCGGGGACGAAATCCTTGTAAGGGGTGGATAATTTGTAACATCCCTGACCTGGGTTATGAGTTAACCCTAGGTGTTTTTCCTAAATATGTGAATAAATCTTTGTGATTAACTCTGAGCATGTAATTAAGTTTCTCAGAAACATATATTTCAGTATTTGCTCCTTTTTATTTAAAGTTGTAGCATTGTTTTGATATACAGGGACATATGTGCAATTTACCCAGTTAAAAGGGTTAGCTTGCAATTTGCACATGATGAGATGTTCCTATGATGTTGAGACATCATGAGAAATCTTTTTAGCAAAGTTTGAGGGATTTCCCAAGCTTGGGCACCAAGGTGCAGCTGTGGAAGCAATCCCGGTGCTTGAAAACCCTAATTTGGGATAAAATGCAATTTACCCAAATTAAGGGATGCCAATTGTAAAATATGTCATATAAAGTATCTTTTTAGACTCTTGCCATCATTTAGAGAAGAAATTATGGGGAAGTCACCTCAATTGAACTATCAGACTATGAGATATGCCTTGTGATTGAATAATCAGGGTATATGTGCAATATTTCCTTAGGTATGTACCTTATTATTAGCTTGCTCTCCTTTACCTTCTTTTCCTAAAGCCTTAAGAGAAGGTTTGTCCTTAGAATAAAGAAGGAGGGACCTATTTGGAATTATGGACAACTTATGAACTAATGTTGAAAATCCTACCCCATGTATATAAGCTCTCCTTCCCTTAATTGCAAGGGAACTCACCCTTCGTTCCCTTACTGTTTCATTTCACCAAAGACGACCAAGGAATGCCTTGGAGCTAAGGAGGACGACCAAGGGGTGTAGGGTAGGTTTAAACCCCTCTTCTTGCCTAATTCCTTGGTTAGAACACGAATTCAAGGTCAGCTTCATGGCTAATTCTCGAAACCCTATCTTTCTAGCCGTCTCTTTTCATCCTTCCTTGGAGTTTTCACCTTGGCCAACCTGCGGGAACTCAAGGACGCCATTAGAGCTTGGAGCTTGAAAGCTTGGAGCTCAAGAAGCAAGCTTTAGGCGGGTTTTATAACTCTAAACCCATGCTTTACTATGTGCATCTTTATATGCGTTTTGATGATAGCTCTTAGTATTTCCCTACTTTTCCCTACTATTTTGCAAGCCAATCCATGGGATATTCGTACTGTTCTTGATCTAGGAGATGAAGGCGTGATTTCCAAGAAAAACCCACCGCTTTTCACTTCCTTAAACGGTCCCACCAGTTTGCTCTCTCGGTCTCAAGACCACGAGGTGAGCAAACGGTCTCGAGACCGCGACAGGGCAAACGGTCTCCAAGACCGTTTGGCCCCGTTGACCGGGCGTGGACCGTATAATAAATCTGTTCCTCATTATATAGGCTAATTACCCTCAAAATTTGGGAGGCTAACTCCAAAGGAATCGGGAGATATGACCTTTTTTAAGTAACAACTTTAAATTGATTTATTCCTGATTCTCAAACGGTCTGAAATTGCCTTTTTGGGCAAACGGTCTCAAGACCGTGTAAGGTCATTGACCAGGCATTGACCGAATGAGATTACTGTTCAAAATTATGTTAATTAACTACTCACCAAGTTTGATGGTCTAATTCCAAACGGGCTAAGAGTTGAAGGGTGAATACTAGGGCTAACCCTAGGTGAAATCAGTACTGAAATTATGGTGACCTAATTAGGGTTTTTAGGGTTGATTGACCTAAACGGTCTCAAGACCGTTTGGGGGTCACCAAACAGTCTCAAGACCGTGAAGGCAATCAACCAAGACCGTTTGAAAGTCTGGGGTCAAGATTAGTTGACCAATTGAAGGTACAATTACACCAAATTACATTGCAATTAAATATTGATATAATCATCAACTAAATTTGTTCAACCTTGATGAATTTCCACTAGAATCCAAAAATTGGATGGGCAAACGGTCTCAAGACCGTTTGGAACTCATCCAAACGGTCTCAAGACCGAGAGGACAATCACCCAAGACCGTTTGAAGGTCTAGGGTTAAGTAATGTGACCATTTGAGGACCTAATTGCAAATAAGTTATCAATTGGTCAAAATTCTGAATTGGTGACCCAATCATGGTTCAACCTCTATCAAATCACCTTATATTTTGATGAAATCTTGGGAAAACGGTCTCAAGACCATGTGGGGTCCACCCACATGACCGCAAGACCGTTTGGGCCAAGTTTGAGCCCCATTGGAGCTCAATTGAAGGGTTCAACCTTGTGTTGATGCACATTGTTGAGTATTGATGGGTGAACATTGATAGACCCTAATTGAATCGATTTCAACCCTAATTGGTCAACAATTGAGGGTCAATTGAATGACCAAATGGTTAAGCATAACCTTAATTGATCCAATCCATAGTTGGTCAACATAACTTTGACCTTTTGAGGGCTTCAACATCGATTAACATTATCGATTGTATCTTTGATTTTGTTGATGGACCAAGCGGCTGAGACCATGTGAGCCTCGCGGTCTCAAGACCGTGAGAGGGCTCGCGGTATCAAGATCATGAGAGGGCTCGCGGTCTCAAGACCGAGAGGAGGCTCGCGGTCTCAAGACCGCGAAGGGCCTCGCGGTCCTGAGGTCAAACTAGCTAAACGGTCAACGTCTCTTCGCGGTCTCAACTCCAATTTGATCTTCGCGGTCTCAACATCAATTGAACCAATGATAGGGCTTCGCGGTCTTGAACCACTTGAAGAGGCTCGCGGTCTTGAAGCTTAAGGGGGCTCGCGGTCTTGGAGTTAGAAAGAGGCTCGCGGTCTTGGAAAGTCAAAGTGGGAAAACGGTCAACACTTTCAACCGATTTCAATTCAATTGATGATTAATGATTGAAATCAATCAATGTGATTCCAAGTTGACTTCTTTCAATCAATTCATAATATAAATGGTCCAATGTTGGCCAAATCAAACCCTAATGATAATCTAGGATAGTAAGGGGTTATTTGACTAAGGTTTTTGACCATAATGATGATCAATGGGGGGAATTACCAAAATACCCCTGAAGGGTCAATTGAGTCATACCTTGCTCAATTCAAACTCTAATTACATGAGAATGATGTTTTTAGTCATAATGACTCTATCCAACTTGATCTAGTCTAATGTTATCATCCACCATTAGTATGATGAAAGAGAAAGTACCCTAGAGAGAGAAAGTAACTCTAAATCACATAATGGTGATGTTTTTGGCTATGTTAGCCTATGATGACTTAATCCGACCTGATCTAGCGTGATGTTGACATCACCTAACCTTATGATGAGAGAAAAAGTACTTCTAGAGAGAGAAAGTACTTCTAGAGAGAGAAAGTACCCTTTTTAAGTGGAAACTCAATTGAAGCATCCCCAATACACAGAAATGAGCATAATTAGGGTATGATCCACCTGTGTGAGATCATAGAAACCCTAATTATGATAAATGATGAACTTTTAACTAATCTAAGATCATCAATGAAGATGTTACTCATACATGATGATGTTATGAGTCCAATTCACCTTAATGTGAATAGTAAACCCTAATTCAAGGGTGATGACATGTAACGTGAATAGTAAACCCTAATTCAAGGGTAATGGCATGCTTGTGAATATTAAACTCTTATGACAAGAGTAGGAAGGATATTCCTTATTTTTGTATTACCTTTATCAGTTGTATTAACCATGCAGGTGCTGATATGAAGGTAATAATATCCAGGTATGGATGATGATGTCATATTCATTAAAGGCATGTTGTTAGCCTTATGAATAAGTAAAATAATCTGATGTCTTGTCAGTGGCATCCTATACTGATCATGGGCTGCGAGAGCCATGAATACCATCAAAGTCATGCCTTAGAGATGACTTGTGATGAGGATAATGAGAAATGATGATTGATATGAGTTAGGCCTGTTACATTTAGTATTCTTCTTTTATAGCTGCTATGCTATTGTTATTGTTTGCAGAACAATGTATGTTGTTAAAAGAATACTGAATGTACCTAACTAATCAAGTATAATGTATAGCCCTAATCATAGATCCATCATTGTCAGAAATTAAATGATGGTGAAATAGGTTTTCCTCAGGGAACTCCTGGAGCACATACTTTTGAGTATGTGGGGTACATGGATGTGTAGAACCTTACATCCTAGTGTCGGAAAGTGATGTAGATGTGTAATCCATCCATCCTTCACTATAATTCCATACCGTATCAGTGGTAGGTAAACATGAAACCTCCTGATGACGAAGACAGCACAGATATCCGTATCAGTGGTAGGTAAATATGAAACCTCCTGATGACGAAGAGAGTACAGAATGCCACTGTGACTCTAGAATAGCGAAGGACCAGTTTACCCTGGTGAGCTATAGTAGTAGAGACACGAGATGTCCTACAAGTGATCCTCTTACTGACTGAGGAAGGTGAAGGTCATGAGAATCTGGCTCTCTTAATGACCTATGTATGATACTGATGTGACTTCTCAGCGATCAGTTGGAGTATGAGTGGTAAGCCTCATCTCCACAGGGCATAATGTTGTTTGTAAAACATAATCAACCATGTAGTATAACTTGTTAGAGATAACTCCAAGTTAGTTGATTGATGTTACTTTGCAATAGTGTTTATATTCTCCATATCTCCTAAATGGTTGAGATCTTGTTATACCTGCAACTATTACGGAATGCTTTGAAGGCTTTACTGTTTAAGGTATTCTTTGATGTTATAATAAAGCTTCTGGCGAAGAGTTATAACTCTCGCTGGGACAATTATGTATAATTGTCTCACCCCGTAGGCTTCAACTTTTTAGGTGGACGTCGGAGACGAAGGAACCAGCCTACAGGTGATCAGTCTCAGCAGCAGCATCAGGGGCAGCAGTAATCTCAGGTGGAGATTGTCCTGCCATATGGTGTAGTTAGAGTCAGTCCTATGTGTCCTCTGTACTCTCAGGTCTTGGAGTCTTTTTTATAGTGATCTTGAGATTTTATATCTTGATGTATATAATTACTCGAGAAGTAATTATCCTGAGATGTAAACAGTTTATCTCTCTTTATGAAAGAAGCTTTTATGGATCCAAGTTCTTATCTCGAAAAGTTTTAATTTCCCGTGATTTTTGTCTTCCGCTGATTACCGATTCACTTCCGCTAAGTTTTAATCGTGTTTATGTCATGGTTTGGAGATCAGAGCCCACAATTGTACTCTACATATGAAGACTCGTAGAGAACTATGATCTCACCGGACAAGACTTAGCTGACATACCTAGGAATGCTAAGCATGATTATGTCGTTGGTCTGCAATAGGAAAATGGCTCTCTGGCCTCGGCACACCTATTATACCGTACAAACTGGACTCCTCCTCTAACCTGAGCACACAGGCAGAGAGTCAAGCCACCTATTAGCTTTACTATACTCTAGTGCCACCAGGATCTCTGGTTGATGTTGGACACTACATTTTGTATTTTAAGAAGACTTCCACTGGGGCTTCATCCCCCGTACCACCTGTTAGTATGTTCCGACCCCCGTATGTTGGGCACTGCTAGAGTTAGGTCATTTCATCCCTACAGCCAAACCTCTCATAGGGAATCTACGGTGTTAAGGACTCTTAAGTCTATTATTTTATTTTTCTTGGAAATATCTTACTATATTGTATCGTTTCCCTTACTTATACTTGACTCTGGTATCTCTATGGTACTGTGTCTATTTATTTGAAGTTTATAACACAACATGTATATCATTCTAAACTTGGCAGAGCAATATATTCAAAACACTATAATAATAATGAGAAATCAACATTTTATACATGTAGGGAGACTAAAATTCTTAAATAACAGAATACATGTCCACTTGATACTTTATACACTAGAATCATGCAATTGAACTTCTTAAAACACTGATAAGAGTTAATTACTTAACATACGAGTAATCGTCATTTGCACCTATAAATTATTTGTACTTTCTTGGAAAATGTGCACCTCAACCCAAATCTTGAGTTGTGCATCACCACATCTCATACTGAGAACATTGATATCAAAATACTTGATTCATTGAACACCCTATCCTTAGGGTTTCATTTACCTCATTCACTTATCACATGGCTCTCATAAGGATTTCATGCGACATAAACATTCACTGAATAAAGACTACTATCATTAAATCATATAAAATAAATATATGTATGAAACCTTGGAACTGAGCTGAATTTGGTTTTCCATGCCATTCACTGAGATAACATGCATCAATAATAAAATTGAATAAAAAAAGCCTATCATGTCAAGAAAATCCATTCAAATGGGTTTCACGATATCTATTCGCAAATATCCAACTTTCCTTGCATCTATGGTTTCACCCTCTTTACTGAGATATCAAACAAACACTATTCACCTTAAATGAAATCCAAGATAGTATCTGACATATATGTACTATGAATTCAGATAAACAATCATTCATAACCAAGGGGATTCAGATAAACAAATTTCTCTATTTAATTATACAACAATCTCAGTCATAGATAAATTCTCTATATTTCAATTTACTCTTATAACCTCTATGAATACTTAGGGAATTCTCATTAGGATGTATTGTATACATTTCTAATATGATTTTATCATCTGAAATTCATCCAAATAGAGGAAGAACCAATTTCATATCATTTTGCAACAATTTAGATCAAACACACATTTCAGGGTTTGTAGTCGCATATTAAGCAATTAAAGATTATGGATGATTTAACCAATTGTTGTGCAATATAGTGTTTAAAGGAAGTTCTCACTCACCCTAAGGTGTGAAAACACCTTAAAAACGCAGTTCATCCCTAAAAATCTCAATCTCATATCAAATCCCTAGCAATTCACCCAATTCTTCTTCCTTTCAACTCGGAAACCTTAAAAATGAGGGAGTATGAAGAAAAAGTGAGAAAAGGGAAAGTTTTGATACCATTTCAGATCAAATCAGAGGAGGGATGAAATATTAACATGTGAGAGAAGATTCACCATTAAATTCTATGCAAAGAATCTAAACTTACTTGATTTCATCATATCTCAGATAGAGAAACCCTAGATTAGCAATTCCACCACTTTCTCCTCTCAAACCCTAACTCTCCCTCTCTGTCTAGGATTTCATTTCTCTAGAATGAATCACGAATTATGAGAGCTTCTAGTGTGTTAGGTTGACCATATAGAGCAATTGAGCTTCCTGGGTCAATTTCACATTGACCCCTCACTATACTTTTTCTTATTTTAGCTGAATTTTCTCTCATAAAAATATTACTATAATTCATCTATTGATAAGTTCTAAACGCATCCAAAAATTATGAAAATTTTACATTTTGTTTATGATTGAGTTTCAGATCTCTAGTTAAAATTTTAGATCATTTGGAGTTACTAATAAATAAATAAAAATAAAAAACTACACTACTCAAAAACACTCTATCAGCATTTTGGTCGAAGTATAGTTCGACTAAGAACCACATTCCAAGAACACTCAAATATTCTGAAATTTTTCTCCAATGTGCATTATTGAGTTATTCATATCATATCCAAAATTAAATTAAATAAAAAAAATTGTAGAAAATATGAAAAATCATTTACCACACTGCTATCCTGATCAAATTCCATATTCATGTACTATCAAAACCCTAATTTTTGCCGATTAGGGTTTACATTTCTCAAACCCTAATTCTTCAAACTAAAATCATAGTAAGAGTTTCTCATTAGGTTTGAAACATCACAATTGATCTACTATCATTAATCAAGTCTAAACTATGTTCAATCTAATCAAGCATGTAATCATTCAGGTAAACCCTAGTTTACCAATTAAGCACAAATGTGGTCAGTACAGAAAGAAACTCCAGGGTCCTTCAAAAACCTCTATTATTAATATATGTAAGAAGGTTTTTCTTGACTTTTATGGTTTCTAGAAATGAAGCTTGTATGGGCTTGTTTGCTTCTTCTCTCCTTAAAGGAGTCCTTCTAGTTTTTTGTAGAGCTTGGTTGGTGCTGCATGGAGTCTAAGCTTATTGAGACTTAGTTTCTTTTATTGATCTTGATCCTGGAAGAGCCTTATTTTTTTCATACTTTGTATAGTATACAGGTCTACACATCTTCCCTTATACCAGATGTCATCTAGATGGATCGATATATGGGTTTGAGGACCATCTTCCTAAATCTTATAGGAGTGCTAAGTGCAAAATTTATATTTTATTTTTCTCTATAGCATACTTTCTTCTCCTCCTATCTGTAGATACTCACTGATATGGCATTCGTGCCTATTTTCTCCTTTCTCTTTCTTTTTTTTTGTACAGAAACTATTCTCAAAAATATAAAAAAAGAGAAAGGAGTTTTGAGGATCAAAAAAATGAGGGACTAGAGTCTGAGAAATGGCTTGAGGCCATTGTATCCAGAATGGAATCCATGAAACCAACAAGGTATGACCTTGATGGTACCACATAAAGGGGTAAAACCCATAAGGTGTATTTGGGTTTTCATAAGTAAGACCAACATGGATGACATAAAAGGACAAATTGGTTGCAAAGGTTTTTCAAACGAGTTCAAAGTGTTGAACATGATGAAATCCCTTCACCAGTTGATATGTTTATTTTGCAGGTTATTAAGACTATGGGATTTGGCATATGGAGATTAAAACCACATTCCTTAATGGGAATAATTAAGAGGTTGTTTACATGACATAGCCTGAAGGTTTTATAACTCTATTAATGAAAATGAAGTCTATAAGGTAACATGTTCAATCTAGAGGTTGAAATAAGCATTTCAGAATTGTAATCTTTGATTTGATAAGATAGTCAAAGAGTTTGACTTGATTCAAGATAAAATATGAAATATGTGATTACAAAAGATTTAGTGGAAGCATATATGACATTTTAATACTAAGTATTGAAACTTGGCTTGGAAATCACCTTCAATAAGAAGGATTAGGTGAAACATCCTATGTGATAGGAATTGAGATCTACATAGATAGTTCTAGAAAGTTTCTTAACCTAAATACGAGGGCATATATTGGCAAGATGTTGAACAGATTCAACACCAAGGATTCAATAAGAGAGAATCTATCCATGTATTTGGGTTCAATTTTTCAAGAATCCAATGTTCTAATTCTTATGAAGAATGAAAGAGATGCCATATGCATTCACATTTGGATCTATTTGCAATATAGTGTACTCATCCCATTATCATGTATGTATTGGACATGAGAAGATGATATCAAAATCCAATGAAGGTCATTTGAACACCATAAAGAACATCCATTAGTACTTGAGAAGCACTTAAGGATCAGTTGATGCACTATGGTAATAAAGGAAGAGTTGGATGTAAAGAGTTATATTGATGCAAGATCTTGAAATGACATAGAATGATCACAATATAAAATTGGATTTAATCTTAAAAGGTGTTGTAAGTTGGAAAGGGTTTTGAACTATAGACCATTATTCTAATTCTACAATAGAAGTTGTATGTCCTGGTGTTATGAACACAGGAGTGGGTACAGTATGGATCTAGAAGTTCATATAGATGAACTTGTGGGATGTTCCAACCATAGATGACATAGTAGAAATACTATGACAACATTGGAGATAGTGGTTATGCAAGGAATATCAGATGGAATCCTACGACGATTCCATCTCATACAAAATGTCATAAAGTGAAGAAATGTTAAACATGCCATATACCGACGAAGGCAACATGTTTCTAACCCACTGGATTAGCACTTGCGTAGTAGAAACATGATGGGCATTTTTAGATCACTAAGATGAGATTCGTGGGTGATTGGATCTAAGTGCAAAGGGAATTTATTGGTATGTATGCCGAAAGAGCCAATCATATGATGATTGCAATGGAATATTATATAAAGGATTTGATTAATAATAATAAAGACAAGCTTCTGATTCATTTTTTTTCACTCAGTAATGAGATAATGAGGAAACATAATGAATGTCTAAAGAAAGGCATTACTCAATGATGTATGTCTTCAAGTATGTAACTTGGACAATAAGATCATATGGATATTAAGAGTATGTACATTATTGATATCTCCCTAGTCAGATGTTATTGTGGAAGGTTGATAGATAGCAATAACACATTAGACTAGAGTGTATGTTGGTTGATGATAGAATCTCATTAGTCGTGATGTCTGGTATCAAACTAATCACATGGATACTTGTTAGAGAGTGATGTATCGGGTAGACTCACCTTGAGAGTGTCACATGGAAACTGTACTTTGTATTCATAGTCATCTGTCATAGTGAAGGTGGTGATTGTGTTTCTTAGACCCGAAATCACTACACTCATCACATGTCATTCGGTGTGTTTTGACATCATCCACCATGATCTTGAATAAGGATTGCCATAAAGTTGATGATCAGATACACTATGACACATGGGGATGATTATAGGTGATGTAGATGGGATTTATCCCTCCTACATAAGTTTGATATCCTAGCCACTTTATAAGAGAGACTGATAAAATCATGTGCTTGCACATGTGAATTAATATATGATATTGAGGTCACACATATCTCAGAAAGTCTGCTCTAGTTCAAGTAATATGGATTGAACATGGAAAGGATGACGATTCCATGACTCGAGTTCAATATGGATATCAGACACAAAGGAATTATATAATAATGTAATACATATCACATATTGTAGTTTGAAGTTGTTCTCCAACTTTCTATTTACTTGGGTAGAAACGATGTGTGACTAGGCACAGCTCTTTGCTTGTAATGTCATAAATAAGTTATGGACATTCACCACCAACATAATATGGAACCTATAGGGTCACACACATAGGAATTCACTTGGAATAGGATTTTAATCATGAATGACAATTAAATTGACTACTAAAGTGATTAGGTATTCAATTTGAGCAACAAATTAACTGAATAGACTCCCAATCAATCGCTTCAAGTGTTGAAATGAGTGTTTGAAGTTTCAGGTTGATTGGAATTTGCATTGGCTGAATTTTGGATGAACTAGGATGTGAAACAATAGGTTCACTTAGTGAATCAGTCAAATCCCGTTTGCAAGTCGATTGTTTCACAAAGAGAGTTGCCTGGTTCGTGGTTCAATTCGATTGAATCATGGATTAGTGTTGACATCATGTTGTGCATTAATTGGATTAGAATTGCCAATACAATTTTGATTGGGAAACATGAAAAAATGACCAGTTCACTGGGTGAACTGATTGACTTGCATGCCAGTCAATTGGTTCCTCATAAACTGATTGTTTCTCCTGTTGCAAGTTGGGAAATTTTGTGAAATTTTGGTCCCTTCCTCTCCCACTCAGACTGGGAACCCTGACCCCCTATAAATAGAGGGGTAATGGGGGCTTCTCAGACACAACTCAATTTCCTCTAAAAATTGTTTGTCTTTTCTAGTTGTGGTAATTATGAGAACCCAAGCAAGTCCTGCCCGCTAAAGGGAGGGATGGAAAGGGAGAAAAAGTATGGGAGAGAAAGTTGGTGACTAGTACGCCAATGTGACAGGACAACTCCTTCCTATTTGTTCTTATAGAAAGACAAGAGTTACCGATAGTATGTGTGGACTAATCTAGAGGCATGGATACTTTTCCTGCTTGAAGGACATGATCAACCCGTTGTCCATGGTGATCAAGTAGGAGGCTGATGAAGGCATTGTTCGAATGTGACTTGAAGAAAGTTTCACAACCACGATGAGGAGATTGTCGATGGACTTGCTCCAGGACCAGGTATGACCTCGTAAACCATCCTTCCCATTACATATGTGTTGACGCAATTCATTGGTTCAAGGGGAATATGGAAGTTTTCGCTTCCTATTCTGATGCCATATTTCCCTACAGTATACTATCCATTCCAAGAAAGAGAGAGTATGGGGACATTCTATTCAATCTAGATTATTCTATTTACATCTTATTTATCATTACCTCCCTATTGGATACCATTATACCTAAAAACATTTGAAACAAACTCATGAGACTCATATAGAGCCCCAGTGAGTGGATACCTCCAAATCAAGCTAGGTACCTGCATCGGCATCAGATTAAGTATAGATAACTCAAAAGAAACGTTTAGATATTAAAAAGTCTAGGAGATAGTTCTACATTTAGTCAAATATAATTTACTATAATAATATAATCAATAAATAAGGTAATTACTTAGATTAAATCTAACTTTAAAACATATTTTAAAGAATGTTTATGAATAAGTCATTAGATGTTACCTGATTCAAAATGATAATCTTTAGTATGAGTAATAAGTCAACATCTAAGCATTCAGAATAAACACGTGACATTAACATTATCTTTGTACGTGATGCCCTACCAGCCGGACCAGGAACACATCCTACAACCTGAATCTGAAGTCCACATAAGACATATTTACTAAAGAATACTATCAAACAACAAGAAACCCAAATCATATTTGGGGTGTATATAAATCCCATCATTAATTAATTGTTAGTATTTAAGATCATATTCCAAACTAGATAGATAAAAATATAAAGCAAATAATCTCTATAACAAAATGATTGTTTTCCACAACAAGAAACATCATCAACAATGGTAAATCATCAGCTAGAAGTACAAGGAGTGTCACAAGCATTCAAATCATACTCTACATGGTTTTTTATATTTCACTCATTTTCCCTAAAACTACTTGGCTTGTATCTCACCAAGTAGAATTCACCACATCTGATTCTCATGCCAATGACTCTCCATCACAATCTTAGCTTTTACTCAGCCACCCTAAGATATCAACAATAGACCCTGGTCCACAGTAGGGTTGCTTAAAAAGGATCACATCCTCAACTTGTGTATACAATATAGGAATCAACAAAAATAGTATACACATATCAAACATTTCTCATATTTTCATATTTCACATATTTCATTTCACTAGAGTCAATTCCTCATGGACATTGATTTTTACATCAAGGATTTAGGGCCAGAGTCACACCAGATGAATCACTTATAAATATTGGTGGTCTAATCTTTAAGGTCTCAATCCACACTCTAGAAATCCTTCTCATAATTCGTTTATTACTACAAGGAGATCCCTTTCATTTCCTCAGTGTGGCACATGGGAGAAACTCATGGTGTTCAGGGTAGCTAACTAGATGTGTCATCATTCCACTTGTTATTAATCCTTTTTTCTCATCTTAAAGAAGATTCAATATCATTTATCATATGTGTATATTTTTGCATAACTAAAATAACATGAATCATATTGGGCTTATCAAAAATATAATGATTAAAACAAGAAGCACAACAAATCTATACTTTGCTACACATAATTATTTCCATTTTCCACATAATCTCATAGCAGTCATCATTAGTGGGCTTTTATCCTGAAACATAATTGTCCAGCATTTACCCTTATCAGAGTTTCTCAGATGTAATCAGTGCATGTTAAATTCAATGTCAACATATTTCCTATCAGTTCATTCTATATCGCAGGTCTCAACAACTATTCACACAAGCATTAAAACTAGAAATAGTATAGGCATATAGACCATTTTTTTCATTCATCATACTTAGAATAGGATCATCATGAAAATATACTTATTTCATTTGATTTCTATACATATGAGTGAATCTCAAAGCATGAATGTGCATAGCACACTTAATACTCCTCACTTACTATTTATCACTCTTCAGTTAGGGCTTGTAAGACCCATAACCTTGATTTTGTTTAAACATGATTGATTGTAATAATTAGATGTTTCAAACCTTCATTAAACCTTAAGGTGTTCTTTGATATCATGTGACAAGATTAAGTTGCAAGTTTGGTCCAGTTTTGACACTGTTTGAGAAAGTTTTGCATGTATGTGCTTGTTTTGGACTTTTATGCAATTTACCCATAACTAGGATTTTCTTATGATTTTTCACATTCTTGTTGTTCCTCACATGTTTGTTGTATTAGTTCTTCAGGGTGCCTTGTTACACCTTGGTTTCAGTGGTGACACCTTGTGTTGAGGTTAGGGTTTGCTCTCATGGATGCCCTAACACATGGTTGACCTTGAGTGTTGGACCATCTAGTATTGGTAGTCACCAAGGATGGGATATTTAGTGTTGGAGGTTTCTAAGGTTTTTATGTACCCTTTAGTGTTGATGGTCTTCAAGATCTCTAGAACCACCTAGGTTGGTGGTCGATGAGATTTGAATTCATCTTGGTCACCAACATCACCTAGGGTTGGCGATCATTTGGTTTTCTAACCACCTTGGTCACCAACAACCTTAAGTGGTCGATGAGGATTCTTGTTATGGTCATCATGTTCTGATCTATATGGTAAACCTAGTTGCATGTATGAGACAAGACACCTTGACCTTGGATACATGGCAAACATGGTTAGACACCTTTACCTTCTTTCCTCTCTCATAGACATATATACTTCCCTCTTCTCATGCAACCAAACCCTTTGAACCCTCTCTCTCTCTCTCTTCTTGCTTTTGGAGCTCATTCCCTCTTGCTTGGTGAATTAGGAGCTTAAGGTTGAAGAAGGAGGTCGATCTTTCTTGCATGTGTACCTGGGGTTTGGATCTACCCTAGTTGAGGTTGTTTGGTGCTTCCTTGCTTGGTTTCTTGACCTTACTAAGTGAAATCTCCCACTTTTCCATCATTTTCCTTGATGTCCTACCTTATTCTCTCCTCTTCTTGTTCGGATCCATGGTGAAACTAGAGCTAGTGGTTGAAAACATCTTCTTTCTTGCCTTTTCAACATAGGGTTTGCTTCCTTTTTGGAGAAAGGACTAGCTTGGCCGAGGAAAGTGCTCAAACCAGGGTTTTGAACCCCTTTTCTTCAATCCACCTTGTTTTTTGGACTTTCTACATTGTCTCTAAGGCGATTTATATAACTCTCCCCATGAATATTGTTAGTCTTACCTTGCATGTATATGATCTTGCTCTTAAATGAAGTTCTAAGCTAAAAGAAGCTACCTTTTCCTAGGGTTTGAACTTAGGGGTTAGTTCTTGAGTATTTTATAATCTTGGATGAACCCTACACTTTGTACATGATTTTCTTGATGGAAGTAGTGACCCTATACCTTACTAACATGTGGAAAAAATTGTTTTTTTCTCTCCCAAATGATGGTTCATTTCTAGGGTTCCAAGATGGATTTTACTCCTTGAAATGGTACATGATGGTTTGGTTTTGGTTTAGTTTTTACTTGGCTTCCTTGTGCCAACTGACAGTATTGAATTTGTTGTTGCTTTGTATCTTATGTTGTTGCCAATGTTTTGAAAGCATGACGGTCGCCAATGTTTTTGGACTCATGATTGGTCTCTGAGAATTTGTTCTTACATGGTCACCAAGAATTTGGTTTCAAAGTGGTTGATGAGATTTTCATCCTCTTTGGTTTCCAATATTTTACTCTTGAGGTTGCCAAGGTTTGAACTCTAGATGGTCGATGGGATCTGACCTATATGGTATCGAAGGTTTCACCTATGTGATTGTTGAGTTTCTATCCCTATGATGTCATTCAGGTTTTGAACTCTTATTGGTCGCCAAGAGTTGCAGTTTCTATTGGTTTCCAAGTTTTATGTCTTCATCGGCCGCCAATGTTACCTAACCAAAGTGGTCATTAAAGTGAACCATAACCCTAGTAGTCTCTAAGGGTACTGACCCTAGTGGTCGATGATGTTTTTGACCCTAGTGGTCGATGAATTTCCTAACCCTAGTGGTCGCTATGTTCTCTTGACTATATGATGGTTTGTGTTTGAACCTAAGTATATGCACCAATATTTAGTTGAGGTCTGACTTGTAACATCAACTTAATCTGCCATGTTGAACCAAACCCTAATGCAATTACATGATGGTGGGTAATCAAGCCTAGTTCCCTCACATGTTGATATGATGAAAGAATGCTCTCTCTATGTTGTTGTAACCCTAATTTGTTGCAACAAGAACATTATAAGTTGTTATAAGTAATGTTATTACAAACTTGTATATCTTATGTATGGTGATGGTTGATGAGCCTTTGGTAAGACATGGAAAGATAATGGTGTTCTTATAGAGAATGATGTGGTGGTCTTAATGACCTTTGGGCATGGTTGAGTCATTATTGGAGGTGTGATCCATTTCATTATGTGACAAGGATTGATATCATGTGATGATGTGATAATATTTATATCGCATGTATTGTATATCTTTTGAAGTTGCAATATACCCATATTGTTGTAGTATTCTTTTAGGGTTTGTATGTAACTTGATTGATGCAGTTAAAAGACACCCATTTGACATTAACTAATCAAGTGAAATCGTAATCATGTAGTGCCATGTGTCATAGATCCATTCTAGTATCAGGACTTTCTAGATGGTGAAACGAGGATTCTTCTAATGGAAGCTCGGAGTCGTATACTCTTGAGTATATGCATCTTTTTTAGGATGGCTATGGTCATACCTCGACAGGAGAGCGGTTGAGGTCGTGTCTGATATGATTATGATTCAGTACATGTGATATGAATGCGGACAACTGTGGTTTTACCTTGGATGATTGGGCTTATGATACCCTGGTTACTAGTGTCATGGCCTACATACCAAGGGTGGACTAGGCTATTTTTCAGCTTGATTATATATGTCATTGTGGTTGACTCGTATTGACCAAGGGTGGATGATATCTTAGGATTTCGGCTCTCCTAGATCTTGTATAGAACTGATTTTAACTTAGCAGTGGTCTCCTCAAATTCCCTAGGGCTTAATAAAAGATGTAATACAGTCGTGTAGTATATCTTTTTAGGGTTAAACATGATTCACACTGGATGTCAATCCTTGCCTAGTTTCTCATGCGCCTTCATTGTGTTACAATCCAAGTAAATGATAATAATATATGTTCCTTTTGCATGGTTGATGAGCATAACTATTATGCCTACCTACTTAATCTTCTTAACTTGTTTAATATTATAATCAATAACCATTGTTGAGAGTTATATCTCTTTCTGGGAAGTTGGTCTCACCTTGTGGGTCACCACATTTTTTTGGTGATCGTTAGTGACGTGGTTAGGTTTGGGGTGTTAAGGAGGAGAATCTTGGAGAGAAGTAGGATTTGAAGGTTTTCTAGTTGTTAGTAGTCTCCTAGTGTCATCTCTGTACTCTCAAGTCTGGGCAGGGGATGTTTTGTAGATGATATGTACATTGACTCGAGTTTCTGGTAGGGTGCCAATGTTTATATTCGACATGTATATGTGGAATCATATCTTTTGTAACGGGTTGTGGATTCATCCACTGGACATACATTTAAATGCCTAATATTCTATGTGTTTATATGCAAGTTTATGGACCTATATGTAAATATATTTGAACATGATGGTAGTGTTTAAATCAAGTTTAATTCACCATGGTTGTTTTGTTAATTAGTTGTTGATCGCATGTTTGTTTTGAGTAATATAGTATACCGTGACGGGGCTTCACATGGATGCTATTCAATTTAGGTCAACCCACATGTAATTATAATGAATAGACTATATAATTCATCATACACATTTAATTAATTTCATTCTTAACTTATCATTACCATTCAGTTGATTCTTATCTATTTTCTTTCTTGTAATAGATGATTGTGTCATGTCATTGACACAATGGCATTCTTGTAATTTACAAACATCACTATGTCTCTTACAATACTACTCACTTTAGCTTCAAGAATGGATCAGGCTACATCTTCTTATCTCATAATCTTTAACCATCCTTCCCAATTCACTATTATGTTGCTAGTATAAAAGGAGCAACATTCCTGTGAGGGTTTTCTCATTATTTTATAAATCATACTAAAATAGACGGATTGGGCTTATATCATATTAGTAGACTCATCATCTTCAATTGAGTACTAATACCTACACTTCAGCATTTCATCACATTTACAACATTATATACATGTTCTATCTTTAACACTCATACTCATCTTAATACTAAACTTCTAGGGTTTTTAAGAAGTCATCTCAATTTACGCATCATAAGAATCATATTATTCATTATTCTCATCAAGGTGTATATAGGTTAATTGAGTCTATTCAAGACACATGGAAACCCTAGATCCTTACCATACAATCAACTAAACATTTACAAGCATAAAATGATTTATTGACTCATTTGAGTCCATCCCTCAACAATAACCCTAGACATAGATTTACTCCATATCAAACCCTCATATATTGATCCTCATGTATATAACACATTCAATTCGAGTAATGATTCAAAATTTCAGTTGAGTAACTCATGATTATTGGGTTCAAATATGATTACATTTATGTCTACAGAATTTCCAAGCATATCGCCTATTGACTGAATTTTGAGAAAAATTTGTATAAATCAATATAGTTCTCTATCCATAATACATTCAATATATATTGAATCAATAGATCAGGAACTAGGAAAATTCAAATTAATGAGAAAGGGTCTAAATCAATAGCCTTATTTCCCTAAAAATTATCCTTATTGATTATACAATTGCATACAAGTACTAGCAATGTTTTTGATTATTTTATCTAGATTTAATTAAGCTTACAACATGATTACAAAGCTTAATAAGGGTAGAAACACTCACCTAAGGTGAAAAGCACCTTAAAAACATAGGTCAAACTCTAAATTTCTAGAAATATACCAATATTCTAGCTATTGAATCCATTTCTTCCTCCTCTCAACTCGGAAACCCTAGAACAAAGAATAGGAGTGAAAGGGTGATAAAAGAGGGTGATTTGATATACATTCAAATCAAATCAGAGGAGGGAAAAAATCTTGACATGTGAGAGAAGAATCACCAAGAAAGTCAACCCAATGAAGCTAAACTTACTTGATTCCATCAAGTGTAGAAGAGAAAACCCTAAATTGTCATCTTCACCACTTTATCCAACCAAACTCTAACACTCCCTCTCTCTTGGATTTCGTTTCTTTGGAATGAATCATGAAATACGAGATCTCCTTGGATTTTTATTACTCATAAAGTTCAATTAAGGTGCTTGGGTCAATTGCGAAATTGACCCAACTTTACAATTTCTTAGTGGAATATTCTGTTATAAAAATGTTACTAAAAATCATTTACTGATTAGGTCAAATATCCTCCAAAAATTATGAATAATTAGCATCTTGTTTGAAATAACATTTCAGAGCTTCAACTGAAATTTCAGATCCATCAACGTTACCAATAAATAAAAATCAAATACTATATTGATATATTTCAGTCAGAATGCATGGTTGTCTGAGTTTATCCTGGAGAAACTCGACCGACACCCCTCTCTGGATCTGTCTAATATCATTCAAAATTTGTGCAAATTTAAAATAGCATCTAAAATGGAGTTTTTAAACTTCATTTGAAATTTCAGATCAATTGTAAGTACTAATAAAAACATAAAATTCAAATAGCAGGCAGTAATATTTTAGTTTGGATACATGGTCGACTGAGTTTGTCCTGGGTAACTCGGACAGAAAAAAGGTCAAAAAACATTCCAAAATTCTGATTTTTTTTTCAAGAACACTTACATTTGAGTTCTCCATTCATATCCAAATTTCAAGTAAATTAGAGTTGTATATAAAATATTAAATATCATTTTAAAGACCACTATATTTATCAAATATTGTATTCATATGCTACCTCCTAATTTGGCTGACTAGGATTTTCAATTCTCAAACCCTAATTATTTGAAATAAAAGCATATCTAGAGTTTCTCATTAGTCTTAAACAATCACAAATTAGACTAACATCATTAATTAATATTTAAACCATGATCAATTTGTTAAGCATGCAATTATCTAAGGAAACCCCAATTAGATGGCTAATCTAAAAATGGGCCATTGCACTAGATATTTCATACTTCAAATATCAAGAATCCTTATAAGTCTTTTACAGTGGAGATCATAGCTTTTTGTGATGCTTCCACATGTTGTGGTACACCTCATGTGTGTTCAGGGCATATATTAAATGGAATAAAGAACTGAATGGATATTTAGTGTTTTATCTTGGTCATTTTTTATCATTACTCATGCTTGTTTAAATGGTCAGGATGGTTTTTAAGTACTTATATAACTTTTTTGTATCCTAAACATTAAATATTTCCCATCTGATTTATCATGGTTACCTATTGATTCTACGCATTGAGCCAGTAGCTCACACAATCTACTGAAACATTTTTAGGCAAGGGTCTAGCTCTACAAGAGGACCTAGAAGATAGATTTCAATAGGAGTAGATCAACTCACGCTTCAAGAGAAATATTTAGAGTATCTATATGGTTTCTTATACTTCCTTTAGATCTTGCGAATGAGAGTATGATAAAAGAGAAAAGTTTACAATAGTTATACTTGATGTATATTAACTGAGAACTCTTACTTTTATGTAAAATGCAAACTCTATTGTAACCAGTCATGTTTTGCATAATCTAGAATATGTCTTTTGAGCTAACATGATGTTACACCAGTTCTACCAATTTATAAAAAAAACTTGAGGTTGATTTTTAGTTGATAATTAAAGTGAATGGTTAGTTGTGACGCCTCTTTCTAGGTCCCAAACCCTAACATGATAGTTCGTTTGGATCATGTCATAATGTCTCTTAGGTTTGATCATTATCTATGCTATGATAAGACCCATTCTCTTGTAGGTTGTATTTTTTTTACTATTGTTTTGGTGAAAACTAAAATTTCATATCTTAGTGGATTTGAGTGGTACAAAAAATACCACATCAATGACAAGGGCACTTTTGCATGTTTCGTCTATTGAGATAAAGTTTGGAATTATGCTTCTTACTTTCTTTTAGTAATTTTTTGTTTCGTTCTATTATTTTAGCTTAGATTTCTTTATTTCTATCTTATAATTTTGTAATTTATTGTTTCTATTCTTTTGTAAAGAAAAAAAATGTTGTATCTTCATTCATTAAAGCATTTTCTCTTGATCTTGATGGTCAAAATTTCTATTTGTTAGGCATCCAAATGGAGTTCTTGGTATTGCAAACTACATAATGTCAAACACTCAACTCCTTAAATCAAGATGTATAGGGCTTCCAAGAAAATAGTCTACAAGGCAGAGTATTTATGTGTAGTATCATCACTGAGAAAAATACTAGGATCAACACCTAGTGTAAGGATTTTCTTGAAATAACTCCATAAGATACAATAATCCATTCAGAGTCTCAACATCAAGCATAAAGTTAGACTCTTTAAATTCATATATGAAGCAAACTATAATGAACAATATCATGTGGTTACAATAAGGAGTCGTGCTATGTGGATGATTATCCATATAAGACAGACTACAATCTACAGTATTATGGAAATTATAATGAAGAACCTTAATATGTAGATCAATATCCACCTGATAGAGATTAGAGGATGGATGCCCTCTAGAAAATTTTATCTAACCAACAAGAAATTCTAGCTCACCAATGAGAAATACTAGTTGATGGAGAAGCTTGGGACAAAAGAAGGGAAGTGCAATTGGCCCATATAAAAGCAAAATTCTTCCAATAGCTTAAGGCTCCATCACCCTTCCCTATTGTAGTACAAGATCTGTATTATTATGATTATTAACAAATGTTGGTTGAATCTATCCTAGAATATGAACAACCAATTTCTATTGCATATCTAGTTGTTTCAGATGATGAGGTGTCGATCTAGCAGTTGGTTTACACACCATCATCAATTGATTTGTTACCTTCTCTCTATTCCTATAACTAGTCAAGCCAATCAGTGAGTTGGGTGTGTTTCATGTAGGGATCTTAGAGCCACATGTTGATATAGTGAAGGACATTCTACCTCAATTAATTGTGATGTTGATTGGGTGGGTGACCAGGAGGATGCATAGTTGCATATAAATATTTGCCAAGTTGATTTTACAGATGATACAGTTTCTCCTATGCCAATACCACATATTCTATATGTTGATCTAGGTGATGAGAAGAAACTAGAGCTAGATCCTTCACCTAATTTAGCACATTTTACAACACCAATTTTCAAATTATTGCATATTACCTTGGTCATAGAAAAGGATAGTCTGCCTCTAGTTTCTACAGATGAGTATATCTTGAGGCCAGCATGTAGGCACGCAATCCTACTTTGTGCCACATCTTCCTATTCCACACACAACTATTCACTATCTCTACTAATATAAGAGTATTGGTGGATCATTGTTGATGGGATTGTAGGGTGAAAGATAATATTACAAAATCATCTAGGCAATACCTTTGGGTTACCACATCCACCTAATCATATATTGCCCCATGGAGCTTCCATATTTAATGTGCCTACCCTTGTCCATATTCCTTTCAACTAGACATTTTTTGAGTTTTCAAGACCACCTGGATGAGCATTTGGGGTATCTTCACCTCCATATTGAATTTAGTGTTTGTTTAGGGATAAGCACATTTCTAAGTTTGTGGTGAACGTTGGGTGGTTTGTACTCCTTCCCAAGCACACCTACTCTATCATTAAATTCTTATTTTTAATTCACTATGTTACTTTCTCATGTCTCATTTGTCTTTACTTTACTTTGATTGCATGTAGCTTAAAGATATTCTCATTTTAGTTCTTAGTTCTAGCAATGTTGGTTGAAGTCATTTTCTAGTCGGCTTAGTAGATTCTTGTTTGTTTTGCATATAGATTTTTTCATACAACCCCCCTTATTTGAAGTAAATTCTCAATGTTAACTATATATCTAAAAACATGTCAAAGGTTAGAAATCACCACTTGTAACCACTGACTATTAGAATCGTGTTCCCTAGAAATGACGGTAGGTGTTAGAGGAACAGATAGGGGTCAAGCATAATGCTCCTCCTAGTGATTAGTGAATCATGTCTATGAAATTTCCAAGCATCCCATTATCATGTCATTATTTGTGTGTAGTGAATTAAATGAATAACCCAATGTATTTAATCCTAAAATAATTTTTCACATGATCTAAACCCTCTTCTACACTTTTTATTACATCTTCTTACCTTCCATCTGCCAAAATAAAAAGAAGAAAAAAAATATCCATGAAGTTTTCCAAACCTTAATATCGAGGTGGCGCACCACCCTTCTTTCTATAATTACTTCTTCCATGCCCCTCTCTATGTAATATGGGTGTATCATGAAGTCATAAAAGAAGCCAATGTAAAAGAAAAAAAAAGTGCAATGTATGTATCTGCACAAATAAAATGTAATCTCAAGTCAAATAGTTGCATTCTTCTTGACATACCTCCACTCACTCTATTTTCCACCTAGGAGCTTGTTTCATGCTCCATTGATATCATTTACCATACCTGGTGTTAGATTATGAGCATACTTGTGATTTTGTGGGATTCCTCAACATTCATAAGATCTTTAGACGTGTGGTAGTGAGGATGGTGGTTATGAACTTGTGTTGTGAAGCAAAGTAGGAAATGGGGGTATGGCAAATCATGTTTCGTGATCTCAGGAGTTTGGTCTGCTTGGATACATTGGTGGTAGGGACTCAAACATGATGCAAGTATGAGGCACGTACATTGGTTGAAAGTATTTATTTGGAGAGTGTTTTGAATTTTGTGTTACTCAAGGACGAGCAAAGTTCAACATTGGGGTTTTTTTATGAATGTCTCATCATCGTGTTTTTAGGTGCATTTTATATTTAGATTGTGCATGTTTCATTGGATTCACTTCACATCTCACTTGTTCTAGAATTTTAGTAGTTTATACAATTTATTTGGTATTTAATACATTTTTTTATTTGCTTTGTAAGATTTTCAAAGAGAGAAATAATTATCCTTGTGTAAAAAGTAAGAAAATGATGAAAGATTGTGTATCCTCACTCCCCAACTCTGAAAATTGGAGTGAGGAACATCAAAGTACATATGGTCACTCAAATGGCTATAAATTTTACATACAAACTCAGAAGAATGATTTCAAAATTCATTGGATGCACAATTCAATTACTAAAAAAGATACATATAATGTGAATGTCAATCTACCGACTCATCCTTGAATCACTTTGTGAGTTGGCTTATTGTGTTGTAGGTTAAAGAACATGCAAAATGTGAGTCACTTGACTCACTTTGCGAGTCACCCAACTTGCTCAAGAAAAATGTCACAGTAAAATCCAAGAGCTTAGACACATTAGGATTTTTCTGTCTCACACATGAGTCGATCAACTCTCCTGTAGATAGAAATCCTTATCATTTAATGAGTTGCTCGATTGGTTTCATGAGTCAGCTAACTTGGAAGTATACATGAGCACTAAAACAACTCTAGATTCCACATCTAATGTTAGAATTGAATGATTACAGTTGGATTATAAATGTGATTAAATTATAGACATAAATCATATATATTTATTGACTATTTCTAAGTTGACCGATTGGCCCTCCAGTCACTCAAAATGCCTATGACATAAATATGTAGCAAATGGATGATAGTCATTTTATTAATTTGGATGGATCTTATATTTTTTAAGTTGGTATATAAGCACATGGGGACATCCTGGACAAGGTTTCATGGCCTATTATCTCCCATACATAACCTAGATATCGCGAAAGAAGGTTAGAGATGAAATATGCCGATTTAACATGAAAATGCATCCCCTCGTAGATCTGAACTAGAGACTAGAACTATCGTGCAGGAGTTGTGACAAGACCGCTAAGCTTCTCCTCCATGATGCTATATTCTCCATATTCCTTCTCTTCTTCTATGTTTTCTCTTGTATCATTAACATGAGCATAGAGTATATTCCTTACTGGGACATGGGGATTTGCCCCGCTTCCTGTATTGTAATCTTACATTGTGAATTACTACTTACTTGGACTAATAGATTCTTAATTAATTATTTATTACATGTTTTGTTGATTAGCTATACATCTTATGTATATATTACAATCCTAAGAATAGGCACCTTGAAACATAGGATTATAATATCAGTTGATGTTTTTTGAATCTCATACAAAATCATGGAACGGGTTCACTGGAGTGACAGATTCAGGACCATAGCTAACAAGACTTCAAGCCTATGAGGAAATATGTCCTTTCAAATTTCATACACTGAAAGAAAATAGAATGCCCTTGTCCCTAATATAATAGTCTGGTGAGTAAGTGATGTAATGTAAAGGGGAGTATATATGTAGACGAGTGGTTGTAATACCCATTGCTCCAGTAATTTTACCATAATTAAAAGTCATTTCTTTCATAGTTTGATTTCATGCCATGCATTGTTAATTTTGTTCGCCAACCAAAAATCAACAATTTATCATTGTTAATTACATCTATCTACTGATGATATGACAAACTAATTATGGTACGAGTTCTTTGATCGACAGCTAATGTGATATTTTTGTACCCCTCAAATTCACTATGTGGTATTCTTTAATTAGATTGAAAATCTACTTTTTTTCTTAAATGTGTTGTGTCTTGCATTTGATCTTTAGCTACACTACGATAATACCTATCTGCTTGTGAATGGTTTTTTTTTTTGCAATTATTTTGATAAAAACTAAAAATATCATATCATAGTGAATTTGAACCGCACAAAAATATTATATTTGTTGCCTATCAAAGAACTCATATCATAATTAGTTTGAACCGTACAAAAATATTATATTTGTTGTCTATCAAAGAACTCATATCATAATTAGTATGTCACCTCATCAGTAGACGGGCAGTAACGCTCCATAAGTACACGAGGTCGGCAACTCTGGTGGTAGATCACATTACCTTGTCATTGGTAGACGGGTCCATATCTTTTGTCCCTTCTCTCGATCCCCTTCTTGGTCCCATTAAATCTCAGCCGTTAACTTCCCAAGCAAATGCGTGCTACAGGGGGGCATGTTTACAATACCTATGGCTGGGATGCAAGGGACACGGAATTGGAGACAGAGGATTTCAACCCTTGGTAGACAAGCAAAGACATTCATGAAATATAGGCATGAAAATTCATTTTACAATTTTTTTAAAATTATTGAAAATAAAAATTCAAGAAATATTTTCTTACTTAAATTTGTTTGTTTAGTATGTTCGTGAATCTTAAGACATTGATTACACTCATGTGTTATGTGGCTAAGCCGTGGGACGTGAGTAGGCAGGCCGTTAAAAAGGCGGGCTGAGGGAGTTATGCGATATTAGGAAAATGAGGTGGTAATTATAAAAAATTGGGAGGGGCGCCGGGGCGGAGGTATTTGAGAATGAACTTTATATAGTTTTAGTTAAATTGCCTAGGAACTACCTCTCGCCTTCGGCTTTCCATATATCAAACTATCAGGAGAACGCCCATTCCCGCTTCCTCAGTCCATTTGTCGGCTTCTCACCTAACGGCGATGACGGCGGTGGTCGCCCCATCCAAGAAAGGGCTGGAAGCCTTACCGGAGGTCATCATCTCCTCCATCCTCACGCGCCTCCCGATCCTGGATGCCGTGAGGACAAGCTTGCTGTCGAGCGCCTGGAGAAACCGCTGGAATGTCACGCCTGACCTCATCTTCAACCACATCACCTTTCCCCCGCTATGTGATCTTGAACTGCCGGCGATTGTGCGCGAGGCAAAGGCGGCACGCGCCGCAAACACCGTTCTTCTGCTGCGCGGGGAAAAGATCCGGAGGTTCGAAATGTCCCCCGTCCCGTTGAGGAAAGGAATGTGCTGGTGGATTCTTGAATCGTGGATGGCAAAGCTAGCAGCATGCGAAGTCAAGCAACTCGTCCTCCGTTTCGATCCGTTCCAAATGTTCGAGCAACCAGACGAATTGGAGTATGTCCAGAAACTCGGCAGCTTTGCTAATCCAAAAGGAGATGTGCAGCGACTATGTCAACTGGATCGTCACCTAGTCTATTGCCATGATCTGACATCCTTGGAGCTAACAGATTGCGCACTGAAACTTCCTGATGAATTCCAAGGCTTCCCTTTATTGAAAGATCTTACTCTTCGAAGGATTTGTATCTCTAGTCCTCATCTGGGAAATTTGATCTCAAACTGTCCCGAGTTGGAATGCTTTCTTCTGGATGTCAGACGCCAGCAGGATGTGGCCGCGCCCACCGTGATGTCAGCCCCAATGCTGCGCTGCTTCGAGATGTCCTTCATTGAAGAATCGGGGGAGATTTCTCTAGACGCCCCAAATCTGTCTCGTGCTACCTTCTCGTACCTGCATGAAACTTTTCGGTGTCCAAATAACCATCTCGATCTGAACCCGCTCTTGCACAACTCCGGAAACTTGGAGGAGCTCCGGATCATCGGAGCAGAGGTTCGTTTGTAATTCTTTATCTTATTTTTCGATTATCATATCGTTTCTTTCTCGGCTGTTACTTTTAAAAATATTGAATCAAGGAAATCTGTCCTAAGTAATGAAGGTTCGTTTGTAGTTCTTCGCTCTGAGCGTCGTCCCAGTGGCATTCGGTCGCTTGAAGTGCCTTCACCTCGAATGGAGTTTCTACTGCTCGAAACACACAGAATTCGCCATGTACCTGCTCACCATTTCTCCCCTACTGGAGACGCTACATATTTTTCATGTACTGAAGTTTTTCAAAACTTTTCTATCTCTTTCTTTAATGTGATTCTATATGTTGATATTGAATACTTCATGTGCGTGCATATCCTATCAGGGAGCATATCGTCTCTGTAACCCGAATCATGTTCCAAGTTATATGGAGGGAAAGGAACCACCGGCAAAACTCGACCTTCTGGAGGACTTCGAATTCAGTTTCTGGGATTGGTCAAAAAGTTCATCGAAACCCGGGGATAAATTCATCAGCTTCGTAATAAAAAGTTTTCCCGCGCCTGCAGAATTCAAGAGGGGTTCTTCGGAACTGCGTGAACATGTGTTGTCTATCAACGGATAGTCAACTGGTACTAGATCCACGTTTGGACTCTGAAGTGACAACAAAAGGCTTGTACAGTGGATCTGCTGCATAAAGATACTAGATTAATCTTTGAAACTGATGAAATCCTTTTGCCTTATGTTGTATGATGCCAATGGGCACGAACATATCATATTACACATCTGACCAATACATTTGGCATGAGAAATGCAAACACTACAGAAATATTATTGCCAGGAAAGCAGTTGGGAAGTTCATCTTTTACTTGGGTCAGTTGTCTGGCTAATCAATGTGCCAAAGTATAATGTAGAATGAATCAGTTACGTGAGGAAGATCGAATATTTCATGTCTACATACATAAAAGCTAACTGCTTATGGATTTTTAGATTGAGAAATGCGAACATATTGATTCTTTCTTTTGGTTGATTGTATTACTGCCAAATCGATCCGAGTCGTTGAACTACAGAACAATTTGCAGGTGTCTTTTTACTGACAACTTCTGTTTGACGGAGATAATAGTGATTAGTGACAAGTTCTGTTTATTTTTTATTATCTGGCATTTAGATGGATATTTCGGAGTGTGTCTTTCTCAATACCTCCACTTAGTAATGTAATCCTAGTGATCATGTCCTGTGGCATTGTTTTAACAAATTGAATTGGTAGAGTTTTCACCATTGAGAGCAATTCTTTATACCATGCATCAAGTTTTAGAGTTCTTCTAGTTAGATGTGTGTACTTCAAATTTGTCAGTCGCAAACTAGGTGAACTGCAGCTTTTCCTCTCCCTTTTGAATATATCCTGCATCACTCACAAGGTATTGATAAAAGCTTTAAATTGGATATGGAGTGATGGAGGAAGAGATACCCCACACTATCCTCTGATAATGCAGCTTACTGGACTCATGTGGATAAAGTTGCTTCCTCTCTCTTCGCCTCCCAGAGCTGGCATATTGTGATTCAGCCTTTTCCTTTTCGCTTGTGACGCAACTGCTAAGACTGCTTATGTATCGGTGCCTCCTTTATCTTATGTGTTTTTGCTAATGAAATCTGTCTCCGAGGTGTCTAACCCCCACTCCCCTCCTCAGAAAGAGAAAACATATCCAAGTAGGAAAAGTTCGGGATGTGCAATCCTGCTTGAATCAAACGGTTGTGATACACAGATGGGCATGACCTGGCAAAAATCAAGACAAAGGGGTGAAAACAACTCCGAGGACTTATGTTATCATAGTAGTGATAACCAATAACAAATACACAACATCCCATCGAAGAATGAGGTTGTGTTTGAGACATTCTTACCAGGCCTCCACTGTTCGTTAGGAATTGAGATGGGAATGTGAAGATGTTATACATAATTCAAAGTGCAACATTTGATGTACAAAACTCTGCCCAAGATGAGAAGAGAAAGTACATAGGGGTTAAATGAGATTATAAATCACACAGTCGAAGTTTAATTACCCCTAAATCTCGAGAGGTCCCCCTCTTAAGAATAAAGATAAAGAAGAGAATCATTCCACTGTGTATGAAACTTTCTTCTTATCTATTTCTCCTTAAAACACTATTGTCGTTGTCAAAGATCAGACACATGCATGTGTCCTTGATTGTTGTCACTGCAATTTTTGACTGAATCACCTCTACTTGTAATGAGGTTGCCTACCTCACTGTCATGCGATACATGTTCTAGCTGGCTCTTCCAAAACTAGAAGTCTCTCTCTCCACCCAAAAGAGAAGATACACATCCTCTGCTCATCGGACAGACTATTTTTGTTGCTTCAGCGTAGACAATGTGTCAGCAATTAAGAAACGTCATGTGCTAATCAGATTTGTTGCCGTTGTTGATCCACCGTCAGTACCACAAACTGAGAGTTGTGCGTCCTCAACTGATTGGATAGATTGTTGTTTTCATCCCCCGCTAGCTGGAAAAACTACGGTAGATTAATGCACCCACTGTGATACCGACTACCAACTACTACTTCATCACAAGACAAAGTCATGAGGCCTCTCTCATGTATGATAGAGTTCTACCATCAATGCACGCAATGTGCCACCGACTGCAAATGACTATTTTGCCACAACGCAAAATTGTTGGCCCTCTGTAACGTCCAAAAATCTAGGATCTTATCATATATATTTCTATGATTAGAAGATTAGAATGTTTAGTTCTTTAAATTTGATTACACAAAATCAAATTATGTCTTAATGAATATTGTTAATGCATACAATATATTATGTGACAATTTATTTTATGATTAACAACACTGATCATAATACACTCATATTAATATAATAACTTAATTATGTACAAATATATAAGTAAATTTATTAAATATGTCGCACATCTTCCCTCTTCTAATTAATATTTACATTATCAGTAAGATATATTTAATAAGAGGAATAATGTGCTTAATACACAAATAGGAATAATGATGTAAATTTTTTTGTCCATAAATATGAGTAATGTTCCTTTATCTAATAAATATTAAATGAATGGATTAAATATATTAAATGAATAAAATATAGAACTCCATGCATAATAAGATAACTCTTTGGTAGTAATGTGAGGATAATGAGACTCTAAAATAATAAATAATAAACATAACGATTTTTTATTATTATGATGATGGGCCTAAAACCATAATTATATTAGAACTCATAGAAAGAAACCTCAAAAGTTAAATATAATGATAAAGTCATGCTCGTTGGGTCCCAATTAGCATGAATGTCAACTTTCCCATTATTTGAACGATAATAGCTATCCTAATTTTATTTAGAGATAAAAATATGAGTTTTGCTCCTAAAATATTAAATAATGATGTTCAATAACTTTAAAAATGGAAACAAATCCTAAATTTAAATTCTACATACCAAAATTAGTCTATGTGTGAATTTTCACAATAATTAGACAATCATATCTATCCTAGTTTAGTTTAGGAAGGAGAATGTAACTTAAGGTATAAAATATTAAATGAAAAAATAAACTATCACAAAAGGGAAAATCAATTTCAGTATTGTACTCCTCATGTTTAATTTTGCTTGTAGGTCAAACTTCATATTATTTAAGTGTTCCTAGCTTCCTCAAATTAATTAAGGGAATAAAATAAATGACAGTATATAAAAATATTAAATAAAATATTAGATGACTTTTCAATGTAAATACTAATGAAAAATCACTTTATTAATTATTTAAATTTCACTTTATTACAAATCTATTTTGCTAAGTTCCCAATTTTGATTTTTAGGTGGGTTATGTGGACAATCAGAGTTTGATCAAACAATGTGTGCATCGTCTCCTACCTTGAGTAGGAAACTCGTCGTGTTTCTATAGTAACTTTCCCCCACCTGGTTCTATTTTTCACAAATTTCTCCCTCGTTTCTTCACGGTTCATTGAGATTTTTTTTTGTTCTACAAATTGGTGAACAAAATTCAGCACCTAATGATCTATGATTCAAATCTTGCTTCCGCTTTTGGGTTACTCGCCCAAATCCCTCTCCAAGCCTCTTGAACCTTCTCACCATAGAAGTTGCATAACCCTAACCTATATAGATAGGACCAAACCCTCATGTTATACGCATACCCAAAGATTTTTCTCTCAAGTCAATTTTGTCTCAAACTCTATACATCATTGTCATGGTCTCGAGGACCAGTTCACAATGTTAGATGTCATTTCTTCTTCTTCATCTTTTCTTTGTTCAGTTCCACTTAGGATATGATTCCTTAGTCTTTGTTTTTCATTTCTCTATGATCAAATTGTCACTTTATAGTCACGATGGGCTTTCCTCAGTTTTCACTTGAGGACTAGCAAGCTCCTCCGTGCGTTCATGGTGTGAGTCAGGAAAAGGGGATGATTCCCCTCTGTGACTTCCAATCTCTGCCCCTGCCTCTCTTTCCTTTTTTTTGCCAAGGGTATTTTCATAATTTTAAGTTTCATTTTGATTCTAGTTGTGATTGTTCTTGCATAATGTATATGGACAATAATCCCTTGTCATACTCTCTAGATTTTTATATTTATACAAAGATATATCATTCTTTTGGTGTTATTTTTTCAAAAAAAAATAAATATTGTTAATTTCAAATTTTCATAACTAATTCGCTTGTTATCCAAAAATTACAAAAAAATACTCCTTGGAATTAGAAAAGTATTATATGTCTAAATAAATAAATTCACAACCTAATATGATAATAATAAGAGTAGTTAATTTAGGATTTATAATACACATTCATATTAATATTTTGTATAGAAGAATCTATGTTAGGTGGACAAGAACCCTGACTTGGATCTAGGGTTTGGGGGTTGAAATATTGACAAACATCTTGTGGTATGTTGCATCCCCTTGATCATATTGAGCAACTAATCTGATTTCTCTCTCTCTTAATGTATGTTGCATTTGTAAATTATATTGAACAATTGGTCTGACTTTTCTCTCTCTTAATGTATGTTGCGTCTCTTTATGAGTTATATCGAGAAAATGCCTAATTTCTCTCTCTCTCTCTCTCTCTCTCTCTCTCTCTTGATGCATGTTGCATTCTCTTACTCCTATTTGAGCAAAGATATATGTTTTATCTCTCTCTTAGTCTTTTGGACATATTGCCTACACACTTTTTTCTCTCTTTTGAGAGGTTTTCTTAATTGAGAAATTGTGTGTTGATATAGATCTTGTGATCATCTTATTTTGTTGGATATTCTTGTTGGATCCTAATTTATATCTTGTTCATATTATTCCTTATGAAATCTTGATTTTCAATTTGTGGATTTTTATGATCATGTGATGTATCTTTATCATGTAATTAGTTGAATATTGGTTTGTGGGTCCTTTAACCCCACTTGATATCATTTGGATGATCGCATTCCTTATTTCAGCATGATTATATTTTATCTTGTCTGACCTATTTGCATGTGTGATTGACTAGTCATAACTAGTACTAGTGACGCCATATTTATTTTAGGCACTAAGGTTTTAGTCATGTTGTTGTTGCACTGAAGTTTTAGTCCTCTTGTGATATACTATATTAGGGCATTGAGGTTTTAGTCATCCTGCCAGTGCACTGAGGTTTTAGTCCTCCTGTAAAATCTGTATTTGCTTGGCAGTTGGCACTAAGGTTTTAGTCCTCATGTCCTTTGATATTGAATGTATGGATTCCTACCTTTCTTTTTAGTATGTTCTTGTCTACTTATTATTCACCATGCAACTGTTTATGTTTTTTATATTATTATTCTGGCATTATTTTAAGGTAAGAATTTTCTTTTATTTATCATCTCATTGGTGATCATATTTTCTTTGATATCCACTTGGATGGTACTTTTTCTCTTCTATGGGTAGCCTTGTTATACTTGATGTCCTTTTTCCTAATGTTGATCAATCTGTGATTAATGTGCTCATACCAGCTTTTATGTTGATAATTTCCATTTTTATCTTCTCTTTTGGGGTATGCTTCCAACCTTAGGTGTAGGACCTCATGTGTAAGACATGGTGAACATGACATGCAAATGTGGACATAGCTTATGAATATGACTCTTAATGGGAGATAAACTTGAGGTGGTTGGATATCTCTCTAATTAGATCATGGTGTTTTGCTTTCATGTAAGCCCCTATATGGTAGAATATTACACAACTTTGAATATTTTGAATATAGTCATGAAACATTATTTAGTTGTTATACTTTGGTCTTTTGAATACCATTATTTGAGAAATGAAAAATACACCTATTCCAGCATATCTTCTTAGTGTGTTTGGAATAGATGGTGTGTTCCTCAAATATTAGTAGGGGTGGATCCCCTCACAGGTCCCACTCCTTATAAGATGGTATTAGAGTCAGGTAGTCAGATTATAACTATTTCAATTTTGTCTCCCTAACTAGAACGTTTGCCTTGTATAGTCACCCTCTAGGTGAGATGTTCACCCTAGATTTAACCTATGTTATTCATGTGATGATGAAAGGATGATTTAGAATTATATGAGGTACACATTATAATCATGATTAGTACTAGCCCTAATGTGATGAGGTTTTAGGTGATCTTACCATACCATATCGTTTAATGGTGACATATCTCTTTGAATGTTAAGATTTAGCTATAGATTGGTTTTTGGCATGAGAATGAGGAAGTAGTTGATAAGGAGATCTTATATGGATAAATTTGTGACATGGATTTTGCATTGATTTTGAGCTCATCTTTGTTTCATGTCAAATGATTTTTTGAAGAAAAAGAACTTATATTCCGTTATAATACCATATGTACAAAAAAATAGGATTTTATAGAGATTTTTTTGAAGTAAATCACAATGAAGAGAGGTGCAAAGTTTTGATAGAGAAAACCTAGAACAAGTTATAATAAAATTGTCAACCCTAGTTTTGGCTATGAAGTGGTGACTAAGAATATGTGGCATTATTTTAAGGTTTAGTTGACCTACCATTTTTTTACACTATGACCTTTGATTCCTGAAGTGAATGTTGTTAGGTTATAACCATAAGGACCTAAAAAGTAACTCTATGTGGCTATGACCTATTTGTTGGATGAAAAAACCTAAAATATTCACAACTAAAAGATCCCTAAATAACCTTAATACCTTGATGTTTTTCATCTTGTCTTACTAGGTTAAATCTTTAATGGATGGAGATTATTAGTTTATAAGATGTGGATGATCTGATTTTGAGGACGAAATCATTTTAAGGGTTGGAGATTTGTAACACCCCAAAATCTAGGATCTGATCATATTCCCATGATCAGGAGATTAGAATGTTTGGTTCTTTAGATTTGATCAAACAAGGATAAAGTTATGCCTTAATGAATATTTTTAATGCATATAACAAATTAATGTGACATTAGGTTCCACAACATATATAATAATACACTCATTTTATTATAATAACTTAATTAGGTATAAACATGTGAGTAAATTCATTAAATATGTCATATATGTTTCCTTTTCTAACTACTATTTACATTGTGGCTAAGATATGTTTAATAAGAAAAATAATGTGCTTAACAAATTGATAGGAATAACTGTGTAAATTTCCATGTCCATAAACATAAATAGTGTTCCACTATTTAGATAGATATTGAATTCATGGACTAAATATATTAAATGAGTGAAATATGGAATTTTGTTCATAATAATATAAGATAACTCTTTCGATAGCAATATGAGGATAATGGGACTATAAAATAATATATAATGAACATAATGATTTAATGTTATAATGATGATGGGCCTAAAACCATAATTGTATCAAAACTCATAGAAGGAAATCTCAAAAGTGAAATATAATGATACAATTGTGATTTTCGAATCCCAATTAGCTTAGGTCAAGTTTCCCATTATTTGAATGATAATAACTATCATAGTTTTATTTAGAGAAGAAAATATGAGTTTTTTTCTACAAAACATTCAATACTATGTTTAATGACATTAAAAGCGGAAGAAAATCATGAATTAGAACTTCACATACCAAAATTAGTCTATGTGTGAATTTCCACATTAATTGGGCAATCTTGTCTATCCTAGTTTAGTTTAGGAGAGAGAGAATATAACGTAAGATCCAAAATATTAAACAAAAAGATAAACTATCCCAAAAGGTAAAATAAATTTGAAAATCATATTTCTAATGTTTAATTTTTCTTGTAGGTCAAGTTTCATAATATATGAGTGTTCCTAGCTGCTTTAAATTCATTGAGGGGAAAAAATAAATGATAAGATGTAAAAATATTAAATATAATATTAGATGTCTTCAAAAGTAAAAATTAATGACAAAATTGGAATCTACATGCCTTAGTTATTCTAGGTGTCAAATTTTGTATTAATTGGAATTTGTTTAGACTTTCAATTTGACTGAGAAAGAAAAAAATATTTATTCAAATCTTATTTTATTACAAATCTGGTTTATCTAAGTTTCCAATTTTCATTTTTCGACACTGATACAGACTATCTGATCTTGATCTGACAGTGCATGCATTGTCTCCTACCTTGAGTAGGAGACTTGTTGTGCGTCTACAGTAACTTATTCCCAATCAGTTTTGTTTTTTGTAGATATCTCCCTTGTTTCTTGACTTTTTTGACATTTTTGTGATATGCATTTTTGAAAAAAGTCTGTGCCTGACAACCTATGATTCAAATCATGCTTTCCTCTTATGGTGATACTCCCAAATCCCTCTCCAAGCCTCTTGAACCTTCTCACCATATAAACCTCATAACCCTAACCTACATAAATAGGATTTTACCCTCATGTTAGATGCACTCCCAACGATTCTTCTTTCAAGTAAACTTCATCTCAAACTCAATCAATCGTTGTCACAGTCTTGAGGACCAGTTCATGACGTAGCTAGCAGTGCTTGTTCTTTGCCAGTTCTCAGTTCAATTCCACTTAGGGTATAATTCCTTAGTCTATGTTCTTTGTTTTTGTATGATCAAATTGTTGATTTATTGTCGTGATGGGATTTCCCCAATTTCTCCCTAAGGACTAGCAAACTAATCAGTGCTTCCATGGCATGATTCAGGGAAAGGGGATGATTCCCCTCTGTGACTTCCCCTCTCTGCCATGCCTCTATTTTCTTTTTGTATTTTTCCACCAAGGGTATTTTCATAATTTCATGTTTCATTTTGATTCCAGCCACGATTTTTCTCACATAGTCTTTGAACAATAATTACCTATCACACTCATAATATTTGGATATTGATACAAGGTTATATCATTCTTTTGGTGTTATTAAATTTTAGAAAAATCAGTAAATAGTGTTAGTTTCAATAATCCATAACTAATTCTCTATTTATCCAAAAGTTACACAAAAATACTCGTCATAATTAAAAATGTATTCTCTATCTAAACAAAATATTATACAACCTAAATCTAATCATAATAAGAATAGTTATCTATGGTTTATAATGCAGATTCTAAGTAATGATTATACAAAAATCTATGTTAGGTGGACAAGAACCCTGACTTGGATCTAAGGTTCGGAGGTTAAAATATTGACAAACATCTTGAGGTATGTTGCATACCTTGAATCATATTGAGTAACTAATGTTATTTCTTCTATCTTAATGTATTTTTCATCTACAAATTATATTAAACTCATCTGAATATTCTCTCTCTTGATGTATGTTACATTCTCTTACTCCTACATTGAGCAAAGACATATGTTTCATCTCTCTCTCTGGGTCCTTTGGACATATTGCCTACACACTTTTCTCTCTCTTTTGAAAGGTTTACTTATTTCAGAAATTATGTGTTGATATGGATCTTGTGATCATCTTATTTATTGGATATTCTTTATTGGATCCTAATTTATATCTTCTTCATATTATTCCTTGTGAAATCCTAATTTTCAAGTTGTGGACTTTATGATCATGTGATGTATCTTGATCATGTAATTAGTTGGTTTATGGGTCCTTTGACACCACTTGATTTTAGTTGGATGATTGCATCCCTTATTTTAGCATGATTATACTTTATCTTGCTTGTCCTATTTGCATGTGTGATTGACTAGTCATAACTAGAAGTAGTGACACTGTCTTTATTTTAGGAACTGAGGTTTTAGTCCTCCTTCCATTGCACTGATATTTTAGTCCTCCTGTGATATATTATATTTTACTCACTGAGGTTTTAATCCTCCTGCCGATGCACTAAGGTTTTAGTCCTCCTGTAAAATCTATATATATTTGGCATGGAGGTTTTAGTCCTCCTGCCAATGCATTAAGATTTTAGTCCTTCTGTAAAATCTATATTTGTTTAGCATTGAGGTTTTAGTCCTCTGGTCCTTTGGTATGGAATGTATGGATTCCTACCCTATTTTTAATATATGCTAGTTTGCTTATTACTCACCATGCAACTGTTTATGTTTTGTTAATTATTATTTTGATATTGTTTTCAGGCAAGAATTCTATTTTGTTTATAATCTCATTGGTAATCATATTCTCCTTGATATCCATTTGGATAGTACTTTTTCTCTTCTACGGGAAGCTTTATTATATTTGATATCCTTTTTTCTAATGTTATTCAATACTGAATCAATATGCTCATACCAACTTTTATGTTGATAATTTCCATTTTTATCTTCTCTTCTGGGGTATGCTTCTAACTGTAGGTGTAGGACATGGAGGGCATGAGATGCAGATGTTGACCTAGCTTATGGATATTACTCTTAATGGAAGAAAGACTTGAGATAGATAGATATCCTTCTACTTAGATCCTGATGTTGTACTTCCATGTAAGCCTTTTATGGGAGAATATTATGTAACTTTGGATAAATTGAATATAGTCATGAAACATTATTCCACTACTATACTTTAGTTTTTTCAATGTCATGATTTGAGAAATGAAAAAATACACCTATTCTAGCATACCTTTTTAGTATGTTTGGAATAGATGGTTTGTTCCTCTTATTGCCCAATATGACTTGTAAAGAAATGCAACATACATGTCATGGAGTCAAACTATGCCAACTAATGAAAACTAAGTATAGACGAGACCCGAGTTAAATGCTAACATAATGTTGGTTAATTAAACTACATTACTTAAATGCTATAATTTAATTCTTTAGTAATTTAGGTTGTAAGACCTATACCAAATAATAAAGAAAAATTCCATAAATCCAAAGTATCTTTTTTTACTTTCCCATAGTTAGTTATGAATTTATAGATATTATTATATATATTGAACTTTGTAAACTAAAACCACATCATAAGACTAATATGTTTGCATCTTCGATTCAACAGCATCACTCCTAACAAAGAAACCATGTCATACCACTATGGTGGCCAGAGGGGAGTGAGGGGGAGAGGTGATGACATTAACACAAGGGGTCATGGCCTGGGAGGAGAATTTTGATCCACAGAGGAAGGCAGAGGGATCTTGATCTGGAAGGCAGTCAGTAGAAAGACCCTGATAAGTCGTCAAGATATGGAGACTGTGTGGGAGTTAGGGTTTTGGTGCCTATGGTAGGGTTTGAGTTCCAATTTGTAGGCATGAGGGGGTCGTACAGCGGAGACATACTGAACACGGACACAATCATTCCAAAGATGATTGAGAACTGTCAAGCTACGATACATATAACTCCAGAGGCATAGCCTCATCCAGAAGCTCGGGGATCGAAAGATATGGAGGACCCTGTAGGGGAAAAAGGCAATGTTTAGTGCATTCCTTGGAGGATCTACTACTCGAGGAAGAATAAACTTGGAAAAACTATATGAGGATCTCTCAGATGATAAAGCCATCAAACTGACATGGGTGGAGGGGAGTACAGTGACCTACATTGACCCGAAAGTGGAGGATGACTTGGCAAGGCCATGGATGTAAGTTATGGTGATTCACCTACTGGGGGAAGATGTCAGCTTTATGACAATGTGGGATGGAATCAAACTCCTTTGGATTCCCAAGGGAAGGTTCAACATGTTTTAACTTAACATGGGATAATATTTCATGCAACTGTCTTGCAGAGAAGATTACGAAACAGCTAAGGTGATAGGGCCATGCAAGCTCTTTGGTTGCTTCTTAGCAATGTGGTTTGGTTCCCTACCTTTAAAACATTAGAGGAAATGCCCAAACATGTTTCCACATAGGTTTTCATCCTAGACATGTCACTACACATGTACGTACATGTCCTTTTGAATACATTGGCTTTGCTCTTTGCATGCTTATTGAAGTGGATAGCCACATGACCTTTAGAACGAGAAGCAAATTTTCCAAACTGGCCATAGAGGTAGACACCTATAAAAATCTATGCCCTACTATACTCATCAACGGCATTGAATACCTAGTGGATTATGAGGTAGCCCCTGATATGTGCTCGTTCTGTGGGAAGGTTGGTTAAAAGTAGAAGTTCTACAAATCCAAACAACATGCCCAACCTAGAAATGCTGACAATACAAAGAGTCATGTGCTAGAAGAAGAAGGTACAACACGTGAAAAGGCCTGGAAGTACCAAAGAGGGAAAGGCCACTGACTCAAATGAAATGCTTGATACAAAATGCAAACTTATAAATCACAAGACAATCTGAATACTAGCAATAGATTCAAGAACCTAGAAAATGATGACCACCACAAGAGGGAGGCTAAAGATCAGGAGCAATTCGACCAAACAAATGTTGCACATGAGAAGAGAGTTGAGAAGACTACAAAGATCTGGAAAATGAAGAAGGTTGTCAATATCACATATGAGAAATGAGAGGTATTGAAGGATGTTACTAATAGAAACCAAGGGAGAGAAGCGGAGAAGGAAGCCAGTCTAAAATAAAATGACAAGGAGGATCACCATAGTGGTTCACTAGGCGGTAGATGAAGTTATCCATGAAATGGAGGAGGACACAGTAGATAAAGTAATTGTGATCGATGAAGATGAAGCAGCCAAAATGAGAATCAATTAGAAAAGAAGGATGATAGTGGGAAGGAAGAGGAAGAAACCACCAACCACTCAAATATGGAGGAGGACAATGACTCTAGGGACAAAGAGGACCAAGGAAAACCTATAGACTCTATAGGGGTCAGTAACGTCATACCAAATCTTGTACCCTCAGGATGGAAAATGAAAGGGAGCATATCTAAAATGAAGACACCCAAATGTATCCCTCCTTATGAACATCAAAGGAAGAGCCCAAGATTGATGGTGAGGGTTGAGAGAGAGGAAGGAAAAGAGAACAGATATGAAGAGAGTAGAGAAATAGAGATAGGAAACGAAAGGCAATGTGAATAAAGAGCAGGATCTACTTCACCTCAATTATATATATCTTGATGATTGATTTTATTTGTTGGAATACATGAGGGATCAGCATAGATGATAGATTCCATGCCCTTAAGGAAATTATCACTGCCCACAATCCTAAATTAGTTGTAGTTTTAGAACCAAGGATTGGTGAGGGAGTTGTGTCCAGGAAAATTAAATATCTTGGTTGCACTCATTCTTACCTAGTCAAGGCCAAAGGCTTAACTGGAGGTATATGGTTGTGTTGGAAGGCAGAAAAATGCATGTTGGAAGTTATTTTTAGCCATAAACAATTCATTGCTTGCAAGGTAAATAAGGAATGTTATATAATATTTGTATCTGTGAGCCCTCATATCAATATCAAACAACTCTTGTGGAAACACCTAATTAGGATGGGCAACCGATTCAAGACTCCTTGCATCTCCATGGGTGATTTTAACACCACCATTGAACCCAATGATAAGAGTGGAAGTGACAAATATAAATAGTGTTCCAACACATGATGATGGAGGTAGATTTATCAAACCTGGGATTCTCAGGTATAAGATTTACTTATTAATGTGGCCTACTATAGGAGAGGTTGGATAGAACAACCACAAATAGTTCCTTCATAGCTAAGTACCCCAATGCCATGGTTGAGCATCTATCGTGATTACGCTTGAACCACTGTCTGATGTTGGTAAAATTCCACCACATGAACCCCTCACCAAAATGTTTTATCACCAAGGCTTCTTAGTAGTCAACTGAAGGTTTTTCCATGCTTCTCAATATTTGGAACAGAAACCTTAGATTTAATGCAGCATTCAATGAAGTAAAAGAGTCTATATAGAACTGGAATAAGAAATAAAGAAGAGAGGGCAAAAAGTAAAAAGAGTGCATCACTAGCAATATTAATAGACTTCAAACTGAACTCACGGAATTCTATAACCAAAATATCTGATGACATGTGCACTGACCTATAGACAAAACTGAATAACATCCTCTGAGCTAAGAAAGAGGATTTGAAGCACCAGAGTCACATAAACTGGCTCAAGGAGTGCGATAACAACTTGCTATTCTATCATAACTTTGTCAATCAAAGAAGAAGGTAGAACAAAATCACTGCTCTAAAGAATTGTAATGGTGGATGGATCATCGATGGAAAAGATTTGATGGACTTGGTAGTTCAGTATTTTAAAGGAATCCTTACTACTCCCACGAGGCATATCACCCAAACATATGGGATTTCCCTAGATATTTTTCACCTCTAAGCAATGCATAATGAATGCACATTGGTGCCTGCCCATCGAACTCTGAAATTCACTCCATCATTACGTCCCTTGATCCAGTGAAGGTTTTTGGACCCAATGGGGTTAATGGTACCTTCATACAAAAGATTTGGTTTATATTTGGCCCTAATATGATTAACATAGTAAAAAAAAGATACTCACTGGTAGTATTTTGGATGAACTCTGCAATTCCATTGTTGTCTTTATTCTCGACGTTGTTGTATTGGGAAAATGTGGAAAATTATGACCGATCTCTCTCAACAATATTGTATTGAAGGTGATCTCAAAGTTGGTGGTTGAAAGGTTGAAGTCATTCATGGCAAATTGGGTGTCTCAAGCCCATAGCAGTTTTGTCCCAGGGTACCGCATTACAGATAATATAGCACTTGTTTAGGAACTAATACAAACAATGAAACAGAAGAAATGGACCAAAACAATGGTGATTAAAATCGACCTGACCAAGGAGTACGATCAAATGTCATGGACTTTTATCAAAGACACAATACATATGACTAGCATATCATAGAGCACAGTGAAGTATATAATGGCTACAATTACTGGCATATAAACCATTACTGCATGAAATGGTAGATCCACGAAGGCATTTAGGGGTAGCAGGGGCCTTAGGCAAGGAGACCCACTGTTGCCTTATTTGTTCATTCAACTAATTCAGCAAAATGATACTTAGGGTAGTTGGAAACCAATGAAGTTGGGGAACAAAAGATTGAGTGTCTCTCGCATCTGCTTTACATCCGATCTCATTCTATTTGGGCAAGCTAGTACTACTCAGATGCAGACTATAAAGGAGTGCTTGAACGAATTTGAGGAAAAGTCAGGACAATTTGTGTCATTCTCTAAATCAAGAGTCTTCTTCTCGAATAGCGTGGATAAATCATTAAAGATATATATTAGTAGGAGAAGTGGCTTCCAATCCACTAATGACTTGGGGAGGTACCTTGGAGTGCCTATCATCCACATCCAAGTTAGAAAATTTACTTACAACAACATCTTTGACAAAGTGAATGGCAGAGTTAATGCATTGGCTATAAGAAGTCTTTCACTAGACAGGAGAATATGTCTTGCTAAGGCAACGTTATCTACTTTGCCTACATATATAATGCAGTCAGCCATTTTACCCCTCCAAATATGCGAAAAAATTGATGGGATAGTGAGACGTTTCATTTGGGGTGGCTAACACAAGGCTCACCCACAAGCCCTAGTGGCTTGGGACAAGGTGACATGTCACAAAGAGGATGGTGGCCTAAGAGTGAAAACCATGTTGAGTGGTACCAAGCACTGGTATACATACATGCATGGGATCTCAGTAGCAAATGTGACTACATGTGGTGCCAAGGCATGAGGGTCTGGTATGAGAAAGGAGAGTCGAGGGAAGGATATAATTACTCCAGACTAGACAACATTATTGTTATAGGGGGAAATCATAGAAGATAATTTGTACTTAATCCCTATGAATGGAGAAAGTATTTATGCTTGGGAAGATATCTGATGGCGTGGTGGGATTGTGTTGAAAAACCACGTACTGAAACCCATTCCAAATGAGCTTTTAGATTGAAAAATTAGCACTCTTTTCAATCTCAATGCTGAATCGGATCTAAACTTCCTGACGGAGTGGCTACCAGAGTAGGTTGTCAAGAAAATTATAGCCCTTAATTCCCTTCTGGTGCAGATGGTGAGAACATAAGAGTTTGGGCTCATACAAGAAATGGATGTACTCTACTAAATGGGCATATAGAACACTAAGTGAAGGTAAGGGAACTTGAGTTGTGGGACGCTAGGCTAAGATTTGGAGATTGAGGACACTTGAGGCATAAAGGTGTTCTTCTGGATTATACAACATGAGGCACTTCTAACAAATAAATGAAGAGTCCATCATAGCATGGTGATCATCAGTATATGTCCAAGATGCCACCTTGATCCCAAATCTACCATACATGCCATCAAAGATTGTCATTTCATGAAGGGTGTCTGGGACAAGTTGATATTAGGACAGCTAGTGAATACATTCTACAATCTGACAGACATCAAAGAATGGTGCAACGAGTATTTAACATGGGACGATGAGTTCAAAGTTGTTTTTTTCACAACATGTTGGCATATCTAGGTGAACAAAAACAAGCATACTTTCAAGAATGAGTTCCTCATATGCTTCAACAAGTTAATTCCCTTAGAAAGGAGGCAAAGATGTCGATAGAGACATTTGCCAAAATCCAGCACCACACCTGACATAAGGCCAAGAAAATCTAGCAAAGACCAAGCACAAGAGTTATTAAATTTAACGTGGATGTCGTGGGGAAGATCAAGCAAGCCAGTTGTGCTATAGTGGCAACAGACTCTCTTAGCAAATGGATGGAGGTGGTAGGGAACATGTAGACAAATAATGTGCTAGAAGTTGAGCTAATGGGTATTTGACTGGCTATGGGGATAGCGGATCGAAATGAACTACACGCAATTCTGATATAGTCTAACTCCCAAGCTACAGTGCAGATGATATATGAGTCGACAAATGGGGAACGTGAGGTATGTGAAGATAATTTGGCAGACCAAAAGTGAAAGGAAGCCAAGCTTGCAAGTGTCTTATGTTAGCAGAGATACTAATGTGGTTGCTAATAGATTAGCCAAGCACCATCTCAAAAAACCCAAGTGATTTTGAACCTATGTGCTCCCAAACCCAGAGATCGTAGATCTCTTAGTTAAAGAAATATGTAAAGGTAGTATTACTACCATGTTTCCTTTCAGTTTATTCATTAGTGAGTGTATGTTAATTTTTGAATTGGCTCATCGGGGGAGGGTGGGATGAATAAGAGAGCCTCCCGACTTACCTAAAAAAAGAACCCATGTCATACTACTAATGGAAAAACTTGCAGGCATGCTCCAAACAAAACATCAACAAGATAAAACTAACTCACACTTGGTGCAACTGAAACAAAAAGGAGAGTTAGATGAGAGAAACCACACTCTTGACTGTTTGTTTGCATTTCACGTAGAACTAACATTTTTCATAGGGTTGATCCTAAGATTCAAGTTTGATGATAACCAAATCCAATTGGGAAAAAAACATCATTGTGGACTTCCTCAAATCTCTTAGGTCTATACAAGCCCTAGGTCAAGGTTTTAGGACAAATATGAGATCATAAATGCCTCGATGCCATGGCCAGCATAGAGGAGAAGCTCCAACAAGGGAAAAGTATGAGGGCTGAGGTTAATTACTGAGTCTACCATAAACTTTGTGACACCATAATGGAACGCGTAAAGGAAAAATCACTGAGAAAGAACAATAAATATAGTACATAGATAAAAAAATATGCAAGCATAGAGAAATGAGGTAGAATTTGATGTTTAGGTATTAGCCTAAAACCAAGGCCTTGAAATAAAAGGGTGACCTTCAACATCCTCTAATAAAGAGTTGTAAACAGCTTCCATGGTGTGAGCTTATTAGAATCTCATATAAGAATTAGCATATTCATCTCCTATACTTGTGATTGAGGGAAGACATAGGAAAAACTCATAAAAGGAAGGCATGTCATATTGTTCCAGGAAGTTAAAAAGTGGTGCATGTGTCTTACTTGGAGAATAAGGTGGTTAAAGGTTATTCCCAACTCACAAACCTAGAGATGAAGATGAGGTTGGTTTATTCCCAAGGAAGGAGGTTAAGCAAAATTAGTTAGGGGTCGATTCCACTAGAACATGGGTGCTCGAGAACCAACCAACCAACCATACACACACACATACATACATGCATACATAAATACATACATACATACCTATTAAAGATCAAACTAAATTTGACCAATTAGAATCAAGATAATCCATTAAAGTATTCTTTGGAAACTAGGTCTAGGGTAGGGAAAAGATTGATTTGCCCATTACTTTGTTATCTAAACTTGGGTGTGACCAAGGGTAGTTCAGTAAATATCTCCACTCAAATAACATAGTGGTTGTAATCAAGAATATCCATTAAAGTATTCTTTGCAAACTAGTTCTAGGGCAAGGAAAAGATTTATATGCCCATTACTTTGTTATCTAAACTTGGGTGTGACCAAGGGTAGCTCAGTAAATATCTCCACTCAAATAACACAGTGGTTATACTGAGCTAACATGACAAAATTTTAGTAAACCATATGGTGGTGTGACACATTAATACTCTATTTGTGGGAAAAAGGTCATTCTCACACTTGGCCTTGTTGATCCATGGCATGAGTAGCTCCTGGAGCATGAGAGTTTGACTCAAAACTCACCATGGTCAAAACCTTGATGGAGTAGGAGACCTCCATTGCACTCGCCCAAGTCGCGCAACCCTATTGAGCCTATCCCCACACTTTGGGATGATCGAAAAATGACGTGACCTGAACCAACTAATTTAGGGTTAGGGCTAGCCAAGGAGATTTTTCTATCCATCAACTTTAATCACTTAATGAAAATCAGCCATAACTTTTTCTTTTCTCATATATATAGTAACATCACTTACTAAACAATAACGTCTCATTTATGTATAACATTAAATGATACAATATAGTTTGACTATTACATAGAAGAAAGAGTTTCACACTTAATATACATCATGTACATTTCACTACAAACTTCTCCCTTCTCTCACTTTCTCATTCCCAAGATCGATAGGAAGGATAAGAGATGTTCTATCTATTTTAACTACTTCTTCTTCAAGACCTCTATCTATCTTGACAAAATTGGCTTCTATCTCCTCAGGAAGAGCTAGCCCTTTACTTGAAAATTTATTCAGTAGATTGATGAGTTATTAGCTCAGTGGGTAGAAAATCAACAAATAACCAAGACACTTATAATGTTTACAATTAATAAAACTTAAATGCAAAAGTGTGAAAGCATTAGCAATTTAAAATTGTAAATCAATCATCATGGCAATTGGTATGATATTAGATGCAGTAAAGGGCACACTAAATATATACACATAATTTTTAGTCCATTTGTTATCCCAATGGACCCACATGAGGTGTAACATAAAATGTGAAAACATCGCATCTTGCTATGATCTCACTGTATAAGACTTATGAGCATGTTTGGGTTCCTAAGTCTTTAATCTCAATACCACATCTGCAACTAGTATAGACACGTCTGGATCTCGATGGCTATGGGAGCATCTAGATATCTAGACTCCTCCTCTAAACCTGGGTACTTAGGTGGAGAGTCAAAACACTCTGGCTTATTGTGCATCAATGGACCTACTTATCACTGACCACTACAACTTGTAACACAGGTACCACCGACATCCCTGACCGGCCTAAATCGCGCGTCCTGAAATTGGAGGCGTATTTGAGGTAGTCGAGCCTTCGCATTTATAACCCAAATCCTTCTAGGCCCCCGCAACTTTGTTTACGGGGTCGAAGTAGTCATACGGGGTCGAACACAGGGACAAGGTGGGTTGTGTTGACGACTCTGAATCGACACTCTACACTCCGGTGGATATAAAGAGATAATGAAGTTCCCCGAAGGGAACAACCAGATGTCACTATTAAATCAAAGAAAACTATCTCCAACTGGAGTTACGAGAAAGATTAAGATTTTGTCATTTAGCAGTTTTTAGGAATTTTCATGCAACAGAAAATAGAAAGGTAACCTGCAGTTTAAGGCGTAATGCAAGGGATAAGAGTTTTAGAAAGATAAGCGGTAGCAGTAACACCCTGCACCCCTCCTCTCAGAGCGGGTGCCTCTAACCAAGCTTCAACACCCCTCTCGGGGTCGCTGGACTCAAGTTAGAGTGGAATGATACTAAAACAACTCCGTTTCGGGCACTCTCGTACTCCAGAATCGGACCGAACACTAGAGCCACAACCCAACTCTCGAAGTAGTTGCGACGGGAAAGACGATTCGGTAGCTAAGCGAAACGCGATCCAAAACATGCAAGCTAGAGTTCAGATATCCAACACAGTAGTTACCCAATCATAAGGCACTAAGCATTAAACAAAGAGCAATTTAGCATTTCTATTTCTATCAGCAATAAGGGTCTAATACAATGCATAAGCTAAGAATTTAAATAACAGAATTAAAGATAGATGTCGCCTTCTTGATGTAGAAGGGCGATAGACTACTACTACTCCCAGCCCGATACCGTCCAGGAACCTATCCCGGTACAGCCGTGTCGGGCGGCACACCCTCTCAGGCGGCACGACTGACGGACGACTATATCGTTCAAAGACCCTGGCCGATACGCTCATGTCGGGCGGCACGCCCTCTCAGGCGGCACGACTGACGGGGAGAGCGTATCGGTTTCGGTATCGTGTCGGCCAAGGATTACATATACTACTGTCGGGCATTGCTGTCAGGCACTCGTGTCGCGTGTCTACGTCGGTCGATATCGGCCCTCAGTGTCATCCGATACAGTCCTAGGTGAACCGATCCCCTCCCTCTCGGGATGAGGAAGAGCTCACCTAGTGTCGCCCGGTACGAGCACTGGGGCACGATACGGTTTCTCTCGCACTTCCTTCGCAGATCGCTCAAGTCCCCAACTGTCCGAACGGTGAACTGGCTAGCCGTCCCGACCTATCCAACCTCCGACATTTTCGACCTGTCTTTTCGGCTTCCTGTAGCTGCTATTTATACCGGCGGTTGAAGGAGTTATGGTGCTGGAAACGCCACGTAGCCCCCTTATACGCCGGTCGATGGATGTGGACGGCCGATACAGGTATGCCTTCGGCGCGAGGCGCTGGCTATCGGTCACGTGGCTGGCGGCACGCCTGCCGGTGGGTGGTCGCGTCGCTCGACGAGCTGGGTCGTCGGGCGGCTTCGGCTCCCTGTCGGGTAGAAGGTGTGTCGGCCGGTACGTCCCTTTCGCAAGGCGCCCTTCTCCGCCGATGATTCTTGTGTCGCCCAGCCCTTGTCGGGCAGGGTTGTATCGGGCGCCAGGAAGGTCGAGATGGGCTTAGACTTATTGTGGGCCGAATCGGCCTTATTGCGCAAAAATGAGGAAAACCCTGTAAAAGATAGGAAAAACTGGAATAAGAGCGTTGCTTGGCCAATTATTGTGAAAATGCTAATAAAATAGAGGAAAATAGCAGAAAAGGGTAGTTTTGATAACATAATAAAGGGCAAAAACGTCATAAAATTTGGTGTTATCAACTCCCCCAAACTTAGCTTTTTGATTGTCCTCAATCAATATTTAAACTAAACTTTGTGTTGCTTCTTCTTGCACAGCAAAACTTTAAGGCTAAAGGGTAGCACAAGATTTGCGATGTCTTGGAGGTAATGCTGTCTTAAAGCGAGCAAAAGACCTTGCCCTACTTGCCTTATTATTTAAGTAAAATTTTCCTTCTCCACAGCTTCGGCGAGACTTTGGTGTATGATTCCGAAGTTAGCTTCCACACCAAACAGCTTTATTTTAAGGGCAGAAAGTTGTGTATAGGGTAGGCTAAGGCTTTTATGGTTTTTCTTCTTGTTTCCCATCAGTCCATCCAGGTAAGGGTCCGTTAACGGGCAAGCGGTCCCTGCAGTCTAAGCCAGTTGGCTTTAGAGCAGTGATTTCACATCCTACGTACCACTGCCCCGGATCTACCATGCCTAAAGACGGGTACTTTTGGAAAACAAGGGTGTATATATATATATTTTTTTTCTTTTCTTTTATTGGGCACAACTCTCATACTTTTATTCACGCTCATAAGGCTTCTTTCTCTTTTTGGGATTTTTGCTGGTGATGGAAAACAAAAGAGATATCTGCTGTTTGGGCAGCTTTTTCCTTCTCCATACTCGTCTCTTAGTTGTTTGCGAGATTATTATTTTTCGAAAATTTTTGGATGGCAAGGCACAATCTTTTGTTTGTTTGAGACAACATTATCAGAAAGATATGACAGAACTTGTAACTCGTTAAATATACAGAAAGTAAACTTTGCAAGAAGTCACAACAGGTTTTTATTATTATTACAGCAACTTTGTACATATGCATAGGGGACAAAATAAGCAAAATTTTCAAGATTTTAAAAAATTTTGGTATAAACATATATATGTACACATGATATAGGAAAGAACAAAAGGATAAAGAATAGAAGAATAAAGAATTTAAAATAAAGAACAAAAGAATAAGGAATTTAAGTCAGAGAGATCAGAGGATTTTGTACCTCCCTCACTGGTACATGGTACCCCCCCCCAAACTTACTCCACACTCTGTCCCAGAGTTGTGAAGTAGATGAGGTAAGGAAATGTTAATCAGTGAGGGTTAGATGATCAGCGCGCCTGGGCTAGCTAAGAGCTCCCACACATATTCTCCTCTTTTGCTGTGATAGTCGATGTGGAGGAGCTGATCAGGCGTTGCCTCGTTTGCTATCCATTCCAGGACGAAGACGCCGCAGTCGTTGGATAGTTGAATTTGTTGCGGGCTGCGGTGGCAGAACTGGAGTTCATGCCAGCCTCTTGCTTGCATTCCCAGGAATGGTTGTATCAGCGCTGCTATATCGATATAGTACTTTCGTACTAATCGTTCAAGAGATGTCAGCGCTGTCGATGTACAAGGCACTGGATGGTCTTTGTTGCTGTCCGAGCTGTTGTAGAAAATCCCTGCTCGTTGTTGGGTGTACACCGTTAAGAGCGTCCAGTGGTTGTCGTGCGGAATTGGAAGGAGAATGGTATCCGGGACTCTGCATTCCAATTCTGCTAGGAAGGCTTCCTTTGCCCCTTGTTCATCGGCTAAGCAAATGTCGTTGAACAGCATTGGATCTGCTATGTATGCGTGTTCAGACTTGTTTCGCAGTATCTGGATGTAGGCGACCGCCACAGATAACGCCAGACACCCTCCCTCTTTTACCATGTCCCTTAAGTCGTCAATCGGGACTATGACATCGCCTGCCGAGTAAGCTATGTCTTCAGGGTTGGAGTCAGCCAACTTCATGTGGAATTCGTTGACCTGTTCTTGCGTGAGGGTAGTGCATGAGAAACAGTCGAAGTTGTGGATTGACTCCTCCAGGTTCTGGGGCGAGGCATGTTCGTCGTGTCCGAAAACTTGCCGCAAGATGTTTATTTGTTTGCCTGCCCCACAGACGTTCGTCTCTGCTTCCGCTTCCTTTTCAGGAGGGCTGCTGTGCTGAGATGACTCTTCCTCTCGTTCACTATCTAGCAGCTCCTCTGGTATCCCCGCGTCTCGGAAGTAGCGCTTATCCTTTATCAGCAGCAATGCATATTTGCTTCTGAGATTATAGAAGTTAATATTATGGAGTTGCTTGAAGTATATGAAGATATGTATCATCTCCATGGCTCTGAGGATTACGAATGTGCTATTTCCACTTCCCTCATCCTCTTGGACTGGGAAGTCCTTTAGTGAGTAGAAATTCCAGACGCCGCTGTGGCACTGGACTCCGTACTTGATGACCCGGTGGAGACGTAGCGGCAGTAGTCTTAGCTTTACGTCCTTTGGGAGTAAGAACGTACTTCCTGTGTGTGGGACCTCTCTGCTGCAGCAACAATGCAGTTGGACATGATGATTTCAGAGGTCGTCAATGCACAGAAACCAGTTGTTTCTGTGTTTGTAAGGGTCCAGCACCAGTTTTGGATTGTTCACTTCAATGTAATCCAACATACTTTTTACCTGCGTAGAATTGTACAACCCCATCATTAGTCTTCTTGCTAGGGCTGGGGTGGCAGCGTAAACTGTATGTTGGTTCTTGTTGTCGGCGTTTTCTATAATGGCCCCTTGTATCACTCTGAACAAACTCTTCCCTACGACGGCCTTGGCGCGGAAGATGTTTCTCAGAGTTCCCCGCCGTACTGAGAAATAACCGTCGCTCCAGAGTACCTCTTCCTCGTCAGCTTGCGATCTTAGGACCATGTTGAGCAGTTTCTGGTCTCTGATCGTTAGATATCCTATGACCCTTCTGTCAAAGTCAGCCATTTCGAAAGACGGTATCTCTGTCGGTGTGGATAAATCGGTGATGTCGGCCCTTGAACTCCTTCCTCTGGGGAGGTGTATTTCGTTTGCGGTGCGGATGTCCCCCCCTTCTCCCTCGGATTCGTTAGAAGAGCCTTCCCCAACGCTGATATCTTCGTTGTTATCATCAGCTTCATCAAAGGGGGCTGAGGGAGCGGCCTCATTTAGGTCAAAAGGGTTTTCTTGTCTGGAAGGAGCTTCATAGCCTTGCCCTTGTGAATAAATTCCTCCGGTTGCTGATGACGATCTGCCGGAGGAGGAGGTGGATGAGGACGATCCTGACGACGCTCTTGACGATGAGGATTGAGAGCCCGGACCGGGAGGCGACGGTGATCTTCTCGGCTGCCTTGGGCATGGATGGTCGTCCTCCCTGTTCAGCCTTCCCTCGATCTCGCTAAGGCGCTGCAGAACTTGTTGAAGCGTGGCATTCACTGCCTCTAGCCGGCCAGGTAGACTGGCTAAAGTCAGCAGCTCTCGTTCCTGCCTATCCAGCCTCTGTTCGAAAATCAAAAACTTGCGGGTTAGGGAAAGAAATGTAGTGGAATTGTTTTCCGTTACCTCCCGCAAGAAATCGAGTTCTTGTCCTAGCATCATTCCGAGCGAAGGAGGGTTTTCCGCTTGTCTCCCCCTTGACCTCGAAATGCTCCTCCCGCGCGAAGGTCTTCCTGATGAGGCGGAACCTACTTCTATTGTTCGCGCGGCTGATGCTTCTGGGCGAGGTGTCGGTGCTGCCCCGCCCTCTTGTTGTATTGGAGGAGACCGTATTGTAGGGGACGGATGCTGCCCCATATCGACGCTGTCGACGATCTCCTCAACAACTGCAACAGGTGACTTTGGCGGTGGTGTCGGCGTCACCTGTGCTCTTTCGATCTCCATTTGTAGGATATCGGCGAATACCTCATCGCTGACATCTGGTTGTAATTCTTCAGTTGCCCTTAAGGGCGCAGTAGAAACTACAGGGACTGCAGCCGTCTCTCTCGCTGCAGTTCCAGTCCTTGTCTCGGCGACCTCCACGATTTTCGGTTCTTCTCTTGCCACCACCGGCCTTGTTGTCGTGGCTGTCGTTCGTGGTTCCGAGGTAGTGGGCCGCTCGGCAGGAGCTGTTGAAAATACGTCCTTCCGAGTACCCTGTGGGATGGGCCCCCTGGTGATCCCCCGCTCTTGGCTTCTTGGGGGCGGAGCACAGCTTGCGCCCGCTGCCACAGCCTCGATCTCGGCCGTGGTGAAGACTAGCTTTTCTGCATCGTAGGCGGCGCAACGAGGAAGCGGAAGAAGGATCTTTGTCCGTGCGAACTTGTAGAAGTAACTTCGCCCCTCCTTCTTTATTATACCCGACCTCATGAGGTACTTGAGGTCGATCAACTCGTCCCCTCTCGTTCTTGAGAGGCTGCGCGGCTCACGCGGGTATCCTAACCCTACCGCGATTAGGTTCACGATGCCACCCATGCAATATTCCTTGGTGGCATCCTTTATTGGGTGCAGTCTGTTTAGCAAGAAGCGCCCCAGGTTGATAGTTCGGCCCTCCATCATGTGCCACATGACGTGGAGTTCCTTGGAGTAAATGTTGCTGGACTCGTTCTTGCTGAAGAGGAGGCACGCCACCAGCTTGTGTATTATCCTCCAGAAGCATGAGTGCACTGCCGCCACCTTGCTTCCGGGTTTGAAAGATGACTCCCCAGTTAGCTTTTCCCAGATATCTACGGGGTTGAATCTGTCTTCTTCGGTGATCCTTGCACCGTTATCTAGCCTCCTTCTCTCCTCTTTGCTGGAGGAGAAAATCTAGTTGAGCAGCCTTTCCGAAATGACGTGCTCTGCATTGTAAAGTCGCCCCTAGAGTCTGTCTGCTCCGCCGTACTGTCTGGCTTCAGCAGGTGTATTCTTTACTCGGTGAAGGGACGCCATGAACTCTCTTGTGAGCTCGGTGTAGGAGGCAGATAGGCTGAAGCAGATTTGCCTCAGACCGGATACAACAAGTACGTCCTCCAGTCTCCCGAAGATGCCCAACTGCATGAAGGATGACTGGTGGCCGAACCTACTAGGCCTGTAGAGTTTGGCTCCTAGCTCAGCATATCGGCGTCTGTGCTCTTCATCTCTTGGCACGAACCTTCCTGGCGTGTACTCCAGGGGTTCTGTTGTCGGAGCTGGTGCTGCAGCTGGAGTGGCCGCTTCTTCTGTCCTCACCCTCTTCCCAGATTTTGAGGGTCCAGCTGCTTCAGGGTTCGAGCGCTTCTGCCCGACTGTTGCCACCTCTGCCTCTGATTCGGTGACGACTCTCCTGCCTTGCTCGCCAACGAGTCTAACGGTTATCTTTGTGCGTGCCATCCCTATCATTAATCAAATAAATGCTATTTTGTTATCAACAGAAAAATTAATAAGGGGGAAGGCACCCCGGCACGACTGTATCGGGCCTTGAGACAAGATCAAGTAAAGCCTGCCCGATACAACCGTGTCGGGCGATACGACTAAAAGGAACTGAGTGCCCGGAAGGGTCTTGAAAGAGCGCTGCCTGGTATAAGAATAAACGGACGATACGGTCACTGCCCGACACAGATGTATCGGGCAGGTGCGAGAGAAGCGTGTCGCGTGATAACAGTACCGGGCGACAAGAAAAATCAAACGTAAAATCCTTGCCCGATACATCGTACGCGATAAAGGTCCGTATCGGGTATGCTCGGGCGATAGGGCTGTCGCGCGATACCTTTGTTTTCCTTAAAGTGCTGCGCGTCACGGGATCGAAAGAGGTCTCTGCGCGACACGGGAGCGGAGGGCAAGAAAAGTACTGTGCGATACGGTAGCTGAAAAAGGTAAAATCTGGGAGCGCGACACGGTAAAGTTTTCGCCGTATATATAGCGGTCGGATGTCGTGGTAAAACCATTCTCTCCCGAGACGGGCGCAATCTGTAAGTCGGTTGGTGTGCCGCCCGATCTGGTCTGGGAAAAAGATTTGCTAGACCAGACTTCGCCCGACCGATACAAGATTTTTCGGGACAAAACTCCGAAGAAAAAACCCACTTAGAGCAAGAGGCGACAGGCGGGTAAAACATCATTGGCCTAAGGCTAAACCCGGCCTCAGATGGTATTACCCATCCTGGCAAAACTAAAGTGGTGGCCCTTAAAACAAAAAGAGCCAGCACACGTGCGCATGCACTGACTCGGGCCTTATTACAGTCCGTAATGTTTGTAATGTCTTCCTTGCAAGAAAGTAAATAACATCCTATTCTAGGAAAATAAAAGCACGGGCTGCCTCCTGAGGAGCGCTGCATTTCCTGTCTACAGCTAGACATCTTTTAGCTTCTTCATCTTGATCTATCTTTTAGCTGGTTCGGTGTTAGACGGGATCTTCCCTACAGGATTCTTCATAATTTCGGCGAGCTGCGCTAGCTGCTGGTCGATTTGGTGCTGATGTGTCTGCATATCTGCCAACTGGACCTGCAACGAGCTCAAAACCCCCGAGTTGGACAGCGCACTTTGCGCTAACTGGTGATTAACGATGTCCTGTTTCTTGACAAAATCGAACAACTGGCCGATCACTTCGGATTGGTTCACCCCTTTCTCCTGTTCACGGGGCGGGCCTTGGTACTTTCCTGGTGCTTGGAAATTACCTTTTGCTGGCTGGAACTGGCTGTTCTTGGTGTATTGACCTGATCCCCCTCTCTTTTCAAAAGGTTGCACGGGCCTGGCCAGGGTGTTTAGCTGATGCGAGTTCTCGGCCGCGTCTTTGTTGCCGTAACTGAATCCAGGGTGGTATGGTCTTTTGAAGCCCATGTAGGATACATTCTCGATCCTTTCTTCTTCCGAGTCGGAGTCGCTGTCGGTGCCGAGTTTGGTGTAGACGCAGTTGTCTACCCCATGTCCTCCTTCACCGCAGGTAACACATTTCATGACTCTCTCAACTTGCTTCTTCCCCTTTCCTCCATTATCCTTCAGTTGTTTCACATCTGTTGCTATCCTTTGAATCTGAGAAGTTATGTTTTCCAGAGCCTTAGACTCAAGAGAGATTCCTTCCCCTGCCTTCTTAGCCTGCCCTCTATCGGATCTATCATAGTCAACATCGGCCTTCAACTCGGCCATGTTCCTAACGATCTTTTCGGACTTGCTTGGCTTCTTCCCTAAGAAATCACTTCCTGCTGCCGCATTCAGCGATACCCTTTCATCGGGAGTGAGCCCATTGTAGAAGGTGGAGACCAGGAAACCCTTCTTGAAATTGTGGTGAGGGAAGTCCCTCTGATATTCCAGATATTGTTCCCAGGCGTCGTGGAGGTTTTCATTTGGCTTTTGCGTGAAAGACGTGATTTTTAACTTATTTCTCATCGTCTTCTCCGTGGGGTAGAACTTGTTTACAAATGTGTCAGCCAGTACTCCCCATCCATTCAACGCTTGGTGGGGTAGCCCAAGGTACCATGATAGAGCCTTATCCTCCAAAGAGAAGATGAAACCCTTGCAGTAGATGACCTCTTGGGGAACCCCTCGCATCTTTATGGTGTCGCAGATATTTTTGAAAGCATCAAGGTGATGGTAAGGGTTGTCGCTCTTAGAACTCCCCCTGAAGCTTTTATTTTGAATCATGGAGATCACAGATGGCTTGAGCTCAAAGTTTGTAGCATTGAACCTTGGGATGATAACAGGGCACCTCGATCTATTGGCCTTGGTAGAAGCCAATTCTCTCAGAGTTTTCTCTTCTTCCTCCGAGTCATCATTGTTGTTGGCGTCTCGGCGTCGCTCCCGGTTATCATGATTCCTCCTGTGTCTCCGACGACGTCTATGTTGATGATGCTCTTCCTCATGCCCTGGTGATCCTAGATCTTCTTGCCGCTCATGATCACTATACCGGTCGTTGTCTTCCGGTGGAGGCGAAGCTGGCCTCCCTCCTGGGCCTTCGTTTCCTGAAGATGGCTCTACGCGAGGAGGCATGGTTGACAGTCTCGGTGTTTAGTAGATCAGAGTACCTGAAATCTGCATAAAAATCATGTTTAGAAAATCATAATTGGGGTAAATAAAAATGCTTAAAGTAAAAGAAAAAGAAAGAGAAAGAGAAGTGCTATCAAGCCTATTTCTAAGCTTGAGGCACGGGAGTGTAGTTAGTGGATTCGGATTCGTCAACAGCGCCAATTGCCTTGTCCCCGGCAACGACGCCAGAAAGTTGACCGGCCTAAATCACGCGTCCTGAAATTGGAGGCGTATTTGAGGTAGTCGAGCCTTCGCATTTATAACCTGAATCCTTCTAGGCCCCCGCAACTTTGTTTACGGGGTCGAAGTTGTGGGGTCTGATCTCCAAACCATAACATAAACACGATTAAAACTTAGCGGAAGCGAATCGGTAATCAGCGGAAGACAAAAATCACGGGAAATTAAAACTTTTCGAGATAAGAACTTGTATCCATAAAAACTCCTTTCATAAAGAGAGGTAACTGTTTACATCTCAGGATAATTACTTCTTGAGTAATTATATACATCAAGATACAAAATCTCAAGATCACTTATACAAAAGACTCCAAGACCTGAGAGTACAGAGGACACATAGGACTGACTCTAACTACACCACATGGCAGGACAAATCTCCACCTGAGATTACTGCTGCCCCTGGTGCTGCTGCTGAGACTGATCACCTGTAGGCTGGTTCCTTCGTCTCCGACGTCCACCTAAAAAGTTGAAGCCTACGGGGTGAGACAATTATACATAATTGTCCCAGCGAGAGTTATAACTCTTCGCCAGAAGCTTTATATAACATCAAAGATTATTTTAAACAGTAAAGCCTTCAAAGCATTCTATAACACTTGCAGGTATAACAAGATCTCTACAATTTAGAAGATATGGAGAATATCAACATTATTGCAATGTAACATCAATCAACTAACTTGGAGTCATCTCTGACAAGTTATACTACATGGTTGATTATGTTTTACAAACAACATTATGCCCTGTGGAGATGAGGCTTACCACTCATACTCCAACTGATCGCTGAGAAGCCGCATCAGTATCATACATAGGTCATTAAGAGAGCCGGATTCTCATGACCTTCACCTTCCTCAGTCAGTAAGAGGATCACTTGTGGGACATCTCGTGTCTCTACTACTATAGCTCACCAGGGTAAACTGGTCCTTCGCTATTCTAGAGTCACAGTGGCGTTCTGTACTCTCTTCGTCATCAGGAGGTTTCATATTTACCTACCACTGATACGGATATCTGTGATGTCTTCGTCATCAGGAGGTTTCATGTTTACCTACCACTGATACGGTATGGAACTATAGTGAAGGATGGATGGATTATACATCTACATCACTTTCCTACACTAGGATGTAAGGTTCTACACATCCATGTACCCCACATACTCAAAAGTATGTGCTCCAGGAGTTCCCTGAGGAAAACCTGTTTCACCATCATTTAATTTCTGACAATGATGGATCTATGATCAGGGCTCTACATTATACTTGATTAGTTAGGTACATTCAGTATTCTTTAACAGCATACATTGTTCTGCAAACAATAACAATAGCATAGCAGCTATAAAAGAAGAATACTAAATGTAACAAGCCTAACTCATATAAATCATCATTTCTCATTATCCTCATCACAAGTCATCTCTAAGGCATGACCTTGATGGTATTTATGGCTCTCATAGCCCAATATCAGCATAGGATGCCACTGGCAAGGCATCAGATTACTTTACTTATTCATAAGGCTAACAACATGCCTTTAATGAATATAACATCAACATCCATACTTGGATATGATTACCTTCATATCAGAACCTGCATGGTTAATACATCTGATAAAGGTAATGTAACAATAAGGAATGTACTTCCTACTCTTGTCATAAGAGTTAAATCTCTAATTCAAATCAAATAGAGTTTAATACTCAAAAGCATGCCATTACCCTTGAATTAGGGTTTACTATTCTCATCACATGTCATCACCCTTGAATTAGGGTTTACCATTCACATTACATGTCATCACCCTTGAATTAGGGTTTACTATTCACATCAAGGTGACTTAAACTCATAACATCATCATGTATGAGTAACATCTTCATTGATACTCTTGGATTAGTTAAAGGTTCATCATTTATCATAATTAGGGTTTCCATGATCTCACACAGGTGGATCATACCCTAATTATGCTCATTTCAGTGTATTGGGGATGCTTCAATTGAGTTTCCATTTTAAAAAGGGTACTTTCTCTTTCTAGAAGTACTTTCTCTCTCTATAAGTACTTTCTCTCTCATCATAAGGTTAGGTGATGTCAACATCACTCTAAAACAGGTTGGGTTGAGTCATCATAGGCTAACATAGCCAAAAACATCACCATTAAGTGATTAGAGTTACTTTCTCTCTCTAGGGTACTCTCTCTTTCATCATACTAATGGTTGATGATAACATTAGACTAGATCAAGTTGGATAGAATCATTATGACTAAAAACATCATTCTCATGTAATTAGAGTTTGAATTGAGCAAGGTATAACTCAATTGACCCTTCAGGGGTATTTTGGTAATTCACCCCATTGATCATCATCATGGTCAAAAACCTTAGTCAAATAACCCCTTACTATCCTAGATTATCATTAGGGTTTGATTTGGGCAACATTGAACCATTTACATCATCAAATGATTGAATGAGGTCAACCTTGAATCACATTGATTGCTTTCAATCATTAATCATCAATTGGGTTGAGATTGGTTGAAAATGTTGACCGTTTGCCCACTTTGACCCTCCAAGACCGCGAGCCTCTTTCTAACTCCAAGACCGCGAGCCCCCTTAGGCTTCAAGACCGCGAGCCTCTTCAAGGGTTCAAGACCGCGAAGCCTCCCATCGGTTCAAATTAATGTCGAGACCGTGAAGACCAATTTGAGTTGAGTCCGCAAAGAGGTGTTGACCGTTTAGCTAGTTTGACCTCAGGACCGCGAGGCCCTTCGCGGTCTTGAGACCGCGAGCCCCCTCACGGTCTTGAGACCGCGAGCCTCCTCACGGTCTTGAGACCGTGAGCCCCCTCACGGTCTTGAGACCGCGAGCCTCCTCTCGGTCTTGAGACCGTGAGCCCCCTCACGGTCTTGAGACCGCGAGCCTCCTCTCGGTCTTGAGACCGTTTGCCCATCCAAAATTTGGATTCTAGTGCAAATTCATCAAAGTCTGACCCCCTTGAGTTGATAATCATGTCAATATTTAATTGCAATGTAATTTGGTGTAATTGTACCTTCAATTTGTCAACTATATTTGACCCCAGACCTCCAAACGGTCTTGGTTGATTGCCCTCGCGGTCTTGAGACCGTTTGGTGACCCCCAAACGGTCTTGAGACCGTTTAGGTCAATCAACCCTAAAAATCCTAATTAGGTCACCATAATTTCAGTTCTGATTTTATCTAGGGTTAGCCCTAGTATTCACCCTTCAACTCTTAGCCCGTTTGGAATTAGACCATCAAACTTGGTGAGTGGTTAAATAACGAAATTTTGAACAGTAATCTCATACGGTCAAAGCTTAGTCAATGACCTTACACGGTCTTGAGACCGTTTGCCCAAAAAGGCAATTTCAGACCGTTTGAAAATCAGCAAGTAATTCACTTAAAGTTGTGACTTAAAAAGGTCATATCTCCCGATTCCTTTGGAGTTAGTCTCCCAAATGTTTAGGGTAATTAGCCTATATAATTAGGAACAGATTTCTTATACGGTCCACGCTCGGTCAATGGGGCCAAACGGTCTTGAGACCGTTTGCCCTGTCGCGGTCTCGAGACCGTTTGCTCACCTCGCGGTCTTGAGTCCGAGAGAGCAAACTGTTAGGACCGTTTAAGAAAAAGAAAAACGGTGGGTTTTTCTTGGAAATCACGCCTTCATCTTCTAGCTCAAGAACAGTACAGATATCCCACGGGTTTGCTTGCAAAATAGCAGGGAAAAGTAGGGAAACACTAAGAGCTATCATCAAAACGCATATAAAGATGCACATAGTAAAGCATGGGTTTAGAGTTATACAACCCGCCTAAAGCTTGCTTCTTGGGCTCCAAGATTTCAAGCTCCAAGCTCTAATGGCGTCCTTGAGTCCTTACAGGTTGGCCAAGGTGAAAACTCCAAGGAAGGATGAAAAGAGACGGCTAGAAAGGTAGGGTTTCAAGAGTTAGCCATGAAGATGACCTTGAATTCGAGTTTTAACCATGGAATTAGGCAAGAAGAGGGGTTTAAACCTACCTTGCACCCCTTGATCGTCCTCCTTAGCTCCAAGGCAGTCCTTGGTCGTCTTTGGTGAAATGAAACAGTAAGGGAACGAAGGGTGAGTTCCCTTGCAACTAAGGGAAGGAGAGCTTATATACATGGGGTAGGATTTTCAACATTAGTTCATAAGTTTCCCTTAATTCCAACTAAGTCCTTCCTTTATTACTTGCTCGTCCCTTCCTCTTTATTATAAGGACAAACCTTATCTTAAGTTATAGAAAAGAAGGCAAGGAAGAACAATCTAATAATAAAGTTCATACTTAAAGGGATATTGCACATATACCCTGATTATTCAATCACAAAGCCTGTTTCTTAACTTGATAACTCAATTGAGGTGAATTCCTCATCATTTATTTTATAAATGATGGTAAGAGTCTAAAAAGATACTTTATATGACATTCTTTACAAATTGCATCCCATCATTTGGGTAAATTGCATTTTACCCCAAATTAGGGTTTCAAGCCCTGGGATTGCTTCCACAGCTGCACCTTGGTGCTCTAGCTTGGGAAATCCCTCAAACTTTGCCAAAGAGATTCTCATGATGTCTCAACATCAGAGGAACATCTCAACATGTGAAAATTGCAAGCTAACCCTTTTAACTGGGTAAATTGCACATAGGTCCCTGTATATCAAAACAATGCTACAACTTTAAATAAAAAGGAGCAATTACTGAAATATACGTTTCTGAGAAACTTAATTACATGCTCAGAGTTAATCACAAAGATTTAATTATATATTTAGGCAAAACACCTAGGGTTAACTCATAACCCAGGTTAGGGATGTTACAAATTATCCACCCCTTACAAGGATTTCGTCCCCGAAATCGATAAAACATACTAAGAGAAAAGGGCAGGATACTTCCTTCTCATCTCATCCTCTAACTCCCAAGTGGCTTCTTCAATACCACGATGGTTCCAGAGGACTTTCACAAGACTTATATCTTTCTTCTTTAACTTTTTAATTCGTTTATCAAGGATTGACACTGGTCCCTCCTCATAGGATATGTCATCATTCAATCCTACTTCCATAGGTTGTAGAACTGACTCGGTGTCTGGGTGACATTTCTTCAACATAGAAATGTGAAACACAGGATGTAACCTTTGTAATTCTGGGGGAAGCTCTAGTTTATATGCTACCTTTCCAATCCGTTCAATGATTGGATAAGGCCCCATATATCTAGGAGCTAACTTCCCCTTCCTTCCAAAACGAAGGACCCCTTTCCAGGGTGAGACCTTAAGATACACTCTGTCTCCAACCTGGAACTCTAAGGGTCTACGACGTTTGTCAGCATAAGATTTCTACCTATCCTGAGCAGTCTTAATCTTATGTTGTATAACTTTAATCTTTTCTGTGGTTTGCTGCACCAGGTCAGGACCTAACAACTGGTGCTCACCAGTCTCAAACCAACACAAGGGTGATCTACAACGTCTACCATATAAGGCTTCATAAGGTGACATATCAATACTATGCTGATAGCTATTGTTATAGGCAAACTCTATCAATCTTAGGTGTAGATCCCAACTTCCGGTGAACTGGAGAACACATGCTCGCAACAGGTCTTCTAAGGTTTGTATGGTCCTTTCCGACTGTCCATCAGTCTGTGGATGAAAGGTCGTACTAAACTTTAGCTTAGTGCCTAAGGCACTGTGCAACTGTTCCCAAAAACGACTTGTAAACTGAGGACCTCTGTCTGAAACTATTGTGACAGGAACTCTGTGCAAACACACTATCTCTTGAACATACAACTCTGATAACCTTTCAGCAGAATATGTTGTTTTGACAGGTAAGAAATGGTCTGTCTTAGTCAACCTATCAACAATTACCCAAATGGAATCATGTCCTTTGCTTGTCCTAGGTAGGCCAACAACAAAGTCCATGGTCACATGGTCCCATTTCCACTGTGATATGGGTAAAGGTTGCATTGTTCCTCCAGGCTTCCGGTGTTCAACTTTAACTTGCTGACACACAGGGCACCTCAGAACAAACTCTGCAACGTCCTTCTTCATCCCAGGCCACCAATACAGATCCTTCAAATTCCAATACATCTTGGTGCTCCCTGGATGCATAGCATACATGGAAGAATGGGCTTCTTCCAGGACTAACTTCCTCAAGTTGTCCACATACGGAACTATCATTCTTCCATTATAACAAGTTACTTGATCTTTTGAGTCATGAAAACCATCTTGCTTCTCATTTCCATACTCAGATCTTATATGTTGAACTGCAGCATCACCTAGCTGTGCTTCTTTAATCTGCTCTCTTAGAGTAGGTTTAATCTGCATCTCAACTAACAAACCGGTTAACAATGACACCTTCAACTGTACATTGTCTTGCCTTAAAGAGATAAGCATATCTCTTCTAGAGCATACTAAAGAGTTTAGTTGTGCTCTATTCATGGTTGATGTTGCTGATTTCCTACTCAAGGCATCTGCAACAACATTGGCCTTGCCTGGGTGGTAATCAATTGTACAGTTGTAGTCCTTGATTAACTCCATCCAACGACGTTGCCTCATGTTGAGCTCATGCTGAGAGAAGATATACTTAAGGTTTTTATGGTCTGTGAAAATCTGGAATGTCTCTCCATAGAGATAATGCCTCCAGATCTTCAAGGCATGAACCACAGCAGCTAACTCTAGATCGTGTGTCGGATAATTCTCCTCGTGTTTCTTAAGCTGTCGGGAAGCAAAAGAAATCACTTGCTTATCCTGCATCAACACACATCCTAGTCCATTTTTGGAAGCATCACAGAAAACTACATATCCTTTTCCTTGTTCAGGTAGCACTAACACAGGTGCACTTGTCAACTTCTCCTTCAGCAGCTGGAAAGATTGTTGACACTTATCATTCCAAGAAAAAGGAACATCTTTCCGGGTTAACTTGGTCAAAGGTAAAGCTATAGAACTAAAGTTCTTAATGAACCTTCGATAATAGCCAGCTAACCCCAAGAAACTTCAAATCTCCGTCGGTGTCTTCGGTTGTTCCCATTGTAGAACAGATTCTACCTTTGTAGGGTCAACACGAATTCCTGAGGCGGATATTACATGTCTAAGAAAAGATACCTCCGGCAGCCAGAACTCACACTTGCTAAACTTAGCATACAGCTTATGTTCTCTTAGCAAGGTCAAAGCTTGGCAAAGATGCTTCTCATGCCGCTGAGCATCCTTACTGTAAATCAAAATGTCATCTATGAAGACGACAACACACTGATCAAGGAAAGGTCGAAAAACTCTATTCATGAGTTCCATAAATGCAGCTGGTGCATTGGTTAGTCCAAATGACATAACTGTGAACTCGTAGTGACCATATCTTGTCCTAAAGGTAGACTTGGATATGTCACTATCCTTAATACGGAGTTGATGATATCCAGACCTCAAGTCTATTTTTGAAAAGACTGTTGCACCACGCAACTGGTCAAAGAGATCATCAATCCTCGGCAGAGGATACCTATTCTTTATTGTTACTTTATTTAGTTGTCTATAGTCGATGCACAACCGCATTGACCCATCTTTCTTTTTAACAAACAAGACCGGAGCACCCCAAGGTGAAGTACTCGGTCGGATAAAACCTCTCTCAAGTAACTCTTGAAGCTATTTCTTGAGTTCTGCCATCTCGGCAGGCGCCATCCTATACGGAGTTTGAGCTATGGGTTTCGTATCTGGAATCAGATTGATTTCAAAGTCAATCTCCCGAGGTGGTGGTATACCAGGAAGTTCTTCAGGAAACACATCCTCGAATTCCCTGACTATGGGAACTTCAGTAGGATTGGTCCTTTCCTTGGTAACATCTACCACATGGGCTAAGAATGCATAACATCCTTGCCTCAACAGCTTATCAGCAACCATAGCTGATACAAGATAGGTGGGATGAATCTTTCTTTCTCCTTGAAAGATCCATGTGTTGCTTTCATCAGCAAACACAGCCAACTTGGACTCACAATCCAAGACAACTCTATACCTTTTTAAGGTATCCATCCCAAGGATTATATCAAATCCCTGCATATCAAGTGGTATAAGATCCACTTGAATGCGATGGTCAGAAAAGAAAAGGGTGCAGGGAGAACATACCTCCTGCAAAATGGCAGGCCCACTTAACGGAGTCTCTAACAACAAACTATCTGCTCTATGACTAACAGTCACATTACAGTTACGAATCACTTCACGAGTGATGAAAGAGTGTGTAGCACCTGGATCAATCAGAACGGATACAACACAGGATATAGACATATCAGAATATAAAAGTTTCATCTGACCTGCCACTACCCGTGGATTGACTACTGCCTCAGGTGGATTCATAGCATAGAACCTCGCAGTTGCCTGGTGTTGAGGTGGTGCTGATGATCCAGCTTGAGACGCTTGTCCACATCCTCGAGCTACTCCTTGATGTTGTCTATTCTGAGATCCCTGTTGATTCTGTCTCGGGGGTTGTTGTGTCACACCGACAGGCCTAGAACGGCAATCCTTCATCAAGTGTCCCACCTTACCACAGTTGTAGCAACTCTTCTCCTGTTGTTGTGGTCTGGGTGGTCCAGTAACTGACACTGATGCAGAACTGTGCGTCCCTTGAAGCGGTTGACTCCGTCCTCTACCTCTGCTTGGTGTCCATTGAGTTTGAAAACTCGATCTGGGTGGTGGAGGGTTAGGTGCAGAGAATCTAGGTTTCTTGGAATCCCTAGATGAAGAACCCTGGAACTGTGGATATCTTTTATGGGTTTGTCTTTTCTCAACCACAGATCTCTCTATCCTTCGGACTGACTCAACGAAGGTAGAGAATCTCTCTCTGTTTTCTAAGGCAGACACAGGGGTTGACATATCGGAATTCAAACCCTTTTCGAATCTTCTGATTCTTTCCTCATCCGTAGCAGCCATGTGCGGACAGAACCGCAACAACTCCATGAACTTAGCTTCATATTCACTAATGTTCATCATACCCTGCCTTAGTTTCTCAAACTGAGAGGTCTTCTCATCTAGGAAGGTCTTTGGAAAATATCTATTGATAAATTCCCGACGAAACTCTTCCCATGAGAACTCTACTCCAGGTCTCTTCTGTTCTTCCATGTTCCACCAGTGACCAGCACTGCCTTTGAGAAGATAGACAGCATGTCTAACCTTCTCAGCTTCCGGAATCATGAGAATCCGGAAAGCCTTCTCCAACTCTGTCAACCATAAGTCAGCATCTGCAGGGTCGGCAGTTCCGAAGTACTCGGTAGCTCCGACACGACGAAGTCGTTCGAATGTCTTACCGATACCTTGTGCTTCAGGTTGGACAGGTGCCCTAGGTGCAGGAATGGGCATCCTATCGGTTATATGTGTCATGGCAGTCATGAACTGCCCGAACATCATTTGTACAGCTAGATCACTCATGTCAGCTGGGTCGAACTGGGGTGGCTCTCTTGGCGACTCAGGTGCAGGTTGTTCTATTCTCGGAACTCTTGCACCGCCTCGAGGTGCACTAGCACTACTCTCTGCCACGTGCTCATCATGATGTTCTGACATTCTTATGTATCTTCTTCTCCTGAGGAGCAGAAGATTCTATTAGATGAGGAAGGAGTACTAAAGGTAGACTCAACATCCTAAGTCCTATGCCTCTATAGACTCAACTGAACCTGGAGCTCTGATACCACTACTTGTGGGGTCTGATCTCCAAACCATAACATAAACACGATTAAAACTTAGCGGAAGCGAATCGGTAATCAGCGGAAGACAAAAATCACAGGAAATTAAAACTTTTCGAGATAAGAACTTGTATCCATAAAAACTCCTTTCATAAAGAGAGGTAACTGTTTACATCTCAGGATAATTACTTCTTGAGTAATTATATACATCAAGATACAAAATCTCAAGATCACTTATACAAAAGACTCCAAGACCTGAGAGTACAGAGGACACATAGGACTGACTCTAACTACACCACATGGCAGGACAAATCTCCACCTGAGATTACTGCTGCCCCTGGTGCTGCTGCTGAGACTGATCACCTGTAGGCTGGTTCCTTCGTCTCCGACGTCCACCTAAAAAGTTGAAGCCTACGGGGTGAGACAATTATACATAATTGTCCCAGCGAGAGTTATAACTCTTCGCCAGAAGCTTTATATAACATCAAAGATTATTTTAAACAGTAAAGCCTTCAAAGCATTCTATAACACTTGCAGGTATAACAAGATCTCTACAATTTAGAAGATATGGAGAATATCAACATTATTGCAATGTAACATCAATCAACTAACTTGGAGTCATCTCTGACAAGTTATACTACATGGTTGATTATGTTTTACAAACAACATTATGCCCTGTGGAGATGAGGCTTACCACTCATACTCCAACTGATCGCTGAGAAGCCGCATCAGTATCATACATAGGTCATTAAGAGAGCCAGATTCTCATGACCTTCACCTTCCTCAGTCAGTAAGAGGATCACTTGTGGGACATCTCGTGTCTCTACTACTATAGCTCACCAGGGTAAATTGGTCCTTCGCTATTCTAGAGTCACAGTGGCGTTCTGTACTCTCTTCGTCATCAGGAGGTTTCATATTTACATACCACTGATACGGATATCTGTGTTGTCTTCATCATCAGGAGGTTTCATGTTTACCTACCACTGATACGGTATGGAACTATAGTGAAGGATGGATGGATTACACATCTACATCACTTTCCTACACTAGGATGTAAGGTTCTACACATCCATGTACCCCACATACTCAAAAGTATGTGCTCCAGGAGTTCCCTGAGGAAAACCTGTTTCACCATCATTTAATTTCTGACAATGATGGATCTATGATCAGGGCTCTACATTATACTTGATTAGTTAGGTACATTCAGTATTCTTTAACAACATACATTGTTCTGCAAACAATAACAATAGCATAGCAGCTATAAAAGAAGAATACTAAATGTAACAGGCCTAACTCATATCAATCATCATTTCTCATTATCCTCATCACAAGTCATCTCTAAGGCATGACCTTGATGGTATTTATGGCTCTCATAGCCCAATATCAGCATAGGATGCCACTGGCAAGGCATCAGATTACTTTACTTATTCATAAGGCTAACAACATGCCTTTAATGAATATAACATCAACATCCATACTTGGATATGATTACCTTCATATCAGAACCTGCATGGTTAATACATCTGATAAAGGTAATGTAACAATAAGGAATGTACTTCCTACTCTTGTCATAAGAGTTAAATCTCTAATTCAAATCAAATAGAGTTTAATACTCAAAAGCATGCCATTACCCTTGAATTAGGGTTTACTATTCTCATCACATGTCATCACCCTTGAATTAGGGTTTACCATTCACATTACATGTCATCACCCTTGAATTAGGGTTTACTATTCACATTAAGGTGACTTAAACTCATAACATCATCATGTATGAGTAACATCTTCATTGATACTCTTGGATTAGTTAAAGGTTCATCATTTATCATAATTAGGGTTTCCATGATCTCACACAGGTGGATCATACCCTAATTATGCTCATTTCTGTGTATTGGGGATGCTTCAATTGAGTTTCCATTTTAAAAAGGGTACTTTCTCTTTCTAGAAGTAATTTCTCTCTCTAGAAGTACTTTCTCTCTCATCATAAGGTTAGGTGATGTCAACATCACTCTAAAACAGGTTGGGTTGAGTCATCATAGGCTAACATAGCCAAAAACATCACCATTAAGTGATTAGAGTTACTTTCTCTCTCTAGGGTACTCTCTCTTTCATCATACTAATGGTTGATGATAACATTAGACTAGATCAAGTTGGATAGAATCATTATGACTAAAAACATCATTCTCATGTAATTAGAGTTTGAATTGAGCAAGGTATAACTCAATTGACCCTTCAGGGGTATTTTGGTAATTCACCCCATTGATCATCATCATGGTCAAAAACCTTAGTCAAATAACCCCTTACTATCCTAGATTATCATTAGGGTTTGATTTGGGCAACATTGAACCATTTACATCATCAAATGATTGAATGAGGTCAACCTTGAATCACATTGATTGCTTTCAATCATTAATCATCAATTGGGTTGAGATTGGTTGAAAATGTTGATCGTTTGCCCACTTTGACCCTCCAAGACCGCGAGCCTCTTTCTAACTCCAAGACCGCGAGCCCCCTTAGGCTTCAAGACCGCGAGCCTCTTCAAGGGTTCAAGACCGCGAAGCCTCCCATCGGTTCAAATTAATGTCGAGACCGTGAAGACCAATTTGAGTTGAGTCTGCGAAGAGGTGTTGACCGTTTAGCTAGTTTGACCTCAGGACCGCGAGGCCCTTCGCAGTCTTGAGACCGCGAGCCTCCTCTCGGTCTTGAGACCGTGAGCCCCCTCACGGTCTTGAGACCGCGAGCCTCCTCTCGGTCTTGAGACTGTGAGCCCCCTCACGGTCTTGAGACCGCGAGCCTCCTCTCGGTCTTGAGACCGTGAGCCCCCTCACGGTCTTGAGACCGCGAGCCTCCTCTCGGTCTTGAGACCGTGAGCCCCCTCATGGTCTTGAGACCGCGAGCCTCCTCTCGGTCTTGAGACCGTTTGCCCATCCAAAATTTGGATTCTAGTGCAAATTCATCAAGGTCTGACCCCCTTGAGTTGATAATCATGTCAATATTTAATTGCAATGTAATTTGGTGTAATTGTACCTTCAATTTGTCAACTATCTTTGACCCCAGACCTCCAAACGGTCTTGGTTGATTGCCCTCGCGGTCTTGAGACCGTTTGGTGACCCCCAAACGGTCTTGAGACCGTTTAGGTCAATCAACCCTAAATATCCTAATTAGGTCACCATAATTTCAGTTCTGATTTTATCTAGGGTTAGCCCTAGTATTCACCCTTCAACTCTTATACCGTTTGGAATTAGACCATAAAACTTGGTGAGTGGTTAAATAACGAAATTTTGAACAGTAATCTCATATGGTCAAAGCTTAGTCAATGACCTTACACGGTCTTGAGACCGTTTGCCCAAAAAGGCAATTTCAGACCGTTTGAAAATCAGCAAGTAATTCACTTAAAGTTGTGACTTAAAAAGGTCATATCTCCCGATTCCTTTGGATTTAGTCTCTCAAATTTTGAGGGTAATTGGCCTATATAATTAGGAACAGATTTATTATACGGTCCACGCTCGGTCAACGGGGCCAAACGGTCTTGAGACCGTTTGCCCTGTCGCGGTCTCGAGACCGTTTGCTCACCTCGCGGTCTTGAGTCCGAGAGAGCAAACTGTTAGGACCGTTTAAGGAAAAGAAAAACGGTGGGTTTTTCTTGGAAATCACGCCTTCATCTTCTAGCTCAAGAAAAGTACAGATATCCCACGGGTTTGCTTGCAAAATAGCAGGGAAAAGTAGGGAAACACTAAGAGCTATCATCAAAACGCATATAAAGATGCACATAGTAAAGCATGGGTTTAGAGTTATAAAACCCGCCTAAAGTTTGCTTCTTGGGCTCCAAGCTTTCAAGCTACAAGCTCTAATGGAGTCCTTGAGTCCTTACAGGTTGGCCAAGGTGAAAACTCCAAGGAAGGATGAAAAGAGACGGCTAGAAAGGTAGGGTTTCAAGAGTTAGCCATGAAGATGACCTTGAATTCGAGTTTTAACCATGGAATTAGGCAAGAAGAGGGGTTTAAACCTACCTTGCACCCCTTGATCGTCCTCCTTAGCTCCAAGGCAGTCCTTGGTCGTCTTTGGTGAAATGAAACAGTAAGGGAACGAAGGGTGAGTTCCCTTGCAACTAAGGGAAGGAGAGCTTATATACATGGGGTAGGATTTTCAACATTAGTTCATAAGTTTCCCTTAATTCCAACTAAGTCCTTCCTTTATTACTTGCTCGTCCCTTCCTCTTTATTATAAGGACAAACCTTATCTTAAGTTATAGAAAAGAAGGCAAGGAAGAACAATCTAATAATAAAGTTCATACTTAAAGGGATATTGCACATATACCCTGATTATTCAATCACAAAGCCTGTTTCTTAACTTGATAACTCAATTGAGGTGAATTCCTCATCATTTATTTTCTAAATGATGGTAAGAGTCTAAAAAGATACTTTAGATGACATTCTTTACAAATTGCATCCCATCATTTGGGTAAATTGCATTTTACCCCAAATTAGGGTTTCAAGCCCTGGGATTGCTTCCACAGCTGCACCTTGGTGCTCTAGCTTGGGAAATCCCTCAAACTTTGCCAAAGAGATTCTCATGATGTCTCAACATCAGAGGAACATCTCAACATGTGAAAATTTCAAGCTAACCCTTTTAACTGGGTAAATTGCACATAGGTCCCTGTATATCAAAACAATGCTACAACTTTAAATAAAAAGGAGCAATTACCAAAATATACGTTTCCGAGAAACTTAATTACATGCTCAGAGTTAATCACAAAGATTTAATTATATATTTAGGCAAAACACCTAGGGTTAACTCATAACCCAGGTCAGGGATGTTACAGAAGTAGTCATACGGGGTCGAACACAGGGACAAGGTGGGTTGTGTTGACGACTCTGAATCGACACTCTACACTCCGGTGGATATAAAGAGATAATGAAGTTCCCCGAAGGGAACAACCAGATGTCACTATTAAATCAAAGAAAACTATCTCCAACTGGAGTTACGAGAAAGATTAAGATTTTGTCATTTAGCAGTTTTTAGGAATTTTCATGCAACAGAAAATAGAAAGGTAACCTGCAGTTTAAGGCGTAATGCAAGGGATAAGACTTTTAGAAAGATAAGAGGTAGCAGTAACACCCTGCACCCCTCCTCTCAGAGCGGGTGCCTCTAACCAAGCTTCAACACCCCTCTCGGGGTCGCTGGACTCAAGTTAGAGTGGAATGATACTAAAACAACTCCGTTTCGGGCACTCTCGTACTCCAGAATCGGACCGAACACTAGAGCCACAACCCAACTCTCGAAGTAGTTGCGACGGGAAAGACGATTCGGTAGCTAAGCGAAACGCGATCCAAAACATGCAAGCTAGAGTTCAGATATCCAACACAGTAGTTACCCAATCATAAGGCACTAAGCATTAAACAAAGAGCAATTTAGCATTTCTATTTCTATCAGCAATAAGGGTCTAATACAATGCATAAGCTAAGAATTTAAATAACAGAATTAAAGATAGATGTCGCCTTCTTGATGTAGAAGAGCGACAGACTACTACTACTCCCAGCCCGATACCGTCCAGGAACCTATCCCGGTACAGCCGTGTCGGGCGGCACACCCGCTCAGGCGGCACGACTGACAGACGACTATATCGTTCGAAGACCCTGGCCGATACGCTCATGTCGGGCGGCACGCCCTCTCAGGCGGCACGACTGATGGGGAGAGCGTATCGGTTTCGGTATCGTGTCGGCCAAGGATTACATATACTACTGTCGGGCATTGCTGTCAGGCACTCGTGTCGCGTGTCTACGTCGGCTGATATCGGCCCTCAGTGTCGTCCGGTACAGTCCTAGGTGAACCGATCCCCTCCCTCTCGGGATGAGGAAGAGCTCACCTAGTGTCTCCCGGTACGAGCACTGGGGCACGATACGGTTGCTCTCGCACTTCCTTCGCAGATCGCTCAAGTCCCCAACTATCCGAACGGTGAACTGGCTAGCCGTCCCGACCTATCCAACCTCCGACATTTTCGACCTGTCTTTTCGGCTTCCTATAGCTGCTATTTATACCGGCGGTTGAAGGAGTTATGGTGCTGGAAACGCCACGTAGCCCCCTTATACGTCGGTCGATGGATGTGGACGGCCGATACAGGTATGCCTTCAGCGCGAGGCGCTGGCTATCGGTCACGTGGCTGGCGGCACGCCTGCCGGTGGGTGGTCGCGTCGCTCGACGAGCTGGGTCGTCGGGCGGCTTCGGCTCCCTGTCGGGTAGAAGGTGTGTCGGCCGGTACGTCCCTTTCGCAAGGCGCCCTTCTCCGCCGATGATTCTTGTGTCGCCCAGCCCCTGTCGGGCAGGGTTGTATCGGGCGCCAGGAAGGTCGAGACGGGCTTAGACTTATTGTGGGCCGGAATCGGCCTTATTGCGCAAAAATGAGGAAAACCCTGTAAAAGATAGGAAAAACTGGAATAAGAGCGTTGCTTGGCCAATTATTGCGAAAATGCTAATAAAATAGAGGAAAATAGCAGAAAAGGGTAGTTTTGATAACAGAATAAAGGGCAAAAATGTCATAAAATTTGGTTTTATCAATCCCCAGTTGATGTTGGGTACCACATATTTCATAAGAGTCCATCCTGCCGGTCAAGACCCTTGCACCCTATTGGTACGATCTGGCTTACCTTGATTTGGACTACCTCTAGTCAGGAAGCTATTTCCTCCTCACAATGTAGGCCTCATCCCGTGATGATTGTACAATGTTTAAGGCATCAATTATCTGATGGTATTTAATTTATTAAATAAGATTCAACTTCATAACTAATTGTTACCTTATTTTTGTCAATTAAGCATCTTTTATTAAGCACAAAAATCATCTTACAACTTTCACAGTTTTCATAAACTACAATTTGACTCTCTAGTTTAGAATTAGGGCATTATGGCTCCCTTAGTGCCTTTGTTTACACCATTTCATCACTTGTCATTCATAACAACTTTTGACATGTTATCACAACGCTAAAATATGATAAATAAAGCATTCCTAATATTAAAACTTGATGTACGAATTTATTAGATTCATCAAAGTTATCATAGAGCAAGTTTAAATACTAGAAAGCCATTATTTGAATCTTTATGTTGTAAATCTGGATTAGAATTAGATTTTTCACTCACTAATCTCATTATAGATCACAAATCTAGTTTGTGCACCAACTAAACTTAGATTTCTACTCACGCTATCCTGAAACACATCTTAGGCTTCGAGATCTCATCACAAATAGGTCATCTACGAGCAAACTAGCTCCGAACGTTGGATGGAGGTAGAAGACAAAGGGGTTGATGGTCGTAATGATCAGTTCATGGGTTATAGAAGACCTCCAGATCAAGAAAATAGAGGAAAAGAGAAGAGATCAACGTTTTCAACAACTTGCCAAGTTGAATATATAACAAATTTTTCAGTTTCCATTGTTATCTATTTTTAGGTCTTTCTTTTGTCATCCTAATGGTCTGTGAAGGTAAGAGGATTGAATCACGGTTCTAATGCACTTTTTTGTTGAAAATAGATATGTATAGTTGAAGTTATGATCGTTTTATGATTGGCTTTCTTGGGTGGTGATTCTCATCCATCGATGAGCTTACTGATCCTTCTCGATAGTTGTTGTACCTTTGGATCAGTAGTCATTGGGCCTTTTGGCTCAGAGGTCACTGAAAAAGGCCATTCTCGATGGTCGCTAAAAAATCCCAATCTCGACAGTCATCGAGAAACTATACATGTTACTAAAAATGTCATAACACTCTCATTTTAAATTTGATTTGTTTCATTCTTTTTTAGTTATATTTGTAGTTGAATTCTATACAATCCTAAATTGTTAGTTTAATAAGATTCTCAAATAAAAATTTCTTTATTAATTATTTCCTCAACTATCATTAACTCTCCTCTCACATACATATATGGGTTAATTGTATGTCAACTAAAACATTGGATCTTGTGATATACTTAAGTCATCATCATGAGTTATTCAAACTAGTATTTGAGATTACCAAAGTTAAGATAAAGCACAAGGTAACATTTTCCTAATAAAAATATAAAGAACATTAGGTTATCTTAAATCCATAAAATTACCAACAGAGCTAGAAGAGAGTTGTAATAGAGAATGCCAGAACAAGATTCCTATGTTGTTGTTGCATGGTTAGAGTGGCCGTGCAAAATGGCACCATAGCATCCTAAATTTTGCATTATCAGAGACCCGAAACAAACACTATCGCAACCATCCAAAGTCAATCCATCACTCACAAATGTAAAAAAGATGACATGAGTCCCCAAGGGCATTTCTACCATGGCCGAAATAGATGAATAAACTCAAAAGTTAGGTTTTTCACATACCATAATGAAACACAAGAAATAAGGGTGTAATTGTCTTCCCAATGAGATACGGAGGGGGTAGGAAGGAAAATTGTAAATAATGGCATACTCTATAGGCTTTGTAAACACCCCATCTTTAGTGATGAAACAGGAGTTTATCGACCCAATTCTAGGCTCACACACTGCACTCAAAGACATCTAGTAAGGAAAGTGGACATGGTAAGGATTTTTACTTGGTATGTAATTTAGAGATAGGTGGCCTAAGTTGTAGGTTTGAGGTCATATTTTCTAAGAAAGAGGACCTAATCTGTGGACACTCCTCAGAGGGCTTCTGCTGCAGTTGGGTCAACAAGTCCCTAGGTGTTGGCTTGATCTTTAGTGATCAATTGGAGTGAGCCTAATATGTCTAGGTGGCGTAGAGTGTCATTGACAGTGTAGATGGTAAGTTGGGTTTTGGATGTTTACGTTAGAAGGAGTGATAGGATTCTAATGAGGGTTCACTGGTCTTGGAGTAGCCTCCTTAAGAAAATGACATCGAGATAAATGTGATACTTAGAGGAGATGGGGGGATAAAATTGGAGAAGATGGCAAGTATTGTTTCATCCGCAACATGGAAAACATGCATGGTAGGTGACAAAGTCCCTACCCTCATATTATTACCTAACACATTGGAGAGATAATGATATATACTTAACACAATAATGTAGCACGTGACACCTCAACTTAGTTGAATCTTATGCGACATCATTATATTGTGGTAAATTTTATGTATAGTTCAATTCATTTGATTAATGTGCATATAATTATTCACCCTCTCTTATTAATACTAATTTATATATGTAGGATCATCCATTTCTAAAGAAATTAGGTATTCTACCTAAGTCGACCACAAGGAAACCAAAAACATAATTATATTTTTAGTTTGAGCTAGGGAATAATGTGATTTACAATAGTAGGTATATAGGGTAACTCATGTATTAATAATGTTTTGGGAGGAGTCAGGCTACAAAATTGTAAGGATATCCCTAACTACCTATTATATAATTACATAAAAATAAAGGAAACGTATTTTCAATGTATGTGGGGTCAATTTCCATTCAAACCCTAACTAGTCATCATTGTATAACTAGGGTTAAATTTGAGTATAATCTGACTATGATGCAAACTAGGGTTTCTCTAGAGTTCACTGGTATCTTTAGACCATAGTAAATTATATCTGGCATAATAATTATCCATGACCCAACTTAGATAATTGAATATATGAAAATAAAATTAGGTCAACTTAGGGATTTGCCTAATTAAACATCAAGGAAATTTGGGACAAGGTATTTTTAATCAAATATTTTTTCTAGGATCGAAGCTTAGTTTTGTTACAAACATGATGGGTAAATGTGATAATCAAGTCTGGATCCTATGTGTTTAATTAATCTTCATATGTAACATGCCCTCTTTTATTTTTACTCAATGGTTTGTGAACATCAACTGAAAGATGTTGTAATGACCCCCAATTCTTAGCATCCCCCAGTTAAGATAGAGATAGAATTCAAGGATCGGTACCTAATTTTTCTAGGATTAGATATCACAAAAAATAAAGATTAGTAAATAATTTACATTAATATGAGAAAATAATGTTTGCAAAATTGATTAATGAGATCCTCTAAGGAGTTACATGAATATTTCAAGAGCTAACTTGTACATATATGAGAAGACACGATATACTATCTATGCCCCATGACTCATCCTTCCCCAATATGTTTCTATGTCTGATGATTCATCCTTCCTCAGGAGAGTCCATTAGATGTCCTTCATAGGAATTTATTTCAATGTGTTTACTTTCTCATATTACACATTTCACTTGATATTTATCAAACCAAAGTTTTCATTATTATATATTTATGCATCCAGGGCATGATCCAAACACACACCCTTCTTTTCCAGACTTTGTGGTTGTAGGGCTTATATACTTAGATGCATGATTTCCTTCAATGTAAATTACTTCCCATTACATGCTTACATTGTGATTTATCTAACCAAGGTTTTCATATCTACAAACATTGGAATTATATTTCCCATTTGACAACTTGTTTTGATTAGGTAGGAGTATAGGCTTCATGACTTGTGCCCATCACATTCCATCCCATTAGGCTTAGGTTTTTAGAGGACATCTAAAGTTTCCTTAATTATTTTGCATAAGATTGGTCAACTCACCTTCTAGGGAAGGTCCTAATTGTTGGTATGTATTCCTAGAGAGCTAATCATATGATGATTGTAATGACATAACTTGCAAATGACTTGATTATTAATAAAGGCAGGCTTCCAATTTATTTTGTTTATTCACTTTTTTGAGATAATGAAATAACATAATAAATGTCTAGAGAATGATATTACTCGATGATGTATGTCTTCAGGTTGAGAACTTGAACAATGAGATCATATGGATGTTAAGAGTATATGCATTCTTGTTATATCCCTGATCAGTTCTTATTGTGGAAGGTAAATAGACAATAATGACACATAAGATCAGAATGTGAGTTGTTTGATGACATAATCTCATTAGTCAAGATATGAATATATCAAACCAAGCATACAGATACATGTTAGAGAATAGTGTGTCGGACAAAACCACCATAAGATTTATACATGGAAACCTTAACTAGGTAAGTCAGAATCACATCTTATAGTGATGGTGGTGTTTGTAGTTCTTAGACCTAAAATCACTACACTCATCACACATCGTTCAGTATGCTTTGACATCATCAAGCACAATCTTAAAACATGGGTTTCTATATAGGTGATGATTGGGTGACTGTGACACATGGGATGATTGTGAGTGATAGAGATGGGATTTGTCCCTCCTAAGGGAGTATGATATCCAAGGCCTCTTGATTAAAGAGACTGAGAACTGCTTGGCCACACACATGTGAGCCAATATGTGATATTGAGCTTACATATATCTCAGGCAGTCTGCTCTGGTTCAAGAAACATATTGAATAATAATGAGGATGATTGTCCCATGCCTCTAGTTCAATCTGGATATCAGTGATAAAGGAACTATACTAAAATTATAACACCATACACATATTTTAGGTTGAATTTGTTCTCTAACTTTCCATTTACTTGGGTAGAAATGATGTTTGACTAGGCAGAACTCATTGCTTGTGATGTTGTAGTTATTATGGACATTCATTGCCAATGTAATATGGGACCTATAGGGTCACACATATAGGAACTCATTTATAAGATGTGTTTGATCTTGATGATGATTGGATTGATTACTAAAGTGTTTAGATATTCAATTCATGCAACAAATCATCTGACTGGATGTCAACTGATCAGTTCAAGTGTTGAGACAATCGTTTGGAGTGTCAGGCTAATTGTATTGTGCATTGGTTGGAATTCAGCCTGACCCAGCCTGCAAGACGCCCATCTCACATGCACCAAACGGCTATTTTGGGGATGCAATTCAACTGCATCAAAAATTGGTGTTGACGTCATGACCTGCACTTATTGGAATTGAATTTTCGACATGTGTACAAAACTCATAAATAGTAAAATGAACATCTCACAGTGTGAGACGACCATCTCGTGTGCCAGACGACCATCTGGGTTTTCCAGACAGCCATTTCGGCTGTCGTAGGCCGTGAAGTTTCCATAATTATTGTGAAAATTTGAGATCTTCCGGTCCCTTCCACTCCCGCATAGATGGGGAACCCTAGCCCTAACCCAGTCTATAAATAAAGGGGTATTGGGGGCTTCCCATAGCACAACATAGACAATTGAGAATCAGTCTCTCTGACAATTGTTGTCCTCTCTAGTTGTGGTAACCACGAGAGCTTGGGAAAGTCCTACCTAACTATGGAGGGATAGCCAAGGGAGAGAAACAACTAAGGATCATTGTTGTGGGAGAGTAGGTTGATGACTAGCACACCAATGGGAGGGACAACTCCTTCTTGTCTGTTCTAATAGGATGACATGAGTTCTAGTTGGTCTGTGTGGACTTCTCTAGAGGCGAGGTGGCCTTTTCCCATCACTAAGGAAGACAACGTCAATCAACAATCCATGACGAGAGGAATTATTGCAGACGACGACATTCGAGTCTATTGTCCCTGGAGGAGCAGTTAGATGAGTCCCAATATTGTCCCTGGAGGAGCAGTCAGATGAGTCCCAGTGCAACCAGGAGCTGCACAAACACCGTCCAAGATAGAGTGTCCATCTACATTGATGAGGATTGTCGATGGACTTGCTCCAGGACCGGGTATATCATCGTGAAACCATCCTTTCCATTGTATAGTTATTGACGTGATCCACTAGTTAATGGGAAATGTGTCAGTAAAAATTTTGTTTCTACTGCCTGTCTGATGTCATATTTCCCTACACTAAACTAAGGTGTCTTCTTGACCTATAGGAGGAGGTTAGTCTTTCTAGCCACAAATTGACCCCATGAGCCTATTTTCCAAGTCTCTAGTATAGATTCAGGAATGACTATTGGCCCAACAAACCACCACCATCCTTGGAATGCACTTTGTTCTCACTTAAGCATATCCCGAGATCAACTTCCCAACATGTAACCTGTAACATCGCTGACATGGGTTATGCTTTAACCCTAGATATTTTGATTAAGAAAGATAATTATATGCTTGCCTTTATCTTTTGAAAAGTAATTAACGCTCAAGAGGAGCTTATGTTTCAATTTTAGACCTTTTTGAATAATGTTGAAAACAATGTTTTTCCCGTTTTGGACTAAAGTGCAAATTACCCAAGTTGAGGGGTTAACTTGCAAAAGTTACATGTTAAAATGTTCCTTAAGTGTTATAAAATCATAAGAATGAGAAGGATTCAGAGGTATGGCTTGTGAAAACCTGAGCAACAAGAAAGAGCTTATTAAGCAATGAGTGTGCATTAAAACCTAGTTTTGGTGTAATGTGCAAATTACCCAAAACCTAGGGTTCAATATGCAAAATACCACTTTTAGAAAGTCCCTAATGTTTCTTGGTATCAATTAGAGACAAGAAAATCAGAGGGGTGTCTCATTTGAATCTCTTTGGAGGAGAGAGAATCTTGATATTAAAATAATCAATATTTAAGCATAATTGAAACCCTAATTCAATTTAATGCAAAAATAAATATATTAATGGAAGTGCCCTTCAACCAAAAGGGTGATGGTTGAATTTATATAAGTATGGACGTCCTTTTTCCTTGCAATGGCAGAGAAATATCTAAAGTGAGTGGAGAGCCCACTCACATTAGTTAAAGAAAAAGTAATATGCACTAATTTTTGGATATTATTATTATATTGATTAAGGTGCTTAATTGTTTTCTTTTAATTCATGGATAAAGAAGAGGGTCCCGAAGTGGAGGATGATGGCTTCATATGCAAGGAAGTGAGGGGGGATAAGTGGCACCAATTTAGGGAATTGAAAGATTTTGATAACACTTTCTCTCTCTTGAATTTCCCTTATATACACTCCATTCTTTCACCACATGAAAGGTTTTTTTCGACTCTTCTTTCTTTTCTTGCTTTGGTTGAACACAAGGGAGCTTAGGATCAACAGGAGTACGTACCCCAACCTGTCGGTGAGCTCCTTAATCATCTTCAACCTTGATTTCATGGTGAAAATTGAAATTCAATGCTTATTTTCTTCTTTCCTCCATTCAATCTTCAACTTTAGCCCATCTTTACATTCAAAGACTTGAGGACGGACCTTGGGAAGTTGAGAAAGCTTCATTCACCATTTAATACGTGAAGCTTGAAGCTTGGATTCAACTTTGAAGGCGGGTTATATAACTTGAACCCTTAAATGTTATTATCGATTTCATTTCTTCATCATATGTTGAATCTTTCTTCTTTCCCAAAATTTCTTTTGATTAGTTGATGAAATCACCATAAGAATCACAGTAATTTTCAAAGGTTTGTAGCTTGAAGATGATGATGTCATCTTAGCACACACCTCAATAAATATCATGAGAAAACGGTTTTCATTTTTTATGACCAAACGGTCTCAAGACCGATTGGTGATCAAACGGTCTCAAGACCGTTTGAGGTCAAACAGTCTCAAGACCGTTTGGGGTCAAGTACTGGTATGGATGGATGAAGATCCAATGTTTCCAATTGATCTAATCACAATGGTTACAGTGATGGATGATCCATTGATTACAAATCCTAATCGATTGATTGAAGAAACCCTAAATTGATCCAAACATTTTCAAGATGGAATTGATCAAACGGTCTCAAGACCGTTTGAGGGCAAATGGTCTCAAGACCATTTGAGGTCAAGTGGAGTCATGGATGGATGGATATCCAAGGGTTATAATTTGGTGTACTCTCAATGGTCCAATTGATGAATGATTCAATGAAGAAAACCCTAAATGATTTGTTGAAGGAAACCCTAGATAATCCTTTCAGTTTCAAGGTAGTTTGGACCAAACGGCCTTGAGACCGTTTGAGTCCAAATGGTCTTGAGACTTTTTAGGATCAAACAGTCTTCAAACCGTTTGAGATCAAACGGTATTCAAACCATTTGGAGGTCCAATCGGTTTCAAGGCTGATTTATCCAATCGGTTTCAAATGTTGATGGGTCCAATAGGTTTCAATGTACATATAATCAAACGGTTTTAAGAGTTGAGTGCCCAAACGGTCTCAAGACCGTTTGAAAGGCAAACAGTCTCAACCCTAGATGCCCAAATGGTTTTAAAACCATTTGGAGGGCAAACGTTCTCAAAACCATTTGGAGGTTGAGGGGTCAAAACCGTTTGGAGGTTCAATGCAACCAAAACCGTTTGAAGACCTAATGTGATGAAAGATCAATTAACCTAATGATTTTTAATGATGTATATCAAAGACAATCACAATGGTTGTACCTTTAAGGTACTAGGGTGATTAGTACCCTTAGAGGGGTTAACCTTTGATGCTTATGAAAGCAATATCTCAATACACTATGCTAACCCTAAATGTGTGTACTTTTTTTTTGAAGGTGTCGTGCCATGCTTCATTACGGTGGCCAATCGGCCCTAGCAAGGTTCAAGTACAAACTAGGAAAAGATGAAACTAAATCAAATGACTCGACTAGCCCACGATGGGTATCATTAGCTATAGCATTAGCTAAACTATTACTACTACGACTTCTAAATGATAAAGAGAAAAAGCTAAAGCTGCCTATGAGCAGCCTAATGTCCTCCAGGATGCCTCCCAAATAGTCATTCCTCGTACTGGCTTTGTGATAGGCATTGACCACCACCTGCGAGTCGGTCTCAGCCTCAACGTTGCGCCATGCATGCTTCTTCAACCATAGACAGGCTTCACGTAAGCTTAAAGCCTCCACAGTTGTTGTTTCCTTCCATCCTAGCCACCGTTTGCTGCCAATGCCCAGGACGTTGCCACGGCTGTCCCTGAGCACCCATCCCGCCGCTGTGGTACCATCATCACCTACCGACGCGTCAACATTCAGTTTTTCTTTGTCTGCCGCTGGAGCTATCCATCGTTCCTTCTGGGCTGTAGTGATGTGCCTTACACCATGGTTGTTCGGCGCTTCATTCATCTTGCTATGGTCACGCAGCAGTGCCAACAGGATGATCTTGAGAGCTGCTCCGTTTTGGTTTTGCTTCTTGTAAATACGGGTGTTTCGCAGGGTCCATGCCGCCCAAGCGATGGCAACCATCTCCTCTCTTTTTTCTTTGTCCTCGATGCTCATGATGGTGGTAATGGCCTCCATGACCGGGAGGTCTTTCACCCGATCCACATTGTCCCTTGCAAAGGGCGACTCTTGTTCCCTTGAATGAAGGGTTGACCTAATCTAATCAAGCTTGAAGTAATCAACATCCTAGAGAGGATGAGAGAGAGAGGAATTCACACATGTATAATAATCATGTAGTGGTTAAGCCTCAACACTTTCAACATGAATAAAATATGAAATTAGGGTATGATCCTTGATAAAGAGATTATGAAACCCTAATCGAGAAGTTTGATGAGCCCTAACCCTAATTCAGGGCAATGATAGGTGAAACCCTAATCTAGGGTGATGATATGAGAAATCCCAATTCAGTGTAATATAATGAAAAACCCTAATTTAAGAGAATGCTTCATGAAACCCTAATTTCAGGTAAAGTTACATGAAACCCTAATTTGGGGAAAAGTTATAAGGAACCTTAATTCAAGGTAATGTGATGTGAAACCCTAATCTAGGGTGATTCCATGTGAAACCCTAATGCAGTAATGTGATGAGAAACTCTAACCCAGGGTGATGCTATGTAATTCTATATGAAACCCTAACCCTAATATAGGGTGAAGGTATGTGAAACCCTAATTTTGGATTACAGTGCATGAAACCCTAATCTTGGGTAATATGATGATAAATCATAACCCTAATTTTGGGTAATGGGATGGGTATCTCTAATTGACATGAATTGGGGAAATCCTAACCCTAATGAGGGAATAGTGATGCTACCCTTACATTACATAGTGTTGATATGTAACTGATATAACAGTTATCATGTGTACTAACTATGCAGGTATCATGAGATGTTGGGCATAGCCAGGTATGAACTATGATGTTTTATTATTGAAATTGTGTTATGGGCCTTGTGAGCCATAATATTCTTTGTTGCCTAGTAAGAGGTAACAAGAGATTAAATGGGCCTTGAAATTCATGTGAGATGCTTGTGTAGCAAGTATCATGTTTACCTTGGTCAGATGACCTGAAGGTATTAGTTACCTGATGAGTGGTAGCAAATGTTCTTTGATGAACTGAGGGTTTGAATACCCATATTCCATAATCATGATGATGAGATGTTAAGGGATGAGAATTCCCATGATGTGACAAGGGATTGAGATCCCAATATTTTCTAAAGCTTCAAAAAGTACTTGATAGAAGTATTACACATTCTTTGTATCATTTGTTATAATAAATTATGTTTGAAAACCTGACTGACGCTAAAAGAATATGGTAATGTACTTAATTATTCAAGTGAAATATTATCATGTAGAGTTATGGCCATAGATCCATCATCGCCAGTAGTTGGTGATGGTGAAATAGATTTTCCTACGGGATCTCCTGGAGGGTATACTGTTGAGTATGTGGGGGTTATGGGCGCGAATATCCTTACACCCTAATGGAGGAATTGATGTGAGATAAACATTTAATCTCTCAAGCCTTCATTATATGTGTCGGGATGAATGTATCACGAATCTCCTGATAATGTTAATGTCGGGATGGATGTATCACGAATCTCCCGATGATGTTAATGTCGGATCGATGTGAGATAACCATGAAATCTCTCGATTGCGAAGAGAGTACAGCCGCCATTGTAACTCTATAGAGAAGTTGCCAGTATGCCCTGGAAAGATATTTAGCAGAGACACAAGATGTCCTGCATGAGATCTCATACTGACCGAGATAAGGGAGGTTAAGGAAATCCAGCTCTTCCTTAACCTATGTATGGTACCGATATCGATTTTGCATGAGCGGTATACCTCATCTCCTCAGGGCTTAAATATGATTGTAAAATGTAATCAGCTGTGTAGCGTATTTGCTTAAGGTTGAAATAGGAGAATCATTTGTTGATGTTACCATGCTCAGCATATCCTATATGGATAAATGTTATACATGTTCTTCAATTCCTTATTGGATGTGACATGTTTCTTTATCTAACTATAACTAAAATGCTTTGAATAAGAATATTGCTCTAATCTGTTTAAACATTATTTATCTGTTGTTGAATGTATATGATTCATCTGCTCAGTTTTAATCTATTAAACTACAATAATAATGTTTCTAGCATAGAGTTATATCTCTCGCTGGGACAATTTCAATTGTCTCACTCCGTTGGTCACCAACACTTTTTAGGTAGACGTGGAAGAAGAGGCAGAAACCCTATAGTAGGAGAAGAGCAACAGCAGCAACAGGGACAGCAGTGATATTCTAGGTGGAGGCACTAGCTATCATATTTTTTATAGAGAGTCCTATGTGTCATCTCTATACTCTCAGGTCCTCGGAGTTAGTAGTTAGTACTTTTAATGAATCGATATGAGATTTTGGCTAGATGCCTTGAGGTTCTTATGTTTCCTGTGTATAGTTTTAACAGAGCAGTTGATGCTTGTAATCCTCAAGAAGGGATGATACAGGATATGTACTTATGAACCAGGATGTAAATAAAGTACATTGGTTGTTGATAAAAGAGTTTTCCGGTGTTTGGATCTCTTTGTAAATGGTTTTAATTTTTAGTTATTTTCAGTAATCCGTTGTTAATGATCGCTTTCGTTTAGTTAATGATGTTTTGTTCAGACGGTGTGTGTCATAACCCATCCTAGTACTACTCTAGGATAAGCACACTTAACCATGGAGTTATTGGTGTTATGGGTAGTCTAATCATTCCTTTTAGGATCATTTTATTCGAGGTCTCAAATCATGGGATGTTGCAATCTCTTCCACTTAGACTCTTGACGTCCTCATCAAGGCTCAACTATATGGACTCATACATTTCCCCATTTAAGTGCAGACCCAAATGGTTCATGTACACCCAGCTTCTGATCATGGCTACAAGTGTAAGGGTGGCTCCATCAACTCGAATATCCCTTTTGAACATGTTTGGATAGTACCAGTGCAAGGGGTTCCATCAGCTCAGATTGTCCTTTCCAACATGTCTGGACCACGTGACTCAAAGATTAGCATGACACAGGCCCATGTGGGCCCCACCTACTGGAGGGAAATCGGCTCTGATACAAAATGTAATGACCCCCATCAACTCGAATATCCCTTTTGAACATGTTTGGATAGTACCAGTGCAAGGGGCTCCATCAGCTCAGATTGTCCTTTCCAACATGTCTGGACCACGTGACTCAAAGATTAGCATGACACAGGCCCATGTGGGCCCCACCTACTGGAGGGGAATCGGCTCTGATACAAAATGTAATGACCCCCAATTCTTAGCATCCCCCAGTCAGGAGAGACCTAGAATTTGAGTATTGGTACCTAATCTTTCTAGGATCATATTTCACAAATAATAAATAGTAGTAAATAATTTGAGCATATAATGTTTGCAAAATTTTATAATGAGTTCCTCTAAGGAGTTACATGAATATTTTAAGAACTTAATTGTATGTAGATGAGAATACGAGATATACTATCTAACTAATCCTCCATGGCATAGCTTTAATATCATCAATATCAATATTTATCTCCATGTCCTTACATCATGTGTATCAACTACCTAAAATGTTGACAAAAAAATGCATTCAGTATATTTCTTTACTATCATGTGGGTTCATCCAAAACACTATAGGTGCATATATATTCAATAATCATTTAATGGCACATATGAACTTGTATTTTCATTAGATTTTCTGACCCATGATTGTTCCAAAATCTCATATGTAATCGATGTCCATCATTGGACTTATGTGCATTACCCCTTAATTAGTGCAAAACAAGGTTTAAAATAGCATAGTTTACTTATGTGATACTCATAGGGGCCTTATAGTTTGCATGAAATAAATAAACACCCAACAGATTAATTTTAATCAATCTTTGAGAAACCATTGGCACCTCCAAAAGTTGATACATGAGAGTATTCATAATCGTACCTTATGTAGAACTATGCATTATATGTAAGGAATGCTATTGAGATGATATCTACTCCCTAATAAATCAAATAAAAATGAACATCCCATATGACAAACACCACTATATTTTTTTTACAAAGGAGATGATAACCAATTTATTAAAAATGTATGTATCAAGATATCAATTGTAGCAACAGAATATAAAATATCTAACTATTATAATGGTTGATATTATCACTATCCTTCATCACACAGGTTGATACAAAAGTAAATTAAACTAAACATAGGATCACCAGAGGGCCATCTAACCTCCTCGAATATGTCTCCCACTAAGGTACAATGACTCTGGATGTTGTCCTAGTCCAACTTGATCAAATCCTCCTTGACCTACACTTGGGATCAGAAGTGTACCCCAACAAAAGGAGAGAAGTAGAAGATATAAGCATAAAGGATGTTATGAGCATATTAAATCAGTGATTGAGCAATATAAGGGAATAGACATCAAATAAAAAAGGCTTCCCATAAATGAGGAAAGCTTCACTCAAGCGGGTATCAAAAGAATATGAATTTCAAAGGATGATAAACAAGAAGACTACTTGCTATAAAATAAACATAAAAGTTGTTCCACACAAGAACACATAAATTTTGGGCCTAAAACCATCACAATAATATCAACCTGCATGCATGTGGGATAAGTATAGCACTAGAACAATATAAATAACAATGGAAGGCAAGGCTCACAACCTTGAAACCTTATACAGAATAATGTATTGATAAACTCCCAATATATATCAAAGTGGGCACACAACCCCCTTCCCAAAAATATAACATGGGCATACAACCCAAAAACTGAAATACTTACACTACTCTAGGGCTATTGAATCACAGAGCATGCATAATGTAGAGGCAAGTATAAAGTTCAATCTTTTATAGAATAAATAAAGTTGCCATCACAAAAATGGACAATATAATCATCCACACAAAAGTTGGTAAGATTAGGGTTCTATCTCACGATAAGGAACAACTTGATTCATATATCTTAATTACGGTTTCATCAATACATAAAGTATAATTTAAGAGTCCAACATAGTTTAGGGGTTCAAGGTCACTGAAATCATATCCAAATAGGTCATCAAGTCAAGAAAGAGAAATTTCAATAAATAAAATACCTCAAAGAGGCCCAAGAGAGATAAAGAAAATAATTGCTCAATATGACTCATAGAGGATGCAAAATACAACATGATAGAGAGAAAATAGATTAATTTCTCAATTTAAATAAGTGCGTGCAACACATCTTAAGCTGAGTGTTTAAGTCAGATATCAAGTCCTACCCTTCCAATCTAAAGTTAACTCAAACCTACATAAAATATTTGATACATCAATTAGGGTTTAATATATAATGCATTGGATGAAATCTTAGAAATCCAAATCCTTCAAAAAAAAACCTAGATCAACTCTTGATATAGACTTGATATTGGGTTAAGGGTTTCTTATTAACATCTTGATCAAAATCCTTACTTTGTTGATTCTAATTTTGTTTTTAATTGTTATTAAGATCATTAATGAAATCAAAGCCCTAAAAAATTCAGTGTTTACATTGTGTGAATTAGGTTAGAAAAACCCACAAACAATACAGAAAATGTTCAGGATTCCAAAACATATTTTTGTGTAATATTTGGAGATTCCAATAAAAAGATATGGTTTTTACAAGTTTCACAATACTTACTGATTTATTCGAGAAATAAAATTTCAAAAGACCATTTTTCCCTTAGATTGGAAATTGGGACTTTATGTTATAGCAAGGTATAATCTTTATATTTGTATTTGTGGCATCATGCGACAAATTAAAACAAAACCTAGTTATGGACAAGAATGTCCATGCGATGAAATCCTTTGCTGAAGGAAATGAGGGGCAAAAAGGTGAAATAAACCTAGGTTACCTTGTCCCTTCAGCTCACAAGCCATGTCCATGGCTTGCAAGTAGTGATGGCCTTCTCCAGTTAAGGAAAAATGAATCTTACCAATACCATCACTCTGGTCACCGCAGAAAGGAGGAGCAAAGGTTTACGAACCTGAAGCCGTATCTAATTTCATCTATGGCAGGGAGAAGAATCGTCCAACTCAGCGAAGAATGTCATTGGGAAGCTAGAGTTCAGAGGTGACTAGGAGTTTGTCTCGAAGAAGTTTGACTCGAGGGAAAGTTTGCATGAGGAGACTTTTTGGTATGCTATTTATATAGGATTTGGGGTATTAGGGTTTATGGAAGGTGGCCATGAAGAACTTGTAACCCAAGAATTTGGGTGAATCTTGAACACTCAATGATGTTTTTAAAGTAAGGTATCAATCTGTGTAAAATCAAACAATGAATCGGTTGGAAAATAAACTTTGAGAAAAAGTTAAGTATTGAGGGAGATATCACAATTTTATAAATCACAAAATTGACAGACATTTTTTATTTAATGTGGAAGGTTGAAGACAATCTGCCGACAGTCTAATATGCACTCAACGGCTGGTAGTGGGTCCACACATCTGGTAAAAGTGTGACAAAAAATTAAATGTGGAAACCTTATGCAAATTGAAATTCAAATAAAGTGTGATTTAGTATTATGTCCTTTCTTTCCCAATAAAATTGAGGGTCCAAACATAGTTCAATTAATATGAAATTTTACCCCTAGATTAATTAAGACATGTAGATTCCGAATTTGGCATTAGTTTTTACTTTTGAAGAATCTAGTATTTATTTAATAGTATTAGATTATATCATGTATTCTCTTTCCTTAATGAATTTGAGTCATCTAAAAACACCCAAAAGATGTGAAACTTATCCTACAAGTAAATCTAAGCATGATACAATTTTGTAATTAATTTTCCCCTTTGTGGTTTCTTAACATATTATTTAATATTTGGGCATTAATATACATTCTCTCTCTTAAACTACACTGGGATAGATAACCTTGTCCAATAAATGTGAAAATTACACATAAAATAATTTTAGTATGTGGAATTCAAATTTTGAGTCTATTTCCACTTTTGAAAGCATTTAGTAATTTATTTAACACTTTTGAATTTTTCTCCTATTTTCTTCTCTAAATAAAATTGTCTTTATTATCATTAAAATAAAGTAAAACTTGGCAGCCAAGGTAATTGGGACGCAAGGAACACAAATATCATATTATATTTGGGTTTTGAGATATTATTTTATGAGTTAGGGTACCATTAGGAGTTTTTGGCTTATAAGCACTATATTTAAATAATGTATATCTTTCATCAACACTCACTTAATGGATTCCTATTATTATGCACGAAAATACACATTTTCAATTAAAATATTTAATCCTTAAATTCCTCTTATTTTACCATCATGTGAATATATGGAATTTATATACCTTTTGGCACATAATTAAGTTATTATATAAATGTGTTTTAAATATGTTATCCTTGTTAGATCAAATCTAAGAAACCAATCTGCCAAAGATGTGGCACCCGAGTGGTAAAAGTTGTGATGTATGACCTACAGGTCACAGGATCAAACCCAGGTGATGGGATGAATAAATTGCCAATTTTGAAAAAAAATACTCTCACTAGATTTCTAATCATGGAATAGTGTAGGATTCTAAGTTTTGGTTTGTTACAACACTCCACCCCTTAAAAGGACTTCCTCCTTAAAATCTAATCATCCAAACAATATCAATCACCTATACTCCACCCCTTAACATGTTTAACCTAACAAGTCAAAGAACCCTATAGGTACAAAGAATATATTTCCAAATCTCATGCACTACAATACTTTCATCCTTAAAGGTATCATGCAATATGGAATCATATCTTTAAAGTCTAATTAAGAGATTATGGGTTACCTTCAACATGATCTTCTTCATAAACTTCTTGACCATCCAAAGAAAAGAGTGATCCAAAACGTCTCTCAACATGCTTCTTCCATTCTTGTTGCCATTATTTTGAGGAGGTGTATGAGGTTGTTGGTGTTGGGATGGTGTACGTCCATCTTAAAGATGGGTGCATCTAGGTCGAATATGCCAGGCTCATTGCAATTATGACATATTATTGGAGGGTAAAGGTCTTTCTTGATTTCCATCATGAGAACACCTCCCAAGAGAATGATAACAATTACACTTAGGACACATGTCCCTCTTCTTATCATCACCAGAGAACTTCCTCTTATTTTTTTTATCCTTAGGTTGATATCCTAGATAAGACTCAAAAACTAAAGCTTTATCAACCATTTTTTGGAAATTAAGAGGAAGTTGTGGGACAAGAGCGCAACCCACATTGTAGTTAAGTCCTTACAAGAACATGTCATCCTGAAGTCCTTCAATCAACCCAACACTGTATTACTAAAGCAACAAGATTCTCTACATGTATGTGGAAATCGACATGGGACCCACTTCAGACTATACAATTCTATTTCCTTCTTCTTTACAGGAGCAATGTTGATGTATTTCTCATGGAATAATGCCAAAAATTGCTTCGAGGTCAAAGTAGAGATGTAATGAATATGTGTTATCCCAATTCCACCAGACACGCATTGGTCCAACCAGCACATAAGAAGCAAACTGGACCTTCTGATGCAGAGGGCATGCCATACCATCAAAAGTCCTCTCTAATGCCAGCCTTATCAGTTTGCCTTCCCCTTTGAAGTAGGGAGGATGCATATTCATGAAGTCAGTCAATGAGTACTCCTTTAGTTTATCAGACATGGGAGGGGTGTTCAACTCTCCCCCCATAGTTGTGGTGAGTAATAGTCACATAAAGGCTAACTCTTACTCAGGAGAGATGATAGAATCAGTATTAGCAACCACATATGTCGGGGTATCATGAACCACTAAAGGTTGAATTCCTATTAGAGGGGTAACTTGAGACACTAGAGGGGTAAAGGGAGGGTCCATCCTCAACATCCCATACTTTGGATTCTGGAGTGTCTCATAACTAGGTAGGTTATCAAAGGATAAATTATCTCTAGCCATAAGGGTATGCATGCACAAGGAAAGGGTACTAGGTATAAGTAACCTATGAAAAAAATCAACATCCTAAGGGAGACAAGATTGAAATAGTTGGATTAACTAGCCTCTAATGGATTTGATACCATCTTGTAAGGAGTGGGACCAGAAAGAGGATCCACTCCCTATATAAATCAAATAAAAAGGAAAATCCCATATGCCAAACACCATCACATTTTTTTTGCAAAGGGGGTGATAATCAATTTATTCAAAATGTATGTATGAAGATACCAAATGTAGCAACAGAATATAAAATATCTAAATATTACAATGCTTGATATTGTCACTATCCTTCACCATGCAGGGTGATACAAATGTAAACTAAACTAACCATAGGATCACTAGAGGGTCATCTAAACACCTCGATCTATCTCCCACTATGGTACAACTACTCTGGAAGTTATCATGGTCCAAATTGGTGGACTCCTCCTTGACCTACACCTGGGGTTGGAAGTGTATCCCAGTAGAAGGAGAAAAGTAGACGATATCAACATAAAGGTTTGTATGATCATATTAAGTTGGGGATTGAGCAATATAAGGGAGTATAGTACATTAAATAAACAAGGATTCCCATAAAAGAGGAAAGTACCACCCAAGTGAGTATCAAAAGAATGTGAATTTCAAAGGATGATAAACAAGAATACTACTTACCATACAATAAACATAAAAGTTGTTTGGCATAAAATCCATCACAATAATATCAACTTGCATGCATGTGAGATAATCATAGAACTAGAAAAATATAAATGACAATGGTGGCTAAGGCTCACAACCTTGAAACCTGATATAGAATGATGTATTGCTAAACTCCCAATATATATAAAAGTGGGTACGCAAGTTGGGTATGGGTAATACAACCTCCATCCCAAAAATATAACATGGGAACACAAGCTAAAAACCAAAGTACTTACACTACTCTAGGGATACTAAATCACAGATCATGCATAATGTAGAGGCAAGTATACAGTTTAATCTTTTATATAATTAATAAAGTTGTCATTAAAAAAATGGACAATATAATCATCCACCACAAAAGTGGGTAAAATTGGGGTTTCATATCACAACAAGGAACAAGTTGATTCAAATATCTCAATTAGGGTTTCGTCAAGAAGCAAAGTATAATTTAAGATTTCAACATAGTTCAGGAGTTCAAGGCCATTAAAATCAAACCCAAATCGGTCATCAAGTCAAGAAAGAGATATTCAAATAAATAAGATACCTCAAAGAGGCCCAATGGAGAGATAAACAAAATCAGTGCTCAATAAGATTCAAAGAGGATTTAACATACAACATTAGAGAGAGAAAATAGGTTAATTGCTCAATTTGAATAAGGGCATGCAACATACCTTAACTTGAGTGTTAAGTTTGTGATTGAGTCCTACCCTTCCAAATCTTAAGTCAACTCAAGCCTACATATAATTTGTGATCCATCAATTAAGGTTTAATATATGATGCATTAGATGAAACCTTGGAAATTGAAATCCTTCGACAAAACCCTCGATCAACTCTTGATATAGACTTGATATTGTTTCATGATTTCTTGTTAACATCTTGACTCAAAATGCCTACTTTATTGATTATAATTTTGTTTTTTATTATTAAGATCATTAGTGAAATCAAAACCCTAAAAATCATGTTTTTACAATCTGTACATCAGTTGAAAAAACCTACTCCAAAATATAGAGAAAATTTTTAAGATTCCAAAACATATTTTTGTATAAATTTTGGAACTTCCAACAATAAGATATGATTTTTACAAATTTCACATTACTTATTGATTTATTCAAGAAATCAAATTCAAAAGACCAATTTTTCTCTTTGATCAGAAAATAGGACTTTATGTCGTGACTAGGTATAATTGTTATATTTGTATTCACGGGATCATGCAACAAATTAAAACAAAACCTAGCTATGGACATCAATGCCCATATTTGATGAAATCCTTTACTTAATAAAATGAGGGGCAAAAAGGTGAAATCAACATGGGTCACCTTCTCCCTTCAGCTTACAGGCCATGGTCATGTCTTGAAAGAATCGAGGGCTGGCACCAGTTAGGGAAAAATGAATCCAACCAAGACCATCATTCTGATCATCGTGAAAAGGAGGAGCAAGGGTTTATGAACCTACAGCTGGATCTAATTTCATCTGTGGTAGGGAGAAACATTGTCAAACTCAGACAAGAACATTTTTTGGAAAATGGAGCTTGGTGTCTAGGAGTTCGTCCCAAATAAAATTGACTCGAGGGAAAGTTTGCATAAGATGTGAGGCAACTTCTTGGCCTGCTATTTATATTGGAGTTGGGGTATTAGGGTTTATGCAAGGTGGCCATGAAGAACTTGCGACCCAAGAATTTGGTGAATCTATAAAACTTGATGATAGTTCTCAAGTAAGGTATCAATCTGTGTGGAATTGAATGGTGAATCGGTTGGAAAAGAAATATCGAGAAAATATTAAGTATTGAGGGAGATATCGTGATTTTATAAATCACAAAATTGGCGGCTTGTTTCTATTTTGATCACAAGGTTAAAGATGATGTGTTGATCACCCAATCTACATCTAACAGTAGGGAGTGGTATGCACATATGGTAAAAGTGTGACAAAATTTAAATGTGGAAACCTTATCCAAATCAGAATTCAAATAATGTGTGATTAATTAATTATGTCCTTTCTTTACCAATCAAATTGAGGGTCCAAACATAGTCCAAATAATATGAAATTTGATCCATAGACTAATTAAGACGTGGATTTAGACTTTGGCATTAGTTTTCACTTTTGAAGACATCTAATATTTGTTTAATAAATCTAGATTATTTCATATATTATCTTTCCTTAATGAATTTTTGGCATCTAAAAGATGTGAAACTTGGCCTAAAAGTAAGCTAAACATAAGGAATATGATTTTACAATTAATTTTCCAATTTTTGAAGGCATTTAGTAATTTACTTAAAACTTTTAACTTTTCTCCTATTTTCTTCTCTAAATAAAATTAGGATAATTATTATCATCCAAATAAAGTGAAACTTGACACCAAAGGTAATTGGGACCCAAGGAACATGAGTTTCACATTAGATTTGGGTTTTGAGATATTCTTTTATGATTTACAATACCATTAGGAATTTTTACTTAGAGGGATTATATTACAATAATATATATCTATCATCAACACTCACTTATTGGAGTCTTATTATTATGAACAAAAATACACATTTTATTCAATTAGCATCTTTAATCCATACCATCATGTGAATATATGAATCTATTTACATTTTGGAACATAATATAGTTATTATATAAATGTTATATTTGGTCAAATCTAAGAAAAAATATCACTAGACTTTTTACCATGTAATAGGGTGGGATTCTAAATTCTGGTTCGTTATAGTATACTTCAAGTATGTACAAGCAATCTAATTAATAGATCCAAGAATCAATCATTCAATCAATATTATTTGCATGTTGTATACTACATATGTGTTTCCATGTAATCACATTATTTAGATTAACCCTAACCTAGGTCATGATCTAGGGTTTAAGGTTGTCTCAAGTTTGGAACATGAATAAGGGTCACAAACCCTAGTTTCATCATATCATGACTTCTAAGGGTTAGAAACCCTAACAAGCAATTTGGTACAACCCTAATTATCAGACTGAACCTATCATGCCATTATGAACCCATGACGGGATAATGTGCATTATGGTCATAGAAAGACATACTCTTCAGTTTCGAAACCCAAATTATACATGCATATGATTATTGACTTAGAAACCCTAATTATTCATCATCCTTAACTGAATCCATTTTAATGCATTGATATCTCATCACTAATCTACAATACAACTTTATAGTACAATATAGCCTAATCTACAAAGTTGAGCATCATATTCATCTGTTAGTATATTTGATTTATTGTATTTTCCCTTATTTCTATTTTGTCCATGTACTTCCTGGATCCTATATATAGGGATCTAGTACTATTTTTTGTTTTACTAAAAGAAACTTATTATACATGGTATCATAAGTAGGGCTCTAACCCTGCCCTTTTCTCTCCTTTTCTTTTTTTATCTTCCCCTCTCCCTATCCCACCTGGAGGTTGCCACCCCTCCTCACCACCACCACCCCTTTATCTCCCTCTGCCCACCGCCTAGCCCCACCTGTGGTCGTAGGTGCAGCCAACAAGGGCCAGCCTTCAGGAAAAGTCAGCACCAGTTCAGGCCACCGTAGTGTCTCTTATTGGACGATCTTGAAGTCTTTCTCATATCTTCCCTATCTCCTTTCTTATGTTTTAGTTCTGAAAAGTTGAAATAGACATATAAAATCAAATTCAAAAGACCATGTGCTGATTTATAAAGTGCCAAAATGAAAAAGGGGCAAAGTTTTCCTTTTTTTCTTCCTCTCCATGTGGTTCCCCTAATACACATAATTGAGTGTTGTTCTTAAAATTAGGAATTTATGTTCATTATCCTACCTTGCCATTAGTCCGGTATTGCTTTTTGTTTTCCTACTAAGATCCATTCTAGTAGTGCCACTCCTCTTTCTAGCAAGTTCCATTTGGGTAGTACTGCTTTCCTCCTATTGAGTTCCATTTTGATAGTGCTACTCCTCCTTTTACCACATTCCATTCCAATAGTATATATGTTTTGTTCTTATGTACCATGCTACATTCTAGTACCTTTACTTTCTTTTAGTATTGTACTACATTCAGGCACTTTTCTGTCTATTTGTATTGTGCTATTATCCCGTATCTACTCACCTCATCATGGGCGATGCTTCTAACCTCATCATGGGTGATGTTGCTAAATGACTATCATTCAAAATGATATAGTGCATATATCTTCTCTTAAACATAATGATGACAACTTTTTGCTTTGGATTAATGATATATTGAACTGGCTTGAACCATGGGGTAAACTCAAGTTTATCACTAAGGATGCCCCAGCCCTACCAGGTACTTCCTGAACTACATGCAATAGCTAGGTTTTCTCCTGGCTTTGGAGGTGCATGAAGCCTGGGATTATGGTCAAGTACTTGTGTCACAAGTGCGCCAAAACAATGTGGTACAAAATGAAGTAGTTTTTCACTCGGGAAGACAACTACTTGTGCATCTACAATGTCAAGGACAAAATCTTCTCCTAACAACAAGGGGATCGGACCCTATCCAAGTACTATGATGCAATGAAGGCCTTATTCCATCAACTGATATTTTTTTCTCCTCTATGACCTCCTATGAAGTCACCAAAGAAAGAGAAACTCTCCTCACTAGACACTTCCTCAATGACTTTCATCCTCATTTTGCTACTATTCGACAACTACTCCTAGTTGGTGTAACCCTTCCATCCATGGACGAGGCATATGCACACTTAGCCCAATCTAAATGCTTTCTCCTCACATCTCTCCTACTATTGAAATCTAAACCTCCATCGAAAATGGATGTAGTGGCCAGAGGCCATGGTCATGGACGAGGCTAATGCCTAATGTGAACTTATTGTGGCAAGCTAGGCCACACTGAAGATTTTTGCCATTCGAAGCATGAATATCCACCACACTATAGGAGAGGATGTTGCATGGGCTCTTCCCATGTTGATCAAAAGCCTACCCACATTGGTTAAGCATCTACCCGACAATTAGTTGTGCACCTCATTCACCACATGCATCTTCTCAAAATTCTCATGTCCAGTTATCCCATGAGGAGTACAAATGCCTTTGCCAAGTTGCCCAATATTATGGGGATTATCCCCTCCACAATAGCATTAGCGCTTTTGCCTCTTCTAATTGGCAGGTTGGGGATATACCTATTTTTGTATCTTATGACCATCTAGCCACTGCTTCTCAAGGTAACTTTGGGGTGTCCATGCTTTCTTCTAGTTCTAACTAGATTATGGATTTGGGTGTGACATAACATATCATCGATATGCACCATATTCTAACCACATCTGATTTGTTTATCCCTCACTCTTCCTTCACCATTCCCTATGGATCAGGTAAACGAGTAACTCCATGTGGCATTGTTCCTATTTCTTCTAAAATTAAGTTGGTTATTGTCCATTTTGTTCCAAACTTTCCATACAATTTGATGTCTACAGCAAAAATTTGTTGATTCTCTCAAATGTCTTGAAAATTTTCATCCATCTTGTTTTATTTTACAAGATTGGAGGAATTTGATGATCATTGGGTACTAAGTATGCTCTAGTGATCTCTACTACTTCTCTGCCCCACCCTACAGCCTACCATGAGCCCTTCTTTCTTACATGCCACTTCAACTACATTTACAGAATGGCCATTTGCCTCTAGATAAAGGCTTAAACTATTAGATAGTTCTTTATCTTCTTGTTCTTCCATTCAGTGTAATGAATGTCAGCTAATGAAACACCATCAAGTGTCCTTCGTGCCTTGTATCTGTAAACAATCATCTTGTATGTTTGACTTAGTTCATACTGATGTGTGTGGTCCATTCAGGACTACTAGTTACAATGTCTATAGCTATTTTCTTACATTTTTGGATGATTTTTCTAGAATGACATTGGCTTTACTTACTACAAAATAGTGATTATTTTTTTACATTACTTTATGGGTTTCACAAGTTGGTTTTGGTTCAAGTTTCAATGTCCATTAAGATTTTTCAAACAGACAACACCCTTGAATATACCCAAATGGTTGTCACATCCTATTGTCATGATGTAGAGATGATTCACAAAATCTTGTATGCATACTATCCACAAAAAAACAACATTGTTGAGCATAAAAATCACCATTTACTTGACATTGCATGCTCACTTCTCATTCATGTTGACTCTCCTAAGCCTTTTTGGTCTAACATGTTCCTCACTACTTGCTTTCTTATTATTCGCCAACCTTCCTCTGTTGTCAGGAAGCCTTTTTCCATTGTTCACTCTCAATCCACATCATTTCCTCTATCGCCTCAGGTTTTCAATTGTTTACTCTCAATCCACATTGTTTCCTCTACTGCCTCAGATTTTCAATTGTGTTGCCTTCATTCATAATTTTCATCCCAAGGACAACAAGCTATCCCCCCGATCTATGCAAATGGTTTTCTTAGTTACTTTTTTCTCAAAAAGGATACAAATGTATTGAACCTAACTCTAGATGAATTTATATCTCTGTAGATGTCACCTTTCATGAGGATGAAATGTTCTTTTCATCATCCCCACCCACATTGATCATATTGACACTATGGTATTGTTTCCTGGTCCATTCATCTTAACAACAATAACTCCATCTCCACCATCAACAACACCAAATTTATGCATGGAATATGAATCATAGACTCCATCTGGATCATCATTGTCAGTTCCAGATCAATCCAATCTACCTTAGCACTATGCAACATTATATGCTCTTGCACTATCAAGCATCCCATTTCCAACACTTGTTGTATAGCACGTCTTTCTTCTTCTACCTCATCATTTGCAACTATCCTAGATACAACATGTGTTCCTAAGTGTCCAGCAAATGCAATGCACCATCTTAGATGGAAAGCTACCATGATGGAAGAAATATGGGCCCTCTGCAATGAAAATACATGGGATCATGTGACCCCACTGAAGGGAAAAAACATTGTAGACTATTGATGGGTTTTCTTTATAAAGCATAAGTCAAACGATTCTTTTGAATGACCCAAGGTGTGCATAGTTGCCAAAGGATTCACCCAAACCTTTGGTGTGGATTACTTTGATACATTCTCTTCGATGACAAGGATTTCCTCTGTCCACATTCTTATCACCCTTACAACTCAACCTGACTGGCCTCTTTACCAACTCAACATCAAGAATGCATTTCTTCACAGAGATCTCCTGAAGGAAGTCTACATGCAACAATCACCCAAGTTTGTTGCTTAGGGGGGCATATTTTCACAAATTATGTCATATCTGATGATCTCTCTATGGCCTCACACAATCTCCAAGGGTACGGTTAAACAAGTTAGGTGATGTCCTAACACAACTTAACTTTTGGAGATCATCCATAAACCACTCCTTGTTCTTCTCTAAGTCCTCCAAAGGCCATGTTCTTGTTGTTATCTATGTCGATGGCATTTCCATCATTGGTAATGATATGATGGGGATATCCTAGCTCAGTCAGTCTCTACATGCACATTTTCATACAAAAGACTTGGGAACTCCGTGATACATCCTCACAATCACATTCCTCTGCTCGGCCTCGGGGATCAGTCTGTCACAATGACAATGTTCTTGCACCTACTTTAAGAGCTCAACATGGAAGAAGCAAAACCAGACTCTACCTCGTTGGATAATCATACAAAGCCTGTACATGATGGAGAACTCTTTACTGATCTAGAGAAGTATTTTTGTATAGTCGGGAAGCTGATTTACTTGACTATTACTTGACCAGATATCACCTATGTTGTTGGGGTAGTTAGACAACACAAGAGTGGACCACTCTAGGTCCACTGGTCTAGCGTTCAATGCATTCCTAGCTATCTCAATACTACTCTGGGATAAGGATTTCTCTACAAACATCCTAAGTACAAGGTAATATCTATCTCTAGATATGAAGATATAGATTGGGTTGGTCATTCTAAAGACTGAAAATACACTTCTAGATATTGTGTCATGATTGGAACTCACCCAGTTTCCTAGAGTAAAAAATAGATGGTGGTAGCTCACTCCCACCAAGGTACAATATTGGGCTATGGCTTATGCATGTTGTGATTGACATTGGGTCCAATCCATCTTGTTTGAGTTTGGAATTCCTTTCAAACTCCAGCTACTTTATACTGTGATGACCAGGTGGCAATACACATAGCTAACAATCCAGTCTTCCATGAGTGCAAAAAACACATCAAAGTTGACTGTCGTTTTGTGTGGGAACTGATCAAAGCCAAGAATATCATCACTCCTCACATTATGGCAGATGATCAATCTGTAGACATCCTTACCAAGCCTATTCCTCTTGCTTTATTCATGTATACGGGCGTCAACTTGGGACTTCACAATGTTTATTGTTCAACTTGAGGGGTATGTTAATATATTTGATTAATTGTATTTTCCCTTGTTTTGTTTTACTCATGTACTTCCTACTGGTGATATGCCCTGAAGCCAATCATATGATGATTGTAGTGTCACATCTTGTAATTTATTTGATTATTAATAATGGCAATTATGGTTATTATGTTTGTTTCAAGATGGTATAATGAATAAATACAATAATGTCCTAAGAATGTATGACTCAATGGCATGTGATTTCATGTTGAGGACTTGGACATAATATCATGTGTATTGATGACTACATCTAATTATTCATGATATTGGATATATTGTTGTGGAAATTAGGACAATAGCAATACAGTAAGACTTGTATGTGTGTTAATTGATGACTACATCTATATTCATGATATTGGATATCAAATCAAACACATAGGTACTTATTATGAGCACGTGTACTGGACATGCCCACTTTGAGTGTGATATGTGGAAGTCAATAATGATGGTTAGAATCACATCTCAATGTGATAGTGGTGATTTTGGTCCTTAAACTTGAAGTGACTATAATTATTTCATGTTGTTCAATGTGCTTTAGCACTACTCAATGTGAGATTGAAAATTGTTGCTATACAAGTAGTTCTTAGGTGCATTGTGATGAATGTGGATTATTGTGAATGACATTGATGGAATTTGTCTCTCCCATTGGAGTGATATCTTGGCCATTACATGAGGGACTATGAAATGCATGGTCATGCTCATGCGAGTCAATATATTATATTGAGCTCATGTTATCCCAAATAGTCTACTCTAGATCGAGGAACAAAGATTGAATACTAAGAAGATGTAGTTTCCATGCATTGGATTCAATCTAGATATCAGTGACAAAGGGACTATACAATCACTATAACACTAGTTATAATACTAGGTTAAAGTTGTTCTCCAATTTATCCAATTACTCGTATAGCAGTGAAGCCTTTCTAGATACCAATAATCACTTTTGAAGTGGTAATATGATTATGAACATCACTACCAATGTAATTTGGAGCCTATAGGGTCACACACATAGGATGTATTGGAAGAGGAGTATAATTGTTGATATGATCGGAAACGTTCCAAGTCAAATTGAATACTAAAATGTTTCGATAATCAACTAGAATAATATTGGAATATAATCCAAGTTAATTTGTTATAATATTTAAGCCAATTTATTGGATTTAAATTATTGACTTCTATAATAAGTCGACCAACTAACCCCAAGCGATCAGTTAGAGTTTATAGTTGGGTGACGGAAAATTAATTAATTGATTAATATGATTAATTGGTAAATTAATTAATGACATGATTTTAGAATATTATAATTGCCTAATTGGAAGTCCATGAGCTACCCATTTTAGACTTCATTGTAACCTTTTATTTCCCAGAGTTTTAGGGAAACTCTACTTCTTTTCCTCTCCTATTCATAGGGGCATGACAATTGGACCATTAGACACACTTTTGTATATGAACCCTAGCCATCATCCTCCCTGAGAGAGAGAGAGAGAGTGAGAGAGAGAAGGAGAGCAATTGTGATGCTAGCATGTTACTAAGCGAAGGGTTGCTCCTTCTCTGCTGGCTCAGGCAGCATGACGAGTAGTTCCAAACCATCTGTGTGGACTACATAGAGACGTAGGCACTTAGTGAATGCATTCGGTGGACATATTTGAGAGCGTACATATACGCAAGGAGTGCCTCACACCACCACGTAAGGAGGACCTCCTTAGACTTGCTTCATGACAAGGTATACCACAAGCACCCTCCTTGTAAATATGTTGTTTCTGACAAGATCTGTTTGTAGGTAATGTGGAGATTTTTTTGTTGTTGTTGTTTTCGTTGCACTTACCACGTCTAGTATTCCTAACACTTCTTGGATCCTATATATAGGGATCCAGTACTCTTATTTGTTTTTATGAAAGAAACTTATTCTACATCATCAAATCTATATTTTCATGTATTAATTACTCTATATACATGAGTTAGCTATACGTTTAGAACATGAATTATAATTATACTTTAGGACTATTTTATTTATATTCTACTTGTTTTCTTGGTCAAGATGATATATAATTACACTATATATGGCTGCCATGTATTTACTACATTAATGCAATATTATTACAATATGGCCTATCATAGTATTTCACGTCAGCATGATCTATTTTATTTATCACTAACCAGGGTTGGGTCATGTTCAGTAAAAAGACCATCCCAGCCACCCTTACACATTAACCTTGCATTCATGGGTTTCCTTGTCATTTGTCCCCTTAACTATCATCTTACTCATGAGAAGGATGGCTCTCGCACTGGGTGGGTCAACCAGGGGTTGACTCCTTGTCTTGGGTGTCAGGAGTCCAGGCATTGGCTCCTCTACATAATCCTACAAGACCTAACAAGGCTCACAGCATGGTGGGAGGTGGCCCAAGTAGAGAGTATGAATCTCTACTTTGTGTTGTCTATACATGGGTATGAGAAAGGAAATTAGGCTTGCAATATTTCCTGGCATCATGGAGATGATTGGAGCAATATTGGAATCTTTCTAGAAAGCTTGTGCATCCTCCAATGACTCAAGTGCTTTGTTAGGGATTGGGATTAGTTACTTCATCCTGCATTTCCAGTGGTGAGGCACTCATGGATAGGTAGGGGTATTCCTTAGATGAGTATCTTATAGCTTGGTGAGGTGCTCGTGCATCGAATTGGGGTAGATCATACCTTTTATAGGCACATGGGTATGGGTTTTGGTTCTGCAAATCACTACAAGCCATTAGGATAAATAGTATTATATGTGGGATATCACAATAATATTGGCACTCTCTATCTTAGATTAGTTTGTTAGTATGTTGAGCGATGACCATGCAAATATGGGGAGTTAGTTGGATTATGGGCAGATCAGGAGAAAGAGAGATAAGAGAAAGAGGGTGAGGGGTCCCTGACTCTAGTATTGTTAGAGATCTTGAATGGGGAAGGTGATCTCTTTGTGCGGGACTCTACCCGGCCTGAGAGTCTGGATCTAAGGGGTCCCTTTTACTTATAACATAATTCTACTCCTTTTACATAAAAAACCAAATCCAAGATCTATCTCTCCTCGCCGCTTCATTTCTCCATTTGATCCCAAATTTTAGGATAATCCTCTTCTTGCTATTATCTTTCATTGGGTAGAATATAATTCAATTAATTGTCTATGAATGATCCTAAACATGGTTTCCATCCATTAACTAGATAATTCTTTAGTTAAATCTCTACATGACAATATAGCATGGAATCTTCTGAAAATTTATTAAGTAATCTCATATCTTGATTATCCACTAACTAAAAATATTGTGGATATTTATTATGAACATGAGATACTAAAATCCCAATTTAGTATCCCAAGGACCCATATGGAAACCCTAAATGACCCAATTGGGCTTGAATTTGGTTTTATGGCCTTGGCCCATTCCTTAGACTTCCAAAGGGCCCATAAGACTTATAGTACTCTTAATTATAGGATTGAGGCTTGCCATTGCAATTCCTCTAATAGTAGGTTGTTTCCAAAGTAATCGCATACTAACCCTAACAAAGTCATATTAGGTTAGATTAATAATTTCATCATCCAATGTCATACTTTCAAGCTCATTATTCTTTGATTGACTTGATATGAAATTCAATCCAATATTCATGAATTATATAAATTTGAAAATTTGAGGATCTTACAGATGTAGAGGATATTTTATAATCATAAGGCTATATTGTGTTTATTCATATCTTACTATTGCATGTGGTATGCTACATGTGAATTATCTGGTTAGTCAAGAGTATCATAGATCTATGATCTGTAGGTGTTCATGATCAACACAAATTTGGAAATTCTATAAGGAAGGGTAGTGCAAAATACCTAAAGTAGATAGTCATCTAAATCTAATGAAGTTAGATATCAGAAAATGAATCACTTATGTTAAGGTTACATTCCCCTAACTCTGTTGATTTAAGTCATGTGGATATTGAAGGTGATAATTAAATATTAATGTGACATGTTCAATCTAAGGGGTCAATTAATGAAAATAAACATAAATACTTTGTATCGGTTCATGAATCGGTTCGAATAGGGAAATTACTTCAAACTAGATTACATTCTTGCCTTTAAATGATTTACTTCTCTCCTAAAATGTGATGAAGTTAAATAAAAAAACCTCTTTAATCCCTTTATTTTAAGTACAAGAAAAGTATGCACTTTATGATATATGCCCTAGAATATCAACACACGATTCCTTAGTATGTAATAGATATAATTGAATTATATGTAAAAACATTGGATCATTTTTTGGGTAATAGATAGATAATCATGCAGTAATAAACTAGACATCCTAATTAAAATGTTGTCAAACTTTGAGGTCATTTGGACCTTGTTTGTAATTACCCATTTTTAGATTAGCCATCTAATAGGGTTTACTTGAATAACTACATGCTTAATCAAATGGATCATGGTTTAAATCTTGATTAATGTTGGTAATCTAATTTGTGATTTTTTTAAACCTAATGAGAAACTTTAAATATGCTTTTATTTCAAATAATTAGAGCTTGATAATTGAAAACCCTAATCGGCCCAATTAGGGCTTTGGTAGCATATGAATACATAATTTGGTAAATATAGTGATTTATTAAATGACTTTTGGTATTTGATTTACAACTATAATTTAAAATGAAATTTGGATATGATTTAGATAAACTTAAATTTAAGTGTTCTTAAAAAATATTAGAATTTTCGAATGCTTTATGACATGTTTGTCGGCCGAGTTACCCCAGGACAAACTCAAACAACAGACTAAAATATAGTAGTCTAGTATTTGCATTTTTTTTTCTTTTTATTCATACATCAATTGATCTGAAATCTTAAGGTCTTAAAATTTATTGTAGACAGTCTATTAAATTTTCATAATTTTTGAATGATTTTAGACTTATCCAGAGAGGGGTGTCGATTGAGTTTCCCCATGATAAACTTAGTCGACCATGCATTCTAGATGAAATATGGCAGTCTAGTAATTTATTTTTATTTATCTTTGGTAAACCTAGAATTATGTGATTTTTTTAGTGTAGCTCTTAAACGTTGTTTCATACAGTATGCTACATTTTCATAATTTTTGGAGGAGGTTTGACTTATTAAGTAAATATACTTTGGCAACACTTTTAAGATATAAAGTTTTGTTGAAATCAAAGAAAGTGTAAAGTTGGGTCAATATGCAATTAACCCAAGCACCTTAATTGAACTATATGAGTAACCTAGAACCTAAGGATATCTCATATTTTGTGATCCATTCTAAAGAAATGAAATCATATAGAGAGGGGGGGTTAGTGTTGGGTTTTAGGGGAATCAGAGAAGGCAGCGGAAACAAAAAATTTTCTCCCCCAAACCTGAAGTAAGGAAACGCGTCAACGTCTATAAAATAGGAAAAGATGGTTTGTGGAATCATACCTTGTCCCGAGGTTTGCTCGGTGACAATACCTCGTGCCTTGCACGGTCTTCACCTCCTATCTTGGACGGTGTCTGTGCAGCTCCTGGTCGCACCAGGACTGACGGGATCGAAGGCTGTCCTCCTAGCGGAAGAAACCTCCCGCCTCTGAAGTAGTCTACACGGACCACCTGGAACTCCAATCTCCTTGTCCCATAAGTAATTGGAAGGAGTCGCACCCTCCTGTCAGTGTACTAGTCGCCAACACACTCTCCTTCCACCAATTTCTTTATGCAGTTGTCTTTCCCTTGTTGTGCCTCCCTTATCGGGTAGCACTTGCTCGGGCTCTCTCTCGGTTACCAAAACCAGAGAGAATGACAACTTCACAGAGCAACTGGTTGCACTGGGTTGTTCTTTGAGAAGCCCCCAATACCCCTATATATAGGAGGGTCATGGGACAGGGTTCTCCATCCCGGGCAATGCGGGACAAAAAGCAGGAGTAGAAGGGTTCGAGATTTTCTACAAAACAACCAACTCGCAACCTGAACTGATCATTTCACAACTGAAACGGTCGGTTGGGGACCTGAACTGGTCGGTTGACACCTCAACTGATCGGTTGGGACCCATGTAACAGTCGGTTCACATGTGAACCGATCGGTTCGTGGTCCTGATCAGTTCCCGATTGAATTTCCATCTTTTGTTTCTAATTGGTATCAAATACCAATCCTTGTTCCAATCAAATTGGGCAAGTGAAACAAAAGGAAAATTCTCACCAATCCTACTTTCCCAACTTGCTCAGTTGCAACAGTTGAACCGATCGTTTCAACACTTGAAGCAATCGTTTCACCCTGTCATGAGCCGATCGACTCACCACTTGAGCTGATCGGTTCACCAAGCTCAGCTGATCGGTTCATCACATGAGCCAATCGGTTGGGACTGCAGATTGTGCAGAATTAGTCAATTGTAGTTTCAATCAATCCGATACTCCAATCAATGTGTCCAACACCTTGAACATTATGAAATTGAGCTATCAATTATTTGAGTGTTTAATTGAACTACTAAACTCCTTTAGTAATCAATCTAAACATTGTTTGTGGACAAAACTCCTCTTCCAGGTTAAATCCTATGTGTGTGACCCTGCAAGTCCTTTTCACGTTGGCAGTGAAAGTCCATAACACTTATGACTTCACAAGCAAAGAGCGGTGCCTAGTCACACATCATTGCTACCCAAGTGAAATAGAAAGTTGGAGAACAACTTTCAATCCTACAATCTGTGAATGGTGTTGCAGTGAATGTATAATTCCTTTGTCACTGATACACCGAATGAACTCGAGGCATGGAACAGTCATCCTGTCAATGTTCATTCACTTTCTTGATCTCAAAGTAGATTGGAAGAGATATGTATGACATCAATATCACATACTGATTCACACATGCGTGCGCACGCCTATTTCAATCCTACTCATCAAGTGGCCTTGGATATCAAACTCCCTCAGGAGGGACAAATCCCATATCTATCACTCACCCCTCAAAAGCCCCATGTGTCAAAGCCACCCAATCATCACCTTTATAACAACCCATGTTTCAGGACTGCGTTTGATGATGTCAAAGTGTGCCTAACAACATGTGTTGAGTGTAGTGATTTCAGGTCAAAGAATCACACTCACCACCATCACTGTGAGTACTGACTGTGACTACCATGTCATAGTTCCATGTGTCAAACTCACAGTGGGTTTGTCCGGTACACTTGTTCTCTAACAAGTACCTATGTGTTTGGTTTGATATCTCTATATCTGACTAATGAGATTCTGTCATCAACCAACACCACAATCTAGTATTGGGTGTCATTGTTGTCTATCTACCTTCCATAATGACATCTGACTAGGTACATAACAAGAATGTACAAACTCTTAGCATCTGTATGATCTCATCGTTCAGGTCCTGGACCTGAAGGCATACGTCATTGAGTACTATCATTCTCTAGACATTCAATCTGTTCTATCACTATCTCAGATGACTGAACCAGAAAGAATTGGAAGCTTGCCTTTGATGTTTATCAAATCAATATTAATGTATCCCACCAATCATCCCATGATTGGCTCTCAGGGAATACATACCAACAGACTCCCACTTGCACGGCGAGCCAATCACCCTTGAATCATATTCATAGTGATCTGCAAACATGTCCCACATGTTATTGTGCTCTAGTGCGAACATAGTGAGTTATGGCAACACCTTGCCAAAGTCAGTATTAATTGCATGTCTCTCATCTCTTTGGTGTACGTCATACGTATGAGATGGAGTTGCCGTAATATGCGATCTAGTATTCCTTTTCTAACCTTTAGCCACATTGCATGATCAAGGATTCCATACTTGTCATCAATTAGCGGAATATCTATAAGTTCATCTAATGAACTTCCGGATCCATATAGTATCAACTGTTGTTCTCTAACACATAGATACTGATGTGATGATTTTGAGTCGCATTTGTAGACCTATTTCATAGGTGTTTTATGCTTTAATTAGTCATTTTCATGGTTAATATCGCATAATTCATCTATTTTGGTCTTTGCTATCATTTTATGTCAAATCTCCCTTATTACATCGTTTTGAGCATTAATTGTCAAAATATTATTATTTGTGTGAATTTATTTGGTTCCATGTTTATATTTCAGGTCAAACGAGTATTTGCTTCCGTCGATACCATCGACGGAAGTCGATACCATCGACTTGGTCACAGGTTGCCAGCCGAAAGGAGCATCAAGCGTCGATACTATCGACAGGGATGTCGATGGTATCGAGATACCATCAGCTTGCTAGCGAATAAGCAGTCGATAGTATCGACACCAAGTCGATACCATCGACGCATGGAGGCTACAGCGATGCAAAACGACAAAACCGACGCCTATAGGAAGTCGATACCATCGACCCAAGTCGATGGTATCGAGACTGCATCAGGCACTCGGACGAAAAGAAAGAAGGGCTACCGCTACTGTAGCGGGTCGATACCATCGACTCGCGTCGATGGTATCGACACCGAAGGATATGAGTTGGCTTTCTAATGATCTCAATTGGACGGCTACGGTTAATTAGTGACCTAATGACCGAGATATACCTAATGACGGCCGCCCAGACGAGAGGATCTCATTAGCCATTGCACGAGTACCGAGGAGCGGTAGAGAGGAGAACGGAGGCTAGAAGCTCATACCAGTTGATTCGGACGCCGCATAAGACGGATTTCACCACCGAAAGGCGGGAGAGCACGTGTTCTACGCAAAGGATCAACCGGTTCTTCTCTGTTCAGGGGTTTTCCCTTTCATTCCATGTTTTTCACATGTTTTCCCCTATTTCTATCATGTACTTGTATGAGATGAACATGCGGGGCTAATCCCCTTCATCTTTAGGACCGGGAGTAGCCCGGGAATTCATTGTATGACAATTTTATAATAGTGAATCATATTTTATCCCTCAAATCCATGGTATAATTTCGTGTTCTCAATATATTGTTATGCTTGATCACCATAATAATAACCTAATGCCTTTAATCACTTTGAAAGAAGGATTAACGGCTGAAAAGAGACGAAATTTACATTAATTGATAAATCCCTTGACCAAGGCAGTGTAAAATTAGTGGTGGAAACTAAGAGATCCTTCATAATACACCTAGTTTAGGGTATAGGTTACTACGACGGTGGAACTGACCTAAACCTAGGTAGTGAATTGCACCACGACAGTGGGCAATTCTGTTTTCAGGCCACTACCCGGATAGAGAGATAAAATTAAGTAGCTATATAGAATTTAATACAATGAAAACCCGCGGTGAAACCGCAATCCTAAAGATACCCTTTTGAATTGATTAAATTAACATTTAATCGATCGTTTGTTTCGTTTTTGTTTTTATTTTCTTTTAATTTTAACAACAACCCTCAATTTGTTATTCGGCTTAGATGATCGCAAATAGTTAGTAGGAGTCTCCAACAATTCCGATATCCATGTGTTCGACTCGGGCCTCACAAAGGCATGTACTACTCGACGCGTTCACTTGTGTTTTAGCGCACAGTAAAATTGTGTCAAATTTTTGGCACCGTTGCCGGGGATACGGCGAATTGTTGGCACTTTGAGTGCTACGAGCGGCCACTCTAGGCCACAACTTTTTTTTATTTTGAAACAACTTCAAATATTCTCTTTTTATTGTTCATTAATTTTGATACTCATCAAAGCACTGTACTGAACTTAAACTTTCCTATTTCAGGTATGTTGCATGGTGCAGACGCGTAGTACGGACTACGTGAATCATGCACCCGAGGTTCCACTTCAGGGACCTGAGGACGAGGAGTATTTCGAGCAAGAGCACCAAGAAGAGGTAGATTCTGAATTTGAACAGGAAGAGATGGCCGAGCCACAGACTATATGGGAGAAGATCAAGGCTTCTTCCTCATCAGCTTCCAAGGGGCCTATAAAGAAGCAAGCAATCAACATACTGACATATAAGATTGATCCAGCGCTGATAAATCTGGTGAAATCAAATGCTTTTCATGGGCTGAAGAATGAGGATCTTGTCGCACACATCAGCCAGTTTGTTGAGAACTGTGACATGGTAAAAATTGATAGGTTTCCACAGGATGCACTGTATCTCAAGCTTTTCCCGAGTTCATTGGCAGGAGCGGCACAAGAGTGGTTACACAATTTAGATGATGAGTTCATGGAGTCCTGGGACCATATGGTGGAGGTCTTCTTTGAGAGGTTCTTCCCTCCTGAGAAGACTAATGACATGATCCGGAAGATTCACAACTTTACCCAACATGCCGGTGAGACATATTCTGAGACCTGGGAGAGATTTCAGGTCATGCTGAGGAGGTGCCCGCATCACGGGCTGGATAAAGAGACGTAGGTGAAGATCTTCTATTTTGCTCTCTCTGAGCACGATAGGAGTAATCTAGATTCAGCTGGGTCAGGTTTCTTTCTGAACAATACAGACACCAGATGTTGGGAGATACTAAAGAATATGGCTAGAAAGCAGTCATGGGGTGAGAGAGAAAGAGGCCTGATAGAGCAAGTTCGAGTAGCAGGCGAGTCCAAGGCGATGAAAGAGCTGAATGAGAAGATGGATCTTCTCGCAAAGAAGCTACTGGAAAAGGAGGATATTGAGTCTGGGGATGAGGCTCAAGTCAAATACATGAGACAACAGCAAGGTTATAGGAACAATGATTATTCATGGAGAAAAGACAAAAAGTTCTCGTGGAAGGATCCGAACAAATTTTTTGCAGGATCCGGATGCCAAGCCCTTTCCAGTTGTAGAAGACAAGAGCACGGAGCTGCTCAATCAGGTTATAAAACAAAATCAAGAGCTAATGAATACATTTGGCCAGCAAATCAAGCAGCAAGGAGAGTACATGAATCAATTCGGGCAAACATTGCAGAGCCATGGGGCTCAAATGAGGACTATTGAAACATCCATGGCACATATGGCAGCCGAGATCGCCAGTTTGAAGAAACCGGCACATCCGGGTTTTTCGGGGAATACCAATGTTCCCGGGGGAAACCAACAAGCAAAGGCTATTCTGCTTAGAAGCGGCAAGAAAGTGTTGAATCCAAGAGCTGAAGAAACAAGCACACCACAAGCTGAAGGAGAAGGTGAAACTAATGAAGAGCATCCTGCACCAGTCACAGGGCAGGTTGAAGACACAGCCGTGGATGATACTGAAGAACAGGTTGCAGAGGAGGAACCTCAGAAAAAGACGCCTTATGTGCCACCTCATCAAAGGGCACAAGCTGTTCCGGTCCCGTATCCTAATAGTGCTAAGGCAAGGAAGGCAGATGCACAGTTCAAGAAGTTCTTGGACAGTTTTAGGAAGCTTTCAGTCAATATCCCTTTACTAGAAGCCATTGAGCAAATTCCTTCATACGGGAAGTTTCTAAAGGATGTCATTACTTAGAAGAGGAAAATTCCTGATACATAGGTCGTCGTGCTAAAGGAGCAAGTGAGTGCCTTCATCATGGGCACTTTGCCGCCAAAGAGACAAGATCCAGGGTGTTTTAACATTTCTTGCTATATTGGGAAGGTTAAATTTGGCGAAGCGTTGTGTGATTCAGGGGCAAGCATCAACTTGATGCCCCTTTCGACATTCAAAAAGCTGGGATTGAAGGAGTCACGGCCAAGCAATATGATGATTCAATTGGCGGACAACTCTGTGGTGAAGCCTTATGGAATCTGTGAAGATGTCTTAGTAAAGGTGGATAGGTTTGTCTTTCCGGCAGATTTTGTGGTCATGGAGATGCAGGATGAACATGGCAACGAGCTGTTACTTGGACGTCCTTTCCAAGCTACAACCGACATGATCTTAGAGATGGGGAGAGGTCGCTTGACCTTGGGCATATTCGATGACCGCTTTGAGATGGTCATGCCTATGAGTACTGCGTCATCTAAAGCAAAGGAACAATGCAATATGGTAAAACATCTGGATTGTAATATTTCACTCTACCTTGGGAAGCCATTTCTGGACATGGATCATGTGATGAGCAAGGTGGACAATGGAACTTTGGCTGTGGATATCATGAAGCAGACCAAAGTAGTTTCTTTGTGCAAAGTTGTGGGATTTCCTAATGATGATAATGAGGACATTCTGCTTTCTCTAGAGGATGATATGATTGCTATTTCTGTTTCTGATGCATACCCAGAATTACCGTTGGAGGCTTGCTTGTTAAATATTTCATATGATTGGATGCGGAGCAAATCACTCAAGGAGTGCGCTAAAATGCTTCAGATGCTTCCATGCTTCTATGTGAGGCATTATGAAGATTTAGGTGAACTCCCCCCGTCGCTTCAATCATCTCTGATCAGCCCGCCGGAGTTGGAACTAAAGTCGATGCCCCCGCATCTCAAATATGTCTTTCTAGCTGAGGAAGACAAGTTATCGGTGATCATTTCTTCTTATTTGAGTGCGGATGAGGAAGAACAACTGTTGATAGTGCTGAAGAACCACCGGGGAGCTTTTGGGTGGTCTGTTGCAGATATCAAGGGGATTTCCCCTACTCTATGTCAACACAAGATTCGGCTCGAGGAGGGAGCCAAGACCGTGATTCAACCTCAACGACGTCTTAATCCGAGCATGATGGAGGTTGTGAAGAAGGAGGTCATTAAACTTCTTGCTGTAGGTATTATCTACGCCATATCAGACTCGACATGGGTGAGTCCCACACAGGTAGTCCCTAAGAAGGGGGGAATTACTGTCACCAAAAATTTGTTGAATGAACCTGTCACCACCCGATTGGTAACCGAGTGGCGAGTTTGTATTGATTACCGCCGTTTGAATGCCGCCACGCTAAAGGATCACTTTCCTTTACCTTTCATTGATCAAATCTTAGAGCGTCTTGCCGGTTGATCACACTTTTGTTTTCTAGACGGATACTCGGGGTACAACCAGATCTCGATTGATCCTTTGGATCAAGAGAAATCTACGTTCACTTGTCCCTATGGGACTTTTGCTTATCGCCGAATGCCGTTTGGTTTATGCAATGCACCGGCGACGTTTCAACGTTGTATGCTCGCCATATTTTCTGACATGGTAGAGCGTTGTCTCGAGGTTTTTATGGATGACTTTTTGGTGTATGGTGCATCGTTTGATGGATGTCTCTATAACCTGGACAAAGTTTTACAGCGTTGCGAGGACACACATTTGGTCCTCAACTGGGAGAAATGTCACATGATGGTGACTGAGGGGATAGTGCTAGGACACAAGGTGTCCAGCAAAGGTCTAGAGGTGGATCCGATAAAAATTGAGGTCATTTCCAAGATGCCCCCACCAATCTTTGTAAAAGGGGTAAGAAGTTTCTTGGGACACGTCGGGTTCTATCGGCGATTTATAAAGGATTTTTCTAAAATTGCAAAACCTCTATCCGAGCTTTTGGAGAAAGACACTGTATTCGATTTCAATGATAAGTGTCTACATGCATTCGATGTTTTGAAAGAAAAAGAGATTTCTGCACCGGTTGTTCAAACGCCGGATTGGACAAAACCTTTTGAATTAATGTGTGACGCTTTGGACTTTGCGGTAGGAGCCGTATTGGGGCAGCGGGTGGACAATAAGCCCGCCGTAATTTTCTATGCTTCAAAGACTTTGAATGACGCCCAATTGAATTATACAACTACTGAAAAAGAATTACTTGCCGTTGTGTTCGCTTTTGAAAAATTCCGGCAGTATTTAGTTGGATCTAAAGTAGTTTTATGGACTGACCATGCCGCAATAAAATACCTAATGGAGAAAAAAGACGCAAAGCCTAGACTCATTAGGTGGATTTTGCTTTTACAGGAATTTGACATCGAAATCAAGGATAAATCGGGGATTGAAAATGTTGTTGCTGATCATTTGTCTAGGTTAGAAAGGGTGGATGAAAAAGATTTACATATACCCATAACCGAGACGTTTCCAGATGAACATATTTTGAAAATTAACTCTAAAGATCCTTGGTTTGCTGAGATTGTAAATTATTTGGCTTGCGGGGTTATCCCGGAAGATTGGTCATATCAGGAGAAGAAAAGATTTTTCCATTCTTTAAGATATTATTTTTGGGATGATCCAATTCTTCTTAAGCAATGCAGGGATGGTATCTTACGCAGGTGTGTGCCTGAAGTGGAGTACGAGAGCATTTTACATCATTGCCATGCATCACCTACGGGAGGACACCACGCCAGCTCACGCACGGGAGCTAAAGTTTTGGAAAGTGGCCTTTATTGGCCAACCTTGTTCCGAGATGCCTACAAATTTGTAAGGCAATGTGATTCCTGCCAACGAGCCGGTAACATCTCAAAGAGACAGGAAATGCCCCTGAATGTGTTTCAGGGAGTGGAGGTATTTGATTTGTGGGGAATAGATTTCATGGGACCCTTTGTGTCCTCAAATTCCAATTTATATATCTTGTTAGCAGTTGATTATGTGTCGAAGTGGGTGGAAGCAATACCCACAAGGACTAATGATTCCAATGTAGTGTGCAGATTCGTGAAAGAAAATATTTTCTGCAGGTTTGGGGTTCCCCGAATGATAATCAGTGATGGGGGTACGCATTTTAGGAATCACAAATTCTCTACATTATTGAAGAAATATGGGGTTAAGCACAACATAGGTACCCCATATCATCCGCAAACTCAAGGCCATGTGGAGGTCACCAACCGTGAAATTAAAAAGATTTTGGAGCGTACGGTGGCGTCCACGAGGAAGAACTGGAGTGCCCTACTGCCGGATGCTTTGTGGGCATACAGGACGGCGTACAAAACACCTATAGGAACCACGCCTTTTAGGTTGGTGTATGGCCGGGCTTGTCATCTACCGGTCGAGTTAGAGCACAAAGTGCATTGGGCGCTAAGAAGGCTTAACTTGAGTTACAATGAAGCGGGAAGGAAGAGATTGCTGGAATTGAACGAGTTGGATGAGCTACGGATGACGGTGTATGAGAACGCACGGATATACAAGGAGCGCACAAAGCTGATCCACGACCGCCACATCCAGTTGCGCACGTTCCAAAAGGGAGACAATGTTTTGTTCTTCAATTCACGACTCAAGTTGCATCCCGGGAAGCTAAAATCCCGGTGGAGTGGACCGTTCGTGGTAGAGGAGGTCAAACCACACGGCGTGATCTTAGTGCGTGATGGTGATACCACGTTCTTGGTAAATGGACAAAGGTTGAAACTCTATTTTGGTGAGAACTACAAGAGGAAGGTGAATGAGGTCAAACTCATTTCTGTGCCGGATGCATGAGGTGCCGAAATCTGTCTAGCCTAAGACGTTAAATAAGGGCGCTTGTTGGGAGGCAACCCAACCATTGGTACCTTAGTTTAGTTCATTTACATTCATATTTTAATTTGATTTTAATTAGTTTTTCATGTAAAAAAGATACCGTGATCGTTTTGTTAGATGTGCAGGATGAGGCAGAGTTGATACCATCGACACACTAGTTGATGGTATCGACCAAGGAACTGGTTGATGACTGCAGATTTTGCACAGCGTCGATACCATCGACGGCCTCGTCGATGGTATCGATAGACCTACAGGCAGATTGACAAATAAAAGTCGATGGTATCGATATGCCAGTCGATACCATCGAGATCTCTGAAGATTTACAGATGAAATCCACTCAGTGAAGTCGATACCATCGACGGGCGTGTCGATGGTATCGACACTTTCAAGTGAAAAAGGCGGCGGCCGGTCTCGCGAGGATTTACCCTAATCAGGATAGTCGATACTATCGACTTTCGTCGATGGCATCGACCATCCACGTCAGTGATCCGCGTGAATGAATCAACGGCGATCGCAGCTTCAAGACAGTCGATCCGGGTGAAGCGTCGATACCATCGACCCTCGTCGATGGTATCGACACGTCAGCGATCCAGGTTTCAAGATCCAGTCATCAACAACTGTCGATACTCACGATGGGGGCGGATAGCATCGACCAGTGTCGATACCATCGACTCGCGTCGATGGTATCGACGGGTCAACAGTGGCACCAGCCAAATCTATATAAGGGATTCATTATGTCATTTGACGTCACACCTTCAGAGTGATCTTCTTCCTTTGCGCCGAGCACTCCTCCGAGCCTTCCGAGCCCGACGACGAGTAGCACCGAGCGACGATCTTCATCAAGCGGAGATTCAACTCTCCATTCTTCACCGAGCTCTCTCTCTAACCCCTTTTTCTCATCGCCAACATGGTGAATGTGACCGGAGCTTCTTCCTGACACGCGACTCCACCGGAATTCGTGCCACCACCGCCATCATCGGTCGCACGTCCCCGACTCATCCATCCTTCCTCGGAGGTCCGAAAGATCTACGAGGAGATCATGCAGAGGAAGATAGAGCCCACCCGGTATGTGGACCGAGAAATGATCCGAGACCTCGGATTCGAGGCCAACTTGGCCTATGTTCTGAATGGGCAGGCCCGTCACACACCAATAAGGCCTGGAGAACTAGAATTTCATCAAGATGGCCAGGCGTTCTTCGGTGACTGGCCCACATACAAAGAGTTGGTGGCGGAGTTTATGGCGTCGTTGGACGTCTGCGTCGTTCCCAACGACGTTAATGCCACCGACCGTGAGTGGATCCAAGGCCGGGTGTCTTTCTGGTTGTTCAACATCGACTACACTCTGACGCTCCGGCAATTCAACACGGTCTTTAACTGGAACCATTCGCAGTACAACTACCGGCGGCCGGACAACCGCACCGACTACTACGCCATCTTCTCCGAGTTGGTGACAGTGCCGCAAGGCAAGTCGGTGAGCTACCACAACGCCGCGGTAGCCGACTTCGAGCACACATTCGTCCGGGTCTTGCACCGGATGCTCAGTTCCACACTTTTTGCTCGGGGTGATCTGGCCCTCAGCAAATTTCAGGGGTCGGATCTTTTCTTTCTGTATAAACTCCTGAAGAAACAAGAATGCAATTGGGGTGCCTTTTTTCTGCAACGTGTTTTGGATGTGAAGAGGAGTACGAGGAAAGCACTGATTCACTTCGGCGGGCTCATCACCAAGCTGGCTTCATACCTCGGCTTGAATTTCCAGACCCTCACTCCTCTCTCTACAAGAAGCAAGGTCAACTTGCAGCATTTGCACAGGTCCAATTTGCTACTTCTTCGAGATGGCGTGGCATTTGCACATTGCCACGTAAATCAAGCATATCAAGAATGTTCTCTTCCCGATCCCGTTTTCAACATTGAAGGTGCACAACATTTCCGGTGGCCAATCATAGCCATCGCGGACTCCGATGAAGAAGGCGGCGATGACGGAAATGATGACGATGTTGAGGAGGAAGAGGAGGCCTTTACACCTCTTCGAGCACGAGTGGCACCACGGAAGCGTCCTCGGATGCATCCAGGTGCATCATCATCAACACAGTCTACTCTGCCACCCCCACAGCCCTCTCAACCAAGCGAGGATGCCTATTCCATGCAAGGCATGTACACTATGCTGCAAGATATCCACCAGACACAGCAGCAGCACATGGCGATGTATACCGGTATTCAAGACACTACGAACCGGATACTGGACAACCAGAGGGCGATGTTCGAGAATGAACGTCTTCTCCTCGACAACCAACAACAGATACATAATCGGTTGCAACAGATGGAGATGCAGCAGGAGCCCTTCTACGACCATTATTGGAGCCAAAATTATTTTGGAGGTTAGCCACAACCTCCACCCAGGGCCCAGTTTGATCCAAGCTTCCAGGGGGAGTTTCCTTCTTGGGACCCTACGGCTCTGTACTACCCGCCTCTCCACCACCACAAGATTGATCCGGTATCAATGTTCCAATCTTTAAGTTTGTTTTTGACTATGAGGCCATAGTCGAATTCAAGCTTAGGGGGGTAGTTGGAACAGTTTTATCTTTTAGTGTTTTTAGTTTTCAGCTTTATTATTTGTTCTTGTTATTTGTTTCTTGCAATTTTAGTTTTTGTAGGATCCACATGCTATCTAGTGTAATCGTGGATGTCATAAAGTTGTGTCATCTCATTAATAGTGCATGGGAAAATCGAGGGAAATTTAAAAAAAATTCGTGTGTTTGGGAAGCTTGTCTTGTTTAACCTTGGGCACATATCCTATGAAAACGATTGGTTTTGTCAACTTTAAAACAAAATTTCACAACTAGACTCCTAATGATTCATGAAAGTGGACAGTAATGGTTGTTTGAGCCTAATCTGACCAAATGGTAATGAGATGCTAATTGGATGTAAGAGAGAGAAACCTCTAAGCTACTACACAAGTCAGTAAGGAGGGACACATGATATCTTTCTAAGGTTCAGTCATCTAGTCTTATGATCGTTCCACCTCATTATTTCCATAATCCACCCAAGAATTGGAAGTAGAGTACAGTTTTAACTCTTTTTGATTGCATAGCATCTAGATAGGGCATGCATTGCTTTGGCCTATGTGTTCTGCATATATTAAAAAAAATTATTTAGAATTGTGATACATGCACATTACCCTTAGGTGCATGCCATGTAGTTGCATTCATAATTTTCATGCATAAAGTATATCATGTATCTTAATTTTTTGCAAAATGGTGAATTAAATTGTTCCATACCTTCTAAATAGTGTAAATTTCTGAATATGAAGAAAATAAGCCCAATAAAATATTCTTTATCAATTATGGATATAAGGGCTGGAAATTGAAAAAAAAATCTGAAAAATCTGCACAATGAAAAAAAGAGTTATTTAGAAGAAAGTAGAATAAGAAGGAGAAAGGAACGTAATATCACCTCCATTTCGAGATAATAGAGTACATGATGTAGCTTAAATAGATGTCCATTTCGTTTTGAGATGGATGGTTAGTACATGCATCATTTCACCCAATTTTAGGCATTAGGGCATTTCTCATGTGCATTTGCATCACGTAGGACATTTTTTGTATTATGCATGTTGAAATAGTACAATACTATCACTTTCTTCCATTAGCCACCTATTTTCATCCACCCGTTGCTCGGATTGGTAGGCCACCGTGAATTTCTCCTCACTAATGTATATCAGGAGAACTGCTTCCATGTAGATGGTAGTTAGGGCGAGCAACGTAGTTAGGCAATCACAAGGTGCACCAAGTCTGAACCGGCGAGTTTTATTATGTTAACTGCCTTATGTGATAGTGTTCATCGGTTTGAGGTCAATTTCTTTTATTGATGATTATTGTCGCCTTCAAGGTAATTACCGTTCCGTGGTTAGAGAGGGCCGGTATGTGAATGTCTGGTGGGAGTCATATGGGACGTTGGTTGTGGTGGGTTGTTTTTCAGTTGACATTGGCAATTCTATTCTAAGGATTAGTTGCTCGAGGGTGAGCAACGTTCAAGCTTAGGGGAGTTTGATGCGATGATTTTGAGTCGCATTTGTAGACCTATTTCATAGGTGTTTTATGCTTTAATTAGTCATTTTCATGGTTAATATCGCATAATTCATCTATTTTGGTCTTTGCTATCATTTTATGTCAAATCTCCCTTATTACATCATTTTGAGCATTAATTGTCAAAATATTATTATTTGTGTGAATTTATTTGGTTCCATGTTTAAGTTTCAGGTCAAACGAGTATTTGCTTCCGTCGATACCATCGACGGAAGTCGATACCATCGACTTGGTCACAGGTTGCCAGCCGAAAGGAGCAGCAAGCGTCAATACTATCGACAGGGATGTCGATGGTATTGAGATACCATCAGCTTGCTGGCGAATAAGAAGTCGATAGTATCGACACCAAGTCGATACCATCGACGCATGGAGGCTACAGCGACGCAAAATGACAAAACCGACGCCTACAGGAAGTCTATACCATCGACCCAAGTCGATGGTATCGAGACTGCATCAGGCACTCGGACGAAAAGAAAGAAGGGCTGCCGCTACTGTAGCGGGTCGATACCATTGACGCGACACCGTAGGATATGAGTTGGCTTTCTAATGATCTCAATCGGACGGCTACGGTTAATTAGTGACCTAATGACCGAGATATACCTAATGACGGCCGCCCAGATGAGAGGATCTCATTAGCCATTGCACGAGTACCGAGGAGCGGTAGAGAGGAGAACGGAGGCTAGAAGCTCATACCAGTTGATTCGGACGCCGCAGAAGATGGATTTCACCACCGAAAGGCGGGAGAGCACGTGTTCTACGCAAAGGATCAACCGGTTCTTCTCCGTTCAGGGGTTTTCCCTTTCATTCCACGTTTTTCACATGTTTTCCCCTATTTCTATCATGTACTTGTGTGAGATGAACATGTGGGGCTAATCCCCTTCATCTTTAGGACCGGGAGTAGCCCGGGAATTCATTGTATGACAATTTTATAATAGTGAATCATATTTTATCCCTCAAATCCGTGGTATAATTTCATGTTCTCAATATATTGTTATGCTTGATCACCATAATAATAACATAATGCCTTTAATCACTTTGAAAGAAGGATTAACGGCTGAAAAGAGACGAAATTTACATTAATTGATAAATCCCTTGACCAAGGCGGTGTAAAATTAGTGGTGGAAACTGAGAGATCGTTCATAATGCACCTAGTTTAGGGTATAGGTTACTACGACGGTGGAACCGACCTAAACCTAGGTAGTGAATTGCACCACGACAGTGGGCAATTCTGTTTTCAGGCCACTACCCGGATAGAGAGACAAAATTGAGTAGCTATATAGAATTTAATACAATGAAAACCCGCGGTGAAACTGCAATCCTAAAGATACCCTTTTGAATTGATTAAATTAACATTTAATCGATCGTTTGTTTCGTTTTTGTTTTTATTTTCTTTTAATTTTAACAACAACCCTCAATTTGTTATTCGGCTTAGCCGATCGCAAATAGTTAGTAGGAGTCTCCAACAATTCCGAGTATCCATGTGTTCGACTCGGGCCTCACAAAGGCATGTACTACTCGACGCGTTCACTTGCGTTTTAGCGCACAGTAAAATTGCGTCAGATACTCAGCATTTTCTTTTAAATGGTTTTATTGGAACACTTCCAATTATCAACAAACTTTCACTTTTATATATCCTATATATATTTTGCGATTAATTTTCTGTCCTTTCGGAAGTTCGCATCAATGTAACTCTTTACATTGAACTCTTCCTTATCTCCATAGAACTAGTACATCTCAAGTACTTATCAAGTTCTCATGGTATTCCAGTAACCCTTACTGGAAGCAGACATACATCCACTCGTCATGTCCCACATATGAGTTATCAGGATGAGCACATCATATTGCCATGTCATACATACAAGATGATGAATGCATTTTGTTCTTGCCATGCAAGATAATGGGATGATTACATACATGATAGATCCATATCTATTCTTAGTGTTCCCATTCTTCATAAAAATTGGACACTTGGCCTTGGGATACTAACTCCATGTAACATGGACAAGTTTTCTCCCATTGAATCTGTGCATATTGAACCCTTCAGTACAGATTGCCAATGTATGCTTTCTCTTTTCAGGTCAAGAGGTTTTCGAGAACTATCTCTATAGATCTCTATTCCTATCACATAGGAAACATCTCTATCTTCCTTAAAGATAATTTCCACTTTTAGATTTCCATTCTAGAACATTTCCATTTCACATCAACATGTGGAATGTGAACACGCTCCCACTAAATCACAGATCCCTTCTTTATCTTTGACATATTAGTCAAACCCTTTGACTATATCATCAAAGTAAAGATCCAATTCTGAGTTGCTTGTACTCAATCAATCACATTGATTATTCCATTGTAACTTTTAGACTTCATTTGCATTAGTGGATTCATAAACCTTATAGGTTGTGTCACATACACATCCTTATTTTATTCCTCATAGGAATGCGGTTTTAGTATCCATATGCCAAATGTCTTAGTCATTAAGTTGCAATCAACAAGCATCATCCTTCTCAAAATGTTATCCATGTGTCTTAACACTTAAGACTTATTTGCACTTATGGATTTTATTCCAATGGGTGCTACCATCAAGGTCGTACCTTACGGTTCACATGGATGTCATTTAGGATGTAATGGTCATAAGCCATAACTCAAAATTCAGTTCCTCATATTCATCTAGATAGTTGACTCATCACATAAACAACTCATCTCATAGATAATTGAGGTGTATCTGTCAAGGATATAAGAACTTACAACTCCTTGTGATTCTTAATGTCCTTTATTAGTGTGGGGTATTCTTTTATTAAGAAGAATTTAGTTATTTGATAATCATTCTCAACTCCTTAGAGTATGATTCCTTCTTGATTTAGACATCACCATGCCTTAATCATGAGTTCACTATGATACACTATCATAATCACTCATAAGGATCTCAAACATTTGGTCCAATTATTTCATTCATTGATCTTATCAAGAATTAACACTTTACCAAATTTGCACTTCATTTATGATATCCTTGAACACTTCAAGATATTCATATTGGTATTTCTCTAAACACCATTTGAACTATTAGCATTTGTTCCAATAGGTATGTAAATACATCACATGTATCATACCTAATAGGATAATCATTCTCCCACTACCATTAGTGAAGATTGATTAATCATGTCCAAGATATTCATGTCTCTTACTGGTTCTCTAACCAAAAGAGTCTAGATTTATCCATCACATAGAAACTAGAAATGAATTTCTCATGATTTGATGCTAATTTGATTGTTTGAGTTATCTATAACTTTTAGGTATCATTTTATCTTATGCATATCCATTACCACAAGATAAATAAGGCATTGCCACAAAGATAATATCTTTATAAATTGAAACATCTCTTTATTGATTGCCATCATTGTCATACAATATGCAAAATAAAGTGTTTCTATCTATTGGCAAATATGAAATAGCAGTTCGTAACTGTATTACATGCCTTTTAGGCTAAAAATAAACTAAATTACTCCTATCTATGGCGGCAACATTAGCCCCAAGTATGAGTGCTTTACACTTTACATCTTGGTATCATAAATCTCAAAAGTGTTACAAGTTTACTTTCATGACACCTTTAAGTAGAGACGTCAGTCACCTCCTACTTGTTTTGTTCTTCCAGATAGAGAGGACAATTCCTTTTCCAATGTCTTGGATTTTGACAATGGTGGCATTTTCCTTTCTTGGTCACGCCTCCCTTGTCCTTGAGAGCTGAAGATGACTTGGGCTCCTGGCTAGCATCAGAACCTTTCTTAGCTTTGCCCTTGCCCTTGCGCTTGGACTTGCCTTTCTTGCTCGTGATAACCATCACAGACTTAGGTGTGTCCTTCTTCATATGTATCTCAGCTGTCCTCAACATGCCCAACAACTCTGACAGTGGCCTATCAAAGTTATTCATGTTGTAGTTCATCATAAACTGACTGGAAGATTCTGGCAACGATTGTAGTATCACGTCAGTAGCCAACTCTTGGCTCAGTGGAAATCCCAGTCTTTTTAGGTTCTCTACATACCCAATCATCTTGAGTGTGTGAGGACCAATTGGATCTCCTTCTATCATGACGCACTTGAATAGTGCCCATGAGACATTGTATCTCTCTTGTCGTGCTTGATCTTCATACATGTTTCTAAGATGTTGAATCATCTCAATGACACCCATGTTCTCATGTTGTCTCTGCAACTCGTGGTTCATAGAGCACAACATCAAGCACTTTGCATCAATAGCATCATCAGAATGCTTCTTGTAAGCATCCCTTTCTGCCTTTGGTGCATTAGGAGCAGGTTCCTCTGGAATTGGAGTATCCAGGACATAGAGCTTTCGCTCTTGAGTGAGAACAATTCTCAATGTCCTATACCAGTCGTGGAAGTTTATCCCATTTAGCTTTTCCTTTTCAAGGACCGATCGCAAAGAAAAGTGATTGTTGTTTGTTGTCATTTGTACTACAAAAAGGAAAATATGCAGTTTTAGTCCAAAACTCATTTTTGACTTATTTGATTGATTTGAAAAGTTGACGATATAATTAGGCTTTTAATTAATTATCGCTCCCACTATTTTACTTTAAATTGATAGCCCTCACCATCAATTCGGAAGATTGCAGCGTACAACCTTCTATGGGCGAGATCCTGAAATCCTCTAAGTCATGGACCAGCTTGGGCTGTCACCCACAACTTAGATCTCTCAGGTAGGCAACTCTTGCCAATTGCATCATATGCAACTCTTGATAAGATGTCATATGCAACTCCTTGCCATGATCATCTCCATGCCTCAAGGTGCTAGATCCTATCTAGGTCACCTTGTTAAGTCTAATCCAAAGCAAACACGATGAATATGCACCCTGCTTGGGCAGACCCACATATCCATCCTTCACGCTTCCACGAGATAGATAGTGCACCACGCTTGGGCGTGCCCACACTTGGTCGATCAAGATTTTCACATGTGCCGCATTTGTAAGACATCTAAAACTTAATATTTAATGAGGGATTTGGTTTTTATATACATATACATATCCAACCACCACAATACATAGTACATATCATATACATGCTATATCCCTCAGAAAACATGCAAAACGATAAAAGTGATGATTATGGACATCCTAATGTGATTCCTCGAGCCAAGAGGAATCATGGTCATCTAGGTCTACATCACATGCAACCTGTACAAGATGAACTCTGTGTTTTGCCTTTCTGGGTTTGATCAACTCATCACATGACTGATCGGCTCGCCATTAGGCCGGTCGGCTGGGTGCCACCAGCCGATCGGTTGGCTCCTCCAACCGATCGGTTCACCTGGTCGTCATGCATCTCTTCATGGCCGCCACCCGCTCATCTCGCTCCTCGAACCGGTCATCAACTGATCGGCTCACTCCTTGAACTGATCGTCTCGAACGTCAACTGATCGGTTCACTCCTTGAACCAATCATCTCAGCTGTCATCAGGATGTCCGCCGTTCTTCAACATAACAAGAAATAAAATTCTATCCTATTTTACATTGTAAAAAGAGAAACCTCGAGTTACATTCGAGGGGAGCAAAGGTAGGAAAGAAAACTCGAATTATTTTGAGTTACATCAGGAATAGGAGAAGGAAGATCGGTGCACAGACCGAGATGCAAGAAACCACATACAACCATACACATATATGGTTTATTGGCCATAACCACGCTATACATCCACCACAAAACTCATTTAAGGGCGACGCGTATCGAGTGCATTTATAATACATATCATATATGTAAATTGGGATTTGTGGATTTAGGATTGGACATGCATAAAGCCAATTTTATTCACATCGTATGCAATAAATAAAGTCGACAAACCAAAATCGATCATATCGATAATCCCTAAAGTATAGAGTAGTTGGCGTGGCTCTGATACCACTGTTGGGTTTTAGGGGAATTAGAGAAGGCAGTGGAAACAAAAAAATTTCTCCCCCAAACCCGAAACAAGGAAATGCATCCACGTCTATACAATAGGAAAAGATGGTTTGCGGAATCATACCTTGTCCCGAGGCTTGCTCGGCGACAATACCGCATGCCTTGCGCAGTCTTCACCTCCTATCTTGGACGGTGTCTGTGCAACTCCTGGTCGCACCAGGACTGACGGGATCGAAGGTTGTCCTCCTAGCGGCAGAAACCTCCCGCCTCTGAAGTAGTCCACATGGACCACCTGGAACTCCAATCTCCTTGTCCCACAAGGAATTGGAAGGAGTCGCACCCTCCTATCAGTGTACTAGTCGCCAACACACTCTCCTGCCACCAATTGCTTTCTGCAATTGTCTTTCCCTTGCTGTGCCTCCCTTATCGGGTAGCACTTGCTCGGGCTCTCTCTCGGTTACCAAAACCAGAGAGAACGACAACTTCACAGAGCAACTGGTTGCACTGGGTTGTTCTTTGAGAAGCCCCCAATACCCCTATATATAGGAGGGTCATGGGACAGGGTTCTCCATCCCAGGAAATGCGGGACTAAAAGTAGGAGTAGAAGGGTTCGAGATTTTCCACAAAACAACCAACTCACAACCTGAACCGATCGTTTCACAACTGAAACGGTCGGTTGGGGACCTGAACCGGTCGGTTGACACCTCAACCGATTGGTTGGGACCCATGTAACAGTCGGTTTACATGTAATTTGATCGGTTCGTGGTCCTGATCAGTTCCCGATTGACTTTCTATCTTTTGTTTCTAATTGGTATCAAATACCAATCCTTGTTCCAATCAAATTGGGCAAGTGAAATGAAAGGAAAATTCTCACCAATCCTACTTTCCCAACTTGCTCGGTTGCAACAGTTGAACCGATCGTTTCAACACTTGAAGCAATTGTTTCACCCTGTCATGAGCTGATCGACTCACCACTTGAGCCGATCGGTTCACCAAGCTCAGCTGATCGGTTCATCACATGAGCCGATCGGTTGGGAGTGCAGATTGTGCAGAATCAGTCAATTGCAGTTTCAATCAATCCAATACTCCAATCAATGTGTCCAACACCTTGAATATTATGAAATTGAGCTATCAATTAATTGAGTGTTTAATTGAACTACTAAATTTCTTTAGTAATCAATATAAACATTGTTTGTGGACAAAACTCCTCTTCCAGGTTAAATCCTATGTGTGTGACCTTGTAGGTCCTTTTCACGTTGGCAGTGAAAGTCCATAACACTTATGACTTCACAAGCAAAGAGTGGTGCCTAGTCACACATCATTGCTACCCAAGTGAAATAGAAAGTTTGAGAACAACTTTCAATCCTACAATCTGTGGATGGTGTTACAGTTAATGTACAATTCCTTTGTCACTGATACACCGAATGAACTCGAGGCATGGAACAGTCATCCTGTCAACATTCATTCACTTTCTTGATCTCAGAGTAGATTTGAAGAGATATGTATGACATCAATATCACATACTAATTCACACATGCGTGCGCACACCTATTTCAATCCTACTCATCAAGTGGCCTTGGATATCAAACTCCCTCAGCAGGGACAAATCCCATATCTATCACTCACCCCTCAAAATCCCCATGTGTCAAAGCCACCCAATCATCACCTTTATAACAACCCATGTTTCAGGATTGCGTTTGATGATGTCAAAGTGTGCCCAACGACATGTGTTGAGTGTAGTGATTTTCGGTCGAAGAATCACACTCACCACCATCACTGTGAGTACTGACTGTGACTACCATGTCATGGTTCCATGTGTCAAACTCATGGTGGGTCTGTCTGGTACACTTGTTCTCTAACAAGTACCTATGTCTTTGGCTTGATATCTCTATATCATGACTAATGAGATTTTGTCATCAACCAACACCACAATCTAGTCTTGTGTGTCATTGTTGTCTATCTACCTTCCACAATGACATCTGACTAGGGACATAACAAGAATGTACAAACTCTTAGCATCTATATGATCTCATCGTCCAGGTCCTGAACCTGAAGGCATACGTCATTGAGTATTGTCATTCTCTAGACATTCAATATGTTCTATCACTATCTCATATGACTGAACCAGAAAGAAATGGAAGCTTGCCTTTGATGTTTATCAAATCAATCTTAATGTATCCCACCAATCATCCCATGATTGTCTCTCAGGGCATACATACCAACAGTTAGGGTTTGAGGGGAGAATGTGGTAGAATTGATGATCTAGGGTTTTACCATTTGATAAATGATGAAATTAGGTAAGTTTAGCTTCTTTGCATAGTCTTTCATGGTTAACATTCTCTCACATGTCAGTATTACATCCCTAATATAATTTTGTTCCTAATTATATCAAATCACCCCCTTTTCTCACTCTTTCTCTCATGTTCTCTATTTCTCAGGTTTTTGAATTGAGAGGAGGAAGAAAGGGATTCAATAGCTAGAACCTTGTTGGATTTCTAGAAATTCAGGGTTTGACCTATGTTTTAAGTTTGTTTCCACCTTAGGTAAGTGTTTCTCTCCCTATTCATATTCGTAATCATCTTGAAAGATTTATTACATCCGGATAAAATAATCAAGATCATTGCTAGTACTTAGAAGAAATTATATAATCAATTGGGATGATTTTGGGGAAATAAAGGCTATTGGTTTAGATTTTTTCTCATAAGTTTGTATTTTATTAGTTCCTTATCATTGGTTCAATATATATATATATATATATATATATATATATAATGTCTTATGGATAGATAACTATATGGATTTATACCAATTTTGCTTAAAATTCAATCAATAGGTGATATTCTTGGAAATTTTGTGGACATGAATGTAATTATATTCGAAATCAATACATGTGTTGCTCAACTGAAATTTCGAATCCATACTTGAATTGAATATATTATGTACATGAGTATCAGTATATGAGGGTATGATATGGAGGAAATTCATGTCTAAGGTTAAGGTTTAGGGATGGACTCAAATGAGTCAATAAATCATTGTATGCTTGTAAATGATTGGTTGACTATGTGGTATAGAATATAGGGTTTTTGTGAGTCTTGAATAGACTCAATGAACCTTTGTACACCTTGATGAGAGTAATTAATAATATGATTCTTATGATGCGTTGAACTGAGATGAATTCTTGAAAATCCTAGAAGTTTAGTATTGAGATGAGTATGAGTGATAAAGCTATAACACGTATATAATGTTTTAAATATGATGAAATGTTGAAGTGTAGGTGTTAATACTTCAATTGAATATGATGAGTCTACTAATATGATCTAAGCCTAATGCATATATTTTAGTATGATTTATGAAATAATGAGTAAACCCTCACATGGATGTGGGTCCTTTTATACAAGATACGTAACAATGAATGGGATGATTAAAGATTATGATGTAAGAAGATGTAATCTAATCCATTTGTTTAAGATAAATTGATTAGTATTATAAGAGATATAAGATGTTTGTAAATCACAAGAATAACATTGGAAGTCAATCACGTGGTATACTCAACTAATTACAAGAAAGGAGATGGACAAGAATGAGCAAATTGTGATGCCAAGTTAAAAATGAAATCAATGAAATGTGTATGGTGAAGTATGTAGCCTATATATTTTGATAGCATGTGTATTGAACTAAATTGAATCAAATACATTACAATCAGATTATGAAGGATATCAATGAGAGAAAAACTTTATATATTAAGTAATTTAATATGATTTGTTCATAGAGTAGTAGTGAACATGAAATGAAAGAACTTAAAACTAATGAATAAGAAATGAAAGGGAAAATGATGAAAATTTGTAGATGGGTCTAAAAATATAACCCTAACCCTAAAATAATGAGCTTGGTGCTAATCAATAATGATCTCAAATGAGAGATTAAGAAATTCATATCAGTATTGTTTAATTCAATTACAAAATGAGGTTCAAGGATATGAATTGTATTATAAAAATGTGCTCTTTGATTGTAATTGTATGTTAGGATACTTGTATTCTGAGAATGGCCTACACTGATGAATTTCTACTGAGATCACTTATGTGTTGAATGATATCCCTAAATAAAAATGGTAAATAGTAAATGAGGAGTTTTAAGTGTGTTATGCATGTTTATGATTGAGATTTAAGTATTTATTGCATGATAAGTTCGTTTTGAGCTTGATGAATAACATAAGATGTCTATATGGATATATTTTTGTCAGTCCTAATATATCCATAAATATATTATGAGAATTGTAGTATAGCATGAAGCAATAAGAAATGTGTTGCGGATGAATTAGCAAGCATTGATTACATTTGAGAAAGCTTGATGAGGGTGAATGTTGGATAATGAAATCATGTCTCAGGCTGAAAGCCCACTGATGATGATTGTTATGGAAAGATGTGCAAATGGAAAGAATCATATGTGTTGCAAAAGCACATATTATTATGATTTTTGTTGTATTCATTGTCTCTCTTGATAAGCCTAATCTACTTTATGTCATTCTAGTTACGTGAAAACATACACATATGAATATTATTTAAGATGAGTAAAAAGGACAAGTGTAATGATGACACATCTAGTTAAGCTCCCTGAACACAGTGAGTTTCCCATGATTGCCACAATGGGTAAATGAAAGGAATCTATTTGTAGTAATCAAAGTATTATGAGAAGGATTTGCAGAGTGTGGATCGAGACCTTAAAGGTTAGAACACCAAGATTCAGGAGAGAGTGATCTAGAATGGCTCTGCCCTAAATCCTTGTTGTGAAAGTCTATGTCCATGAGGAATATACTGTGATAAAACAAAAATTGTGAAACATGTGAAATATGATGATATGTGATATGCAGTGATGATATGTGATATAATGTTTTGTTGGTTCCTATCTCGTATACCTAAGATGAGGACATGGGAGCCTCTTCATGCAACCCTGTGACGGACCAGGGTCTGTTGTTGATATCTTAGGGTGTCTGGTGAAATCCTAAGATAGTGATGGTGAGTCGTTGACAGAAGAATCATGCGTGGAGAACTCTACTTGGTGAGGTACAAGCCAAGTAGTTTTAGGGAAAATGAATAGAAGATGACAAGCTGTGTAGAATATGAGTTATATGTTGTTACATGCCTTTTTCTGCTAACTAACAGATGTACTACTATTGAATATGCTTATTGTTGTGGATACCAATCATTCTTTTATAAATATTTTCTACTTCTATATCCTTAATTGTCTGGTTTGGAATCTGATAATTGATGTTGACATGTGGTAGATGTTGATATTATATATCCATTTTGAATATCATTAGATCTACTTGTCATTTGAATAGCCTTGTTTGGTAGACATGTCTTATATGTACTTCATCTTAGAGACTACAGGATGTGTTCCTGGTTTGGCTGGTGGAGTGTCAAAAATGATTTATTATTATATATTATTCTAAATGTTTAGATCTTGACATGTTACTCATACTAATGGATTGTTATTATGAATTAAGTAACATCTACTGATTTGTTCATAGACATGGTCTAAAAGATGTTTAAAAGTTGGATTTGGTCTAAATGTTTACCTTATCTGATCAATTAGATTATTATCATAAACTAGATTTTACTACTTGCTAAAACTATCTGCTGGACTTTTTAATATATGCAAGTTTCTTTTAAATTCATCATACTTAATATGATGTTGATTCATGTACCTACATTGAGTGGGAGGTATCCACTAATTGGGGATCTATATGAATCTCATGAAGTTGTTTCAAATGTTTTTAGGTATAATTCTATGTAGTAGAGAGGTCGTGATAAAGAAGATGTAAATAAAAGGATAATATAGATAGAATAGAATGTCCTTGTACACTCTCTTTCCCGTGATGGGTAGTATACATGGTTTGTTCTTTCATATACATGTAAGTGAAGTAAATTGAACTGCATATGAGTAATAGATTTTGCTTTTGCTTTTAATGAAGTTCAATATGATCAGTGGTGATGTGGTCATTGATGTGACATTTTTATAAGGTTTTGTGATAAATAAAGAGGAAAATTGTATCTTTGTTTTTCATTTATTGTGTTAATCAAGTTTGTTGAGAACTAGTTGTCTAGTTTCATGGGTTTAGGTTTTGGGTTTTCCTCAAAGGGATGGCATTAATGTTGATTAAAAGAGAGGTCCTGACAATGTGTTATTAGAGGGCTAAATGATAATATGGACGTTGAACATAACATGAATGATATGCATACTAAATGAACTCAGTATGGTATTGAGATAAGCTAGTACAACATTGCTGGATGTACTTCTTCTGGATGTCTTGACCAAGCATTCAAATGAAGACAGTTTTAGAGTATAATAATATGCATGATTGTAACAAAATGATACAATTTTGAAAGATAAAGGATTATAATATTCAATATGGAACCTACGACAAGCAAGATATTTCATATGAGGAAAACAAAACTCTAATGGCTTATGTAGATAATTCCTAATGAGTTTAAATATGAGTTTGAATATGAAATTACTAGAAAAATATGAGAAGTGAGAATGATGCTCACTAAATGATCTTCTTTATGAAGAAAAATGATGGATGCAGATAATAATACTGAATAAATTATAATCTTGATTCTTGAGATACACAGTTGAATTTTAAAAGAAGAGGAAAGGTGATGTATTAATAATTGATATATTACTAAGATTCATAAAATAAGTTTTTGTAATAATTAGAGAGAGAGATTATGATGAAAAGGGATGAAATATCCATCTAATCCTTGTAATTCAGAATTTCAATGTAAAAGATCCAAGAGGCAAGAAAATGATGTCATATGAAGAAGAAAAAAAGATAAAATGGAAATAATTCTAACTAGATTTTGAAAGAAATGAACAAGATGATATGATCTTCTTCCACATATTTTCATGGATTTCAAGATGAAATCCTAAAAAGAGGAGAGAATTTGTAATGACCCATTTTTAGATTAGCCATCTAATTAGGGTTCACTTGGATAATTGTATACTTAATCAGATTGATCATGGATTAAATCTTGATTAATGATGGTAGTCTAATTTGTGGTTTTGTAAACCTAATGAGAAACTCTAAATATGGTTTTATTTCAAATAATTAGGGTTTAAGAATTGAAAATCCTAGCCTGCTAAATTAGGATTTTGGTAGCATATGTATACATAATTTGATAAATATAGCGGTCTATTAATATTTTTAGTAATTTATTTACCAGTATGATTTACTTGAAATCTGGATATGATTTGGAGAGCTTAAACTTAAGTGTTCTTGAAATATGTCAAAATTTTATAATGTTTTATGGCTTGTTTGTCGGACAAGTTACCCCAAGACAAACTCAGCTGACAATGTATTCAGACTCACATATAGCAGTATGATATTTGAATTTTATCTTTTTATTTTTATATCCAATTGATATGAAATTTTGAATGCAATTTTCAGACTTTATCATAGACTGTATTTTAAATTTTCATAATTTTTGGATTATGTTAGACTGATCCAGAGATGAGTGTCAATCGAGTTTCCTCGGGATAAACTCAGCCGACCATACATTCTGGCTCAAATATAGCAGTCTAGTATTTAATTTTTATTTATTGATTGATAATTCTGAATGATCTCAATTTTTTACTGAATCTATAAACTATTTTTTCATAAAATATGCTAAATTTTAATAATTTTTGGAGGAGGTTTGACTTATTAAGTAGATGATCTTCAGTAACATTTTATGACAGAAAATTCTACTTAAATATAAAAAGTGTAAAGTTGGGTCAAATTTGCAATCAACCCAAGCACCTTAATTGAATTATATGAGTAATATAGCACCCAAGGAGATCTCATATTTTGTGATACATTCCAGAGAAGTGATATCCTAGAGAGAGGGGGAGAGTTAGGGTTTGATAGGAGAAAGTGTTGGAATTTATGATCTAGGGTTTCACCATCTGAGAAATGATGAAATCAAGTAAATTTAGTTTCTTTGCACAGTATTTCATGGTGAATATTATCTCACATATAAATATCCCATCCCTTCTCTTATTTGATTCATAATTATATCAATCACCCCTTTTCTCATTCTTTCTCTGCTATTCTCTATTTCTAGGGTTTCTGAGTCAAGAGGAGGAAGAAATTTATTAAATAGCTAGAACCTTGCTAAATTTCTAGAAATTCAGAGTTTGACCTACATTTTTAGGTGTTTGCCACCTTAGGTGAGTGTTTCTCTCTTCATTAAGCTCTATAATCATGTTGAAAGATTAATTACATGTGGCTAAAATAATCAACATCATTGTTAGTACTTAGATGCAATTGTATGATCAATTGGGATGATTTTGGGGAAATGCAGGCTACTGATATAGATTCTTTCTCATTAATTTGTATTTTACTAGTTCCTTATCTATTGGTTCAATATATCTATGGAATTTCTTATGGATAGAGAACTAAATCAATTTATAACAATTTTGCTTAAAATTTAGTAAATAGGCGATATGCTTGGAAATTTTGTGGAGAAGAATGTAATTATATTTGAACTCAATAATCATGTTCTACTCAACTCAAACTTTGAATCCATACTTGAATTGAATATATTATGTACATGAGTACCAATATATGAGGGTTTGATATTGAGTAAATCCATGTCTAGGGTTAATGTTTAGGGATGGTCTCAAATGAGTCAATAAATCATTATATGCTTGTAAATGATTGGTTGATTGTGTGGTACAGAATCTAGGGTTTTCGTGCGTCTTGAATAGATTCGATTAGGAGATTATGGTGTATGAAGACATAATATAATCCATTCTTTTAAGATAGATTGAGTATAAGAGAGATAAGATTTTTGTAAATTACAAGAATGAAATTGGAAGTCAATGACATGGTACACTCAATTAATTACAAGAAAGTAGATGGACAAGAATGATCGAATTGTGATGAAAAAAAGTTAAAAATTAAATTAATGAAATGTGTATGAGGAAGTATGTAGCCTATATATTTTGATTACATGTGTGTTGACCTAAATTGAATGAAATACATTAAAATCATATTATGAAGGATATCAATGAGAGAGAAACTTTATATATTAAGTAAATTTGAAATAATTTTTCCTAGAGTAGTGGTGGACATGAATTTAAAGAACTTAAAACTAATGAATATGAAATGAAGGGAAAATGATGAAAATTAGTAGATGGGTCTAAGAATATAACCCTAACCCTAAAATGATGAGCAATGTGATGCTAACGAATAATGATCTCAAGTGAGGGAATAAGGAATGCATATTAGTATCATTTAACTCAGTTACAAGGTGAGGTTCAAGGATATGAACTGGTTCATAAGAATGTGTTCTTTGATTGTAATTGTATGTTAGGATACTTGTAGTTAGAGAAAGGCCTACTCTGATGACTTTTTAATGAGATCACTTATGCGTTGAATAGTAGCCCTAACTAAAAAAGGGTAAATAGTAAATGAGGAGTTTAAGTATGTTATGCATGTTTATGCTTGAGATTCAAGTATTTGTTGCATGATAAGTCTATTCTGAGCATGATGAATAATATAAAATGTATATATGCAAATATTGTTGTTCGTTCTAATATCTCTGTAAATGTTTCATGAGAATTATAGTATAGCATGAACTAATAAGAAATGTGTTGAGGCTGAATTAGCATGCATTGATTACATTTGAGAAACCCTGATGAGAATAAATGTTGGGTAATGAAATCATGTCTCAAGATGAAAGCCCACTGATGATGGTTGTTATGAAAAGATGTGCAAATGGAAAGAATCATACATGTTGCAAAAGTACATATTATTATGATTTTTGTTTTAGTCATTGTCTCTCTTGATAAGCCTAATCCACTTTATGTCATTCTAGTTACCTTAAAACATACACATATGAATCTTCTTTAAGATGAGTATGAAGGATCAATAATAAGTGGAATGATGACACATCTAGTTAGGTGCCCTAAACATCGTGAGTTCCCCCTAAGTGTCACACTGGGGAAATGAAACAAATATCCTTGTAGTAATCAGAGTATTATGAGAAGGATTTTTGGAGTGTGGATCAAGAACTTAGAGGTTAGGCCACCAAGATTTATAAGTGAGTCATATGGAGAGGCTTTGGATCTATATAGTGTTTTGTTGGTTACTCTCTTGTGTACCTGAGATGAGAACATGAGCCTCTTTAGGCAACCCTATGGTGGACCAGGGTCAATATCTTAGGGTGGTTGGCTAAACCCTAAGATAGTGACAGTGAGTCATTGACACGAGAATCAGGTGTGGCGACTTCTACTTTGTGAGGTAAAAGCCAAGTAGTTTCACAGAAAATGAATAAAAGATGACAAGCCATGTAGAATATGAGTTATATGTTGTTACATGCTTTTTTCCTGCTAATTGATAGATCTACTACTATTGAATATTCTTATTGTTGTGGAAACTAGTCATTCTTTTATAAAGATGATCTATTTTTATATCCTTAATTGTCTGCTTTGAAATATGATCATTGATGTTGAATGTGGTTGATGTTGAGATTTTATATCCACTATGAATATGATTTAGATTTACTTGTCATTTGAATAGTCTTGTTTGGTAGACATGTCTTATGTGTACTTCAATTTCATAACTGTAGGATGTGTTCCTGGTCCGACTGGTGGAGTGTCACAAACATGATGTTATTGTTATGTATGATTCTAAATGTTTAGATCTAGATGTGTTACTCATACTATTGGATTGCTATTCTCAATTAAGTAACATCTACTTGTTTGTACATAGACATGCTCTAAAAGAAGTTTAAAAGTTGGATTTGATCTAAGTTTTTACCTTATCTGCTTAATTAGATTATTATCATAAACTAGATTTGACTAGTTGCTAGAACTATCTGCTATACTTTTTAATTTATGCAAATTTATTTTAAGTTCATCATACTTAGTCTGATGTTGATGCATGTACCTAGCTTGAGTGGTAGGTATCCACTCACTAGGGCTCTATATGAGTATCATGAGGCTGTTTCAAATGTTTTTAGGTATAATATTATCCAACGAATAGGTCGTGACAAAAAAGATGTAAATAGAAGGATTATCTAAATAGAATAGAATGTCCCTATACACTCTCTTTCTAGGGATGGGTAGTATACAGAGTTTGTTCGTTCGTGTACATGTAACTAAAGTAAGCTAAAATAAATATGAGTAACATGATTTTTATTCTGGTTTAATGGAGTTGAATAAGATTAGTGGTGATGTGGTCATTGATGTGACATTGTTATGAGATTTCATGAGAAAGAAAGGAAAAAAATATCTATGTTTTTCTTATATTGTGTTAGTCACATTTGTTGAGAACTAGTTGTCTTGCTTCATAATATGGGTTTAGATTTTGGATTTCCCTCTAATGGTTGGAATTAATATTGATCAAAAGAGAGATCCCAACATTTTTCAACCACCAAATTAAAATAAGCAATAAAATGGTAAAGTACAACCTAATAGGAAAAAAATGGCTAATACCATAAATGATTCTAAAGTTCAGTAAAAAAACAAATCCATGCACTTGTCACATACACATTTTGTAGTTTTACCATCATTGAACATTAATTTAACAATTGATATGTTTCCTTCACTTTTATCTCTAGAACTACATGCATATGACAAGCTCACCCCTCTTATACCTAGACTATTTTTATATTTATTGTGGAGTATATAGTTATGCCTCCCCTCTTGATCTCTCTACCATTCCACATAATCTCAACATTTTTTCTCCTTTGAATCCAATATATCACGACGACCTTGGAAAACCTCAACCACTATGATACACTTACACCACTATAAAACCATCCTATTAAAAATGTACAGCCTAAAACAATACTTGAACTCCATAAACACCTCCCAACTCCCTATTGATGTGACACCCTATCCCCAATATCAACATACAAGCATACCTTGAGGTCAAGTAGTCCACAAAGTAGGATGACTAAAACCAAAAAAAACTAAATTGATCATTCTTATCATTATAAATCAAGAACGTAAGGAAATTCTAACTTAATGCAATATTCATATGTAAGATTGTAATGTTGGGTTTTAGAGGAGATAGAGAAGGCAGCAGAAACAAAAATTTTCTTCTCCCTGAACCTAGTATAAAGGAATCGCTTCAACGTCAATACAATAGGAAGGACGGTTTGTAGAGACATACCTTGTCCCAAGGCTTGCTCGGCGACGTTACCTCACGGCTTGCATGGTCTTCACCTCCGGTCTTAGACAGTGTCTGTGCAGCTCCTGGTCTCACCGGGACTGTCGGGATTGACAATTGTCCTCCGAGCGGCAGAAATCTCTCGCCTCTATAGTAGTCTACATGAACCACCTAAAAATATGATCGCCTTGTCGCACAAGGAACCGGAATGATTCGTACCCTCCTGTTAGTATACTAGTCACCGACACACTCTCCAGCAACCAGTCGCTTTTCAATAGTTGTCTTTCCCTTGTTGTGCCTCCCTAATCGGGTAGCACTTGCTCGGGCTCTCTTGGTTACCACAACCAGAGAGAATGACAACTTTGCAGAGCAACTGGTGTTCTAAGTTGTACTTGAGAAGCCCCCAATACCCCTATATATATAGGAGGGTCATGGGATAGGATTCTCTACCCCGAGCAATGCGGGATTAAAGCAGAAGTAGAAGGGTTCAATATTTTCCACAAAACAACCAACTACGCCAGCTTAACCGATCGTTTCAAGCATGAAACGGTCGGTTGGGGACCTGAGCCGATCGGTTCACACCTAAACTGATCGGTTAGGGCAGATGAACCGATCGGTTCACTTCTAAACCGGTCAGTTCACTTCCCTGGTCAGTTTCCTATTGACTTTTCCTCTTTTGTTTCAAATTGATCCAAATACCAATCCTTGTTCCAATCAAATTGGACAAGTGAAATGAAGAGAAATTTCTTACCAACCTCACTTTCCCAACTTGCTCGGTTGGCCAATCTATCTGATCGATTCAACACCTTGAACCAATCAGTTCAGTGACCTAAGCCAATCGGCTCGCCAACTGAGCCGATCGGTTCACCAAGCTGAGCTGATCGGTTCATCATATGAGTCGATCAGTTGTGAGTGCAGACTGTGCAAAAATCAGTCAATTGCAGTTTCAATCAATATGATACTCTAATTAATTGGTCCAACACCTTGAACACTATGATACTTAGCTATCAATCGCTTGAGTGTTTAATTGAACTACTAAACTCCTTTAGTAATCAATCTAAACATCATTTGTGGACAAACTCCTCTTCCAGGTTAAATCCTTTGTGTGTGACCTTGCAGGTCCATTTCACGTTGGCAGTGAAAGTCCATAACACTTATGACTTCACAAGCAAAGAGCAGTACATATTCGCACATCAGTGCTACCCAAGTGAAAAGGAAAGCTGGAGAACAACTTTCAATCCTACAATCTGTGAATGGGGTTATAGTGAATGTATAATTCCTTTGTCACTGATATCCTGAATGAACTCGAGGCATGGAACAGTCATCCTGTCAACGTTCATTCACTTTCTTGATTTCAGAGTAGATTGGAGGAGATATGTATGACATCAATATCGCATACTGATTCACACATGCATGCGCACGCCTATCTCAATCCTACTCATCAAGTGGCCATGGACATCAAACTCCCTCATGAGGGACAAATCCCATATCTATCACTCACCCCTCAAAAGCCCCATGTGTCAAAGCCACCCAATCATCACCTTTATAATAACCCATGTTTCAGTACTGTGTTTGATGATGTCAAAGTGTACCCAACGACATGTGTTGAGTGTAGTGATTTTAGGTCAAAGAATCACACTCACCACCATCACTGTGAGAACTAACTATGACTACCATGTCATGGTTCCATGTATCAAACTCGCGGTGGGTCTGTCTGGTACACTTGTTCTCTAACAAGTACCTATGTGTTTGGTTTGATATCTCCATATCATGACTAATGAGATTATGTCATCAACTAACACCACAATCTAGTCTTGTGTATCATTGTTGTCTATCTACCTTCCACAATGACATCTGACTAGGGACATAATAAGAATGTACAAACTCTTATCATCTCTATGATCTCATCATTCAGGTCCTGAACCTAAAAGCATATGTCATTGAGTATTGTCATTCTCTAGACATTCAATCTATTCTATCATTATCTCATATGACTAAACTAGAAAGAATTGGAAGCTTGCCTTTGATGCTTATCAAATCAATTTTAATTTATCCCACCAATCATCCCATGATTGGCTCTCAGGGCATACATACCAAAAGACTCCCACTTGCACTGTGAGACAATTACCCTTGAATCATATTCATAGTGATCTTCAAACATGTCCCACGTGTTACTATGCTCTAGTGCTTAAGTAGTAAGTTATGGCAACACTTTGCCAGAGTCGGTATTAACTGCATGTCTCTCATCTCTTCGTTGTACGTCACATGTATGAGATGGAGTTGTTGTAATATGCGATCTAGTATTCCTTTCCTAAACTTTAGCCACATTGAATGACCAAGCACTTATTATTTGTCATCAATGACCGGAATATATATAAGTTCATCTCATGAACTTCCAGATCCATATAGTATCCACTAATGTTCTCTAACACACGGATACTCAGCTTTTCCTTTAAAATGGCTTTAATGGAACGTTTCCATTTATCAACAAACATTCACTTTTATATATCCCATATATATTTTGTGATTAATCTTCTGTCCTTTTCTGGAAGTTCGCATCAGTGTAATTCTTTACAGTGAACCCCTCCTTATTTCCATAGAACTAGTACTTATCAAATTCTTATGGTATTCCAGTAACCCTTACTGGAGCTAGAAAGGCATCCACTCCTCATGTCCCACATACGAGTTATCATATCATATTGTCATGTCCTACATACAAGATGAATGCTTTTTATTCTTGCCATGTCCATACATGCAAGATGATGGGATGATTACATACATGATAGATCCTTATCTATTCTTAGTGTTTCCATTCTTCATAAGAATTGGACACTTGGCCTTGGGATACTAACTCCATGTAACATGGACAAGTTTTCTCCCACTAAATCTGTACACACTGAATCCTTCAGTATAGATTGTTAATGTATGCTTTCTCTTTTCAGGTCAAGAGGTTTTCGAGAACTATCTCTATAGATCTATATTCCTATCATATAGGAAATGTCTCTATCTTCCTTAAAGATAATTTCCACAAAGGATTCCATTCTAGAATGTCTCATTCCTCATCGATATGTGGAATGCAAATACGCTCCCACTAAATCACAGATCCCTTCTTTATCTTTGTCATATCAGTCAAACCCTTTGACCATATTATCAAAGTAAAGATCCCAACTCTGAGTTGCTTGTACTCAATCAATCACATTGATTAGTCCATTGTAACTTATAAACTTCATTTGCATTAATGAATTCATAAACCTTATAGGTTGTGTCACGTACACATCCTTGTTTTATTCCTCATAGGAATGCGGTTTTAGTATCCATATGCCAAATCTCTCAGTCATTAAGTTGCAACAAGCATCATCCTTCTCAAAATGTTATCCATGTGTCTTAACGCTTAAGACTCATTCGCACTTATGGATTTCATCCCAATGGGTTCTACCATCAAGGTCATGCCTTATGGTTCACATGGAAGTCATTTAGGATGTAATGGTCATAAACCATAACTCAAAATCCGGTTCCTCATATTCATCTAGATAGTTGATTCATCACATGACCAACTCATCACATAGATAATCAAGGTGTATCTGTCAAGGATATAAGAACTCACAACTCCTTGTAATTCTTAATGTCCTTTATTAGTGTGGGGTATTCTTTATTTAAGAAGAAATTCGTTATTTGATAATCATCCCCGAACTCCTTAGAGTATGACTCCTTTTGATTTAGACATCACCATGCCTTAATCATGAGTTTACTATGATACACTATCATAATTACTCACAAGGTTCTCAAACATTTGGTCCAAGTATTTCATTCATTGATCTCATCAAGAATTAACACTTTACCAAATTCATACTTCATCTATGATATTCTTGAACACTTCAAGATATTCATATTGGTATTTCTCTAAACACAGTTTGAAATACTAGCATTAAGTCCAATAGGTATGTAAATACATCACATGTATTATACCTAATAGGATAATCAATTTCCCACTATTACTAGTGAAGATTGATCATGTCCAAGAGATTCATGTCTCTTACAGGTTCTCTAACCAAAAAGAGTCTAGACTTATCCATCATATGGAAACTAGAAATGAATTTCTCATGATTTATGCTAATTTGATTGTTTGAGTTATCAGTAACTTTTAGGTATCATTTTATCTTATGCATACCAAGTTTACAATATAAATAAGGCATTGCCACAAAGATTGAAACATCAACTTTATTTATTGCCATAATTGTCATACAATATGCAAAAATTAAGGTGTTTCTATCCTTTGGCAAATATGAAATAGCAGTTCATAACTCTATTACATGCCTTCAAGGCTGAAAATAAACTAAAGTACTCCTATCTATGGCAGCAACACTTGCCCCATTTATTGGGTGCTTTACATTTTATATCTTGGTATCATATACCTCAAAAATGTTACAAGTTTATTTTATGACACCTTCAGGTGGAGACGTCTGTCGCCTCTTATGACACCCATTTTTGTGGTATTTATGGCCCATATTTCATTGTCAAACTTCCCTTTTAAAACTATTTCCCTCTCCTTTTTGTCATGTTTTTGGATAAACAGGCCGCACTACGCTCTTAACTCATTTTTATCATCTTTTACAGAGTTTTCCTCGCTTTTCCACTCAAAATCAGCAAAAGGCACGTCCCGACCCATGAACGGTGTTTCACCTGCATCGTCTCTCCTACCAGTCAGCTGACACACTCATTACCCATTGTGCAGTGGCACGATACAGATGTTGCGTGACACGGGTGTGCCGCGCAAGAAGACCGATGGGCAATATGCTGCTTACCCGACAGAGAGTTGTACCTGCCACGGGTACTCTCCTGATTAAGCATGTCGCGTGATACAAGGCACCCACCCATCACGACTACCTGACATGCATGCTACCTGGCACCCGTTGTGCCGGACGACATGCACGCCGATCATCCCTGAAGCCGCGCTAATAGAGCCGATGGAGGACACGTGGTGCCCGAAGAACCGCAACTTCTCCCAACCACTACCTATAAATAGCAGCTACAGAACTCCGATGGGACGGGTCGGAATCCCGCAAAGGCTAGTCTTGTAAAGCATCTGGAGCTAGTGTGTCACGTCCCAAAGGTGTGTCGGGCGATACTAGGTGAGAACTTCCCCAACTCGAGAGGGGCGGGAGTGGTTCACTTAGAATCCATCCTGGTAGCCGCAGCAGCCGATATTGACCAAGGAGGCCACCCGATGTGTCGGGCTCCTAGATGGACCCCCTGTCTGAGTTGGCTTGCCTACACACTCGATACAAGAACCAGATACTCTAAGTTGCCTCTTTCCCAACACGATATCGATCCCAATACAGAATATCAGTCACGGTGTGTCACCCGAGAGGGTAGTATCCTGACCACGATCGTATCAGGGGAGGGTGCCTTGACCGATATGCTTTCCTGTCACGGCATATCGCCTGATAGGGTTGGTCGCCCGACACGAGCATGTCGGTCAGAGCTTCTGCCCGATATCGGGCTAGAGGCACCTTAGGGGTCTGCTGCTATGTGTCGCCCTCCTAAATCAAGGAGTCGATACCTATCTTCCTTTTTTCAGTCATTTACTTTCTTTATTTATGCAATGTAACTAAACCTTTTTATACAATGCTTATGCTAATGGAATTAGAGGAGTTTCAACCCCTGCTGCTTTAAGTTTGGTCTCTTTTGTTGGATGATTGTTTTATAGCATCTGAACTCTAGCATGTATGCTTGGATCATGTTTTGACTAGCTATCGAATCGTGTTTCCCGTTACATCCCCCTCGAGAGAGGGGTTGTAATTCTAGTGTTGGTCCGATCAGGGAGTACGAGAGTACCCAGGGTCGGAGTTTCTTCAGTATTCTTTCCACTCCAACCCGAGTCCACTACTCTTGAGAGAGGGTGTTGGAGCTTAGTTGGAGGCACCCTCTTTGAGAGAAGGGGTACTGGATGTTTTCTGCTGCCACTTGTTATGTCGAAGCTTTCCTCTTTCGTGCACTACCAAGGCAGTAGTGTTTTCTCCTTTGATTCTATTTCTCAAACCCCCTAAAATTGATAAATGCCAAAACCTTAATCTTCCTTGTAACTCCAGTTGGAGATAGTTTTCTTTTGTTTTGCCAATCTTTACCTGTCGTTCCCTTGGGAACTTTGTTCTTAGCCTTCTTTTACCGGAGTGTAGAGTGTTGATTATGTGTTCTTAGCACGACCACCCTTGTTCCTGTGGTTCAACCCTGATCGCTACTTGGGACCCCATCATCATTGCGGGGGCCAAAGAGTCAGGTTATTTAAAAGTCCGACTACTTCAAATCCGCTCCTTTTGGACGCGCGATTTAGGCCGTTCAACTTTTTGGCGCCGTTTCCGGGGACAAGGAAAAATGGTACTATTAATGAACCCAAATCCACTAACTACACTCCTGTGCCTCAAGCTTAGTAATGAGCTTGACAACACAGTTTCTTTTAATCTTCTAACATGAATGTGTATAGAATAGTTCGTTTCATTAACACAAGTTTTCTAACTTGATTATATGTTCTATTCAGGTACTCAGGGAAGAAGCACTTTGCTCGGTTGAGCATCGTTCATCATGCCACCTCGCATGAAACCACCTTTTTTCGAGGATGAGCACAACACTAGAGTTGGACCACACTCACCTCCGCGTGGGAACGATGACCGTTATAATAACGATCATTTACATGAAGAACCTGAATCAGAACAATTCGGGGATGATCATCATCACGAGAGACGTCGTCATCGCCGAAGGCACAGAAGGAATCATCATAATCAAGAGCAAAATCATAGGAACTGCAACAGTGAAGATTCCGACGAAGAAGAAAAGACTCTCCGGGAGTTGGCTTCCACGAAGGCCAACAACTCAAGATGCCCAGTTGTGATCCCAAGGTTTGACTCTGCAAACTTCGAGTTGAAGCCAGCCGTAATCTCCATGATTCAAAATAAAAGCTTTAGGGGAAGTTCCAAGAATGGAAACCCCTACCATCACCTTGATGCTTTCAAAAATATCTGTGATACCATCAAAATGAGGGGAGTGCCACAAGAAGTGATCTACTGCATGGGTTTCATCTTCTCCTTGGAGGACAAGGCACTATCATGGTACCTTGGACTGCCACATCAATCTCTGAATGGATGGAATTCTTTAGCAGATGCTTTCATAAACAAGTTCTACCCTACAGAGAAGACCGTTAGGAACAGGTAGAAGATTACATCTTTCACCCAGAAGCTAGGAGAAAACCTACATGAAGCCTGGGAAAGATATCAAGAGTATCAGAGAGACTACCCTCACCACAACTACAAGAAATATTTCCTGATAACAACTTTCTACAACGGTCTGACTCCTGAAGAAAGAGTATCGCTAAATGCAGCTGCAGGAAGCGACTTTCTTTGGAAGAAGCCCAGTAGATCTAAAAAGATCATAGAAAACATGACAAAACTACAAGCCGATGTTGACTACGACAGGACTGACAGAGGATATGCTAAGAAGGCTGCTAATGAAGGATCTTCGGTCGAATCCAAGGCTCTTGAAGCAATCACCACTCAACTCCAAAAGATAGCCACTGATGTCAGATGGTTAAAAGAATTAGGAGGGAAAGGAAAGAAATAGATTGAGAAAAAGATAAAGTGTGTCACTTGCGGAGAAGGTGGACATGGTATTGATAACTGCATTTACACCCGACCCGATGAGTCAAGTGAAAGTGAATCTGAAGCAGAGGAAGCTGTGAACGTCTCTTTTGTCAACTTTAAAAGACCGGACCACCCGGGTTTTAGCTATGGCAACAAGGATGCGGAGGAAAACTTGCATCAGTTGAATAATCCACCCAAGCAACCGTAAGGTTTCGAGAAAAGAGGCGGACAAGGTCAGTACACCAGAACCACCAGTTTCCAATCAAACAAGGCAAACTTTCAAGGGCAAGGGAAGTACCAAAACTGCCAAGCTACTAACCCTAGCCAAGGCCAGGGACAAGCTAAGGAGCAGAGTCAGGAAAAGAACTCAAGTCAACCAGACTTGTTGGGCCAACTGTTTGACTTTGTCAAGAGACAAGATACTATAAACAATCAGCTGGCACAAAGTGTGTTGTCCAACTCAGGCGTTCTGAATACGATGCAGGTTCAAATGGCGGATATGCAAACACATCAATGCAAGATAGATCAGCAGCTAGCACAAATGGCCGAGTTAATGAAGAATCCTTCGGGTAAGATACCATCCAGCACTGAGTCTGCCAAAATGGTGGTACTCAAGTCAGGAAAGACAGTAGAACGCCCTGAATCAGCTAGGCCTGAAGAACCTGAACCAGGGGTTGCGGCAGAGAATCCAGTAGAAGGAGAGGACCAACGAGCTCATGTCAGGGAGCCAAAATCTGAACATGTGGAGGACCTACTCGGTAAAAGAAGTCCTTACTCTCCAAAGTTGTCTTTCCCATACAAACTCATAAGGGTACATCTTAAAAAGTGTTATGAAAGGTTTATGGAGTCGGAGAAAAAGCTTCACCTCGAAGTGCCATTTCTGGATGCTTTGGAGGAAATGCCGAACTACGCCATGTTTTTCAAGGATTTGATCAACAAGAAAAAGAAGAGGAGGAAGGATTGAGATGGTACACCTAGCCAGTATGTCATCTTCCTTCTTGAAGGCGGATTTACCTACCAAGAAGAAGGATCCAGGAGCCTTCACTATACCTTTTGTTGTAGGGGATAATATCAAAAGGAAAGGTCTCGTTGACCTGGGGGCTAGCATCAGTTTAATTCCCTTAAGCCTTGCGCAACGATTGGGTTTAACTGATATGGTCAGGACCAACATGAGGATCGAATTGGCAGACCATACCTTCAAAATACCTGTGGGAGTCATTGAGGATGTTCCGATACGTGTAGGAAGATTCTTCATTCCTTGTGACATTGTTGTCATTGACACTGTTGAAGATCCTAGCTGCCCTATCATCTTTGGGCACCCCTTCTTGGCTACAGGAAGAGCGTTGATTGATGTTGCTAAAGGAATCATCACTCTGAGGGCCGGAAATGATCACATAGATTTCAAGGTAAAAGACGCTATGAAAGGACCGTCCCTACTAGAATCTGCCTACTTCGTGGATAGCTACAACCAATTTTGTGAAGAAGAAGAAGAAAATTTTGCGATGGTAGACCCTCTTATGAGGGCATTGAACAATCATGACTCTAACTCCGAAGATCATGAGGTTGTCGAGATCCTCAGTTACCTAAATCAATTTGATGAAGATCTAAGCGATGAGGAGGAGGTTATAGAGACAGTCAAGTTTGCTTCTCTGGAAGTGACACCAGAAGAAGAAAAGGCACCTAAGACCAAGCCAGAGCTTAAATAGCTACCAGAGGGTTTAAGGTATGAATTTCTAGATCAAGAAGGGAGAAATCCGGTCATAGTTAATGCCAGTCTGATGAAAGAACAATTGGAGAGGCTTCTCGAGGAGTTGAGGCTCCATAAGAAAGCTATAGGCTATTCGGTAGAGGATATCAAGGGACTTAGCCCTGCGCTATGTATGCACCGCATAAATTTGGAAGAATCTGCTAAACCCCTGGTCCAGCCCCAGAGGAAGTTGAACCAGATGTTAAAAGAGGTTGTGAAGAAAGAAGTGATCAAGCTGAGAGATGCAGGAATTATTTACCCAATCAGCGATACCAACTGGGTAAGTCCCATCCATGTGGTACCAAAGAAAGGAGGCATGACAGTTATGAAAGGTGACAAAGGTGATGAAGTAGCAGTATGGACTATCATCAGATGGAGAATGTGCATAGATTATCGGAAGCTGAATCAAGCCACGAAGAAAGATCATTACCCGCTTCCCTTCATCGACCAAGTTCTAGAGAGATTAGTGCATCATGATTATTTATGCTTTCTAGATGGTTATTCTAGGTTTTATAAAGTCCCTATCTTACCAGACAACCAGGAAAAAATCACTTTCACTTGTCTCTATGGTACTTATGCCTTCCAAAGAATGTCGTTTGGATTGTGCAATGCTCTGGCAACATTCCAGCATTGCATGATCTCGATATTTTTGGATTTTTTGGAAGACATCATGGAATTTTTCATGGATGATTTTTCTATCTATGGGAAGGACTTCGATGCTTGTCTGAAGAACCTATCTTTGGTCCTACAACACTGTGAAGAAAAGAAGAAGTGCCACTTCATGGTACAAGAAGGCATAGTGCTAGGGAATAAAGTCTCGAGGAGAGGTATCGAGGTAGATGTGAGCAAGGTTGAAGCTATATCTAGACTACCTCCACCTAAGTCTGTAACTAGAGTGTGAAGTTTTCTCAGGCACGCTGGTTATTATTGAAGATTCATAAAAGACTTCTCAAAGATCTCGAAACCTTTGTCAAATCTTCTGGTTAAGGATGTTGAATTCGATTTCACTAACGATTGTCTAAATGCTTTTCAGACCTTGAAAGATGCACTTGTTTCTCCACCTATCCTTCAAGCTCTGGATTAGGAGCTACCTTTCAAGCTAATGTGCGATGCCAGTGACTATGTCGTAGGGGCAGTCTTGGGACAGAAGAAGGACAAAAGGCACCATGTTATTTGCTATGCCAGCCGTACTCTTGACGAAGCACATGTAAATTACATGACAACAGAGAAGGAGATGCTTGCGATTGTTTTCGCCTTTGACAAGTTCAAATCTTATATGATTGGAACAAAGGTAAAGGTCTACACCGACCATGGGGTGATATGATATCTTATGCAGAAAAAGGACACTAAGCCCAGACTGCTAAGGTGAGCCTTACTACTCCAGGAGTTCGATCACGAAATCATTGATAAGAAAGGTGCAGAAAACGTAGTCGTCGACCACTTATCAAGGATTACAGTCGAAGACAAGAAGGAGCCACCTATCAATGATAACTATGCAGATGGGGCCTTGCTAATTGTAGAAGCCAGAGATGAGAGTTTGCCATGGTTTGCAGATATATGTAATTACCTTGCTTGTGGGGAGTTACCTCTAGAAATAACATACAATCAAAAGAAGAAACTCTTTTCTGATATAAAGAATTACTATTGGGATGATCCCCTTCTCTTTAAAAGATGTGCATATAACCTGTATAGAAGGTGTATTCCTGAGGAAGAAGTGCCAAACATTCTGAGGAAATGTCATGCCTCACCCTATGGAGGACATCTGGGGAGTGAAAGGACTGCTGCTAAGGTGCTGCAATTAGGATTTTACTGGCCTTCATTGTTCAAGGATGCTGTGAATTATGTAAAAGTTTGTAAAGAATGCCAATCAATAGGAAACATTGGAAGAAGGAACGAGATGCCTATGGCCAACTGGGTCAAAGTTGAGATTTTTGACATCTGAGGAATAGACTACATGGGTCCTTTCCCCCCATCAAAAGGATATCAATACATTTTAGTCGTGGTAGACTACGTGTCTAAATGGGTAGAAGCAGTTGCCACCCAAACTTGTGACTCCAAATCTATGATCAAGCTATTTGAGAAAATGATCTTTCCTCGCTTTGGAGTACCTCGTATTGTGATAAGCGATGGCGGATCGCATTTCGGGGAGAAACAATTTGAAGATCTTCTGCGGAAGTATGGGGTCAAGCACAAGGTTGTTACACCCTACCACCCTCAAACTTCTGGGAAGGTGGAGGCTTCAAATAGACAGATTAAGCAGATTTTGGAAAAGACTGTCAGCTGCACTCGAAAAGACTGGTCGATGAAGCTCGACGATGCTCTTTGGGCCTACAGAACTGCATATAAGGCACCCATTGGCACTACCCCTTACAAATTGATTTATGGGAAATCCTGCCATCTACCCTTAGAGCTTGAACACAAGGCTCTTTGGGTGATTAAATTCATAAATATGGACCTCGAGAAGGCAGGGGAAAAGAGATATCTACAGCTACAGGATCTAGAAGAGTTGAGAATACATGCTTACGAGAATGCAAGGATTTACAAGCAGAGGACCAAGGTGTGGCATGATGCCCACCTAAAGAAGAAGGATGTGAGTGAAGGTGATAAAGTTTTGTTATTTAAATCCTCTATCCGTCTCTTTCCAGGTAGACTGCAAATGAGGTGGTCTGGACCCTTCACCGTGGCAAAGATATATCCATCAGGAATGATGGAGCTATATGACAAAGACAATCCAGCAAAGGTTTTTCCAGTGAACGGGCACACAGTAAAAAGGTACTATGAAGATGAAGCGTTTGTGAGAAGGTCAGAGATAAGTTTGTAGGATGATAAAACAACCGAAGGCACAAAGTGAAGGATCTAGGGCTGTAAAGTTGATGACACTAACTACAACGCTCCTCATGAGGCAGCCCGAGTTTTTACTTTTCTTAGAATAGGACATTATTTCCTTTCCTACAAGAAAAACATTATGAACATTATGATTGTAATAAGGCCCGAGCCAGTGCATGCGCCTCATGCTCAGACCCCCTCGTTTTATGGGCCACTACTTTGTTTTATAAGCATTGATGAGTAATACTATCTGAGGCTGGGAGTCCCACTTTAGGCCAATGATGTTTTACCCATTAGTCGCTTTTTCCTTTTTAGTTTTTCATATTTTATCTTGTTCTTTTTTTCTCTTTGAAGCTTTGTATCGAGTCGAGATGCCTTGACCGATACCAAGTTCTCTGGTCTATCGGCCAAGGACATGGGTGCATCACGCGACATGCCCTTATCGGGCTATGGTAACGGGCATCACACCTTAGTGGTGAGCCATGTCGGGCGACACGCCGAGCAGCGCGCACCCGTATCAAGCGGCATGAGTGAATGACCCTTGATTAGACATAAGGGACTGATTTTACTGCTCGTCTCGGGAATGATTTGTCTCCTCGGGCGACACGTGCCCCGGTTTTACCCGTTTTACCCCCGCCCTCGATTGGTATATATAGTAACTGTGGTTTAACCGTGTCGGGCACTGGAATTTACTTTCTCACCTACTCCTGTATCACATAGTTAACTCTCTCTTTGCTCTTGTATCGACCAACCTAGCTTCTGCTCTCGTGTCGTGCAAGCTACCTTCAGAAGATAAAGGTATAACGTGATACGTGTATCGCTTCATTTATCCGACATGCTCCCGTGTCGTGCATCATGTACCGGGCATAAGGCTTGAGTTCTTTTTGTGTGTCGCTCGACACGCGCTAGTGTCGGATACCCTACTCTTTTGACTGTGTCTCGCGACGCACTTCTATCGCGTGACCGCCCGATACCCTATATCAGGTAATGCTCGTGTCGCCCTGTTTTGTTCATGTCGCCCTATTTTGTTCATAATAAGATTTTATATTATATTGCCTCACGTCTTGCTAGTATCGGGCGACACCCTTTTTATGAGCAACCATATCGGGCAGTATAGTTTTTCGTGGTGACGCCCAGTGTTGCACGATAAACTTGTGGCGATATCGGTCCGAACTTTGTACCGTCTGACACAGGCATATCAGGCAAGCATTGTATCGTCTAGTTTTGTCGCCCGATACGATTATATTGGGTAGCTCTAATATCGGGTCTGCCTTTTGACTTATCGCGCAAGCAACTTTGCATTTTTGAGACCGTGTCGGGCTATATCGATATCGACTTAAGACTATCAGGTCTTATTAAGTTTTCAATATATCACTGATCTGATATCAGGCGACACACCCTGCCGCCCGATATCGGGCAAGACGAATCATTCAGATGCTTACTAAACTTTTGTTTTATGATAACAGAAATGGACTGCACCAAACAAACCATCGTCCAAGTAGACGAATAAGGCCAAAGGATCAACACTAAAGCTGCAATAGAAGCTACCACAGTCGGGCAGAAATGCCCAGATCCCGATGCAGCTGGGCCATCCACAGCCGAGAAGAGGCTGAGGACAGAAGCGGCGGCAGCCCCTTCAACAGCAACAGAACCTATGGCTCACTCCCTAGGACGGTGTGTGCCCAAGGATGAAGAGCATCAGCAGAGATACACGAATCTTGCGGTAAAGATCAACCGGTCAACCCGATTCACCCACCAGCCATCTTTCCACCACATCGGCATCTTCAACAGGCTGGACAACATCTTGGGAGCTGCGGGGTTGAAGATGATATGCTTCAGCCTATCCGGATTGTATATTGAGCTCACAAAGGAGTTCATGTCCTCTCTCCGGCGAGTCCATAATAGGCCGGAGGAAGTGGAGAGTTTTAGAGGAGTAGACCGGCTGCAAGGCCGAGTATACAATGTTGAGCACGAGATCTCAGAAAAGTTGCTCAACAAAATATTCTCCTCCTCTGAAGTCGAGATGGAGATGCAGAAACAATGGCGCCAGGCTTGGCGATGGTGATGGCTTCAACCCAGTCAGCGTCTGGAAGAAACTGACCGGCGAATCAAACTACAAGCCAGGAAGTAAGACGGCGGCCATCCACTCCTATTTCTGGAGGATCGTCTACAAGATAGTGGCTTGCATCCTTTCAGCAAGTACGAGATGAGAAACATCTACACCGAAGAACTCCATCTCATGTGGTACATGATGGAGGGCAAGGTGGTCAACTTGGGACGCTTCTTGCTGAACATACTATACCCCATAAAGGATGCCACCAAGGAGTATTGCACGGGTGGCATCGTCAATCTGATCGCGGCAGGGTTGGGGTACCCAAGTGAGCCGCACAGCCTATCAAGAACTAGAGGTGATGATAGGATTGACATGAAGTTCTTGTAAATGGAAAATATTATCAAGGAGGGCAGACGCTACTTCTACAAGTTTGCAAGAACTTCCAAGCTTCTACCCCTCCCGTTCTGCATCAACTATGATGTAGAAAAGTTGGTCTTCACCGACACAGTAGTTGAAGCGTTAGATGTTGAAGCCACTTACGCTGCCACAACCAGAATACAAGAAAGGGTGGCTACAACGGGAGGGTCAATCCCTCTAGATGCCCGGCAGGACAAATCTTCCACAGTCCCTGCCGAGCCACCCACCGCTCCAGAGCAACCGGTAAAATCCATTGATAGAGTTTTCGTCGCTTCTCCCATACCGGCCGCAGCCGCCACAATGATATTTGTCGCGGCTGAAGAAGTGTCGGCGATCGTGGAGGTCGCCGAGACAACCGGGGCTGAGACAACCTCGATAGCCCTGAGGTAAGCTATCGCAGAAGAGATAGCTGCAGTTGTTGAGACTTTTGTTGCGCCTTCAGTGGCAGAAGAAATGGTGCAGCCAGATGCCAACAATGGAGTGTTTGCTGAGATCCTCGAGATGGAGCTTAGGGTTGCGTAGCCCATGCCGACGCCGCCACCGATGTCTCCTATGGTAGCTGCGGAGGAGGTCGCCGAAAACAGAGAAGTGGAGCATCATCAAACCACACCACACCCTTCTCTACCACCACAAGCAGGTGAGGTAGAGACAGCCGCAAAAGTGTTGACGCCTCGCCCAGAAGCAACAACCTCGCTAACAATCCAGATTAATACCACCCCGAGTGAGGCCGCACACTCTTCGGGTCGATCTTCATGCGTGAGGAGCGTCGCAAGGACAAGAGGGAGATCTGATGCAACCCCTCCGTCACTGGGACAGATGCTGGGTCATGAATTCAATTACTTGTGGGAGGTAATAGGAAGCCACTCAGCTACTTTTACTTCACTTACCCACAAATTTTCTATTTTTCAGTAGAGGCTAAATAGCCAGGAGCGGCAAATGTTAACTCTAGTTGGACTTCCTGGCCATTAGAGGCACTCAACACAACGTTGTAGCAGACCCTCCAACGTCTTGACATGATCGAGGAGAGGCTGAACAGGAGGGATGACCATCCATGCTCAAGGAAGCCAAGGAGATCTCCATCACCTCCTGGCTCAAGATCCCCACCTTCCTCGTCAGCATCCTCACCCAGGACGTCATCCACTTCCTCCTCCAGTGGGCCATCCACAACACCAGAGAAAGGGACGACGCACAAGTCAGTCGACGGAGCTCCAGCAGGACAAGCGAGCTCCCGCGGCTTGGAAGAAGTTGCTCCCTCAGTCCCCCTAGATGAAGCTGAGGATAACTACGAATCAATCAGTGTCGGGGAGGACTCTTCTGATGAATCAGATGGAGAGGGAGACATCTACGTCGCTAATGAAAGGCACCCCCTAGACAAAGAAGCTCGACGACATATGCGTTTTCTGCGTCGTCGGAGATACCTTCCTTCGAGATGGCCAACTTCGACAGAAGGGCCATCGGATACCTGATGATCGGGACTAGAAACTACTGAACAAGGTCCTGAGGTCACAGGCTGATGAAGAAGACGTCGTCTGGAGCAACGACTACTTCTCTGTACGACGGGGAGCACTTAGAAGCATGTTCCGATCACCAGCCGTCGTCGGAAAAAGGTTATTCATGGTCTTGGAGGATGCAATAATCGAGAATATCGACACCAGGACAGGTCGGTAAACAACATACAGTGCCACCCCGACCTTGGAAAGAAGGTTGATGATGGGAGCGTCCGACTCCATTGCGGTGGCCAACATGATACGACAGATTGAAGAGCACAACATGAATCTCATGTTGGCCATGTATAAGCACCGCAACAACTGGTTCATGTGTGTAGCAGACCTCCGGAACCATGACGTCTAGCTATTCAGCTGTTGCAACTAGGAGGTGCCACGTTCAGGACATATCTTCGCTCGCCCGAAGGATAAATGTATCAGGCTTCTCCTGTTGTGTCTTCTCTGAGTTATCAAGCAAGGAGTCCAACGTCATAGTGGCGTGTGGAACTTCTTCTCTATCAGAGACTTCCCCATCCAAGAAGAGTCAGGAAGTGGGAATAGCACACTTGTCGTCTTACGCGCCATGGAGCTTCTCAACATCTTTGGAAACATACGGCATCTCTAGGGCCAAGACTTCTTCCATCTCAGGAGCACTTATTCTTTGCTGCTGATCAAAGACAGGTGCTATTTCCAAGACACAGGGGTACCAGAAAAGCTGCTAGGGAGTGACCAAGAAGATGAATCCTCGCAACCTGGCAGCACTCCAGAAAAAGAAGCCGAGATGGACGCAGGAATTTACGGGGCAAGGAAGCGGTTATAAATCCTACGGGAAGTATGCGGAATCGAAGACCCCACTTCGCTTGAAACTTCATAGGAAATGATCAGCAACTTCGACCATTTCTCGTGTTCTACACTCACACAGGAGTAGGTCAATGAAGTTCTTCTGAAGTTAGCTGACTCTACCCCCACAGACGTCATCTACTAGGCAGGCAATGTCATAGTCCCAGTTGATGACTTAAGAGACATGGTAAAAGAAGGAGGATGTCTGGTGATATCAGTAGCAGCCGCCTACATCCAAATACTACAAAGAAAGTCTGAACATGCATACATAGCCCATCTGATGTTGTTCAACGACATCTGCCTTGTCGTTGAGTCAGGAGCGAAACAATCCTTTCTGGAGGATTTACATGGTAGGATTCCATGCATCATCTACCTGCCTATCCTGCACTACAACCACTGGACGCTCCTGACGATGTACACTCGCCAACGAGTAGGAATCTTCTACAATAGCTCGGACAGCTACAAAGATCATCCAGTATAGTGTACATTGACAACGTTGACCCCCTCGAGCACTTAGTACGAAAATACTATGATGAGGTGGTGACGCTGATCCAACCTTTCCTGGAGATAGCAGCAAGAAAATGGCACGAGCTTCAATTCTGCCACCGCAGCCCACAGCAAATTCCACTATCCAACGACTGCGGCATCTTCGTGCTGGAATGGATATCTAACCAGGAAATGCCTGACCAGCTCCACCACATCGATTACCACAGCAAACGTGGAGAATATGTGTGGGAGCTTCTATCTGGCAAAGGCGCGCTCACCTGCTAACCCCCACTGAGTTAACATTACCCTACCTTATCTTTTTTTTTGGTGAAGTCAGGGAGCTCTTTTATTCATCCCACCTCCCTCAAGTAGGCTAAAACGTTGGAATGCATACAAATTAAGTTGGAATGCTCAGAAATAAATCTGGTAGTACTACTACCATTACACATTTCGGAACTGATGATAGTCACTGGCTCTTTAGGGATAGTTCTGTAGAATAAGAGTCCATCCCGGGTTTTTGGGTGGCATTTAGCCAGTGTATCCGCAGCCATGTTACCTCCTCTCTGAGTGTGAGTCACCTTCCACTCCCTCTTCATTTTCTTTCTGATATCAGCAATCCATGGTGCCAGCTTTAGATTTTCTTCAGGTTGCTTCCCCACTGCCTTCCTTGCTTCATACGAATCTATTTCAATCGTAGCATAAACTACATTTAGTTCCTCATCTATACTGGCTGCAAGGTTGATAGCTTGGATCTCTGCCAATAGAACATTGTCGGTCAAGATTCTTTTGCTCCATCCTCCTTCCCTTATCTACTTCACAACTCTGGGACAGAGTGTGGAGTAAGTTTGGGGGGTACTATGTATCAGTGAGGGAGGTACTAAAAGCCCTCCGAACTTCACCTTTGCTTCTTTTTCCTATAACTTAACTTGTGTACATATACATATACATGCTTGATACAAAAAATTTGCATATACAAATTTTGCCTCTATACAATTGTACAAAGACACTTTATAGTAAAAAACCTGATACGACTACTTTCCAGCTTATTTTCTCTGTGTCTGAGGAGGTGCAGGTTTTTTTATTCTCTTTTTGAAAATGCAGTCTCAAAATGACAAAAGACTATTACTTTCCACGCTAAAAATTCGAAAAATGATCTCACAACAGCTAAGAGATGTGTATGCAGAAGGAAAAAAGTTGCCCAAATAGCAAAAATTTCTCTTGATTCCTTTACCCAACAAAATCCCAAAAAGAGAGAAAAGCCTTATGAGAGTGAATAAAAGCATGAGAGTTGTGTCAAATGAAAAAAAAAACACTTGTCTTTCCAAAAGTACCCATCTTTAGGCATGGTAGATCCGGGGCAGTGGTACGTAAGATGTGAAATCACTACTCTAAAGCCAACTGGCTTGGACTGCAAGGACCACTTACCCGTTAACAGACCCGTACCTGGATGGACTAATGGGAAACCAGAAAAACCCAAAAAGTCTTAAACCTACCCCAAAACACAACTTTTTGTTCACAAAAGTTATTTGGTGTGAAAGCTAACTTCAAAATCATGCACCCGAGTCTTGTCGAAGTTGAAGAGAAAGTTTTGCTTAAATAAAGCAGGAAAAATGAAGTCCGTTGTTCGTGGTCGGGCAGTATTCTCTTTAAGGCATCTCAATACTCGCTCAAACCCCTTGTCTGAAAAACTATATCGGAGTAAGAAGAAGTATCACAAAACAAAGTTTTAAAAATTGATTGAGGACAATCAAAATGCTAAGTTTGGGGGAGTTGATAACACCCATTTTTGTGGTATTTATGGCCCATATTTCGTTGTCAAAACTGCCCTTTTAAAACTGTTTTCCTATCCTTTTTGTCATGTTTTTGGATAAACAGGCCACACTACACTCTTAACTCATTTTTATCATCTTTTACAGAGTTTTCCTCACTTTTCCACTCAAAATCAGCAAAAGGCATGTCCCAGTCCATGAATGGTGTTTCACCTGCATCGGCCCTCCTACCAGTCGGCCGACACACTCATTACCCATCGTGCAGTAGCACGATATAGATGTTGCACGATACAGGTGTGTCGCGCAAGAAGACTCCGACGGGTGATACGACGCTTACCCGATAGGGAGCTGTACCCACCACGGCTACTCTCCCGATGAAGCTGTCGCACAATACAAACCACCCACCGGCAGGTGCCCACCCATCACGACTACCCAACATGCTTGCTACCCGGCACCCGTTGTGCCGGGCGACACGCACGTCGATCATTCCTGAAGTCAAGCTAATAGAGCCGATGGAGGACACATGGCGCCTGGAGAACTGCAACTTCTCCCAACTGCTACCTATAAATAGTAGCTACAGGACTCCGATGGGATGGGTCGGAATCCCACAAAGGCTAGTCTTGGAAAGCATCTGGAGCTAGTGTGTCGCATCCCAAAGGCATGCCGGGCGATACTAGGTGAGCACTTCCCCAACCCGAGAGGGGCGGGAGTGGTTCGCTTAGAATCCATCCCGGTAGCCGCAGCAGCTGATATCGACCAAGGAGGCCACCTGACGTGTCGGGCTCCTAGATGGACCCCTGTCTGATATGGCTCGCCTACACACTCGATACAAGAACCCGATACTCTGAGTTGCCTCTTTCCTGACACGATATCGATCCCGATATGGAATACTCGTCACGGTGTGTCACCCGAGAGGGTAGTATCCTGACCACAACCGTGTCAGGGGAGGTTGCCTTGACCGATATGCTTGCCCATCATGGCGTACCACCCGACACGAGCATGTCGGTCAGAGCTTCCGCCTGATATCGGGCTAGAGGCACCTTAGGGGTCTGCTGCTATGTGTTGCCCTCCTAAATCAAGGAGGCGATACCTATCTTCCCTTTTTCAGTCATTTATTTTCTTTATTTATGTAATGTAACTAAACCTTTTTATACAATGCTTATGCTAATGGAATTAGAGGAGTTTCAACCCCTGCTGCTTTAAGTTTGGTCTCTTTTGTTGGATGATTGTTTTATAGCATCTGAACTCTAGCATGTATGCTTGGATCATGTTTTGACTAGCTATCGAATCGTATTTCCTGTTACAGCCCCCTCGAGAGAGGGGTTGTAACTCTAGCATTTGGTCCGATCAGGGAGTATGAGAGTACCCAGGGTCGGAGCTGCTTCAGTATTCTTTCCACTCCAACCCGAGTCCACTACTCTTGAGAGAGGGCGTTGGAGCTTAGTTGGAGGTACCCTCTTTGAGAGAAGGGGTACTGGATGTTTTCTGATGCCGTTTGTGATGCCGAAGCTTTCCTCTTTTGTGCCCTACCGAGGCAATAGTGTTTTATCCTTTGATTCTATTGCTCAAACCCCCTAAAAATTGATAAATGCCAAAACCTTAATCTTCCTTGTAATTCTAGTTGGAGATAGTTTTCTTTTGTTTTTCCAATCTTTACCTGTCGTTCCCTTGGGAACTTTGTTCTTACCCTTCTTTTATCGAAGTGTAGAGTGTTGATTCTGCATTCTTAGCACGACCACCCTTGTCCCGGTGGTTCGACCCCGATCGCTACTTTAGACCCCGTCATCGTTGCGGGGGCCTAAGAGTCGGGTTATTTAAAAGTCCAACTACTTCAAATCCGCTCCTTTTGGACGTGTGATTTAGGTCGGTCAGCCTCCTTCTTCTTTAGTTCTTCCAGATAGAGAGGACAATTCCTTTTCTAATGTCCTAGTTTTTGACAATGGTGACAATTGCCTCTCTTAGTCACACCTCCCTTGGCTTTGAGAGTTGAAGATGACTTGGGCTGCTGGCTAGCATCAGAACCTTTCTTAGCCTTGCCCTTGCACTTGCACTTGCACTTGGACTTGCCTTTCTTGTTGCTGATAATCATCACAAACTTAGGTGTGTCCTTCTTCATTTGTGCCTCAGATGTCCTCAACATGCCCAACAACTCTGTCAATGGCATGTCAAAGTTGTTCATGTTGTAGTTCATCACAAACTGACTGTAGGATTCTGGCAATGATTGCAGTATCACGTCAGTAGCCAACTCTTGGCTCAGGGGAAATCCCAGTCTTGTCAGGTTCTCCACATACCCAATCATTTTGAGCGTGCGAGGACCAACTGGATCTCCTTCTATCATGACACACTTGAACAACGCCCTGGAGACATCATATCTCTCTTGTTGTGCTTGATCTTCATACATGTTCTTGAGATGCTGAATCATCTCAATGACACCCATGTTCTCATGTTGTCTCTACAACTCATGGTTCATGGAGCAAAACATCAAGCACTTTGCATCAATGGCATCTTCAGAATGCTTTTTATAAGCATCCCTTTCTTCCTTTGGTGTGGTAAGAGTAGGTTCCTCTAGAGTTAGAGTATCCAGGACATAGAGCTTTCGCTCTTGAGTGAGAACAATTCTCAATGTCCTAAACTAGTCATGGAAGTTAGTCCCATTCAGCTTGTCCTTTTCAAGGACCGATCGCAACAAAAAGTGATTGTTGTTTGTTGTCATTTTTACTACAAAAGTAAATATATGCAATTTTAGTCCAAAACTCAATTTTGACTTATTTGATTGATTTGAAAGGTTGATGATATAATTAGGACTTTAATTAAGTATCGCTCCCACTATTTTTGTTCAAATTGATAGCCCTCGCCATCAATTCAGAAGATTGTAGCGTACAATCTTCAAGTGAGTCAAGATCCTGAAATCCTCTAAGTCATGGACCAGCTAGGGCTGTCACCCACAACTTAGATCTTCCAGGTAGGCAACTTTTGCCAATTGCATCATATGCAACTCTTGAAAGATGTCATATGCAACTCCTTGCCATGATCACCTCCATGCCTTAAGGTGCTAGATCATATCTAGGTCACCTTATTAAGTCTGACCCAAAGCCAACACGATGAATATGCACCCTGCTAGGGCAGACCCACACATTCATCCTTCACGCTTCCACAAGATAGACGGAGCACCACGCTAGGGCGTGCCCACACTTAGCCGATCAAGCTTTTCACATGTGTCACATTTTGAAGGCATCTAAAACTTTAATATTTAATGAGGGATTTTGTTTTTATAGGTACATATACATATCCAATCACCACAATACATAGTACATATCATATACATGCCATATCCCACAGAAAACATGTGAAATGATAAAAACGATGATTGTGGCCATCCTAATGTGATTCCTCGAGCCAAGAGGAATCACAGTCATCTAGGTCCACACCACATGCAACCTATACAAGATGAACTATGTGCTTTTCCATTCTGGGTTTGATCAAATTGATCGGCTCGCCATCAGGCCAGTCAGTTGGGTATCACCAGTCGATAGATTGGCGCCTCCAACAAATCAGTTCACTGGTCGTCGTGCATCTCCTCATGTGGCCACCCGCTCATCTCGCTCCTCGAGTCGATCGTCTGGATCGCCAACCGATCGGTTCACGCCTTGAACTGATCATCTCAGTTGTTATCAGATTGTCCTCCGTTCTTTGACATAATAGGAAATATAAAAAGATCTATCTTATTTACATTTAAAATGGGAAACCCCGAGTTACATTTGGGGGGATCAAAGGTAGAAAAAAATCTCGAGTTATCTCGAGTTACATCAGGAATAAGGAGGTAGGGAATTGGTGGGCATACCGAGATGCAAGCAACCACATTAAACCAAGCACACATACATAGGGTTTATTGGTCATAACCACGCTATACATCCACCACAAAACTCATTTAAGGGTGATGTGTATCGAGTGCATTCATATTACTTATCAGATATGTATATTGGGATTTGTGGACTTAGGATTGGACATGCAAAAAGCCATTATTATTCACATTGTATGCAATAATTAAAGGCGACAAACCAAAATTGATCATATCGATAATCCTAAAGTATGGAGCAGTTGACGTGGCTCTGATACCACTATTGGGTTTTAGAGGAGATAGAGAAGGCAGCGGAAACAAAAAAAATTCTTCTCCCTGAACCTAGTATAAAGGAATCGCGTCAATGTCTATACAATAGGAAGGATGGTTTGTAGAGACATACCTTGTCTCGAGGCTTGCTTGGCGATGTTACCTTGTGGCTTGCGTAGTCCTCACCTCCAGTATTGGACGGTGTTTGTGCAGCTCCTGGTCTCACTGGGACTGTCGAGATTGACAGTTGTCCTCCGAGCGGCAGAAATCTCCCGCCTCTGTAGTAGTCCACACTGAACACCTGGAACTCTAATCGCCTTGTCGCACAAGGCACCTAAAGGAGGCGTACCCTCATGTCGACGTACTAGTCACCGACACACTCTCCTGCAACCAATCGCTTTTCTGCAGTTGTCTTTCCCTTGTTGTGCCTCCCTAATCGGGTAGCACTTGCTCAGGCTCTCTTGGTCACCACAAACAAAGAGAACGACAACTTTGCAGAGCAATTGGTGTTCTAAGTTGTACTTGAGAAGCCCGCAATACCCCTATATATATAGGACGGTCGTGGGATAGGATTCTCTACCCCGAGCAATGCGGGATTAAAGCAGGAGTAGAAGGGTTCAAGATTTTCCACAAAACAACCAACTGCGCCAGCTTAACCGATCGTTTCAAGCATGAAACGGTCGGTTGGGGACCTGAGCCGATCAGTTCACACCTAAACCGATTGGTTGGGGCACCTGAATCGGTCGGTTCACTTATGAACCGATCAGTTCACTTCTGAACCGATCGGTTTACTACCCTGGTCAGTTCCCTATTGACTTTTCCTCTTTTGTTTCGAATTGATCCAAATACCAATCCTTGTTCCAATCAAATTGGATAAGTGAAATGAATAGAAATTTCTTGCCAACCTGACTTTTCCAACTTGCTTGGTTGGCCAATCGAGCCGATCGATTCAACACCTTGAACTAATCAGTTCAGTGACCTGAGCCGATCAACTCACCAACTGAGCCGATCAGTTCATCATATGAGCCGATCAGTTGGGAGTGCAGACTGTGCAAAAATCAGTCAATTGTAGTTTCAATCAATATGATACTCTAATCAATTGGTCTAACACCTTGAACACTATGATACTGAGCTATCAATCGATTGAGTGTTTAATTGAACTACTAAACTCCTTTAGTAATCAATCTAAACATCATTTGTGGACAAACTAGGTTAAATCCTTTATGTGTAACCCTACAGGTCCATTTCACATTGGCAGTGAAAGTCCATAACACTTATGACTTCACAAGCAAAGAGTGGTGCCTAGTCGCACATCAATGCTACCCAAGTTAAAAGGAAAGTTGGAGAACAACTTTCAATCCTACAATCCATGAATGGTGTTATAGTGAATGTATAATTCCTTTGTCATTGATATCTCGAATGAACTTGAGGCATGGAACAATCATCCTATCAACGTTCATTCACTTTCTTAATTTCAGAGTAGATTGGAGGAGATATGTATGACATCAATATCGCATACTGATTCACACATGTGTGCGCATGCCTATCTCAATCTTACTCATCAAGTGGCCATGGACATCAAACTCCCTCAGGAGGGACAAATCCCATATCTATCACTCACCCCTCAAAAGCCCCATGTGTCAAAGCCATCCAATCATCACCTTTATAACAACCCATGTTTTAGGATTGTGTTTGATGATGTCAAAGTGTACCCAACGACCTTTGTTGAGTGTAGTGATTTTAAGTCAAAGAATCACACTCACCACCATCACTGTGAGAACTAACTGTGACTACCATTTCATGCTTCCATGTGTCAAACTCATGGTGGGTCTGTCTGGTACACTTGATCTCTGACAAGTACCTATGTGTTTGGTTTGATATCTCCATATCATGACTAATGAGATTTTGTCATCAACCAACACCAAAATCTAGTCGTGTGTATCATTTTTGTCTATCTACCTTCCATAATGACATCCAACTAGGGACATAATAAGAATGTACAAACTCTTATCATCTGTATGATCCCATCGTTTAGGTCCTGAACCTAAAAGCATACGTCATTGAGTACTGTCATTCTCTAGACATTCAATTTGTTCTATCATTTTCTCATATGACTGAACCAGAAAGAATTGGAAGCTTGCCTTTGATGCTTATCAAATCAATCTTAATGTATCCCACCAATCATCCCATTATTGGCTCTCAGGGCATACATACCAGCAGACTCCTTGCACTGTGAGCCAATTATCCTTGAATCATATTCATAGTGATCTTCAAACATGTCCCACATGTTACTATGCTCTATTTCTTATGCAATGAGTTATGGCAACACTTTGCCAGAGTCGGTATTAACTGCATGTATCTCATCTCTTCGTTGTACGTCACACGTATGAGATGGAGTTGCCGTAATATGCGATCTAGTATTCCTTTGCTAACCTTTAGCCACATTGCATGACCAAGCACTTCTTATTTGTCATCAATGACCGGAATATCTATAAGTTCATCTCATGAACTTCCAGGTCCATATAGTATCCACTAATGTTCTCTAACACATGGATACTCGGCTTTTCCTTTAAAATGGATTTAATGGAACATTTCCATTTATCAACAAACATTCACTTTTATATATCCCATATATATTTTGCAATTAATCTTTTTTCCTTTTTCGGAAGTTCGCATCAGTGTAATTCTTTACAGTGAACCCTTCCTTATTTCCATAGAACTAGTACTTCTCAGGTACTTATCAAATTCTTATGGTATTCCAATAACCCTTACTGGAACTAGACAGACATCCACTCCTCATGTCCCACATACGAGTTATCATATCATATTGTCATGTCCTACATACAAGATGAATGCTTTTTATTCTTGCCATGTCCATACATGCAAGATGATGGGATGATTACATACATGATAGATCCTTATCTATTCTTAGTGTTTCCATTCTTCATAAGAATTGGACACTTGGCCTTGGGATACTAACTCCATGTAACATGGTCAAGTTTTCTCCCACTGAATCTGTACACACTGAATCCTTCAATATAGATTGCCAATGTATGCTTTCTCTTTTCAGGTCAAGAGGTTTTCGAGAACTATCTCTATACATCTCTATTCCTATCATATAGGAAATGTCTCTATCTTCCTTAAAGATAATTTCCACAAAGGATTCCATTCTAGAACGTCTCATTCCTCATCGATATGTGGAATGCAAATATGCTCCCACTAAATCACAGATCCCTTCTTTATCTTTGTCATATCAGTCAAACCCTTTGACCATATTATCAAAGTAAAGATCCCAGCTCTGAGTTGCTTGTACTCAATCAATCACATTGATTAGTCCATTGTAACTTATAGACTTCATTTGCATTAATGGATTCATAAACCTTATAGGTTGTGTCACGTACACATCCTTGTTTTATTCCTCATATGAATGTAGTTTTAGTATCCATATGCCAAATCTCTTAGTCATTAAGTTGCAACAAGCATCATCCTTCTCAAAATTTTATCCATGTGTCTTAACGCTTAAGACTCATTCACACTTATGGATTTCATCCCAATGGGTGCTACCATCAAGGTCATGCCTTATGGTTCACATGGAAGTCATTTAGGATGTAATGGTCATAAATCATAACTCAAAATGTGGTTCCTCATATTCATCTAGACAGTTGATTCATCACATGACCAACTCATCACATTGATAATCAAGGTGTATCTTTCAAGGATATAAGAACTCACAACTCCTCATGATTCTTAATGTCCTTTATTAGTGTGGGGTATTCTTTATTTAAGAAGAAATTAGTTATTTGATAATCATCCTCTAACTCCTTAGAGTATGACTCCTTTTGGTTTAGACATCACCATGCCTTAATCATGGGTTTACTATGATACACTATCATAATTACTCACAAGGTTCTCAAACATTTGGTCCAAGTATTTCATTCATTGATCTCATTAAGAATTAACACTTTACCAAATTCATACTTCATCTATGATATTCTTGAACACTTCAAGATATTCATATTGGTATTTCTCTAAACATTGTTTGAAGTACTAGCATTAAGTCCAATAGGTATGTAAATACATCACATGTATTATACCTAATAGGATAATCAATTTCCCACTATGACTAGTGAAGATTGATCATGTCCAAGAGATTCATGTCTCTTATTGGTTCTCTAACCAAAAAGAGTCTAGACTTATCCATCATATGGAAACTAAAAATGAATTTCTCATGATTTATTCTAATTTGATTGTTTGAGTTATCAATAACTTTTAGGTATCATTTTATCTTATGCATACCAAGTACCACAAGATAAACAAGGCATTTCCACAAAGATTGAAACATCAACTTTGTTTATTGCCATCATTGTCATATAATATGCAAAAATTAAGGTGTTTCTATCCTTTCGCAAATATGAAATAGCAGTTCATATCTCTATTACATGCCTTCAAGGCTGAAAATAAACTAAAGTAATCCTATCTATGGCGGAAACACTTGCCCCGTTTATTGGGTACTTTACATTTTATATCTTGGTATCATATACATCAAAAATGTTACAAGTTTATTTCATGACACCTTCAGGTGGAGACGTATGTCGCCTCCTTCTTCTTTAGTTCTTCCAGATAGAGAGGACAATTCCTTTTCCAATGTCCTGGTTTTTGACAATGGTGACAATTTCCTCTCTTGGTCACGCCTCCCTTGGCTTTGAGAGTTGAAGACGACTTGGGTTGCTGGCTAGCATCAGAACCTTTCTTAGCCTTTCCCTTGCCCTTATGCTTGGACTTGCCTTTCTTGTTGCTAATCATCATCACAGACTTAGGCTTGTCCTACTTCATCTGTGCCTCGTCTATCCTCAACATGCCCAACAATTATGTCAATGGCCTGTTAAAGTTGTTCATGTTGTAGTTCATCACAAACTGATTGTAGGATTCTGGCAATGATTGCAGTATCACGTCAGTAGCCAACTCTTGGCTCAGGGGAAATCCCAGTCTTGTCAGGTTCTCCACATACCCAATCATTTTGAGCGTGTGAGGACCAACTGGATCTCCTTCTGTCATGAAACACTTGAACAGCGCCCTAGAGACATCATATCTCTCTTTCCATGCTTGATCTTCATACATGTTCTTGAGATGTTGAATCATCTCAATGACACCCATGTTCTCATGTTGTCTCTGCAACTTGTGGTTCGTGGAGCACAACATCAAGCACTTTGCATCAATGGCATCTTCAGAATGCTTTTTATAAGCATCCCTTTCTGCCTTTGGTACGGTAAGAGCAGGTTCCTCTAGAGCTGGAGTATCCAGGACATAGAGCTTTCGCTCTTGAGTGAGAACAATTCTCAATGTCCTAAACTAGTCATGGAAGTTAGTCCCATTCAGCTTGTCCTTTTCAAGGACCGATCGCAACAAAAAGTGATTGTTGTTTGTTGAAATTTTTACTACAAAAGGAAATATATGCAATTTTATTTGAAGCATCATGAGAGTGAAGATGATGCAGAGGTATGGCTTGTGATAGCCTGAATTCCAAAGAAAGAGCTGATAAAGCAATGTTGTGCATGGAAACCTAGTTTTGGTGTAATGTGCAATTTACCCAAAACCTAGGGTGCAATATGTAATTTACCACTTCAATAAGGTCCCTAATGTTTCTTGGAATCATGTGGAGCAAAGAAATTGAGAGGGGCGCCTCATTTGAATTAAGTTGGAGGAGAGAGAATCTTGATATTAAAATAATCAAGATTTAAGCATAATGGAGATATTAATGCAAAAAGAAATAAAACAATTGAAGGGCCTTCAACCAAAATTAAAATGGTGTAATTCAGATGTGTGTGTGAACGTCCTTGAGCTTTGCAAGGACCGAAAATATCTTAAGGAGGTGAAATTCCACTCACCTTATTATAAGGAAAAGAATTTCCACTCAAAAAGATATATTAGTATTATAAGGAATTAAGGTGCTTATTTTCTTTTCCCTTAATCCATGGATAATGGAAGGAAGTTCGGTGGCTTTGAGTTGCCTTTTCATGCAAGAAAACCAAGGAGGAAGAGGTGGTACTGTTTTTGGAATTAATTGAATTTTAATAAAACATTTTCTCTTTCATCAAATTTCTTATAAAAGAGCCTTTTCCAACCCACCTAAGGATCTTTTTCAATTCCTTTTCTTCCCCTTGCTTGCTAAACTGACCAAGAAGGCTAAGGACATCAGGGAGCATGTCCACAACCTGTTGGTAAGCCTTTGATCTTCGTTTTTCTTGATTTCATGGTGAAAATTATAAAACAATACATGATTTCTTCATTTCTTCACTCCATCTTCAACCCTAGTTGATCCTTTCACTCCAAAAGCTTGAGAAACGGCCTTGGGAGGTTGCTAGAGCTTCAACCACCATTTGAGCCATGAATCTTGGAGCTTGGGATCAGATTTGAAGGCGGGTTATATAACTTTAACCCTTAATCTTTGCCATTGAATTCGATTTCTACTTGCAATTGATTTAATTGTCATTATTGCAATAACCTTGCTTGATTGATGGAGTTTCCATGGAAATAGCATTAGATTTCGTGAGTCTAAAGGTCGAATATGATAACCTATTCATAAGCACACACCTTAATCAAAGAACAATAGCAAACGGTCTTGGACTTTTGGTCCAAACGGTTTTGCAAACCGTTTGGTAAAGTTGGATTCCAAACTGTTTGGTATGGTTGACCGTTTGGTATGGTTGACCGTTTGGTCTCCAAACTGCATGGCTTGGTTGACCATTTGGTATGGTTGACCGTTTGGGGTCTGAACTTGATCGTAGGTTGGATGATGATCCAATGGACTCAATTGATTGATCCAATGTGTGCATGATCCTTCAAGTGGAAACCCTAATTGAATTGATTGAAGAAATCCTTGATTGGTCCTAATGATTTCAACACCTTTTTGGGGCAAATGGTCTTGAGACCGTTTGGGACCAAATGGTTTCAAAACCGTTTGGTGGATTGAAGGTTGATCCTTGACCCATGGATGGTGATCAAATGGTTTAGATTGATGAACCCTTCAATTGAATAACTAATAGTCGATTCAATGATGCAATTGGAGATCAATGGAATTGATGGTTGACCTAATGAGCCCTTACGGTTTTGGGACTAATTTGGCCCAAACGGTCTTGAGACCGTTTGAGACCAAACGGTCTTGAAACCATTTGGGGCCAAACGGTTTCAAAACCATTTGGGGCCAAATGGTTTCAAAACCATTTGGTGGAAAACGGTTTCAAAACCGTTTGGCGGCAAATGGTTTCAAAACCGTTTGGTGATGGAACTTCAAGACCGCATGGAGGTTGTTAGTGGTTCAATCATTTGGATATTGAAGGCAATGATGGTTCCAATTATCCAATGATGGTTAGTTAATAAAGGTACAAAGGTTGAAACCCTAATAGTACCTAGGGATTTGTGCCAATTAAGAAAAGAACCCTAATTGTCCTGAGATCAATGGCTTGGTACACTATGTCATCAATAGTTGTATGAACTTAATTAAGGATTAATATAACCTAATCTAGTCGAGAGGATAATATCATGGATTTGATACATGAGTTGGATTCATGTGGTGATTAAGGGTATGATTCTTAAGTAATAAGATCATGAAACCCTAATCATGGACCTAAACCCTAATTTACAAGGTTGTTGATCCTTAACCTTGATCCAGGGCAATTACAATTGAAAACCCTAATCTAAGGTATGGTGGTAACCCTAATTTAGGGTGATGATGTGGATAGACCTAATCAAGAGTAGTGTGATCTGAAACCCTAACTAGGATGAATAGTATACCCTAATTATGGGAATGGACCATGAAACCCTAATTGGGATGAATAGTAAACCCTAATTATGGGAATGGACCATGGAACCCTAATTGGGATGAATAGTAAACCCTAATTGTGAATTATTGAATGTAAATCCTTTTATAGGATGAATTTGATGTGAAATCCTAACTAAGGATGGTTTCATGAGAAACCATGATGCTTGATGTGCTGTAAAGCCCAAACCCAGGGTAATGCTATGTATTGCTTAATGAATCCTAATCTTGGGCAATATGGTGATAAACCATATCTTTGATGTGATAAGGGATGATTATCCATAAATGACATGAAATGGGAAACCCTAACCCTGGTAAGGGAATAGTGGTGTTACCCATAAATAGTGAATTTATATTTGTGGAACATGGTTTTGATATGCAATTGATATCACTATTATCATCTGTGCTAACCATGTAGGTATGTTAAAATAATGATCATGGCCAAGTATGAGTTGTGATGTTCAATTCACTATTGTGAATGGGCCTTGTGTGCCATAATATACCTTGCTGCCTGGTAAGAGGTATCAAGAGAGTTAATGGGCATCAAGTACCATGTGTGATGCTTATAATAGCAAAGTATCATGTTTGCCTTGGTCAATTGACCTAAAGGTGATGGTTACCTGGAAAGGTGGTAACAATGCTTGATGATGAATCAAGGGTTTAATTACCCAGGGCCATATGATTATGGTGATGAAATTGAGAAGAGATTGAGTTCCCAATATATTTTAAGATTGTTAAGTAATTGATGGAATTAGTACATGTTTCCTTATAGCATTGTCATAATGATCTTTGTCTGAGAACTTTCCTGATGCTAAAAGTATATGAAAATGTACTTAATTAATCAAGTGAAATCTGTTCATGTAGTGCTCTGACCATAGATCCATCATCGTCAGCAATTGGTGATGGTGAAACAGGTTTTCTATGGAATTCCTGGAATTTGCATATTTTGAATATGTGGGGGTAAATGGGCGAAAATATCCTTACATCCGGGTGAAGAGATTGAGAGAGAGTAAACATTAAACCCCTCAATCCTTCATGTGTTAGGATAGATGTACCATAAATATCCTGATGGTTGGAATGGATGTATCATTAGTCTCCCAATGTTATTTTATGTTGGGTTGATAGAAATAAACATTAATGCTCTCGATTGCCGATGAGAGTGCAGTTGACGTTGTAACTCTATAGAGAAGTTCCAGTATACCCTGGAAAGCTATTTAAGAAGTCGACATAGTCATGCTTGTAGTCCTGTGCTGACCAGGATGTGGGAGGTCATGGGAATCCGGCTCTCCCATTGACCTATTTATGGTACTGATTTCGATCCTAGAAATGGTCGGTTGGAGTATGAGAAGTATACCTCATCTCCTCAGAGCTTAAACCTATTTGTAAAATATAATCAGTCGTGTAGCATATTTGTATAAGATTGAAGTACGAGAAACATTGATTGATGATATACTGCTTAGTATGCCCTTGATGCAAGAATGTACTTATGTTCCTTTAATTCATATTGAATATGGGACATGTTGTATAATCAAGTTATAGTTGTAATATTTCATAAGAATGTTGCTCTAGTCTGCATAGATGTGACTCACCTGCTATTGATTTATATTATCACACTGCTCGGTTTATTTCTATTAAACTGAAATAGCAATGTTTTGGCAGAGAGTTATATCTCCCGTTGGGGCAATTTTTATAATTGTCTCACCCCCGTGGGATTCAATGTTTTTAGGTAGACGCAGACACCAAGGCAGGAACTCTTCTGTAGGGGAAGAGCAGCAGCAGTCACAGGGACAGCAGTGATCTAACAGGTGGAGACATCGGTTGTCTAGTTTTGTGTAGATAGTCCTATAAGTCGTCTCTATACTCTCGGGTCCTAGGAGTTAGTGTTTTGTTACTTGGATCTGAGGTTCTGTGCATGTATGCTTCGAGGTGCAAGGAAGCATGTAATGTATATATGAACCAGTATGTAATGTTTTACCTTGGTGTTGAATGAAAGAGTTTTCCTGTGAATGGATCTCTTGATAAATGGTTTTAATTTTTAGTGATTTTCAGTAATCCGTTGTTAGTAATCGCTTCCGCACTAGTTAATCTTGTTTTCGCGAGACAGACGCCATAGTTTAGTGGTATCAGAGCTCTAGGTTCGCTGAGTCTACAAAGACATAGGATTAATTTAGTTGAGTCTGTTCTAGTGTCTTCCAGTTTATCTGATAGTGTCTTCTGCTCTTATAGGAGAAGAAGAACTAAGGATGTCTGGATCACACGAAGAACATGCTGCTGAGAGTAGTGTTGCTGCACCGGGAAATGGTGCAAGAGACCAGGACAAGGAGGAACCTATACCTGAACAACCCCAGTTCAACCTAGCTGATATGGGGAACCCAGCTTTCTAGGCTATGTTCGGGCGGTTTATGGAAGCTATGACCCACATGACTGATAGAATGCCAGTACCTGCACCCAGGGCAGCACCCCATGATGAAAGACATGGTGCCGGCAAGACTTTTGAAAGGCTTAAGAGGGTAGGATCCTTGGAGTATGCTGGTACAGCCGATCCAACAGATGTCGATCTTTGGTTGACTGAGTTGGAGAAAGCCTTCAGAATCCTCATGATTCCTGATGATGAGAGGGTCAGACATGTTGTATATCTCCTCAAGGGGAGTGTTGGTCATTGGTGGACCACTGAGGAGGGCAAAAGACCTGGAATTGTGATTGGATGGGATGAATTCAGGCGTGAATTCATCGCTAGATACTTTCCCAAGACGTATCTAGATGAGAAGATTTCTCAGTTTTAGAGAATCAAACAAGGACATATGAACACTAGCGAGTATGAGGCTAGGTTCATGGAGTTGTTGCGGTTCTGTCCGCACATGGCATCCAATGATGAGGAGAGAATTCGGCGGTTCGAGAAGGGGTTGAACGCTGAATTAACCACTCTGGTGTCTGCTCTGGAGAACTGAGAGAGGTTTGCAACTTTTGTGGAGTCTGTAAGACTCATTGAGAGGTCTGTAGTTGAGAAGTGACAGACCAAGAGTAAGAAGGAATACCCACAGTTTCAAGGACAGAGTACTGGAAGTTTCAAGAAACCAAGGTATTATGTGCCTACACCGCCACCAAGGTTTAATACCCAGACACAGTGGACGTCAAGTAAGGGTAGAAACCATAGTTTACCACCAAAGGGAGCTCAAAGCTCAGCCTCTATGTGAGTAATAGGACCACCCAGACCACCAAGGGGGAATATAACCTGTTATAGATGTGGAAAAGAAGGCCATGTGGTGAGAGAATGTCCTGAGAAAGTTAGGAGTGTGACCCAGCAACCAAGACTAAATCAGGAGGGATCTTAGAGGCAACAGCCTGGCAGTGGTGCTAAAGGATGTGGACCAGTGTCCCAAGCCGGTTCTTCGACATCTAATAATCGAGTACAAGGTCAACAACAAGCGACAGCTAGGTTCTATGCTATGAACCAGCCTGAAGCAGTAGTCAACCCTCAGGTTGTGACAGGTCAGATGGAACTACTTTATTCTGATATGTCTTTATCCTGCTTCATATCTGTGTTAATTGATCTGGGTGCTAAGCACTCTTTTATCACTCGAGAAGTGATTGATGACTGCAATATGATTGTTAGTCATAGAATAGATAGCTTGTTGTTAGAGACACCTTTGATGGGATCTGCAGTTTGTGGGAAGTGTATTCTCCCTGCAATCTTGTCTTTTCTGATCACCACATTCAAGTGGATCTTATACCACTTGAGATGCATGGGTTTGATATAATCCTTGGAATGGACACCTTAGAGAAGTATAAGGTTGTTTTGGATTGTAGTTCCAAGCAAGTTGTGTTCACAGATGGTGGTGACACATGGATCTTTCATGGAGATAGAAAGATTCTTTCCACATGTCTTGTGTCAGCTTTGGTAGCTGAGAGGTTGATGAGACACGGATGCCTTGCATTCTTAGCCCATGTGGTTGATACCACTATGGAGAGTCCTCATTCTTCTGAAGTTCCGATAGTCAGGGAATTTGAAGATGTATTTCTTGAAGAACTTCCAGGTGTTCCGCCGCCCCGAGAGATAGATTTCGAAATAAATCTAATTCCGGACACGCAACCAATAGCACAAATGTCGTATAGGATGGCACCTGCTGAAATGGCAGAGCTCAAGAAACAACTGTAAGAGTTGCTTGAGAAGGGCTTTATCTGACCAAGCACTTCACCCTGGGGTGCTCTATTCCTTTTTGTTAAGAAAAAGGATGGGTCGATGCGATTATGCATTGACTATATATAGTTAAACAAAGTCACTATAAAGAACAAGTATCCTTTACCGAGGATCGATGACTTGTTTGACCAGTTGCATGGTGCGACTGTCTTTTCTAAGATAGATTTGAGATCGGGATACCATCAGTTACGTATCAAAGAGGGTGACATACCTAAGTCTGCCTTTAGGACAAGGTATGGTCACTATGAGTTCACAGTTATGTCATTTGGACTAACTAATGCACAAGCTGCATTTATGGAACTCATGAATAGAATTTTTTGACCTTTTCTGGATCAATATGTTGTCATCTTTATAGATGACATCCTGATATATAGTAGAGATGCTCAACAACATGAGCATCATCTTTGCCAAGCTTTGACTTTGCTAAGAAAGCATAATCTGTATGCTAAGTTTAGCAAATGTGAGTTCTGGTTACCAGAAGTTTCCTTTCTCGGACACATAATATCTGCTTCAGGTATTCGTGTTGATCCTAAGAAGGTAGAATCTATCCTGCAATGGGAACAGCTGAAGACACCGACAGAGATAAGAAGTTTCCTAGGACTAGCTGACTATTACAGGAGGTTCATTAAGAACTTCAGTTCAATAGCCTTACCCTTGACTAAGTTGACGAGGAAGGAGATTCCTTTTGTCTGGAATGACAAGTGTCAACACTCTTTCCAGCTGCTGAAGGAAAGGTTAACATGTGCACCTGTGCTGGTGCTACCTGAGCAAGGAAAGGGGTACATAGTCTTCTGTGGTGCATCTAAGAATGGCTTAGGATGTGTGTTGATGCAGGACAAGCAAGTCATTTCTTTTGCTTCTCGACAGCTTAAGAAACATGAGGAGAATTATCTGACACATGATCTAGAGTTAGCTGTTGTGGTCCATGCCTTGAAGATCTGGAGACATTATCTCTATGGAGAGACATTTCAGATTTTTACAGACCATAAGAACCTGAAGTACATCTTTTCTCAACATGAGCTAAACATGAGGCAACGCCACTGGATGGAGTTAATCAAGGACTATGATTGTACAATTGATTATCATCCAGGGAAAGCCAATGTGGTTGCTTATGCACTAAGTAGAAAATCGGCAGCACCAACCCTAGATAAAGCACAACTAAACTCCTTAGTGTGCTCTAAGAGGGATATGTTTATATCCTTGAGGAAAGACAATGTACAGATTAAATTGTCATTGTTAGCTAAGATGCACATAAAACCAACTCTGAGATAGCAGATTAAGGAAGCACAGCAGACTGATTCTATGGTTCAGCAGATCAGATCAGAATATGGCAGTGAGAAACAGGATGGTTTCCATGATTCTGATGATCAGGTAGTCTGTTACCATGATAGGATGGTAGTACCTGATGTTGACAACTTGAGGAAGTCAGTTCTGGAGGAAGCTCATTCTTCAATGTATGCTATGCATATAGGGATCACCAAGATGTATCATAACTTAAAAGATATGTATTGGTTGCCTGGTTTAAAGAAGGATGTAGTTGAGTTTGTTATGCGGTGTCCGGTGTGTCAGCAGGTTAAAGCTGAACATCAAAATCCCGCAGGAATAATGCAACCCCTGCCTATACCACAGTGGAAGTGGGATCATGTAACTATGGACTTTGTGGTTGGTTTGCCTAGAACAACCAAAAGTCATGATTCCATTTGGGTGATAGTTGATAGGTTGACAAAGACAACACATTTCTTACCTGTCAAAACAACCTATACAGCTGAGAAGCTCGCATAAATCTACATAGATGAGATGGTGTGTTTGCACGGGGTCCCAGTTACAATAGTTTCTGATAGAGGTCCTCAGTTTATGAGTCGTTTTTGGGAACGACTTCATAAAGCTTTGGGTACACAGCTGAGGTTTAGTACAACTTTTCATCCTCAGACAGATGGACAGTCTGAGAGGACGATACAAACCTTGGAGGACTTGCTTAGGGCATGTGTCCTTCAGTTTGTGGGGAGTTGGGATCTACATCTGAGCTTGATAGAGTTTGCTTATAATAACAGCTATCAACACAGTATTGACATGGCACCATATGAGGCTTTGTATGGTAGACGTTGTATATCTGCCCTATGTTGGTATGAAACTAGTGAATATCAACTTTTGGGTCCTGAGCTGGTTCAATAAACAACTGAGAAGAGAAAGATCATACAACAACAGTTGAAAATAGCCCAGGATAGACAGAAATCCTATGCTGAAAAGTGTCGTAGACCCTTAGAATTCCAAGTCAGAGACAGAGTGTACCTTAAGGTTTCGCCTTGGAAAGGTATCCTGAGGTTTGGAAAGAAAGGGAAGTTAGCTCCGAGATTTATGGGGCCTTATCCAATCATTGAGAGGATAGGAAAGGTGGCCTATAAGCTGGAGTTACCACCTGAGTTGCATAAATTGCACCCAGTGTTTCATATCTCTATGTTGAGGAAGTGTCATCCTGACACTGAGTTAGTTCTACAACATGTGTAGATAGAACTAAATGATGACATATCTTATGTTGAAGGACATGTGTTGATTCTTGACAGAAGAATCAAGAAGTTGAAGAAGAAAGACATTAATCTTGTAAAAGTCCTCTGGAATCACCGTGGCATTAAAGAAGCTATGTGGTAACTAGAGGATGAGATGAGGAGGAAATATCCTACTCTTTTCTTTTAATGTTTTGTTGATGTTGATGATTTTGGGGACGAAATCATTGTAAGGGGTGGATAAACTTGTAACATCCCTGACCTGGGTTATGAAGTAACCCTAGGTGTTTTGCATAATGAGAGTAATTATATGCATGCTTTTGTCTTTAAAAATAAATTAGGGCTCAAGAGGAATTTATATTACAATTTTAGTCCTTTTTTAATATTGTTGAAATCAATATTTTGCCTATTTTGGACTAAAGTGCAATTTACCCAAGTTGAAGGGTTTATTTGCAATTTGTGCATGATAATATGTTCCTCATGAGTTGAAGCATCATGAGAGTGAAGATGATGCAGAGGTATGGCTTGTGATAGCCTAAATTCCAAGAAAGAGCTGATAAAGCAATGTTGTGCATGAAAACCTAGTTTTGGTGTAATGTGCAATTTACCCAAAACCTAGGGTGCAATATGTAATTTACCACTTCAATAAGGTCCCTAATGTTTCTTGTCATCATGTGGAGCAAATAAATTGAGAGGGGCACCTCATTTGAATTAAGTTGGAGGAGAGAGAATCTTGATATTAAAATAATCAAGATTTAAGCATATTGGAGATATTAATGCAAAAAGAAATAAAACAATTGAAGGGCCTTCAACCAAAATTAAAATGGTGGAATTCATATGTGTGTATGAACGTCCTTGATCTTTTTAAGGACCGAAAATATCTTAAGGAGGTGAAACTTCACTCACCTTATTATAAGGAAAAGAATTTCCACTCAAAAAGATATATTAGTATTATAAGGAATTAAGGTGCTTATTTTCTTTTCCCTTAATCCATGGATAATGGAAGGGAGTTCGATGGATTTTAGTTGCCTTTGCATGCAAGAAAACCAAGTAGTAAGAGGTGGTACTATTTTTGGAATTAATTGAATTTTAATAAAACATTTTCTCTTTCATCAATTTTCTTATAAAAGAGCCCTTTCCAACCCACCTAAGGATCTTTTTCGATTCCTTTTCTTCCCCTTGCTTGCAAAACCAACCAAGAAGGCTAAGGACAGCAGGGAGAACGTCCCCAACCTGTTGGTAAGCCTTTGATCTTCGTTCTTCTTGATTTCATGGTGAAAATCATAAAACAATACATGATTTCTTCATTTCTTCACTCCATCTTCAACCCTAGCCGATCCTTTCACTCCAAAAGCTTGAGAAACGACCTTGGGAGGTTGCTAAAGCTTCAACCACCATTGGAGCCGTGAATCTTGGAGCTTGAGATCAGATTTGAAGGTGGGTTATATAACTTTAACCCTTAATCTTTGCCATTGAATTCGATTTCTACTTGCAATTGATTTAATTGTCATTATTGCAATAACCTTGCTTGATTGATGGAGTTGCCATGGAAAGGGCAGTAGATTTCGTGAGTCTAAAGGTCGAAGATGATAACCTGTTCATAAGCACACACCTTAATCAAAGAACAACAGCAAACGGTCTTGGACTTTTGGTCCAAACAGTTTTGCAAACTGTTTGGTAAAGTTGGATTCCAAACCATTTGGTATGGTTGACCATTTGGTATGGTTGACTGTTTGGACTCCAAACCGCATGGCTTGGTTTACCGTTTGGTATGGTTGACCGTTTGGGGTCTGAACTTGATCATAGGTTGGATGATGATCCAATGGACTCAATTGATTGATCCAATGTGTGCACGATCATTCAAGTGGAAACCCTAATTGAATTGATTGAAGAAATCCTTGATTGGTCCTAATGATTTCAAGACTTTTTGGGGCAAATGGTCTTGAGACCGTTTGGGACCAAACAGTTTCAAAACTGTTTGGTGGATTTAAGGTTGATCCTTGACCCATGGATGGTGATATATAATGGTTTAGATTGATGAACCCTTCAATTGAATAATTAATAGTCGATTCAATGATGCAATTGGAGATCAATGGAATTGATGGTTGACCTAATGAGCCCTTGTGGTTTTGGCACTGATTTGGCCCAAACGGTCTTGAGACCGTTTGAGACCAAACGGTCTTGAAACCGTTTGGGACCAAATGGTTTCAAAACCGTTTGGGGCCAAACGGTTTCAAAACCGTTTGGTGGCAAACAGTTTCAAAACTATTTGGTGATGGAACTTCAAGACCGCATGGAGGTTGTTAGTGGTTCAATCATTTGGATATTGAAGGCAATGATGGTTCCAATTATCCAATGATGGTTAGTCAATAAAGGTACAAAGGTTGAAACCCTAATAGTACCTAGGGATTTGTGCCAATTAAGAAAAGAACCCTAATTGTCCTGAGATCAATGGCTTTGTACACTATGTCATCCATAGTTGTATGAACTTAATTAAGGATTAATATAAAATACTCAAGTTGAGAGGATAATAGCATGGATTTGATACATGAGTTGGATTCATGTGGTGATTAAGGGTATGATTCTTAAGTAATAAGATCATGAAACCCTAATCATGGACCTAAACCCTAATTTACAAGGTTGTTGATCCTTAACCCTAATCCAGGGCAATTACAATTGAAAACCCTAATCCAAGGTATGGTGGTAACCCTAATTTAGGGTGATGATGTGAATAGACCTAATCAAGAGTAGTGTGATCTGAAACCCTAATTGGGATGAATAGTAAACCCTAATTTTGGGAATGGACCATGAAACCCTAATTGGGATGAAAAATCCTAATTATGGGAATGGACCATGGAACCCTAATTGGGATGAATAGTAAACCCTAATTGTGAATTATTGAATGTAAATCCTTTTATAGGATGAATTTGATGTGAAACCCTAACTAAGGATGGTTTCATGAGAAACTCTTATGCTTGATGTGATGTAAAGCCCAAACCCAGGGTAATGCTATGTATTGCTTAATGAATCCTAATCTTGGGCAATATGGTGATAAACCATATCTTTAATGTGATAAGGGGATGATTATCCATAAATGACATGAAATGGGAAACCCTAACCCTGGTAAGGGAATAGTGGTGTTACCCATAAATAGTGAATTTATATTTGTGGAACATGGTTTTGATATGCAATTGATATCACTATTATCATCTGTGCTAACCAGCAGGTATTTTAAAATAATGATCATGGCCAAGTATGAGTTGTGATGTTCAATTCACTATTGTGAATGGGCCTTGTGTGCCATAATATACCTTGCTGCCTGGTAAGAGGTATCAAGAGAGTTAATGGGCATCAAGTACCATGTGTGATGCTTATAATAGCAAAGTATCTTGTTTGCCTTGGTCAATTGACCTAAAGGTGATGGTTACCTGGAAAGGTGGTAACAATGCTTGATGACGAATCAAGGGTTTAATTACCCAGGGCCATATGATTATGGTGATGAAATTGAGAAGAGATTGAGTTCCCAATATATTTTAAGATTGTTAAGTAATTGATGGAATTAGTACATGTTTCCTTATAGCATTGTCATAATGAGCTTTGTCTGAGAACTATCCTGATGCTAAAAGTATATGAAAATTTACTTAATTAATCAAGTGAAATATGTTCACGTAGTGCTCTGACCATAGATCCATCATCGTCAACAATTGGTGATGGTGAAACAGGTTTTCTATGGAATTCCTGGAATTTGCATATTTTGAATATGTGGGGGTAAATGGGCGAAAATATCATTACGTCCGGGTGAAGAGATTGAGAGAGAGTAAACATTAAAACCCTCAATCTTTCATGTGTCGGGATAGATGTACCATAAATATCCTGATGGTTGGGATGGATGTATCATTAGTCTCCCAATGTTATTTTATGTCGGGTTGATAGACATAAACATTAATGCCCTCGATTGTCGATGAGAGTGCAGTTGACGTTGTAACTCTATAGCAAAGTTACAATATACCCTGGAAAGCTATTTAAGCAGTCGACACAGTCCTGCTTATAGTCCTGTGCTAACCAGGACGGGGGAGGTCATGGGAATCCGACTCTCCCATTAACCTATTTATGGTACCGATTTTGATCCTAGAAATGGTCGGTTGGAGTATGAGCGGTATACCTCATCTTCTCATAGCTTAAACCTGTTTGTAAAATATAATCAGTCGTGTAGTGTATTTGCATAAGATTGAAGTACGAGAAACACTGATTGATGATATACTGCTTAGCATGCCTTTGATACAAGAATGTACTTATGTTCCTTTAATTCATATTGAATATGGGACATGCTGTATAATCAAGTTATAGATATAATATTTCATAAGAATGTTGCTCTAGTCTGCATAGATGTGACTCACCTGCTATTGATTTATATTATCACACTACTCAGTTTATTTCTATTTAACTGAAATAGCAATGTTTTGGCTGAGAGTTATATCTCCCGCTGGGGAAATTTTTATAATTGTCTCACCCCCGTGGGATTCAATGTTTTTAGGTAGACGCAGACACCAGGGTAGGAACTCTTCTGTAGGGGAAGAGCAGCAACAGTCACAGGGACAACATTGATCCAACGGGTGGAGACATTGGCTGTCTAGTTTTGTGTAGATAGTCCTATAAGTCGTCTCTGTACTCTCGGGTCCTAGGAGTTAGTGTTTTGTTACTTGGATCTGAGGTTCTTTGCATGTATGCTTCGAGGTGCAAGGAAGCATGTAATGTATATATGAACCAGTATGTAATGTTTTACCTTGGTTCTGAATGAAAGAGTTTTCCTGTGAATGGATCTCTTGATAAATAGTTTTAATTTTTAGTGATTTCCAGTAATCCACTGTTAGTAATCGCTTCTGCACTAGTTAATCTTGTTTTCGCGAGACAGACGCCACAGTTTTAGTCTTCCTCTACCTAGATCCTATTGTTGTGTATAAAGTTGTACACCCTTTTGGGAATTTTGTAAAGTACTCTTTATACAATTGAATAGTCAAAGTTTTAACTTCCGCTGCTACACAATTTGTGTTTTTGTTTGCCATGAGTTTTTAGTATAGACTATGTCTCTACAACATGGTATAAGAGCATCAAGGTAGTAGGAGTATTGACTAATTCAATTTGTCTCCTAGTTAGAAACCCTTACCTTATATAGTTTCCCTTTAGTAAGCTTGTCACCTTAGAGTTTACCAATGATGAATGATTGATTTAGGATCATAATAATTTCATACTAGAAATATAATTTGATCAACTTTTTGGTGATTAGTCTATTAGGTTGCTACTAGGGCATAAGTTGAAAGCAAAGGTGTCTAGAAAGGGTCAGGGTCTGGGGGCTAACAATATTTTCCTCCGCACCACTAGCTTGGCTTACGAGGACTCCCAGATCCATATGACACCGCCTTGGCCTAAGCTGATACTGACTGTCCAAAATAGCATACCTTTAGGCAAATCAACTCATTCTTGAGTTACCTTTAGAACTATATTTATATGATGCTTTGGTTAGCCAAAATTAAAACATCTTATATTCCATAAGTTCCTTATGTGAGCCTTAGATTTCCATGTTTGGGAATAGCCTACCCTATGGTAGACTTTGAAGTTTGGTGTTTAGTAAAACAACTAAGTGTTGGATCTCATACATATTTTTACCTCAACCCTTTGAAAAAGCAGGCTTTAGTAGTAGTACTTTTATACCTAGATAGATTTTGGAATTTCTAATTTTGAGGACAAAATCCTCTTTAAGGGGGTGGAGTCTCCTAATACATTCAAAATCAAGTTACTATATTTTGGAAACCCTAACTCCTTAGATAAGAGGTTAGCATGTTCATATGGTTAGTGTTGGACAAAAAAAATATAATTATAATCCATCTTGTTTGTCTATACACAAATGAATATATATATATATATATATAATAAGTCATCTAAAGAGAATAGTTCATATGCTTGAACCTTAACATATATTTGATGCACATAATAGTGAGTTACTCATCACTAATTGTGAATACACTTAATGTTGACCATGTCACCCTAATAGTATGGTTAGTAAGATTATGGTTCTAATGCACCCTTAACATGCATAACATGTAGTGGTCATGTTGACCCAAACCCTAATATGTAATAATCTAGCCCTAACAATATATACATCTACATAAATACATATTTAATGCCTTTTATGATACCTTAGTGACATTAGGTGTCATCAACAGTTAACACGCTTGGAACATATATGTCGATTATAATCACCTAATTATATTTGAGACCATGTTATCAATATATGTAAGGCATATCACCTTGTTCTGTAATATACATCTCATTAATCACCTTATCACAATTTAGTATATTAATCAATTCATTAATGTTTAATGTGTTCCATCTTATTCAGTAAAATGCATGTAATGACTCAAATATGATAATGAGTAATTGGATTCACATAAGTTTGCTTGAATGCCTAATGGGATGTTAAATATGTATAATTCATATCAGGAAGTATCATAGGAGAAAATGGTTAGTGATGTCATTATCTTGAGTATGAAAGATAATGTGACAATGTGTGATATAGAGATAAATAATTTATGTGACATTATTTGGAATCATTATAGACTTAATAACTTGTTGGATAAAATTATCCTTTTCTTACATAATAATATGTGATAACCCTATATGATGGTTTTATGAGGATAATGGAGAATATATTCATATTATTAAGGTTTGTGACCTAATACATTAATGAATGTTGAGATTACTTAGTAAACCCTAATTGTGTTTAAAATCCTTAATGGAACTAATAAGGGTAATACATATGTTTTGTGCTTTAATGATGGGAGGTAAGTCTTGTTACAACAATGTGACTATAATATGGCACAAGTAATGGAATAATAAAGATGATGCTTTTTCATGATGAAGATTATGCTTATAAGACAAACATGTTAATTATATTAGGTTTGATAAAAGGTAATGGAAACCTTAGTGAGACTTGGCTTATGTATAAAGCATGTGAAGTATCATAGATTTGAAGTAACACCTAGTTACCTAATGTTGGGATGTTACACACTCACCCTCTCTCTTCCCTCTTGTTGTGATTTTGGGGACGAAATCCTCTTTAAGGGGTGGAGTGCAAATCTCATGGTCCTTTCTGCAATTTACCCACTTTTCAGCTTTTATTTTCTTTCTAGTCCTTTTGGACCTTTTTCATAAATCTCCCATCCTTTTGAGTCTTCTTTGGCCTCAATATTGAAATTGAGCCTTTCTTGAGGATGTAATTCACAATCTACCCAGATTTATGATTATGTAGGGGGTCTTGCACAAACAACCCACTTAATGTGATTATTGAGGAATAATTAAGCAATGTTACCATTAATGATAGATAATTAGTAGATAATGCTAATTTAGAGCTTTTATATATTTTTGATAAAGATATGAGTATTAATGTGTATTCTAGTTAATGTATGAGAGTAATTAACCCTTTATTTTTCTCTCTCCTTATGAGTGAATAAAATTATGAAATATAATTAATAGAGTGGGAAAAGCCTCTTGGTTGGCCTATCTCGAAAATACAAGAAAAATTATCAGAATGCCTCTTCACATTAATTTACTCAAATTATACACTAATATATATGTTAATGGGAAATAAATTTATTAGGGGTCTTATATTGGGTAAAACGCAAAATTAAATGTATATCATCGTTCTAGGTGGTCATAAACCTATGGTTAAAATTTGAGGTCATTTAGACTTTGTTTGACCATTCAAATGGATTTTACAAGTTTCAATAAAGTGTGACAATAGAATATCAATCAAATTTCATTTATGTCATTTTGTCCTTTGATTTCCTTGTCACGCGCCCCGGATTGTCATTTGATCTCGATCCAATGGCAGCCAACTCATCTTCAACCTCCAACCCGCCGACTAAGATGACGTCTAGGCTCCTCCACCTCATTCACCCTCTCCTCTCCACCATTTCACGAGATTTCTTCGTCGTTGGCTTTGTCTCCTCGAGCCGCTTAGTTTGAGTCGTTACTCATCGTCTCTCGTGCACCACAGATGAAATGCCCCATGGCGTCGGCATTGTCCTCTCAACTCCACCACCGTCCTGACATTTCACACTACCTCGTCTATATATTGCACTCCCCTCACCTCCTTTGGCCCCATTGAAAGCTTTTCCAGTTGCTAATTTTCCCGTATCCTCCACAGATAGCCATCACCACCTCCACCTTCTCCTAGATCTTGCGGCCCTTTTCCTAGCTGCTCGGTGATAGCAGCACCCCAATAAAGCACACCGGTGAGTTCCTCTCGCCTTGGGCTTCGTTTCAAGTACTTATACGTCTGATTTGGTCGAGTATCGAGAGAACGCCCAATCAGGTAAGCTTCTCCTCTGCGACCATGGCTTGCGTGAGAGGAAGAAGATGACCCACGGGATTTTTACCATTTTGCCCCCCCCCCACACCTCCTCTCCTATTTTAATGCCAAGGACATTTCAGTATTTTCTCCTTTTTTCATTTGCCCTTGCGCTAGCCAAGTTAGCCTACGTGGCTTTTTCCTGCTCTCTGATTGGCTCAGAGCAAATAAATCATACAAAATTGATACTTCATCGGAAAATTTTGAATAAATACTCGTTGGAAAGCTTGTTTCATGTCGAATTCAACTTTAAGTTTGTTTATTGAATCTCTGTACTTTTTCAATATTAATTGGGTACATCATCTAAATCTTAATCAATATTCTAAAAATTATAACTAATGCTCTGAGCCAATCTAATTGGTGATTAGTGATGTTTATGTGAATCTTCAATAAGATATGTGAAATACATACTAAGATATGTGAAATATTTGTAACTAGGATATGTGAAATATTTGTAACTAGGATACTAAGATATGTGAAATATTTGTAACTAGGATAATACATACTAAGATATGTGAAATATTTGTAACTAGGATAATGTGATCATGGATACAATCTAATTGGTTATTAGTGATGGTTATGTGAATCTTCAATAAGTTATGTGACCCCTAATTATGTATGTGATGCCTATTTATGAATGAATAATAATGCTTGTGTAAGAATGTGCAATTAACCTATTCCTCAGTTGGGCTTTTATCCAACCCTACAATCACAATGTGCTAGCCTTGGTATCCTTATATTGCCTTTATTGGCTCTTTATTTACTTGAATATTATATTTCCAGTGTGGCTCATTTATTTGGATTATTTGAATAATTCTATGGCCAATGTTGGCCCATTCATTTACTTAATTTAATTCATGGGTTTTATTCCCCAATGCTATGATGCAAATGTTATTTATACTTTCCCTACTGCCAAGTGGATTATTCAATATGATGTATTTTTGGTCAAATGAGAATGCAATATACATGAGTACAAACCACCATAGTGGGCAAGAGCCCAGGAGAATGTGATTTTCTCCCTGCTTTACATATTTTTGAGGGATGTGAATTTCCCCTCGCATTATTGAGGTTTGGGATGTGTATGTTCCCCTCTCCTCTTGGTGTACGTCTCGTAGGTGCCTCACCCTGCATTGGTATGATTTTGTGTCATAATATCATTCATACTTTGTGATTATTGTTGTGGATTTATCTACGGCAGTCTTCTATTTCTTATTTGATTATTTGTCTCATTCTCTTGAAATCTCTTTGTATAATGAATCATTTTATTTATGCGATGTTGCACTTTATATTTGACCTTATTCCTTTTGATTAACACATACTTTTATGTCTCTCTTACTGGGTGATCCCAACCACCCAGGTATAGGATCAGAGTGCGCATTGGAAGCTTGGTGAACCTGTCTAAGGCTAAGAGATATAAGTTTAACCTTCTAGCTCAGGCATAGCTGCCTATAAAAATTAAGTTGTCTATGTTTGGAGACATGTTGATTTGGTTTTAATCTTCCTCTACCTAGATCATGTTGTTGTGTATAAAGTTGTACACCCTTTTGAAAATTTTGTAAAGTACTCTTTATACAATTGAATAGTCAAAGTTTTAACTTCCGCTGCTACACAATTGGTGTTTTTGTTTGCCATGAGTTTTTAGAGGGTTTCTAGAGTGTTCTTAGTGCTTAACTAGTTGTTAGGTATCCATTAATTGACTTGTAATGGCTAATTGTTTCGAGCTGAAAAGAACAATCCAAAAATTATCTCGGTTGAGGAATCTCAGTCGAACTTTTTCTTTGACCGAAGAGGGGTTGGAGCAAAAGTGTTGCGACGTCTATTTCCAACTCCCAACTACCAACCACTCAGTCTAACGGTCGCAAGCTTTAGACCGTTTCTTACTCGGTCGAGGTTATTTTCGACCGAATTCTAATTTAGAGCACAATTGTATAAGTTGTTGAACAATGCTCACACTTTCGATCAAGGTGTTTCTCGGTCGAGAAAATATTCGACCGAGTGTGTCTCGGTTGAGAAGTTTATCGACCGAGAGTGTCCTTGTTTCTATTGAATCACCTTCTAAGTGTGTGTATCATGGGTGATGGTGACTCTAACTCTGGGGGAAAACCTATCTAAGGGTTGTAAGTGGATGAGGAAGATCTAACACTTGATTTACATGATATCTAGGAACTTTTACATTATATACTTGTACAAGTTTTTACATTGAGTACAATCATGAAAATATTAAACATTAAAGTGCATTGATCTTCCATTTGTGTTGATCTTCAATTATCTAATTCGTTATTTCCTTGAACCCTGAAATACTCAAGTAGCACATTAGATCCACAAGAATGAAATGTGTGTCCTCATCAAAACAAAGGGTATATTAATGTCCAATTTAGCCAACACCTATTTGATGATTTTAGGTAACATGTACATTATGATTCTTTCTATGACCATGCTTCCTCTCTAATATGATCTATAGGTTGCTATTACTCTGATGGAACCATCTAATAATTTACAAATGGAATTCATATGGGACTAAGATATTCATATTAGGTACTAGTTTAGATTCTTTTGACATTGCCATGTTGTCTCATACCTTTTTTATCCTATGTTGTTGATTGTGATTTTATTCATGCATATGTAATGTGATCCGTTTTAGGGATGGACGCCTGAGTGCTCTCACCTTTGGCTATCTAGCCATTATGGATTTGGATATGGGTATAATTTTTCATGACAACACACCCCCAATCCCCTCACTAAAGTAGGGTTGAGCCTGATAGGTTTTTAAAACCCTTATAGTTTGGGTTAGATGATTTAGTATGATTTATATGGACTAGTTTCTCTAAAAAAATCATCACAAATATGTATAATGTCATAGTATTTTAAAATGTTTTGGAAAGGGGTTTTCAAGATGAAGCTACATATATATGATTTTCAGACTCTAATTCCCACATATCAAATCTTGGTTATGAAATACCTAGGATTAGGGTTTTGGCTAAGGTCTGGTGTAGATATTAGGTGGTTTAGGACTTGACCATGAATAAGAAGGCCTAAATAAAAAAAATTCTCTAGTTTGATATATAGATCATGCTACTATGCACTATTAATATGATTTCATGTTAATGCATATTTGCCCCGGAATTAATTTATAAGTTAGTTTCATCAAATATTAATGTCTACAATGCAGTAATGACACTTCAACATATTAACTGTATATTATTTTATAGATGAGTTATATGGATATCATGCTCATTGATTAAGATTGGTTTATGATGTTAAAATAAAATTCATGTCAAGTAATGAATCCATTGTTTCAAGATAAATTAAGATTTTCTTCATGCTATAATGTTCACGTTCAAAAGGCAGAAATCCCATTATATTCAAGAGGGAGATATTCCACCATGTTTTGAAAGCTAAGTTTAAGTCAACTGTTGACAATTAGAGAAATGAACTGAATCAATTTCAGTATGCATCTCACAACGAGAGACCCTTGGTCTTCCAAGAAATTATGGGTTTATTTCAAGTTATATGAACTTAAGTGGGAGATTATATAGTGAGTAGATATTAAATTTTCTTTTAATATTCCATGTAATGAGATTAACTTATGCAATTGTCTAACATGCATAATACTATTTACTAGCATTGTTGTTTGTTTATGCATGGTCATGGGATGAGATGCCCTTATATCAAGGAGCAACGCATAATGGAAGTAAAATCTTCAAGACCACCTAATCATAGAGACTTTTCTTAGTTGGTGCTAAATACAAATAAAAGATCCATTATCTAGTTTAGAGGGATGTTTTAGCATTAGCTTGTAGTTAGCATTCATGTACTTGGTTTTAGTTACATGTTGAGATAATTTATGTAATGTGTTTTCTTTTCAATTAAAAAATGTATGAAACTAATTTTCATAAAAGCACGATGTTTCATTTATCTTGGTGATTTGAATATTGAGTTTTGTGACATTTCTCCAAGACAAGCAATTCATGTTATGGGCAACATGGGTTTTTCTTCTGTCAACTTGTATGTACATAGAAGGGTGTTACAACCATAATCAATGACGACTCGTAACTAGTACCAAGGATATACAAATGACTAAAAATCATTGTCACTTGCAACTAGTGGCCCACTGGTAAGCCTAAATAGCGACTTATGACAAAGAGTGACTCTAAAATATAGCAGACCACGTCGTTGACTGATTAAAAGGATAAACATGTCGAGTAAAGGCCAAGGTTTTGCCAAATTTAGAATTTTGTCTGATAGGGGGACACTTAGGGTTCTTTTAGTGACACCAAGGGTTTTCTAGCTCTACCCAAGGCCCATATCATCACAAAACTATTTATAAATGTCAAGGAAACATACATGTAGGTTGTTATGTTATCTATTATCACACATTTACATGTAAAAACCATAATACCCCTGCAACCCAGTTACACATACATCAAGGTTAAACTTCTCTACACCCTAGATAACCAAAATAAAGCATATTATGAGGCAAGATAAACTTTAAACAAGTTAATTATTAACCCAGTACATACGAAGATAAAATCTCATACTTAAGAAATAAAATAAATATTAGGGTAAAAAAAATAAGCATAGTCCCACAAAATTTTATAGGAATGTTATAGTGGATCTTTATAAATATGTATTTATTATTCTTAGGCTACATTTTCTTAAATTATCTTCTATTGTACGAAATTAATTTAGATACTAAAATCATAACATTATTTGGTGGTTCATTTAATATCTTCTATTCCATGAGAGCATTGTAAAATGAGTAATATGCATTAATACTTAATGAGAACATTATTTAAGATAGCTTAGGATACCACCGCAGAACCTCCCTTATATTAAGGGAAGTGAAAGGTGTTCAATGTTAGTGATTCAGAGGGCCATGATAAGGTTCCTACAATAATTAACATGAGTGTTAATGTGGGAAATGTGGAGTTTCACTTGGTGGAGTGATCCACAACTTCAGTAGTAATACTAATCAGAGCACATAACCTCACATATCAAGGGTGAGCTATGTTACTAGTACATATGGTAGCTACAATTAGGTTGTCTAATATTACACCTCGATCTCTTGAGTACTCTCATGTTGGGGATTCTACCATAAAACGTCCATAACCCTAGTTTCACAGGGCCTTCTTACATAGTGTTTGTCACAACTGATCCTAAGTATCAAAGATGCAAGACCCACTTTTGAATAGGTTTCACATTGTTTAGCACATACATAGTTACTCACACATTCCAAACAATTAGTCATCTTAGTGGAACCAATAAACCTAAGACTTTTACACTAGACCAATCAGACTAGGTTCTTTAGTTGAAGCTTGGTGGCTAAAACCCAAGCTAATTGCAAAAAAAAACTGAAACAAGGTGATCATTTGAATAGATTCACTCCAATTGAATAGTTTCTTTAGATGCTATTTATCTTTGGGTCAATGTCTCTATTTAAATTGCCTAGTTGTTGTCTATCGTGCCAGTTTTCTATTTAGATTTAAATTTCCATGTCATTTATATTTATGTTAACTCTTCTTTGTTCTTCTTAGTTTTAAGTAAAATAATATTCTTGCTCATCGGGATTTGTTGTCACTCATTAGACTTAATGTCTCACATAAGTGGTTGCTATTTTTTTTTGGGTTCTCACCTATAGTTGACTTATCCTAAATATGACTATCACTAGTAGCAAGTTGAACAATTGGAAATGAGTCAATATTGTGAGGTAAGAGTGCATGGGTATGTAGACTTGTCCTTGTTTACTTGAGTCCATGGGAGTTTTAGTTTCTTGTTATAGTTTCCAACTTTTTTCAAATGACTCAGTTTTACAAATTGTACATGTATTTGTCTGTTGTAGTAGACATACCCGATGTACATATTACTTGTTAGGTTATCGACAACCTATTTAATTATGGATATCGTGTTACTTCTTACATGCTAAAAGTGATAGGTGGGCACTTTATCACTTTTGGTTTCTTTTAAAATGAATATTTTGATTGTGTTTTTCTTGTCATATAAAATGTTTGATTTTAAAGGTCCTAGTTATGAATTGAATTTGTGTTGTGATAAACACACGATCTTCACATGTGAAATTGTACTTGGGCATAATCTAGAGTTTGGGGGTCACAACAAATGATATTTTGCTTACAAGTATCTCTATAAGATGAAATTAAGTTGTAAAATGAGGAATAGAAGATAGTGTGGTGCTAAGCAATGTTTCTAAAGGATGTTATTGACATCAGACACAATGCATATAATGTATACTTGTAAGGCCCCTGAACTTGCTTAAAGAGTTGAATAAGCTTAATTACCATAATTAAGTGTATATAACCCTAATATAACTTTTTTATATTCTTTGAAATCATAATACAAGCTTAAGTTTCAAATTTGGCTCAACTTGGACACTATTTGAGCAAGTTATGTAATTTTATGTACATTTTGGACTTTTCTGCAATTTACCCAATCAAGGGGTTTTCTTTGCAATTTGTCACAAGAATTATGTTTTTTAGATGTTATCTTATCATTATTGATCTTTTTTATCCATGGAGCTCCTAGTTAAACCTTGGTTTGAAGGTGTTTTCTCCAAGGGTATTTTAGGGTTTACCCCTTTATGGATGGGCTACCTTTAGGAGCTATCAACTAATGATTTATTTGTTTTGCTTGGAAATTGAAAAAATGAGGGATAAGCAGGTTTCTATGATATGTGGGGAATCTGCTTGTGTGTGTGCTTGTATATTCTTAATAGTTTAAGGCCATGGACACTTGGAAAGATACTAGAACTTCAACTTTTTCTTTTTCTTTATCTTAAATTTTTATATACTTATCCCTAAGAACCCAAACAAACCATTTGCTTCCACTACTTCCCTCCTCCTATGAATCTCGTTCTCCCTCTGTGCTTCTACAAGGTTCCTGTCCAAGGAAGAAGAAAGTGGGGATCTTCTTGGGGAAAAAAGCATCTAGGGTTGCAATTGACTTCCTTTAGGGGTTTCTAAAGCTCCTTCCTAGTGATCTTGACCTAAAAGTGTAAGTTTCCTCTGTTTATTTCTATGTTGTTCTTCCTCCTATATTCCACCAGATCAGAACCTTGTTGTTCCATGGTGAAAGTGGCTCTAGAACTCAAGCATCTATCTTTCTTTCTTCTTCTTCTAGGGTTTTGCTTCTTTGTGGAGAGAAGTGCCTAATTGGCCAAGTTCAGATCTGAAAATTGGTTTTTCTTACCGTATTGCTCGAGATTCTTGCTGTTTGGGGTCTGACCTACTCTATAGAGGAAAATTATATAACAATCTTCACTTATATTGCTTGCTAGAAGCTTGTTAGTTTATGTTTATGCTTTAATGCGATGATCTAAGCATAGAGAAACCATGCTTGTTTAGGGTTACGCATTTTATGGTGCTTCCTATTCTGTTCCAGTTCTATATGAACTTGTAAATATGTGTACAACCTTTCTAAGGTATAATATGATCTGGGACAGGTTGATAGTAACAATCTATGGTGCTAAGCACAAAACAATTGATGGTCCAAATTAGAGTTTTCAAGCTATTTTCTTCCCTACCACACAACCGATGGTGATACCATTCAACAATCATTGGTGTTGCTATCTTGGCAACTGATGTTCATGATCGAGGGTGTCAAATGATGGTGACAACCTATGGTCACCACCCCCCCCTTAGGTCAGGTTTTGGCTCAATTAGAAGTTTAATGATCAACAATTAAGTACCCTAATGATGTTATCAATCAATGATGACATTAGCTTAATATTTGATGGTGTTGAAAGAATATAGTGCTGATACTAGCAACCAATGGTGAGTCAAGGGTTTAAATGTATCTTATTTTCAGCCCCTAACCAATGGTTTCTTGGTTCAATGAATTCAATAGTTAAACCATACTCAATTTAATGATTTTGAATAATGAACCCGATTTAATGGATGAGATTGGATGCTTTAACATCCAATGGACTAGAATAACTCGAATGATATTATATGTTGGTTCTAGTAATGAAATTCAATGGTACACCACCTTTGAACTTGTAGTATTACCTTTTACCTCGTATGAATATATTTGATAAATCATCATAACAAGTGAATGTGTACCCCTAATGAAACATGACTTGTTACACCAACTCTAATATGACTAAGTGCTAGGGATTGATTGTAATCATCATTCTTAAAGTGATTAAATGTGATTATGAAATACTCTCTTCTTGTGTTGAAACCATAATATGATGATAGTTGAGCATCATAGTTTGTGCTATGATAATCTTATATGTCACATGTGTGATTGATGTTCTGCTGAGCCTTGTTTTAAGGCATTGAAAGACAACGATGATCATGCAGGAATTGATGAGGTGGTCATAATGACCTTTGGGCATGTTTGAGTTCTGATTGAAGTGAAATCCTCTTCATGTTCCAATAAGGGTTGAAACCCTGGAACTTCTGATAAGAAATGGGTATCTTGATATAGTATGATGTAATGTGGTTCATTACAATGCAATGGATGATAGCATGTGGTATTGTGATTAAGATTTATATCTCAAATGTTTTATAACTTATGAAGTTGCAATTCTTAATGGAATATGGTTTGTATGTCCATTTGTATGATTTAGCCTTAATTCACCCAATTAACATAACTAATCAAGTGAAACTCTAATCATGTAGTGTCCTGTTTCATAGATCTATCTGAGTGTCAGAACTTGCCTGATAGTGAAGCGAGTATTCCTAAGGGAAACTCTGAGCACATACTAATGAGTATGCGGGGTGCTTGTCATCCTGAATTCAAGTGTCAGGGAGGATGACAGTGGTCATACCTAGCCCTCTATTTGAGAACAGTTGAGGTCGTGTCTCGGTGATTATATATATATGATGAGATTGGAGGACAGTTGTGGTTGTACCTCGGATGGTAGGGTATGTGTACCCGCCTCCTTTCACTAGTATCGTGACCTGTACCCAGGATGAACTAGGATGTTAGCAGCTTGACCTTATGTGTCATTGTGGCAAACCCATACTGACCGGGGGCAGAGAAGATCTTAGGATTCCGACTCTTCCTAGATCTTGTATGTAACTGATTTTGACTTAGTAGTGGTTAGTTGGGACTTGAGTGGTATTCCTCAAATCCCTCAGGGCAAAGTAATAAAAGAAGTAACATAAGCCGTGTAGCATATTGGTTATGGTTAAATACGTCTCACATTATTTGATTAGTCTTTAACTTGTCTTTATACTACTCAGTGTTTACAAGATGATATCATATGACCTTTGAGTAATTATACTTCTTGTCAAGTTAATTTTCTTAACTGCTTGGTATGCTTAACCTATTCAATCTCCTTAAATTTCTTATTCATTGTTATATCTGCTCAGTTCATTTACTGTCAATCAATATGTTGAAAGCTGGTGAAAAAGGTTAAAGCACACCTACACAACAACACTATTAACTTTTGAATTACTACTCCAAATGTTAATTTGCCTTTTCTACAAGTGAAATAAACAACTTTAAATGTACACTTCACACATTTTAAATTTGCATCATGTTGGTATCTAGAAGTCAGTTTTTCTGTCAATATCTATTTTGGCTATTCAACAAAGTTTTTACTTAGAGCTTGTTTGGTAGGAGGGGAATGATATTGAATGGAGGAAAAGGGGAAATGTTCAACCCGTTTGTGGAGAAAGTGATGGGAAGGGAAAGAAAGGGGAAGAAACGAAAAAGATTCATGTGTATTTTTTTTATCACTTCTCTCTTAAGAAAGTGACAGTGGAAATAAGGAGAAGAAAAAATGGTTTACGGGAAACTTAATTACAAACTTGAATGAAAGATAAAAATTAGAGACAAATCCTGAGAGAAAATTGAAACCTAAAATATTAAATATATAATAGAAACTAAGATATTTTGCAGACAACATAGGTGATAGTTTGAAATACATACGACAAACAATAGAAAATTTTAGGGGACTCAAAAATTTCATCGAGGAATTAATTAGAATTATAGAAGTATGAAAATAACGATAATAACATAGAAATGTAGAGAGTATATTAAAATATAGAGGAAACTTGTGTACTTAAATTTAAATGTCCTAAAAAATATGAAATCTCATAGAAAAATACCGGTATAGCATAAAATTGAGTGAAAAAGTATCTATTCCAAATTTTAAAACACAAACATGTGATATTATAAATTTGATAAAGATGTAAGAAAACATTTGCATAGTACACAATTGATAAAAAAATGTAACACAATATTTACAACATAAACATTTTATAATGTATATTTGTTAATTTTTATTATTATTTTTCTTCCCCTTCTCATACTAACCAGAAACACAAAAATGAATATCCCCTTTCTTTCCCTCCCCTCTCATCATTTGCCTTGCACCAAACATAGCATTAAATTCAAACTAAATCAACATAGAATTTAACAAGAGTCTCATATGTTTCAGCTAAAAATAATGTTTTACAAACCAGACCAGTGGTCAGACTGATGTTGACTCAGACCAAATTGAGTCAGGTTCAATATGAGTGGTTGAACTAGAAATGATGTCAACATGACACTAAAAAAATTTTGGACCGAAAAATTGAACCAGTCTCCACAGTAAAAGACAACTAGCGGTCGAACCAGTCAAACCAATTGAACTGCACACACTATATATACATATACGTAGATGTATATATATATTTATGTACATATTTACACACATACACACACAGACACACACACAGACATGTATATATATATATATATATATATATATATATATATATATATATATATATATATATATATATATATATATATATATATATATATGCCCATTCATTCAATACATGTGTTTTGCAATAGGAAGACACATACCTGTAATGAGATAGTCAACATTGTAATAAAATGACCAAAATTGTAATACAAAGACTCATTTTGTAATACTACGTAAACTACTGTTATAAATATTATTTTACTGATTTTTTACGCTGTATTTACAAAACGAATCTTTGTATTATAATTTTGATTGTGTCATTACAATTAGGTGTCTTTCTATTACAAAACAGATCCACAAGTAACAAAAATTAGTTACCCGCGCAGGCAGTGAATATATACCCTTATATATACATGCATATATATATATATTATACAAACATATATAGATATATACATATATATGTATATATAAGTATATATACATATAGATATATGCATATATATATGTTCGGTCCGGTTCGATTGGTCCGGTTCTATTTGAATCATTGGTTCGATCCGGTTCGATTCAGTTCGGTCAACTGATTAGACTGATTGAATCGTGTTTCTTTCTGACCGATTAGACAAAAAAAAATACAACCGATTTTTTAGAGTCTGGTCCGACCTTGGGTTCCATTTTGAAAACACTCGCTCGCTAAACGAACGCATAATGTGTGCATGCTAGGAGGTGCTGCAGTAGCCTCTCCGCGCAACCTGGCGCCTGGGGCCTAAGAACATAATCGGGTATTTTTCTTTGATACTGCGTGCGCATCCGATTCGGCTACTCCGTTCCCGGACTCCCGGCACATCCCGCCGTGCTTAACGAGCAAATGGCCGGACCACGGCGTCGAGAGCGGCGAGCCGTCAGCAGCGGTGCGGGGACCGCTTCGCCTTCTAGCCGTCCACCCCAAATGCGATCTCAACGCTCTACTAGAAGTTGGAAGCTACTACTTTTCTCCTTCGCATTCTTCGTTCTTCTCGTTGCCGGGTACATATTCGTCCAGCGCCGCGGGCCGAAGCGTGTGGTGTCAGGAACCAGAACTGCATTGACTGTTACGGAAAGGGGGCTCGTTAAGACCGATGTCTCCTACAGGGAAATTATCCAAGTAAGCAGTCAGAGGCCGGACTTTGCTCTTGCCAATGCCCCTGATTACTCTGATCTTGCCAAAGCCCCTTACTACTACTGTAATGTTTTGGAGCTATCAGGAGAGTCCAAAAGCGTCTGAGAATACAAGCAGGAACTTTCCAAATTTGGTGCTTGCCTATGTAACACCCTGGTATGCCTTTGCTGACCTCTTGACCGCTTAGATCAATGCCGGGCTTAATATAATCATAATTTAGTACAAATTGTTTAATAACTGTGGCCTTGTTTTCAATCCGTCAAACTAAGAGCTCTTGGGCCAATGATGTGCTGATTCTTAATATGTTTGTCGCAGGAACTCACTGGGTTATGAAATGGCTGAAAACTTCAGCTCCAAATTTTCACATATATCACCAGTATGGTATGAGCTAAAGAGGTACGATTTGTAAACTTGCAAGGTTCCACACCTTGTGTAAGAATGTTTCTTGTGTGTAAGAATGCTTAGCAGCCTGTTGGTTTGGCTAAAGGAAATGCTGTTGTACTTTTGCTGTTTTAGCAGCGAAGGAAAGAAGCTATTCCTTGAAGGGAGGCATAATGCGGACTTGAAATGGATTTCAAGGATTCGGGCACATGGGCAACCTCTGGTACGTTGCTGATGTGACGATCTTCCATGTTGTCTTGTTATTTTCTACATGAAAGTTTTTACATATATCTTCACTCTTCAAGATGGTCTAAGTGGTAGTTGCTAAAATCCTTTCTTTGCCATTAGCCCCCTTTTGACTCTATGTGCTCTTTACTAATTACTGTTCATGCCATGAATCATTATCTCTTTGTAATTATCTTAATCCTTTTTGTGACACTTGCCACATGTGTTGAACAATCACTGCACTTACTTTTATTTACAAATGATAGGTAGTACCTAGAATTGTCCTTGAAGCACATCCTTTGGAATATTTACAAAAGAAGCAACAAAGGAACAAGGTGGTCAATATCATTGTGAATGAGTGCAAGTATTTCCCTTAGCATTATGTCTATACCCTTTTACACCTCTTATTTGCCTCGTACAATATTTCTTATGCTCTTCTTTTTATGGAAACTGGTCATCTAGGGAGATGGGATATGATGGTGTGGTGCTAGAGTCTTGGTCAAGATGGGCTGCTTATGGTGTTTTGCATGACGCAAGCTCTAAGAACATGGTAACTTGTGCCTATATGGTGACCCTTATCTGTTTTTAACTTTTGTTTCTCTCTCCAAATGTTGAATCTTCCGGTGACTTGCATTTCATAAATGTATTTAGTGCAGTAGAAAGGGTTGATTATGTATGAAAAGTATGGTAAATTGGTTACAATTAGTTTCGTAAAAGTTCACAAACAGAAGTTCTAGCTGTGGTTTGGTTGCAGTATGCAATGCATGAAAAATTTAGGCCAGCCAACTCTGTGATACAACTTAAACTCTGCCGTATATTTGACTTCTTTCCGAACTGATACTTCTATCTTTCAAACTCTAGATTCACTGTGGTATTTGATGTAGTTGTTGAAGTTTATTTCCATTTTGAGGGTCTGATAATTCGAGTTTGGCTCTTTGCGACCGATTCTTAGGGCACTATATTTGATAGATTGAAACTAAATTTAGGCTAAATTTTTGGTCTATTCAAACCAGGGTTGTCAGACTCGAACCGGTCAGCGAACCGGTGAGGGCTCTGGTTCACGGTTCACTGGTTCAACCAGTGGTCTGACTGGTTCAACCGGTGACGTCAGCATGACGTAACTAATAGTTTAAAAATATATAAATACCTTTGATACTCATGGAAAAAATCCCTAAAAAGTTATGAAACATGAATAATAGCACAACTACTCACAATAACTTGATAAATAGACCAAATAACAAATATTATTCTATTTGTGGACATTTATATACCAACATTTATATTGTATTCAATATTGATTAATAAAAACTAGCATCAAAAGTACTAAAACTAGTAAAGTGAGAGAACCGGCCGGTTCGCCTAAAACCGGACCGGTTCACCGGTTTGATGCCGGTCAGATGTCATTTCCGGCTTTTTGAGAGAACCAAACCGGTAGGGGTGTCCGGTTCCCGGTTCAACCGGTTCAACCGGCCGGTCCGGGTCGGTTCTGATAACCATGATTCAAACCATACCACAGGTTCACAGCTGGGCCTTTGTCTTTGGTTGGTTAGCTTGCTTTGATAGAATTGGGAATAGTAAAAGCACATCGCTGCCGTTCAATTTCAGTCAAATCATCTGTTTCTGTTGAACTTTGATTTCAGTTGCTCATACTCCTATATTCAATGCTTACTTCACGTGCAATCTGCTACTGAATTGAGCAGCTAATGAATATATCTAGGAAGCACGGACACTTCCCGGAGGCTGCCGTGGCTGTGTCCGACACGTGTCCAATCCGGACACGCCTTGGACACACGTGGACACGCGGCGGACACTCCTCTAACATGTCCAGTTTCATATTTTTTTTATTTGCAAGCTGGACACGGCGTGGACACATCTAGAATGCTTAATGGACACGGCCAGCCCAACCCACATAAGATCTAACTAAAAAGAAAAGAGAAAATATCCCAACCCTGTAAACTCCTCAACCAAACCCCAACTCCTCACCAAAACCTTCATGCCTTCCCTCGAGAGGTGACCAAGAAGCCTCACCCTCATATTGTTGTTGTTCCCATAAAGAACGTATGAAACCGCTTCTAGCAGCAGTTGCTGCAACTAGCAGCTAGGCCCTGAAGTCACCATAATGAGAAGGAGCTGCTACTAGCAGCCTTTGCATCAGTAACCACTAGGAGCTAAAGCCCCCATAAACAGTAGCCTTTTGTGAGCCATTTGCAGAAGGAGCTGCCAACACCTAGAGCAGCCACTGAAAGCAACTTCCTTCCCTTTCTAGGAACTCCTTCCCTCTTCTTCCTCTTCATTTTAATGTATCATTTTGTATGCTAAATTTTATAGCATCAGCATAGTGGGTTTGCATACAAATGTGAATATAAAGTGGATATCATGGTGATCGTTGTTTCTGCTTGATGTTAAGAATTATGGAGCTTGTTGTGTTTACAAATAAATTATATACATATATGTCTTTAGCTGTATATATTTATATAAATATATGTATGTATATATGTATATATATTGCCGTGTCCAACGCCGTGTCCGTGTCCTACATTTCTGAAAATTGCCGTGTCCCGTGTCCGTGCTTCTTAGGAATATATCCAAGGCATGATGAAAAACTTTTAACTTTGTCTAACCCATGGTGTCTTTTTGGTACTTTGGCCTTCAATGGTAAAAACATCCTGACATAAATATTTGACCTTTATCTGCATATTATTTCCCTTATGTTTTCTACATATTATATATAGATGCTGTAACTCGTTCCGTATCTAGTTACATTTGTAGTCATAGACTGAATCAAGTACGGATAAAGTGTATATGAACATTCTATTTTTGACCCTTGCATTTAAAGTCCTACCCATTTTTTTATCTGGAAAGAAACTTCTCAGTTAGTACTTAGCATTTTTGGTTATGCCTTTATCTGGATTATTCATCCATGGTACTTGGGTATATTAGAAATCTTTACGTAATGTGATACCTCGTCTCATGTGAAACAGGGACTTGAGCTCATCAAGCAGCTTGGGAAGGCTTTGCATGCGACAAATGTGACAAGTGACCCCTCTCATCACTTGGAGCTGGTTTTTGTGATACCCGCTCCACGTTCACTAGATCTCAATGAACATGATTTTAGTACTAGTGATTTTCAGCTACTCAGTGAGGCTGTGGATGGTTTCTCGTTAATGACATATGACTTCTCTGGATATCAAAATCCTGGACCAAATGCTCCCTTGATCTGGATCAATTCATGTCTACGTCTCTTTCTAGGTGATAATGATAGTAGGCCGAAGTCTCTTTCCAGGAAGATATTCGTAGGCATCAACTTTTATGGCAATGATTTCCTCCTATCTGAAGGTAAACTCTAGGTTTAAGTTCCAGTGTTTCCAATCAAATGAATTTTTGTTGCTTATTTACTGTACCATCTGACAAGCAATGCTAAAAGTAATATACATCTTATATCCTTCTACATGAGCATCACATCAGACCATTTTGATGCAGGATATAACAATGCACATGAAATTGAACTGATTATAACTTTTATTTCTCATCACAACTAAATGTATATCTAAAATCACTGGTTTGAGTTTCCATTGTAAGATTTTGGTTAACGTTTTTCCCCTTCTAGTACACTTGTTTAGGTGCTTGCTTAGTTGACCTTGCTGTACTTCGGTGCATGTCTTGGCTTATTATGCCTTGGTCCATTTTTTCTGGTACCCCATGCCCATTATTGTTGGATCCATAGCTAGGAAGCACGGACACTTCCCGAGAGGTGCCGTGGCCGTGTCTACCGCGTGTCAGACACGGACACGCCGTGGACACGGCTGGACACGTGATGGACACGGCCCGGGTGTGTCCAACTTTTTTTTCCGAAGATTTTTGGACGTGGACACGGCATGAACACGGCTGGGACACGGCCGCCCCAGTCCAGCCACATTCGTGTCCAGTTAAGTTAAAAAAAGACTAAACCCTTCCATCCTATCAAATCCCCCTGTATGTTACCCCAAGTTTCCACCAACTTTGTCCTATCCTTGATTATTCCTCCCCCCTATATATTTCTTCCCAGCAATTCTTTCCCTTCTCCCCATGTCTCTCCAACTCTCTTCTTCCTACTACTGTTAAGTACCAACATTTCAATATCCATGTCAGTTGTTCCTGATTCTTCCCTCTTATTTTCTCTCCACCCTTACCAATGTCTTCTCCCCATCCTCTTCGTCTCATTCTTCCCTCTCTCTCAAATTAAATCTGTTCAGTCCGGCTTTTCACCTCCCCCCTTTTTCTTCATTCTCACTGATGTCTTCTCCCCAATTTCACTCTAGATTCCCATTATTTTCTTAGTGCGGCCCTGCCCCTTTACCAACCTATGGATACTTTTTCTTATTCTTCTGTTTTGTTATAATGTTGAAAATAATTGTTGTTGGTTCAGTTGTGATATATGAATCTGTAATGTTTGTTGTATCTTCTGATATCATTCTATGTTGGATTTATTTATTATTGAACTGATCTGATTAATGTTTATTTACTGTCCAACAGTCATTGCTTTATGATTTGAATTGTCAATTTTCTTTGTTTCATTGCAAACATGGACATGAATGTGTTTACATTAATTTCTACATTAATTTCTGAATATAAATAGGTCATGTTTGTTGTAGTAGATGGTTTCTTTTTCTATTTTCATGAATGTGTTTTATGAATGATTGCATGTCTTTTAAGTAAATGAAATACAAACTCCACAATTCATTTTCTACAATAGGATGAACATCTAAAATATATACATATATATGTGTAAAAAAAACGCCGTGTCCGTGTCCTAAATTTTGGAAAATCGCCGTGTCCCGTGTCCGTGTCCGTGCTTCCTAGATCCATAGTCACAAAAACGACCTTCGGGATACTCATCTGATCTGAAAAATTTGGAATGCGGAGATTATGTGGGAAATTTGGGTAGAACAGGTAAAAGAATGGTCAGCTATGGGCAGCACACTCTGGAAAACACTGTACACGCACTCACACTCACACGCACAAGCATGCACAAACACATGCACGTCTATGCACACACACACATAGTACAAATTTGGGATTCACAGTTTTTCGACTACCTTGAAAAGAGCGCAAGTCGAGAAAAACCAGGGAACTCTGAGAAAAGATCGTTAAATTTCGGTCAACCTTGGAAAAAATTAAGTCGACTATATACATCTGGGTGTATGTATATCCAAGTCTACACACTTGCACATGTATATGTCAGACTGGACATGATATATATGTATGGATCACACACATATATATACCTACAGATATACACATATCACATATATGTAATCACATATATATCTAGATGTAATTAACATGGAAGATATGAAAGAGACTATTATTTTGCAAGGTGGAGAGAGAGAGGAAAACCATTATAGTTGTCATGTGGGAGTGGGGGAGGAAGAGAGGGGATGCCTGACACCGGATTCAATTAGTACTTAGGACACATCGTAAGAGCCACTAAGCTTGTTCAAAAACTTAACTTGGAATTGAACTTATACACATTTAGTATCCAAAAAATCGTGAAAGTTTGTGAAAAATCACAAAAATCTGATAAAATCATGAAAGGTTGCGAAAAGGTGAGAAAAGTTGTCGATTATGTTTTATTCAGGATGTGTGACATTGAAAAAATCTTATGAACATTTTATATCCAAAAGACAACAAAAGTTCATGAAAGATCTATATATGTGTGTATATATTTTATTATACAAACACATGTTTGCATAAAGGTATGGGTATATATTATGTAATTCATAATTTATGATGTTGAAGTTAACGGGCTTAGTTTAACCCACCTTCCTTTTCTTATTTAGTATCTTATATTATGTATGTGTATTAACGGTACCTTGTCCCTCTAGACTTTTAACCATCTTCCTATGTAAAGGGGGGGGGGTCTTCTACTCTATTTTTGATTAATCAAACCCGATCAATTGTTGCGCTTGGTATCAAAGAATGACGTAGGATGAAGATATAATATTTGTGATAGATGTGTTATTATCTAATTTTATTTTGAGGGATTATCTTGAGCCTTGTGTCTTAGTTCCATATTGCCTGTCCTTTAATTTGGATTAGTCATCGAAACCTATATATAGGTTTTGTGCACCTCTTTAAAAGGAAGACATGATTAAAATCAATTTGATATCACATGTCCTCTCATATAGTTGATATAATAGTTAATCTAGATAGTTTACTATTATAATGACCATGTTCCCCATCATTGCTACTAAACCCTAACAGTAACGACAATCAGATGTATGACCAACCCAATTAGCATCTATTATCTAGTCAATTGGAGTTCTTGATGATGAGGTATTTTGTAGAAAAGACGCTTTCGTAGTACACTTTTTAGATAAATCAATATTCTTTCTACTGAAATCCTAGGGGTTACTCTAGAATTGACTAAATACTTTGACGGTGTATGAATTATTGAGTTGAGACTCGAGTTATCGTGAGATATATAAGTGTTTTAACTATCATCATATAATCTTCAACATCATTATAACCCACTTCATCAATATTCAATAATACACTGTGACAATCCATCATAGTAAATACTTGTTTAACATAATTCATGACTCTCTCTTTGAGTAGATCACTAGATCTAGAACATTTTCATAAGTTGAGACATATTGATACTGACTCTAGAAATAAGAAGCTTTATCCTCAAGAAATATCTTAGACATCGAGATACTAGGTGTGAAAACATGATTTTAGAATTTATTTCATATTAGAGATTGCGTTGAGAGTTATTACCAAGTTATAAGACTTTTATGTGAGTAAGAATAAAAAAGTGAATGGTCACTTATTGATCTCGTGAACCCAGGCTTTTCAAGGACTGTGATGAGCTTGTCAAACCATGCTCTTGATGATTTCTTTAAGCCATAAATAGCTCGTGGTAGGCTGCATGCCTTTGAACACAATAAAATATCCTTTGGGATAGCCATGAAACAAAATTTTGACTGAAATGTCAAAATTTCGGTAAAAGTTTTTGATTTTTTTTCAACCGAGCATTGAAATGTACAATCGGACATTGATATGCACGAACACACTGAATGAGACGTAATTTCATTAACATTTCACCCGTAGGAGCAAAGTTTACCAAATAAGGGGAAATTTCACTTCAAAAAGTCCAGTTTGGGCGTAATTTTTCAGAATGGCACAAAAACAAAACGGAAAATTTGAGAAATTTGTTCCTAGGGATGCTGCTACTACATCTTGGGTGTTTTGGCGATTTTTTATGAATCCCTTGCTTCCAAGGGCAATTTTTCTTAATTCTAAGGTATGTTTCCCCTATCCCTATCCCGTGTATGCCTCCCATTCCTACACTCTCCTATAGATATCTAAAGAAATACTTTGAAATAACAAAGTTCAAAGTGCTAGATCTTTTGAAAATTAGATGATCTATAAACAAAACTTGTAGATCTATGAAATTAATGGTATAAAGTATGTAGATCTACAATAAATTTAAAATTATTATAGATAGTCCGTATTTATACATTAAAAGGCTTAATAGGCTATTTTTGGAATGTATTTTTCTAGATACATGTATGTAAAAATGTCCCATGTAACCTAATCAAATGCTACATAGGCTTATACAAGTTGTAATCTTTTTGTTTGTAACTTGCAGCTGTAAGTTTTTAGTTCGAAGTTGTAACTTGTGGGTCTGTAAGTTAGTAACAGTCAATAGACTTGACATTTCTATTCATTTGTGCACTCACTCATCAAAACATGGATCCCATCCTGACATCTAAACATATAAGTTTATTATGTTTATGTAATATAGTATGTTTATGTCTAAACATTGTGTTTGCAATATCTCATAACTTAATTCCTTCATTTTAACAGAGGAAGTTTCATTGACATTCTGTCAAAACAATTCAACTTCCTTCACTCACAAATGCGGGATACCCTTCCCCCACATATCCTTGATATTATTGCATATTCGATTAGATCTTGGCATTTAGATCACATGCTATTAAATTTTCATGGTTTTATTCACTCATCTTGGGGTGGAAATTATCGAAGTTGTAAATATCAAAATTTTTGTCAAAATTTCTATAAAATTATGTTTTTGGGCCATCAAATACGACATTGAAATTGGATATAAATTCTATGGGGATCGCTGCTTATGTACCTTCTTTATCAAATCTTCGTGTAAGAAATGCATTCTTGGCATCTAAATGAAAGAGTCAACAAAGTGAACGACTAAGGAAATCAAAATATAAGACATATTGATTTGGGTACTTGAAGAGATTGTGGTGCAAACCACGTTGCAAAACCTATTCATTCATTAAATTTAACCGTTGGACAATACCCAGGCGTGGGTTTATACCAATAACTTGTGGGAATCCCTAGTCCACTTATCTATGCTAATGACCCAACTTAAAAAAATAAACTATTTAATTGAGCGCTTATAAATAACTCCCCAACTATTACATGCATGGAACGAAATTTTGATTTAAATGTCAAAATTTCGATCATTTCTGATTTTTTTACAATTGGACATCGAAATCTGACATCGAAATGCAGAAACACAAGGAATGGGACGTAATTTTGTCCCTAGGTGCAAAATTTCACTTAATAGGGACAAATTTTTCTTCAAAAAGCCTAGCTTGGGTCGTAATTTCGAGATAAGGTACAAAAACACAACTTGCATGTTGAATTTTTTTTTGTTCCTAGAGCTGATGCTACTACATCTTGGGTATTTTGGCAATTTTCTTTGAATCTCTTGCTTACAGAGGCAATTTTTCTTGATTCTAAGGTATCTTTCCCCTATCCCTTGCCATGCACACTTCAATTTCTACACTCTTCTATAGAGATCTAAAGAAATACTCTGAACATAACAAACTTGTAACTTGTAAGTGCTAGATCTTTTGAAAACCACATATCTACATTACAAAGAAAACTTTTAGATCTATGAAATATTGGTGTAAAGTATGTAGATCTACAATTTACTTAAAATTATTACACAAATATTTCGTATTTGTACCTAAAATGGCTTAAAAATCCATTTTGGGAATGTATTTTCTTAGATCTATGCATAAATGTCCCATGTAACCTAATTAAATGCTAATACTAGACTTATAAAAATTGTAGTTTGTAAGTTTCTAACTTGCAACTGTAAGTTTTAAGTTCTAAGTTGTATCATGTAGGTTTGTAAGTTAGTAACAGTCTAACAGACTTGACAATAAGTTCACTCGTGCACTCAGTAATCAAGACATGGATCCCACCTATACCCCTCAACATATAGATTTATTATATAGTCTAATGTGTCAATTCTAAATATTGTGTTTGCAAAATTTCATAATATAACTCCTTTATTTTACCATAGAAGTTGCCATTGAAATTTTGTCAAAACAGTTTAGCTTCCATAACTTACAAATGTGGGACACCCCCTAATGTATATCTATGGAATTAAAGAAGAAATACGATTAAAGACAAAGGAATAATTCTCATTCATCAACTGTGTTTCAACAAAGACGCAATAGAGCCTTTATATAAGCTTCTAAAAGAAAGACTAAAAGGGTGATCGCCGATAGCCAATGTGGGACTAAACCACGTGACTTTACAACAATGTTCAAAATTTCGACGAAATTGTCAAAATTTTGGCCGAAATTTCTGTTTCTGTGGCAATCGGACATCGAAATTGACTGACGAAACTCTCGAAACAGGCAGATCATTGATTTTTTTCTTCTACGTTTTCATATACTATGTACTACCTAGAGCATATTTTTTTTGCACAGTTGTGTTTTTAAGTTTGTGTATTGTTCTTGCAAACTATAATGACTTAATTCATTGATTTCACCATTGAAAATTAACATCAAAAATCCCCATCGAAATGCCCATCGAAACAGTTCAGGGTCATTCACTAAAAAATGATGAGACCCCACCCCCTACACATCCAATATGAAATATTATTACATATTTGAGTAGATCTACACTAGTAGATCATTCTGGTAAAATTTCATAGATTAATTCGTTTATTTTTCCGTTGAAACGCCAGAAACACATTTATCGAAATTTCTGTCAAAATTTGTCGAAATTTCTGTTTCTGTTGCCACTGAAATGGCATCGAAATCGGACATTTTCTTCCTTGCTTTACAAAAACCCAAATAAAGAAAAGGCATAATAAAATAACGCAAGCTAGAAAAAAAACCTAACTAATGACACGACAACCCATGCGCTTAGTAAGTGCGTATGGCGGAGCCTGTCCTACATCAACTCCCCTCAGCTGCAAAAGACTCGGCTCCGTCGAGTCAATACTGAGGTAGAGCTCAAGAAAATCTGCATCAATGCGGCTGAATTCCTCCTTGGTGATCCATGTGGCGTCACTGGAGAACGACCTATCCAACGAACCAAGAAATGACGTACGATGCCCTGGCTGGTGAGGACGGTCTGGTCTGGTCATCTAAGACGGTGTCGATGCGCTCGAGGCCTCGGGCGACTGCTGAGCAAGGAAGAAGATACCGACGATATCGTCGGTATACCACTCGGTTTACCGATACCGAGCCAACCTGGCATCGGTTTACGCATATCTGCTGTTGCTCTCACAAATTTCGGTAAACCGGTGGGTTTACCGGTAAAACCGACTGGTTTTCGACGGTAAGGGGGGGAGGTTCAGTGCAAAATACCCGACTTATGGACGATATGTGCGGTATACCGCCCCGATATGCCGTCATTTACGAATGTGAGCCTGTTGCTGTTGTTGGAGTGAAAGAACTTACTCATTTTGGGCGATTTTCTTCGTTGGAGCTCAAATCAGCTGTAATCAAGGTATGTTTTCTCGATTTCTTGCATTCTTCATCATTTCCAACCCATCTCCTATCTATTTCCTTCTATTTTCACCATAAAATCTCTAAAAAAATCTCTAAATACACCCAAATCTTAGATCTACTTCAAAAAACTTAAGATTAATGCTATTTAATAGTAGATCTATGAATATTGTATGCAAATCTACTAATGGTATAACTAGATCTACTACTTTTAATTAGTATTATCATATAATTTCACTAATTAATATTAAATTCGTAATAATACAATAAGTACTAGAAATAATAGGTATCTAACTTAGGTTTAGTAGAAGAAGTTGCACCAAATAGCAATGTGAACAAATACAAACAAAAATATAGTAAAAATATTTACATTTATCGTTTTTTTATTTATTTAAAATGCTGAAAAAAATCGATTTTTTGTTTTTTCTACAGAAATGTATGCGTTAGTGTTATGTAAGATGGAATGAGTAAAGTTGTAATACATCACTTGACTTAATACTAGATAATTATCAGATTTTATAATTTTTAAATTAATTTCAGACTTTAATTTTTTTATTTAAGCCTTTTTTCTTGTTAGTCAGATGAATCATCTTACCAACCAATCTCCTATATTTTTTATTGTCTGGAAATATAGGAAATGCTTCATCATCCCAATTTTACATTGGGATCCAGAGGAGTATCAGCAGGACGCGCTCCAAGCATCCCAGTCTCCTGTAAAAGATCAAGAACATACTTCCTGAGATAAGACGAGCACTAGCAGTTTTGGACACCTCAATGCCCAGAAAATATCGCAGCTTTCCCAAGTCTTTAGTAGCAAAATGCTTGCACAAGTGTGTTTTAGTAGCCTGAATTTCAGTAGCATCGCTGCCAGACAGAATGATATCATCAACATAAACAATCAAAATCACAATACCAGACGATGTCTTTTTAGTAAAGACAGAGTGATCAACATGTGATCTCAGAAATCCAAAGGTAGTCAGTATCTTGTTCAATTTGTCAAACCATGCCCGAGGGCTCTACTTGAGTCCATTAATAGATTTTTTTAGACGGCAAACCTTGTGTGACTCCCCCTGAGCAACAAACCCAGGTGGTTGCTCCATATAAACCACTTCTTGAAGATCACCATACAGAAAAGCATTTTTAACATCCAGTTGAATAAGAGGCCAGTCTAAGTTGACAACAACAGAAAGAAGTACTCGGACAGAATTAAGTCTTGCAATAGGAGAGAACGTCTCAAAATAATCAATACCATAGGTTTGAGTGTACCCTTCGGCCACCAGGCGTGCCTTCAGACGTTCCACAGTTCCATCAGGTTGATACTTCACATCATATACCCATCTGCAACCAACAGGCTTGCAATCAGGAGGTGGATCCACCAACTCCCAAGTTCCTCTACCAACAAGGGCAATCATCTCCTCTGTCATGGCATTTGTCTAGGCAGAACTTTGTAAAGCATCATGGATATTCTTAGGAACAACAATAGCAGATAGAGCAACAACAAAATTACTGACATGAACACTCAGATGTGCAGTAGAAACATGATTAGCAATATTATGAGAGGTACAAGAACGAGTGCCTTTTCTAAGAGCAATAGGCAAATCTAAGTCAGAAGTTACCTCAGCAGGTGTAGGACCTTCTAGAGGAGGAGATTGGTGTTGCATGGGGGGGTCTTGAGCAGTCGGTGACCAGTTCCTGCGTTTATACACAATAAGCGGAGAAGCAGTTTCAGCAGGTGAAGTATCAGATATGCAATCACTGATGACTGGTAATGGTGCTGTTATTATATCTGAACTCAAGGTATCCCCTTTCGCATAATAAAAAGGTGTATCCTCAAAGACGACAACGTCAATACTCGTGAACCATTTTTCAGTAGTAGGACTATAGCACCTATACCCTTTTTGAGTACGTGAATAACCCAAGAAAATGCGTTTTTCTGCTCTAGGAGATAATTTGTCATAATTCGGTCCAAGTAAACACACAAAGCAGGTAGATCCAAATATCCTCGGAGGGACAGAAAAAAGAGGCATATTTGGTTGTAGAACCTGTACAGGAATCTTGTTACCAATCACAGAAGAAGGCATTCGATTAATTAGAAAACAAGCAGTAAGGATGGCTTCTGGCCAAAAATGCCTAGGAACATTAGAGTGTAGCATGATGGTTCTAGTAACCTCAAGTAAATGTCTATTTTTCCTCTCTGCAACTCCATTTTGTTGAGGTGTATAGGCACACGATGTTTGATGAATAGTACCGACAAAACGACAAAGCAACTCAACTTCTTTCTGAACAAATTCCAAAGCATTAGGGACCGATCTTTCAGAAGAAACAACCATGTGGCACGAGAAAAATCATCAATAAATAGAATAAAATATTTATTTCCAGAAAAACTTGGAACATGACAAGGACCCATACATCAACATGAACAAGATCAAAAATGTTTTTACTACTAATCTGAGACCGTTTAGGATTGACAGTTCTAGACTGTTTCCTAACTGACACGACTCGCACTGAAAACTGTGCGTTCCTACACCAGAAACGACATGCTTTATTTTCTCAGATGACGGATGTCCAAGTCTGTAGTACCACTGCAAAGCTGAAATTGAAGATGATAGTGCTGAAGCTAGAGCCAGACAGCCGATCTTTTTCAATTCATCCAGATAATAAAGACCATCAGGTCCTTCATGTCCCCCACCAATCTTCATCCTCGTGCAAAGGTCCTGAAAAGTACAAGTACTAGGGACAAAGGTGAGACTGCAGTTCAGGCTACACACAATTTTGCTAACAAATAGTAAGTTTAGAGGAAAACGAGGCACATATAGAGCAGATTTCAACAGAAACTGAGTAACAATGTCACCAATCCCAGTCACAACAGATTTTGAGCCATTAGCAAGCATGACAGACGAATTAGAAATCGATTTAGATAAATTCGAGAAAAGAGACCGATTTCTAGAAATATGAGAAGCACTCGAATCAATCACCCATTTTGTATTACCAGTATTAGACGAGGGTGCACTTAGAAAAGCAGAATCACAACCAGAATAGGTTGCAGCATGAGCTCCAGTAGTAGCAATAGATGACGACCCAGTGCGCTCGAGTAGTAGGCGTTCCACCTCTGAACGGATAAAATCAACAGTAGTAGAGCTGGACGAGTCAATAGCTTGAGGCTGGGTAGCTATCTCAGAAGTAGCATTGGCTTCAGAAGTAGCATTTGCCCAGGCAGCTTTGCCATACTTCTCCTAACACTTTTCTTCAACGTGGTTAGACCGACCACAGAAATTGCAGATACGCTGACCAGACGGAGGACGAGAAGCATTGGGAGGGCCAGAGGACGCATTACGTCCAAACAAACCACGCCCCCTTCCAGCTCCAAGAGGACGGCGATTCTCCTGAAAGCGACCACGGCCGCGGCCGCGACCACGACATGACATAGCAGCTAGGGAAGTAGTATCTCCAGTCTCAGCAGGTAACTCAAAAGATGAGGCAGGCAGTCGTTGAAGGCGCTGAAAGACACTTTGCAACGTAGGCAGTGGATCACTGACAAGGATTTGATCCACAACTCCAGCATAAGACTCAGGAAGGCCACACAAAAATTAGACTAGCTGTAATTCCTGTCGTTGACGTTGCATGGTAGCCAAATCAGTCGATAGAGGGTGGTAGGTCTCCAGTTCACCTAGAGTCCCTTGAAGACAGAGAAGTTATCAGCAAGGTCAGGTCCTGAGAACTGTAGACGAGTCAGCTGCTTATTTAAGTCGAACACCTTCTTGGGATTTTTGCTGTGAGAGTAAGTGCTAGCCAGCTGATCCGACATTTCCTTAGCTGTAGGTAGACGTAGTAAGGTAACACTGATTTTTGTTTCGCAGCTGATCCCACATTTTCAAAATGATGTTTGTCACCGGATCACTGCAGGATGGTTGAAATGGAGGAGTGCAACTGGAGTATTATGCGATCAGAAGATCCCTCTCAGGTTAAAAAGTAAGTTTTATAGAACAGCTATACGACCAGCCATACTCTATGGGAGTGAATGTTGGGCGGTGAAGAAATAAGGTCTCAACAAGATCAATGTGGCTGAAATGCGTATGCTGAGATGGATGTGTGGAAAACAAGAAAAGATCGCTTGAGAAATGACTATATCAGGAATAAAGTGGGGGTGGCGAGCGTTGAAGACAAGTTGTGCGAGGGCCACCTCAGATGGTACGTGTTAAAGTGTCTATATTAGTCTATTAGTTAAATAGGCTAATTAGTTTAGTGGGCCTTTATATTCCGGCCCGTCTAGTTTAGATTACTTGGGACACAAGTCTCAGGGTTTCTCCCTTGCTCCTATATATAGGACAGGGGTGTCCAGTCTTTGTATCTATCACAATCTATTCATATTCAAGCAATCTTATATTCTAACATGGTATCAGAGCGGGTTCCATCCCGAGAGAACCCTAGCGCCGCCGCTTCCCTCCTTCTCCTAGCCGCCGACTTCCTTCTCCCTAGCAACCGTCGCCGCTCCTCTCTCCGAAGAGGACAACCGGGCGAGCGCCCGCCTGCGGGCGGCCGCAGCCGCCATCTCCATGGCTTGGCCGGCTGCCCGCTAGGCATATCCCGGCCTCCATGGTCATCTCTATTATCTATTCTTTCATTCTTTCCATACAACACCTCCGCTGCCTATCATAGCAGCCGTCCTCCATCATCATCCGCAACAGTCACCGCCGTAGGCATCCGTCGCGGAAATCTTCCTCCGCATCCAACTCCGCACGATAGCAGCGCCGCCGCCACCATCAGCAGCAGTAGCCGCCAACAACCATCTCCACAGTGAAGATCCAGCGTCGTCAGCCATCAGAAATCGCTTCTAATCCGCAAGGAGCAGCCATCTCCATCTGCCGCAGCAGCCCAGCCACCGCCGCGTCGATACTATCGACTCGAGCGTCGATAGTATCGACGTTAGTCCAAACGCAAATTGCATCCCGTCGATACTCCATCTGCCGCAGCAGCCCAGCCGCCGCCGTGTCGATACTATCGACACGGCGTCGATACTATCGACACGGCGTCGATACTATCGAGATCAGTCCAGACGCAACCTGCATTCGCCGGCGTCGATACTATCGACAGGAGGTCGATAGTATCGACTTTATCACAGCGACAGAAGAGCGTCGGCGTCGATACTATCGACAGGGAAGACGATGGTATCGACTTTATCACAGCAACAAGAAGAGCGTCCGTCGATACCATCGACAGTTGATCAGTGACGATGTAAAACGGTATCGACCGTCCGCTCCATCTCATAAAGTCTTCAAATCAGCCTTCCTCGCCGCTTTGGAGAGGGTCCGCCTTAACTCTGCATGCATCCTTTTGGCATGCAATATCTCCGGAGTCACACAGGAGACCCTTTGTCATCTCCTATGTTGCGACAAAGTGCTTCATCAGCCGAGCGTCATATCCAACCATCATCCGCAAGTTGCTGCTCCTCCACTACATCATCATCCTGACGATCTTCATCCACAAGTTGTTGCTGCATTGTGCGTCATCATGCTACTGCTGCCATCTACAGTAGGCGATCACTCTCCACCGCTACCACACAACCATGTTTACTGCCCCCATATGCATTATCCCTGTCACTATTCGGATCATTAATCGGTCATATCTTTTACTAATCGGATCCTATTATGACCCTAATCGGATTTTCACGGGGGCTCCACCCCGCACCCCCGGATTTGTTGCCCTAACGGGCCAACAAACCCCCTTTTCGGGTCGGGACTAGATCCATTTATTTTTCTACCCGGATCTCAAGTTGACCCATTTAGTATACTCTCTTTGGCTATCGATTTCATTCTCCACATATTACCCATCTCCATTTCACATATTCCTCTCTTTTTCCACCATTTTCTTTCCCACCCACCCATATTATGTGAGCATCCCTTTTTCACATTACGGGGGGGTCATATGTCCATTTCTCCACACCAAATACTCACTTTCGTCGTATTTGGTGTGCGGGGGGGATAGAGAAGAGAGAAAGAGATGAGAAGAGAGAGCGAGCATGAGAGCATGTATGAGAGAGAGAGTATGAGATGAGATGAGATGAGAAGAGAGAGCATGAGAGCATGTATGAGAGAGAGAGTATGAGATGAGATGAGATGATGATATATGTATTCAGATTATATATATTCCAGGCTATCTTCATGAAGCTTCACATTGTTCAGCACATCGGTTCTCTACTTGAGCCAGCAGTGAAGATCCAACGTCGACACCATATCCGTTGTTGATGATGTATTCCTTCAACTGCATTCACATGAGACAGATGGGTGCTTCTTCAGAAGCTCAGAGTTTTATCTTCACCGAGCTGCTTCATCACGTCTTCTCCGAGCCGCATCTGCTGTATCGACATCACCTGTAGCTGATCCTCTTGGGACTTTCCTTGATGGATGATATCTACTTTCCTGTCAAGCCCCCATGGTTCCTGCATCGTATCAAGCAGCAGATCGTCCGTCCGCGTTCGTGCCGCGTTAAACATGTATTCCAGTGGCGAGTTGTTGTAGTATCAGGTCCATTCGTCGACACTATATCCGTGTTCGTGCCGCGTTCAACACGTATTCCAGTGGCGCATTCTTCAGCCTACAGAGTATCTTCAGATGTCTTCATTTCAGATGCACTTCAAGGAAGACCTTCAAAGCTCGAGTATCTTCAGCCTGCAAAGTCATCATCACTATTTGATTCAGGGGGAGTATTGATTAAGGGGGAGTAACATATTTTGTATGGGAGTGATATTTATCTTCATCTTTCATTTATCATTTCTTTTTATCGAGTTTTGTAACTCTCCAAGCTTGGACATGTGTTTCACCCATGCTCCAGCTTGAGGGGGAGTGTTAAAGTGTCTATATTAGTCTATTAGTTAAATAGGCTAATTAGTTTAGTGGGCCTTTATATTCCGGCCCGTCTAGCTTAGATTACTTGGGACACAAGTCTCAGGGTTTCTCCCTTGCTCCTATATATAGGACAGGGGTGTCCAGTCTTTGTATCTATCACAATCTATTCATATTCAAGCAATCTTATATTCTAACAGTACGGACATGTGCAACGCAGACCTACTAGTGCGCCTATACGAAGCAATGCTATTGAGCCAAACACTATATATAGAAGAAGAGGAAGGCTTAAATTAACATGGGATGAGCTTATAAAGAGAGATTTTGAATCTCTACATCTCAATCAGAATATGGCCCATGATAGAGCTGAATGGAACCGAAAGATCCATGTAGCCGACCCCAACATAGTTGGGATTGAGGCTTAGATGATGATGATGATGCTGTTGAGAATCCACATCATCACAGTTGAATCGTCTTTGACCCAGTCATCATAGGCCTTGATATCCTTGGAGTCGGCAGTAGAAGCAGGAGCAAGAGGTGGATCGTGCGTCAGATGGGAATGTTTCCCCTGAGATTTAGCATAAATCTCCATGGAACAAACCCAGTGCTGAGAGTTGTGCCATCCAACTTGACAGTAGTAACCTAACGGCGATGATCGTCATGTGGGGAAGCCATGACACAGGAGGTAGAGAACCAACACCAAGGCGAGCAGTAGAAGGCAGGTACAAGCCGTAGATGACCGCCTAGGTCCTCAACTAGGCGGCAGCAGGCACATGAGGAAAAACTGGGAGGACCAGTTACATACGGGCTACGCCTAGGCACAACAAAAAGACCCGACGGCTCAAAGGCTTATACGGGTAGACAGTAGACAGAGCCGAAAGAGGCTCACATAGGTGCCCGAGACTTTGGGCGGCTCGGAGGAGACGACGGCTAGGAGAAAACTGCGAGGCGGGCGGCGGCCGACTGTTGCTAGCAGCAACGACCGACTGTTGCTAGCAACGGCGGCGGCGACCTGCTGTGGCGGCTGGCCGACTGTGCTGCTGCGGCGGCGGGCCGGGGGGGGGGGGCGAGAAGAGAGAGGAGAAGGGGAGGGAGGGGAAGAAAGAGAGAGAGAGAGGCGGCGACGCCCAGGTTACGCCTGCTCTGGTACCATGAGAAAAGCAAAATGAGAAACTGTAGGGTTACACAATGTGTGTACCCAATATATATATATATATATATAAGTGGAACAATTACATACAAGTCCATATAGAAAAGGAAAATAGCAAACAAAATATATAAAGACATTATTTAATAGTCACGACGTACCAAACACATCCTTAATGTTAAATAAATTATGTGCTCTAATCAAGAGACGACAACCCTAAACCAGGTTCTATATGAGCAACCTATCCTGCATCAACTCCCTCCGGCAGCAAAAGACGAGCCTTTGGTGAGTCACGTGGCAACTTATGAATAGTAGTGCATGTTGCCGCAAGGGGCATGTAGCATAATGCGCGTTGCAGAGCCTTGTAAGATTGTGAATGCTAAAGGAAGAAGACACTACAAATCTGGAAGGTATAGGTGCTGATGTAGCCATCTTGTTGTGCTTACGGTCGTATTGTCACAGTTGACCCGATATGATGTGTCAAGCTACAACGTTGTATGCCACACAACATGTTGTCATCACATATGCTATTATATGAGAAGGTGACGTCAAATTGCTGTGTGACACATTGATTGTTGTTGTTGATCTAGTACAAAGTGATAAAATGATGGATGGGATTCTAGACACAACCCCAAAACTTAGACCAGAGTTGTAAAAACTTTATTAATGGAGCTACCATTGTCAACGAGGACCATACACATTTCCAAAACTCTTAACCTCAGAGCGCAATCGGCTGATGCAATAGATAACTAGGTAGAATTCACCACACTAGATACCTGTCTCTATGACTCACTATTCATGTCTTAGGGTTTTTCTAAGCAACCCTATAACTTTCCTAGTCCCTCGTCCACTCATAGGGTTGCCTAAACAAGATGGGTAAGAGCAACAAACATCTCTCTATGAACAAGTCCACATCTCTAGAACGAGAGATGGAAATAAAAAGAGAAATCTTAAAAAATGGCTTATGTTAATATATCTATTTTATATTCAGTTTATTTATGATCTGTAATTTCTATTTACTGCTGAACCTCTATGTAATTGTCCCAATTCTTTTATTAGTAAAAGGAAGAGGATACATAGCGTATCCCTTCACTGCTGCAACACAAGCAACCTTGCGACACATTGCTTCTCACATGGTATCAGAGTGATGTCGGTCCTAGAGATAGACCAGCCGCCGCCCTAGCCAGCAGCAGCAGCCACTGCCGGCCAAGGGTCAGCAACAACCGGCGTGGGCGCCAAGGCCAGCCGCAACCGCCGCCGGCACCAAGGCCAGCCGCATTCGCCGCCGGTGCTAGTGCCAGGGACAGAGGTAGCCACCACTGGCCAACAGTCCCGCAAGATCTGCCGCCGACCCGCACGTCAGCAGATCTCTTCGGTTAATCTGACGGATTAAAAATCCAAACCGAAGGGTCCGCGTCTACGTCGAAAATTCCTAATCACATCTCCATGTGTGATTAGGGAATTTTCAGTTGGGGGCTGTGGATGCGTCAGACACACATCTAATTTGTTGACGTGACGTGTATCTTTCCGTCACTCCGTTCTTCTCTTGACGTGTATCACTCCGTCATCCTATCTTCCTTCTGGATCATGGAGGACACTAAGGCATCGGTCGACTACAACTAGATGTCACCTATCTCCTCCATCAAGCTGAACGGGAAGCATTATCTCTTGTGGATGAAGCTGTCCATACAATTTTGGAATCCCGAGACAAGGCGAAGCATGTTGAGTCTGATCCTCCTGTGACTACTTACAAAGGCTATGCTGAATGGAAGCGTCATAACAGTCTGGTGAAGACATGGCTATGGGGGAGCATAGAACCTGGAATTGCTGCTAGGTTCATGTTCATGTTCTACACCACTGCCAAAGAGATATGGGATGCAGCCAAGAAACATTACTCTCAAGAGAAGAATGCTCTTTGTCAGTTCATGATATATGACCGCCTATTTGCAGAATGACAGGGAGACAAGCCTTTGGAAGAATATTTTGGGGTGATCCAAGCTATTGCTTAAGAACTGAGTTTCTATCATCCAGTGACTGTCCAAGAACACGTCAAGGATAGAGATGACCTGATTACAACAAAGTTCCGGCCTGAGTTCTTCATTCAGTTCAACCCGTAGTGTTATCTTAGCTTTTGACAAACTTCCCAGCCTGGAAGAAGCTTACTCACGGGTTTTGCAGTTGAACTTTGAACCAGTTGATTCTACAATTGTCCCATCTCCTGGATATTCTCATGCATCTGTAGCTGCTGCAGTTAGAGGAGGCCGTATAGGTACAGGTCGAGGAGGTGGCACACGGCCTAAGTGCACTTTTTGTGACCGTCTTGGACACACGGTGGAGAAATGTTGAAAGAAGCATGGTAGACCTTTTGCACCACCTGTGGGGACAACAAACTTTACTGGTACTACTGAGTCTTCTGAGCCTCCTGCTTCGAGTTCTGGACCTTCTGGAATCACACTCACCAAGGAGGAATATGATAGATTTATTCTGGCTACTCAACATCTGAGTTTGGGATCATCATCTTCTTCAGTCAACTTGGCGTCTACTACTAGTAATCATGCTACTTCTTTATTGGCTTCCAGTTCAACTTCTTCATGGGTGGTTGACTCTAGAGCTTCACAACACATGGCTGGTATGAGGACACTGCTTCATTCCATTGACTCACATATTCCTCACCAGTCTGTGACGTTAACATATGGTTTAGTGAGGAAAGCGTTAGCCAGTGGATCTGTTTCTCTGACTCCTAAAATTGATCTTAAATCTGTACATTATGTACCTGCGTTTCCATTTAATCTTCTTTCTATTGCAAAATTGATTGATACTGTGAAATGTACAGTGACATTTGGACCATCTTGTTTTGTATTACAAGATCTCAAGAGTATGAGGACGATTGGTGGGGGGCCTAGAAAAGGTGATCTCTACCTCTTCCATGGTGAAAGTCTGCCTCGCCAAGTATCTTCTCCTGCTATCCTTTTGAGCGGTTCTCCCTTACTGTGGCACTACAGATATGGACATCCTTCTCTGGAGAGCTTGAGGAAGTTAGAACTTGATTTGTTACATGTGTCTTCATTAGAGTGTTAGTCCTGTCAGTTGGGGAAACATCATAAAATGTTATATCCCAGTCGTGTCAATAAACGGGCTTTTCGTCCCTTTGAGTTAGTCCATAGTGATGTTTGGGGTCCTGTAAAAGAAAGTAGCTATAATGGCTTTCACTATTTTATTTCCTTTGTGGATGATTTTTCTCGAATGACATGGATTTGTTTGTTGAAGAGTTGAGAGTCTGTGTTATCCATTGCCAAGCATTTTCATCAAGGAATAAAGATCCAATTTGATTGTAATATTAAAATTCTTCAATCTGATAATGCCTTGAAATATGTTCAAAATGCTATGGCTGATTTTTGTAGCTTTGTTGGGATGATACATCGTACATCCTGTCCTCACACTTCTCAACAAAATGGGGTAGCTGAGAGGAAAAATCGTCACCTTTTTGATATTGCCAGGACAATTATGTTTCAATCCAATGTTCCTAAGATATTTTGGTCTGATGCTTTACTTACTACATGTTTTCTTATTAACAGGCAACCCTCTTCTGTGCTTCAAGGACGTACTCCGTTCTCTATCTTACGTCCTAATGATCAGCCTTTTCTTATTTTCCCTCAGGGTGTTTGGTTGTACGTTGTTTGTCCACAATTTTGATCCTAAGGCTGATAAACTATCTGCTAGGTCGATTAGGACTCTCTTTCTTGGTTACTCCAACACCAACAAGAGGTACAAATGTTATTGTCCCAGTCTCTGTCGTATGTTTGTGTCTAGGGATGGAACTTTTCATGAGTCTACTCCATATTTCTCTAGTGTTCCCAGTAAGGAGAGCAGTTGTGTGAGTGTGAGAGAGTGCCACCATCAGAAACCAGTGAGCGAGTGCCACCACCAAATTAGAGTGAGAGAGTACCACCTATAATTCCAAAATATACTGTAATTCAGGAAGAGAAGCCAATAGATGTTACCTCAATTCAACAATATTCACATGTTTATTGCAGACGAGGCAGGCAAGACCATGAGGAAGTAGCGACTCCAGTCCCTGAGCTTTCCCCATCTTCCTCTACTCAAGAGACTCCTGAAGAACCATCTGACCTTGATGTTCCCATTGCTGTCCGCAAAGGTACTCGTTCATGTACTATTCGTCATCCTATTGCGGGTGTGTGTTGTTTGTCAAAATTATCTAAGCAGGCACGTTCCTTTTCTCTTGGGATTGATTCTGTGGTCATTCCAAGAAATCATCTTGATACTATGAAGGATATTGGTTGGAAACAGGCAATGCAATTTGAAATGTCTGCTCTTCTACAAAATGACACATGAGAACTTACTGACTTACCTCTAGAGAAAAATGTTGTGGGCTGCAAATGGGTATTCACAGTGAAACATAATCCAGATGGTTCAGTTGAGAGATTGAAGGCTAGACTGGTTGCTAAGGGTTACACTCAGACATATGGGGTTGATTTATTTGAGACATTTTCACCTGTGGCTTGTCTAAATTCAGTACGGATTCTTATTTCTCTGGCTACTATTTTTGATTGGCCTCTATTTCAGCTTGATGTCAAGAATGCCTTCCTTCATGGTGATCTACAGGAAGAGGTGTACATGGAGCAACCTCCTGGTTTTGTTGCTCAGGGGGAGTGTCAGAAGGTGTATAGATTGAAGAAAGCCATCTATGGGTTGAAACAATCTCCTAGAGCTTGATTTGATAAGTTCAATGATGTTGTATTAAAGATGGGCTTCTCTCGTTCTGTGACTGATCACTCTTTATTCTATTCTAGTTCTTCTGCTGGATCTATCATTATTGCCGTATATGTTGATGATATAGTTATCACTGGCAGTGATTCTGTAGGTATATCACGTGTGAAAGAAGGATTGCAAAGGCATTTTCATACAAAGGATCTGGGCAAACTGAGGTATTTTCTGGGCATTGAAGTACTTAGATCTCATGCAGGTACTAATTTGTCTCAGAGGAAATATTTGCTGGATTTATTTCATGAAACAGGTATGAGTGAGTCCAAGCCAGTGTCTACACCTATGGACTATCATGTGAAGGAGAAGACTGATGATACTGATTATCCAGATCCAAGATATTACATGAATATTGTTGGTAAGCTGACATATCTGACAATCACTCGCCCTGACGTTTCCTTTATTGTAGGAGTGGTGAGTCAGCATATGAGCTCAATTAGCACTCACATTGGACAACAGTATGTCGTATTCTTAGATATCTGAAAGGTGCACCTGGAAAGGGATCACCCATTACAAACCCAAGACTCCTGTGTCTACTCTTGTTCTTACTGGCTATGCAGATGCAAATTGGCTGGTAATCTGAATGACCGGAGGTCCACATCTAGATATTGTACCTTTCTAGGACATCACCTTATCACCTGGAAAAGCAAAAAGCAAAATGTTGTGGCACGATCTAGCACGGAGGCTGAGTATAGAGTAATGGCTCATGCTTGTTGCGAGTTGCAGTGGGTTCAATCTGTGCTTTCTGAATTAAAGATTCCCGTGTTGTCTCCAATAGAGCTCAGATGTGATAATCAAGCTGCAATATATATTGCCAAGAACCTAGTCTTCCATGAGCGCATTAAGCACATAGAAATTGACTGCTACTTCATCTGAGATCAGATCAAGAAGGGGAAGGTTGTGACTCCTCATGTCAAATCTGAGGATCAACTTGCCGATGTTCTCACAAAGCCATTAAGTCCAACAACTTTTCAGAGTTTTTGCAACAAGCTGGGCATACATGATGTGTACACTCCAGCTTGAGGGGGAGTGTTAATATATCTATTTTATATTCAATTTATTTATATTCTGTAATTTCTATTTACTGCTGGACCTCTATGTAATTGTCTCAATTCTCTTATTAATAAACCGCTGCAACACAAGCAGCCTTGCGGCACATTGCTTCTCACAGCTCACATGGCTTAATTCCCAAGCAGAGCACCTTCACCTATATGACCATCCTTGGCAACCTGCCTACCAAGGGCATGATGATAGTTTGAAGCATCAAAGAAGATGTGTACGTGTGCTAGGATAGAGATGTGTACACGAACAAGCAAGATATGTTGCGCCTAATCTTTGCAGGTATCCTTGTCGCCACTAGACTCCATACTCGGACGTACATACTTGTACACTTAGCAATTCTCTTTTTTACGATTAGAATTCCATAGCGATCACATGAGTGGGACACTAGCTAGATCAATGTCTCTTGGCACAAGAAGCACTGCAACTTGGTAAGTACTGAAGCTGTCAGGCAATACTCCTAGTAATCGTTGATAATCTGACTATTAGAGGTGGTCCGAGGTGTTACCAAACTAATGACATGATCAATATCACTCTCAAACAATTTCAATAAAGCCGAAAGCAAGTACTAGAAAGTTGACAAAAGTAATTCAGACTGACATTTCAAAGCTAAGCTGAAGAAACTATCATTTGTCAGCACCTGCCATTCACATATAAGTTTATACATGCAAACCTTGATGTTTACACCTACCATAGTAGTTATTTACAAACCATACATCAAAATATTACAAGTGTGCCACAACCTCACAAGTCCCAAAGAGCCCTCAATATAGGAACTATCTCAGCAAAATATCTACACAGGAACTTCACCTTAGGAGGTATATTCACTTGGGTTGCTTTCTAAGTAGATGGGAGGATGACTTGGCTTCATGACATAAAATGTTTGTCAATAGATTATAAACCATTGTCTAAGTGAGCATATACGAGAACAAATAAGGAGATCTAAGTTTATCACATTCTAGGATTTGGAAAGCGCGAAGCAAGCAGCTGGACCTCCTTGGGTCTATAACAAAGACATAGGAATAACAAAGAAAAGAGAAAAATAGACTAAGTAAAAAAGCAGGAAAGTCTATATACTAATACTCCCCCTCAAGCTGGAGCGTAGATGTCTAGCATGCCCAGCTTGGATGTCATAGCAGTGAACCTCGTCTTTGGTAGAATCTTTGTGAAGATGTCAGCCACCTGATCAAATGTATGAATGTAGGGAGTAGAGATTTGGCCCGATAGAACAGCTTCGCGAACGAAATGACAATCCACCTCAATGTGCTTGGTCCGCTCATGGAAGGTAGGATTACTAGCAATGAAGGTAGCTGCTTTGTTGTCACAATACATTGGAATAGGAGACAAATCAGAAACGCCAAAGTCCTTCAGCAAGCTCCTAATCTAGAACAGTTCACAGGTAGTGTGTGCCATGGCACGATGCTCAGCTTCAGCAATAGAGCGAGCAACTACAGACTGCTTCTTGCTTCTCCAAGTGACAAGGTTACCTCCCACAAAGGTACAGTAGCCAGAAGTAGAGCGACGGTCAACCTTGCTGCCAGCATAATCAGAGTCAGAATAGCCAAGGAGTTTGCAATGCCCATGTTTCTTGTAAAGCAGACCTTTTCCAGGAGAACTTTTCAGATATTTCAGAATATGGCAGACAACATCCCAATGGCATTGCCGAGGTTTATCCAAGTAGCGACTAACCAGCCCAACCGCAGCAGTAATATCAACCCGTGTAACAGTAAGATAGATGAGTTTACCAACCATTCTTCGATACTGCTGATTGTCAGGATAAGCAGGAGAATCCTCATCATCCCAGTCGGTGTTTGGATCCAGAGGTGTGCTAGCAGGTTTAGCACCTAGAAGACCGGTTTCAGATAGGAGGTCCAGAACATACTTCCACTGAGATAAGCAGAGACCAGAAGAAGACCGGGACACCTCTATCCCAAGAAAATACCGTAGCGAGCCGAGATCCTTGGTGACAAAGTGTTTCTCCATATAGCACTTTGTTGACTGAATACCAGCAAGATCACTTCCGGAAAGAATAATGTCGTCAACATAAACAATAAGGATAACAATACCCGCAGAAGTATTTTTCACAAAAACAGAATGATCAGACTGGGAGCGCCGGAAAGAAAATTTCTGAAGAATATTGCTGAGCTTGTCAAACCAAGCTCTGGGGCTCTGTTTTAAGCCATAAATAGCCTTTTTCAGCCTGCAGACTTTAGAAGACTCCCCCTGACACACAAAACTGGGGGGTTGTGACATGTATACTTCTTGATGAAGATCACCATACAGGAAAGCATTCTTTACATCAAGCTGATACAGAGGCCAGTCAGAATTTATAGCAACATAAATCAGAATTCTCACAGAGTTCAGACGCGCTACTGGAGAAAAAGTCTCGAAGTAGTCTAACTCCATAGGTCTGTGTATACCCCTTTGCCACAAGTCTCGCCTTAAGCCGTTCAACAGTACCATCTGGCTGGTATTTGACAGTGAAGACCCATCGGCAACCAACTGGAGAGCAGGCAGCAGGTGGATCAACAAGGGCCCATGTATTACGTTTTGTAAGGGCCTTCATTTCTTCTTCCATAGCCTGACGCCATGCAGGATGTCTAAGAGCCTGAGCAACATTTTTAGGTACATATATAGCAGAAAGAGCCGCAATGAAGTTAGCAAAATTAGTACCCAGATTAGCAGTAGAGCAGAAATTCCCAATCGGATGCATAGTGCACGTTCTTGTCCCTTTCCGCAAACTAATAGGAATATCAAGATCAGAAAATACCTGCGGAGGTGTTTGATCTGGCACAGAGGAAGAGGACGATGGAGAGGCCATAGAGGGAGCTGTCGGCTTTGGTCTTATGTGATAAACTTTCAGAGGTGGCTTTTCAATCGGAGCATCAGAAGTATCAGGCAAATCATCCACCACAGGTAAAGGCGTGTCTACTAGTAAATCCGAAGTGAGCGCAGAACCAACCGAAGAATAGAAAGGCATATGCTAAAAAAATACCACATCCGCAGACACAAACCACTTTTTAGAAATAGGATCATAGCATCGGTACCCCTTTTGAGTGCGAGAGTACCCTAGGAAAATACACTTAGTCGCTCTAGGATCCAATTTAGTAAAGCCTGGCCGAAGATTCTTAACAAAACATGTGCTCCCAAATATGCGAGGCGCGACAGAAAAAAGAGATGCATCGGGAAACAGAATCTGAAAAGGAATCTAATTGCCGAGCACAGAGGATGGCATGCGGTTAATAAGATAACAGGCAGTGGCTATCGCCTCGGGCCAAAAAACCTGGGGAACATGGTAGTGAAAAAGAAGGGTACGAGCAACTTCGAGAAGATGACGATTCTTGCGTTCAGCGACACCGTTTTGTTGAGGGGTATAAGCACAGGAAGTTTGGTGGATGGTGCCCTGACGACGACAAAAGGAGCTAACAGAGGCTTGCATGAATTCCAATGCATTATCAGTGCGAAAAATTTTGATAGGCTTAGCAAATTGAGTGCGGATCTCAGCAAAAAATTCAGTAATTTTTTCAAGGATAGTAGATCTATCTTTAAGCAAAAATAGCCATGTTGTTCTAGAAAAATCATCAATGAAGCTCAGAAAATATTTAAAACCGGAAGTGCTTTCCACAGAACATGGACCCCAAACGTCAGCATGTATATATCAAAAGGTGCTTTAGAACTGATACAAATTTTTTTGGAAAAGGTAGCACGAGTCTGCTTGCCAAGCTGACATGTCTCACAATGAAAATCAGAACTAACTATATCTGGTAACATGACTTTTAACTTTGCAACAGAAGGATGTCCCAATCTATAATGCCACTGGATGTTTGCCACGGATGATGTCAAATATGCAGCTGTCTTTGGCTCGTCCAAGTAGTAGAGTCCATCCGATCCCTCATGGCCTGAACCAATCGTCATCCTCGTGCGCAGATCCTGAAACAAAACACCATCCAGATCAAACGTAATTGAGCAACGAAGGCTCTTCACAGTTTTACTGACAGAGAGTAAATTAATAGGAAATTTCGGGACATAAAGCGTGGAGCGCAGAGGCAGACTACCAGTAGGGAAAATATCACCAATGCCAGTAACAGGTGATTTAGAACCATCAGCTAAAGTAACAGGAGGTATAAAAGAAGTCTTGTGCAGTTTAGAGAATAAATCAGGATTGCCAGATATATGAGAAGTCGCACCAGAGTCAATCACCCAGGAGGTTTTACCAGTCGTAGTCAGAAGTGCGACACTACCAGCATTTGAATCCTCAGTAGAAGACGCCAGACGAGCTTGTAGCAGTTTTTCAAATTCCGAGCGGATCCAGTTAGCTGTCGGCGGAGCAGGATCAGTCTGATCAGAAGTCACTTTATTGGCCCAGTCAGGTTTGCCATATTTGATCCAGCAACGATCTTCAGTATGGTTGGTGCTCTTGCAGTGAGTGCAGTAGCAGGACTCAACAAGATCAGTTCCAGAGCCACGACCAGAAGCAGAAAAACGTCCTCCGCGGCCACGACCTCTGCCACGACCGCGACCACGAAAGGAATCACCAGAGCGGACAGCGAGAGCAGCACCATCAGAAGAGTCAGGCACGGGCCGGGACACAGAAGGTAGACGCTGGACCCTTTTGAGTACATCGCGGAGAGTGGGTAAAGGGTCGCTGGAGAGAATCTGGTCCACAACACCAGTAAAGGAAGCAGGTAGGCCCGCGAGGAACTGAACTAACATAAGTTCGTTCCGTTGTCGATTAAGTTCATCAATGTCAGTAGAAAGGGGATGATACACCTGGAACTCATCCCAGAGGGCACAACATGAGTTGTAGTAATCCTCGACCGAATCAGTAGTAGAATACTCCAGTTTGGCAAGTTGTTTGAAGATCTCAAAGACCTTCTTAGGATTCTGTTGGTGCGAGTAAACATGGGAGAGTTGCTCCCACATTTCTTTGGCAGTATGAAGACGGAGAAGAGACTGGCTGATCTTTGCTTCAGCGCTGTTGACCATCCATGTCATGACCCCATAGTCCTCCTTGGACCAGAGATCATAGGCTTGTTTCGTCTTCTCGTCAGCATCATCAGCAGGAAGAGACGAACCCTTGGTAGTCAGATGAGAGTAGCGACCTTGAGATTTAACATACAACTCAAAGGAGGCAGCCTATAGGTGATAGTTGGAACTATCCAACTTCACCGTAGTAACACAGAGAGTGCGAGGAAGATCTGAAGTCACCATCGGACCAAGTAGAAACAAGTAGGAGCACGGGCGCAGATAACAACAGGCGTCAGCAGAGGGCAGCAGTAGAAGTCCAACACATGGACTAGCAGTAGTAGTAGGTAGGAGATCCAATCATGGACCTCAGAAGACCCTCACGGGGCAGAAAGGAAGAGCAGGACCTACGCCAACATGGAGGAAAGATCACTCCACCATGAGGCGCAGGCAGGCAGAGGCGAAAAAAAAGATTTACTCCTTCAACGTGCCAGAACTGGAAAAGACCGGGCTGTACGTAGCGTTGTCGGAAACTGAACGGAGGCCGGAAAAGGAGCCTTTAGCCGGACGAGATGGTGAGCAAAGGTGTAGAGAAGATGGGAAGAGGAGAAGGGAGGATAGGGTGGGTGCTCGGGGTGGCAGAAATAGGCGGTGGTGGGGCTATGGTGGCGGCGGCAGGTAGGTGGAGGCGGCGGGCAGTAGAGGGTGCTGCTGGAAAAGGAGGAAGAAGAGGGGGCTGCGGTGGAGAAGAGAGGAAGAGAAGGGGTGGGCGGTGAGGGAGAAAGGTAGGGATGGGCATGTTGTGGTGGAGGCGGCACCAGGGAGGGTGTAAGGCGGCGGCGGCAGACCAAGGGTGGCGGCGGCGGTGGCTGCTGTGCGGCGCAGCAGGGAGGAAAGGAGAAGGGTGGCGGCTAGGGTAGATGGGAGGGAAAGAAGGATTAGGGTTAGGGAGGATCGGGAGGCTCTGATACAATCTAGAAGTTGTGGCTAATTGTCTTATTATTGAGATGATTAAAAATAGAGTACAGGGTTTTCTTTTATAAGACAAGAGAAAGACACATGGTTTAGATCAAGGAACGAGGTGACCGATACCGACGCCGTTCCGACAGCTTGGAAATAGGTATTTACCGGTATACCGACGGAAATACCGACAGATGCAATCCTGGCCGTTTCGACGCCAAAATGAACGAATTAATTTATGAAATTTTACAGGTGTAATCTCTACACCTAAATGCATCGTTTTATGCAATAAAATTATATATTGGGTGTGGGGGAGGGGGGGTCCATCATGGGGGAGGTAAGGAATCTGTCCTGTTTCGTTGGGATTTCGATGAAGGATTTCGATGACAAAATGAAGGAATTAAGATATGAAATTTTACTAGCACAAACCACACACTTAAATACACACAATTATGCAATAATATACAATTTACAACATATGAATAACATATCTACTTACAACTCACATCAGCTGTATGTTGAGTGGCGCGCTGGTTCTCCATACAGTAATGAGTTGATATTACTGAGATATTGCAGCCATGACATGCACATCCTATAAAGGTGGTTGTATGTAGTCACATGCTCCTCATACACATCATTATTGGCAAATTATATGAAGTTCCATGTTGCTCATTCATGTGCGATACTGTGTAAGTGTATAATACTCATTTGTATTATATTCACATTACTCTTTAGTAAAACATCTTCCACTAAACATAAATAAGTAACTAATTATATCAATACTAATTGTAATATGTTAGACAGATTGTATGATAATAGTAATTAAGAGTGTTGTAAGTAGGTAGATCTAGTAATAATATTGTAGATCTATATAATATACTTATAGATGTATGTATAGTTCGCGTAAACATATATAATTGGAGTAATATTAGGCTTTAGCGGTAAAAAATAATTTTTTTAGGTGAAAGTGGAAGAAAAAAGTAGGAAAAAGAGATGGAGAGGTTGCTAATGGTAGAAATGAAAGAGATTAGCTATAATTACCTTGATTTGGGTTGGTATTAGCTCCAATCGCCAAAAATCATCCAAATGCACCTTTTTTTCTCCTCCCAATAAGTAACTACAGTCATTCTCGTAAAAAACGGTATACCCATCGGTATACCACTGGTTTCGGTCGGTACAGTGAAGTTAGTAGTGCATTTTGCACCGAAATCATCGAAACATGGCGGTATGGGCGGTATACATGTCGGTATATCGGTATTTGCGATCCTATCGGTACGCACGCATGTTTTCGTATCGGTACGCGTCGGTATCGGTATTTCGGTCGAAATATCGGCGGTACGGGCGAAACTTCATTCCTTGGTTTAGATATAACCCATGTGGGATAAAACAAGACATAGGAATAACAAAGAAAAGAGAAAAATAGACTAAGTAAAAAAGCAGGAAAGTCTATATACTAATAGGTGCTTAAGCCGGAAGTGGGTTTCAAAGCCAACACTTTCCAAAAAGAGGCTATCATATTGAAAACGATATACATTATATTCTAAATGATATTAAATAGTAGTAAAAAGTTATATACTCTGAAAGAAACGTCCTTCATATATGCATTATGCATTCATACAGGAACCAATAGGTATTATCACACAGCAGGTGACAGGATGATATTATGCAGCAACGAAAAGTTGTGCCAGTAGTGTCATATAATGTGACACAGCAGTAGGTTGGCATCCTACAATTGACTGGGAAAAGTTGTGACAAGTGAGAAGAGAGGTTGTATATACAATTTAGAGGTTAACAAGTCAGTCAAACATCAATACAGTAATTAAAGACCAATTACTTATCTCATCAGGAAACACTAATTGGAGTAAGATGGTGAACGTCCAAAAAGAAAACGTTGCAGCTACACTCAATCAATAGCAGGCAGTATTTTCTGAAAGCTGTGTTTTGGTAACCAGGACAACAACTTTGAAGAAGATAACCACAATACTATAGATAATTTCTGAAGCAAATGTTGTTACAGTATTCAGCATGAATAATAAGTAGTACCAGTAATTTGTGTGGATATATGAGCAGACAGCAACTTTGTGTAGATATATGGGCAACAGCAACTTTGTGTCGATATATGAGCATCACTTACCTGGTTGCTGTACTGCTGAGAAAAAAACCCACCATCGGCTGATAGAATCGGTGCAGGCACTTGGTGACTGCTTCTTGATCTCTAATACAGCCCTGAACTGCAAAGGTATGTTGACCCGCCGTCGTAGGTATTTGCACCAAAAACAACCACAAAGAGATTAATCTCTCCTTCACTACAACAAGCACTACAGGTTTGTAACCCCAATTGCAATTCTGGATTTGATGGCTATGGGGCGTCATGTGACTTCCCTTTATAGAGGGGATGAGGCACAGGCCACGGGGAAGGAGTACAAGTTCCATTAGGAACCATAAAAAGAGTTATGAGCTTAACGGGATAAGATTTTAGCGCCGTCAGCATGTTTCGGCTGGAACAGGAGGGGGGGGGTCTCTACGTCGCGCACTACTTTTTTTCTTCTTCAGTTAATAAGATATTTGGTCCGGCCCATATATTTTCTTCACTGAAGCATGCCGATCTAGCCGCCTAAGCGAGCCCATTTAAGCGGCCCAAAGTGGGAATACACAGAAGAGAAGAAGGCGCTCGGTTCAGAGCAAAACACTCAGCAGGTCTCCTAGCCGCAGATATCAAGGTTTTGTTAGGCTGGTAACTTAAGCGTGGAGCGGCCCACTTTTTTATTCCATCATAACATTATAAAATTATAACGTGCATTCAAATTTAAACATATAAATGTGAATATGCAGGAGTAGACAAATGAGGTATCAACAATTGGTTTCTTCTTCTTTAACTATGCCCGGAACTACTTGACTTATTAAGTAGAATTCATCATGGTATAAGCACGTGCATGAATCACCATCCATACTTTAGGGTTCAACCGCCCACCCCAAGACAACAACACAACCTAGGTCCCACAAGGCTAGGTGGGTGCCTCTTGCACTTTAGGGTTCAACCACCCACCATAAGACAACACAACCTAGGTCCCACAAGGCTAGGTGGGTGCCTCTAGCATCATCACCTCAAATTCTCACTCCTTGATACAAGGGTGGGTGGGTCACATGTTAACACGGCAAGGTGTCAAGGCGTTGACTTGGAAGCTCAAAAATAAAATAATTTCAGTACATATTACCTATATGTACATATATTTTATGATTTCTGATAACATCTCCCCCATAACATACATATATTTTACGGCAATATATATCGGTATACATAGATAACGATTTACATTTCAAATACTTGATAATTGTAGTGTAAAAAACGAAAAGAAATAAGACTAAACTATGTAAGAGATAGTTAATCAATAAATAATTTAATAGTTAACCGTAGATCTAAACTTACAGCAAACTGTGACAGCTCAAAAACAAAAAAGAAATTGCATGGCAGAATCATCAGATCAGGAAACTTACATTTAGAGCACTGAATCTAAAATAAAATTAATATACGACACATTAGATAGACAATATCTAAACTGGACTTTGAAAAACCATTACCATGACACATGACTCTAAAAATGACCCCAGGCAGCAATTTGGACAAGGCGCATGCCTTAACAAGTATGGTGGGTAGTACACATCTCTTTCACGTTATCACATTCACTCAATTTACTTTCATTCTCATTTTCCAATCACCAGGGTTTAGGGTCTATTAGTAGATAGACTTTGCTGCCAGCATAATCAGAATCTGAGTAGCCCAGTATCTTACAGTGCCCATGTTTTTTGTAGAGAAGCCCTTTTCCAGGAGAGTTCTTCAAATAGCGCAGAATATGGCAAACAACATCCCAATGACATTGTCGGGGTTTGTCAAGGTAGCGACTAACCAATCCGACAACAGCAGTAATGTCAGCTCGTGTGACTGTGAGGTAGATAAGCTTCCCGACCATTCGTCTGTACTGATGAGTGTCAGGATATGCAGGAGAGGCTTGATCATCCCAATCAGTGTTAGGATCAAGAGGGGTGCTAGCAGGCTTAGCACCTAGGAGTCCAGTCTCAGATAACAAGTCCAGAACATACTTCCGCTGAGAAAGACACAGTCCTGCAGAAGAGCGAGAGACCTCTATCCCAAGAAAGTAGCGTAAAGAACCGAGGTCTTTAGTAACAAAGTGCTTTTCAAGATACCGCTTAGTTGCCTGAATACATGCTGCATCACTCCCAGAGAGTATAATATCATCAACATACACAATAAGAATAATAATGCCAGCTGTGGATTGTTTAACAAAAACAGAGTGGTCCGACTGAGAGCGGCGAAAAGAATAATCCTGGAGAATAGTGCTAAGTTTGTCAAACCACGCACGTGGACTCTGTTTGAGGCCATAGATAGCTTTTTTTAAACGACAAACTTTAGATGGCTCCCCCTCACAAATAAAGCCGGGGGGCTGAGACATGTAGACTTCTTCATGTAGATCGCCATAGAGAAAGGCATTTTTCACATCGAGCTGGTATAACGGCCAATCAGAATTAACAGCAACAGAGATCAGAATCCTTACAGAATTAAGTCGTGCCACAGGAGAGAAGGTTTCAAAATAGTCAACCCCATAGGTCTGAGTGTATCCTTTAGCAACCAGTCTGGCTTTCAGGCGCTCGACCGTACCATCAGGCTGATATTTCACTGTGAAGACCCAGCGACACCCAACTGGCGAGCAATCAGTAGGAGGATCAACAAGAGTCCAAGTATGACGATCAGTAAGAGCCGTCATTTCTTCTACCATTGCCTGACGCCATGCTGGGATTTTAAGAGCCTGAGCAGCAGTCTTAGGGACAGAAATAGTAGACAGAGCAGCAGTAAAGTTGGTAAAATTAGAATTCAAATGAACAGACGTACAAAAATTCCCAATTGGATGTTTCGTACAAGCACGTGTCCCTATTCTCAGACTAATGGGAACATCAAGGTCAGAAAATACCTGCGGAGGTGGCTGATCTGGCGCAGAGGACGTGGACGATGGAGAGGCCATAGAGGGAGCTGTTGGCTTTGGTCTTCTGTGATAAACCTGCAGAGGGGGCTTCTCACTTGTAGATACAGGAGCAGCGCTATCATACTCATCATCCACCATAGGTAAGGGCGTATCAGTCAACAAATCAGACGTAAGAGAAGAACCCTCCGAAGAGAAAAATGGCATGTGTTCAAAGAATACCACATCCGCAGATACAAGCCATTTATGTGAAGCAGGATCATAACACCGATATCCTTTCTGAGTGCGGGAATAGCCCAAAAAAACACACTTGGTGGCCTTGGGATCTAATTTAGTAAGACCAGGTCTAAGGTTCTTCACAAAGCATGTGCTCCCAAAAATACGCGGTGGTACAGCAAACAGCGGTAGATCAGGGAAAAGAATTTGAAAAGGGATTTTATTGTGAAGTACAGAGGAAGGCATGCGGTTTATGAGATAGCAAGCAGTGGAGATTGCCTCAGGCCAGAATTTGTGAGGAACATGGTAGTGAAAGAGAAGTGTGTGGGCGACCTCAAGGAGATGGCGATTCTTACGCTCAGCGACACCGTTTTGTTGTGGGGTATAAGCACAGGAAGTCTGGTGAATGGTGCCCTGACGTTTACAAAAAGACTGAACAGAAATTTGCACAAATTCCAAGGCATTGTCTGTGCGAAAAATCTTGATGGGCTTAGCAAATTGAGTCTGAATTTCCGCAAAAAACTCATATTTTTTTTCAACTACAGTAGATCTGTCTGTCAGTAAAAATAACCATGTGGTTCTGGAAAAATCATCAATAAAACTTAAGAAATATTTGAATCCAGAAACGCTAGGCACAGAACACGGTCCCCAAATGTCAGCATGCACAATGTCAAAAGGGGCTTTAGAGCCAATACAAAATTTTGCAGAAAAAGTAGAACGGTGTTGTTTGCCCAATTGACATGTTTCACAATAAAATCTAGTGCTAACCTCCCCTAGTTCATCATATCATGTATTCCCTCATATCTCTAGGAATTGGGGTCTCTATCCCACTCCATGTGGGTCTCACTAATTCCCTTGTGATTTGTTCCTCCAAATACAAACAACTCCGTATTATTCTTCTATGGCCCAAAGTCCAATAGATAGAATAAGTCTATTACACTTCGCTAGCACGAACATTAGGGGAAGATTACAATGTTTAAGGCTCCTAGCTATATGAATTATAGTTTCTACTTTATTACTTAGATGTCTTACCCATCTAATAGCATATATTTTAGTAAACATTGATGTTTATTTGCTCGTAAATATATATATGAATCTCGAAAACATTGTAGACATATTTTACTTCACAAAGTACAATTTAGAGATACTGTGGGCATTCATCTCTTTCACATGGTATAACTAGCCATAGCAATATTTTCACTTGATTTCTTTGCACTTCATACCATTCATGCCCTTCTTTCCTTTCCTCGTCACTTTCCTTTCTCAATTTCATCATTTAGAGAAAATTAGAAGAATATCGGAATATTGCAAAGAAATGAATAAAAATATAGAAATCCTTCTAATAACATTTAGTTGAAAACCAACAAAGAAGGAGAATTGTTCACATCTCTTACATGTTTTAGGAAATTCATCACAATACATCATATACTTGCGAAGGCGTGCGCCTAATCGGTTAAGGCGCTTGGGGTTGGGCCTTGCCCAAAATTGCTGCCTTGGGTTATTTTTGTGGGTTTTAGGTCATGATAATGGTTTTAATGTTGTTTCATATCGTCTTAGAGTTCAATTTAAAATTATGTTCTTTATATTGTGCCAAATATCAAAATTTTCAGATTTAGCGTTCTTAATGCAAGTTTCCAGATTGTACCGTTCGGCCATGCAACCCAGTTTTTATTTTGGGCTATGCTATGAAGGATAGTCATCAATTTGCTAAAAACTTAGATCTATGACATTACCTTTTGATTTTTGTTAAGCTATCTCTTACATTGTTTATAGTTTTTTTCCACTAATAATCTTATGATAATCATAGAAGTGTTAGAATTGTAATCTGGTTATGGTGTCACTGTCATGCCATTAAAAATGTGTATAGGAGGGAGGAACTGCTATTATGTGTAGGACTATATATATTACCGTAAAATATATGCAAATGATGGGGGAATTTTATCAGAAAGCATAATATATATATATATATATATATATATATATATATATATATATATATATATATATATATATATATATAGAAGAATACACTCGAGTGTACAGATCACGTTGTACACCCCTATGGTGTTAGCCTATCTAGACCATGTTTTTCTAGAATATAATCCACTGATCTTCATGGTTACAATAATAATAGGCCACATACAAAATTTGAGCTCATTTGGATGAGTGTAAGTCACTCATCCAAGGACAAAAAAACCGACGCACAAAACTAATTTGAAATGTATGGTTTTTGCCTCCTTTGGATGCACGACCTGTAAGTGTCCAAATGAGCTGAAATTTATTATATAGTATGTTCTCAAGATATATAAGAAAATCAACGGTTTAGATTTTTTTAAAAGTTAGTGCATCTTTAAAAACGACTGAGGTGTACGATGCCTCCGGTATACTCGAGTGTACACTAGCCTGACTCTCTCTCTCTCTCTCTCTTTTATTTTATATATATGTATATATATATATAAATAAATATAATTACGCCATACACCTCAACGGTGTTTGCCTATCTAGACCTTGTCTTTCTAAAATCCAATCCATTGATCATCATGGTTACAATAATAATAGGCCACATACAAAATTTGAGCTCATTTGGATGAGTGTAAGTCACTCATCCAAGGACAACAAAATCGACGTACAAAACTAATTTGAAATGCATGATTCTTGCCTCGTTTAGATGCACGACCTATAGGTATCGAAATGAGCTAAAATTTATTATATAGTATTTTCTTAAGATATTTAAGAAGTTCAATGGTTTAGAATTTTCAAAAAGTTACTGCATATTTAAAAATGACTGAGGTGTACGGTGCCTCCGGTACACTCGAGTGTACACTAGCCTGACTCTCTCTCTCTCTCTCTATATATATATATATATATATATATATATATAGTCAGGCTGGAATACACTCGAGTGTATAGATGACACTGTACACCTCAATGGTTATCCATCATGCACATTTTTTTAGAATCTAAACCATTGATCCTCGTAATCATCTTATGAATAGCTTATGTATAAAATTTAAGCTCATTCCGACACTTATAGGTCATGCATTTAAAGAGAACAAAAATGATGTATTTCAAATTAGTTTTGTGTGTCGATTTTGTCGTCCTTGGATGAGTGACTTACACTCATCCAAATGGGCTCAAATTTTGTATGTGGCCTATTCTTACTATCACAGTGAAGATCAATGGTTTAGATTTGACTAACAAAGGGTGTAGATAGGCAAACACCATTGGGGTGTACAGTGTGATCTGTACACTCGAGTGTATTCTAGCCTGACTCTCTCTTTCTATATATATACACGTAAATATGTCTCAAAATAATTCTATTTTCAAACTGCAAGGCGCCTAGACTCAGCGCCTTGCCTCCTTAACAATTATGATTCATTAATTATACTCAATTAGGGGTTCTATTTCAATACAGGTTGATCATACTTAGTTCTTCTCAATTGAAAAAGCATCACCTCACCTTCTATAGTAGCCAGTTGCCTAAAGTCGTTCTCCTTCAAGGTTAGGTTAGTAAACTAAAGATTCTCTCTTCAAGATCCTCAAACTAGCCTTAAGAAGAAAAGAGAGGAAGGAGGGGGCTTTTTCCTGGTTTTGTTCCATGTGTGAACAATGACAACCTGTAGGGTAGAAGAAGAGGAAAGAGGGCAGGAAGGATAATGGGATACTTGATAACTAACTCTTCTTCAGCACTAGTTGATCTGGAGCCCAAGTTTTTGTCAAGCTAATCTCCCTAAGAATCCTAGATTTGGAAACAAATCGGACTAAAAGCTAGAAGAGAAGAATTTTCTCCCCCCTCCAAACCCGTGGCGGAGGCTGAACGCTCGAGAGGGCGGTAGATTAAAGCGCCCGCTAGGAACCGAACCCGGGTCCTTGTTAGGGGACACCATGCTTGACCATTTAAACCACTCCTTGCCGCAGGAAATTGTACTAGAGTAGTGTAGAACAGTGAGAGGTCATCAGGGGGATGAGGTTAAAAGGATCCAAAAAATCTATGTGTCATCTCAAACTAAGTTTCTTTTGGCAAAATTACTCGCAACCTTTGTGCACGAACATGAACACAAATTCGGAAATAGATACAAACACAAGTTGCAACGATTTTTGACAATGTAGGATACATGAACGCGAATGGATCATACATCAAGAAGTATTGCTATACGGCTGGTTACATATTTGCACATCCATGTTATTTTCCAATTGAATCTAGACAAATATACTATACGGCTGGTTACATATTTTATTGTGCCCTGTGTAATTTGAGGCGCACCACTCAAACTACTACCTGACTACTGCGAAGTCGCAATCAGCCCCATATAAGATCTTAGGATGACCAAAATCCTAAGATCTCTTCCCCTCGGTCAGTACGAGTAACAACTGTAGTGGCACATCGCCCCAACTACTAAAACAACCTAGTCCGCCCTGGGTACACATGCCATGAAACTAGAAACCTGAGTATACGACCTTCAACTCCGAGTTACGACCACAATCGCTCTCAGTTACTTTTACATCCGAGACACAACCTCGATCGCTCTCCAAAATATTGGGATCAAGATGACAAAGATATATTCTCCCTTGCACTCACATATACTCAACAATATACGACTCCGAGCTCTTTTCGGATTACTCGTTTCACTATCCAACAAGTCCTAACACTGAAATATTTCTACGAACTCAGGGCACTACATAATTAGGGTTACACTTAATTATTTAAGCCAATTACTTGTATTTTAGTTACACCCAACAAGTTACAAGCAAGACATAGAGATGTAATTGCAATATTATCAAGTCCACAACACCTAAAAATATAAAATATGTTCACATAAACCAAACCACTCAAATTAGAGTACCAATATTCATCTGGACCATACTAAGACCCAATTCATCAAGTTAGGGCACAACAAGGCCCACCATTTTTAAATCACGACACATCGAACTTAAACAAGGCATAATATGTACTATTTCTCCTTCCAATATTTCATTTCCAATGAACAAATAGTATCACAAAAGGTAGACTATCTATATAGAAATTATCATAATCACAATTCAGAAAAAAGGTGGATTATGAAAAAGGTTACTGTCACTCATTTAATGTAATCGATTGTCATGAAAGACTATCATGTGGTATTGTTTTCAAGAATATTAAATTCAAGTCAGTATATCATCACTTCATGTCTTGTTTAGGGCTTAATTATTTATCCTTAATTGTACACAATCATTAAGACCATATAACTTCTTGAGACTACTTGATTATAGTAGAGCATATCTTGTTTTATTTCAAGGAGAAGTGTATCAAACACACATGACCAAATATAGAGTTAAACTTTAAACCTTGGAACCAACTATCTTCAAATGATGGTACCCTCACCATTTCCATCAAGACAAAAGCCTCAAGGCCTCATACCTACTTGCATATCCCATATCCCAAGTTCATCATATGGTGCCAAATTTTATATCACACTTAGTTGATTCAAGAAGATTACAGGGAGATAAAAGAAAAGAGGGATATATATTAATCTTATAAGGTGATATATCTCAATAGGTGACATCTTTCCAATTAAGATTTCCCTAAATTACATAAAGCTCATGTATGATATGTAATCCCCATACAACTTTGTACGTACATTGTTTATTAGCTCTATTTTAAAAAGAATGTTTTACACAATTTATAGTTATTATCCTGGATTCATGATTACTTTTAGGTTAGTTAACAATTCAAAATTGTATACCTAACCATTTTCGACCTTAAAAGGTCCAAAACACCAAATTTTAGGGTACATAAAGCCCAAAACACCTTAAATGATAAAACATGGATAAATTCCTTTAGGAGTATGAATTATAATTGAAACTTCTCTCATATATTAATAAGAAAAAAACCAAACAGTACCTAAAATTTCAGGGAAGATACCTAACGTATGTGAAAGTAATGCTAGTTTCAAGATTAGTGTACGTTTAAGGCCTAAAAGACCATTAAGAGTAAAAGGTTTATAATTATTTGTAGGAGAATCATTGCCTCATGAACTTTTGCACATAGCCTTATCATGAATAAAATTATTGTACCTATAATTTCAGCTCAAAATCCAATATATGTGAAAGTTATGCCCGGATCAAGTTTTGGGGTGTATAAGGACCAAACTAGGGCATGGATGAGCCACCTTTATACAAGTGATTTCGGACAAATTTAATTTTAGCAGCATACTAGATAGAGAAAAATCCTTACAAAGGTTTCATATCATCGCACAAACAGTAAGCGGTGATGAGTAATTCATGCATCATCAAGATGACATAAAAATGTTTCAAAAATGCTATTTGTAGGACATTATAGCATAAATTTTGAATTTCATTCCATAAGGCATTGGGGGAACCTGTATTTATCACCAAGGAAGTCATGTAGAGGATAGGGACTAGCACCTAGGTTTGTTTTCAGTTCATATCAGGGCAACACAGCTCATAAAAATCTATCTTTTAGATACATAGAGCAAGATTTAACCATTTTAGGGAAAAATTAGGAGTTTATGTGTACAAGTAGGTGAAAGAAGCTAGTAGTTGTCATATCACTTGCCTGGGTTGGTGACAAAAACGAACAACAACAAGAACACCTCCTTAAGACTTGCTTTCCACGCCCAAAACCACCAATTAAGCTCCAAAATGACTCCCCCAAGCCATGTCTAGGTTTCTAGGATAAAAAGGAAGACAAAAGAAGTGCTTTAGAGAGTTGAGCATGTTTCCACCATGGAAATCATGGATTTCTGCCAAAGGAGGAAGAAGATGTGAAGAACAAGAGTAAAAATGGATTGAGATAGAGGATCTTACGTTTTTGCTGCAAGAGCAAGGTTGGAAATCTTGGAAAGACCATGGAGTAGTTTGATCTTCAACATGCATTGACATTCAAGCACTTGATTTAAGCTACCAGCCTCCAAGCATGGTAATACGGGTCTGGAGCTCCTCCTCTTCGTTTCAACAAATCTTTGACTGCCAAATAAGGCTAGAGGGCCGTGGGTTGTTGATTATATGCAAGGGAAAGAGTTAAAAGACCAAACAACTCCCTTAACTTAAAAGGTTGTTGAAGGGCAAACTAGTCCAAGGTATAGAGGCAATTGGGGCCAAGGCTTGTGAGGCCCGACCTGTAGAAATTCCTCCTAAACAAAGGGCCTGTCGAGGATGTAGACCCCTAAAGCTGTCAAAGCCCATGGTTGTATCTATCAAGCCTCCGTATCTATACACCCACTAGATTAAGATCAAAGCTAGAAATTAAGAAAAGGAACCTTATACAAATCTTAGTTCAAAAACATCCAAATTTCGACCAATTAAGCAAAATACGAAAGAATGTATGCTCTTAGATAACTTTTACTCAATGTGAAATTTATATTTTCAATTATTGTGGAATTACACATTAGTCCACAAATGTTCATGAAATTGCAATATCAAGGCAAACATTCTCCAAATATAGTTGGATTAGCGTCATCTCTTAACCAATTGATTTCAAGTCTAAAATGAGTATTTGTATGAAGGAAAACAAATGTTGAGATATTTTCACATAATTTGCAATTAAGTCCTTATACTTTGTTGAATTTACAATTAAGTCCACAACTTGTAAAGAAACTTAAAATTAGGACAACCAAAACGCAAATCAAAACAAAATGAGATATCTATTAATCAAATTTTATCAAATATCAATCAAGCAGGCAATTATGACAATAAATTGAGATTGGAGGAAGATTAGGGTAAATCTAGGTTCATGGTCTCACACATAGATCCAAGGACGTCTAAAGATGACATGGGCGACATCCATAGGCACACATCACACTAAATGTGGTCTAAATAAACACCCAGACTGATTGGACCAAGGCAATGTTGGGTGATAGCCATACTAATCTGGTTTAAACATTGTACCTTGTGTGGTTGATCATGAGATGTTGGGTGCAACTCCATGCGCTTAACCATGGGGCGAGATGATGTTATGAGAAATGACTCCTTTAGTGAGCTTGCAACTTTTATGAGCGTGTTTAAAGAAGGTATGGAATACAATGGTGCGTTCCCTTTGACATCATAAGAAGGGGCAACAAGAACATGAACGACTTGAAGGTATGGCAGATCATCGTTGTAATCGTAAACCTAATTAACATCATCATCTAACGATTCAAAGGCATGTAATACATCCTTATACTCGATGCCATCCTCAACGTGGTGTCATGGGAGTCATACGACACGATTTGGGGACACTATACAACTAGATGAGTCATTTTTGTGGCAGTAAATGCATTCACGAACTTGATGAGTAGGTCGGGATGAAGCAATCACCACGTCCTTGCCTTTACATGACGATGAGCAGATTTTTGGCAGACAAAAGGGGAATTCTAGTGAGGGGTAGTGTTTGGGGGTAGGCCGTATGAGACGGAGTAGGAGTAAGAGAAGAACGACGCCATTGCCCAAAATGAGAAAATGCTAACTGTGAGATGTGGTAGATAGGTTCATCTCAATCTTTTGGGGACGATGAAAGGTGTCATCTAGGGAATCCTACTGCTGCAAGTCAAGTTTGCGACAGATATTAGGTTGTCTCAGTCTGATATGAATGCAATGAGTCACTGCTTCTTCAAAATTTTCCATGTACCCACAAACTAACATTGATCCCGACTTAGGTTCATCATATCAGATAGAAGCTGTTGTTGATGTTCGACAGGGAGATACCACTCCTATAGCTTGGTCTTCAACTCATCCCATAATAGGATGGGAGATTGACTCGTACGCTCCATATCGTGCTGACTGCCTTCCTAATAATGTTTAGCTGAACCCTCAAGTTCCATTTTTACAATATAGATTTGTTGGGCGCCGTCATAGCATACCGGTCGAAGTAGTTCCAATATAGCAATCAATCTAGGAGCGTTTTGGGATTGAGTTTGCCATCAAAATTCTGAGCCTCTACCTTAAATTTGTAGATAATATCATTGTGAGATGCTAGATGTTGTTTGAGATAGTAATGTCCGTGATAACTGGGAGGGAGTGCAGGGCCATGGGGAGGACCAAAATGGACATCTTGTCTAGGAGGGTGAAAATGTAGGCTAGGGGCCATGAGGTGGACTGCCATGATGGTGAAAATGTAGCGTAGGGGTCATGAGTGAAAAACCACTAGAGGGGGGGTGAATAGGGTTTTATGGATATTTTAAAAATAATTTAACTCAAACAACCACAATTGAGATAATAAGAAGGAGACAAGGTGTTTAGAGTGGTTCCAACCTTAGCAAATACTAAGGCAGTCAATCCACTACCCGGTTGCTTACCCAACCGGGATTTTGAAAGTATTAAATTTTATTACCTCGCAAGGATATTACATAAAATTACAGTACTTTCTACACCCTTTGGACAACCTTCACCTTGAAGTAGTCTCACCAACCTTGAAGCAGCCTTCCTTGAAGTAACTTCAAGCTCCCCATTGAAGTAGCCTTCCTCTTGAAGTAGCTTCCCGTTGAGACAACCTTCTAGAAGTAGTCCAAAGATCTCCTTCTTCACCAAGAAGATCAAACTCTCTCCAATCCGCAGCCTCCAACCCTAGGAGTAGCAAGGAGAGTACAAGCAATAAGAAAGAACAAGAAAGGAAATGAAAATTACAATTACCACTTGAAGCACAAGGCTTGATTTCCTATATCAAGCGTTTTGATCTCCTAACCAATGAGTATGGAAGTGTAGGTTTAGTGGATAGGAGATGCTAGCCTATATGACACGAATTTGGAGCAAAGGGAATGAGTAGCAAGTACTAGTGTTGCTCAATTGCTCAAAACAGATTGCCAATTGCAAGTATGAAAGCTCAAGTATTGCACAAGTGTATTTTGGGTGTCCTATGGCTTGTCCTATTTATAGGAATGGCCTATGGATGCTTAAGGACGTTCTAGACACTTTCTAGGGGGTTCTTAGTGCTTAACTAGCCGTTAGGTAACCATTAGTTGCTTTAGCAACAACTAGTTAATTAACTCTGAAAAGTGCAGACAAAACTCTTCTCGGTCGAAGAATTGTCGACTGAGAGTCCTTCTCGGTCGAGAACTTGTCGACAGAGGGACTGTCTGGAGCAAGTGTATATAACGTTCTATTCCAACTCCCAACTACCTTGTCTGCTGTGTCTAACGGCTACCTGGGTCTTTCTCGGTCGAAGAGTTTGTCGACCGAGAGTGTCTCGGTCGAGAATTTTGTCGACTGAGATTAACCCTGTTTCAATATTTTTAAACCAAGTAATAAGTGTGTGTATGAGTGTGCCGATGTGACACTATTTTAGGGGATGACCTATCTAATTGTTATGATTGGCTAGGGAAGATCTAACGCTTGATTTACATGATATCTAAGTACTTGTACATTATATACTTGTACAAGTTTTTACATTTGATTACAATCATGAATTAAAGCAATTTGAGCATATAGATCTTCCAAGTTGTTTGTCATCCACCTAATTCCTGCAACACTCAAGTAGCACGTTAGATCCACAAGAATGAAATGTTTGTCATCATCGAACCAAAGGGATAATAATGTCCAATTTAGCCAACAATGAGATGGACCGCCACAAGGATGAGGGGGGAGGGAACTAAGCTGTCTCTTAGTATGGTGGCATGAGAGGGGCAATTGGAGGAAGGTATGGAGCATGGGGAGGGAGATGAGGTAGGGGCTCGTAGTGGGCGTGAGGGGCAACATTTTGTGGAGCATAATGGTTAACCCGGGGGTAAGTTGACGTCTTGGAAGAGGTTGGATATGGGCAAGTTTCACATCTAGGAGGAGGTTAGATATGGGCAAGTATCATCGTAAAAGGAGTGTGGAGAGTAGGGATCATGTTTCATGTAAGAGTCAATGGCATTGATATGGTGGCAGTTGTTAGTATCTTGGATGGTCGGCGCACGGACCTACAAAGGGTAGGGTTTAGGGGGGCTATTGTGCAACCCCCAAAGCAATGGGGACAAGCCACACCCCAGGTATGGCATAGATGATTAATTGGTGTAAAGGATGTTTGTTTGAGGTCCACCTTGATGAAATTTAACGCTTGATCCAATGTGTAAAGGGTATATAAATGTTGGGGTTGAGAAACATTGAGAGAAGGCATGTGGGGTGGCGCAACACTCTGGTTAGGTTCCAAAACATGGTTTGCAAGGTTGATTACCTAACATTGTAATTGGCATAGAATTTCTCAAAAACTTTGGGTCTATATAAAATAACTGTCTATAGAAATACCCATAGAATTCCATAAGTTAAAGAAGTAGATTGCTATTGAAAGTAGATATGTGCATGGAACAAAGAAAACTCACACGGAATATGTAGGAAAATATGTAGTAGAGCTTAATACCCACGCAATCCTATGGACCTATTGTAAACATACTGGAGCTATCAGAGAAAGTGTAGTGTGCCACCCAAACCGAAGTAGAAGTTGACTTGGTTGCTTCCTTGAATCCACTGCTGTTTTGAGGTAGACATCTCCTTTGGCAGTGTAATGCGTCCCCTTATCTTCGAATCATCTCTACGGTGAGTTGACTAGGGGTTGCTGTGGAGGCAAAGCCCCCAGGGAAAAACCATTCTAGCTTGTTTCTTTGACAGGAGGTGGTGATGCGCATGGAGTTATGGTGGGATAGGTGTTTCCAGTTGCTGCCTCCGGTACCAGTTGTGGAAAGGAGCCATACTATTTCGCTTTGTGGTAGGAGCTCAGGAAAGGCACACTAAAAGGGGTGTTGGAGGTGACAAAGTTGGGAAGGAACTCCATTTGGTCAGCAATTGCACCCTCAGGGCTGGCGACAACATGGGGAAGGCCCTCCTTAGGGCCAATGTACAATGGAGTAGGTTGGGTGGAGGAGCTGACTTAGGAGAGGGGCACTGTCTTTTTCTTGATACGGGGGCAAGACCTAACCCCTTTTAGTCAGGGTTAGGCTTTGATTCAGATCCTAATGACGAAGAAACTAAACTAATGAAAATGGATTTGAGTTCATTCATAATCATTAAGCTATCTAAACACAGATGTAATACAACCTTCATATAAGAACACAAAACATGATGGGATGGGTGGTAGCCCGTGTGGGACTAAATGACTTGGCTTTACAAGAGCTCAACAAAACCGTGTAATAAAACTAAATTAAATTAAATAAAGCCTAAATAGCGACGCTACGACGTCTGTGCTCATAAGTATGCAAAGGCCGAGTTTCTCTTGCATATAGGGTTACCTATTGATTAGGAATGTGCAATAACGATTATTTTTGACAGATAGATTTAGGAATACCTGGAAGATAAAAGCACATATATTGTCGATAAGATGTTGGTTTTTTTCCCTGCCACTCTGTTTTGTTGATGAGCATTGGCACAAGAGCCTTGATGTATGATACCGATAGACACAATTTAAACACAACACTCTCGTGTATATTTTAAGGAATTTTCAGTTCTGGGAATATTAAGGATAGCATATGATATAATTGAACCTCAACCAACCGGTGGAAGGTTTTGATAATAGAGAGGACATCTTCTCTAGATTTGGTACGATATAACTATGCTTTTTTGAGAATAATTATCCACAAACAAAATAAAGTAATTGTGGAAATATTGAATATAAAATATCTTGACAATATGTTTGATAAAAGAGAAACCCTCTCCTATATATAGGAGAGGTGGACAAAACCCTAAAGATATCCTAGAACTACCAGAACTCTGTTGGACCTACCGACCTATTGGGCTCTGACTTGATTATGCCTATAAACATGCTCATATTACATATACTTATTACTATTTTTACTTCTTAAAGTAATAAAATCTACTCTAGCTTGGCATACGAAAAGCGCCTTAAACATCACATGAACCAACTCAAATAAAATCATAGATCGTTGGTCAACAAGAGATGGGAAGGAAGCACAATTATGCTTGTCCAGCTGATAAGAAACACAATTTTGTGTCGTACAGAAAATAAACATGGTTCAGACTTATTTAAGTTTATTGATAAAAAGATATCAACATTTCTGGTGAATCTGCAGAGGGGAACAACTTAGAAAAATAGTTTGACGGGCTGCATCAACATTTAAGTAGTATAAATTCCCAGATTTGAAACCTGTACTCGTTGTCCTCAAGCTCCAGGAGTGCTGCCGAATAAGATGTGAGATCAAAAAGTTACACTACAATGCAATGATACAATACTGTAAAAATAGATACAAGGTCATGTGGGAAATTAGACATAAGGTGGCTGCCAGAGTGTACTTGAGTCTAACAAGAGTGTGTGGTTTTAACTTCTAACTTAACTGTCTGCTAGGGTCACGAAGGAATGTATGGATCAGAAGATGTAAAAATTTGCCTCTTTACCGTAATATCTTGTGGCACTTGATTTGACAATCTAGTTAGTATTTGAGGCTACCATAGAGGTCCCTGAATCACCTATTGGAATAGAGATATGCAAGTGAGCGTATGCTAACCGACTAGATCACCATTAATTGCAGGCGTCAACATATTAGACCTGAGAGGCTTGGACAAGTCAATGGTATACTCTTGAGATAGAGATATTCTGGGCAGATTCTCAGAAGCTTGACTGAGATGTGTGGTGCTTTGATTATTACTAGTTCAGCGTCATCCTTGTCCATAGGAAGACCACACTTTTGATTATGAGATCTGCAGTGTGCCCCTTGGACTACAATATGTACATTTGGGAGACTGGCCTCTACCTTGACTACGCCCCCTAGCCGCAAGTAGAAAAATTTGAGATTCAAATGGGTCCACAAAGATTGAAGTTGATTCAAAGGAGGATTGTCGAATGCAAGCATAAACTTCTTCCAGAGAAATAATGTTATCAACAATCAGAGTCACGCTCCTAGCGGGAGCTTAATCATGGCACAAGCCAGATAAATATCTTGCTGTAATGGAACCTCTTCTATCCTTAATTTGAGCAGATGTTAGAGGATGACAATAGTTGACGTGCTGTGACATAGCTTGGATGGCAACAAAATAAGAAGCATCAATAGTGCAATTTCCATTTTTTTTTTCAAAAATACTTTATCCCAAACAATACATGCTTGGAGAGCGTTCCTCTCGTGTGCGTTGCTGCTTTTTCTTCATAGTCATAAAACATAAACTTCCAATCTCGCAGTGTGAATGATGGAGCCAAGTTGGATGGAGTAGATATTCGAAAATGTGATAAATTTCGTTACTTGGGTTCTATTATTCAAATATATGGGGATGTCCAAAATGACGTTTGTCACATGATCACTGCAGGATGGTTGAAATGGAGGAGTGCAACTGGAGTATTATGTCATCAGAAGATCCCTCTTAGGTTAAAAAGTAAGTTTTATAGAACAACTATATAGACATACATGCTCTATGGGAGTGAATGTTGGGCGGTGAAGAAACAAGGTCTCAACAAGATGAACATGGCTGAAATGCGTATGCTGAGATGGATGTGTGGGAAGAGTAGAAAAGATCGCTTGAGAAATGACTATATCAGGAATAAAGTAGGGGTGGCGAGCATTGAGGACAAGTTGCGCGAGGGCCGACTCAGATGGTACATACATGTGCAACGTAGACCAACTAATGCGTCTATACGAAGCAATGCTATTGAGTCAAGCACAATAAATAGAAGAGGAAGGCCTAAATTAACATGGGATGAGCTTATAAAGAGAGATTTTGAATCTTTACATCTCAACCAGAATATGGCCCATGATAGAGCTGAATGGAAACGAAGGATCCATTTAGCCGTCCCCAACATAAGTTGGGACTGAGGCTTAGATGATGATGATGAACCAAACATGTTTTGAGGTTGTGCCATAACCTTATCAGTCTACATTCTGCTTGTGCTAGATCGATTACACCAACCGTGTTCTCATGCAAAGGTGCTACATCATGTTCATATGAGGTCTATTGTCGGCTAATGTTGTGCGTTGAGCTTTCCAACATGTTAACACATATCATCCTAGGTTGACCGTGGCATTATAACTGTAGATCAGGGTAGGACAACTTCACCAACACTTGCTCATTTCAGATTCCTAGCTGTCTTTTTTACTGGCATTCGTTGTCAATCAAATACTTTATGATGCATCTTACAACATATGCTCATCTCGGTAACCTGAACTGATGTGCATTCGAGTCATCACATGACTTGCCAGAGGCTCATTTTCCTCAACTGGAGGGAGCTGCAATCCGACTTATCATCAGGTTGGGAAGCCCTTGTGTATGCTTCAAACACCTGATAAGTAGTTGACTAGCCTAAATAGCTGGTTTCAGTGTTTCTTTTAATATATCTATATTAGGGACTTAATTGCTATATCAAGAACTTATTTGTAGTTTGTCAAAGATGTGGTACTCAGCTGGTAAAAGTGTTGTACGAAAGAGGGGTCGCAGGATCAAACCTAGGCAATGGGATGCATAAATCACCAATTTTTTTTAAAAGACCTTATTTGTAGTTAAATCAAGGAACGAGGTGACCGACACCTACACCGTTTCGACAGCTTGGAAATATGTATAAACCGGTATACCGACGGAAATACTGAAAAATGCAATCCTGGCCGTTTAATTAAATTTTACAGGTGTAATCTCTACACATAAATGCATCGTTTTATGCAATAAAATTCTATATTGGGTGTGTAGGAGGGGTTCATCACGTGGGAGGTAAGGAATCTGTCCTGTTTTGTTGGGATTTCGGTGAAAGATTTTAATGACAAAATGTAGGAACTAAGATATGAAAGTTTACTAGCACGATCCGGAAACTTAAATACACGTAATTATGCAATAATATACAATTTACAACATATGAATAACATATTTACTTACCAACTCACATCAACTGTATTTTGAGTGGCGCGCTGGTTGTCCATACAATAATGAGTTGATATTACTGAGATATTCCTACCATGACATGTGCATCCTATAAAGGTGGTTGTCTGTAGTCACATGCTCCTCATACACATCATCATTGACAAATTGTATCATCCCAATCTTTGGAAAATGCACTTCTGAATCTCTGAGATATTGTGCTTTAATTTGAGATGTAGGTGGAGGAACTCGAGAAGGTTGACTTGCTTGAGGAGTAGGTTGAATAGCTATAGGTACAACCATAGGAAGTATTGGGACTGGAGAAATAGGAAGAACTAAATGACCACCACTCCATATTTGCCCACCATCCTCAGAGAATGCAAAGGAGTTGTACTGATAACTTCCATGTGGGCCTGAGACATTTGCGGTATAGGTATATCCAACATGATGTTCTACTTCTGGTTGTGGTGGTGGTGGCTGATTTTGATATCCAAAATACCCATATTGAGAGTTAGATGGGTAGGGTTGTGCATGTGTTTGCCCAAATAGCATATTGCCAAAGCCTAATGTTGAATCATGTTGAGATTGAGAATTAGAAGCTGAAATACGCCCAAATGGATCAACAATATCAGAATAATAACCACTGTTGTAGCCGTAGGAGCCTGTAGTTATTGTAGCCTCAGGTGGTAATGCACCACCGTAGTCTTTGTCGGTTCAAGTTTTCCTCCTTTAAAATTTTTTATTTGACATGTGATCTTTTTCTGCTGGAGGAGGAGGTGCGGTCCTAGTAACATAAGGACGATCATCATTCTCAAGATCAACAGTAGGAGGATATTCCGGAGACCACTTACCGCCGCCTCCATCATTGCCACCATCATCATCAAACTTGGTTTTTGACCCAGATGTAGTTTTTGAAGAAGAATTTGTGCTACCCAACTCTTCTTCCACTGCTCTATTGATTTCCATATCAATATTTGATACTCATGCTCATGCTCAAGTCTTTCAAGTGGAGTTTGATCAACATTAATATCAAAATCTGCTTCAAATTGCTTTTCTATGTATGGATCTGGACGACCATCTAGATTATCAAGAATGGGACGACCTATCTCATTCATCCATTCCTCTAAAGGATCTTCTGAATCATCAGCTTCTATGTCTCTACGCCTGGATGGGTTGAATGTGTATGCGGTAATGGGATCGTGGATGACAACAAAATCCACTTCATTGTAGTTGGCATCTCGTATTGCTCTAGCCCTCAACCGCATGTTGTAGTGATTATATACCAGATCCCTCATCCTGTTTGCCCCCAACGTTTTCCTTCTCTTTGAGTGTATTAAATTGAAAGTGCTTTAATGCCTTTCAGAACCTCATGCAGACATTGTTTGAGAAAGAATGCAAACGACCACTTATCTTAGATGGGGGTCACCCGTTCCATTCCAAACCAACCACTCACAAGGATCACCTTGTTCACGATCGACAACTGCATTTGGATGACCAAAACAATCGATGCCTTCACGAAATTGTCACAACTGCAAAAACATTTAAGAGGTTCAGACTTCAGAATCAGATGATGAAACATCAAACAAGAATGAATATGTTCATGACTTCATGTAAGTTATGTAATATATATATAGTTATTTACCTCATCCATCATTATGGTGCGCTCTTCTGTAGAGGTAAAGACTTTGTTAATTATATCTCTCACAACAAACATTAGAGTCGCATCTAAGAGCAGTTTCCGCGAGTATTAGAACCTCGGGTTCAGATAGTAAGCTGTCACCAATTCCAAATAAGGAAATAAGATTTTGATTTTAGACTGAGTTATAGAGTTAGAACATAAATCAGAATTTACAAGAAAAAAATTATATACCTGCTTTATGCAGTGGATGCAAAAGCAAATCTGTCCAACGCTTGTCTACAATTGACAAGTATTGTGAATGGGACCTAGGAGCTGTTTTTTAATACTTTCCACCATTACTTGCATTGCATCATACAAGTAAGGCATTATTGCGGCTTTGTCAGCATCTACTAGCCTCAATACTTAGACAATAAGTTCCATTATTCGCAACACTTTTGTAACCTTATCCCAGAAAGCCCGACTGGCAATTAGTTCTTCAATCATTCTGCCAACCGAGGTGTTGGGCTCCTTCATGGAGGTCCATTCCACGCCATTGAAGAGCCTCCTAAGTCCACCCCTTTTGGACTTTAATGAATTCAAGGCCAAGTAATTTGTTGCAAATCTAGTCACCCCTGGTCTAAACCTCATTGCATTTAACAAGAAGGAATGGTTGTAGATGAAACCTGTGATCAACATACCATCAATTGTCACAATGTAATCAACTGTTCCCATGTCCTTAAGAATAAGATCTGTGCGGTGGGCAGCACATGGTGTCCAGTAGACTGGATATCTCTTCATTGTACTTTCACCGGCCTTCTTGAAGTTAGATCCATTATCAATCACTATCTGCACCACATTCCTAACCCCTACCTGCTTGATGTAACTGTAATTCCTAACTTCACAAGAAGCATCAACATAGTCTAGAAAAACAGTCGATCCACGACAATGTGTAAGAAAGTTAATAATTTGCTTTCTGTTTCCACTAGTCCACCCATCACACATGAGTGTGACGTCATATTCAGACCACAATTGTTTCTGGTCTGAAATCCATACCTGTAGATCTTTCCTCTTGGGGAAGATAGATGTTCATCAATTCATTTACAGTAGGGCTTTGATGCCCCTACCAGACTCCCCTATCACATCTACCATGTGTCGGAGATAGGGTTCAGTTGCAACATGTGAGGGAATACCATGAACCGAGAAGAACTTATCCACTGCCTTGCCCACATTCTCTTTTATACCAGTAAACATTGCTTTTAGGGTTTTTTGCCTAGCATCAGACTTCCTAACCCCAGGCTCATCAAAATGCTTCAATCTCGCACTAGCAGAACGAAAAAATGTATCAATGGAGCCTTTCTTTCTATAATGTTGAGCATGTTGATCTTCATCATCATCTAGGTCAACAATAGGAACACGCGCATCCCCACTACCTCCACCTGCACTAGACGACCCATATCTCCTCATAAGTCGAGTTGCCACCTCTCTATCCCACTCACTTTTGCAAGAGTCTTTCAGAGGACGCCTATACATATGGCGTGTATAAGTAGTGTCACACCTTGGAGGATATACAATATCATCATCTGATTCATAGAAGAACCTGTGGCCCTAACATCAAAGAGTGTATCTGTGTAAGCCTTTTCAACCTGCTTCAACTGTTGTTTTTATCTCTTTGCACCCATCAACTTCTTGAAGTCATCCCTAACATTTGGGGGGCACTTTTGGCACATTACCACATTTTTGTCACCACCAATAATGTGACGTTTGAATCTAGTAATTCCCTTACCACCAAGTGTTTTCTTAAATAGTTGCTGATAATCTTTGCCCTATTCCCAGTCCTGGTATAGGTGTAGTGACTTCATGCGAAATCCACGTCCTTCGATGCAGCATGACCAACCCCAACACCCTCAGCGTCACTTGAAGACGAAGACATCTTCTCAAAAGTCAAAAGTCCACATTGAAAAAGACAAGACAAACAAGTAAAGCAAATGATGTATTAATAACTTAACATTTAATAAAAAAGTACTAGTAAGAAATGTCATTGTACAATACTAATATCAAATAAAATAAGCCATTAAGTGAACAAAATAGATTTCTTTTATGCATTATAAATCAAAAAAATGTTTTAAATGTATAATACCTGCTTGTAATTATAAAATCAAACACAATATTTTTTAAGATTTTCATTTTGAAGATAAAAATATTTTAAAAATAAATAAAGTCTGAAATTAATTTTTAAATTTATAAAATATGATATTTACTTATTAAAAAGACAAGTGATATGTTTCCAAATGGTAATTTCATCTTATACAACATTAACACACAATTAAACAGAAAACAAAAAAACATATTAAATATTTAGATATTTTCATTATATTTTTGTTTATTTCATGTTAGACTTTTATAGAACTTCTACTAAATCTAAATTAAATACCTATTATTAGTAGTACTAATTGTATTATTACTATTAATTAGTGAAATTACATGATAATGTTAATTATTAGTGAGCTAATTAGGTAGATTTAGTGATAAATCAGTAGATCTATGTAATATAATCATAGATCTAGTGATAAATAACATTAATCATAAGTATTTTGGAGTAGATCTAGGATTTGGGTGTATTTGGTGAATTTTTTAGGTGAGAATAGAATGAAATAGTGAGGGGAGAGGTTGAAAATGGTGGAAAATGCAAGAAAAAAAGTATACATACCTTGATTAGGGCTGATTTGAGCTCCAATCTCGAAAATCGTCCAAAATCCCCAAGCTTTTCCTCTTCAAACAGCAGCAGCAACGCACACTCGCAAATGACGGTGTATCGGGCGGTATACCGCCCCTGCCGCCCTATACCGTTGAGTAAGTGGTGCATTTTGCACAGGCACCCCCGATGTTTGGCGGTATTGGCGGTGAGCCCACCGAAATACCGGTAATTGCGGTCCTAACGGCAGAATCGTGTGTATCTGTATCGGTACCCATCGGGATCGGTATTTCGACCGAAATACCGCCAATACCGACGATACCTCATTTCTTGGTTTAAATTGTATTTTTTCTAAATTCTCTTTTTTATTGATTAGGTCATTAGTTAAGAGCTAGTTTGCTTGGGTGTAGTCGGGCTGTAGAGTGTGAATTTCAAATGTGTATATATACAACAGTTCACACTGTCATTGGACTACGCTACCAAAGATGTCCTATGGATTCAAATTGTCACTTGTTAGGGCTTTTAGTCAATTGATCTGCAAACACCAACATTGGGGTATTTGGTCAGCAAAGGGTGGAGGTGTTCCCGGGGGGGGGGGGGGAGATGCATGTTGTGCTGTTGTGTGTGTATATGTGCTGGAAAAGACGGGAGAAAGCAGAAGAGGAGTGTTATATATATATAATAATAATATGAATAGGAATATGAGTGTGTTTGTGTATCAGTACAAACAACATGAAGTAGACAACTAAACATGTTGCATTTTTTCAATAACAATGTAGATTTTCAGTCAAAATAAATGAGTTCCAACTACTCAATTTGTTAGACCAATATGTGATTCATGAAATAGAAATCATCTTCGGTTTTACACATTGTTTATTTGTAAGTGATGTAATTTGCAATTTTTACTAGAACTCAACTTTTTATTATAGTTTGTTAATGACAATACATACTTATATAATGGCTGTATATTCAGAATTCACGCTAAAGTAAGCAGCAGCAGCAGCAGTTGTTGCTAAATAATATGTCCAGGTCGTGTCCAAGTGTATCCATGCTGCAAAAATGGGCCAAAAAGAGTTTGTCACGTCCCAGCCTTGTCCAAAACGTTTGGGGGCTTGTCCAAGAAGTGTCGCTGTCCAAAACATGTCTGATACGGACGCAGGGGCTGTCTAGAAGTGTCCATGCTTCCTAGATGGGGTGGTGGTGGTGACACTGGTGGCTGCTGGGGCAATAATGTTACCGTGTCTGTTGCTTGGTAATTTGCATTGAAGAGGCAGTCGGTTTGTAAAATGAGAGTTATGTAAGTTTTTCAACGGGGTGCTAGAGTTGATTTGTGCCAAAGGTGTTAATTTTTGTAAATTTTCCTAAAGTGGCTGTTTGACTGTTTACAGGCTATTTCAGGGCAAATATGGCCATTGTATTATTGCTGTTTAAATTGAGAAATAGTGTCAATTTGCAGCCATTGTATTTTCTTGCTGTTCACTTTGTAATGCAGCATTGTCCCCTATTTCCAAACAGAAATAGTTTCGAAGGGCTGGAAACCAGATTTCTAGCTCAAAATAGTTGGTGCTTCCAAACTGACAAATCAGAAATCATTAGAAATACATGTATCTGTTGAGCCAAACGAGCTCCAAAAAGAATAACTATTCATATCTGTGACTCAATGGTTTATTGATGCCAGCTAGTCATGCATTCATTTGTTAACGTCAGGACAACTCTGATTTACAGGATTGGGTGGTGGAGCCATAACAGGACGAGATTATATATCCTTGTTAGAGAAGTACAAGCCAAGACTGATCTGGGAGGACAGAAGCGCTGAACATTATTTTATCTATTCCGCTAATGGTATCAAGCATGCTGTATTTTACCCATCGCCAATGTCACTATCTTTGAGATTGGATGATGCCAAAACATGGGGGGTTGGACTTTCAATTTGGGAAATTGGTCAAGGGTTGCATTACTTTTTTGACCTTCTCTAAACAAATGTAACTGCTTCCAATCCTCCTAGTTGCAAAAACAGTGATGTAAGATTTTTAGCTGTTAGTTTACAGGTGTGCGATCTTGTAACTTGGACTTTCATTAGTTTTTTGTTCTCACCTTTTGCATACCAGCTTCTTGGTTAATTATACCTTCTGTTTTATTTCACGTTTCACAACTGGTATTCTTCCATCCATTACGCTTTCTTGTATGGTTCCAATTACCAGAATTGGTGCAGGTTATCATCATCTGATACGATTTTCATTGCAGAATGTTTGTTGAGTCTGCTGACTATCTTTCATGATCATACAAGCCATATCTTTTCATTAGACTCAATATCAGCTATTTTGATTGTTCACCTGTAAAAATTTCATTTATTTTAGTTTTGTTAGAATCTGGTTCATGCTGTTTACTGAAGGATATTTGTTGCCAATATATTTTGATCACGGATACTGTATGTTTCATCTCTCAAGTATCAAAAGGATACAACATAGGAGAAAGCCTAATTACTAAGAGGGTTTGTTCCACCCACTAAATCTTGAGACATGACCATAAGTGCTTCAATAAATGATATTAATACCCTAGCCAGTCATGGCGATGTATGGCTGAAAGGTTAAGTGGCTACATAGAACAAAAGGCTATTGGCTGATGGGCCGATGCTTCCCTCTTTCATCTTGCCAATTATAGATTACTACTCCAAACTATAAGCCCTTTGTTAACTGGTTGGACCAAGGGATAATAAAGTCACACTTTTCTGTCAGCCAGCTGCTTTTCGGTTTTGAAACTTTCAGGGTTTTTTTCCACATCAAAGTGCTGTGTCAGCTTGATGTCTGTGGAGTTCTTGAGCTCATTTATGGCGATCTGTTCAGAACTTCCCTTGTAATTCCTATATTTGAAGTATACAATCAACTGAAGCAGGCCCATGGGGCAACCTACGAGATTAGGGGCCTGCAGAGCATGCTTACTGTCAGCTGAAAGAGAAGAAAAGTACAATATGTAGTGGGAATCATAAAAATTGTCAGTTAACTTACTGCTAGGAAAAGGTCACGCCCCAATAGACCATATGCCATCCAGAAGGCACTAGCCAGGAAGGAGAAGAAGGATAGGTAGAACGGCATGAACTCCACACTCTTTGTTTTAATAACTTGTTTCTGAAATTGTGGAGATGTAGCTTGTGTTAGATTTGAACATTTTGATGAAAATATTATCAGGACAAACATGGTTTGATGCGAGTTTGGATACATACCACTGCCACCATAGGAGCAGAATACATGGAACTTGAGGCCACTAGCCCAATGCTTCCAATGAAGATTTTCCTATGGCTGTGGCTGTGGAACGAGAAGCTGGATATTGTCGCGGCAGCACCAAAGATTGCCAGCACGGGGAGCAGAAGCATGAGGTTCCATTTCTGTATCATGAATAAGTAAAATGATCACTTATATTTCCCTGGAAGTTTCTGATAATTTGTTTACGATCTATAGACCTGTCAATATATTTTTATTCCTTTTCATATACTTTTTTCTTCTGATTTGTTGTTATTAACACTTACTTAGTAAGAGAATCGTTTGGTGAAACTGCAGCACCGGTGACACACAGATCTATCTGATATTTAAGGAAATGTTCACTCGGCGTGAACAAAAAAGAGAGAGTTCGAAAAAAACAACAAAAATAATCCATAGCAACTTCAGTTAGTGCCTTAGTTCCGGTGTATATAGATACTATATACGAGACTGACCGTTGTGGTCCTAAAAGAAAGATGTCATTTTCCACCTCCAGTTCTCAGTCTCTAATATTACTAAGAAAAAGAGATAAAACTGTCACGTGGTTAGCTTATAGTAATCATTTGTTGTATGTAGACTGAAGGAAAATGACAAATTTCTAAACCTTGGAAAGTTTTGCCAATGGCTGGCCTCTCAGCTTCTTGGCGGGTCTCGTTAGGGTGGACACGTGGTGTATTTTACCCGGACATGTAAACTTGTGTTGTTTTGGCTGGTTGTGCCCTCTGAGTCATTTCTCATCGCATGGTCAAACTTCACGTGAATGGTTCTATTCTTCACTCCCTAACTAGTTCCACGGTTTCATAATTTTCGTCTCCTGTGAAAAGGTTAATGAATTTGCCAGTGGACAAGAGAAAGAGAAGTATCTTCAAGATGGCCCAAGCTCATAACTTTCCAAAGATGGTCAAGAACACAGAAAACAGACCTTTCCATTTTGGGATTACATTGGAGGGTTCGTCTAAAACTATGGCACCTGCAGGCCCTCCTTTGAAGTTAGTGGTAAAGCACGCCATGTGAGGGGGATATATTCAATAACGGCTATAACCATAGGGTGGTTTCCTTTATTGGGATTTGTGATTTCTACCCAAGACATTAATTCGTTGAAGTAGGCGTTCCAAACCAACCAATGAACCAATCATGCAATCTCCTACTGTTGCGCGGTGAATTTGGTGACTGTTTGGGCTGCTGGCTAGAGCAAAGGAGTGATCACCGCGAAGCACATCTACCAAGGGAAGAGAGGAGGGAAAAGCATCACAACAGTGGCTGGTAGATGCTTAGCGAAGCTAGCTAGAGTAAATCCATAGTTGGAGGTGAATATGATTAGTTGCTTACTCTGCTCTCCTTGGTGGCGAAGTAGATGTAAATGGCGATGAAGGACGCCTCCAGGACGATTCCGAGGCCATTGATGGTCACAACGGGGAAGTTCTCCCATCCTCGGCTCACCACCGGCAGGCCATACCAGGTGTAGATTAGGCAGTTTAGCAGTGACACTGTGTAGGGCACGCAGGAGAAGCCCTCTGTGCTCCTCTTCTTCACCACCCTACTGAATGTCAGTCTACAAGCAAATCATAGCACAAAAACTGTCAGTGATAGAACATGTCCTAACTGTTGAAGGTTTCTCGCGTGATATTGAAGATCCTATTCTGTAGCAGTTACTAGACTCGGCAGAAGCAAACAATGAATTGAAGTAATCGTTTACTTACATTGGAGCTGTATACAGCATCAAGGATGCAGCATTCCCTGCAGAAACCACCAAGTATAGTGATTACTAAGCAATCATACTGTCGAGTTTCAAAGATCATACCATTGAAGTTTATCTACGTACCCAAGAATCCGACAGCTACATGCAGAGTTTCTCCCATGCCAACTCTGTTCACTAGACTAGCTGGGATAATCTGCAGAGAAACAGCTACAATACCACCAGCGTAGTCAAGTTCTACGAACTCAAGCTGGGAAGGCTTGAGGAGAAGGTGATGACGATGTGGCTGATATATATAATAGGCGTGGGTGGACACTGGCAGAGAGAGATTTTGGGATGGTGTCAAATGAGATAGCTTCAAAGAGGTGCTACTGAGGTGGGGTTGTCTAGTGTTCGTGGCAACTTATTTGGAGCTCCACTAATGAACAAGTACAACAAATGGATGGAAACTTTATGTAATTATCATTTTGATTAATTACTTGTCATTACCAACTTTTCTCTTTTTTTCCTTCACAACAAGGCTGAGCGCATTTGTGCCCTACATCCACATTAAGGAAAAACTTAATGGGTTACTGATGACCTATTATGCTGATAATGGTTCTGTTAGTGGTCATAAACCGAGTCATGGATGCACATAGACCAAAGAACCTCAATCATAATGTGGACAAAAAAACCAGATGCTTGTCTTTCACTACCATGGTGAACCTTTTATTACAATGACATTTGGATTATATTATTAACGATCACTGTCATCTTACCTTGGTGTCACTGACGTGACATCCACCGCCACACATCTCCACTTACGAGGACTTATACTATACAGGTGCTAGCCGCCAGAAACAGTGGAACCCATGCAGCCCACGTACCGTTTGCCAAACCCGATTCCCGGATCCAAATGTCAACCGAGAAATCGCCGTCGCAGTGGCAGTGGCAGTCGTAGAGCAACTGAGCAAGTCGCCACCGGCAGCATAACACCTGAGAGATCTAATTCTCTGCTATTTCCCCTCCTCCCAAATACGTGTGGCTGAGGGCTTGCCTTGAGAGGAACGAGAGAAGAGAAAGAGGAGGTTCCGAGAAGACAACTGAGCTTTCATGGGGAAAGTTGCAGGAGGGCACCTGTTCCGGGGTGTTCGATTCCAAGCTGGAAGGAATAGTTGTTTGTTCTCCTGATAGATGATGAGATGAGGACGCTTGTTGAGCACCACCAAACCGAGGCATTTGGTTCTCTTCTCCTCGTCTCCTTTGATGGACCATCCTTCACAAGGTCATAAATTCCATATGATCAACCGAATACCGTTTGCACTTGCTCCTACTTTATTCCTGCTCTACATATCACGTGGTTATAATGGTCGTATCAGCATCTTGTATCCTCTTAGAGGAGGCGGGTCCGTACACGCTGTCTTGCTTGGTTATGGTTTGGATTGCTATAGCGTAACCGGCCATTTCTGGACATGATTAAAGCCTCTCTGTTGGTTCACCACCACACCAGATATCTACCATGTGAATGGACAGCCTAAAATGTGAAGCTAAAACCTACCCATTTGTAAAAAAGAGGCAGCTAGGGAGGGGAGACTTTGTACGTAACCATTTACACACTAACCATATGTTATTGATTGTTCCTGCAGAGAGTGAACATGGCAAAGCAATTATCAAAAGAAAATGACAATGTGACATTGTGCTCCACGCTCTCTAGTTTGTCTATGCTATGCACTCATTGATTACTTTGTTGGTGTTTCAACACTCTTTGACTTGTTTATATTTTGTTAGGCACATTGATGACATACTCTCTGACACATTCTTAGATTTACTACTTGTAACTCAACATTCTCTAGACTACATGACGATGCTAAGCGATTGAGATGATGCAATTTGTTCTGATTTACTGCTACACTACTCCAGATGCTACTTCTTTATCATAAAACACCTATTATTTTCATGTGTACATGCTCGAAGTTATTTGCTTAATGTACAATTGAAGATCCATTGATTATCTGAGGGTTTGAGTGCTTCATATTGTATTGCAATATTCAGACGGAGATCATCGTTGTTTGTAAAAACTACTATTATCTTCCATGTATTGGCAAGATATAAATATGAACTCATGTTCTAGTTTAAGGAAAAGTGTTAAGAGTTATTAATAATTTAGTTTATTATATACATAGACGTAAGTTGGAGATAAAGTTGAACGTTGGAGAAATGCATTGGAATCAAATGAATTGATGATTAGCAGGAGCAAAACTGAGTATATGCATTGTAATTTTAGCCAATCTCACAACGTGAATGATGGAGCCAAGTTGGACGGAGTAGATATACCATGTGATAAATTATATTACTTGGGTTCTATTATTCAAATAGATGGGGATGTTCAAAATAATATTTGTCATAAGATCACTACAGGATGGATGAAATGGAGGAGTGCAACTGAAGTTTTATGTGATCGGAAGATCCCTCTCAGGTTAAAAAGTAAGTTTGATAGAACAACTATACAGCCAACCATGCTCTACGGGAGTGAATGTTGGGCGGTAAAGAAACAAGGTCTCAACAAGATGAACGTGGTTGAAATGTGTATGCTGAGATAGATGTGTGGGAAGACAAGAAAAGATCGCCTGAGAAACGACTATATCAGGAATAAAGTGGGGGTGGCGAGTATTGAGGACAAGTTGCGCAAGGGCCGACTAAGATGGTAGAGACTTGTGCAACACAGACCGACATATGCGCCAATATGAAACAATACTATTGAGTCATGCACAATAAATAAAAGAAGAGGAAGGTCTAAATTAACATGGGATGAGCTTATAAAGAGAGATTTTGAATCTCTACATCTTAACCAGAATATGGCCCATGATAGAGCTGAATGGAAATGAAGGATTCATGTAGCCGACCCCAACATAGTTGGGACTGAGGCTTAGATGATGATGATGTGATGATGATGATATAAATAGATGTAAGTGTCTCGGACGATACAAGTTTGTTTGAATTCCAAACATGCTTGAGTCTCAAATACACTTCAGTCCCAAACTTGTACATTTCCCCTCTCCTATATGTAGAAATGAAGCTTTTGTCTAATAGATCAACTCATTAGCCTCCAACTTATTTTTTCACAATAACCTTTTTACATATTGAGAAACGTTGCATTTGGAATTTGATATATTAATTAATGTACGTACAACTATTTGAACGTGTAATGTGCTCTATACTGAGGAAAGGGCGATATACGATGATATTGAAAAATGTGTGATAACTACCATTAAGAAGTAGTACCAATACTGCGAAGGAGAGACACATATACTTATATCGATATAGGAGTTAGATGTGTAATATAAAATGTCCATCTACATCTACCTACGCATGATGTTATAATATACTTTATGCCGTTTATATGCGATTCTTACAAATGTCGGTGAGAAATAGCATGGTTGACGAATTCTCATGGTTCCCATGAATCAACCCAATTTAAACCACATAGATAAGAATTTGTTAATTTACTACTACTCCTGGACGTCTAACCTTCACTATAGGATAGAAGGAGTTTTGCATTGCGATTTGTCTTCACACATACCTAAGAAAGATGGATGTGAGGAATGCAAAATCGGCACATCATTATCTTGGACTTAACCATAGTTATGAATACAATTCATTGGGTGTTGCAATTAATATATTAATCAAATTATGCAAACATACTATTGAGATTATACTTGTGTATTATTCATTTTGTTTATTTGTTCATTTTATTTATAGAAGGGGCAATGTAATCGTTTATTCTCATTTATTGTGTTTGATATCAAATATAAATATAAATATATCCCCAAGATCCTTAAAAAACATATCCCAAGGAGTATGCTCATCAATTTATGTAGCAGTTAAGTGTAAATTAAGTAAATACATCATATTTTATATTCATATTAGGACGGAGGATCAATATACTTTTCACCCAAGGATAGTCCCTTGTAGTGTTTTGTATAGCTACCAAGGGCTGTTAGACTTTTTCACAAGTTATTGGTCATAGACTATTCTTTTTCCCTCCATGCATTTATTAAGGGATTATATTTTTTTTCTTCTAGACGGAGGTATTGTTGAGGCTTTTAATTGTTCTTATGAAGAAACACTTTGAGAACTACCCATATCCTTCGTGTTTTCCCACTAGACAATTCTTCTATTTCATACAGACACACATGCACCTATTTCTTAAGATATATTGTGTGTGCGTGTTTAATACCATACCCTTTTTGTTCACGCTTCTATGCACACGAGTCTCAGATGCCCCAATTCATGAAGGGTATAATATACCACTAATTTATGAATTTTTGCCCTTCATTCTAGTTGGTTGCACTTGTTTGATGCTTGTGGTTTTTTTATACATTTGGATCATCTACTGGATTGCAAATGATATCGTCTCTTCTAAACTGGAGGACTATGTTTTATTTAAGTGATAATTATGGGGGACACTCAAGTGAACGTGTTGAAATTCAAGATGACTTCATCCACTAAGTGCATGTGGGTATCCGTTGGAGATAACTATTGAGTTTTGTGGAGGCAACAAATGTAGCGGAAACAACAAAAGTTTCTCCACATGTCTTACTAGCAGATCTTGTCGTTAACAACATTTCGGGAAGAGGGAGTGCGAGATATACCTTGTCGCAGAGTAAGTCTAACGGCGTCCTTTTGCACGGTGTTGTGTGTTGCTCCTCGCATGCACAAACGGTCGTCATCGACATTTCCAAACATAGACGCTCAACATCAACGTCTCTACTTCGTTCATGCTGATGGACTGGAACTCCATGCCGCGCTTCCTAAGCCAATAGAAAGTAGCCTTCTGCTTTGACGACATGCTAGTGTCATAGTTTCTCTCCTCTCTCTCTCTCTCGAGGGTGACGATGACTAGGATTCATGCACAAGAGTGTATCTCAAAATCCAGATGTCATGCCCCTATAAATTGTAGAGGAAAGGAAGCATGATTTCCAAAACCCCCTAGAAAAACAAAAAGACTATAGTTGCATTTCAAATGAGCCACTCATAGATTATAAAAAGAATATTCTAGAATCAGTTAACTAACCAATTAATCATTTTATTTGATTAACTAATTTTCATCACCCAACTAGTCAATTAGTCGAGATTAGTTAGCCGACTTAACAATTTGAACCTAATTAATTGGCTTAAATATTTTAACCAGTTAACTCATATTATATTTCAATATTATTTTAGTAGATTACCTAAATGTTTTAGTAATCAATTTGATTCAAAATATTTCCACTCACGTCTACAATCATACTCCTATCCAATACATCCTATGTGTGTGACCTGATAGGCTCCAAATTATGTTGGCAGTGATATTCATAATCATATCATGATTTCACAAGCATGATTGGTATCTAGCATGACTTCATTGCTACCCAAGTAATTGGAGAAGTTGGAGAATAACTTCAACCTATAATCTATCATTGGTGTTCCAGTGACTGTAGTTCCTTTGTCTTTGATATCCAAATTGAACTCGGGGTATGGAATCGTCATCCTCTTTAATGTTTAATCTATATTCCTTGAACTACAGTAGACTGTTTGAGATATGTGTAATGTCAATATCATATATTGACTCGTACCATCATGACCATGCATTCCTCAGTCTCACTTATCAAGTGGCTAGGATATCAAACTCCCGTAGGAGGGACAAATCCCATCTACACTAGTCACAGTCATCCTCATGTTTCATAGTGCACCCGAACACCACCTTTATGACAACCCTTATTCAGGATCACAATGGATGATGTCAAAGTACACCAAATGACATGTGATGAGTGTAGTGATTTCAATTCTAAGAACCACAATCACCACCATCACTATGAGAGATGACTCTGACTACCAATCATGGTTTCCACGTGTCACTCTCAAGACGGGCATGTGGGATACACTATTCTCTAACAAGTACCTATGTGCTTGGTTTGATATCACATATTGTGACTAATGAGATTCTATCATCAACCTACCCAAACTTCGATCTTAAGTGTTATTTCTATCTATTAGCTTTCCACAATAACATCTGACTAGGGACATAACAAAAATGCATATACTCTTGACATCCATATGATCTCGTTGTTCATGTCCTCAATCAGAAGACATATACCATTGAGTAATATCATTCTTAAGATATTTATTATGTTATATCATTTTTTCATAACCGAATACAATATAATAAATTGAAAGATTACCTATATTATTAATCAAATCATTTACAACATATGTCGTTACAATCATCATATGATTGGTTCTCTGGGCATACATGCTAATAGAATCTCACTTTCACTTAGAGCCAATCACCCATGAACACAATCCCAAGTGATCTAACATGATCTTCATGCTTCTACTGTGCAAGTACTTTTATAAAGGGGTCAGTCACATTGCTCTCAGTTGGTACTCTACAAATCTTCACATCTTCTCACTGTACAATTTCTCATATAAGATAGAATCGCCTTTGTATATGCTTGGAATGCTGATGTGATCTAGATTCCTTAGCTTGTGCAACAGTTCCATTGTTGTCACAATGCAACTCGATTGCTTCTCTGATACTTGAAACACCCCAAGTTTTGAGATGAACTTCTTGATCCAAACAACCTCCGTTGTTGCATTGGATGGAACAATATTACTTGGAACTCTTCCACCTCACAACTCTATTGTTGAGGCAAAACAAAAATATAGACTATAATTAGTAGTCATCTTTGTCAATTTGGAAGCTTGCATCGGTGTAACCTTTTACCACCAACTCTTCCTCTCTATCGTAGACAAGCAACTAATCCTTAGTTCTTCTAAAAAATGTAAGGATGTTCTTCATGAAAGTCCAATGTGCTTCACCGGGATCTGATATCTTCTCATCATACTCAAGACATACATGACATCTGGAGGAGTACATAACATTGCATGCATGATAGATCCAATTACAGAAGCATATGGAATCTTACTTTACAAGAATTGGGACATTGAGCTCTATAAATAGCAACAACTTTATATATGGGCATGTTGGCTCTCTTTGAGTTATCCATGTTGAACCTCTTCAACACTTTGTCAATGTATGTGCTTTGACTTGGTCTAAGAATCCTTCTATATCTATGTCCATAAATCTTCATTCCTAGGATGTAGGATGCTTATTGTGGGCTCCGATCTCCAAACCACGAAATAATCACGATTTAAACATGAGCGGAAGCAATCGATAATCAGCGGAAGACAAAAATCACAGGAAATTAAAACTTTTCGAGACAAGAGCTTGAAACCACAAACCTTTTCCATAGAAAAAGGATTTAAACTGTATACATCTCTGTCAAATTACTTCTTGAGTAATTATATACAACATGATACAAAATCTCAAGAACTCATACCCAAAACATTCCAAGACCTGAGAGTACAGAGGACATGTAGGACTGACTCTAACTACACCACATAGCAGGCTGAATCTCCACCTAAGATTTACTGCTGCTCCTGGTGCTGCTGCTGCTGGGATTGGTCACCTTTAGACTGGTTCCTCCGTCTTTGACGACCACCTAAAAAATTGAAGTCTACGGGGTGAGACAATTATACATAATTGTCCCAGCGAGAGTTATAACTCTCCACTAGAAGCTTTATAAGCAAAACAAAGAATAACTTAAGCAGTAAAAGCTTTCAAAGTATTCACTAGCAGTTTGGATGATAAGCAAGAGTTCACCATTTATGAAACATGAAGAACATATACTTTATTCAGTGTAACATCAATCAAGTAACTCGTAGTTAACTATAACAGATATACTACGCTGTTGATTATGTTTTTCAAACATTATTATGCCCTGTGGAGATGAGGCATACCACTCATACTCCAACTGATCGCTAAGAAGTCACATCAGTATCATACATAGGTCATTAAAAGAGCCGGATTCTTATGACCTCATCTTCCTCAGTCAGTTAGAGGATTGTTTGCAGGACATCTGGCAGGACGTCTGCTATTTATAGCTCACCAGGGTAAACTAGACCTTCGCTATGTTTTTAGAGTTACAGTGGCGTTCTGTACTCTCTTCGTCATCGGAAGATTTCTTGATTATCTTTCACCGATGCGGTGTTTATGTTTACTTTGGGAGAATAGTGATACATCTCACCTTTTGGGTTTGTAGTGAAGGTTTGACGGACTATAAAAATCTACATCAATTCCTACACTAGGATGTAAGGTTCTACACATCCATATACCCCACATACTCAAAAGTATGTGATCCAGGAGTTCCCTTGGGAAAACCTGTTTCACCATCATTTAGACTCTGACAATGATGGATCTATGATCAGGGCTCTACATTACACTTGATTAGTTAGGTACATTCAGTATTCTTTTAACATCATACATTGTTCTTCAAACAATAACATTAGCTTAACAGCTATAAATGAGAATACTAAAATGTAGCAAGCCTAACTCTTTTCAATCATCTGTTCTCAATCATTTCATTAAAAGTCATCTGTTAAGCATGACCTTGATGGTATTTATGGCTCTTACAGCCCATAAATCTCAATAGATGTCACTAGCAGTGCATCAAGATATTTCACTTATTCATAAAGCTTAAGACATGCTTTCAATGAATATAGTATTGTAATCCATACCTGGATATGATCATCATCTCATAACAACCTGCAAGGTTAATTCAACTGGTAATAGTAAACAATTCATCAATCAGGGTTTACTATTCATATTATATGTCATCACCCTAGAATTAGGGTTTACTATTCACACCATGGTGAATTGAACTCATTACATCATCATGTTTGAGAAACATCATTAATAAATCTCTTAGATAAGATTAAGATTCATTAGACATCATAATTAGGGTTTCCATGATCTCACATAGGTGGATCATACCCTAGTCATGCACATTCATGTATATGAAGGTATCTTACTTGAGTTTCCACCTTAAAAGGGTACTTTCTCTCTCTTAGGATACTTTCTCTCTCCTCGTACTAGTAGATGGTGATAACACCACTCTAGATCAGGTTGGGTTAAGCCCTCATTGACTAGCATAAGCCAAAACATCACTATCATGTGATTAGGGTTTGATTATAACAAGGTTTTACTCAATTAAACCCCTCAAGGGTATTTTGGTAATTTACCTCATGATCACCATCATGGGTTAACCCAATAATCACTTAGTCCCTTAATGACCTAGGTTTCCATTAGTGTTTAGATTCAATCACCATTGAATTAATTACACCATCAATTGATTAAGTACAAACCACCTTGAACATCTTCAAACGGTTTCAACCTTCAACCACCAAACGGTCTTGAGACCGTTTGGTCTCAAACGGTCTTGAGACCGTTTGGGTGCGTTGACCGTTTTGACTTTCAAACCGTTTGAAGCTCATGCGGTTTGAAACCGTTTGATCAAATCAACTTGAGATCGATTGGACCAAACGACCTTGAGATCGTTTGAGCCCAAACGGTCTTGAGACCGTTTGGCCCCAAACGGTCTTGATACCGTTTGTCCCCAAACGGTCTTGAGACCGTTTGGACCTCCAAAGTGGTTCAAAAGTTACAATTAGTCATGATTAAGTATGTTGAAGCCCTCAATTGGCCAAAGCCATATTAACCACTTATAAGTTGAGTCAATTAGGATGAACCTCAATCACTTGGATACCAAATTAACCCTCAATTGAAAGCCAATTAGGGTTAAGTCCATCTCAATTAGGGTTTCAAATCGGATGGTCATCAATATTCAACAATGTGAATCAATTCAAGGTTGAACCTATCAATTGACCTCCAATTGGGCTCAAACTTGTCCCAAACGGTCTTGAGATCATTTGGATGACCTCCAAACGGTCTTGAGACCGTTTGCCCAAAGTTTGACCAAAAACCAAGTCGGTTGGTTTAGGGTTGAACTCCAATTAGGTCTAAAATCAGCATTTTTATCAATTCATCAACTTATTGCAATTGGACCTTCAAACCATTAGATTATCTCTACCCTAGACCTCCAAACGGTCTTGGGTTGTGCCCAAACGGTCTTGAGACCGTTTGGAAGAACCCCCAAATGGTCTTGAGACCGTTTGGGTCCTTCAACCCAAAACTCAACAAGATCTATGCTTTAAAACAGTAATTTCAACCCGATTAGGGTTAGGATGTTGAAGTGTCTTCAACTCTCAATTGGTTAAGAATTAATCTTTGATTCTTTGCAGGAATGAAATTCAACATATTACCAACATACCCTCAAACGGTCGTCCCTTAGTCAACCCTATCAAATGGTCTTGAGACCGTTTCAATCCAAACGGTCTTGCAAGACCGTTTGAGAGCAAACGGTTTGAAACCGTTTGACCTTAAACGGTTTGCAACCGTTTGGACCAAAAGGGTCCAAGGTCGTTTGATAAAGTAGCATAGGAATTCACGCCCATCATCTTCAACCTTGGTTAAGGTCGGTTATTCCACCGTTTTGCTTGCAAAAGTGCAAGGAAGAAGGGAGGTAGAAGAAGAAGTATCATGCTAATTTGCAAGAACTAAGTATGCATATAAAGCAAAGAGTTTAGAGTTATAAAACCCACCTAAAGGTCGTTCCTTGAGCTCCAAGATTTCAAGCTCCAAGTTTTAATGGCGTCTTTGAGCTCCACAGGTTCGTCCAAGGTGAATTCTCCAAGGAATCGTTGGAAAGGAAAGGCTAGAAAGATAGAGCTAGGTGAGCTAGTCATGAATCCAACCTTGAAAACGAGTTTCCTCAATGAATTCAAGCAAAAGGGATGATCTAAACTTACATAGAACCCTTGGTCGTCCCTATCTGCTCCAGAGCTAGCCTTGGTCGGTTGAGAAAGAAGAGAAGAAGTGAAGGAAATGAAAGGTTTGTTCACTTGTTACAAGGAAAGGGGCTTATATACTTTAGGCCTTTTTACACCATAAGGACCTCTAAAGTATAGAATTTACATCTAAGTCCCTCCTTGCTCAAGGAACGTCCCAACTCATATAAACTTATGCAAAGCTCATGAAATCTCAAGATCTAAGGGTAAAGAAAGCCAACTTTCAACTAAGGTACATACATGGAAGGTTTCCATACCCATATTAGGTGATTTTTACCACAAGGATCATTTTTCTTATCTGATTATTCATTGATGTCCCCTTTTCATCATTTATACTCTAAATGATGTCAAGAGTTATAAAAGATGTTCTAGAAGGTGAATTTTACAATTTACACCCCTCAATTTGGGTGAATTGCACTTTACTCCAAATTAGGGTTTTTAAGCACAAGGATCATTCCACAAGCTGCATCTTGATGCCCAAGCTTGGAAAATCCTTCTTACTTCATCATATTTACTCATATGATGTCTTATTATCATAAGAACATCTTAACCTGTGAACATTGCAAGTTAACCCCTTTAACTGGGTAATTTGCACATAGGCCCCTGCACTACAAAACAATGCTACAATTTTACATATAAAGGAGCAAAATTGAAAGTAAATATTCCTGGGGAACTTAATTACATGCCAGGGAGTATTCACAAGTATATAATTACATATTTAAGCAAAACTTCTAGGGTTAGGTTATAACCCAGGTCAGGGATGTTACAAATTATCCACCCCTTCACAAGGATTTCGTCCCCGAAATCGATAAAACGTATTAGGAGAAAAGAGCAGGGTATTTCCTTCTCATTTCATCCTCTAGTTCCCAAGTGGCTTCTTCAACACCACGATGGTTCCAGAGGACTTTCACGAGGCTTATATCTTTCTTCTTTAACTTTTTAGTTCTGTTATCAAGGATTGACACTGGTCCCTCCTCATATGTTATATCATCATTTAATTATACTTCCATTGGTTGTAGAACTGACTCGGTGTCTGGGTGAAATTTCCTCAGCATGGAAATGTGAAACACAGGATGTAGCTTCTGCAACTCTTGAGGTAACTCTAGTCTATAGGCTACCTTTCCAACTCTCTCAACAATTGGATAAGGTCCCATAAATCTAGGAGCTAACTTTCCTTTTCTTCCAAAATGAAGGACTCCTTTCCAAGGTGAGACCTTGAGATACACTCTGTCTCCAACCTGGAACTCTAGGGGTCTACGACGTTTATCAGCATATGACTTCTGCCTATCCTGTGTAGTCTTAAGCTGTTGCTGTATAACTTTAATCTTCTCTGTAGTTTGCTGCACAAGATCAGGACCTAACAACTGGTGCTCACCAGTCTCATACCAACACAAGGGTGATCTACAACGTCTACCATACAAAGCTTCATAGGGTGCAATATCAATACTATGTTGATAGCTATTGTTATAGGCAAACTCTATCAAGTTCAGATGTAGATCCCAACTCCCGGTAAACTGGAGAACGCATGCTCTCAACAGGTCTTCCAAGGTCTGTATAGTCCTTTCCGACTGTCCATCAGTCTGTGGGTGAAAGGCTGTACTAAACCTTAGCTTGGTGTCTAGGGCTCTGTGTAACTGTTCCCAAAAGCGACTTGTAAACTGGGGACCTCTGTCGGAAACTATAGTGACAGGAACTCCGTGTAAACGCACTATCTCCTGAACATACAACTGGGATAACCTTTCAACAAAATAGGTTGTTTTGACAGGTAGAAAATGTGCTGTCTTAGTCAACCTATCAACAACTACCCAAATGGAATCATGTCCTTTGCTTGTCCTGGGTAGGCCAACAACAAAGTCCATGGTCACATGGTCCCACTTCCACTGTGGTATGGGTAAAGGTTGCATTGTTCCTGCAGGTTTCTGGTGTTCAGCTTTGACCTGCTGACACACAGGACACCTCAGAACAAACTCAGCTACATCCTTCTTCATCCCAGGCCACCAATACATATCTTTCAAGTTTCGATACATCTTGGTGCTACCTGGATGCATAACATACATCGAAGAATGAGCTTCCTCCAGAACTAACTTTCTCAGGTTATCTACATCTGGCACTATCATCCTCCTATGATAGCATGCCACATGGTCATCTGACTCATGAAAACCTTCTCGCTTCTTATCACCAAACTCAGATCTAATATGCTGAACTGCAACATCTACTTGTTGTGCCTCCTTTATCTGCTCTCTTAGAGTAGGTTTAATCTGCATCTCAGCTAACAAACCAGCTAACAATGATACCTTCAACTGCACATTGTCTTGCCTTAAAGAGATAAGCATATCTCTCCTAGAGCATACTAAGGAACTTAGTTGTGCTCTATCCATGGTTGATGTTGCTGATTTCCTACTCAAGGCATCTGCAACCACATTGGCCTTGCCCGGATGGTAATGAATTGTACAATCATAGTCCTTGATTAACTCCATCCAGCGACGTTGCCTCATGTTAAGCTCATGTTGAGAGAAGATATACCTAAGGTTTTTGTGGTCTGTGAAAATCTGGAAGGTTTCTCCGTAGAGATAATGTCTCCAGATCTTCAAGGCATGGACCACAGCAGCCAACTCTAGATCGTGTGTCGGATAATTCTCCTCGTGTTTCTTAAGCTGTCGAGAAGCAAAAGAAATCACCTGTTTATCCTGCATCAACACACATCCAAGTCCATTCTTGGAGGCATCACAGAAGACTACATATCCTTTTCCTTGTTCAGGTAGCACAAGCACAGGTGCACTTGTCAATCTTTCCTTCAACAGTTGAAAAGACTGTTGACACTTATCACTCCAGGTAAAAGGAACATCTTTCCGGGTTAACTTGGTCAAAGGTAAGGCTATAGAACTGAAATTCTTAATAAGCCTTCGATAATAACCAGCTAACCCCAAGAAACTTCTAATCTCCGTCGGTGTCTTCGGTTGTTCCCACTGTAGAACAGATTCCACCTTTGCAGGGTCAACACGAATTCCCGAGACAGATATCACATGTCTAAGAAAAGATACCTCCGGCAACCAGAACTCACACTTGCTAAATTTAGCATATAGCTTGCGTTCTCTTAGCAAGTTCAGAGCTTGGCGAAGATGATGCTCATGCTGCTGAGCATCTTTACTATAAATCAGGATGTCATCTATGAAAACGACAACACACTGATCAAGGAAAGGTCGAAAGACTCTATTCATGAGTTCCATGAATGCAGCTGGTGCATTGGTTAGTCCAAATGACATAACCGTGAACTCCTAGTGACCATATCTTGTCCTAAAGGCAGACTTGGATATGTCACTGTCCTTAATGCGGAGTTGATGATATCCAGATCTCAAATCTATCTTTGAGAAGACTGTTGCACCATGCAACTGGTCAAAAAGATCATCAATCCTCGGCAAAGGGTACTTGTTCTTTATTGTTACTTTATTGAGTTGTCTATAGTCAATGCACAACCGCATTGATCCATCTTTCTTTTTAACAAACAAAACCGGAGCACCCCAAGGTGAGGTACTCGGTCAGATGAAACCCTTCTCAAGTAACTCTTGAAGCTGTTTCTTGAGTTCTGCCATCTCGGCAGGCGCCATCCTATAAGGAGTCTAGGCTATAGGTTTTGTATCTGGGACTAAATTGATTTCAAAATCAATCTCCCGAGGTGGTGGTATACCAGGAAGTTCTTCAGGAAACACATCCTCGAATTCCCTGACTATAGGAACTTCAATAGGGTTGAGACTCTCCTTGGTAACATCTACCACATGGGCCAAGAATGCATAACATCCTTGCCTCATCAGCTTATCAGCAACCATAGCTGATACAAGACAAGTGGGATGAATCTTTCTTTCTCCTTGAAAGATCCATGTGTTGCTTTCATCAGCAAACACTGCCAACTTGGACTCACAAACCAAGACAACTCGATACCTTTCCAAGGTATCCATCCCAAGGATTACATCAAAGCCTTGCATATCAAGTGGTATAAGGTCCACTTGAATGCGATGATCAGAAAAGAAGAGGATGCAGGGAGAGCATACCTCCTGCAGAACGACAGACCCTCTCAACAGAGTCTCCAACAGCAAACTATCTGCCCTATGACTAACTGTCATATTGCAGTTGTGAATCACTCTTCGAGTGATGAAAGAGTGCGTAGCACCCGGGTCAATCAGAACAGATACTACACAAGGTTTAGACATATCAGAATATAAAAGTTCCATCTGACCTGTCACCACTTGTGGATCGACCACTGCCTCTGGTGGGTTCATAGCATAGAACCTCGTTGTCGCCTGGTGTTGAGGTGATGCTGATGATCCAGCTTGAGACGCTTGTCCACATCCTCGAGCTGCTCCTTGAGATTGCATTCTCTGAGATCCTTGTTGATTCTGTCTCGGAGGCTGTGTCACACTGACAGGCTTAGATCGGCAGTCCTTCATCAAGTGTCCCACTTTACCACAGTTGTAGCAACTTCTCTCCAGTTGTTGTGGTCTGGGTGGTCCAGTAACCAACATTGATGCAGAAATCTGAGTCTCCTGAGGTGGTTGTCTTCGTCCTCTACCTCTACTTGGAGACCACTGAGTCTGAGAACTAGATCTAGGTGGTGGAGGGTTAGGTGCAGAGGATCTAGGCTTCTTAAAGTCCCTAGATGAAGAACCCTGGAACTGTGGATATCTTTTCTGAGTTTGCCTCTTCTCAACCACAGATCTCTCTATCCTTCGGACTTACTCAACGAAGGTAGAGAATCTCTCTCGGTTTTCTAAGGCAGACACGGGGGTACTCATGTCAGCATTCAAACCCCTCTCGAATCTCCTGATTCTTTCTTCTTCTGTTGCAGCCATGTGCGGACAAAACCGCAACAACTCCATGAACTTAGCTTCATACTCGCTAATGTTCATTACTCCCTGCCTCAGTCTCTCAAATTGAGAGATCTTCTCGTCTAGGAAGGTCTTTGGGAAATATCTATGAATAAATTCCCGCCGAAAGTCTTCCCACGAGATCTCTATTCCAGGTCTCTTCTGCTCTTCCATTGTCCACCAATGACCAACGCTTCCTTTGAGAAGATAGACAGCATGTCTGACCTTCTCAGCTTCAGGGATATTGAGAATCCTGAAAGCCTTCTCCAACTCCGTCAACCATAGATCAGCATCTGCGGGGTCAGCAGTCCCAAGGTACTCGGTAGCTCCGACACGACATAGTCGCTCGAACATTTTTCCGATACCTTGTCCTTCGGGCTGGGCAGGTGCCCTAGGTACAGGCATAGGCATCCTGTCGGTTATGTGTGTCATGGCAGTCATAAACTGCCCGAACATCGTTTGTACTGCTGGGTTACCCATGTCAGCTGGGTCAAACTGGGGTGGCTCCCTGAGTGGCTCAGGTGCAGGCTATTCTATTTCTGGAACCCTTGCACCGCCTCGAGGTGCACTAGCACTACTCTCCGCCACGTACTCATCTTGTGGCTCAACCATCCTTATGTATCTTCTTCTCCTGAGGAGCAGAAGATTCTATTAGATAAGGAAGGAATACTAGAGATAGACTCGACTTCCTAAGTCCTATGCCTCTGTAGACTCGGCGAACCTAGAGCTCTGATACCACTTAATTGTGGGCTCCGATCTCCAAACCACGAAATAATCACGATTTAAACATGAGCGAAAGCAATCGATAATCAGCGGAAGACAAAAATCACGGGAAATTAAAACTTTTCGAGACAAGAGCTTGAAACCACAAACCTTTTCCATAGAAAAAGGATTTAAACTGTATACATCTCTATCAAATTACTTCTTGAGTAATTATATACAACATGATACAAAATCTCAAGAACTCATACCCAAAATACTCCTAGACCTGAGAGTACAGAGGACACGTAGGACTGACTCTAACTACACCACATAGCAGGCTGAATCTCCACCTAAGATTTACTGCTGCTCCCGGTGCTGCTGCTGCTGGGATTGGTCACCTTTAGACTGGTTCCTCCGTCTTCGACGACCACCTAAAAAGTTGAAGTCTACGGGGTGAGACAATTATACAGAATTGTCCCAGCGAGAGTTATAACTCTCCACTAGAAGCTTTATAAGCAAAACAAAGAATAACTTAAGCAGTAAAAGCTTTCAAAGTATTCACTAGCAGTTTGGATGATAAGCAAGAGTTCACCATTTATGAAACATGAAGAACATATACTTTATTCAGTGTAACATCAATCAAGTAACTCGTAGTTAACTCTAACAGATATACTACACTGTTGATTATGTTTTTCAAATATTATTATGCCCTGTGGAGATGAGGCATACCACTCATACTCCAACTGATCGCTAAGAAGTCACATCAGTATCATACATAGGTCATTAAAAGAGCCGGATTCTTATGACCTCATCTTCCTCAGTCAGTTAGAGGATTGTTTGCAGGACATCTGGCAGGACGTCTGCTATTTATAGCTCACCAGGGTAAACTGGACCTTCGCTATGTTTTTAGAGTTACAGTGGTGTTCTGTACTCTCTTCGTCATCGGAAGATTTCTTGATTATCTTTCATCGATGCAGTGTTTATGTTTACTTTGGGAGAATAGTGATACATCTCACCTTTTGGGTTTGTAGTGAAGGTTTGACGGACTATAAAAATCTACATCAATTCCTACACTAGAATGTAAGGTTCTACACATCCATATACCCCACATACTCAAAAGTATGTGATCCAGGAGTTCCCTTGGGAAAACCTGTTTCACCATCATTTAGACTCTGACAATGATGGATCTATGATCAGGGCTCTACATTACACTTGATTAGTTAGGTACATTCAGTATTCTTTTAACATCATACATTGTTCTTCAAACAATAACATTAGCTTAACAGCTATAAATGAGAATACTAAAATGTAGCAAGCCTAACTCTTTTCAATCATCTGTTCTCAATCATTTCATCACAAGTCATCTGTTAAGCATGACCTTGATGGTATTTATGGCTCTTACAGCCCATAAATCTCAATAGATGTCACTAGCAGTGCATCAAGATATTTCACTTATTCATAAAGCTTAAGACATGCTTTCAATGAATATAGTATTGTAATCCATACTTGGATATGATCATCATCTCATAACAACCTGCAAGGTTAATTCAACTGGTAATAGTAAACAATTCATCAATCAGGGTTTACTATTCATATTATATGTCATCACCCTAGAATTAGGGTTTACTATTCACACCATGGTGAATTGAACTCATTACATAATCATGTATGAGAAACATCATTAATAAAGCTCTTAGATAAGATTAAGATTCATTAGACATCATAATTAGGGTTTCCATGATCTCACATAGGTGGATCATACCCTAGTCATGCACATTCATGTATATGAAGGTATCTTACTTGAGTTTCCACCATAAAAGGGTACTTTCTCTCTCTTAGGATACTTTCTCTCTCCTCGTACTAGTAGATAGTGATAACACCACTCTAGATCAGGTTGGGTTAAGCCCTCATTGACTAGCATAAGCCAAAACATCACTATCATGTGATTAGGGTTTGATTATAACAAGGTTTTACTCAATTAAACCCCTCAAGGGTATTTTGGTAATTTGACTCATGATCACCATCATGGGTTAACCCAATAATCACTTAGTCCCTTAATGACCTAGGTTTCCATTAGTGTTTAGATTCAATCACCATTGAACTAATTACACCATCAATTGATTAAGTACAAACCACCTTGAACATCTTCAAACAGTTTCAACCTTCAACCACCAAACGGTCTTGAGACCGTTTGACCTCAAACGGTCTTGAGACCGTTTGGGTGCGTTGACCGTTTTGACTTTCAAACCGTTTGAAGCTCATGCGGTTTGAAACCGTTTGATCAAATCAACTTGAGATCGATTGGACCAAACGACCTTGAGATCGTTTGAGCCCAAACGGTCTTGAGACCGTTTGGTCCAAATGGGCTCAAACCGTTTGGACCTCCAAAGTGGTTCAAAAGTTACAATTAGTCATGATTAAGTATGTTGAAGCCCTCAATTGGCCAAAGCCATATTAACCACTTATAAGTTGAGTCAATTAGGATGAATCTCAATCACTTGGACACCAAATTAACCCTCAATTGAAAGCCAATTAGGGTTAAGTCCATCTCAATTAGGGTTTCAAATCGGATGGTCATCAATATTCAACAATGTGAATCAATTCAAGGTTGAACCTATAAATTGACCTCCAATTGGGCTCAAACTTGGCCCAAACGGTCTTGAGATCGTTTGGATGACCTCCAAACGGTCTTGAGACCGTTTGCCCAAAGTTTGACCAAAAACCAAGTCGGTTGGTTTAGGGTTGAACTCCAATTAGGTCTAAAATCAGCATTTTTATCAATTCATCAACTTATTGCAATTGGACCTTCAAACCATTAGATTATTTCTACCCTAGACCTCCAAACGGTCTTGGGTTGTGCCCAAACGGTCTTGAGACCGTTTGGAAGAACCCCCAAACGGTCTTGAGACCGTTTGGGTCCTTCAACCCAAAACTCAACAAGATCTATGCTTTAAAACAGTAATTTCAACCCGATTAGGGTTAGGATGTTGAAGTGTCTTCAACTCTCAATTGGTTAAGAATTAATCTTTGATTCTTTGCAGGAATGAAACTCAACATATTACCAACAGACCCTCAAACGGTCGTCCCTTAGTCAACCCTATCAAACGGTCTTGAGACCGTTTCAATCCAAACGGTCTTGCAAGACCGTTTGAGAGCAAACGGTTTGAAACTGTTTGACCTTAAACGGTTTGCAACCGTTTGGACCAAAAGGGTCCAAGGTCGTTTGATAAAGTAGCATAGGAATTCACGCCCATCATCTTCAACCCTGGTTAAGGTCGGTTATTGACCGGCCTAAATCGCGCGTCCTAAAATTGGAGGCGTATTTGAGGTAGTCGAGCCTTCGCATTTATAACCCGAATCCTTCTAGGCCCCCACAACTTTGTTTACGGGGTCGAAGTAGTCATACGGGGTCGAACACAGGGACAAGGTGGGTTGTGTTGATGACTCTGAATCGACACTCTACACTCTGGTAGGTATAAAGAGATATTAAAATTCCCCTAAGGGAACAACAAGATGTCACGATCAAATCAAAGAAAACTATCGTCAACTGGAGCTACAAGAAAGATTAAGATTTTGTCATTTAGCAGTTTTTAGGAATTTTCATGCAACAGAAAATAGAAAGATAAACTGCAGTTTAAGGCGTAATGCAAGGGATAAGACTTCAGTAAGACAAGCGGTAGCAGTAACACCCGGCACCCCTCCTATCAGAGCGGGTGCCTCTAACCAAGCTTCAACACCCCTCTCGAGGTTGCTGTTCTCAAGTTAGAGTGGAATGATACTAAAACAACTCCGTTCCGGGCACTCTCGTACTCCAGAATCGGACCGAACACTAGAGCCACAACCCAACTCTCGAAGTAGTTGCGACGGGAAAGACGATTCAGTAGCTAAGCGAAACGCGATCCAAAACATGCAAGCTAGAGTTCAGATATCCAACACAGCAGTTACCCAATCATAAGGCATCAAGCATTAAACAAATTGCAATTAAGCATTTCTATTTCCATAAGCAATTAAGGGTCTTAATACAATGCTGAAGTAAAGAATTTAAATAACAGAATTAAAGATAGATGCCGCCTTCTTGATGTAGAAGGGCGACAGACTACTACTACTCCCAGCCCAATACCGTCCAGGGACCTATCCCGGTACAGCCGTGTCGGGCGACACAAACTCTCGAATGGCACGCCTGACGGACGACTATATCGTTCGAAGACCCTGGCCGATACGCTCATGTCGGGCAGCACACCCTCTCAGGCGGCACTCCTGACGGGGAGAGCGTATCGGTTTCGGTATCGTGTCGGCCAAGGATTTACATATACTACTGTCGGGCATTGCTGTCAGGCACTCGTGTCGCGTATCTACATCGGCCGATATCGGCCCTCAGTGTCGTCCGGTACAGTCCTAGGTGAACCGATCCCCTCCCTCTCGGGATGAGGAAGAGCTCACCTAGTGTCTCCCGATACGAGCACTGGGGCACGATACGGTTGCTCTCGCACTTCTCTCGCAGATAGCTCAAGTCCCCAACTGTCGGAACGGTGAACTGGCCAGCCGTCCCGACCTATCCAACCTGTCTTTTCGGCTTCCTGTAGCTGTTATTTATAGTCAGCTGGTTGGTGAGAAAACATGGTGCTCGAAGCGCTACGTAGCTCCCTTATACGCCGGTTGATGGATGTGGATGGCCGATACAGACATATCTCGGCACGAGGTGCTGGCTATTGGTCACGTGATGGGCGGCACGCCTGCCGGTGGGTGGTCGTGTCGCTCGTCGAGCTGGGTCGTCGAGCGGCTTTGGCTCCCTGTCGGGTAGAAGGTGTGTCGGCCGGCACGTCCCTTTTGCAAGGTGCCCTTCTCCATCGATCATTCTTGTGTCGCCCATCCCCTGTCGGGCTGGGTTGTATCGGGCGTCAGGAAGGTCGAGGCGGGCTTAGACTTATTGTGGGCCGGAACTGGCCTTATTGCACAAAAACGAGGAAAACTCTGTAGAAGATAGGAAAAATTGGAATAAGAGCGTTGCTTGGCCAATTATTGCGAAAATGCTAATAAAATAGAGGAAAATAGCAGAAAGGGTAGTTTTGATAACAGAATAAAGGGCAAAAACGTCACAAAATTTGGTGTTATCAACTCCCCCAAACTTAGCTTTTTGATTGTCCTCAATCAATATTTAAACTAAACTTTGTGTTGCTTCTTCTTGCACAGCAAAACTTTAAGGCTAAAGGGTAGCACAAGATTTACGATGTCTTGGAGGTAATGCTGTCTTAAAGCGAACAAAAGACCTTGCCCTACTTGCCTTATTATTTAAGTAAAATATTTCTTCTCCACAACTTCAGCGAGACTTTGGTGTATGATTCCGAAGTTAGCTTCCACACCAAACAGCTTTATTTTAAGGGTAGAAAGTTGTGTATAGGGTAGGCTAAGGCTTTTTGGATTTTCTTCTTGTTTCCCATCAGTCCATCCAGGTAAGGGTCCGTTAACGAGCAAGTGGTCCCTGCAGTCCAAGCCAGTTGGCTTTAGAGCAGTGATTTCACATCCTACGTACCACTGCCCCGGATCTGCCATGCCTAAAGATGGGTACTTTTGGAGGACAAGGGTGTATATATATTTTTTCTTTTCTTTTATCGGGCACAACTCTCATACTTTTATTCACGCTCATAAGGCTTCTTTCTCTTTTTGGGATTTTTGCTGGGTAAGGGAAAACAAAAGAGATATCTGCTGTTTGGGCAACTTTTTCCTTCTCCATACTCGTCTCTTAGCTGTTTGCGAGATTATTATTTTTCGAAAATTTTTGGATGGCAAGGCACAATCTTTTGTTTGTCTGAGACAACATTATCAGAAAGATATGACAGGACTTGTAACTCGTTAAATATACAGAAAGTAAACTTTGCAAGAAGTCACAACATGTTTTTATTATTAAAGCAACTTTGTACATATGCATAGGGGTAGAATAAGCAAAATTTTCAAAATTTTCAGAAATTTTGGTATAAACATGTATATGTACACATGATATAGGAAAGAACAAAAGGATAAAGAACAAAAGAATAAGGAATTTAAGTCAGAGAGATCAGAAGATTTTTGTACCTCCCTCAAAATTTTCAGAAATTTTGGTATAAACATGTATATGTACACATGATATAGGAAAGAACAAAAGGATAAAGAACAAAAGAATAAGGAATTTAAGTCAGAGAGATCAGAAGATTTTTGTACCTCCCTCACTGGTACATGGTACCCCCCCCCCCAAACTTACTCCACACTCTGTCCCAGAGTTGTGAAGTAGATGAGGTAAGGAAATGTTAATCAGTGAGGGTTAGATGATCAGCGCGCCTGGGCTAGATAAGAGCTCCCACACATATTCTCCTCTTTTGCTGTGATACTCGATGTGGAGGAGCTGATCAGGCGTTGCCTCGTTTGCCATCCATTCCAGGACGAAGACGCCGCAGTCGTTGGATAGTTGAATTTGCTGCGGGCTGCGGTGGCAGAACTGGAGTTCATGCCAGCTTCCTGCTTGCATTCCCAGAAATGGTTGTATCAGCGCTGCTATATCGATATAGTACTTTCGTACTAATCGTTCAAGAGATGTCAGCGCTGTCGATGTACAAGGCACTGGATGGTCTTTATTGCTGTCCGAGCTGTTGTAGAAAATCCCTGCTCGTTGTTGGGTGTACACTGTTAAGAGCGTCCAGTGGTTGTTGTGCAGGATTGGAAGGAGAATGGTATCCGGGACTCTGCATTCCAATTCTGCTAGGAAAGCTTCCTTTGCCCCTTGTTCATCGGCTAGGCAAATGTCGTTGAACAACATTGGATCTGCTATGTATGCGTGTTCAGACTTGTTTCACAGTATCTGGATGTAGGCGACCGCCACAGATAACACCAGACACCCTCCCTCTTTTACCATGTCCCTTAAGTCGTCAATCGGGACTATGACATCGCCTGCCGAGTAAGCTATGTCTGCAGGGTTGGAGTCAGCCAACTTCATGTGGATTTCGTTGACCTGTTCTTGCGTGAGGGTAGCGCATGAGAAACGGTCGAAGTTGTGGATTGACTCCTCCACGTTCTGGGGCGAGGCATGTTCGTCGTGTCCGAAAACTTGCCGCAAGATGTTTATTTGTTTGCCTGCCCCACAGATGTTCGTCTCTGCTTCTGCTTCTTTTTCAGGAGGGCTGCTGTGCTGAGATGACTCTTCTTCTTGTTCACTATCTAGCAGCTCTTCTGGTATCCCCGCGTCTCGGAAGTAGCGCTTATCCTTTATCAGCAACAATGCATATTTGCTTCTGAGATTGTAGAAGTTAGTATTCTGGAGTTGCTTGAAGTATCCGAAGATATGTATCATCTCCATGGCTCTGAGGACTACGAATGCACTATTTCCACTTCCCTCATCTTCTTGGACTGGGAAGTCCTTTAGTGAGTAGAAATTCCAGACGCCGCTGTGGCGCTGGACTCCGTACTTGATGACCCGGTGGAGACGTAGCGGCAGCAATCTTAGCTTTACGTCCTTTGGGAGTAGGAACGTACTTCCTGTGTGCGGGACCTCTTTGCTGCAGCAACAATGCAGTTGGACATGATGATTTCGGAGGTCGGCAATGCACAGGAACCAGTTATTTCTGTGTTTGTAAGGGGCCAGCACCAGTTTTGGATTGTGCACTTCAATGTAATCCAACATACTTTCTACCTGCGTAGAATTGTATAACCCCATCATTAGCCTTCTTGCTAGGGCTGGGGTGGCAGCGTAAACTGTATGTTGGTTCTTCTTGTCGGCATTTTCTATAATGGCCCCTTGTAGCACTCTGAACAAACTCTTCCCTACGACGGCCTTGGCGCGGAAGATGTTTCTCAGAGTTCCCCGCTGTACCGAGAAATAACCGTCGCTCCAGAGTACCTCTTCCTCGTCAGCTTGCGATCTTAGGACCATGTTGAGCAGTTTCTGGTCTCTGATCGTTAGATATCCTATGACCCTTCTGTCAAAGTCAGCCATTTCGAAAGAAGGTATCTCTGTTGGTGCGGAGAAATCGGTGATGTCGGCCCTTGAACTCCTTCCTCTGGGGAGGTGTCTTTCGTTTGCGGTGCGGATGTCCCCCCCTTCTCCCTCGGATTTGTCAGAAGAGCCCTCCCCGATGCTGATATCTTCGTTGTTATCCTCAGCTTCGTCAAAGGGGGCTGAGGGAGCGGCCTCATTCAGGTCAAAAGGGCTTTCTTGTCTGGAAGGAGCTTCATATCCTTGCCCTTATGAAGAATTTCCTCCGGTTGCTGATGACGATCTGCCGGAGGAGGAGGTGGATGATGACGATCCTGACGACGCTCTTGACGACGAGGATTGAGAGCCTGGACCAGGAGGCGACGACGATCTTCTCGGCTGCCTTGGGCGTGGATGGTCGTCCTCCCTGTTCAGCCTCCCCTCGATCTCGCTAAGGCACTGCAGAACTTGTTGAAGCGTGGCATTCACTGCCTCTAGCCGGCTAGGTAGGCTGGCTAAAGCCAGCAGCTCTCGTTCCTGCCTATCCAGCCTCTGTTCGAAAAACGAAAACTTGCGGGTTAGGGAAAGAAATGTAGTAGAATGGTTTTCTGTTACCTCCCGCAAGAAATCGAGTTCTTGTCCTAGAATCATTTCGAGCGAAGGAGGGTTTTCCTCTTGTCTCCCCCTTGACCTCGAAATTCTCCTCCCGCGCGAAGGTCTGCCTGACGGGGCAGAACCTACTTCTATTGTCCGCGCGGCTGATGCTTCTGGGCGAGGTGTCGGTGCTGCCCCGCCCTCTTGTTGTATCGGAGGAGACCGTGTTGTGGGGGACGGATGCTGCCCCATATCGACGCTGTCGACGATCTCCTCAACCACTGCAACAGGTGACTTTGGTGGTGGTGTCGGCGTCACCTGTTCTTCTTCGATCTCCATTTGTAGGATATCGGCGAATACCTCATCGCTGACATCCGGTTGTAATTCATCAGCTGCCCTTAAGGGCACAGTAGAAACTACGGGGACTGCAGCCGTCTCTCTCGCTGCAGTTCCAGTCCTTGTCTCGGCGACCTCCACGATTGTCGGGTTTTCCCTTACCACCACTGGCCTTGTTGTCGTGGCTGTCGTTCGTGGCTCCGAGGCAGTGGGCCGCTCGGCAGGAGCTGTTGAAAATACGTCCTGCCGAGTACCCAGCGGGATGGGCCCCCTGGTGATCCCCCGCTCTTGGCTTCTTGGGGGCGGAGCGCAGCTTGCGCCCACTGCCACAGCCTCGATCTCGGTTGTGGTGAAGACTAGCTTTTCTACGTCGTAGGCGGCGCAACGAGGAAGCGGGAGAAGGATCTTTGTCCGTGCGAACTTGTAGAAGTAACTCCGCCCCTCCTTCTTTATTATACCCGACCTCATGAGGTACTTGAGGTCGATCAACTCATCCCCTCTCGTTCTTGAGAGGCTGCGCGGCTCACGCGGGTATCCCAACCCCACCGCAATTAGGTTCACGATGCCACCCATGCAATATTCCTTGGTGGCATCCTTTATTGGGTGCAGCCTGTTCAACAAGAAGCGCCCCAGGTTGATAGTCCGGCCCTCCATCATGTGCCACATGACGTGGAGTTCCTCGGAGTAAATGTTGCTGGACTCATTCTTGCTGAAGAGGAGGCACGCCACTAGCTTGTGTATTATCCTCCAGAAGCATGAGTGCACTGCCGCCACATTGCTCCCGGGTTTGAAAGATGACTCCCCGGTTAGCTTTTCCCAGATATCTACGGGGTTGAATCCGTCTTCTTCGGTGATCCTTGCACCGTTATCTAGTCTCCTTCTCTCCTCTTCACTGGAGGAGAAAATCTGGTTGAGCAGCTTCTCCGAAATGATGTGCTCTGCATTGTAAAGTCGCCCCTGGAGTCTGTCTGCTCCGCCATACTGTCTGGCTTCAGCAGGTGTATTCTTTACTCGGTGAAGGGACGCCATAAACTCTCTTGTGAGCTCGGTGTAGGAGGCGGATAGGCTGAAGCAGATTTGTCTCAGACCGGCTACAACAAGTACGTCCTCCAGTCTCCCGAAGATGCCCAACTGCATGAAGGATGACTGGTGGCCGAACCTGCTAGGCCTGTAGAGCTTGGCTCCTAGCTCAGCATATCGGCGTCCATGCTCCTCGTCTCTTGGCACGAACCTTCCTGGCGTGTGCTCCAGGGGTTCTGTTGTTGGAGCGGGTACTGCAGCTGGAGTGGCCGCTTCTTCTGTCCTCACCCTCTTCCCAGATGTTGAGGGTCCAACTGCTTTAGGGTTCGGGCACTTCTGCCCGACTGTTGCCGCCTCTGCCTCTGGTTCGGTGACGACTCTCCTGCCTTGCTCGCCAACGAGTCTAACGGTTATCTTTGTGCATGCCATCCCTATCATTAATCAAATAAATGTTATTTTGTTATCAACAGAAAAATTAATAAGGGGAAAGGCACCCCGAAACGATGGTACCGGGCTTCAAGACAGGATCAGGTAAAGCTTGCCCGATACAACTGTGTCGGGCGATACGACCAAACTAAACTGAGCGCCCGGCAGGGTCTTGAAAGAGCGCTGCCCGGTACAAGAATAAACGGACGATACGGTCACTGCCCGACACAGATGTATCGGGCAGGTGCGAGAGAAGCGTGTCGCGCGATAACAGTATCGGGCGACAAGAAAAATCAACGCAAAATCTTTGCCCGATACGCCGTACGCGATAAAGGTCCGTATCGGGTATGCTCGGGCGATAGAGCTGTCGCACGATACCTTTGTTTTCCTTAAGGTGCTGCGCGTCACGGGATCGAAAGAGGTCTTTGCGCGACACGGGAGCGGAGGGCAAGAAAAGTACTGCGCGATACGGTAGCTGAAAAAGGTAAAGTCCGGCAGCGCGACACGGTAAAGTTTTTGCCTTATATATAGCGGCCGAATGTTGCGGTAAAAACATTTCCTCCCGGGACGGGCGCAATCTGTATGTCGGTTGGTGTGCCGCCCGATCTGGTCTGGAAAAAAAAAGATTTGCTAGACCAGACTTCGCCCGACCGATACAAGATTTTTCGGGACAAAACTCTGAAGTAAAACCCACTTAAGGAAAGAGGCGACAGGTGGGTAAAACATCATTGGCCTAAGGCTAAACCCGGCCTCAGATGGTATTTACCCATCCTGGCAAATAAAACTAAAGCGGTGGCCCTTAAAACAAAAAGAGTTAGCACACGTGCGCATGCACTGACTCGGGCCTTATTACAGTCCATAATGTTTGTAATGTCTGTCTTGCAAAAAAGTAAATAACATCCTATTCTAGGAAAATAAAAGCACGGGCTGCCTCCCGAGGAGCGCTGCATTTCCTGTCTACAGCTAGACGTCCTTCAGCTTCTTCATCTTGATCTATCTTTTAGCTGGTTCGGTGTTAGACGGGATCTTCCCTACAGGATTCTTCATAATTTCGGTGAGCTGCGCTAGCTACTGGTCGATTTGGCACTGATGTGTCTGCATATCTGCCAACTGGACCTGCAATGAGTTCAAAACCCCCGAATTGGATAGTGCACTTTGCGCTAACTGGTGATTAACAGTGTCCTGCTTCTTGACAAAATCGAACAACTGGACGATCACTTCGGATTGGTTCACCCCTTTCTCCTGTTCACGGGGCGGGCCTTGGTACTTTCCTAGTGCTTGGAAATTACCTTTTGCTGGCTGGAACTGGCTGTTCTTGGTGTATTGGCCTGATCCCCCTCTCTTTTCAAAAGGTTGCACGGGCCTGGCCAAGGTGTTTAGCTGATGCGAGTTCTCGGCCGCATCCTTGTTGCCATAACTAAATCCAGGGTGGTCTGGTCTTTTGAATCCCATGTAGGATACATTCTCGATCCTTTCTTCTTTCGAGTCGGAGTCGCTGTCGGTGCCGGGTTTGATGTAGATACAGCTGTCTACCCCATGTCCTCCTTCACCGCAGGTAACACATTTCATGACTTTCTCAACTTGCTTCTTCCCCTTTCCGCCATGATCCTTCAGTTGTTTCACATCTGTTGCTATCCTTTGAATCTGAGAAGTTATGTTTTCCAGAGCCTTGGACTCAAGAGAGATTCCTTCCCCTGCCTTCTTCGCCTGCCCTCTATCGGATCTATCATAGTCAACATCGGCCTTCAACTCAGCCATGTTCCTAATGATCTTTTCGGACTTGCTCGGCTTTTTCCCTAAGAAGTCACTTCCTGCTGCCGCATTCAGAGATACCCTTTCATCGGGAGTTAGCCAATTGTAGAAGGTGGAGACTAGGAAACCCTTCTTGAAATTGTGGTGAGGGCAGTCCCTCTGATATTCCAGATATCGTTCCCAGGCGTCGTGGAGGTTTTCATTTGGCTTTTGCGTGAAAGACGTGATTTTTAACTTGTTCCTCATCGTCTTCTCAGTGGGGTAAAACTTGTTTACAAATGCGTCAGCCAGTTCTCCCCATCCATTCATCGCTTGGTGGGGTAGCCCAAGGTACCATGATAGAGCCTTATTCTCCAAAGAGAAGATGAAACCCTTGCAGTAAATGACCTCTTGGGGGAACCCCTCGCATCTTTATGGTGTCGCAGATATTTTTGAAAGCATCAAGGTGATGGTAAGGGTTGTCACTCTTGGCACTCCCCCTGAAGCTTTTATTCTGAATCATGGAGATCACAGATGGCTTGAGCTCAAAGTTTGTAGCATTGAACCTTGGGATGATAACGGGGCACCTCGATCTATTGGCCTTTGTAGAAGCCAATTCTCTCAGAGTTTTCTCTTCTTCCTCCGAGTCGTCACTGTTGCTGGCATCTCGGCGTCGCTCCCGATTATCGTGATTCCTCCTGTGTCTCCGACGACGTCTATGCTGATGATGCTCTTCCTCATGCCCTGGTGATTCTGGATCTTCTTGCCGCTCATCATCACTATACCGGTCGTTGTTTTCCGGTGGAGGCGAAGCTGGCCTCCTTCCTTGGCTTTTGTTTCCAGAAGGTGGCTCCACGCGAGGAGGCATGGTTGATAGACTCGGTGTTCAGTAGATCAGAGTACCTGAAAACCGCATAAAAATCATGTTTAGAAAATTATAATTGGGGTAAAGAATAATGCTTAAAGTAAAAGAAAAAGAAAAAGAAGAAGAAGAAGTGCTGTCAAGCTTATTTCTAAGCTTGAGGCACGGGAGTGTAGTTAGTGGATTCGGATTCGTCAACAGTGCCATTTGCCTTGTCCCCGACAACGGCGCCAGAAAGTTGACCGGCCTAAATCGCACGTCCTAAAATTGGAGGCGTATTTGAGGTAGTCGAGCCTTCGCATTTATAACCCGAATCCTTCTAGGCCCCCACAACTTTGTTTACGGGGTCGAAGTAGTCATACGGGGTCGAACACAGGGACAAGGTGGGTTGTGTTGATGACTCTGAATCGACACTCTACACTCCGGTAGGTATAAAGAGATATTAAAATTCCCCTAAGGGAACAACAAGATGTCACGATTAAATCAAAGAAAACTATCTCCAACTGGAGCTACAAGAAAGATTAAGATTTTGTCATTTAGCAGTTTTTAGGAATTTTCATGCAACAGAAAATAGAAATATAAACTGCAGTTTAAGGCGTAATGCAAGGGATAAGACTTCAGTAAGACAAGCGGTAGCAGTAACACCCGGCACCCCTCCTATCAGAGCGGGTGCCTCTAACCAAGCTTCAACACCCCTCTCGAGGTTGCTGTTCTCAAGTTAGAGTGGAATGATACTAAAACAACTCCGTTCCGGGCACTCTCGTACTCCAGAATCGGACCGAACACTAGAGCCACAACCCAACTCTCGAAGTAGTTGCGACGGGAAAGACGATTCGGTAGCTAAGCGAAACGCGATCCAAAACATGCAAGCTAGAGTTCAGATATCCAACACAATAGTTACCCAATCATAAGGCATCAATCATTAAACAAATTGCAATTAAGCATTTCTATTTCCATAAGCAATTAAGGGTCTTAATACAATGCTGAAGTAAAGAATTTAAATAACAGAATTAAAGATAGATGTCGCCTTCTTGATGTAGAAGGGCGACAGACTACTACTACTCCCAGCCCGATACCGTCCAGGGACCTATCCCGGTACAGCCGTGTCGGGCGGCACGAACTCTCGAACGGCACGCCTGACGGATGACTATATTGTTCAAAGACCCTGGCTGATACGCTCATGTCGGGCGGCACACCCTCTCAGGCGGCACGCCTGACGGGGAGAGCGTATCGGTTTCGGTATCGTGTCGGCCAAGGATTTACATATACTACTATCGGGCATTGCTGTCAGGCACTCGTGTCGCGTATCTACATCGTCCGATATCGGCCCTCAGTGTCGTCCGGTACAGTCCTAGGTGAACCGATCCCCTCCCTCTCGGGATGAGGAAGAGCTCACCTAGTGTTGCCCGGTACGAGCACTGGGGCACGATACGGTTGCTCTCGCACTTCTCTCACAGATAGCTCAAGTCCCCAACTGTCCGAACGGTGAACTGGCCAGCCGTCCCGACCTATCCAACCTGTCTTTTCGGCTTCCTGTAGCTGTTATTTATAGTCAGCTGGTTGGTGAGAAAACATGGTGCTCGAATCGCCACGTAGCTCCCTTATACGCCGGTCGATGGATGTGGATGGCCGATACAGGCATATCTCGGCGCGAGGTGCTGGCTATTGGTCACATGATGGGCGGCACGCCTGCCGGTGGGTGGTCGTGTCACTCGTCGAGCTGGGTCGTCGAGCGGCTTTGGCTCCCTATCGGGTAGAAGGTGTGTCGGCCGGCACGTCCCTTTCGCAAGGTGCCCTTCTCCATCGATCATTCTTGTGTCGCCCAGCCCCTGTCGGGCTGGGTTATATCGGGCGTCAGGAAGGTCGAGGCGGGCTTAGACTTATTGTGGGCCGGAACCGACCTTATTGCACAAAAATGAGGAAAACTCTGTAGAAGATAGGAAAAATTGGAATAACAGCGTTGCTTGGCCAATTATTGCGAAAATGCTAATAAAATAGAGGAAAATAGCAGAAAAGGGTAGTTTTGATAACAGAATAAAGGGAAAAAACGTCACAAAATTTGGTGTTATCAGTTATTCCACCATTTTGCTTGCAAAAGTGCAAGGAAGAAGGGAGGTAGAAGAAGAAGTATCATGCTAATTTGCAAGAACTAAGTATGCATATAAAGCAAAGAGTTTAGAGTTATAAAACCCGCCTAAAGGTCGTTCCTTGAGCTCCAAGCTTTCAAGCTCCAAGTTTTAATGGCGTCTTTGAGCTCCACAGGCTCGGCCAAGGTGAATTCTCCAAGGGATCGTTGGAAAGGAAAGGCTAGAAAGATAGAGCTAGGTGAGCTAGTCATGAATCCAACCTTGAAAACGAGTTTCCTCCATGAATTCAAGCAAAAGGGATGATCTAAACTTACATAGAACCCTTGGACGTCCCTCTCTGATCCAGATCTAGCCTTGGTCGGTTGAGAAAGAAGAGAAGAAGTGAAGGAAATGAAAGGTTCGTTCACTTGTTACAAGGAAAGGGGCTTATATACTTTAGGCCTTTTTACACCATAAGGACCTCTAAAGTATAGAATTTACATCTAAGTCCCTCCTTGCTCAAGGAACGTCCCAACTCATCTAAACTTTTGCAAAGCTCATGAAATCTCAAGATCTAAGGGTAAAGAAAGCCAACTTTCAACTAAGGTACATACATGGAAGGTTTCCATACCCATATTAGGTGATTTTTACCACAAGGATCATTTTTCTTATCTGATTATTCATTGATGTCCCCTTTTCATCATTTCTACTCTAAATGATGGCAAGAGTTATAAAAGATGTTCTAGAAGGTGAATTTTACAATTTACACCCCTCAATTTGGGTAAATTGCACTTTACTCCAAATTAGGGTTTTTAAGCACAAGGATCATTCCACAAGCTGCATCTTGATGCCCAAGCTTGGAAAATCCTTCTTACTTCATCATATTTACTCATATGATGTCTTATTATCATAAGAACATCTTAACCTGTGAACATTGCAAGTTAACCCCTTTAACTGGGTAATTTGCACATAGGCCCCTGCACTACAAAACAATGCTACAACTTTACATATAAAGGAGCAAAATTGAAAGTAAATATTCCTGGGGAACTTAATTACATGGCAGGGAGTACTCACAAGTATATAATTACATATTTAAGAAAAACTTCTAGGGTTAGGTTATAACCCAGGTCAGGGATGTTACACTTATCCTAAGTCTTTCCTAGAGAATGTATTTCCTAGCCAGGTCTTTATGATCTATAAAGTAGGGATGTCATTACCATCAATAGTATATCATCTACATACAATATGAGAAATACAATCATTCTCCCACTAACCTTCTTGTAAATATATGGTTCATCTTCATTTTGACTAAAGTCAAACTCTTTGTCCGTTTCATCAGATCAAAGATTCTAGCTTCTAGATGTTTGCTTTGATCCATAGATTGACCTTTGTAACTTACATACTTGATTTGCATACTTTGGATTTATAAAACCCTTGGGTTGTGTCATGTACACATCCTCAAGATGGTTCCTGTTAAGGAATGCACTTTTACCACCCATCTGCCAAATCTCATAGTCACAATAAGCTGCAATGGTAAGCATGATCTTGATGCTTAACCACGACAACTGGAGAAAAGGTTTGGTCATAGTACACACCTTGAACTTGTTTGAAACCCTTTGCAACCAATCGACCTTGGTAAGTTTGTATATTACCATCCATGTCAGGCTTCTTCTTGAAGACCCACTTACACTCTATGGGTTTTACCCCTTCAGGTGGATCCACCAAGGTCCATACCTTGTTGGTGTACATGGATTCCATATCATATCTCATGGACTCAAGACATTTCTTGGACTCTGGTTCCTTAACAACTTCTAGATAGGTAGGTGTCCCATTATCAATGACTGACTCATTGACTTCTTTTGTCAGTTAATAACCAAATCTATCTGACTCAATGTGTGTCCTACTAGATCTACGAGGTTCTTGTGTCACACGAAGAATTTGAGATTCCACAACATCTAGTGGCTCTCTATGTTCCTCTTGTATCTCTATAGGTTCAATGCTTTCTTGTAGGCCTCAAACCTATTTGATTTCTACTTTCCTCCCACTGATTGCTTTGGAAATAGATTCCTTTTCGAGGAATGCATCATCCCTGGCAACAACACTTTATTGTCAGTTGGGTTATACAAGTAACAACCCTTGGTTTCTTTGGGATAACAAAAAAACATTTATCTGATCTAGGACCAATATTTTTAGGAAACATTTTCTTGACATAAGCTTCACATCCCCAACCCTCATAAATGACATTTTGAAATGCTTCCCAGTCCATATCTCATATGGTGTCCTTTGAACTGATCTATATGGTACACAGTTAAGTGTAAACTCCACAATTTCTAGAGAGTAACCGTAGAAGAAAGTCAGAAGATCAAAAAAATCATCATAGATTGCACCATATCTAGCAATATTCGATTCCTTCTTTCTAATACACCATTGCACCGCAGTGTTCTAGGTGATGTCCCTGTGATATGATACCATGGGCTCGTAGAAGGTCCACAAACTCTTGGCTTAAGTATTCTCTACCTCGATCAAACTGAAGTACATTAATACTTTTACCAAGTTGGTTCTATACTTCATTTATGAAATCCTTGAACTTCTCAAGAGTTTTTGACTTATGTTTCATTAAGAAAACATAACATACCTCCCGAAGACATCAATAAAGGAAACAAAGTACTGATAACCACCTCTAGCATTTGTTTTAAAAGGGCCACATACATCAGTATGCATGAGTCCTAATAGATCACTAGCCCTCTCACTATTACCAATTAAGGGAGTTTTGGTCATTTTGCCTAACAAAAAAAACTCACGTATCTATTTATTCAAAATCAAAACAGTCTTATTTAATCATCTTTATGGAATCTAGATATGCGATTCTCGTTTATGTGCCCTAGACGACAATGCTAAGGACAACATTGTTTTAGAGTTTGGTATGGTAAGGTGATAAGACTTTGTTTTGCCCCACATTACTCTATGATCCTTATTCTAATTTTTTTCCTGAGATGATCAAACAATCTAACTAACTCTTATACTTGTCCATCCATACTTTGTTTGTTTTCTTTGCAGACATGCATATCATGTAGTTCACTTTCATGTATTTTTGCATAATTTTCAATTATTTTTCTTTTTATCATGCATTGCATTCCATGTAGATTTTTGTAATTTTTGCATGTTTGTAGCTACAATTTGTTTGTTACTTGATTTTTATCTCATAATGATGGGTTAGTTGTAATTGAAGGCAATTTGACATGTTTTGGCTATTTTTGCCCAAATTTGAAATTTCTTGCCTAAAAGTATGTTTTGACCCAATCTCTACTTATTGAATTGAAAAATGTTGATCTTTGATAAATGCATGCTATATTCTCATGTTCTATAGATAAATGGCCTAAATTGTTGAATTTTTACATGTGAATAACCTCTTTCATGCATGTGTCATGTTTTGGTTGAATTGTGATCTAAGAAAGATACAAATGCTTAGAGTTTTTATAATCTCATGATAAAAATGTGGTTTTCATATTACTAATTCATGTGGTGTGTCATTGTTTGATTAAGTTGTTGGATTAATTTATATGCACGAGATCTCATGTTGAAACCCACACTAATGACACCTCTTTGATTCACCTTTCTTTCATCATTTCTTATATCTCAACCTCATAAAAATATGCCAAAGAGCATATGTTCAGCTTTGGCCACCATCCAAAAGTTGGGGTGGCCATGTCTATATCCCATCGCTTCACTCTTACCACCATGTGCCCCACCTACACCAAGGGAAAAGAGAAAGTAAATGAAAAAAGAAAATAAGTGATGCTCCTATGTAATAGCATCTAAATAACAAAAAGATGAGTACTCCTATCTAATAGCACTCTAATCTTTTACCACAACCCCTTTCTTCTATTTGCATGCTCATTGAGCTAGGAAACATCAAACTGAGCCCATTTTCCCCTTTTTTGCATCCACGTGGGTCACTTAGTGTGGTTTGACATTATGAAATTGGATGCATGAAGGTAAAACAACATCCCTAGTCATTTTTATTGTCACCAACATGAAACACTTTACCCTGATCTATATGAAATCCATATGGATTGAAAGTGTACTCCATGCTCTATATTTGAAGTTTATATGCTTAGTGCTTTAATCATGATTGGTTTGTGAAATAGGAGAGAAAAAGGTGAAATGCATGTATTTAGTCATCATTGGATTCATCTAGTCAATATAGACCTGTTGAAATGCATTTATCATTCTTGTTTGTTGAAAAATTGGAGAGATATTGAGTTGGAGTATACTTTAGGAAAAGTATGTTTGAGTTTGGGGTGGTTACAAAGAAAACTTGTGGTTACATATCATACTTTTTACATGTGAATGCCCCAGCTTGTGGTTACATAACTAGGAACTCCTTCTCTTGATTATTAGGATTTGACTGAATCTATTTTCTTTATCTTACATAGTTTTGTTTTGTTACATAGTTTTATTTTGTTCTATTTTGCTAGACTCATTCTAGTTCCTTGTATATATCAACTTTTGATGTTGCTTAACTGACTAAGAACAAAATATTAGACATCTAAACATCCTCACATCCCTATGTTTGACCCCGATATGTACTTCAACCCCATATAGAGTTGTGGGGGTCCTTAAAGGTTTTTAGTTATAAATTTAAGCCGATCCTTCCAAATCCACTTCCATTTCGAACATGCGATCTAGACCACATCAGGTCGATAGATTCATGTTTTGGGTACTTATTAGAGTTTTAGTTCAACCCTCAATATCATCACCTTTGGACCTCAATTAGTCATAATGTGAAACTTAATACCTCTTGGGATATTGACCCTTGATAGACCCTATAGATGTGAATACTCTCGGTAGGATGAAGTGGAACCTCGATGCGTTTCGATGTGGGTCTCCATAGGTAGCACATAATGCTCCATACATAACATCTTGTAACTTGATATGTATATGATTGAGCTTCTTTAGATAAAGTATTGTAGATCCTAGATGCCTCCTTTAATGGTTTAATCTCTATAGGTTCTAGTTTGATACCCATTTGTGGTGTTTACCTCGATACTTATCTTCCATTTTTACCCCCTCGATATCCACATATGCATGAGGCTATTTTAGATTTTCAACCCTTTTATCTCTATATAACCAAACCCGTTGGAAACTTAGACTCATTTTTTTTATCATGGAAGCTTGTGGAAATGAGAAAAGGATGATGAATATCATCTATACCGCTATTTAGAGGTTGATATATTCAATGAAGTGCTTGCATGCACTTGCATGTTGATGATTCGACCTTCGTTGGTGGTTTCAAGAATTTGTAGTTCCTTTCCAACCATCATACACACAATATCTTGTCTATATTATATCTTCTATATTTATTTTAACCTCGTATTCCTCTCTCGGCCTAATTCCGTTGATTTTCCATGGTTGAATCTTGCTCATCTAGCTAAAGCACCTCATTTCTCTATCTTTTGCTCAAGGTTTTCTTAGACCAAGCTTGGAGGTTCATCTTGGAACATAAGTGGCTATTTTGAAAGTGTATAAGGAGAAATATTGTGGTGTTATTTCTATTTGTATGTTTATTCTTCTTCCTAGGTGAGTGGTATAACATCTAGTTGTTTCTTTTGCCTATAATTCGTTTATAAACCCTAATCTTACCCTAAATGCGCTAAATTGCTTAAAAGGTGGAATTTTATGGATTCCTTTAGATGAAAAAATATAGTTATAAATTTTTTAATATATCGCAATCTTTATTGACAACTCTAGTCCCTAATGATCTATATTCCTAAATACTTATGGGCTGAAATGTTGAAATTCATGTTTGGCAACCCTTAAAATATTAGTTTTGAAGGGTTTTAATACCATTTTCATGGTGAATGAAATATATGTGCATCCTTAATGTTTATAATACATTCCAATTTTTTTTTGGAGTTTACCATTTTTGTTTTGAAGAAATCTCATATACGTAAAGATGGTCCATTTATATCCTAAATTGATATTTCCATACCCTAATCTTATATAGAGCATAACATTCTCATACTTTAGATTTTTGACTTGAAATTTTGGGCCCTATCTTATTACTTCTAGGTCAAGACATGTGAACAATTGTAGGTGAATATGATTCTCTTATGAGAATTTATTTCAATTTCATCCTTAATGAAGATTTGGGCCTTTACGTTCCCTAATTTGGTATTTTGATCCTTATTATGACTAGTGGTGGTAGGTTATAATGAGTCAATAAGTTGGTACTATTTTAATACTTCTATATCTTTTGATGTTTCAATACTTGACAAAATTCCAACATTGATATACATTGTCTTGACCTGATTGATGTTGTCAAAAAAATGAGCAATTGGTTTAATTAAAAAATATAACCTTAATCTTGTAGTGCTTTCGAGACTGTAGGAGCTATCCTAGTGTTTGGAAGTCCAAACAAAAATACATTTTCCCTTGTAGATATATTTGAATTAAAAAAGGTGCTAAATGTTTTTATACTTGTCAGTATATGCATATGATTAGAGCGTGTTTCTTTGACACATAAATGAAATATAATCAATGAACATATTATGATGACTGCAACTTGTTTTATCCAACATCTTGTGTAATAGGTACCATGACATGAGTATCAATGTTGGACCTAGTTAGCAGTGAACATCGACCTTTAAGCACTCTTTGAGTAGTTTGGCCTTGAAGTATGCTACTCTTTTTTAAAGTTGGACCGACTAAGGTATTGTGGGGGTGTACACAGTGGGTTAGGTGGGACTTCACAATTACTAGATCATAGTTTGAGTAATATGCCTCAAACTATGTAGAGATTAATAATAGAAAAATTAGTACAATTGTGTAGTATAACTTCTAATGATTACTTGGCAATTCACATTGTAGTGCTTTTATTGTTCTTCTACACCTACAAAATATTAATTATTAATTGTATATGTATTTTACTACCATATCATATATTGCAATTATATGTTTCTTTCATTTTATATTTCTTTATTACTTATCTAGTAATATACTTATAAGTATAGGTTGACATTAGTTTTCATATAATATTACTAAACATGGGTCTCACCTCGTTGCTATACATATCTTTTAGGTGACCAACAAAGTAGCCCATAGTTAGAGGAGAGAATCTCCTTTTGGTGATCATCTGTACCTTGGAGGTTGGTAGACATTTTGTGGAAGCGTCTCCTAGATGTTGCCCTTATACTCTCAAGTCTGGTTAGGGTGGTTTAACAAGAGTATCTACAACTTCTATTTTGGCTTAATTGCCCTATAATGGTGCACATTCTATAGTTATGATAGTGCCATACCATTTTGTATACAAATTGTGATTAGAATTGCAAAACTTATTTTGTAAATTTACCTATTTATAATAAATTATAGGTTAAATCTTGCGGAATGAAACTTTGAATTTTTTATTCAGTGCTTTCATATCCTATGGATATGTCATTAATAATTATAATTTAGTGTTTGGATTTGAATAATCTTGGCATGCCGATTTGGATCATAACAATAATTCATGAGGTTCTTCTTATCTCTCTTTTCTTGTATCTCAAACATGAATAAGGAGTATCAATATTTACTATGGTGTGGGGGGTAACCTTGCTACACAAATATCCTCCCTTGTAGCTTGATATCTTATTATTGTATCAACCATCTTTTATCAAACTGATCATGTTTATTTCCATGTTTAATGACTAGTCATGATGTTTGCATATATGTCAGGCCTTTCAATTATCATTAAATGTGTGAGTCAAATTAACAATACATGCTTTCTATATTAACACATTGATGAGAAATTTAAAAAGGTTTTTTCTAGACCAACATGTAAATGGCATCTTGAATATCTTCACCCACTTCTAACAAGCTATCATACATGTCCATTAATTGTATTCTAATTTTCAAAATAAGTCAAAATTCTTCAAGGATCCAATAATTGACCTTCACACTTAGAGAAGTATTTGGGTAGTGTGTGGTGAATCATATATTTTATACCTTTATCATAGTGTTAAAAAACGTTTCCTACTTAGTTAAATGCAAACATAATACTAGACATTAATATTGTCTCCGCATTTTAAAGAAATGACTTCGAAGAGGCATGAGCTATAAATTGAGCTACCAATCCTTTTTGGATGCAAACCCCAAAGAAACTAAAAATCAACCATCTATTGTTTCCGATTGTTTTTTTATTACAACACAATCTAAATTGTTATAAAATTTTTTGTTCTATGGGTTTGAACCTTAACTATATTACAATAAGACTTATCCTTTTATGAGAGATTTGTTTGTAAGCCTAGTCTAATAAACATCTATTATATCCATATCTTAATGAGTTTAAGATGGATAAAATAGTGACATTTGGTATTGATGAACATATAACAACATACATTTTCTATTCATATTCACAACATATAACTATAGAAGAACACCATAGAAAGAAGTATACATGATCTTGTATCAACTACCCACCCAATATTAGGAAAGTGACAAGACATGGACATTCTATACTAAATTATATCGTCTCTTGCTATATCTGAATCATCACATCATTTTGCATCTCCATTATACTCAAACTCATCATATAAGAACCACACGAGACTGATAAAGGATCCTGATGAGAGGATTGTTCCTTCTAAGACAAATAAAAATGTACCAGGAATATGTTAAATCAATTAAAATAAACAACAAAGTACCAAGATTTAGTTTATTTCATTTATCCACGCAATTCCGTAGTTTAGAACAATGTATCTTTATCATAATATATATGTATATATGTGCATATACATACATATATATACATACACACACACACACACATATATATATATATATACATATATATATACATATATATACACACATATATATACATATATACATATACATATATACATATATACATATATATATATACATATGCATATATACATATATATATATACATATATATATACATATATACATATATATATTCATATATATATATATATATATATATATATATATACATATATATACATATATATATACACATACATATATATACATATATATATACACACATATATATACATATATATATATACATATATATATACATATATACATATATATACATATATATACAATATATATACATATATATATATACAATATATACAATATATATATATATATATATATATATATATATATATATATATATATATATATATATATATATATATATATATATATATATATATATATATATATATATATATATATGGCTTATCTTTAATACCCACATGAGTAGTCTAAGATTTGCTACCCGTACATCCAGAAAAGTAACTATTCGGTCAAAAAAGTAACTCAGTCAAAAAAAAGTAACCATATTGACCAACAAGTAACTATTTGACTCAAAAAGTAAAATCATATAAAATGTTGGCTATGTATGCCCTGAGAGACAATCATGTGATGATTGTGATGGCATATCATGTAAAAGTGATTTGATTGTTAATAAAAGGCAAGCTTCTAATTTATTCTATTTAATTCAGTTATGAGATAATGATGTAACATTATAAATGTCTAGAGAATCATATTTCTCGATGACGTATGTAAACAAGTTACTAACCTTGTGGATGAGATCATACAGATGTTAAGAGTACATATACATATTCTCATTATGTCCCTGATTGGTTGTTATTGTCGAAGGTTGATAGACAACCATGACACATAAGATCAGAGTGTGAGTTGGTTTATGATTAGATCTCATTAGTCATGATATGGTATATCAAACCAAGCACACAGATACATATTAGAGAATAGCTTATCAGACAGACCCACCGAGAGACTGACATATGGAAGCCATCCTCATGGAAGTCATTGTCAGGTCTCACAGTGATGGTGGTGGTTTTGGTTCTTAGACTTGAGATCATTGCACTCATCACATATCATTGGGTACACTTTGACATCATCAAACACAATCCTAAAATATAGATTTTTATATAGGTGATGATAGGATGGCTTTAACACATGGGGATAAACTGTGAATCTATCAATGGAATTTGTCCCTCATATTGGAGTGTGATGGCCTAGGCCTCTTGATTAATGAGACTGAGAAAAGCATGGCCATGTGCATGTGAGTCAATATGTGATATTGAGCTTACATATATCTCAGACAGTCTGCTCTTGGTTCAAGAAACAAAATTAAATAACAATGAGGATGACTGCTCCATGCCTCTAGTTCAATCTGGACATTAGTGACAAAGGAACTATACAAACACTGCAACACCATATACAGATTGTAGGTTGAGGTTGTTCTCCAACTTTCCATTTACTTGGGTAACATTGATGTGCGACTAAACATCGCTCATTGCTTGTGATGTCATAAGTGTTATAGACATTCACTGCCAATGTAATATGGGACCTATAGGGTCACACACATAGGTCTTGACCTAGAAGAGGAGTTCAGATCTTAAATGTCAATTAATTTAAGTACTAAAGGGTTTAGGTATTTGATTTACGGAACAAATAGGCTGAAAACACTACCAAACGCCCATCTCAAGTGTTGAGATGACCGTCTGGAGTGCCAAACGGTCGTCTCAAGAGTTGAGACAGGTGTCTGAGTGTCAGGTCTGGTTGTGAGTAAAATTGGCAAAGGAACAAACCGACCCAACCAAACAGGCTCGACTCGGGTCACCATACGACTGTCTGGGTGAACTGAGATGACTATCTCACACGGGCGAGGTGGTCCAGTTTGGTCAGGGAAGGTTCTAGATATTTTTCTATTCATTTTTCTTGGCAATACTTGTTGCATAAGGAAATCAATATCTTACCTTGATGGGAATTGATTTTCCAAATTTGTGTACAACTAAGAACTGTGAAACGACCGTCTCATAGTGCAAAACAACCATACGACTTTACCAAATGGACATTTCGGCTGACACATGTTGCAAAATTTCCAGAGTTTTTGCAAAAATTTGAGATCTTCCGGTCTTTTCTACTCCTGCATATTAATCCCAAACCGAATAGCAACTTGAAACCTTGACCCTGACCTCTATTATATATATAGGGGTATTGGGGCATCCCAAAGTACAAAATAGATAATTGAGAATCAGTTTCTCTTACAAACGTTGCCCTCTCTAGTTGTGGTAACCACAAGAGCCCAAGTAAGTCCCTACCCGACTAGGGAGGCATAGCCAAAGGGACAGAAACAACTGAGTTCATTTTCGTGGGAGAGTAGACTGGTGACAAGTACGCCAGTAGGAGGGACAATTCCTTCCTATCCGGTCCAAAAAGATGACATGATTTTTAGGCGGTCTGTGTGGAATTCTCTAGAGGCGATAGGCCGTTGTCTACCGCAAAGGAGGACATCGTCAACCAACTATCCTTGATGAGAGGAGATGCTCCAGAAGATGATGAGCGAGTCTAGTGTCCTAGGAGGAGCAGTTAGATGAGTCCTAGTACAATCAAGATTCAGTGTTGTGCATCTAAAATGACAGTGATTGTCACTGGACTTGCTCCAGGACTAGGTATATCCTCATAAACCATCCTTCATGTCTTATAGTAAATGATGTGATCCGCTGGATGTGAGAATATGATAGATCTTTTTTTTGTTTCTGCTTCTATCTCGTAGACATATTTCCCTACATAAAATACACAACAAAATTTTAGAATAAATATGTAACTGATATCTAGTACTAATGTAACTATCTATGCATGAAAAGTAACATTTTCAAGGCAAAGTAACCCTCTACATGTCAAAAGTAAGAAACCCCCAAAAGGGTAACCAAATTAGGAGCAGGTAGCTACCCGCGTAGGCATTGAACAAACACCCATATATATATATACTCATATATATGTATGTACACACACGTACACACACAAACACATATATACATACATACAAAAATACATATATACATAAACACACACTTTGGACATGTTTGTATACTTGAAATGGTTGATATATGATGAATATTTGTGACAATAACTTATGTATGTCTACACACACACACACACACACACACACACACACACACACACACACACACACATATATATATATATATATATATATATATATATATATATATATATATATATACACACACACACACACATACATACATACACACACATATTTATATGTGTGTGTGTATATATGCTACCCGAGTCGGGTAACTAAGGTTAGTTATCCGTGAATCCACCTTGGTAACAGAAAGTCAGCAAACTATAAAGAGGTGACCAAATTTGTAATATAAAGACTAATTTTGTAAAAACAACATCAAATTTGTATTGTATTCTTGGGAAATAGTAAAAATGACATTTCTAGAAGAAAACAATCTCCATCCCAAACTGTAATCAGGAGTGAAAATTTGTAATTAGAATGAGAAAATTGTTAGCAGAACACTCAGATTGTAACCACAATCACTGGACAACTAATTAAAGTAACCCAACAGGGAAACAAATACATCCCCTATATCTGTGCACACACACTAATATATATATATATATATATATATATATATATAGAGAGAGAGAGAGAGAGAGAGAGAGAGAGAGAGTCAGGCTAGAATACACTCGATACAAAGATCACACCATACACCTCAGAGGTTTTCCATAATATAATAGTCATTTTTTTTACAAATCTAGACCTTTAATCTTCTTAAATATCTTATGTATAGCTTATATATAAAATTTGAGTTCATTTGGACATTATAGGTCATGCATATAAAGAATCCAAAAGTGATGCACTTCAAATTAGTTATGTGTGTCACTTTTGTTGTCCTTGGATGAGTGACTTACACTCATCCAAATGGGCTCAAATTTTGTATGCGGCCTATTATAATTATGAACATAAAAACTAATGGTTTAGATTTTGTAAATAAATGCTCTAGATAGGAAAAAAATTGGGGTGTATGGTGCAATTTGTGTACTTGAATGTATTCTAGCCTAATTCTCTCTCTCTCTATATATACATATATAGCTACATACATATATATAAGCCGCTTAGGGTTTATATATCTCTACTTATCACGTCGGCAATATGAGGTTTCACCCCGTTCATAGTGGAGGGGAGGACATCCCTCCTATCTACTCCATGGCTGCAAAGATTGATATTGATAGCATACCAAATGTAACATACTGGATCTTGAACCCTACCCTAGAAGTTTGACCTTTTGGACTTAGCCAAACAAGGTTTAGTATAAACTTAATGAGATAATTCATGCATAAATAATCTTAATGTAACCTAATGTTTTCACATTAGTCTTAAGCCAACAATAGACACATGGAATTTGTCACATGAGATAATAATGGATTATATAAAATTTTGTACAAATAATCACACATAACTCTTTTGGTGATAATATTAAGTTATGAAACATAATTGTATGAGCAATAATGATAATAATGAAATAATGTAATAATAATGGTCACAAACATTAATCGTGACATAAATCATTAAAATAAATCCCAAAAGTGGAATCTAAGAATCGTGTTTCTTGGTTCCCAATTACCATGGGAGTCAAGTTTCACATTATTCACATATTAATAATTAATTTAATTCAATTTGGAAAGAGAAGATTTGAGTTTTCCCCAAAATATTAAATAAAATAATAAATGACCCCAAAAGAGGAAAATAATCTTGGATTTGTAATCTACATATAGCCTTTGAGTAAATTTTCACTCAATTTGGAAAAAGTTTGACTAAAAGATGGTATCAGGAGGGAGAAAGTGTGCAGAACCTTTTGAAATATTAAATAAATATAAAAACATGAGAAATTATTGGAAAATTCGTATCTAACACATTAAATATGACTTGTGGTTGAAGTTTCATTAAATTTGGGGAATCTTAAAGTCATTAATGCATGAGGAAAGAGAAAATCGTATTTGATTTATTTAACACATCAAATGTCTTTAAAAGGAAAATATGATTATAAAATCGCAATGTACATACCTTAATTATCCTATGTGTAAAATTTCATCCAATTTGGAGTTTGTTTACACCCTCTTTGGAAGAGAGAGAAAATAGGAAATTAATTTCATTCACACTTTAATTGGAATCCGATTTGGGTATAGTTTTTACTTATTTACACGTGTCACACGACATCCTTTTCACAACTTCTCTCCACCGTCTGATCCCAGATCTAACAACAAAGAAGTCATCTCCTTCCTTGGGTAGGAGACCGACTCGCTTTGTACAATAAATGTGGGTTCCTCACTAGATTTTCTCACTCTACAATGCATAAAAGTTCATGATTTTTCTCCCATTGAATTCAAGAGAAGATTCTACATCAAGTAAACTATACTTTAAGCCCTAGTTTCTTAAAATGATGAGATGCCCAAATTGAGTGGAACACCCCTCTCCGCCACTTTGATATAGTTACTGCAAACCTAGGGCAATCCTATTTATATAGGTGGCTGAAGCACTGTCGACCCTCCCTCAACTCTTCTCCGCCCTCAATTGAACCCAAAACACCTTTGGTCTTTGCCCCAGAGTCGATATTTGTTTCCTGATTTTTCATCTTCTTTCTGCATATAACGATCACCCTCATGCAATTCTTTTCTCCTAAATGTTCCTAAAGCTATCGTGAGGTCGTGCATCACCTTCCCTAAGTGTGAACCTTGACAGGTTGTTCTCCCCTTCTCTAGGAGTTTCTACCGTCATTATCTATCAACGCAGAGACTTCACGATTGACCTCTGACCTCAGTAAGTAACTCTTCTGACTCTGTTTCTCTTCCTCGAGGTCATTCCCATGCTTAACTTGCATGGATATACATTGTTTTGACCGGCGCTCTGATTTCCTTTTTCTAGGGTGCTAAGCTTTCTTACAGGGATGCCTTCCTCCCTTTTTGGTCCCTCAACTCTGAGCAAAAGGGTCAATGAGTTCATTTACTTCTCACAAATTCACCTGACCTATTCTTAGATCACCAGTAGGACCATTGCTCCATTTCTCCTCACCGGGCATAGCTTCAGGTGACAACCATGGTGTGAAGCTTTAGAGGGGATGAATCCCCTATGCACTCTTACCTTTACACCCTCGTTTCTTCTTTATGTTTTGTTTTTCATCGAAGGGCAATTTCTTCATTTCCCCTTCTCATTTTTTTGCAACACTGAAGTCTTGCTTAGTTGTCTGGTGGGCCGCCCTAGCTGGCATAGCTCAATTGGGCCAGCTAAGCCAGGGTTTGATGGTTGACCGGATTTTCCTTTGCTGGCAAAGAATTTTGGTATTTTCTGATTGGTTGTGCTTCAAAAAGTCATAACTAATTTCCTATTTATCCAAAAATTACAAGTAAATAGTCATCAGATTCAGAAAAATAAGAGCTATCTAATGATACTGGTTTTATCTCCTAAATCTAATGTTTTATAAAGGGTGTTTTTCAATGGATTAATCTAAGTAGAGAATAACTTGCAAAATTTATAACTAATAATTTATAAGTCAGAAAAATATAATAAAATATGTTTTGAACTCGAAAAGATAATCTAAAATATGGCATGATTTTGATAACCTAATTCACTAATATAAAAATGTCAATTTTTAGGGTTTTGAATAATTAAGGTAAACCTAACCCTAATTCTACATATATGCATCATAGGTGTTTTGGAGATCTGCGCTTGTATCTAGGACTTACTTTGGACTATTTATATTCTTGAGTAAGGTATGTTTGCATCTCTTGTTATTATATATTGAGAAATAACCTAATTTTGTCTTACTATTGGTCTTATGGACATTATCCTACACATTATTCTTTTTCTTTTGAAAATCATGGTTCATGTGAACTACCTTATTTGATATTGATCTTGTGATCATGTATATTCTTTTGAAGTCTCTTTTATGCTTTGTGCATGTTGGACTTAATTGATGATATGTGCTTCTTTTCCCTCCATGGTAGTGGATGTTTATATGGCATATTATGTGAAGGCATGGATCCTCTAATCCCACTTTATACTTGATGGATGTTTTTATCCTCCTTATTTGTTTATACTTGCTTATTTTTTTGTTATGCATCATGTGGTGACTACTAGTATAATGTTACATGTTATTTTATGTGGATGTGGAAATTCCTACATATGAATGCATATGTGAAAACTCCTACATATAAAAATAATTAGGGCAGACGTACGTAAGTAGATGTATACTAGACCCTACCACCCCATATTTAGAGTGGATGCATACAGTTCACACTCACCCCATATTTTACAGAAGATGTATACAAGACCTTGCTCACCACACATTATTTTTGGTAGATGTGTTATTTCCTACCTACATGTTTTTATTGTCTAGTATTATTACAGGTGAAATACATGGATGCCTTGTTTATACACTCTTTTGCTTCTGTCTTATTTTGTTGTTTATATTCTTTTATACCTGATTAGGTAGTACTTTACTTTTCTATGGGAAACATTATATACTTGATGTCCTTTATTCTTTAAATTGTTCAATTTTCTATTTAGTATGCACATACCAGCCTTTGCTGATGGCTTCTATTTTTCTCTTCTTGCTTGGGTATGCATCCAACCCTAGGTGAAGGACTTGGATGACAGGGCGTGAAGACTTGGACTTAACTCAAGGAGGTAAAGCTTGGAGACAAAGTTGATATGGATTAGGTTTCCCTATACTAGATCCTTATGATGTACCCCTTTATGTAAACCCTTATGGGAGATGATGTTGAGGTACTTTTGTAATCTTATGATAAATTGAATATAGTCAATGTTTTTATTCTGCTGCTAAACTTTGGTATTATGATACATTCATGTTGAATAAATTGGTTTCATCCCTTTGTAAAAAAAATTATGTTGGTGTTTGGTTTGGGATGTTGTCTTTTTATTTCAGTAGGGAGTCACTCCCCTATGGGATCCTACTCCTTACAGCATGGTATCAGAGCCCATGGTAATCAGAATCTGACTATTTCAATTTTGTCTCCCTAATTAGAACCCTTATCTTGCATATTTTTCCTCTAGGTAAGATGTTCACCCTAGAATTGATCTATGTTATATGTATGATGAGGTTTAGGAGATCTTATCCTCACTAGTACATAACCGACCTTTAGTGTCAGTTATTTAAGGCCTTTAGTGTCAGTTATTTAAAGTAATTCAAATTGTAAAGCTCACATTGTAAAGTTCACATTCACATTGTAAAGTAATTCACATTGTAAAGTTCACAATATAAAGTAATTCACATTATAAAATTCACATTGTAAAGTTCACATTCACATTGTAAAGATCACATTGTAAAGCTCACATTGTAAAGTTCACATTCACATTGTAAAGTAATTCACATTGTAAAGTTCACATTCACATTGTAAAGTTCACATTCAGAAAAATAAAACATATAAAAAAAATATAAACATGCCTCTAATATTGCGATTTTTTTTATCAATTAACAATCCTTCATTGTAATCTCCACGCACATACAAGTCATCATTAGCTTCAATATTTGCTGGTGTTGGCAACCCAACTGAGAATGGACTGGAGTCATCATACTTATCATAGTATTGTTCTTCATCTATAGGATCTTCAATGAACTGTCTTTTACCATGAAGAACAACCGACCATTTATCATTTGCAGGATCATCGATATAAAATACTTGTTTCACATGTGATGCCAATATGAATGGTTCACCCTTCTCGCCAATCTTTTCAAAGTTCACTAAAGTGAAACCCAATTCATCCACTATAACTCCTTTGGTGTTATCAACCCAATTACATTTGAAGAGCGGAATTCTGAAATCTATGTAGTCAAACTCCCATATGTCTTCAATGACACCGTAATATGACATTTTAGCTTCACGTGGACTCTTATCCTTTGCACTTGCAAAAAACATAGTCGATGCTTGAAGGGTGACCCCACTGTTTTGGACGACACTCTTATCATCTTGGCGCTTTGTGTAATATGTGAATCCATTAATGTCATACCCTTCATAAGACATAACAGTCAATTTTGGTTTAAAGGCGAGGCATTTGATAGTTTTAGTAATATCATCTGGTATTTGAGATAGTTGATGTAAGACTTTATTTTCAAACCACTTAATAAATGTCTTGTTATGCTCTCTAGCAAGCCACATTGTATTGGCTCGAGGATATTGTCTCTTGATGAAATTGGTATGTTCCTCGATATAAACGTTCACTTCGTCCATGTTGTATAAAATATACAAGTGACCTTGTTCCAATTGCTCACGGCTGATTACTTTCACACGTGATCCCAAAATTCCTTTGCCAAATTGCTCGTCAATATTCTTATCATTATCAGGAGTGTCATTACCACTGAGAAAGTCATTGTAAAAATCCATAACCTCTCTCGCCACATAACCCTCGATAATACTCCCTTCAGGCCGATAACAGTTTTGAACATCACTTTTAAAAACGCTCATGTATCGTTCAAAGGGATACATCTAATGCAAGAAAACTGGTCCCAACATTTTCACTTCCCTGGTCAAGTGGACAACAAGATGTACCATGATATCAAAGAACGGTGGAGGAAAATACATCTCAAGCTGACATAGGGTAACAACCACTTCTCTTCGCAATTTATCGAGTGTATCAGGGTCAATAACTTTGCTGCACGGACTGTTGAAAAAGAAACAAAGTCTGGTGATTGCAAACCTTACATGCTTCGGCAATATAGATCTAATTGCCACAGACAATATTTGTTGCATTAGAGTGTGACAATCATGAGATTTAAGACCTATCAACTTTAGATCTTTCATTGATACCAATCTACAGATGTTGGATGAGTAAACCTATGGCACCTTAACATTTACCAAATATTCACAAAAAGCTTTCTTCTCCTTTCTAGACAATGTGTAACAAGCGGGAGGTAAGTATGTTCTCCGATTTCCCATTTCACGAAATTCTATTAATTCTGACCTTATTCCCATTTCACGTAGGTCCAGTCTGGATTTTATCCCATCTTTAGTCTTACCTGGTATATTCAACAAAGTACCAATGACACTATCACATACATTTTTCTCAACGTGCATGACATCGATACAATGCCTGACTGTCAAAGAACTCCAATAAGGAAGATCCCAAAATATCGACTTCTTCTTGAATAAAGATTTGTCACTCCGTGTGGCCATAGTACATTGTGATCTCTTACCAAATTCATTGACAAAGTCTTTTACTCTTTCAAAAACAACCTCCCCTGGTATAGGTTTAGGTGCACTCTGTTCCTCATTCAATCCATTGAATGCTTTGCGCTTCCTACGATACAGATGCAATTTTGTAAGAAACCTTCTATGACCGAGATATACAGTCTTACCGCCATGTTTTAGTCTTATTGAATCAGTGTTCTCTTCACATATAGGACACACTTTAGCTCCTTTGACACTATATTCAGACAAATTCCCATATGCTGGAAAGTCATTAATAGTGCAAAACAACATAGCATGCAAACGCAATGTCTCTCTTCGTGAAGCATCATAGGTCATCACACCTTCACCCCAGAGTTTCTTTAAGTCATCAATCAGAGGTTCAAGATAAACATCAATGTCATTTCCAGGTTGTTTAGGGCCCGATATCAACAACGACAACATTATGTACTTATTTTTCATACACAACCAGGGAGGAAGATTGTATATAACAAGCATGACAGGCCAAGTGCTATGTTGGCTGCTCAATGTCCTGTACGGATTCATCCCATCTGTACAAAGCCCAAGTCTTAGATTCCTGACTTCTTCACCAAATTCAGGGTACAATAGATCAATCTTCTTCCACTGTGGGGAATCAGACGCATGTCGTAGGATCCCATCATTATTTTTCTTAACATCTGCATGCCACCTCAAATTTGTCACATCTATCGGATTGGCAAACAAGCATTGAAACCGTGATATTATAGGTGAATACCACATCACCTTGGCAGGAGAACCAGTTTTGGACTCCTCCGAAGTCGTCAATTTATACCGTGACACCACATTTTGGACAATCTTTCAAATCCACATAGTCCTTTTGAAATAATACACAATCATTCGGGCATGCGTGTATCTTCTTGGCATCCATTCCCATTGGGCACAACAATTTCTTTACCTGGTATGTTGAGATTGGAAGTTCGTTTCCTTCAGGAAGCATTTCTTTCAACAAAGACAACAATGACGTGAAGCTTTTGTCGCTCCATCTATTGTTAGCTTTCAACTTATACAATCTCAACACAACGCTAAGCTTCGTAAACTTAGTACAACCTGTGTATAATGATATCTCAGCATCATGCACAATGTTTCAAAAAATGGGAGGTGGATCGGTGTGCTCTACCCCACAACTATCCAGCATCGCATCAACGATGTCTACTGGAACTGGTTCATTCACATCTACGTCATCGTAGGCAATTTATTCTTCCACACAAGCACTGCTATCGACATCCACTGATTTCGGGTTTGAAATCTCTCCATGCCAGTGCCATTCTGTATAGCCTTGTACAATCCCGTTGCACATGACATGACTTTTGATTTCGTCACCAGTGCTGACTTTCAAGCTGTTACCGCAATGCCTACATGGACAGTAGAACCTATCTCCAGGTTGTTTTCTATGTTCCTCGGCAAATCTAATAAACTAGTCAAGACCAGAAATAAACTCTGGGGTGCAGTGATTGTGAATGGACATCCATAATCTATCCATTCTATGATCAAAGAGAAAACAAGTATATATTACAACAAGATTAGGGTCTAGGGTTAACAGATTAGAGTTTTTGCATGGTTAAAACTTTAAGCCAAAAAATACATGTGTTTTCATTCTTATATATAATAAATGTGTACCACCTATCCCATTCTTGAACACCTAATCTCACTAGTAAGTGTATAATGTGTATTGGGTTTTTGAGAAAAGTTCGACAACATTTCCCTGCTGTTCTCTAAGTACATATGTACTTAGAGAACAAACAGGGAAATGCTACCAAAAGTTTCTCGAAAACCCAATACACATTATACACTTACATCCTAAGTGAGATTAGGTATTCAAGAACAGTCCCAAACCGGGGACTATCCAAGATTTACTCCTAATGAGTAAATCTTGGACGGGTTTCTAGGCCAACAAATACATGTGCTGTAATTCTTATATACAATAAATGTGTACCACCTATCCCATTCTTGAACACCTAATCTCACTAGTAAGTGTATAATGTGTATTGGGTTTTCAAGAAAATTTCGGCAACATTTCCCCACTGTTCTCCAAGTACATATGTACTTAGAGAATAAATGGGGAAATGCTACTGAAATTTTCTTGAAAACCCAATACACATTATACACTTACATCCTAAGTGAGATTAGGTGTTCAAGAACAGTCCCAAACCGGGGACTATCTAAGATTTACTCCTAATGAGTAAGTCTTGGATGGGTTTCTAGACTAATGAGTACATATCCACTACATGTATTTGCTCACTTACATTGCATCACTCACAATTAGAGCATTATTAAATAATAAATCAAGAATTCAATAGTTTCAAACATGCAATAATTCACAATTAGAGCGATAAGATTCACTTTGTACAAACATACATGGCATAATTCAGGCACAATAGCAGGTGTGATCATTGACCCGATTCAACAATATAAGAATAATTTTAGAAGAGTAATAACCAACAGCAACCACGGTCGTGTGGGCTGGCACGATCGTGGCTGTGTTGGCCAACCACACGGCCGTGTTGGGTAGCATGGCCGTGTGGTCGGCCAACACAGCCACGGTCGTGCCATCCCACACGGCCGTGGTTGCTGTTGGTAAGGAGAGGGAGAAGGAAGAAGAAGAAGAAGAAGAAGAAAGGAGGGCCTACTGTTGGTAGCAGCGTGGAGACGGAGGCGGCAGTCAGCACACCAGCGGCAGGAGACGACGCAGAGGCAGGCGAGCAGAGAAGGAGAGGCGCCGACGTCGAGCAGAGAAGGAGAGGTCGCCAGCGGTGAGCATAGAAGGAGAGGTAGGCGGCGGCGGTGGCGAGCAGCTGCAGCAGTAATAGGCGGCAGTAGGTGACGCAGCAACAGGCGGCGGCGACACAGCAGTAGGTCGGGAATCGTCGGAGCAAAATCGCACAATCTCAATGAAACAGAAGATAAAGGGGGAAGAGTTCATTGTGCGTGGGGGCTATTAAGTTACTAAACGGCGTCAGTTATTCATAACAACCGACACCTTTATTATTAGGTATCGGTTATACAAAGACAACCAACGTCAATTGGACATTCCTTTACCCTAATTTTTTTGGCGGGGACGGCGCGCACACTCTTATCAACGTTGGTTATTCTAAGAAAACCGACGCCCATATTGTAAATTTTGGCGCAAATTTTATCTTCATTCAACGTCGGTTATTAGGTAAAACATCGACATTGTATCTGATACTTTGGCGCAATTTTTTTTGCTCGAAAAAATTGGATTTCGGGGGCTACTTTAGGCGTCGGTTGTTTATTCTAGAACCGACGCTAAATAGAAAGCGATACCCGTGTCTGGCCACTCGTATACGATATATGTCAGTTTGTGTTGTAAACTGACGATGTAGGTTTTAGACGTCGGTTCTTATTTAATAACCGACACATGGAAAGTGACTTCATAAGCCATTTCTGTAGTAGTGCCTATCATATAGATTGATTATGATTTGTATCTTTTGATACTATGAGGTTTTGACTTGAGGATGCAATTCAGTTGAAGAGGTAGTAGGATGAAGAGTTCTTATTGTGGATATATTGTGATTTGGTTTTCGCATTGAATTTTGGCCAACTTGTTGGTTTTACTTTGCAATGTTTCTTATCAACAAAAATATATTTTCATTATACTACTATATAAACAAAAAATTTCTCTAGTTTTCTCGATGATTACTTGAACTATGTCACAATAAAGAGATATCTGAAGCTTTTCTAGAGAAACTTTGGATATAGTTGGAATAAATCTTAACTAAGTATTGAAGTAGTGACTAGGAATATGTGAAATAATATAAAGATGTAGTGGACCTACCCTTTGTACCCTATGACTTTTTGGATCTTATGATTGTTACATTAGAGACGCGATGACCTAAAAACTCAACCCTAGTTGGTTTTGACTTGTTAGATGGATACATGACTAACATAAATATCTAAAATATTCACAACTAGAAGTTATCTGGGTAACCCTAAATGTTGTTAGTTCGACTTGTTAGGTTAAACCTCTTAAGCGGAGGAGAGTAGTTGGTTGTTGATGTTTGGATAAATAGATTTCAAGGACGAAATCCTTTTGAAGGGGTGGAGTGTTGTAACATACCAGATCTTGAACCCTACCCTAGAAGTTTGACCTTTTAGACGTAGCCAAATAAGGTTGAGTATAACCCTAATGAGATAATGCATGAATAAATCATCTTTATGTAACTTAATGTTCTCACATTAGTCTTAAGACAATTGTGACACATGAAATATGTCTCATGAGATAATAATGAATTATATAAAATTTTATGCAAATAATCACACATAACTCTTTTGGTGATAATATTAAGTTATGAAACATAATTGTCTCAGCAATAGTGATACTAATGAAATAATGTAATAATAATGGTCACAAATATTAATTGTGACATAACTCATTAAAAGAAATCTCAAAAGGGTAATCTAAGTTAAGAATCGTGTTTTTTGGGTCCCAATTGCCTTGGAAGTCAAGTTTCACATTATTCACATAATAATAATTAATTTAATTCAATTTGGAAAGAGAAGATTTGAGTTTTCCCCAAAATAACAAATAAAATAATAAATGACTACAAAAGAGGAAAATAATCTTAGATTTGTAATCTACATAATAAATAAAGCCTTTGGGTGAATTTCACTCGATTTGGAGAAAGTTTGACTAAAAGATGAAATTAGGAGAGAGAAAGTGTGTAGAACCTTTAAAATATTAAATAAATGTACAAATAACTTCAACATGAGAAATTAATGGTGAATTCGTATCTAACACATTAAATGTGACTTGTGGTTGAAGTTTCATCAAATTTGAGGAATCTTAAAGTCATTAATGCATGAGGAAAGAGAAAATAGTATTTGATTTATTTAACACATCAAATGTATTCAAAAGGAAAATCTAATTGTAAAATCACAATCTACATGCCTTAATTAGCCTCTGTGCAAAATTTCATCCAATTTGGAGTTTGTTTACACCCTCTTTAGAAGAGAGAGAAAATAGGAAATTAATTTCATTCACACTTTAATTGGAATCCAATTTGGGTATAGTTTTTACTTATTTACATGTGTCACGTGGCATCCTTTTCACGATTTCACTTCACTGTCTGATCCCAGATCTAACGGTACAAAAGTCATCTCCTACCTTGGGTAGGAGACCGACTCGCTTTGTATAGTAACTATGGGTTCCACACTGGCTTTTCTCACTCTACAATGCACGAAAGTTCACATTTTTTCTCCCATTGAATTCGGGAGAAGATTCCACATCAAGTAAACTATACTTTAATCCCTAGTTTCCTAAAATGATGAGATGCCCAAGTCGAGTGGAACGCCCCTCTCCGCCGCCTTGATGCAGATACCGCAAACCTAGGGCAATCCTATTTATATAGGTGGCTGAAGCACCGTTGACCCCCCAACTCTTCTCCGCCCTCAATTGAACCCAAAACACCTTTAGTCTTTTCCCCAGAGTCAATTTTTGTTTCCAGATTTGTCATCCTCTTTCTACGTATAACGATCACCCTCATGCAATTCTTTTCTCCTAAAAATTCCTAAAGCTATCGTGAGGTCGTGCGTCACCTTCCCTAAGTCTGAACCTCGATAGGTTGTTCTCCCCTTCTATAGGAGTTTCTACCACCGTTGGCTATCGACACAGAGACTTCACGATTGACCTTTGACCTGAGTAAGAAACTCTTCTGACTCTATTTCTCTTCCTCGAGGTCATTCCCATGCTTAACTCCCGTGGATATACATTGTTTTGACATGCACTCTGATATCCTTTTTCTACGGTGCTAAGCTTGCTTGTAGGGATGCCTTCATCCCTTTTTGGTCCCTCAACCCTGAGCAAAAGGGTCAGTGAGTTCATTTACTTCTCACAGATTTACCTGACCTATTCTTAGATCCCCAGTAGGAGCATTGCTCAGTTTCTCCTCACTAGACATAGCTTCCATTGACGACCATGGTGTGAATCTTTAGAGGGGATGAATCCCCTGTGCACTCTTACCTTTATGCCCTCGTTTCTTCTTTGTGTTTTGTTTTTCATCGAAGGGTAATTTCATCATTTCCGCTTCTCATTTTTTTGGCAACACTATAGTCTTTCTTAGTTGTCTGGTGGGCCACCCTAACTGGCATAGATCGATTGGGCCATCTAAGCCATGGTGTGATGGATGACCGGATTTTCCTTTGTTGACAAATAATTTTGGTATTTTCTGATTGGTTGTGCTTCAAAAAGTCATAAAAAATTTCCTATTTATCCAAAAATTACAAGTAAATGGTCATTGGATTTAGAAAAAAAGAGCTATCTAATGATACTGGTTTTATCTCCTAAATCTAATGTTTTATAAAGGGTGTTTTTCAATGGATTCTAAGTAGAGAATAACTTGTAGAATTTTGTAACTAATAATTTATAAGTCAGAAAAATATAATAAAATATGTTTTGAACTCGAAAAGGATAATCTAAAATATTGTATGATTTTGATAACCTAATTCACTAATATTAAAAAGGCAATTTTTAAGGTTTTGAATAACTAAGGTAAACCTAACCCTAATTCTACATATATGCATCATAGGTGTTTTGGAGATCTGTGCTTGGATCTAGGACTTACTTTGGACTATTTATATTCTTGAGTAAGGTATGTTTATATCTCCTATTCTTCTATATTGAGAAATAACCTAATGTTGTCTTACTGTTGGTCCTACGGACATTAGTCTACACATTATTCTTTTTCTTTTGAAAATCATGGTTCATGTGAACTACCTTATTTGATATTGATCTTGTGATCATGTATATTCTTTTAAAATCTCTCTTATGCTTTGTGCATGTTGGAATTAATTGATGATATGTGCTTCTTGTCCCACCATGATAGTGGATGTTTATATGGCATATTATGTGAAGGCATGGATCCTCTAATCCCACTTTATACTTGATGGATGTTTTCATCCTCCTTATTTGTTTATACTTGCTTATTCTTTTGTTATGCATCATGTGGTGATTTCTAGTATAATTTTACATGTTATTTTATGTGGATGTGGAAATTCCCACATATGAGTGCATATGTTAAAATTCCTACATATGAAAAAAATTAGGGCAGACGTGCCTAGGCAGATGTATACAAGACCCTGCCACCCCATATTTAGAGTGGATGTATACAGTTCCCGCTCACCCCATATTTTAGAGCAGATGTATACAAGACCCTGCACACCCACATTATTTTTGGTACATGTGTTATTTCCTACCTACATATTTTTATTGTCTAGTATTGTTACAGGTGAAACACAAAGATGCCTTGTTTATATACTCTTTTGCTTCATTCTTATTTTGTTGTTTATATTCTTTTGTACCCGATTAGGTAGTACTTTACTTTTCTATGGGAAGAATTTTATACTTGATGTCCTTTATTCTTTAAATTGTTCAATTTTCTATTTAATATGCATGTACCCGTCTTTGCTGATGTTTTCTATTTTTCTCTTCTTGATGGGGAATGCTTCCAACCCTTGGTGAAGGACTTGGATGACATCATATGAAGACTTGGACTTAACTCAAGGAGGTAAATCTTGGAGACTAAGTTGTTATGGTTTAGATTTCCCTCTACTAGATCTTTATAATGTACCCCTTTATGTAAACCCTTATGGGAGATGATGTTGAGGTACTTTTGTAATCTTTTGATAAATTGAATATAGTCAATGTTTTTATTCTACTGTTAAACTTTGGTGTTATGATACATTCATGTTGAATGAATTGGTTTCATCCCTTTGTGAAAAAAATTATGTTAGTGTTTGGTTTGGGATGTTTCCTTTTTATTTTAATAGGAAGTGGCTCCCCTATGGGATCCCACTCCTTACAACATGGTATCAGAGCCCATGGTAGTCAGAATTAACTATTTCAATTTTGTCTCCCTAATTAGAACCCTTATCTTGCATATTTTCCCTGTAGGTAAGATGTTCACCCTAGAATTGATCTATGTTATATATATGATGAGGTTTTAGGAAATCTTATCCTATCATATAGATTGATTATGATTTGTATCTTTTGATGCTATGAGGTTTTAACTTGAGGATGCAATTCGGTTGAAGAGGTAGTAGGATGAAGAATTCTTGTTTATGGATATGTTGTGACTTGATTTTGGCATTGAATTTTGGCAAACTTGTTGGTTTTACTTCGTAATGTTTCTTGTCAACAAAAAAATATTCTCATTATACTACTAAATGTACAAAAAAATTCTCTGATTTTCTCGATGATTCCTTGAAAGAAGTCGCAATAAAGAGATATCTGATGCTTTTCTAGAGAAACTTTGGATATAATTGGAATAAATCTTAACCAAAGTATTGAAGTAGTGACTAGGAATATGTGGAATAATATAAAGGTGTAGTGGTCCTACCCTTTGTACCCTATGACTTTTTAGATCTTAGGGTTGTTACGTTAGAGACATGAGGACCTAAAAACTCAACCCTAGTTGGTTTTGACTTGTTAGTTGGATACATGACTAACGTAAATCTCTAAAATATTCACAACTAGAAGTAATCTGGGTAACCCTAAATGTTGTTAGGTTTACTTTTTAGGTTAATCTTCTTAAGGGGTGAAGATTAGTTGGTTGTTGATGTTTGGATAAATATATTTTGAGGACAAAATCCTTTTTAAGGGGTGGAGTGTTGTAACATACCAGATCTTGAACCCTACCCTAGAAGTTTGACCTTTTGGACGTAGCCAAACAAGATTTTATATAACCCTAATGAGATAATGCATGTATAAATCATCTTTATGTAACCTAATGCTCTCACATTAGTCTTAAGACAATGATAGACACATAAAATATGTCACATGAGATAATAATGAATTATATAAAATTTTATGCATATAATCACACATAACTCTTTTGGTGATAATTATAAGTTATGAAACATAATTGTATGAGCAATAGTGATAATAATGAAATAATGTAATAATATTGGTCAAAAATATTTATTGTGACATAACTCATTAAAATAAATCCCAAAAGTGGAATCTAAGTTAAGAATCACGTTTCTTGGGTCCCAATTGCCTTGGGAGTCAAGTTTTACATTATTCACATAATAATAATTAATTTAATTCAATTTGGAAAGAGAAGATTTGAGTTTTACACAAAATATCAAATAAAATAATAAATGACTCCAAAAGAGGAAAATAATCTTGGATTCATAATCTATATAACAAATATAGCATTTGGGTGAATTTTCACTCGACTTGAAGAAAATTTGACTAAAAGATGAAATTAAGAGAGAGAAAGTGTGTAGAACCTTTAAAATATTAAATAAATGTAAAAACAACTTCAACATGAGAAAATAATGGTAAATTCATATCTAACACATTAAATATGACTTGTGATTGAAGTTTCATCAAATTTGGGGAATCTTAAAGTCATTGATGCATGAGGAAAGAGAAAATAATATTTGATTTATTTAACACATGAAATGTCTTCAAAAGGAAAATCTAATTGTAAAATTGCAATCTACAAGCCTTAATTAGCCTATGTGCAAAATTTCATCCAATTTGGAGTTTGTTTACACCCTCTTTGGAAGAGAGAGAAACTAGGAAATTAATTTCATTCACACTTTAATTGGAATCCGATTTGGGTATAGTTTTTACTTATTTACATGTGTCACATGGCATCCTTTTCATGGCTTCTCTCCACCATCTGATCCCATATCTAACGACACAGAAGTCATCTCCTACCTTGTGTTTGAGACCGACTCACTTTGTACAATAACTGTGGGTTCCTCGCTGGCTTTGCTCACTCTACAATGCACGAAAGTTCACGATTTTTCTCCCATTGAATTCAAAAGAAGATTCTGCATCAAGTAAACTATACTTTAAGCCCTAGTTTCCTAAAATGATGAGATGCCCGATCGAGTGGAACACCCCTCCCGCCACCTTGATAAAGTTACCACAAACCTAGGGAAATCCTATTTATATAGGTGGCTAAAGCACCGTCGACCCTCCCTCAACTCGTCTCTGCCCTCAATTGAACCCAAAACACCTTTGGTCTTTACCCCATAGTCGATGTTTGTTTCTGGCTTTGTCATCCTCTTCCTGCGTATAGCGATCACCCTCGTGCAATTCTTTTCTCCTAAACATTCCTAAAGCTATCGCGAGGTCGTGCATCGCCTTCCTTAAATCTGAACCTTGATAGGTTGTTCTCCCCTTCTCCAAGAGTTTCTACCATCATTGGCTATCAGCACAGAGACTTCACGGTTGACCTTTGACCTCAGTAAGAAACTCTTCTGACTCTATTTCTCTTCCTCGAGGTCATTCCCATGCTTAACTCGTGTGGATATACATTGTTTTGACTGGCGCTCTGATTTCCTTTTTCTACGTTGCTAAGTTTGCTTGCAGGGATGCCTTCCTCCCTTTTTGGTCCCTCAACCCTGAGCAAAAGGGTCAATGAGTTCATTTACTTCTCGCGAATTCACATGACCTATTCTTAGATCACCGGTAGGAGCACTGTTTCATTTCTCCTCACTAGGCACATCTTCAGGTGATGACCATGGTGTGAAGCTTTGGAGGGGATGAATCCCCTGTGCACTCTTACCTTTACGCCCTCATTTCTTCTTTGTGTTTTATTTTTCATTGAAGGGCAATTTGTAATTTCCCCTTCTCATTTTTTTGGAAACTCTGAAGTCTTGCTTTGTTGTTTGGTGGGCCACCCTAGCTGGTATAGCTCGATTGGGCCAACTAAGACAGGGTTTGATGGTTGACCGGATTTTCCTTTGCTGACAAAGAGTTTTGGTATTTTCTGATTGGTTATCTTTCAACAAAAATTATAAGTAAATAGTCGTTGGATTCAGAAAAATAAGAGCTATCTAATGATACTAGTTTTATCTCCTAAATCTAATGTTTTATAAAGGGTGATTTTCAATGGATTAATCTAAGTAGAGAATAATTTGCAAAACTTATAACTAATAATTTATTAGTTAGAAAAATATAATAAAATATGTTTTGAACTTGAAAAAGATAATATAAAATATGGCATAATTTTGATAATCTAATTCAATAATATTAAAAAGACAATTTTTAGGGTTTTGAATAATTAAGGTAAACCTAGCCCTAATTCTACATATATATATATCATAGGTGTTTCAGAGATCTGCGCTTGGATCTAGGACTGACTTTGGACTATATAGATTCTTGAGTAAGGTATGTTTGCATATCCTATTCTTTTATATTGAGAAATAACCTAATTTTGTCTTACTGTTGGTCTTATGGATATTATCCTACACAATATTCTTTTTCTTTTGAAAATCATGGTTTGTGTGAACTACCTTATTTGATATTGATCTTGTGATCATGTGTATTGTTTTGAACTCTCTCTTATGCTTTGTGCATGTTGGACTTAATTGATGATATGTGCTTCTTATCCCACCATGGTAGTGGATGTTTATATGGCATATTATGTGAAGGCATGGATCCTCTAATCCCACTTTATACTTGATGGATGTTTTAATCCTATTTATTTGTTTATACTTGCTTATTATTTTGTTATGCATCATGAGTTGACTGCTAGTATAATGTTACATGTTATTTTATGTGGATGTGAAAATTCCCACATATGTGTGCATATGTGAAAAATCCTACATATGAAAATAATTAGAGCAGACGTGCCGAGGCAGATGTATACAAGACCCTGCCACCCCATATTTAGAGTGGATGTATATAGTTCCTCTACACCCCATATTTTAGAGCAGATTTATACAAGACCATGCTCACCCCACATTATTTTTGGCAGATGTGTTATTTCCTACCTACATGTTTTTATTGTCTAGTATTGTTACAGGTGAAACACATGGATGCCTTATTTATATATTCTTTTGCTTCATTCTTATTTTGTTTTTTATATTCTTTTATACCCAATCATCTAGTACTTTACTTTTCTATGGGAAGTATTTTATACTCGATGTCCTTTATTCTATAAATTGTTCAATTTTCTATTTAGTATGCACATACCAGCCTTTGTTGATGTCTTCTATTTTTCTCTTCTTGTTGGGGTATGCTTCCAACCCTAGATGAAGGACTTGGATGACATGACATGACATGAAGACTTAGACTTAACTCAAGGAGGTAAAGCTTGGAGACAAAGTTGTTATGGTTTAGATTTCCCTCTACTAGATCCTTATGATGTACCCCTTTATGTAAACCCTTATGGGAGATGATGTTGAGGTACTTTTGTAATCTTATGATAGATTGAATATAGTCAATGTTTTTATTGCGCTGCTAAACTTTGGTGTTATGATACATTCATGTTGAATAAATTGGTTTCATCCCTTTGTGAAAAAAATTATGTTGGTGTTTGGTTTGGGATGTTGCCTTTTTATTTTAGTAGGGAGTGGCTCCCCTATAGGGTCCCACTCCTTACAGCATGGTATCAGAGCCCATGATAATCAGAATCTGACTATTTCAATTTTGTCTCCCTAATTAGAAGCCTTATCTTGCATATTTTCCCTGTAGGTAAGATGTTCACCCTAGAATTGATCTATGTTATATATATGATGAGATTTTAGAAGATCTTATCCTATCATATAGATTGATTATGATCTATATCTTTTGATGCTATGAGGTTTTGATTTGAGGATGCAATTCAGTTGAAGAGGTAGTAGGATGAAGAGTTCTTGTTATGGATATATTGTGACTTAGTTTTCGCATTGAAGTTTGGCCAGCTTATTGGTTTTACTTTGCAATGTTTCTTATCAACAAAAAATATATTTTCATTATACTTCTATATGTACAAAAAGTTTCTCTGATTTTCTCGATGATTCCTTGAACTAAGGAACAATAAAGAGACATCTGAAGCTTTTCTAGAGAAACTTTAGATATAGTTGGAATAAATCTTAACTAAAGTATTGAAGTAGTGACTAGGAATATGTGGAATAATATAAAGATGTACTGGACCTACCCTTTGTACCCTATGACTTTTTGGATCGTAGGGTTGTTACGTTAGAGACATGAGGACCTAAAAACTCAACCCTAGTTGGTTTTGACTTGTTAGTTGGATACATGACTAATGTAAATCTCTAAAATATTCACAACTAGAAGTTATGTGGGTAACCCTAAATGTTGTTAGTTTGACTTGTTAGGTTAAGCCTCTTAAGGGGTGGAGAGTAGTTGGTTGTTTATGTTTGGATAAATAGATTTTGGCGATGAAATCCTTTTTAAGGGGTGGAGTGTAGTAACATACTGGATTTTGAATCCTACCCTAGAAGTTTGACCTTTTAGATGTAGACAAACAAGGTTTAGTATAACCCTAATGCGATAATGCATGCATAAATCATCTTTATGTAACCTAATGTTCTCACATTAGTCTTAAGACAATGATAGACACATGAAATATGTCACATGAGATAATAATAAATTATATAAAATTTTATGTAAATAATCACACATAATTCTTTTGGTGATAATATTAAATTATGAAACATAATTGTATGAGAAATAGTGATAATAATGAAATAATGTAATAATAATGGTCACAAATATTAATTGTGACATAACTCATTAAAAGAAATCCCAAAAGTGGAATCTAAGTTAAGAATCATATTTCTTGGGTCCCAATTATCTTGGGAGTCAAGTTTCACATTATTCACATAATAATAATTAATTTAATTCAATTTGGAATGAGAAGATTTGAGTTTTCTCCAAAATATTAAATAAAATAATAAATGACTGTAAAAGAGGAAAATAATATTGGATTTATAATCTACATAATAAATATATCCTTTGGGTGATTTTCACTCAATTTGGAGAAAATTTGACTAAAAGATGAAATTAGGAGAGAGAAAGTGTGTAGAACCTTTAAAATATTAAATAAATATAAAAACAACTTTAACATGAGAAATTAATGACAAATTTGTATCTAACACATTAAATATGACTTGTGGTTGAAGTTTTATCAAATTTGGGAAATCTTAAAGTCATTAATGCATGAGGAAAGAGAATCTACTATTCTACTCTACTAAACGTGATCACTTGTCTTTGTTCTTCCTCCCTAATCTCACCAGTAGTTGGACTCTGCACCGTCGTTCCTCCGTTAAGTGATCTCATGTCCCAACAATAGTTTCCCACCATTAATTGGACTCTACAACGTTTATCCTCCATACGTGATCCCAACAATAGTTGGATTCCTTACCGGTGGCGGAGCCAGAAAATCTGGTTAAGGAGGGCACCACTAGTATATAGAGATCAAATTGAAGAACTTGGGTATGACACAATAAGCTTTTTTCTATCAAACTACATGGCATCTTATACTTAGTTAGGGATAAACTGAAAACCTGGGTAGGGCATGTGCCCACCCAGGCCATCATGTGGCTGCGCCACTGTTCCTTACCCTACACGAACTACATAGTTGCTTTACTTTCTATATAAAACTCAGTTCATTGGAGAAACAATATTAATAACAACTAAGCCCTAACAGGTGAAGTTCCGTTATCCAAAAAGATTCACAGCCTGTTTTGAAGCCTTCCTATCGGAGTAACAGAGCCTCAACCTGCACTTTTCGTGTTGCGGTATCACGTCCACCTGCCATCGACCTACCATAAAAATTAATTGACGGCCGACAGAACTTTTACCATTTACGCGACTGCTTTTTATTTTAGCAACCACATTCGCTATACCAGAGAATCACGCGGCCTGAACATGTTTTGGTTGTTGCACAATCTAAGAGAATTACGCCATATAAAAATTCTTTTTCCAGTGAATAAATTTTAGTGCTCTTTGCTTCAGCCAGCAGGAGCAGCATCATATAATTATTATGCTTTGCAATCATCTGCGGGCGCCGGAGACTCTGTGGCAATGATCCTACTATCTACTTTACTTCCTCAACTTTATGTGGAGATGCCTGATTCTCTGCTAATGTTTATGTTTTCGGACTGAAGTCACTCATCATCCACCTTTTGTTCAAACAAATTATGTGTACGTAGCGAGCATCATTCTCGCAAATTCTATGAACGGTTTCATTGAGGAAGACAGCAGTACCAATTGTACAATAGGGACCGAAGGATCTCCATATTGGCTGGAGACGACACTGGGCCTCTAAAAGAGTCTCCGGCGAGCATATGAATGAATCAAATAAAGCTTTCTTGATTCAAAAGTTGGTTTGAGTACAAGCATCGCCGAGCATATAAATGAATTTCAAAACCTTGTAAATCAGCTGAGGTCCATGAAAATGGTTCTTGATGTTGACTCCAAGCTCTACTTCTTCTAGGATCGTTACCGGACAGCTGGGAGACACTCGTAGTGACAGTCAACAATTTTGCACAGGAAGACAAGTTGACACTTGATCAGGTGAAGAGCAGTCTGCTGAATGAAGAGACTCGACGACGAGCCTCAGGTGACAACGGATCAGAGTTACACTTCACGGAGGGCAGGAGAGCTGACAGAGCGAGAGATCGTGGCAGATCTCAGAGTCGCGGTGAGTCCCAGGACCATGGGAAGTCTCGTGGTAGATACAAGTCGAAGAGTAGTAGAGGGTGCTTCCATTGTGACAAGCCATGTCATTTCAAAAGAGATTATAAGGTTTGAAAAAAGAAACACAGGTCTGAAGCCAAAGACAAACAAGATGACGATAAGAACACCACAATGAAAATATCAGATGACAGGAACGATGAGGACGATGTGGTCTTAACAGTCCACGAGCAGTGTTTGCATGTTGATGATGACGATTCAGAGTGGGTGGTGGATACTACAGCTTCTTACCATACTTCACCATGTGAGGAGTTCTTTACTTCATACAGAAATAAGGAAGGAGAACTTCAGCAGAGTGAATAGGGGAAATTCCAGCTTCTCTAGAATTGTGGGGATTGGAGATATTTGTGTTCAGACAAGTGTCGGTTGCACGCTCACACTGAAGGATGTTTGTCACATTTCAGATCAGTGGTTGAGTTTGATTTTTGGTTCTTTCTTTGATAGAGAAGGTTGTCATCTTGATTTTGGTGGTGGCAAATGCAAGATCACCAAGGGGGCTTTGGTTATTGTACGGGGCAAACTGTCTCGCACATTGTACAACACCAAGCTTAAAGTACTCAGAGATGATAGTATACATGCAATTGAGGATAACCACACAGATCTATGGCACAAATGTTTAGGATACATGAGTGAGAAGGGCTTGAATCTTCTATCCAAGAAGAGGTTGATTCCTTGTGGCAAGGACAGTGGTCTCAGTTCATGTGACGCATGTCAGATACGAAAGCATCAATGAGTTTCTTTTAAAACAAGGTCTGCGGTGAAGTCAAAGCTTCTACAATTGGTTCATTCGGATGTCTGCGGTCTGTTTGAGGTGATTTCACTGGGTGACAATAAGTATTTTGTCACATTCATTGATGATGCATCTAAGAAGGTGTGGGTCTACTTACTGAAGACCAAGGATCATGTTTTTCAGTGCTTCTGGAAGTTCTATGCCATGGTAGAGCGGGATACCGATGAAAAGTTAAAGTTTCTTCAGACAGACAATGGAGGAGAATACACCTCCAGGGAGTTCCCGGCATACTGCACACAGCATGGCATACAGCATGAGAGGACAAAGCCCGACACACAACAACACAATGGTACAACCGAAAGGATCAACCGTACTATTGTGGAGAATGTCAGATGCATGTTGAAGACTGCACAGTTGTCAAAGACATTCTGGGGTGAGGCAGTGAGTACTGCCTGCTATCTGATAAATAGATCTCCATCAGTTCCTTTGGGGATTGATATACCTGAGAAGGCATGGACATGCAAGGATGCCTCTTATGCTCATCTGTGAGTATTTGAGTACAAGGCTTATGCACATATTCCAAAGGAAAAGAGGCAAAAGGTGGATGATAAAGCGGTGTCATGTATCTTTCTTGGCTATAGAGATCAGCAGTTTGGGTACAAGTTATGGGATCCTGTGAAAAAGACCATGACCAGACACAGATATGTGAATTTCTGTGAGAGTCAGACAGTGACAAAGCTTGAGGTTGATGATGTAGAGATTGCAGGATCAGGTGAAAGTTCTTCAGACAATAAGTATGAGGATGCTTCGGCTTCTTCACAGGTGCAGTCTTATGATGATGAAGAAGATCATCATAAATACCATGAGCAGCAGAGTGGTAGCACATCGAGTGGTCTAGTTCCAGATGCACAGATGAGTGATTTAACTTCACAGGCAGAGACTTCTGGAAAGGGGGAGCAGGACCAGGATCAGACAGAGTCCTCAGAGCAGCAGTTGAGGAGGTCTAACAGAGTTCGTCATCCTTCATCCAGATATCCGACATCTCAGTATATCTTGCTTACTGATCAGGGGGAGCTAGAGACTTTTCAAGAGGCACAAACTCATAGAGACAGAGTACAGTGGCATTGGGCGATGCAGGAGAAGATGAATTCTTTGCAGAAGAATGACACCTATGAGATTGTAGCACTTCCCAAGGGCCGGAGACCACTAAAGAATAAGTAGGTCTATAGGATGAAGAGAGATGTACAACACAATGACTCTCAGTTAGAGAAGGTCGCTCCAAATACTTCTTCGAGACAACACACATGTGAAGAAGAAGGGCAATACATTGGACATGTAGTTGCTACACCCAGACTGGAGGATCTTAATGTCAAGTTACATCGACAGGGGGAGCACCATCAAAGAGTTTTTAAACCTTGGTACAGAAGGTCAGAAACATGGTTTTCATCCAGGAGGGTTCGACTGACCATTCAGGGGGAGCCAACAAAGTTCCAAGTGTGGGCATGGAGAGAGAAGTGACACTACCATTATACTTCTTCTCAGTTGCTTGGGAACAAATGGAATGTCAGGATTGGACTTTAAGAAGATGGATGAAAATGACAGGATGCTGACATGTTCGAGGAGAGTGGATCCATCACAGGTGGTGATGATGTCCACAAGCTACCCCAGATGATTGTTGAAGACCACGTCTCCCTCATGGGTTGGAGGGGGAGATTGTTGGGATTAGGAATATAATCCAGCCCATGTCTTAGTGGGATATGGAATTAGGAGAGGGTTGGTTTGTGCTGCCAATCCTAATAAGAGTCAAATCCAAGAAGGAAAGAGGATGGTTGATAACACAAATTTTTGTGATGTTTTTTACCCTTATTTTGTTATCAAAACTACCCTTTTAACTATTTTCCTCTCCTTTTATATGTACTTTTGCAATAATTGGCCAAACGATGCTATTAATTCAATGTTTCCATCTTTTGCAGAGTTTTCCTCAGTTTTTGATACATTTATCATCAATAAGGCCGTCCCAGCCCACAAATAAGTTCCACCTGCATCGGCCTTCCAAATGGCCGATACGCGCACTGCCCGACAGGGTAGCGCAATACACCGACGTGCGACATGAGGATGCCGTGCAGAAAGGAACTAGCGGGCGACACGTCTTTTACCCAACAGGGAGTCGAGCTCGCCACAACAACTAAAGCTTGTCGCGCAACACAGGCCACCCACCGGCAGGCGCCGCCCGTCACATCCACCGACAGCGGACATCCTTATGCCAGGCGATAATGATATCGGCCGTCCACAAATTCCGCGATGATAAGGAGGACACGTGGTGCCCTGAGCACCATAACCTCCCAGGACCGCTGCCTATAAATAGCAGCTACAAGAAGCTAAAAAGATAGGTCGGAACCCTGTGCAAGTCACTTCAGGAAAGCTGTGAAGAGCTAGGGTATCATGCCTCAGTGTTCGTGCCAGGCGATTCTAGGTGAGCACTTTCCCATCTCGAGAGGGAGGGAATGGTTCACTTAGGGTCGCTCCGGGCAACGCTGCAGGTCGATATCAGCCGACAAGGATCCCCGACATAAGAGACCGATACCAGGAGCATCGCTTTAGCCCGACACAATACCGAACCCTGATACGCATCGCCCGTCACGGCGTGACGCCCGAGAGGGTGCCGCTCGACATGATCGTATCGGGCAAGGGTCCTCGCACGATGCAATCTGCCTATCACAGCGTGTCGCCTGAGAGGGTGTGCCACCCGACACGGTTGTATCGGGCTAGGCTCCTGCCCGGTATCAGGCTGGATGGTCCGCTGTAGTCTGTCGTCCTTCTACATCAAGAAGGCGACATTTATGTTTATTATTTCAGTCATTTATTTCCTTTACTTATACAATGTAATCAGAACTTTATTTGTTCATAGAAATAGAAGAGTTTAATTATCTGCTGCTCTATGTTTGGTACCCTTTGTTGGATGATTGCTATGTCTAACATCTGAACTCTAGCTTGTACGCTTGGATCCTGTTTCGATTAGCTACCGAATCGTGTTTTCCCGTCGCAACAGTCTCGAGAGAGGTGTTGTGGCTCTAGTGTTTGGTTCGATTCTGGAGTACGAGAGTGCCCGGAATCGGAGCTTCTTTAGTAACCTTTCCACTCTAATTTAAGTCCAGCAACCTCGAGAGGGGTATTGATGCTTGATTAGAGGTACCCGCTCTGAGAGGAGGGGTACGTGATGTTTCTGCTGCCGCTTGTTTTACCGAAGTTTTCTCCTTCGTACCTTACTATGTCTTTAGAATTATCTCTCTCTGTTTCTGTTGCATGAAAACCCCTTAAAACAGATAAATGCCTAAACCCTTAATCTTTCTTGTAGCTCCATTTGGAGATAGGGTTTTCTTTTATTTTATTGATCTTGTTCTGCTGTTCCCTTTTGGGAATTTTATCATCTCTTTACCTATTTGCCCGAGTGTACCGTGTCGATTCCGAGTTCTCAACACTACCACCCTTGTCCCTGTGTTCGACCCCGTCTATCTACTTCGACCCCATAAGAAAAGTTGCGGGGGCTTAGAAGGTTTCATGTTATAAATGTAAAAGCTCGACTACCTCAAATCCGCCTCCAATTTTAGGACGCGCGATTTAGGCCGGTCAACTTTTTGGCGCCGTTGTCGGGGACAAGGCAAAACGGTACTGTAGACGAATCCGAATCCACTAACTATACTCCCGTGCCTCAAGCTTAGAAATGAGCTTGACTGCACTCTTTTCTTTCTTTTGTTATTATTACTATCCTTTGCCTGAATTGAATATATCAGATTATCCGATAACATGTTTTCTAACTTGATTCTTTTTACGCTATTCTAGCTACTCAGAAGGAAGACACCTTACTCGTATGAGCATTGACATAACCTAACACACCATGTCTTGCTATGAGCATTCTCTTCCTGAGGGTGAACATCAAGGCCAAGATGAGAGTTCACACCAACCTAACTTGGTTGGTCAGCTTTTCGCTTTCATAAAAAGACAAAACACTATCATCAACCAGCTGGCGCAGGGTGCTCTTCCCAGCGCTGGAGCATTGAATTCCATGCAATACCAGATGGCAAGTTTGTAGATGCGCCAACGCGAGGTCGATCGACGGTTAGCCCAGATGGCCGCTCCGACGGAGGACCTTGTGGGAAAGACACTCTCCTACCCTGAAACTGCCAGAATGACGTACTAAGATCGGGGAAGACGCTGGAGCGCATCGTTGAAGCCAGACCAGAGCCTGAGCCAAGGCCTGAGGGTGCAATTCCGGCAGAGGATGAAGGTAGACCAGAAGAAGCTCGAGAGCATGCACAGAAGTCTTCCGATGAGCTACCTGGTGGGAGGAATCCTTATGCTCCCAGGCTACCGTTTCCGTATAAACTGATAAAGGCAAACCTGAACAAGCATCATGAAAGGTTCATGGAATCGATCAGGAAACTACATCTTGAAGTTCCCTTTCTTGAAGCCTTGGAAGAGATGCCGACCTACGCCAAGTTCCTCAAGGATCTTATCACGAAGAAAAGAAGAGGAGGAAGGGTTGAGACCGTGCACCTAGCATCTGCTTCTTCAGCTTTCGTGAAACCAGACCTGCCAAACAAAAGAAGAGACCCTGGAGCTTTTACGATCCTGTTTAAAATCGGGGACAATGTCAAGCGAAAAGGTCTTGCTGACTTAGGGGCAAGCATCAGCCTCATGCTCCTGAGCTTCGCACAAAGGTTGGGTTTGACCGACATGGTTCAAACCAATATGAGGATTGAACTAGCGGACCATACCTTTAAAAGACTAGTCGACGTTGTTGAAGATGTGCCGATCAAGGTCAGTGATTTCTTCATTCCTTGCGACATAGTCGTCATTGACACAGTGGAAGACCCCAGCTGGACGATCATCTTTGGACGTCCTTTCCTAGCAACAGGAAGGGCGTTGATCGATGTCTCTGAAGGGATTATCACACTGAGGGTCGGAAACGACCACCTAGACTTCAAGCTGAAGGAGGCAATGAAAGGCCCTTCCCTGTCAGAATCTGCATGCTTCGCGGACAGCTACGATAAATTTACGAGGAGATAGAAGAGGACATCCGGATAGTGGACCCCCTTGCAAAGGCTATAAGCTGTCAGGATTCCGACTTCGAAAATCCAGAAGTTGCGAAGTATCTTGACCTTTTTGATCTGTCTGATGAAGATCTGCACGAAGAGGATGAGGTGGTAGAGTCTGTGAAGTTTGCCTTGCTCGAGGAGGGGCCTCAAGAGAAGGTATCCAGAGCAAAGCCTGAGTTGAAACCGTTTCCCGAAGGTCTGAAATATGAATTCTTAGATGAAGAAGAGAGAAACCCTGTCATCGTTAACGCCAATCTTTCGAGAAACTAGCTGGACCGACTTCTTGAGGAGTTGAGACTCCACATGGGGCTATAGGATATTCAGTAGAGGACATCAAAGGCCTTAGCCCCGACTTATGCATGCATCACATCAACTGAGAAGAATCCGCCAAGCCTCTGGCTCAACCCCAGAGGAAGCTGAATCAGATGCTAAAGGAAGTCGTCAAGAAAGAGGTAATCAAGCTAAGGGATGCAGGGATCATTTACCCAATCAACGATAGCAACTGGGTGAGTCCGATCCACGTAGTACCCAAAAAGGGCGGGATGACAGTGGTAAAGGGAGAAAAGGGCGACGAGGTGGCGCTTAGAACCATCTCCAGATGGCGGATGTGCATAGATTACAGAAAGCTTAACCAAGCTACCAAAAAAGATCATTTTCCGCTACCTTTTATTGACCAAGTTCTTGAAAGATTCGTGCGTCATGACTTTTTCTGTTTCCTTGATGGCTTTTCAAGATTTTACCAGGTACCCATCCTGCCCAACGACCAGGAGAAAACAACATTCACCTGCCTCTACGACACTTATGCTTTCAGAAGGATGCCCTTCGGACTATGCAACGCTCCCGCCACGTTCCAAAGATGCATGATATCAATGTTTTCAGATTTTCTAGAAGATATCATAGAAGTTTTCATGGACGGTTTTTCAGTCTATGGAAAGGACTTCGATACCTGCCTGAAGAATCTGTCCTTGGTTCTACAAAGGTGTGAGGAGAACATCCTGGTTTTAAACTGGGAAAAGTTTCATTTTATGTTACGAGAGGGCATCGTTCTGGGGCATAAGATCTCAAAGCATGGAATCGAGGTGGACACCAGCAAGGTCGAAGCCATATACAATCTACCTCCTCCGAAGTCCGTGACGGGAGTGAGGAGCTTCCTCGGGAACACCGACTATTACCGCAGATTCATAAAGGATTTCTCGAAGATTTCAAAACCTTTGTCCAATCTACTGGTAAGAGATGTTGAATTTGTTTTCTCTAATGAATGTCTAATGGCTTTTCAGACTTTAAAGAAGGTGCTAATATCACCACCCATCCTCCAAGCGCCAGATTGAGATTTACCGTTTGAGCTTATGTGCGACGCTAGAGACTATGCGGTAGGAGCAGTCCTGGGGCAGAAGAAAGATAAAAGCACCATGTGGTCTGCTACGCTAGTCACACGTTTGACGAAGCTCAGGTAAATTACACAACCACAGAAAAAGAGATGCTGGCAATTGTCTTCGCCTTCGATAAGTTTAGGACGTATCTCATTGGAGCAAAGGTCAAAGTATATACAGATCATGGATCTATAAAATATCTAATGCAAAAGAAAGACACAAAGCCCAGACTGTTGAGGTGGGCCTTATTGCTACAAGAGTTCGACCATGAGATTATCGACAAGAAAGGCGCAAAAAATGTGGTCGCCGATCACCTATCGAGGATTGTAGATGAAAGACAAGGGGGACCACCAATCAACGACGACTATGCCGATGAGGCTCTTATGTTGGCAGATGCTAAATAATAAGACTTACCATGGTTTGCAGATATCTGCAACTATCTTGCTTGTTGAGAGATGCCTCCTGACATTACTTACAATTAGAAAAAGAAACTGTTCGCGGATGCTAAAAATTACTATTGGGATGATCCTCTCCTTTTCAGAAGATGCGCTGACAATCTATACAGGAGATGCATCCCTGAGGAAGAAACCGCGAATATTCTGAAGAAGTGCCACGCCTCCCCTACGGTGGACACCTGGGTAGTGAAAGAACGGCTGCAAAAGTGCTACAATCAGGTTTCTACTGGCCCTCTCTATTCAAAGATGCTGCACAATTTGTAAAGGTCTGCAAAGAGTGCCAGTCTATGGGGAATATTGGGCAGAGGAATGAAATGCCGATGGAAAACTGGATTGAAGTTGATATCTTCGACATGTGGTGGATTGATTACATGGGGCCGTTTCCTCCATCTAGGGGTATCAATACATACTGGTGACAGTGGACTATGTATCGAAGTGGGTAGAAGCCGTAGAAACCCAAACATGCGATGCCGAGTCAGTAATGAAGCTATTCGAGAAGACGATCTTTCCTCAGTTCGGTGTACCATGCACAGTAATAAGCGACGACGGGTCACACTTTGGAGAGAGACAATTCGAAGCACTCCTACGTAAGTATGGAGTGAAGCACAAGATCGCTACACCCTACCACCCATAGACCTTAGGGCAGGTAGAGGTTTCAAATAGACAAATTAAGCAGATCCTAGAGAAAACTGTCAGCCGAACGAGGAAAGATTGGTCTATGAAGCTTGACGACGCACTATGGACCTACAGGACTGCCTACAAAATGCCCATTGGAACCACCCCCTACAAGCTGATCTACAAAAAATCCTGCCATCTACCTTTGGAACTGGAACACAAGGCCCTTTGGGCAGTCAAATTCTTAAACATGGACCTTGAGAAATCAGAAGAAAAGATATTTTTGGAGCTTCAAGAGCTTGAAAAGTTGAGGATGAACACCTATGAGAATGCAAAAATCTACAAACAAAGGACGAAGGTGTGGCATGACGCCCACCTAAGGAGAAAGGATGTAAGCGAAGGGGATAAAGTTTTATTATTCAAGTCCTCCATTCGCCTTTTTCCTGGGAAGCTACAAACGAGATGGTCGGGACCGTTCACGATATCGAAGATATACCCATCAGGAATGATGGAGCTCTACGACAAAGATGATCTGACCAAAGTCTTCTAAGTGAATGGGCACAGAGTAAAGAGGTATTATGAAGATGAAGCTTTTATTAGGAGAGCAGAAATCAACTTGCAGGATATGGGTACAATCGAAGGATGAACGTGAAGAACCTACACTGGTCGAGCTGGTGACGCAAAATTCAGCGCTCCTCGGGAGGCAGCCTGAGTAGGATTCTTTTTTTTCTTCTTTGTAAAACAAACTTTATGAACTGTAATAAGGCCCGAGTCAGTGCACGCGCCGAGCGTACCGACTCTTCTATTTTATGGGCCACCGCTGTATTTTGCGAAGCTTTGAGGAGTAATACCTTCTGAGGTCGGGGACTTAACCATATGTCGATAATGTTTTGCCCTTTAATCACTTTTTCCTCACCTTATTTTAGTTTTTGGCTGCCTGTTATTAACCGTATCGGGCAGCAGCTCTGCTGGCGCGCATGACCGCTTGTATCGGGCTGTAGTTTCTCGAGCATCACAACGGCCGTGACAGATGGCATTTCTGGGCGGCGTGCACCGTATCGTGCATGCAAGTAATTGCCCTTAATGAGACTGATGGGACCGTCATCTTGGGAATGACATGTCTCACTGGCCGAGGCGCACCCCAGAATTGCCCATTTTACCCCCAGCTGAGTTTGCTATATATAGTAAGGAGGGTTCAACATGTCGGGCTACTACACTTACTCTTTCAGCCACCTGTACCATGCAGTAATCCACTTTTTGCTCGCATGTCGGGCAGCTCACCTTGGCCCTCGTGTCGGGCGAGGACTTCAAAGAAAAAAGGTATTGCCCGAAAGTTTGTTTGCCCGACACGGGTTTCGTATCGCACGCGGCATATCGGGTTGACAATCTTAGTCGATTTTTCTTATCGCCCGACATGTATGGATCACGACACATCTTCCGTTCACACTTGCCCGATACGACAATCGGGCGACACATTTTTCCGTCAAGAGGACCTATCGAGCAGTTGCATCTTACGAGCGTATCACTCGACACACCCGTGCCGGGCAACGTGTTTTAAAACACAACTTTTCTCTGTATCGTCCGGTCTTGCATCGCCTTAGATTTTGTTTTGATGGACGATACCCAGACCTTGAAACGAGACAAGTTTTGTCGTGATATCAGTTCTTCCCACCTAACATTTAAACGGTCAATGAACTTGACGACAGGTATGGCTCATACAAAACAAGCCCCCGGTCGAGTCGACAAACACACTGCGGCCACAGCTGAAGCAACAACAGTCGGACAGAAACGCCAGAATCCCGAGACAACCGGGCTGTTAAAAGGAGTCCATTTCCTTATCATAATCTGTCTTCTGCGGTGGTTTAGGACCATCTCCAAAAGATAGTGGAAGCTTTTCTCTGGTGGCCCCTGGATTGAATGTGGGCATTTCGGTTCCATCTACCATGAAGCCACCTTCATCATGGGGAGGGTATCATCTTCTTATATAGTCTCCACAAGTGTTTTCAAGAGCTCTCTGTCTACCATAGGCCGATTATCTTTGTCATAACCTGCACGAGCCTTGCGTTTCCCTTTTGAGAGCCTTGCACTTGTTCTGGCTGCATTCTCCTGGAAAAGAAAATGGACTCTAATAAGGAGGACATATTGCAGCTTCTTGAAGGCACAAGCGCAACCACCAGCTAACCCTCCCTGGGTTAACATTACCTTACCCTGTCTTCTTCACTACTCTGGGACAGAGTGTGGAGTAAGTTTGGGGGGGGGGTACCCATGTACCAGTGAGGGAGGTATAAAATTTGCCTCTTCAACTCCGCCTTTTGTGTTCTTTCGTTCTTCTCTTATATCATGTGTACGTATGCATGCTCATATAAAAATTTTGAAAAATCGAAATTTTTTGCTTATTTTGTCTCCATACATATGTACACAGTCGCTAAATTAGTAAATATCTGATACTACTCCTTGCCAGTTTGTTTTCTATGTACCTATGTGATGTTAGTTTTTGTTATATCTTTATGATAATACTGCCTCTAACAACAAAAGACCACAAATCTCCACGCCAAAAATTTTGAACAAAAAAATAATGTCACTACAGCTAAGAGGCATGTATGGAGAAGGAAAAAGCTGCCCAAACAGCAAAAATCTCTGTTGCCCCCCTTTACCCAACAAAAATCCCAAAAAGAGAAAGCAGCCTTATGAGAGTGAATAAAAGTATGAGAGTTGTGCCCAATAATATATATATATATATATATATACTTGTTTTCCAAAAGTACCCATCTTTAGGCATGTTAGATCCGGGGCAGTGGTACGTAGGATGTGAAATCACTACTCTAAAGCCAACTGGCTTGGACTGCAGGGACCACTTGCCCACTAACGGACCACTTGCCCACTAACGGACCCTTACCTAGATGGACTGATGGGAAACAACAAAAGCCCCAAAAGCCTCAACCTACCCAACACACAATTTCTGTCCCAAAAAGCTGTTTGGTGTGAAAGCTAACTTCGGAATCATACACCTTCGTCTCGCCAAAGCTGTGGAGACATTTTTTACTTAAATAAGGTAGGAGAAATACAGTCTGTTATTCAGGGTCGAACAATATTCTCGATAAGACATATCATTGTTCGCTCATCACTTGGGTCTGAAAACTATATCGGTCAAGAAGAAGCACTACAAAATAAAGTTTAAATATTAATTGAGGACAATCAAAATGCTAAGTTTGGGGGAGTTGATAACACCAATTTTTGTGATGTTTCTGACCCTTATTTTGTTATCAAAACTATCCTTTTAACTGTTTTCCTCTCCTTTTATATGTACTTTTACAATAATTGGCCAAACGACACTCTTAATTCAATGTTTCCATCTTTTGCAGAGTTTTCCTCAGTTTTTGATACATTTATCATCAATAAGGCCGTCCCAGCCCACAAACAAGTTCCACCTGCATCAGCCTTCCAGATGGCCGATACGCGCACTGCCCGATAGGGTAGCGCAACACACCGACGTGCGACATGAGGATGCCGCGCAGAAAGGAACTAGCGGGCGACACGTCTTTTACCCGACAGGGAGCTGAGATTGCCACGACAACTAAAGCTTGTCGTGCGACACATGCCACCCACCGACAGGCGCCACCCGTCACGTCCACCGAAAGCCGACATCCTTATGTCGGGCGATACTGATATCGGCCATCCACAAATTCCGCGATGATAAGGAGGACACATGGCACCCTGAGCACCATAACCTCCCAGGACCGCTGCCTATAAATAGCAGCTACAGGAAGCCGAAAAGACAGGTCGAAACCCTGTGCAAGTCACTTCAGGAAAGCTGCGAAGAGCTAGGGTATCGTGCCTCAGTGTTCGTGCTGGGCGATTCTAGGTGAGCACTTCCCCATCTCGAGAGGGAGGGAATGGTTCACTTAGGGTCGCTCCGGGCAACACTGCAGGCCGATATGAGCCGACAAGGATCCCCGACATAAGAGACCGATACCAGGAGCATCGCTCTAGCCCGGCATGATACCGAACCCCGATATGCATCGCCCGTCACGGCGTGACGCCTGAGAGGGTGCCGCCCGACATGATCGTATCGGGCAAGGGTCCTCGCACGATGCAATCTGCCTGTCACGGCGTGTCGCCTGAGAGGGTGTGCCGCCCGACACGGTTGTATCGGGCTAGGCTCCTGTCCGGTATCGGGCTGGATGGTCCGCTGTAGTCTGTCGTCCTTCTACATCAAGAAGGCGACATTTATGTTTATTATTTCAGTCATTTATTTCCTTTACTTATGCAATGTAATTAGAACTTTATTTGTTCATAGAAATAGAAGAGTTTAATTATCTGCTGCTCTATGTTTGGTACCCTTTGTTGGATGATTGCTATGTCTAACATATGAACTCTAGCTTGTACGCTTGGATCCCGTTTCGATTAGCTACCGAATCGTGTTTTCCCGTTGCAACAGTCTCAAGAGAGGTGTTGTGGCTCTAGTGTTTGGTCTGATTCTGGAGTACGAGAGTGCCCGGAATCAGAGCTGCTTTAGTAACCTTTCCACTCTAATTTAAGTCCAGCAACCTCGAGAGGGGTGTTGATGCTTGATTAGAGGTACCCGCTCTGAGAGGAGGGGTACGGGATGTTTCTGCTGCCGCTTGTTTTACCGAAGTTTTCTCCTTCGTACCTTACTATGGCTTTAGTATTATCTCTCTCTGTTTCTGTTGCATGAAAACCCCTAAAACTGATAAATGCCTAAACCCTTAATCTTTCTTGTAGCTCCATTTGGAAATAGGGTTTTCTTTTGTTTTATCGATCTTGTTCTGTTGTTCGCTTTTGGGAATTTTATCATCTCTTTACCTATCTGCCAGAGTGTAGCGTGTCGATTCCGAGTTCTCAACACTACCACCCTTGTCCCTGTGTTCGACCCCGTCTATCTACTTCGACCCCGTAAGCAAAGTTGCGGGGACCTAGAAGGTTTCAAGTTATAAATGTAAAAGCTCGACTACCTCAAATCCACCTCCAATTTTAGGACGCGCGGTTTAGGCCGGTCAATGGTTCCCTATGTGTATCATGGAGTTGGATTAGGAGTGGGTCTAGGATTTGAACAAGGATTCTTGGTTGCAACCACATGCATGGAGGCTTATAAATAGAGGCCCTGGGGAGGCCATTGAGATTATCCCACCATCCACCGATTGAGGTGTGATCCTTCTAGTTGCTTGTTGGTGCCTTATGTGGTAGAAGTTTCCAGAGAACAAGAACAATTAGAGGAGCTCTCTTAGTAAATAAGAGAGGGTCATCGACTTTGACTTGAAGTGAAGTAGCGGCTGACAGTCGGTGACACATAGAGTATACTAAAAGAGCAACTCTCTTGGTTGATAAGAGAAGGCTAGTGACTTTGCCTTGAAGCAAAGTAACAATTGGCGGTTGCTACCCAGATTTAGGGGTAATTAGATCCGGAAGGTGTGAGTTGTAATATTTATTACATAGTGCTTATTGGCGGGATTTCCCCATGATTTTTCTCTTCTCGTCTTGGGGAGAGTTTTTCACGTTAAATATGTTGTTTCTTCTTTGGGTTTATACGCTTGTCGGTAATGCTTCCGTAACAACTTTTCGTCATGTCCGAGACTGTATCGGTACAACATCCCCAACACAAATTTGAACCTTATAAACCTTTTAATTCTAGAAAATACATAGTTTGTTTATAGATAACAAGGTTTCCTACACTATCAGTTTAGAATTGTTACTCTATAATATTTTGTTTGTCTTTTAATATTTTTTTTTATTGATCAAGCATGATTATTTATTATTTGGATATCTCAATGAAATAGTATGATATTTCACTTTTTCCTTGAGAACAAACATTATCCTCAATCCATATACTTACAAAAAATTATAATCTTTTGTTGATCATTGTCCAATACTTTAATATAAATTTCATTTGCAAAATTTTGTCCACTTAATCTTGAGGTGAAATACACATGTAGTATTCTCTTATGCAATATATTCTATCTACCCTTGTATATATATGTATACATCTACATGTGGCCTTACCTACATCACATTATAGCTATCCTTTAACAAAAGGGTGTGACTTGGTTGCTTCAGATGATTGGGTATATGTCACACGTGTCATAGAAATCCATCATGTTAATGTGTCGTATTGGCTTCTTTGTTATTAGATATCCTTCAAAAAATGATATTGCAATAGAAAACATATATAACAATATTATATTTGGTTAAAGTTTAGTTCATTCTTAGTGTTGAAGTAAACTTGGAATTAAGCTTTTAGTTTTCTTCTTATTGTGGATTTCTTTCATTATCTTTAGTCTCTGAATTTGTGAGATGAGGTTCCCCTTTTAGTTAATTTTTCACCATTCAAAAATGTGTTCATTATTTCATTACCTATATTGTTGTCTTTCTTTAAATCTTTGGATATAATTAAACTAAAACCTAACCTAAGTACAAGAACTAACCATTTTCATTAACTCAGATGCACTCATACATATCATTGAAAGTAAATAATAAGGGCAACCTTTTCATAGTACATTTTGTTACATGTTTTGCGGGAAAAATCCATATGTTATGATTTCAAATATATAAAATGTTTGAATGTGGCCTCAATTCAATCATGGACATATAATTTGATGAGATCACAATTTTATTATTAAAACCAGACATGGAAAATTCTAAATAGGATCAAGTTTGGAACCATAGTATTGAAACATGAAGTATATAATTATATATAATTACACAATAGTTAATAATTATCACAAATATTCTTACTTGAATATATAACTAACCATTGATCATGAGGCCAACCTATAAAACAAGTCTTTGTTGTTATGATTTTTCAATAAATAAATAAGTATTTTCAAGATAGTGGTGATATATGAATATACTTCAGTAATTATAACAAATACATACATCATGAAAAGAAATAACTACGTAGTACAATATTCCTAATAACCAATCTATGGAAGTATGATGGATTCATTAGCAATAAAGAGAAGTGAAATGAATTGGCAATATTTTTATGGTTAGAAAATACTATGTCTCACTATTTCAGAATAATTTTAGTATTAGAATGTGAATTCCAAAAGAATAATACAATTTACATTCAGTTGAAGATGACATGTTATAGAATATAACTGCTTTCTTTATATAAAATGACAATTGTCTCGATTCAATGACTACATTAAAAACTTAATCAACATTCACCCGTTACAATTATGATTGACAATATCTAGATGTTCCACGTGACACTAGCAATGTTGTTAAAAAAAAAAGTCTTTTTCGACAGTTTTTTATCAAATAGAGATGTTTATACTCTTATTACACTATCTTCTTATTATATTAAATATAATCATGTTTTTAAAAAAGCATATAACCACTCATTGAAATGGGGTTGGGAAGATACTACTCATTTACTTACTGTTTTTACATTTGTAATGTATTCTACCCAAATTTTGTGAAAACCGTGTTCTTATTTGTATGGGTATTAATTTCTCTAATCAGTAACTTTAAATTATTCATGGATTTTTCTATAATATTAATTTAGTGTTTCTTTATAATTTGCACAACACTTGAAAATATTTCCTTGTTAGGATTTGTTCTTTGTAGAGTTATTAGATTTTTCTAATGAATAAAATATATCTTTAACTCATCATTTGTCACGCTTTTTCATAAAGAGTGTCGGGATAAATTTCTTTCAATGATGTTATTTTAAAAGCATGTCTTTAGATGTTATATTTGAATGCATGTCATTTACGCATGGAAAACTGAGCGAACCTATTTAAGGAAGTTGTATTGATTCTATCAAATTTAGAATAAGAAGTTAGAATATTAAATTCATTAGGGAAAATCTTGTGAGGAAATAATTTGAATATTTATATTTTAATGAGAATATGAACCATAAAAAATATAAATTGAAAAGAAGGATTCAAGTGAGATAACTCATCACAGTTGAGTCTGACTGTCTGAGACTTAGATGATGGCGGTGATCTTTCTACATCATATTTTTTGTTTCAATTTTTCATACTGCAATATACAAATTATATATATAAGTTGCTTTGATGTAAAAGTAGTACGTTATAAGACATTTATCATGATATAAAATTTATACTCGATATTGACTAAAATAAAGCATGTGTCAATTAACTGAATGGGTACACCTTCTCTGTTTGTTATCACAAGTTGGGTGTTCAATACTCATCCGGTGCACCAGAAAGGAGGGTTTATTATAACAACAACTAAAGGTCATACATCACAATTACTAAAGTGAGTGCTAGATCTCTCCACCTCACAATATATAATTTATATCATTTATTTTGTAAAAAATGCTCTGACAGTCCCTAGAAGAGAGTGGTTGTCTTACTCTAGACATAATCTTCCTTCACAGTTATCCATGTGATCATTAAATTGATATACTTCTTTCATAAGAAAGTTAAAAAGGAATATTACATTCCATTTGAAAAATAACCCAATAGTTATTCCATGGGAAGCCTTTTTTATACTTAGTGAGAAGGCTTATTGGGGAATTGACATAATCATTTTCTAGACTCTCCAATATCACCATATCCATCCAGTTATATTATTTGGATTTTGACACAGCATCACAACGATTAACAAACTAGGCCCTAAACTCTTCCATGAGATGAGGAGAATTCTTTTTATTAACACCACTTCATTTATTTTACTAGTGATTTTTTAGTGTATATTTATTCTATGTGTTGTTCTATATTTTTTATTCATGATGTAAATGAGGACACCATTATGATACATATTTTAGATATTTAAATTCCTATCTCATGCAAAAAGGTTTTTTTTGAGTTCTTTTATACACTAGAGTTCTTTTAACGTAGTTTTGAAGCTCTTAGAGAAATGTTAATGTGGTTCTTGATAAAGGTGGATCTTAGATCTTGAACATTTTTTCAAAATTCAAGTGGTCATCCATTTGTGGGTTTGTACAACATACAATTGAGTGAAGAATATTGAAGTACCATTCTTTTTAGGACAAGACGGTAGGAAACATATTTTCATGAGGTTGTGTTGGAATTTACATAATGATTTATATTATATATTTTAACAAATAAAATTATAATTTTAGGGTTGCACAACCCTCATTCGTCATGGAGTTTATGATGTAGTTTAATGTTCTCTTATGAATTATTCAAGTGATATGGTAGTATAGTTGTACTATCTAATTCGTTTTAACTTTCCATATAGTCTAAAATTTGACATTAAAAAATCCTATAAAATTTGAACTATAGATAATGATATACAAAATAAGCTTATGATCTAAGGGCGTGTTTCATCATATTTTATCCATACAATCTTGCAAAAATATATTCCTTTCCAAAATATAAGAAACTATCATTCATCTATAATAAAATTTAAAAAATGTTGTTAGTTGTTTGTTACTAGCAATGGCTTCTTGGTGTTACATGGGTGTATGGGAAAAAGAAATCCAATATCCACTTTGAGATTACATTTTTAGTTTTATAACTTTCCAAATATAGTGAAATAACTGTGCCAATGCTAAAAACTCAGAAATTTTTATAGTCTTCTTTGAATAATTGGGTAGTATTTTCTTTGCAAAGATCATATAGAGATACTCATACACATTGATTGATAACTTTATATCCTTCTCTCTTTCTCTCGAGCTAAATGTTAGAGTCTATCATCATGTTCCTTCTCCAATTTTTTTTGAAGTCAGATCGACTAATTATGTCATTTGACTTCATTACATTCTTGACATTTCGATTAACAATTTTTAAATTTATATTTTAACTTATCACATTTAGTTATATGTCATTTTTCACACTCTTATATGTTTTCAGTTACCTTCAATGATAAATGTAAGGATGATATTACATGCAAAACCCATTTGATTGATGTCCGATCATTGCATGAACTTGATCAATACATATATATTACATGGCCTTTGTATGGTGGTAGTAATCCTTTAGGTGTCTAGGCTATCTAATTTTTATGGTTCAAAGATCCTTGATATTATGATTTTATGCATAAAAGGGGTTTTCTTATCAAACTTTTCTTTTCATGTACTTAGAAATTGTTGCATAAGTCTTTGATTCTAAATGAAAGGTTATACATAGAGAAATCACATCAATATGATTCTTGTCTAAAAGATGTTTATTTCATTCAACCTATATGTTTCATCATGTTTTATTTCATTTGTGATGTAGTTATACATTAGTATGGAATTAAATTAATGTATAAAAATGTGTATAGGAAAATCTTAATAATATAATTAACAAAGCACAAATATTATTTTAGCTTGTTTAGATTTCTCTTTCTATAAAAAAATTACATTATATATTTTTGTATGGATAAAATAGGTTAATTTATCATCCATTTTCCTACTGATGTGATATAACTACATTTATTCTTTGTTGATCATATTACGTATACATTCTTCTAAGTTCGACATGATTCTTGAAATTTTATTATTTTTAAGTCTCAAACTTGTTTTTAAAAATAGATGTTGTATTCATTATCTAAACTATTTTCAAATAAGTTCCACTACAAGACCCATCGATGTTCCACACAACACTGGTTACTTAATGAATTGAGGTTGTTTAATGAATCTTATGCTAACACCCACAATTGGAACATAGTACACACTTGACTTTTTACTATTTATGCTTTTAGACTCTTAATATTATGTGTCCCTCATTTTTACTATGATGAAAAAAATAATATTTTCTTTGTATAAAAATCAAAATTTATATAGGTCAGATTTGTATAAGCTTGTAGAGTAGAGCATTTTATTACAAAGTTCTTTTTCTATTGTGGTGATAATTATTATACATCTGCTACTTTTCATTATTGTATCCTTACTTTCCTTGATGAACATTAGTGGGAACAACTAACTGTAAAGTAAATGACAGATATAAGATTTATAAGTATCATAACTAAAAGTGTTGTGAGTATCCTAAAGAACATTTATACTACGAGGAGACTGAAATATACCATATATAAAACAAAACCACTTGATTAATCTAAACAATATGCCTACCACGAAGAAGAGTTTTCAAGTATGACATTCTACATAGATAAATTGTCACAACATGATGATTAGAAAAGAGAAATTAAAGATGATTAGGTAAAGAAAAAATTTATATGTTATGGAATGTCTAATAGAGTATATTATTTATAAAAATGATAATACTACTTTTATGATATTGATGAAGCTTATAACCTTGACGATGACAATTTCAGAACATGTGTTATTTTTTATTTTCTTCTTATATATTTCACTTGCAAAGCACGTGCAATTACTAGTAGTATTTGATTTATTTACACATAAAATGTCTTCAAAAGGAAAATCTTGTAAAATCACAATCTGCATACCTTAATTAGCCTCTGTGCAAAATTTCATCCAATTCAAAATTTGTTCACACCCTCTTTGGAAGAGAGAGAAAATAAGAAATTAATTTCATTCACACTTTAATTGGAATCTGATTTGGGTATAGTTTTTACTTATTTACATGTGTGATACGACATTATTTTTATGACTTCTCTCCACCGTCTGATCCCAGATCTAATGGTGTAGAAGTCATTTCCTACCTTGGGTAGGAGACCGGCTCGCTTTGTACAGTAATTGTGGGTTCCTCATTGGCTTTTCTCACTCTACAATGCACAAAAGTTCACGATTTTTCACCCATTGAATTCAGGAGAAGATTACACATCAAGTAAACTATACTTTAAGCCCTGGTTTCCTAAAATGGAGAGATGCCCAAATCGAGTGGAATGTCCCTCTCCGCCACCTTGATACAGTTACTGCAAACCTAGGGCAATCCTATTTATATAGTTGGTTGAAGCATCATTGACCCTCCCTCAATTGAACTCGAAACACCTTTGGTCTTTGCCCCAGAGTTGATGTTTGTTACTAGCTTTTTCATCCTCTTCCTACGTATAACGATCACCCTCGTGCAATTCTTTTCTCCTGAATGTTCCTAAAGATACCACGAGGTCGTGCATCACCTTCCCTAAGTCTTAACCTTGACATGTTGTTCCCCCCTTCTGTAGGAGTTTCTACCACCGTTGGCGATTGGCACAGAGACTTCATGGTTGACCTCTGGCCTCGATAAGTAACTCTTCTGACTTTATTTCTCTTCATTGAGGTCGTTCTCATGCTTAACTCAAGTGGATATACATTGTTTTGACCGACGCTCTGATTTCCTTTTTCTGTAGTGCTAAGATTTCTTGTAGGGATGCCTTCCTCCCTTTTTGGTCCCTCGACCCTGAGCAAAAGGGTTAGTGAGTTCATTTACTTCTCGTGAATTCACCTGACCTATTATTAGATCACCAGTAGGAGCATTTCTCCATTTCTCCTCATTGGACATAGCTTTAGGTGATGATCATGGTGTGAAGCTTTGGAGGGGATGAATCCCCTGTGCACTCTTACCTTTACGCCCTCGTTTCTTCTTTGTGTTTTGTTTTTCATCAAAGGGCAATTTCTTCATTTCCCCTTCTCATTATTTTGGCAACACTGAAGTCTTGCTTAGTTGTCTAGGCTGCCCTTATCTGGCGTAGCTCAATTGGGCCAACTAAGCTAGGGTTAGATGGTTGACCGGATTTTCCTTTGCTGAGGAAGAATTTTGGTATTTTCTGATTGGTTGTGATTCAAAAAGTTATAATTAATTCCCTATTTATCCAAAAATTACAAGTAAATAGTTGTTGGATTCAGAAAAATAAGAACTATCTAATGATACTAGTTTTATCTCCTAAATCCAATGTTTTATAAAGGGTGTTTTTCAATGGATTAATCTAAGTAGAGAATAACTTGCAAAATTTACAAATAATAATTTATACGTTAGAAAAATATAATAAAATATGTTTTGAACTCTGAAAAAGATAATCTAAAATATGGCATAATTTTGATAACCTAATTCACTAATATTGAAAAGGTGATTTTTAGGGTTTCGAATAATCAAGGTAAAACTAACCCTAATTCTACATATATGCATCATCAATGAGATCTAGGCTTAGATCTAGGACTGACTTTGTACTATTTATATTCTTGAGTAAGGTATTTTTGCATCTCCTATTCATTTATATTTAGTAATAACCTATTTTTGTGTTACTCTTGGTCCTATGGACATTAATCTATACATTAGTCTTTTTCTTTTGAAAATCATGGTTCATGTGAACTACCTTATTTGATATTGATCTTGTGATCATGGATATTCTTTTGAACTCTCTCTTATGCTTTGTGCATGTTGTACACAATTGATGATATGCGCTTTTGTAACAACCCTGCCTCCCAATAACCCCCAATTAAGGGAGACCAAGAGGTCAGAGCCGTTATCCCAATTTCCGGATCAAAGGTTCGACAAATAATCAATAATAATTATCAAATTCTACTAACTAAACCAAAAATCTATAATAAAATTTAACTTTGCAAACCTTTTTCAAAAACTTGGATATCTACTTCTATCCACATGGAGTCTATTCTAACTAATCCTCCTTTGAATTTTAATTCACATTTAATTCCACATATGCCACTTTACTATTTGTTCTTTTCACTTGTACCTAAAACGCCGACAAACAAAATGTCGGTCAGAATATCGAAATATGCCGGTATGTGGGAACAACCAAAATTTTGCAAATATGGATAACAATGTAATTATCACAATCAGGGTAATTAGCAGACCAATTTACATTTTCAATGTGTCCTTCTCCACTGCTTTTTCCCTAACCCTGGAATACCCCTCTAGGGTTTCTCTTTTTCCATTGACTTAAGGCCACCTTCTCAATCCCGAGCTTGGTGCCTGGGGGTCACCTTTCATGGTGCCCCTTAGTCATGCAACATAGACCACCTTCTCATTCCCAATCTAGGTGTCTGGGGTCACCTCTCATGGTGCCCATCGGTCTACCCTCTTGGGCCTGACCTTTATGGCATCTTCCATCAGGGTGGCATGTAGGTGCAAGAATGCACATGTATTTATAAGTGTGATAACCATAGTGACTTTATAATTGTAGTATGAACATCCAAACTATTTAGTTTCAATCAATGTGATCTACCATCTGGAAAACCTTCAGGAAAACTAATGCGATTAATCCTATTTAACCACATACATTTCAGGCTGAATTGAGATAGAATAGTCCAATCAATCAAGACATCCAATCAAGCAAGTACAAGAGTCCTGAAATTACATCCAATTCCTTTTTATCAAAATCTATTCAAACCATCTTGCTACTTAAGGTTTCTATTCCTTTTTAGGATTTCTACCTCTTTTAGGGTTTACTTTACAATTAGGGTTTTTACTCTTTTAAACCCTAATTTCTCATCTATCCTTCTTGAAAGTTATTAAGGTTACCTTTTAACAACATATAACCTTAATTTCAGAAACAACACAATTAATCATCAATTAAGTCCATTAAGCCTCTTTTACATTAAAGCTACCATTTGTATCCTTTTAATCTATGACAAAGTCATTATGCTCATTTATCATCAATTCGTAGTTCATTATGGTCTAATTCACATATGAACATTATTTATCATTAATTCTACCTTTATCCATTAGAAAAACCCTAATTATCATATTAAGGATATTTATCCACAATTAAGAACTTCCATACACTAAATAGCTTAGAAACTTCATATCTTAGCTTTATTCACGATTTTTGAATAATTAAAACCATTATGAGTCACTTTTACTAATATTAGGGTTTCAAGGCCCATTAAAGCATATTTATGCACAATAAACTCTAAATTAAACTAATTACATGCAAAGTTCATCCTTTTTATTCTTAATGCACCTTTTTACAGTTAACATGTTAATATCAACTTTAATCATCCACTAAACCCTACTAATCACATTAATCATCTCGAAATAGGGTTTCTTAATCATTAAAGTATTAAAGTTGATAACTTCCATCACTTTTCGAATTGCAATTAGAATTAGGCTTCAATTATATTTTTAAGGGATTCCCCTCATTTTTCTGAGCAACTTTCTTATTTTATGCATATTCATTCGAGCTACTATTAAGGAGATATGATTTTTGCAAGATATCACTTACCAGAGCCAATCAAAGAGCACCACATCGCCTATCCCATGCAACATTGCCTGTTGCTTTGGAAACATAATCAAAAGTCATTTTTGCCCTCGATAAGTGAATTGTTTCTTCAATACCCGGAGGGGTATTTTTGTCAAATGGCCAAAGCCTTCTTCCTCCTCACAATTTCCTATCTGTTGTCGACCTGCAGACCTAGGCATGGCTTCCTTGCACCATCCCTCACCTCGGCGGCCGCCATGGATGTTTCCTCTCCCTCTGGTGATCCTCCCCACAGTTGCTGGTGTTCTCTGCTCGCAACCAGGGCGGATGGACCACATTGGCTAGCCTGCAATCCCGCGGCCGTCCTAGCAGCCGTGCTATAGGTGCAGTGCGATGATGGTAGGTCAGGAAAAGATGACTGACCACCCTAGAACCTTGTATTAACTTCGTGCCTCCCCAGAGAACCTCCTACAACCGCTAGTTGCCCCTTGGGTAACCCCATGCTTTTTGGTTAGGGTTTTCTTACAAAGAAGGAGAAGAAGAAGAGAGGGATACATGGAACTCCTCAAAACTCATCCCTGAGCTCTACCCCTTATATAGGGGAGGGTTTTCACACCCCAAGATGTGCATCCACAAAGATGCAATGTCTTTTCCCAATAAGAATCCAATTCCTTCATTAGGAAGCAAGCTTTCTCTCTCCTTACTATCCCTTTGATATTTCTTATTTCTTGGATAATTAGGAATTCAAAATTCCTCTCACTTATTCTCTTTATTCTTGCTTTTTAAAACATTGGCATGAATTTCTATTTTTTTAATAGAAATTACTTCCTTTTTAATAATACCCCAAAAACATTCATTATGCATCATATTATCGTCTTATTTGACATTCTTGGTATTTTCTCTTTCCTCTTTCTTCATTGGGGCTCCTTGGACCCCAACAAACTCTAAGATTTCGAAATTCCTTCATAAGGATACTTATTATCCTTCTAGATGCATCAATATTCATTATTTCACATTATCTTGTTTATTTCTTATTAAAATATCTCTGTTTGAGGATTTCTCTTTATCTTTCTTTTTATTTTCCTCATTGGCATTCCATTTAACATTAGGAATCTTTTAGATACGAAAATTCATCAAGGATAACTCAATTATACCTCTTTTCACTTATTTCCCACATTTTGTCATTGTTTTCAATTTCTTTCTTAATAAAGAAATACTTAATTGGTCTTTTCTTTTATTGGTGTATTAATTTTGCAAATTTGGACTCCTTGGGACCCAAGGAACCCAAGAGGCACGAAATCCACATTTGGATTACATACTTTTTCCTTCTGGAGGTTTCTACATTTTTCTTTTCTCCATTTCTTATTAATAATGGAGTTCCTTTTTGTCTTTTTCTTGCTATTGGGCCTAATAGCCAATAAAGCCCACAAAACAACCATCAAGTCTATTGTGAACAAAATCCATTTATTCAAAACAAATTCTATCATTATGTGTTCAAATATCTTTAATATGAGAAATTACACATCTCACCAAATGAACCCAAAAATTGGGATTGTAACAGCTTCTTTTCCCACCATGGTAGTGGATGTTTATATGGCATATTATGTGAAGGCATGGATCCTCTGATCTTACTTTATACTTGATGGATTTTTTCATCCTCCTTATTTGTTTATACTTACTTATTCTTTTTTATGCATCATGTGGTGACTGCTAGTATAATGTTACATGTTATTTTATGTGGTTGCAGAAATTCCCACATATGCGTGCAGATGTGAAAATTCCTACATATGATAATAATTAGGGAAGATGTGCCTAGGCAGATGTATACAAGACCCAGCCACCCCATATTTAGATTGGATGCATACAATTCCCGCTCAATCCATATTTTAGAGTAGATGTATAGAGGACCCTTCTCACCCCACATTATTTTTGGTAGATGTGTTATTTCCTACCTACATGTTTTTATTGTCAAGTATTGTCACAGGTGAAACACATGGATGCCTTGTTTATATACTCATTTGCTTCATTCTTATTTTTTGTATATATTCTTTTATACCCGATTGGGTAGTACTTTACTTTTCTATGGGAAGCCTTTTATACTTGTCCTTTATTCTTTTAAATCACTCAATTTTCTATTTAGTATGCACATAGCAGCCTTTGCTGATGTCTTCTATTTTTTGTCTTCTTATTGGGGTATGGTTCCAACCCTAGGTGAAGGACTTGGATGGCATTGCATGAAGACTTGGACTTAACTCAAGGAGTTTAAGCTTGGAGACAAAGTTGTTAGGGTTTATATTTCCCTCTACTACATCCTTATGATGTACCCCTTTATGTAAACCCTTATGGGAGATGATGTTGAGGTACTTTTATAATCTTATGATAAATTGAATATAGTCAATATTTTTATTCTGTTACTAAACTTTGGTGTTATGATACATTCATGTTGAATAAATTGAATCCATCACTTTGCAAAAAAAAATTATGTTGGTGTTTGGTTTGGGATGTTGTGTTTTTATTTTAGTAAAGAAGGGTTCCCCTCTGGGACCCCACTCCTTACGACATGGTATCAGAACACATGGTAGTCAAAATATGACTATTTCAATTTTGCCTCCCTAATTAGAACCCTTATCTTGCATAGTTTCCCTCTAGGTAAGATGTTCACCCTAGAATTGATCTATGTTATATATATATATATATATATATATATATATATATATATATATATATATATATATATATATATATATATATATATATATATATGATGAGGTTTTTGGTGATCTTACCCTATCATATAGATTGATTATGATTTGTATCTTTTAATGCTATGATGTTTTAACTTGAGGATGCAATTAGGTTGAAGAGGTAGTAGGATGAAGAGTTCATGTTATGCATATATTGTGACTTGTTTTTCACATTGAATTTTGGACAACTTGTTGGTTTTACTTCAAAATGTTTCTCATATTTTCAGATTTGTCATCCTCTTCCTGCATATAACAGTCACCCTTGTGCAATTCTTTTCTCCTAAACAAACCTGAAGTTGCCGCGAGGTCGTGTGTCGCCTACCCTAAGTTTGAACCTTGACAGGTTGTTGTCCCCTTCTCTAGGAGTTTCTGCTGTCATTGGCTATTGGTGTAGAGACTTCACAGTTGACCTCTGACCTCAGTAAGAAACTCTTCTAACTCTATTTCTCTTCCTTGAGGTCGTTTCCATGCTTAACTCGTGTGGATATACATTGTTTTGACCGACGCTCTGATTTCCTTTTTCTGTAGTGCTAAGCTTGCTTATAGGGATGCCTCCCTCCCTTTTTGGTCCCTCGACCCTAAGTAAAAGGTTCAGTTAGTTCGTTTACTTCTCGCAATTTCCCTTAACTATTCTTAGAACACCAGTAGGAGCATTGCTCCATTTTTCCTTAGCGGGCATAGCTTCTGGTGATGACAGTGCAAAGCTTTGGAGGGGATAAATCCCCTATGCACCCTGATCTTTACGCCCTCATTTCTTCTTTGTGTTTTGTTTTTCATCAAAGGGAAATTTCATTATCTCCCCTTCTCATTTTTTTTGACAATGCTAAAGTCTTTCTTAGTTGTCTGGTGGACCGCCCAAGCTGGCGTAGCTCGATTGGGCCAACTAAGCCAGCGTTTTACGGTTGACCGGATTTTCCTATGCTGACGAAGAATTTTCATATTTTATGATTGGTTGTGCTTTAAAAAGTCATAACTGATTCCCTATTTATCCAAAAATTACAAGTAAATAGTCATTGGATTCAGAAAAATATGAAATATCTAATGATTCTAGTTTTATCTCCTAAATCCAATGTTTTGTAAAGGGTGTTTTTCAATGGATTAATCTAAGTAGAGAATAACTTGACAAATTTATAACTAATAATTTATAAGTTATAAAAATATAATAAAATATGTTTTGAACTCAGAAAAAGACAATATAAGATATGGCATGATTTTGATAATCTAATTCACTAATATTAAGAAGGCAATTTTTAGGGTTTTGAATAATTAACGTAAACCTAAACCTAATTCTACATATATGCATCATAGGTGTTTTAGAGATCTAGGCTTTGGTTCTAGGACTGACTTTGGACTATTTAGATTATTGAGTAAGGTATTTTTGCATCTCCTATTCTTCTATATTGAGCAATAACCTATTTTTGTCATACTCTTGATCCTATGGACATTATCCTACACATTATTCTTTTTCTTTTAAAAATCATGGTTCATGTGAACTACCTTATTTGATATTGATCTTGTGATCTTGGATATTCTTTTGAACTCTCTCTTATGCTTTGTGCATGTTGGACTTAATTTATGATATGTGCTTCTTTTCCCACCATGGTAGTGGATTCTTATATGGCATATTATGTGAAGGCATGGATCCTCTGCTCCCACTTTATACTTGATGGATGTTTTCATCCTCCTTATTTATTTATACTAGATTATTCTTTTGTTATGCATCATGCGGTGACTTCTAGTATAATGTTACATGTTATTCTATGTGGATGTGGAAATTCCCACATATGCGTGCATATGTAAAAATTCCTACATATGAAAATAATTAGGGCACACGTGCCTAGGTAGATGTATACAAGACCCTACCACCCCATATTTAGAGTGGATGTATATATTTCCCACTCACCCCATATTTTAGAGCAGATTTATACAAGATCCTACTCACCCCACATTATTTTTGGTAGATGTGTTATTTCCTACCTACATGTTTTTATTGTCTAGTATTGTCACAAGTGAAACATATGGATTCCTTGTTTATATACTCTTTTTCTTCATTCTTATTTTGTAGTTTGTATTCTTTTATGCCCGATTGGGTAGTACTTTAATTTTCTATTGGAAGCCTTTTATACTTGATGTCCTTTATTATTTTAAATTGCTTGATTTTCTATTTAGTATGCACATACCAACCTTTGTTGATGTCTTCTATTTTTCTCTTCTTGCTGGGGTATGCTTCCAATCCTAGGTGAAGGACTTGGATGACATGGCATGAAGACTTGGACTTAACTCAAGGAGTTAAAGCTTGGAGACAAAGTTGTTATGGCTTAGATTTCCCAATAATAGATCCTTATGATGTACCCCTTTATGTAAACCCTTATGGGAGATGATGTACTTTTGAAATCATATGATAAATTGAATATAGTCAATGTTTTTATTTCGTTGCTAAACTTTGGTGTTATGATACATTCATGTTGAATAAATTGGTTTCATCCCTTTGGAAATTTTTTTATGTTGGCATTTGGTTTGGGATGTTGCCTTTTTATTTTAGTAGGGAGTGGTTCCCCTTTGGGATCCCACTCCTTACACCAAAGGACAAGAAATGACAGTCCCATGTCATGAGCGACATTGACAAATACAACGTGATGCATCAAGACAAACCATTAGTGATAGAGGTAGGTAAGAGATTTGTCACCATTGATGAAGAGCCATAGGACGCTATTGAGAAGACATGGAAACATACACTATTAGTATAATCATCGGGAAGAGGCCATAGTACTACCAATTCTTAGTATGAATATGTAGAATTTGTAAGCCAAAAGGAGAGTTTGACCTATAGGGTCAGATTAGTTCTTTCTAGTAAGATTCAGTAATGAAGAAGATAAAAACATGGCTATTAATATGGTACTAATATGATTCGATGATAGCCTAGTATTGGTTAAGTATCACCACATAAGTGATGACATCAAGAAAAATATGGTTATCTATGTTCCGGTGTGGATCAAAATCCTTAGTATGGGTAGAAATTGGTCTGAAAAGGATGTGGACATAGTTGCTTTAGGTGTTGGTAAATTACTATGAACCAAACTTAGATCTCTAGAATAAGAGTCGTGGGGTGAGGCCAAAGATTTAGTTAAAATATAGGAAGATGAAGATCCTAAAATGGAGAATTGGGTTAACCTAGTGAAAAAAATATCCTATTTTAATGGAATTCCAATACCGACATGTTCTCAAAAGATGTCCAGAGTATAAATTGTTTGGTCATGATGAAGAGGACTATACACTGATAGAACATGAGGCACCAAATCCAAAAGTTAATGAGAAGCTAAAACAAAAGTGGGCGCATGTCAACTAGAAAGAAGAACATTCCTTAAAAGGAAGTGCCTGAATATGATGTCCAAGAGGTCAAGACCCACAATGGATACAAATAGTTAAGAAACTCAGGGGATAAGTGAGAAAATATGATCCAAATAGTAATATTACGAAGGGTAAAGGTTCCAAGGATGTTGGAGGTTCTACTAAGGTGTTCAAGTCATAGAAAACTTGATCATCTAGTAGATGTTCCCAATGACCTTTTTTATGTGTAATGCATGCAACTCATGCAAGCCACTTAAGAGAAGGTAGGAACGACAAGTAATCAAGTCAGTACAGGCATATATAGCATGTTTGGTTGAAACCAAGTTAAAAGTCATCGCAAACACATAGTGAGCAAGATCTTTCCCAAAACGTGGAAGTGGGTTATCACACTCATGAAAACAATCGTAGTGAGAGTGTGGGAAGGAATGCAAAGTCATGGGACCTTGGAACACTATATTTGAATGATCATAAGATAACATCGAGGTGCATAAATAAAGGCAGTCTGAATATAGTGGTGATAGTTGTCTATGCAAGAAATCTCATGCGCCAAAGAGCTGAGCTAAAGACCCCATGGTTGGTATTTGGGGACTTCAACAACATCAGGAAGAGAGAAAAAGTGTGTGGTAGAGAAGTCCTAAATTCTATTATGAGCTCCTTCAATAGAGTGGTTGACAATGCTTGCCTCATCAAAATCCCAGTCATAGGAGAACAAAAGTTCATCAAGTACAACAACATGAAGAAAGACAAATGCATAGCCTACAAGATCAATGGAGTCTTGGTTAATGATGAGTTGTCGATCAATTCCCTAGATCAAAGACAAAAATACAAACAACTTGTTCTTCTGATCATGCTGCCCTATAAGTGAATCTTAAAGAAGTCATAAGGAAGTGCATGGCATTTTGATTTCTGAACCTATGAAAGGATTGGATAGGTTGCAAGGAAGTCATTCAAAATCCTAGTTGAAGGAGGTCGATGGAAACTCCATGTATTGTTTCAATCAAAGACTCAGGAATGTGAAGTTGGCCTTGAAAAGTTGGTCAATGAAGTATGTAAATCTACATAATCTGATTGCAAAGGAAAACATGGAACTCAATGATATAAACAAAGATCTTAGAAGGAACCCACTGAATGGTGAACTCATTGAGGTTGAGAAAGATACCTTTAATAAAATAAACTCTCTTGAGAAATCTGAAGAGAAACTATATTTGTAGAGAAATGAATCCAAATGTATTGACAATGGTGATTGTAACACAGAGCTGCACCACTACATAATCAAGAGGAGGGAAGTTGTGAGAATAATAATTGAGAATATGATAATGAAGGGAACTATATCGATGATAATGACAATGTTTTCAAACAAACCACTACCTTTTTAAAAGTCTATACAACAAAGAGATAATCTAGTTAACCCTAACTTTAGCTGGAACAACTAGGTGTTGGAGGAGGAAAACACAATGCAATCTAGACTGCCCAATGAAGAAGAAGTGAAAAATGTTGTGCGAAGCATATGTGCTGACAAATTCCTAGGTTTGAACAAATCCAATGGGCTCTTCTATAGACAAAATTGAAATACGTAAAAATATCAATTGACTCAAGAAATAACTTGGTTCTTCAATAGATGGAACATGTTTAAACAAGTTAACCAAGTTTTTCTAGCACTTATACCCAAGAAGGACATCATATCATCACATGTTGACTTCCGAAGAATAGCATGTTGATCAATACTCTATGATATTATCACTAAGATCTTCACTAAACACCTTACTACTATACTACAAAAGCTCATAGCCTCAAACCAAGGCACTTTTGGGTAGGGAAGAAATATAGAAGACCTCACTATGTTGGTTGTTGAGTTCACCCTTAACTTCAATGTCAAAAGAAACACTCCTTTAGTCTGTGTCAAACTTGACATAACCAAGGCTCATGATACTATGAATTGGTCTTGTGTATGTAAATGTTTGCAAGGTCTCGATTGTGATGGAAAATTGATTCAAATTATAAAATAAAGTTTGACTACACCATCTTTTTCACTGCTCATAAATCGGACATCCAAGAGATTCATCAAAAATTCTAATGGCTTGAGGCAGAGTGATCCCTTTGTCACTTTACTTCTTACGATTGCCATGGAGAGCTTATCACAAATGATTTTAGAAATTCAATAAGAAAGAGATTAAACATATACTATTTGGAATACTAAGGTCTGTTTACACCTACTATTGTTGGAATACTCTAATGGTTGTTGAAGGAAGGAGAAACACTCTGGAAAACCTTAGAGACATGCTCTATTATTTTTGTAGAATTTCATGAATGAAATTTAATGACAACAAATATAATATATGCTTCTCATACTATTGCAAAAATGTGAATGAGCTTTTGGTGGTGGAAAGATTTCAAAAAGGTGAATGGCCAACCAAGTACCTAGCGTGCCCCTTGGAAGGCGCAAAATTGAGGAGGAAGCACTTTTATGAGTGTTTAGACACACTGAAAGACATGATCAGTAGGTGACTGGGGTCAAAGATGGATATGGAAGGTTGCTTTATCTTTATTGGAAGTGCAATGATGAGTGACATCATGTACTAAATCACCCAAGGTAAAATTTTGAAAGATGTACTACATAGAATGGAAAGATGCTAGATGAATCTGGGGGGTGCCATACATCCAACTAGTTGGTATAAACTATCCTTCCCTTATAATGAAGGGGGACTGAACCTACAACATCTGAATGACTTGGTAGACTACTACAAAATGAGAAAAATCAAAAGAATAATGATGAAGGAGTCTACTTGGGATAAATGGATGTATGGAGATATCATAACAACCTTCAACAGAAACAAAATCACAAATGGGGGTATTCTACTATTTAGAGACAAATGGTAGAAATCTAGCAAAAATAGAAAAATGGAATGAACAAAAATTACATGTGGAATACATGTAGACAATGTACTTAGTTAGGAGATAAAAGTGCTAGTACTCTTTGGTCTACAATGCACATATAATATGGAGACTAACTGCCTTCAGAGCATATAAAGACATGTTATCGACCTTACTAAAGATTAAGAAATAGAGCCCAAACGTGGACACTAGTTGTTCCATGTGTGGAGATGACAATATGTCTTCTGTTCATCTATTTTGTTCCTATAATACTGGAAGTAAAATGGGGGAGAGATCACAAGAACATTGGATAAAAAAGATTGCACAACACTAATAGAAACCTTGCTAGAAATGTTAAAGCTACCAAAGATAGTAAATATTTTTAACTTCTGGTGTGTAACCACTTGCGTTCACATAATATAGTTTGATAGAAATAACATAACTTTAACAAGCTAAAAGAATGACAAACTCACTCTGTTGATTAAAGAATTGGGGATCTTTTGTAAGCCTCGCCTACAAATATAATGGTGATAGGTATGTTTTAACTCATGCTTGTCACATGTGATGTGTGAGTTGATTTTTTTGTACCCTTTGGGTTCAGATTATATTTACTGAGGATTCCTATATATACATATATAAGCTCAGACACATTATATATATATATATATATATATATGTACTCCCTCTTTCTCTTATACAAACTTTGTTTCTTTATGGTTTTCATTGGCTTCCTCTCCTAGACCCTGACTCCTTGGCATGGAAGTCAAAGCCTGACAAGAGTTTTCTCTGTCACTTAGGTCACTAAGACCTTACGAGAAGGTCCACTAAGCCTCAAGAAACCTCACTTACTCATTGGTTCTCTAGTTGGGGACTTCAATTAGATTTTTGATTTTTGAGTTCATAAGCATTTTAGTTCCACCGCACAATCATTTAGACACCTCTAACTATGGATTTTTTTATGTGTTTTCATAAAGGATCTTTTCCAAACTCAACTATATTTACCCATGGTTTTGATTTTCTTCATGATTTGATCTGATCATTAATTTTTCATCACCCCTCTATGAAAACATGGTGTACCCTCTTTGTCTTGCACTATTGTGTTCACAACCTTTAGTGATGGCTCACTAGGCTCATCTCCACCTCAATAACCTTATTGGAGAAATTCCCACATGTGAGGAGTGGCCAAGGAAGAGCTTGACCCTAGGGATGAGCTCCTTCTTTTCCGGTCATGGAAAGAATGATGGAACATAGTTTCTTGTGAGTTCCTAACTCTTCCATTTGTGAATTTTATGGAGATTATTAGCCATATAGGTATCAACCTCTTTTCACCACCTAGTCCGGGCTAGTAGTTGATGATTTTAAAAGGCTCAAAAGATGGATATTCCTTGTCACACCAAGTTAGTTGATAATCAAGATTGGGGGAATATTGGTACTTTTCATTGATGTTTTGTTTCATTAAATTCAATTAATGTTACCAATTTGTAGAATTTGTATAAAATCAATGATCATCAGAGAATTATGATTAAATTCATTTTGGAATTATAAAATATAACAGATTTAGTTTGTGGCTTCCAAATCCTCATGTTGGGTTTTATTAGTAATTCCATATTAAGTTTTAATTAATTAAGAATAGAATATTAACCCTATTACATATCCAATTGTAATTAGGTGATGAAAGACCATGATCCTTGAATTTAGAGGTGACTTGGATATCTAGGATTTCCACAAAGGTATATATATTACACATGTTAATGATGAAATCCCAATTTCCTATACTGAGGTAATTAATATTTCTTTGAAATCTTTTTGGAAATATATTGAATCATAACTTGTGAAACTTGACCTCTTATGAATTTTTGTATGTGTTTAATTGCTCTGGGTACTTGACCCCATATTCTATGCTTTGTTGGAATGTTCCCTTCACACTTGAAATTGTTTATCACTGGACACCATATCTTGCCACTCTATTTTTATGTGATATGATTATACCAACTTTATCTAGAGTAGTTGTGATTTTGCACCACCATACATATGAGTCAATTATTTCCACCAAGGTGCATTTTCCCCGCCCAATTTATATATACAATGGGTGTCCATGTTTTGTTCCCCCTTGACTCTGGGTCGAGATCGGATGTGTCTCAAACCTACTTATATAGACCTGTAAAGTATGCACATTGTTATATTTCTTGTGAATTATTAAAATATGAAAGAAATTTTATATTCATTAATGATCTTTTTGAAAAGGAACATGCATATATTTACTATCAAGTTCTCTTGAATCTATTATTTACTTGTTCGTAGAATCTCCTTGACTAGGAACAACACAACCATTTCTACTTGAATCTTGTAAATGCTCAAGTAACATTTTAATGAACATATACCACTAAAATGACACATATATTTTCTCTTGTTACCTCTTCTGGGCATTGTTTCCAAAACCACTCAGAAGTTGAGTACTTTGTGCTACTGGACCAAGAGGAACCTGCTCAAGTCTAGATAGATGAGGATTTTTTTGAGATGGACTTATTTCCCTCTGTATTCATTACTTCACAATCTTATTTTTAGATTTGTTTCAATTTTCCACCCATGTGGATGAGGATGATGAACTTTAGTGATATTACTAGTTATTTTATTTCCACTACTATTTTACACTATTTCCTATGTATGGGATTTTGATAAATTACTATGCACCCTTTCATTTTAGTAAATATATTCATTTAGTTTTGCATTGAGTTACATTGTTATTCATCGTGGAGTAAGGAGTGGTTCCGCTCTTAGGTCTCACTCCTAATGTATGGTCTAAATTTGGTTGAATTGATCTCAATGAAACCCTAGTTCATTCAAGCAAGAACCAAAACCAACATCTTTAGAACATTATCTTTCTTCATCTCTTCATCTAGCACCAACTTGAGTTTCAAGGTTCGATTTGACCAGATTGGGCTCAATTTGACAATAGTTCAAAAACTCCAAGACAAAAACACTCAACATCCATCAACCTAACCTTCTCTCTCTACAACTTTCTTAATTTCAAACTCAAGTCAACCAACAAATGAGAATAGGTAAAACATCAAGATCCTCTATCAACTCCAAATCCAACTCCAACTATGTATGCCAACTGTCCATTGGTCATACATGTAATACATCGAACACCAACACACACACACACACTTAGACACACACACACACTGTAACATCCCACTCTTTTTATGCAAATTTTCAAAGTATTTTATTCTTTGCATGCTCTTTTTCTAATAGTATAATTGTTGAGGACCTAGATGCAAATTTCCCATGTTAGTTTTGCAAATTCATTTTATTATGTCCAATTGCTCTATTATGCTTATTTTATTTAAAGAAAATGTTTTCATATATATATCTATGCTCTTTTGTTTCAGAAAATGAGAACAAATGCTTTTATGTCAAATTTTCTCTCTCATATTGTAATTAGTGATTTACATGTTTAATTGCTTGCTTAATGGCCTCCATATTGTTAATTGAAAAGAAATAATGTTGAGTGCACCTTTTTATATCTTGAAATTCTTATTTGAGAAATTAATGGCTTTATTTACATTCATCATGGTCATTTAAGTGCACATAATGGTTTTTGCTATTTTAGGCCTAAAACATGTACAAAACATCAAATATAATTGAATGGGAATGTTCTAGACCCTCTAATACACCTATGGTCAAAATTTGAACTCTTTTGACCCATGTTTGGACCCTCTAAGTAATTAAAGAACATTTAAGTATAGTATGACCATTATTTGAATCCAATTTCACTGATTGCTTTGATTTTTCCCTAAGGTCCCACATTTATAAAGGTGTCGCACATTACTCTTTTTGGCGCGCGCGACAGCAGCCGTGGATCAGGATCTAACGGTGCTCGCCTTCTCTTCTACCTCAATTTTTCTCGTGCACAGAAGCCGTTTCACAGATAGTTTTTCACCGATCTCTTTCTCTCTCCCCTCAGATTCGTTTTGTGAGATTTTTCTCCAATGAGACCATGAGGTCAATCCACACCCAACGAGCCTTTTCTCATGTTCTCTCATGTCCTACAGATAAAACACCCATTTAGGGCTTGAACACCCTCTCCGCCATTGAAGCGCAGCCGCCACCTCGGCCCTCCCTGTCACTGGTTCAAGCCATCTTTAGCACCGACAGACCCTTCTTGGTCCTCCACTACGGCCAATTGGGTCTCCAACACCTGCGAACTCTCCAATCTACTCCTCCTCCATCTCTAGTGACCTTGAGTTTGCCCGGCCTCCTCGGTCCACCTCGAATCAATCGTGATCGCGGTAAGCATCCCTGGACCCTAATACATCTGTTTCCTTTATCATTTTGGCTCTCCGTGACCCCAAACGTTGTACCCTGTGAACCCCCGCAAGGTCCTCACAGGAGCTTCGACGCCATGGCGCCTTAGGGCCTTGCTAGCCAAGGTAACACTGTCCATGTCTTTGCACGTCTCCATTGGATCTTCTGCGACCCTTGATTGGTGTTTTCCCGCCCTATTCATCCATGATCACCTTTTCGACCCTCTCCCCTGTTACTCATGTTCCTCTGACGAATATTGGGGATACAGTGGTCCTTTCTGTTGCCTGGTTGCCTACTCTACCTCGGTTTGACTCCATAAGACATCACACTTTTCCTTTCTTGATGACCTCGAGTCTTTTCTCGGCTTCTGTCATTTGGCATCTATGCTTGTGCCCAACATCCATGGTCATGACTGCAAAGAGCAGTCTGGAGCTCCTGTGCACATCAGGGCTCGATCTTAGGCTTAATGGCCTCGCCTTGGTGTCGTGAGTGCAGTGGAGATGCCAAATGCCACAAGTATTTTCTGCCTTCTCAGATTCTAATCATAGGATCAACCTCCAGGTTGCTCGCTCGCACCTGATGTGATGGAGCAGGCAGGGAACAAACCAGGCCAGTCAATAACCTTGGTACCCCTGTCGGTTTAATTCGACGCTTTAAACTGTGAAGGGTATTTTAGGGTTTCTACATACCCTCCCTTCTTTGATCGCGAGTCCTCAGTGGCAATCCTCATTACTGAGTTGGCCAATCCTGATTAGTCCAACTCAGAACCGGCCCACTGGTTTGGGTTGAGTTTTATTTACGCAGCTTTTCCCTGAATTTTATTTTGGTCGATTATTTGGAAATTGGTATTAAATCACCAGTTTATCAGAAAAATGAGCAAAAATATGTTTTGGAAAGGATTTTTCAAGAGGAATCGGAATATGTAGTTTTTAAAGTTTGTTTCTAAATCACCAAACATTGGTTTTATAGGAAATGGAAATTAGGGTTTAATTTGATGAATAAAACGTATAATAATGTGAAACATGTTGTAAACAGGGTGATTAGGGTTTTCCAGACCCCCAAGATCGTGGTTAGGTTTTACTCAACCTAGGGAGAGAGAGAAGACACTCTCCAAGTGAAAAAGGTAAGTGGTCCATGCTAATTGAACATAGTTAATGGTTGATTTTATGTATGTATGTATGCAATAAATGTTATGAATGTTTTTTCTGTTTCAATTGTTTAAAGTTGATGAATGTATGATAATTTGAATGTCATGAATTTAATGTTCCTATTATTGTATCACCTTCATGAATATTAAGATTTAAGTTAAAGTTAAGTTTTAAGAGCAAAGTAAGAGTTTTTCAAGAGAAAGATAATGTAAAAGATAGCTTATATAAGGTCCTCATTAAGAGGCTCTTCAGACAAAAACTAAGTGAAAAGGCACTTCGGTGCATAAGAGAAGAGACACTCCGGTGCAACCCAAGGGGCACTTCGGTGCATAAGAGAAGAGGCACTTATGTGCAACCCAAGGATCCTTATATAGGTCAAGATAAAAGAGAATTTAAAAAGTAATTGTATGTATTTTAAATGTTTAATGTTTAATGTTTATTGTTCAAAGTCTATTTTTAGTTTACAAGTTTTCTTTATATTATAATATGTTCAATTCCACTTACCATTTGTTTTATGCATGGCTGGGGGCATGATGCCCGCAGTTAAGGAGAAAGATTAGGAGCAAAAAGTGTAAGGGATATCTCAAGGAATCTTCAAGAACAAAAGACCTAGTGGGGTGCCATTTACCAAGATGATCTACAGATTAGATAGAATGTATATCATGTATAGTCTTTCTACCAAATTAGATTAAATGTATTTGATGTAGTTTCCTTTTGTGAAAATCTATGTATGAATCAGATTTACATAATGCAAAGTGTTTCATTTATTCAAATTGCAAACAAATATCATGTTTGTGACACCCCCTTGAGTAAAGTGCTTCCGCTCAGTGATTTATACATGTGATGAAAAGTGGGGTGTTACAATAAGGTAGAAATTTTGGTAAATGGCCACTAGGCAAATATGATTCTCATAGTCACCCTAGAATGAATTAGGGTTTAGCAATGGATTCCCAAGGAAGGATACCATGACCTAGAGAAATTAGAGTTTTCACCAAAAGAGAAATAGAGGTGTTATAAATTGAAGATTTCCCAATTTAGATTTAAAGTGGCAACCTAGACCTAGCTAATGAGATAGTCTATCAACTCTTAATGGTTATGGCCAGCCAATTGAGAATTGAAGAGGAATGTCATAAGCAAGAGACCTTATATATATTCCTCCTTTGTTACTAATGCATGTGGTATGGGATGTGTATTAGTAGGTTAGTGAGAGATAGCATGTTAAGATCCCACATCTCTGGGTATGTGCCTGATCACCACACATCTAGGAATGTAGGAACCACCTAAGGATTTAAGGATAGATAGTCACCTATGTCTATAGTTAAGAATTATGCCAAGTTGAAGGTATGTGTCCTAAGAGTAAAGATGGATTTGGTTTCATAAACCCTAATGTATAAAGTTGATAAGATAAGGAATGATGTAATAGTTAAATCTATGTTCACATGAACCTTTTTTCATAAGATGATCCTTTTCATGAGTATGCCATTTTTAATTGAATAAAGGAGTAACAATAAACTTAAGGTGGGTAGCACCCTATAAAATTTCGAGGATGAAATTTGTTCAAGGTGGGTAGAATTGTAACATCCCACTCTTTTTATGTAAATTTTCAAAGTATTTTATCCTTTGCAAGCTCTTTTTCTAATAGTATAATTGTTGAGGAACTAGATGCAAATTTCCCATGTTATTTTTACAAATTAATTTTATTATGTCCAATTGCTCTATTATCCTTGTTTTATTTAAAGAAAATGTTTTCATATATATCTATGCTCTTTTGTTTGAGAAAATGAGAATAAATACTTTTATGTCAAATTTTCTCTCTCATATTGTAATTAGTGATTTACATGTTTAATTGCTTGCTTAATGGCCTCCATATTGTTAATTGAAAAGAAATAATGTTGAGTGCACCTTTTTATATCTTGAAATTCTTATTTCAGAAATTAATGGCTTTATTTACATTCATCATGGTCATTTAAGTGCACATAATGGTTTTTGCTATTTTAGGCCTAAAACATGTACAAAACATCAAATCTAATTGAATGGTAATGTTCTAGACCCTCTAATACACCTATGGTCAAAATTTGAACTCTTTTGACCCATGTTTGGACCCTCTAAGCAATTAAAGAACATTTAAGTATAGTATGACCATTATTTGAATCCAATTTCACTGATTGCTTTGATTTTTACCTAAGGTTCCACATTTATATAGGTGTAACGCGTTACTCTTTTTGGCACGCGCGACAACAACCGTGGATCAGGATCTAACGGTGCTCACCTTCTCTTCTACATCCATTTTTCTTTCGCATAGAAGCCGTTTCACAGACCGTTTTTCACTGATCTCTTTCTCCCTCCCCTCACATCCGTTTTGTGAGATTTCTTCTCCAGTGGGACCGCGAGGTCAATCCACACCCAAGATCCTTTGCTCATGTTCTCTCATGCCCTACAGATAAAACACCCATTTAAGGCTTGAACACCCTCTCCGCCATTGAAGCGCAGCCACCACCTCAACCCTCCCCGTTGCTGGTTCAAGCCATCTTTAGCACCGACAGACCCTTCTTAGTCCTCCTCTGCGGCCAATTGGATCTCCAACACCCCCGAACTCCCAATCTACTCCTCCCCCATCTCCGACGACCTTGAGTTCACCCGGCCTCCTTGGTCCACCTCGAATCAATCGTGATCGCGTTAACCATCCCTGTACCCTAATACATATGTTTCCTTTGTCGTTTTGGCTCTCTGTGACCCCAAACGTTGTACCCTGTGAACCCCCGCAAGGTCCTCACAGGAGCTTTGACGCCATGGCGCCTCAGGGCCTTTCTGGCCAAGGTAACACTGCCCATGGCTTTGTACGACTCCGTTGGATCTTATGTGACCCTTGATTGGTGTTTTCCTACCCTGTTCATCCATGATTAGGTTTTCGACCCACTCCCATGTTACTCATGTTCCTCCGAAGAATATCGGGGATACAGTGGTCCTTTCTGTTGCCTGGTTGCCAGCTCTACCTCAGTTTGACTCCACAAGACATCACAAATTTCCTTTCTTGACGACCTCGAGTCTTTTCTTGACTTCTGTCATTTGGAAGCTATGGTTGTGCCCAACATCCATGGCCATGACTGTAAAGAGCATTCTGGAGCTCCTGTGCACATCAGGGCTCAATCTTAGGCTTAATGGCCTTGCCTTGGTGCCGTGAGTGCAGTGGAGATACCAAATGCCGCAAGTATTTTATGCCTTCTTAGGTTCTGATCGGAGGATCAACCTCCAGGTTGCTCGCTCGCACCTGATGTGATGGAGCAGGCAGGGAACAAACCAGGCCAATCAATGACCTTGGTACCCCTGTCGGTTTAATTCGACGTTTTAAACTGTGTAGGGTATTTTAGGGTTTTTACATACCCTCCCTTTTTTGATCGTAAGTCCTTAGTGGCAAGCCTCATTACTGAGTTGGCCAATCCTGATTAGTCCAACTCAGACTCGGACCAATGGTTTGGGTTGAGTTTTATTTACGCGGCTTTTCCCTGAATTTTCATTGGTCGATTATTTGGAAATTGGTATTAAATCTCCTGTTTATCAGAAAAATGAGCAAAAATATGTTTTGGAAAGGATTTTTCAAGAGGAATCGAAATATGTAGTTTTTAAAGTCTGTTTCTAAATCTCCAAATGTTGGTTTTATAGGAAATGGAAATTAGGGTTTAATTTGGTGAATAAAACATATAATAATGTGAAACATGTTGTAAATAAGGTGATTAGGGTTTTCCAGACCCCCAAGATCGTGGTTAGGTTTTAATCAACCTTGGGAGAGAGAGAATACACTCTCCAAGTGAAAAAGGTAAGTGGTCCATGCTAATTGAACATAGTTAATGGTTGATTTTATGTATGTATGTATGCAATAAATGTTATGAATGTTTTTTCTATTTCAATTGTTTAAAGTTGATGAATGTATGATAATTTGAATGTCATGAATTTAATTTTCCTATTATTGTATCACCTTCATGAATATTAAGGTTTAAGTTAAAGTTAAGTTTTAAGATCAAAGTAAGAGTTTTTCAAGAGAAAGATAATGTAAAAGATAGCTTATATAAGGTCCTCAATAAGAGGCTCTTCGGATCAAAACTAAGAGAAAAGGCACTTCGGTGCATAAGAGAAGAGACACTCCAGTGCAACCCAAGAGACACTTCGGTGCATAAGAGAAGAGGCACTTATGTGCAACCCGAGGATCCTTATATAGGTCAAGATAAAAGAGAATTTAAAAAGTAATTGCATGTCTTTCAAATGTTTAATGTTTAATGTTTAATGTTCAAAGTATATTTTCAGTTTACAAGTTTTCTTTATATTATAATATGTTCAATTCCACTTACCATTGGTTCTATGCATGGTTGGGGGTGTGATACCCGCAGTTAAGGAGAAAGCTTAAGAGCAAGAAGTGTAAGGGATAGCTCAAGGAATCTTCAAGAAGAAAAGACCTAGTGGGGTGCTATTTACCAAGATGATCCAAAGATTAGATAAAATTTATATCATGTATAGTCTTTCTACCAAAGTAGATTAAATGTATTTTATGTAGTTTCCTTTTGTGAAAATCTATGTATGGATCAGATTTACATAATGCAAAGTGTTTCATTTATTCAAATTGCAAACGAATATCATGTTTGTGACACCCCCTTGAGTAAAGTGCTTTCGCTCAGTGATTTATACATGTGATGAAAAGTGGGGTGTTACAATATGGTATCAGAGCAATTTTGGTAAATGGCCACTAGGAAAATATGATTCTCATAGTCACCCTAGAATGAATTAGGGTTTAGCAATGGATTCCCAAGGAAGGATACCATGACCTAGAGAAATTAGAGTTTTCACCAAAAGAGAAATAGAGGTGTTATAAATTGAAGATTTCCCAATTTAGATTTAAAGTGTCAACCTAGACCGAGCTAATGAGATAGTCTCTCCACTCTTAATGGTTATGGCCAACCAATTGAGAATTGAAGAGGAATGTCATAAGCAAGAGACCTTATATGTATTCCTCCTTTCTTACTAATGCATGTGGTATGGGATGTGTATTAGTAGGTTAGTGAGAAATAGCATGTTAAGATCCCACATCTCTGGGTATGTGCCTGATCACCACATATCTAGGAATGTAGGAACCACCTAAGGACTTAAGGGTAGATAGTCACCTATGTCTATAGTTAAGAATTATGCCAACTTGAATGTAGGTGTCCTAAGAGTAAAGATGGATTTGGTTTCATAAACCCTAATGTATAAAGTTGATAAGATAAGGAATGATGTAATCGTTAAATCTATGTACACATGAACCTTTTTCATAAGGTGATCCTTTTCATGAGTATGCCATTTTTAATTGAATAAAGGAGTAACAATAATCCTAAGGTGGGTAGTACCCTATAAAATTTCGAGGATGAAATTTGTTCAAGGTGGATTGAATTGTAACATCCCACTCTTTTTATGCAAAATTTCAAAGTATTTTATTCTTTGCATGCTCTTTTTCTAATAGTATAATTGTTGATGACCTAGATGAAAATATCCCATGTTAGTTTTGCAAATTCATTTTATTATGTCCAATTGCTCTATTATCCTTGTTTTATTTAAAGAAAATGTTTTCATATATATATCTATGCTCTTTTGTTTGAGAAAATGAGAATAAATGCTTTTATGTCAATTGTTCTTTCTCATATTGTAATTAGTGATTTACATGTTTAATTGCTTGCTTAATGGCCTCCATATTGTTAATTGAAAAGAAATAATGTTGAGTGCACCTTTTTATATCTTGAAATTCTTATTTGAGAAATTAATGGCTTTATTTACATACATCATGGTCATTTAAGTGCACATAATGGTTTTTGCTATTTTAGGCCTAAAACGTGTACAAAGCATAAAAAATAATTGAATGGGAATGTTATAGACCCTCTAATACACCTATGGTCAAAATTTGAACTCTTTTGACCCATGTTTGGACCCTCTAAGCAATTAAAGAACATTTAAGTACAGTATGACCATTCTTTGAATCCAATTTCACTGATTACTTTGATTTTTCCCTAAGGTCCCACATTTATATAGGTGTCGTACGTTACTCTTTCTGGCACGCACGACAGCAGCCGTGGATCAGGATCTAACGGTGCTCGCCTTCTCTTCTACCTCTGTTTTTCTCACGCACAGAAGCTGTTTCACAGACCGTTTTTCACCGATCTCTTTCTCCCTCCCCTCGCATCCGTTTTGTGAGATTTCTTCTCCAGTGAGACCGCGAGGTTAATTCGCACCCAACGAGCCTTTGCTCGTGTTCTCTCATGCGCTACAGATAAAACACCCATTTAGGGCTTGAACACCCTCTCCGCCATTGAAGCGCAACCGCCACATCAACCCTCCCCGTCGCTGGTTCAAGCCATCTTTAGCACCGAAAGACCCTTCTCGGTCCTCCTCTGTGGCCAATTGGGTCTCCAACACCCCCAAACTCCCCAATCTACTCCTCCTCCATCTCCGACGACCTTGATTTCACCCAGCCTCTTTGGTCCACCTCGAATCAATCATGATCGCGGTAAGCATCCCTGGACCCTAATACATTTGTTTCCTTTGTTGTTTTGGCTCTCCGTGACCCCAAACGTTGTACCCTGTGAACCCCCACAAGGTCCTCATAGGAGCTTTGATGCCATGGCGCCTCAGGGCCTTGCTGGCCAAGTTAACACTGTGCATGACTTTGTACGACTCCGTTGGATCTTCTGCGGCCCTTGATTGGTGTTTTCCCGCCCTGTTCATCCATGATCAGCTTTTCAACCCTCTTTCCTGTTACTCATGTTCCTATGATGAATATCGGGGATACAATGGTCCTTTCCGTTGCCTGGTTGCTTTCTCTACCTTGGTTTGACTCCACAAGACATCACAACTTTCCTTTCTTGATGACCTCGAGTCTTTTCTCGGCTTCTGTCATTTGGCAGCTATGGTTGTGCCCAACATCCATGGCCATGACTGCAAAGAGCAGTCTGGAGCTCCTGTGCACATCAGGGCTCGATCTTAGGCTTAATGGCCTCACCTTGGTGTCGTGAGTGCAGTGGAGATACCAAATGCCACAAGTATTTTCTGCCTTCTCAGGTTCTGATCGAAGGATCAACCTCCAGGTTGCTCGCTCGCACCTGATGCCATGGAGCAGGTATGGAACAAACCAGGCCAGTCAATGACCTTGGTACTACCCCTATCGGTTTAATTCGATACTTTAAACTATGAAGGGTATTTTAGGGTTTTTACATACCCTCCCTTATTTGATCGCGAGTCCTCAATGGCAAGCCTCATTACTGAGTGGGCCAAGCCTGATTAGTCCAACTCAGACTCGACCCACTGGTTTGGGTTCAGTTTTATTTACACAACTTTTCCCTGAATTTTCATTGGTCGATTATTTGGAAATTGGTATTAAATCGCCTATTTATCAGAAAAATGAGAAAAAATATGTTTTGGAAAGGATTTTCCAAGAGGAATCGGAATATGTAGATTTTAAAGTATGTTTCTAAATCGCCAAATGTTGGTTTTATAGGAAATGGAAATTAGCGTTTAATTTGGTGAATAAAACGTATAATAATGTGAAACATGTTGTAAACAGGGTGATTAGGGTTTTCCAGACCCCCAAGATCGTGGTTAGGTTTTACTCAACCTAGGGAGAGAGAGAATACACTCTCCAAGTGAAAAAGGTAAGTGGTCCATGCTAATTGAACATAGTTAATGGTTGATTTTATGTATGTATGTATGCAATAAATGTTATGAATGTTTTTTCTATTTCAATTGTTTAAAGTTTATGAATGTATGATAATTTGAATGTCATGAATTTAATGTTCCTATTATTGTATCACCTTCATGAATATTAAGATTTAAGTTAAAGTTAAGTTTTAAGAGCAAATTAGAGTTTTTCAAGAGAAAGATAATGTAAAAGATAGCTTATATAATGTCCTCATTAAGAGGCTCTTCGGAGCAAAACTAAGAGAAAAGGCACTTCGGTGCATAAAAGAAGAGGCACTCCGATGCAACCCAAGAGGCACTTCGGTGCATAAGAGAAGAGGCACTTATGTGCAACCCGAGGATCCTTATATAGGTCAAGATAAAAGAGAAATTAAAAAGTAATTGTATGTCTTTTAAATGTTTAATGTTTAATGTTTAATGTTTAATGTTTAATGTTTAATGTTTAATGTTCAAAGTCTATTTTCAGTTTACAAGTTTTCTTTATATTAAAATATGTTCAATTCCACTTACCATTAGTTTTATGCATGGCTGGGGGCGTGATGCCCGCAGTTAAGGAGAAAGCTTAGGAGCAAGAAGTGCAAGGGATCGCTCAAGGAATCTTCAAGAAGAAAAGACCTAGTGGGGTGCCATTTACCAAGATGATCCAAAGATTAGATAGAAAGTATATCATGTATAGTCTTTCTACCAAAGTAGATTAAATGTATTTGATGTAGTTTCCTTTTGCGAAAAGCTATGTATGAATCAGATTTACATAATGCAAAGTGTTTCATTTATTCAAATTGCAAATGAATATCATGTTTGTGACACCCACTTGAATAAAGTGCTTCTTCTTAGTGATTTATACATGTGATGAAAAGTGGGGTGTTACAATATGGTATCAGAGAAATTTTGGTAAATGGCCACTAGGAAAATATGATTCTCATAGTCACCCTAGAATGAATTAGGGTTTAGCAACAGATTCCCAAGGAAGGATACCATGACCTAGAGAAATTAGAGTTTTCACCAAAAGAGAAATAGAGGTGTTATAAATTGAAGATTTCCCAATTTAGATTTAAAAAGTCAACCTAAACCTAGCTAATGAGATATTCTTTCCTCTCTTAATGGTTATGGCCAACCAATTTAGAATTGAAGAGGAATGTCATAAGCAAGATACCTTATATGTATTCCTCCTTTATTACTAATGCATGTGGTATGGGATGTGTATTAGTAGGTTAGTGAGAGATAGCATGTTAAGATCCCACATCTCTGGGTATGTGCCTGATCACCACATATCTAGGAATGTAGGAACCACCTAAGGTCTTAAGGGTAGATAGTCACCTATGTCTATAGTTATGAATTATGCCAAGTTGAAGGTAGGTGTCCTAAGAGTAAAGATGGATTTGGTTTCATAAACCCTAATGTATAAAGTTGATAAGATAAGGAATGATGTAATAGTTAAATCTATGTCCACATGAACCTTTTTTCATAAGATGGTCCTTTTCATGAGTATGCCATTTTTAATTGAATAAAGGAGTAAAAATAATCGTAAGGTGGGTAGTACCCTATAAAATTTCGAGGATGAAATTTGTTCAAGGTGGGTAGAATTGTAACATCCCACTCTTTTTATGTAAATTTTCAAAGTATTTTATTCTTTGCATGCACTTTTTCTAATAGTATAATTGTTGAGGACCTAGATGTAAATTTCCCATGTTAGTTTTGCAAATTCATTTTATTATGTCCAATTGCTCGATTATCGTTGTTTTATTTAAAGAAAATGTTTTCATATATATATATATCTATGCTCTTTTGTTTGAGAAAATGAGAATAAATGCTTTTATGTCAAATTTTCTCTCTCATATTGTAATTAGTGATTGACATGTTTAATTGCTTGCTTAATGTCCTCCATATTGTTATTTGAAAAGAAATAATGTTGAGTGCTGATGTGGTATTTTGAACGCACTAACAAACTCACTCGGGGTTGAAATCCTCGAGTTTTTACCAAAACCAAAGTGCAATAATACCACCCGCAAGCGAACGAGTCTTATCGCAGTATAGTTAAGGATCGAACCCAAAGGATACCATTTTTAAGAATCTTTATCAATCAAATCTTTCTCAAGTAAAACTAATATTTACAATGATTGGTTGATTTGAGGTTAATTAGACTAATTGCAAGAAAGTAAAAGCTGAATTAAAGTTGGGTTTTGATCAATGATATGGAATCACTGGGATGATATCGGGTTTCACCGCCGCTACACATGCAAACACATTCAATCACAAACAAACCAGGAAAGATATATCAATCCAAATGGAGCGGCTGTAGAACCCCCTGTTAGGGCGTTAGGTTCGCGTAAGCTTCACCTTAGGCATCAGATGTCTCGTCACCAACCAGATCACTTTCTTATAGCTCTGAAGAAAATCCCATTCTATTTTTAGTTTGGGAGTCAACCACATTACTCGATAAGCAAGAAGGTGATAGATCTACAAACTAACATCGACGATAAATAAAGATGATACAAAATCCAACTAAGGTTGTGGTCCTCCCAGAGGGATGTTTAGATCACAGAAGCGTCACCGTAGGCTAGATGTCTCGTCCCCTAACAGATCATACACTTACGACCTCAAGGAATCTTATCAGAAGTTCTCATCAAAGAGTTGAACTTTGTAAACCGCCATTCCATCCCACATATAGAAGATTTTGCAATATAGGAAGGAACAAGATGAAAGCAAGTAGATAATCAACTACAAACATACCAACTAACAACGAAATGGAAAGTTATATACATTGCCATGGAGAGTTTAACAAAAGAACATGATTTGCATGGGCAGCGGGGCTAGTCCCCGCACCCCAGTGAAAAGGTACTACTCACTCATGATGCGAGAAACAAGAAGAATGAGAAAGAGAGAGAAATCCACCATGAACTCGATGCAGAAGGTAGTCGTAGCTCGGTGAAGAAGATACGGCCTTCTACGTCGTATCGGAGAATATCTGGATGTGATCGGGAGTTGTCAAGATAGACCAAACAGTATCCCTCACTCCGTCTTCCTTCTCTCCTCAGCCTCCTTGGTTGCAACACGGGCAGTAGGTGAAATGAAACTGGCGCAGACTGAACTGGTTTTGGATCAGACCTGTGTACAGGAAGCCTGTCGGCGTCCCGAAACCGATGTCTAAATAAGGTCCCTTGGGGTCCTATTTATAGGCACAAATCTGTCCCTCATGCTTTTGGTGTGCGTCCAAATGGTTTTGGTAAATATCTTCTTTAAATGGTTTGTATGGTTCTACTTTACCAAATAGTTTCATAACTTCAGCCCATACGGTCTTCAAGCAGCAATCGGCCATGCGGTTTACAGCTCATGCGGTCTGCATGTTATTGCTGCCTGCACGTGAGCAGCTAAAACGGTCTTCACATACCTACTTTAGCAAATGGTTTTGGCAGATTGCTATATCAAACAGTTTGGCCTTCCGCTACTTTTCCATTCGGTTTGGAAGCATTCCGTCTTCAGGTTACTCATTCGGTCTTCATGTGATGCTCCATTCAGTCTTCACTTTGCATGAGAAAACAGACTCGTACTTATCTTTTCCAAACGGTTTCTTGTGATCGTTCAGCTAATTTCTCTCCGATCAAATGTTCTATGCAAACCAGTCAAAACGGTCTATCATTCATGCGGTCTCACACACAACCGGCAACCATCAAACGGTCTTATGCTAATGACCCAAACGATCTGCTATCACGACTTCAAACGGTTTGATGCGGTCATGCTCAAACGGTCTTGAGACCGCACAGGCTCAAACGGTCTTTAGACCGCATGGGCTCAAACGGTTTTGAGACCGCATGGGCTCAAACGGTCTTGAGACCGCATGAGCTCAAACGGTTTTGAGACCGCATGGGCTCAAATGGTCTTGAGACCGCATGGGCTCAAATGGACTTGAGACCGCATGGGCTCAAACGGCCTTGAGACCACATGGGCTCAAATGATCTGGAGACCGCATGAGCTCAAACGGTCTTGAGACCGCATGGGCTCAAACGGTCTTGAGACCGTATGATCTCAAACGGTCTTGGTTAGATTGATTGGTCAGAAGAAGGGGTGAGGGAAGGTAGATTCCAGCTTATTGTTCAACTTTATCAAGACCTGCATCAAATCAACCATAATTTCAGTTAAAATCATGATAATTGGATTAATTAAGTAATTTTGCACATTATGACTCACATTGATATGTAATGAGTGAAATAGTATATATATAGAGTTGGATTTGTTCCAAAGTGATAATTGAATTCCATGATGAATATGCATTCATCAAAATACCCCGAACTTAAACGTTGCTCGTCCTCGAGTAACATAAAATCTAAAACGGTCGCCCAATGAATACTTTCAATTCATGTGATTGCTTCATCTTCACATCACAAATGTTTTCTTTCTGCTCAATATGACTCAGTATCTCAACCTCCTAAGACCACTAAACACATCTTACCATATCTTCGTTCCTGAGTTCATTTTCCAAAATCACTTCCTCCCCACTTTTTCCAATAGCAAGCATGTCAAAGAGTTTTGTAAGAGTTCAGAGACACCCGCAGAACAACAAGTGTGCATTTGATCTAGCACTGGTGTTTTTCAGGATAGGGTTGGCAATCATTGTACCATTAGGTAGAAAAGGGAGTGAAAGGTGGTATGGAAAGAAGAAGTAAATCTCTCCTCTATTTGACTCGAGATTTTTATTTTATGATGTGCAATTTTATTTATTGCATTTTTTGTGCGAACCTCTCCTCTATTCAATTTGAGATTGCATTTCTTTTTATGTGTACTTTGGCATCTTTTTGTTTGCAAATCTCTCCTCTATTTGACTCAAGATTGCATTTTTGGTGGTACGCCCCTATTTGTTTGTTAGGGGTATGGAAGAAGCGGATAAAGAGGGAAGTGGCGTGCCACCCCGAACTTAGGGTTTGACACAATTTTGGTTATTCTTGTTTCTTTTTGATGAATGGAGGGTTATGAAGATGATAGAAGAAGTGTAGAAGAGAGTTCAGATCAGAATGCAACTTGATTTACAATTTAGTGCACCGGGTTGTTCTCTTTATCACTCTGCTCAAATAATGACTTGATGAGGATCCGGTGGGGATTCCATGTTATTGTTCCACAAATCAGTTAGGAAGCATGACATGTTTGATCCCTATCAGTTTGACAGACACTTATCATGTTTGTAAAAGTATCATGATGTTAGGAATCATAAGCTTCACAAGATGATTTCAGTCAAAGGGCTTGTTTCAACAAGTGGTCCTTTTGAGGATTTACTTCGAATAAGGAGGATATAATGATTCAAAATGCATAGCAGGTTAGTAAGTGATTTTTAATGAAACGAGGAAGCGTCAAAAAGTGTCAAAAAATCATCAAGTATATGTTTGATTTCTTTGAAAAACATTAAAGAATTTTGAAATTTTTGAAAATTTTATCAAGAATGTGACAATGAAATTTTGAGTATGAAAAGGATGGGTGTAGGTGGAAAGTGAGGTACGTACCACCCACCCTCCACCCCAAACTTAGAGATTTGCTCGTCCCGAGCAAACCCTAAATCCAAGATGGAGGGAAAAAATCATGCCAGAATGACCACCAGGTGTGGTTGGGTTTTGATCAGCGTGCATCCTCTTATCTAAAAATCTCAAAGGTGAAGGGCAATTAGATCTTAAAATAGCATCTTGCGATGTGAATTTTATTTAATGAAAGATTAACTGGAATGTAAAAACAAAATTGAAGAAATATTCAAATTTGAAAAGAAAAGTAAAATAAATTTATTGATCGGGTTGCCTCACGACAAGCGCCTTTGTTTTATGTCGATGGCTCGACTGAATCTTTCAGCTTCATGATGGATCCTTTGGATTTGTGAGTTCCAACGTTACTTTAGTGCCTATGTCAGTTGAAGTAAAATATCTCTTTAAGAGGTGACCATTTTCCATAAATTCACCTGACTTTTCACTCCATAAGGAGAAAGCACCATGTGGGGAGATGCTTTTAATGATGTAAGGTCCAGACCAGTGAGAATGGAGTTTTCCTGGGAATAACTTCAACTTTGAGTTGAATAGCAGAACTTGGTCTCCCACTTGTATGCCTTTTCTTTTTAGATGTCCATCGTGCCAAAGTTTTGTGCGTTCTTTGTAGATTTGTGCATTCTCATAAGCTGTCATCCTGAGTTCATCCAACTCTTGGAGTTGTAGAATCCTGGCTTGGCCAAATTCTTTCATATGAAAGTTCAGTTGTTTAACTTCCCACCATGCCTTTTGTTCCAGTTCGACTAGAAGGTGGCAAGATTTTCCATATATTAATTGAAAAGATGTAGCCCCAATGGGAGTTTTATAAGTAGTTCGATAGGCCCATAAGGCGTCATTGTTTTTTGTTGACCAATCCTTTCGATTGCGTCCTATAGTCTTTTCCAGAATAGCCTTTATTTGATGGTTAGAGACCTCTACCTATCCACTTATTTGTGGATGGTAAGGCGAGGCTACCTTATGTGGTACACCGTATTTTCTCAGTAAAGCTTCTTTCAAGGAAGTGGGACCCTCCGTCAGATATCACGATTCGTGGCACTCCAAAACGGGGGAAAATAATTTCTTTGAATAATTTGATGATGGGTTTGGAATCACTAGTGATGGTTGGTATAGCTTCAACCCATTTTGAGATGTAGTCTACTACCACTAGGATGTATGAAAATCCATGAGGAGATGGGAATGGACCCATGTAGTCCACCCCCCACACATCGAATATCTCTACTTCTTGCCATAGATTCAGTGGCATCTCATCTCTCTTTGTTATATTTCCTGATCTTTGACATTTATCACAAGATAGGACAAAGTCATAGGAATCCTTGGATATGGTTGGCCAGAAGAATCCACATTGCAAAAACTTTAAAGCAGTCTTTTTGGAGCTCATATGTCCCCCCACTGGTCCTGAGTGACATTGTTCCAAAATAAGTTGAGCTTCTTCTTTGGTGATACATCGTCTATACAGACCATCAACACATAGTTTAAAAAGATATGGCTCATCCCAGTGATATTTTTTCACATCATGCATAAATTTCGTTAGTGCATTTCCAGTGCATTGAGGATGGATAACCCCAGCAGCAAGGTAGTTCACAAAATCCGAGTACCACGGTATAACTTCTGAGACCTTCATTATTTGATCATCTGGAAGAGAATCGTTAATTAGAATCTTCTTGGTATCCTGAGTGTGGATGCGAGTGAGGTGGTCTTCTACAACATTCTCTATACCTTTTTTATCTCTTATCCGGAGATTTCAACGCCTGAGGCAACAAGGATGGAGGGTGGACTATGTGAACAGGGAATGCAACTCAGTAGAAGACAAAAAAAATTCCTATAATAGAAGGATCCATCTAATCAACCTGGGTTTTGCATCTTTCTTTGCCAGAAGGTAACGAATGGCGGCGTGGTCTGTGTAAAGAATGACCTTTGAACCAATTAGGTAGGATCTGAACTTGTCAAAGGCATACACGACTGCTAGAAGTTTTTTCTCAGTAGTTTCATAATTCCTCTGAGCTTCATCGAGAGTTTTTGATGCATAATAAATCACATAGTGTTTCTTCTCTATATATTGCCCTAAAACAGCGCCCACAGCATAGTCACTGGCATCACACATAATTTCAAAAGGGTAGTCCCAGTCGGGAGCTCTAATGATGGGGGTGGTTGTAAGGGCATGTTTCAGTGTGTTGAAGCTTTTGACACATTCTTCATTGAAATTGAAATTAGTATCCTTTAGTAATAGGTTCGTCATTGTCTTCGTTATCTTGGAAAAGTCCTTTATGAATCTTCTATAAAATCTTTCATGACCTAGAAAAGCACAAACTTATTTTACATTTGTTGGAATAGCCAATTTAGAAATCACTTCAATCTTGGCTTTATCTACTTCAATTCCTCTATTGTTGACCCTATGACCGAGGACAATGCCTTCTCTTACCATAAAATGGCACTTTTCCCAATTTAGCACAATATGTGCTTCTTCGCAACATTTGAGGACCAGGGAGAGGTGCTTAAGACATGAATCAAATGAATCTCCATACAAGAAAAATCATCCATAAAAACCTCCATAATGGTTTCGGTGAGACCTGTGAATATGGCAGCCATGCAACGTTGGAACGTTGCGGGAGCATTACAAAGACCAAACAGCATTCTCTTAAATGTGTATGTCCTAAATGGGCAGGTAAAGGTTGTTTTCTCTTGGTCATCTGGATGTATGGGTATTTTATAGAATCCAGAGTAACCGTCAAGATAACAAAAATATTCTTTGTGAGCCAACCTTTCTAGGACTTGATCAAGGAAAGGCATTAGAAAATGATCCTTTCGAGTTGCCTTATTTAATTTGCTATAATCTATGCACATCCTCCACCCTGTGACTGTTCGAGTGGGGATGAGTTCATTGTTTTCATTTTGTATAATAGTTGTTCCACCTTTCTTAGAGACTACATGTACTGGGCTCACCCATGGAGAATCTGATATCAGATAGATTATTCCAGCTGTGAGCAGTTTAATGACCTCGTGACAGACCACTTCCTTCATATTTGGATTCAAATTCCATTGATGCTCAATAGTAGGCTTGTGATCTTCCATCATAGGGATCTTGTGCATACACAACGCTTGACTGACCCCAGTGAGGTCACTCATTCTATAACCGATGGCTTTCTTTCTTTCCCTTAATTCCTTCAGGAGTTTCTCGTCTTGTTCAACTGTTAGATCAGAATTTATAATAACTGGGCAAACCTTGAGATCGTCTGAAAACACGTACTTCAGTCCTCCAGGCAGGGGTTTCATTTCGGGAGCTTCTAGTTTTTCCCTTGTTTCTTCTGTACTTTCTATAGCCTTGAGTTCCTCATTAGTTACTTCAACATCTTCTCTAGCGGAGTCGAGTGATTCGATGTAATCCTTTACTTGTTTGTCGATTGGTTCATCAACTGATGGGTTTTCTAGAGCAACTTCTAAGGGATCGTATGATTCATGATACTCTTGAGTCAGAAGTGACATTTGCTCAATGCACTCAATCAGATATACTTCTTCTTGCATACTTGGTCTTCTCATACTTTCAAAAACCTTGAATTCGAGAGTTTCTTTACCTAATCTGAGCAGTAAGGTACCAGCTTCAACATCAATCAGGGCTCTTGCAGTGGTGAGGAACGGACGACCAAAGATGAGAGGATATCTGGCGTCTTCTTTTATGTCCATAATGACAAAGTTGCATGGAACATATGTGTCCTTGCCTACCTTGACCGGGACATCTTCGAGGATTCCTAACAGACATTTTATCGAATTGTCTGCAAGTTGTATAGTCATGCCAGTAGGTAACAATTCTGTGAACCCTAGTCTCTTGCACAGGCTAAGTGGCATAATAGAGATGCTTGCGCTGAGATCTGCCAGACCTTTCTTGCATGATGAGTCGCCAATGTGACATGAAATTCCAAAGGATCTTGGGTCTTTTTGTTTCTTGGGCATCTTGCTCAATATGATATCAGATGTAGTTGTTGCCAGTTTTACTGTCTCATACTCTTCAATTATATACTTCCTGGTGAGGAGTGACTTTAAGTACTTTGTCCATGCCGATATCTCGACCAGAGCATCCAAAAAGGGTATATCAACATGAAGTTTCTTCATAGCTTCTTTAAACTTATTGAATCTAGTATCAAGCTTGGTTTGCCTTAGACGAGCTGGGAAAGGTATACAAGGCTTATATACAGGAATATCAGGTTCTTGTGTTTCAGTTTCTTCACCAGTAGGTTTCTCAGGACTTCCCTTATCTATCTTATCATCTTTTGATTGGGACTCTAGTGTTGTTGAGTCTAGGATAATCATAGGTTCATCTTCATATGTAATAACCACATGTGTCTTTACAGGGGGATCCAAATAGTTTTTTCCTGACCTGGTGGTGACTGCCTTCAACTGTTCAGGATGCTTGGGATTGTTCTCGAGTTGGCCAGCAAAGACTCCAGTGGGTGGCTTTATGCTAGTTGCAAGTTGAGCTAGTTGAGATTCAATAGCCTTCTGCTGAGCTTGTTGGTTGGCTATCATAGTTTGTTGAGTTTGTAACATCTTTTCAATGGCTGATAGCTTGTCATCAGAAGATATGGGTCCTGCTTGCTGTCCTTGTTGTTGATTAAGATTTTGATACTGAGAGTTGTTTTGATAATTATTGTAGTTCCTATTCTGAAAGTTCCCCTTGAAATTTCCTTGATTCTCGAAATTCTGTTATTGATTATACTGGAATCTTGGAGGGCCTCTTGGTTGATTGTTTGAACTAAATTGATGTGAGTTTACTGCTCCAAAGGGGTTTCCATATTGAAACCCTGGGTGATTCTTATTCTAATTCAGATTGTAATAACTTTGACCGGGAATGGTGTTGATAGCATTAAGATTTTCCATCTGACCGCTATCTCCTTGGCCACATACATTGCTCAGAACAACATCATAGAGAACATTGCATGATAAAGTGGAATGATTGGTGCTCTTACATGCTTCACATAATAGGGAAGTAGACTTGACTTGTTCTGGTTGGCGAGTAGGTGAACGTCCTCTCCCGATAGCAGCAAGAGATGATTCAATATGGTCTTGCTTGGCAACTAAGAGTTTCAAGGTTTCAGCGATAGACTTGTACTCTGGAGTAGCTTCGGCCATAGCTACTTTCAAAACTCCTTTACCTACAGATCTGCCCCAATTAGCTTGATTTTCTACTTCTAGGGTGACGACTCTCCATGCGCTGTCATAACTTTGACGCATGAAGTTTCCCCCAGACGAGGAATCTAGGAATCTCTTAATATCATCATCCACACCCCTATAGAAAATCTCAATGAGTTGGTTTTTGGGAATTCCATGGTGTGGACACTTACGTAGGAGCTCTATGTATCTATCCCAAGCTTCAGTGAGGGTTTCTCCAGGTACTTGAGTGAAATTTGTTATCCGCCCTCTAATTTCATAGGTAAGAGATGGAGGGTAGAATTTTTCTAGAAACACATTTTGGAGTTGTTCCCAGGTGGTGATGGGTATTTTGCTTTGCAACAAATTGTACCAACTGATGGCTCTATCGGTAAGGGAATACTTGAAGAGACGGAGTCGAATGGCATCATCAGATACTCCATTTTGCTTCGTCATAGCACATAGATCGATAAATCTCAGAAGATGTTCTTGACTATCTTCTCCTTGCTTGCCATAGAAAGGGTTATTCTAAAGTAGGGTGATCCAATGCGCTCTTATCTCGAAATTAGTAGCGTTGATAGGAGACAGTTGTACTATATGATGATCATTCATAGCTTTTGGGATTGAGAACTCTCTAAGATCCTTTTGTAGTTCAGCTGCTTGCGCTGGTTCTTGTGCTGCTAGGATTTCTTGCTGAACCGCAGCCCTGGCTTCTTGCATGAGCCTCTCTCTTTGTGCATTGATGGCTTGAGCCACTCTTCGGGCTACTTCCTCTTCCTGAGCCATCCTTGCTTGAATTTCTCTGATCTAACGATGAAAAGTTCTATCTATCTCGGGATCAAAGCTCGCTGTTAGTCTGGGGCTATCCAAACGGTGCATGCACTACGTCTTGGATTGTACCTGAAAAAAGATTTCAAAGGTGAGAACCACAAAGTAAAGTCAAATTCAAGTAGATGATCGATTGTTTCAAAAGGAAAAGCAAAATCCTAAATTAGTCTTAAAAGAATTAGATTTGACTGACTGATTCCGTTGTCCCCGGCAACGACACCAGAATTTGACGTGGTAATTTGAACGCACTAACAAACTCACTCGGGGTTGAAATCCCCGAGTTTTTACCAAAACTAAAGTGCAATAATACCACCCACAAGCGGACAAGTCTTATCGTAGTATAGTTAAGGATCAAACCCAAAGGACAACGTTTTTAAGAATCTTTGTCAATCAAATCTTGCTCAAGTAAAACTAATATTTAGAATGATTGGTTGATTTGAGGTTAATTAGACTAATTGCAAGAAAGTAAAGCTGAATTAAAGTTGGGTTTAGACCAATGATATGGAATCACTGGGATGATATCGGGTTTCACCGCCGCTACACACGCAAACACATTCAATCACAAACAAACCAGGAAAGATATATCAATCCAAATGGAGCGGCTGCAGAACCCCCTGTTAGGGCGTTAGGTTTGCGTAAGCATCACCTTAGGCATCAGATGTCTTATCACCAACCGGATCACTTTCTTACAGCTCTGAAGAAAATCCCATTCTATTTCTAGTTTGGGAATCAACCACATTAATCGATAAGAAACCAGGTGATAGATCTACAAACTAACATCGACGATAAACAAAGACAATACAAAATCAAACTAAGGTTGTGGTCCTCCCTGAGGGATGTTTAGATCACAGAAGCATCACCGTAGGCTAGATGTCTCGTCCCCTAATGGGTCATACACTTACGACCTCAAGGAATCTTATCATAAGTTCTCGTCAAAGAGTCGAACTTTGTAAACCGCCATTCCGTCCCACATATAGAAGATTTTGCAATATAGGAAGGAACAAGATGAAAGCAAGTAGATAATCAACTACAAACATACCAACTAACAACAAAATGGAAAGTTATATACATTGCCATGGAGAGTTTAACAAAAGAGCATGATTTGCATGGGCAGCAGGGCTAGTCCCCACACCCCAGTGAAAAGGTACTACTCACTCATGATGCGAGAAACAAGAAGAATGAAAAAGAGAGAGAAATCCACCATGAACTCGGTACAGAAGGTCGTCGCAGCTCGGTGAAGAAGATACATCCTTCTACGTCGTGTCGGAGCAGATCTGGATGCGAACAGGAGTTGTCAAGACAGACTGAACAATATCCCTCGCTTCATCTTCCTTCTCTCCTCAGCCTCCTTGGTTGCAACATGGGCAGTAGGTGAAATGAAACTGGCACGGACTGGACTGGTTTTGGATCGGACATGTATACAGGCAGCCTGTCGGCGTCCCGAAACTGATGTCTAAATGATGTCCCTTGGGGTCCTATTTATAGGCACATATTTGTCCCTCATGCTTTTGGTGTGCGTCCAAATAGTTTTGGTAAATATCTTGTTTAAATGATTTGCATGGTTCCAATTTGCCAAACGGTTTCATAACTTCAGCCCATACGGTCTTCAAGCAGCAATCAGCCATGTGGTTTACAGCTCATGTGGTTTGCATGTTATTGTTGCCTACACGTGAGCAGCTAAAACGGTCTTCACATACCTACTTTAGCAAACAGTTTTGGCAGATTGCTATATCAAATGGTTTGGCCTTCCGCTATTTTTCCATTTGATTTGGAAACATTCGGTGTTCAGGTTACTCATTCGGTCTTCATGTGATGCCCCATTCGGTCTTCGCTCCGCATGAGCAAACAGTCTTGTACTTATCTTTTCCAAATGGTTTCTTGTGATCGTTCAGCTGATTTCTCTCTGATCAAATGATCCATGCAAACCAGTAAAAACGGTCTATCATTCATGTGGTCTCACACACAACCGAAAGCCATCAAACGGTCATGTGCTAATGACCCAAATGGTCTGCTACCACGACTTCAAACGGTTTGCTGCGGTCATGCTCAAACGATCTTGAGACCGCATGGGCTCAAACGGTTTTGACACCGCATGGGTTCAAACGGTCTTGAGACCTCCTGGGCTCAAACGGTCTTGAGACCACATGGGCTCTAAGGGTCTTGAGACCGCATGGGCTCAGACGGTCTTGAGACCACATGAGCTCAAACGGTTTTGAGATCGCATGGGCTCAAACGGTCTTGAGACCGCATGAGCTCAAACGGTCTCGGTTAGATTGATTAGTCAGAATAAGGGGTGAGGGAAGGTAGATTCCAGCTGATTGTTCAGCTTTATCAAGACCTGCATCAAATCAACCATAATTTCGATTAAAAGCATGATAATTGGATTAATTAAGTAATTTTGCACATTATGACTCACATTGATATTTAATGGGTGAAATAGTATATATATAGAGTTGGATTTGTTCCAAAGTGATAATTGAATTCCATGATGAATATGCATTCATCAAGTGCACCTTTTTATATCTTGAAATTCTTATTTGAGAAATTAATGGCTTTATTTACATTCATCATGGTCATTTAAGTGCACATAATGGTTTTTGATATTTTAGGCCTAAAACGTGTACAAAGCATAAAATCTAATTTAATGGGAATGTTCTAGACCCTCTAATACACATATGGTCAAAATTTGAACTCTTTTGACCCATGTTTGGACCCTCTAAGAAATTAAAGAACATTTAAGTATAGTATGAACATTATTTGAATCCAATATCACTGATTGCTTTGATTTTTCCCTAAGGTCCCACATTTATATAGGTGTCATGCGTTACTCTTTTTGGCACGCGCGACAACATCCGTGGATCAGGATCTAACGGTGCTCGCCTTCTCTTCTACCTCTGTTTTTCTCGCGCACAGAAGCCGTTTCATAGACCGTTTTTCACCGATCTCTTTCTCCCTCCCCTCACATCCATTTTGTGAGATTTTTTCTCCACTGAGACCGCGAGGTCAATCCGCACCCAACGATCCTTTGCTCATGTTCTATCATGCCCTACAGATAAAACACCCATTTAGGGATTGAACACCGTCTCCTCCATTGAAGCGCAACCGCCACCTCATCCCTCCCCGTCACTGGTTCAAGCCATGTTTAGCACCGACAAACCCTTCTTGGTCCTCCTCTGTGGCCAATTGGGTCTCCAACACCCCCGAACTCCCCGATCTACTCCTCCTCCATCTCCGATGACCTTGAGTTCACCCGGCCTCCTCGGTCCACCTCAAATCAATCGTGATCACGGTAAGCATCCCTGGACCCTAATACATCTATTTCCTCTGTCGTTTTGGCTCTCTGTGACCCCAAACGTTGTACCCTATGAACCCGCGCAAGGTCCTCATAGGCGCTTTGACGCCATGGTGCCTCAGGGCCTCGCTGGACAAGGTAACACTGCCCATGGCTTCACACGACTCTATCGGATCTTCTGCGACCCTTGATTGGTGTTTTCCCACCCTATTCATCCATGATAAACTTTTCGACCCTCTCCCCTATTACTCATGTTCCTCTGACGAATATCGGGGATACAATGGTCCTTTCTGTTGCCTGGTTGCCTGCTCTACCTTAGTTTGACTCCACAAGACATCACAGCTTTCCTTTCTTGATGACCTCGAGTCTTTTCTCAGCTTCTATCATTTGGTAGCTATGTTCGTGCCCAACATCCATGGCCATGACTGCAAAGAGTAGTCCAGAGCTCCTGTGCACATCAGGGCTCGATCTTAGGCTTAATGGCCTCGCCTTGGTGCCGTGAATGCAGTGGAGATATCAAATTCCGCAAGTATTTTCTGCCTTCTCAGGTTCTGATCAGAGGATCAACCTCCAGGTTGCTCGCTCGCACCTGATGCGATGGAGCAGGCAGGGAACAAACCAGGCCAGTCAATGACCTTGGTACCCATGTCGGTCTAATTCGATGCTTTAAACCGTGAAGGGTATTTTAGGCTTTTTACATACCCTCCCTTCTTTGATCGTGAGTCCTCTGTGGCAAGCCTCATTACTGAGTTGGCCAAGCCCGATTGGTCCAACTCAGACCCGACCCACTGGTTTGGGTTAAGTTTTATTTACGTGGCTTTTCCCTGAATTTTCTTTGGTCGATTATTTGGAAATTGGTATTAAATCACCTGTTTATCAGAAAAATGAGCAAAAATATGTTTTGGAAAGGATTTTTTAAGAGTAATCCGAATATGTAGTTTATAGAGTCTGTTTCTAAATCGCCAAACATTGGTTTTATAGGAAATGGAAATTAGGGTTTAATTTGGTGAAGAAAACGTATAATAATGTGAAATATGTTGTAAACAGGGTGATTAGGGTTTTTAGACCCCCAAGATCGTGGTTAGGTTTTACTCAACCTAGGGAGAGAGAGAATACACTCTCCAAGTGAAAAAGGTAAGTGGTCCATGCTAAATGAACATAGTTAATGGTTGATTTTATGTATGTATGTATGTAATAAATGTTATGAATGTGTTTTCTATTTCAATTGTTTAAAGTTGATGAATGTATGATAATTTGAATGTCATGAATTTAATGTTCCTATTATTGTATCACCTTCATGAATATTAAGATTTAAGTTAAAGTTAAGTTTTAAGAGCAAAGTAAGAGTTTTTTAAGAGAAAGATAATGTAAAAGATAGCTTATATAAGGTCCTCATTAAGAGGCTCTTCGGAGCAAAACTAAGAGAAAAGGAACTACGGTGCATAAGAGAAGAGGCATTCCGATGCAACCCAAGAGGCACTTCGGTGCATAAGAGAAGAGGCACTTATGTGCAACCCGAGGATCCTTATATAGGTCAAGATAAAAGAGAATTTAAAAAGTAATTGTATGTCTTTTAAATGTTTAATGTTCAAAGTCTATTTTCAGTTTACAAGTTTTATTTATATTAAAATATGTTCAATTCCACTTACCATTAGTTTTATGCATGGCTGGGGGCGTGAATCTCGTAGTTAAGGAGAAAGCTTAGGAGCAAGAAGTGCAAGGGATAGCTCAAGGAATCTTCAAGAAGAAAAGACCTAGTGGGGTTCCATTTACCAAGATGATCCAAAGATTAGATAGAATGTATATCATGTATAGTCTTTCTACCGAAGTAGATTAAATGTATTTGATGTAGTTTCCTTTTACGAAAAGCTATGTATGAATCAGATTTACAAAATGCAAAGTGTTTCATTTATTCAAATTGCAAACGAATATCATGTTTGTGACACCCCCTTGAGTAAAGTGCTTCCGCTCAGTGATTTATACATGTGATGAAAAGTAGGGTGTTACACACACACACACATATATATATATATATATATATATATATATATATATATATATATATATTCAACCGAAAAAAGCATAAGTTGTCACTATCCACACATCATCAAGTCAACAAGCTATCACAATGGGGTTCATCATATAGGATCAACATGCTTAACGTGTCGATGATTAGAGTTTCACCCTAATTTCCCAACCCCTAACTCGACTTTGGATTTATCAAGTTGGATCCTATTACAAATCCACGTCTGATTATATCTGATTTAATTAGGTATTTTACGTGTTCACTAAACCATTTGTTTCTTATATAAACATGATCATAAGAGAGAGTTATAATCATATTTGACCATTCAAAAAATCATGAGAATAGCATAATTAAAACAAAAATTCAGAAAACCATATTTTAGGGTCGTACATGAATAGTAGAGTCTTTCTTAAAGCTTGTTTGTTTGTTAAATATGTTATATGCAAACTATTGTGTCTCTTACATATAAGGAGCTGAGTTGTAAAACTCTGACCTAACTTATATGGGTTAAATAAGTATCTATCATGCCCTATGATGCTTGTTAACAATTTCTTTCAGATAACACTTTAATTATCACCTTTTGGATTCTATGAATGGTATGCCTAGATTATTTGAACATTTTCCCATTGTAATATCTTGATTTACCCATTCTATTTATGTTGGTGTAGGGAGTTCATATTTTAGAATATAGAATTTCTTATTTAAATTTCCTTCTTATTTTGCATATTACATTGTTTATACAATAGTTGTGTTTGTATTAGTAAAGTAATTTTCCAACAATATGACTTTATTAGGCTCAATTGTACCCTATTTCATTCTAGAAAGATCCAAAACAACATCTTCAGTACACAGTCTTTCTTCTTCTCTTCATCTTGAACCAACTCGGGTTGCAAGAGTTGATCAACCATATTGGGCTGAATTCAACTGAAATGGGCTCCATCTGGCATTAGTTGAAAAACTACCAAAGAAAAAACAATAATATTATCACTTTAACCTTCTCTCTCTCTTCAAGTTGGTTGATTTCAAGATCAACTCAACCAAGAGAATGGAGAAAAATGGCATCATCATCAGTCAATAACTTCAACTATGGATGCCAGCCCTATTGGTAATATGCCCTGAGAGCCAATTGTATGATGATTCTAATGCACACCTTGTAGTTGATTTGATTACTAATAAAGGCAATTCCAATCATTATACTTATTTCAATATGAGATAATAAATAAATTACTTTGAATGTATGACTCAATAACATGTGAATTCAGGTTAAGGATCTAAATAGGGATCATGTGTATGTTAAGAGTATTCATTCTTGTATTAGTCCCTAGTTAGTGTCATGGATTTTAGGACAACAATAATACATCAAGATTAGTATGCATGTTACTTGATGACTACATCTCATTAGTCATGATATTGTATATCAAATCAAACACATTGGTACTTGTTATGAACAAGTGTACTAGACAAACCCACTTTGAGTGTGATACATGGAAGCCAATGGTGGCAGTCAAAATCATGTCTCAGTGTGACAATGATGATTGTGGTTATTAGAACTGAAGTCACTACAATAATTGCATGTTGTTCAATATGCTTTTACACTGATCAACATGATCTTAAAAAGGGTTGCTATATAGGTAGTTCTTATGTGAATTGTGACACATGTAGATTATTGTGAATGACGTAGATGAAATTTGTCCCTCCCATTGGAGTGATATCCTGGCCTTGATGACTGAGACTATGAAATACATGACCATTCTCATGTGAGTAAATATATGATATTGAGCTCATGTGTATCTCAATAGTCTACTCTAGATGAAGGAACAAAGATTGAACAATTAAGAGGATGACATTTCCAAACCTCAAATTCAATCTGATTATTAGAGACAAAAGATTTATACAATCATTGTAACACTAATCACAATATTAGGTTAAGTTGTTTTCCAACTTCTCCTATTACTTGGGTAGAATGAAGTCTTGCTAGATACCAATCATTGCTTATGAAATCATGATATAATTAATGAATATCACTATCAATGTAATTTAGAGCCTATCGGGTCACACACATAGGATGTATTGAAATAGGAGTATAATTGTGGATGTGATTGGAAAATATTCTGAATCAAATTGATTACTAAAATGTTTAGGTAATCTACTAAATAATATTAGAACACAATCTGAGTTAATTGGTTAAAATATTTAAGCTAATTATTAGATTTAAATTGTTAAATCGACTCGTTGATCCGGGAGATTGACTAGAGTCAGATGATGAAATTAGTTAATCAATTAATATAATTAATTTGTTAATTAATTGATTCCAAAATACTCCTTAAATAATCTACAAGCAGTTGGTTTTAAATGCAATCACAACCTTGTATTTTCTTAGGGGTTTGGAGGAAGTTGACGAGGATTGTCCATGCACGTGAAGAGCGACACACATCACCATGCAAAGGGTCATCTCTGGACTTACTCCACGACAAGCGCGGCAAGGTATATCCCGCACACCCTCTTAAGGTATATCCCGTACACCCTTTTTCGAATATAATGTTATCGACGGGATCCACTAGAAGGGTATGTCAAGAAAAATTTTGTTGTTTTCGCTACATTTTTCACCTCCACGAAACCTAACAAACTCCACTTTGATCATACACACACAACATCAAACTGTAGCATGGCCATGTACGTATATCAACCCAAAAAAACCCTATCATGTCACTGTACACACATGATTTGGTCAACAAGCACATACATGTCTCGTTATCTCATTTGGTTTCATCATATAATGTCTTCATGATTAACATATGATAATTAGAGTTTCACCCTCAAAGCTCAAATATTATCTCAACTTAGGGTTTATCAACCCAGATCTTATTAAACATTCAAGCTTTTTATATCCAATTCAATTAGGTATTCTACATGTTTGCACATGCATATGATTCTTATATAAACACTAGCATAAGAGAAAGTTGTTGCCATATCAAACCTTCCAAAAAATCATGAAATAAGGGTAATGAAAACATGATTAGGGAAAATCATGGGTCGAAGCATTACATGTATAGTTGAATATATTCTTAAAGCTTGTTTGCCTTGTCAATATTTTTTATGTAAATTTTTATCTCTCCTCTAAACAAAGAATTGAGATCTAACACTCCATCCTAACTTATTTGATATCATGCCCTATAATGATTGTTAACATTTTCTTTAAGACACCACTCTGTCGATAACATTTAGGATGCTACAAACAACAATGCACTATTTGTTGACCATTTTCGCCCATTGTAATTTCTAGATTTACCCATTCTATATATGTTGGTGTAAGGAGTTCGTGTTTAAGATTTAGGGAAATCTTCTTATAAGTGCTTTCTGAGTTCACACATTACATTAGTAATACAATACTTGTGCTCGTACGAGTCAAGTTTTTGTCCAGAGAATTGAAGGATACTCTTACTTATTTGACCTTTGTTGTGGGCGTGCTAGTAGAGTTTCTAAATGAAAAACATGGGGTAATTTGAAGATCATTTGTCTGTGTTTGCATAGATTCCAAAGGTGGGTTGAGGGATAGTTCATTTGGTATAGTTGGGTTTACTATGTTAAACTACATTGATAAATCGCAATTTATCATCCAACTACATTCGATTAAACTAACCCTGAGTCTATTGGCAGTCCACCTTTGCTCTCCCCTGATGACCAAATAGTGCTATCTGTTTGAATTATTTTGTTGAGTTTGTTATTGTCTCTAGAAACAAGGTCCTCAGTTTACTAGAACCACAATAAACGACAGTGGAAGAGCTATTCATGGGCACCGTGAGGCACATGCCTCACCCACTTTCTTAATAATTAGTCACTAGTTACTACGGTGATGAATTGAAGTGTCAAATTATGTTTCCAGATTGGTAGGTGTAGTAATCCCCATATGCTTTTGTTGTGCCTCTATTAACATTTTGATGGTTTCCGAAAGTGTGAAATTTAAAGCATCAAAATCCAAATAGAACTAAAGAGAGAATCCATTGCACTGGCTAATTTTAGTGCTCTCTAACTCATTGTTTTGGCTAATTCACCGAAAAAGATTTCACATAATGATTGTTGCTTCTTCTAGTATTTAATTCTTATCATTGAATTATGATCAATTTTTATTTACTTGCTAATGAAAGTGTGCTTGTTATAGAGCAACGACAGCGTGCTTTGCTGCCTCTATTTTGCCATTTTTTCTTCCTTACAGCTCGCCAATCCTTTGATGCTCTTGCAGCGTTTGGCAAAGTGTTTTGTTAGCTGCCGCTCTGGTGCAGTGAGATGGATCACTGTGTGATTTTTCTCTGGTGAATAAATGACATGTGCAAACATTGCTCATCGCTGCAATAAATGCAAAAACAGTACAAAATGTGAGTGGTGGCCAACTTGGTGTTTGATAGCAGCAGTTGTAAACGGACTGCTCCTGTCCAACCACATTTAATTGTGACCCAAACAACCGCCACCGCTTTGCCAAATGAAGCATTACTTTTCTTATTTCTTTTTACTTCCTTTTATGGATCTGATTTACGAAACTTCCCATCATTTTATTCTATTTGATCAAACAAGATGTATTTGTCATTAATGTGGTTGCTTTTCTTTATTTCTAAGAAAAAATATATAAAAAGAAAAATGAATAAAATTTAGAGATTTGTTATAGGGACAAGAAATGGTACCACATTTGGGACCCTTTTTGTCCCTATGCATACAATGCAACAGAAAATACGAGGGAAGTAGGTTATTCACCTTCTTTATTTTATTCTTATGCATATTTAGGGACAAAAAAGTCTCAAATATGATCTCATTATCGATCCACATACCATTTCTCTAAAATGTAAGCATAATTATGGGTGAGGGTTGGCCATTTTTGTGAAAAGAAAAACAATTTTCTCTATATGTACTGTCATATGTGAGTAATGGCTTTACATAATTCTAATAATATTTGTTGATACAACTCTTATAAGGAGCCTCAAAAAATTCTACCATGTTTGAGATACTAACGTCCAAATGAGTATGGTTTTATTTAAATGTTTCTACTTTAGTGCTTTGTAAAGATTTGTAGATATACTTTTCATGTTCATTAAATAGGAAGTAGTCAGTGATGGATAAAATAGTAACTAAGAAAACATGCTATATCAAATCATCATTTATCCAAGATAAAGTGGGCATAGTAATGAAGTGAATGAAGCTAAATTGATTTCTCAACCTAGTTCTCTAATTGCCAATGATGGACTCGAGTTTAGAACAGATTACATGATCCTTTTTACATTGTCATCCTAATGTATGATATCTTTTTAGAAGGACATATCTAACAAGTGGACCTTGCCAACCATGTAGCTATGGATTTCCAACAATAACTTTTGATCCAAGAGACATCGATTTGTACAAGGTGGATTTGATGAGCATAGCAATTGATTGGAAGAGTGTTGCCAAAGATGTTCCATTTTATCTATTGTGTTATTATTTTATTCCTCTCACATAGATCTTACATTTATTAGTGATGGATTTATATATCGAAAACATATAAAAAAACTTGATAATCTTGTCGGTGGCAAGTCCTCACAGTGTAGTAGTGCATCAAAAAAATATCAAGCCCTAATGAATGATAAATGATTTTCATTTAGGCTATGATTCTTTAAACCTAGCGATGCTTCTATTGGTGGAAACTACACAATTTGATAGGTATTTTCTATGATGAAAATTGTAGAACATTATTTGTGTTATAGGATGGGTGATGGTTTCATATGTTGAAAGTGATATCCCTAAAATCTTGAAATAAATGTTGTCATGCTAAGATTATATACTATGGGACATCGGCGAGGATGTCTATGATATATTCATTAGAAATTGACATTATCTAATGTTCTTATATATATTTTGATGGCTTTTAGATATTTATGGATTAACATATATATGTCTATTTGTATGTTTATCAGAAGACATTTGGTTTCAATAAAAATACCATTTTTACTTGTTAATTTCAATAAGATCACCACCATATTAATGCACCTCACTATGAAAACCCTGAATTTCTCTCTTTGTTTATGCTCTCTCTCACTCTATGATGACCCATTTTCTAGTTTATATATCAATTTCATGGTTTGAGTTTTGCGACACCCCAATTAGATCACATCAATGTTATTTGAAATGTTAAACACAATGTCATACTTCAACAAATTACCATCTTGCAACTAACATTGAATCTTTGTGGTGTTGTATCCTTGTTCTCAAATGTACTCCATATGGTAGGAGATTCAATGACAAATGTATAGGTGCAAAAATTGCCTCGATCGAATATTCAGAGCTCGAGATATATCATTTCAAAAACTTACTTAATAACACATGTTTTCATCTTTTAAATTGGGTTTGTTTCGAATAAGGCCTTCATGGGCCCAGGTCAGATATCCCTCCCATTCGTTCTTTCCTCTTTGGGAAAACATAAAGGGCATGATAAGGAGCTCTCCTCCTTCATTACTCTACAGATCGGGCAACCAGGAGCTCCAAGCTCCACCCCACGATGGAGCAACACCACAAAAACCTAGACCCCTGGTCCCTTATAAACCCCACCCATCAGACCCTTGTTCCGCTTCACTTCTTTCTCCTCACTTTCTATCCTCTCTCCTTCCTACATCATGCCCAGAAACTCCCCATGTTCCTCCGTGGGTCCCAGAAACTCCCCATGTTCCTTCGTGGGTCTGTCACCCCTAATTGAAAATGAGTACTCGCCTCTTCGCCACTCCATGGCACATTTGGCCCTCCAACGCCTCGCCGCCGCTTCTCCGTTCTCAGATTGACCTCCAATCCCTTTCTCCCCCGCACCTACCTCCCTATCACCTCTCCTTTCTTGTTCAGGTGCAATGTCGTGGAGGCCCTTCTCTAGGCAGCTGATAGAAACTAGTGGTGCCAACAAGACCATGGGAGTGAGACGATGACCGATGGTGTCCCAGGAGGCCGCCCGAGCCCTTGTGCCATTGTTTCCCCCATCCACCGATGGGAGTGGGTGCCCCAAGCGCCGCCCTTGTTCCTCCCCTATTTGGAACAGGGAGAACGATGAAAAGGGGGTGCGGATAGGCATGATGATTGGAGACCGTTAGATGAGGGTGTGTCTCAGACCGACGGTTCAGATTGGTCAATTAATTAAAGGTAATGCCCTATATCAAATCCATATAGTTTGAATGGGAATTTTAGAAAAATGGTAACTCTCGGCTCCTTTGGCCAAATATAGAGAAACTATATGTCAAATTCATCCTCTTGACAAGACCTACAACATGGACTAACTTGCAAATCCTAATTCTATCGCTTGTTCTCAGATTTATCCAAAATACTATCTTTAGTTATATTGATCACATTTAATGCATCCCTATGATAAATTTTGAACCTTTAGTGATCACCCACCTTCCTAACGATGTAATCTCCTTGTGCATCTTTTAATTGAATGAGGGTCCTAATCACCCCTATTGCTTATGAATGACTCCTTTTGTACATATGTGACTAGATTGGACTATAATGATGTAATTTGCTCTTATGATGACTAATATTACTTCCTAATGACATCTAAATACTTATATGTCCATAAAATCAATAATTTCTACTATTCATGTCCAATGGGACTTTTCCCTAATCCCCTTGTGCTATATTTATTTCATATGACACATATGGAATCAATGTGACATATGCATGGAAATGAATCGTTATACCCTAGTCATATGGGGGTCTTGGATCTATTTGATACATTAATCTATATTAGATCTTTCAAACAGTAACTTCATGATGTTTTATGACCCAATTGGCCAAGGCCAACCCTATTCACAATATAATGATGTATGTGCCCCCTCTTGACCTTCATGCAGATGTATGACTTGGTTGTGGTTCTTGTGCTTTAATTCTTATGACCCACTCCCTCAATCAAGGAATACTCCACCCATTATGATAACTTAGATATGAATTTCCCACCTTATCCCCATGTTGAACCTTGATGGTATATATTATGTTGAGGCTTGCATGTATGATGATACCTATGGTTGGGATTATGATGCCTAGACCCTAGGGGACATCCACCTATACTTGAATATGATTCTTGTGTATATATTTTGCTGATCTAAAGCAACTTCTATTCTTGGACCCCTTGAGTTGATGGTCCTGAACCTTGTATGCCCTAATCTGAGTCCTTTGACCATGAAATGCAAGTAAGTGACCTAAATCGTGTTATAACCATACCAGATGAATGGAACATCAAAATGACATGAAGTGAACCCCACTTTCATGATGACCTACAAATCACTAAAGGAACGTTAAACATGTAATTAAGAAACTTTAAACCTATCTTGACTAAAACCCTAAAATGAAGCTAGTTTGGGTTAATGATGAGAATCTAATGTATGTATGTAATCTTGTTCTTAACCAGGTGGTTGCTTGTGATCTAGCTGGTCAAGGATAGGTTATGATATCTCTGAATCAGGTATGGGCTTTAATAATTATATAACTATGGGATTCTTGCTTGAATGTGATACATATGTATGCTTGTTTACTTGCTCAAATATTGCCATGTAGTATTCTAGTATTGCATTCGATGTTTGTCCCGTATCGTTGCTTTATAACTTATAAATATAAAACAGTAACTCCATTATACAAACCTTGTGCACCTGCCTATATTCTCAGGGTAAGGATATGAGGTTGGGCGTCCTACTTGAGTTGTCAAGATAGGACAAACCATGTTGATAAAAGGGTTAGCTCTTGGCGATGGCCTTGAGGTCCCTTACGTATAAAAGAGTTAGCTAATCTTGAGCACCCTTGTGGACCCTTCCCATGGGAAGTTGGTCAAAGGCCTTATGAATACATGATATGATGGTATAATTCGAGTAAAATAACATAAAAGACGGGCTCCCGTTTTGCTAAGCACTTAACATGTTATTTTTTCTTGCTCGTTTACTTCTGTAAATCTTTTCAAATTATACAAATCTTATGTATATGTATCTTTTAACCCTGTACTCAGCACCTCGTGTGGTTGACCCATCTTGTTTCACGTATTTTATAGGTTCAGAGATAGCTAGAAGTGATGAGCTTGGTGAGTTATGTCGGGTGTTCTTGTTGTTAGATCCATAGTCTACATCAGCGGACTTGAAAATTTGTACTCTTGAATATGTAATTGAACGCTTGTAATGAACAATGATGTTTAATATATATTGTTGATTGTTTAGATTATGAATGGTGTCTTTTATCTTGTTATATGTTCATGTATGCTACACGCTTCCGCATGTTGTCTTTAGTATTCGTTTGGTTTATAGGATTGAGATTCTAGTTCTGTGACACTCACCCACTTTAAGATCCTGGCTCCGCCACTATAAACGATCCTCACAGTGATGCATGTTATTGGTTCTTAACTAATGGTCACAAACGTCGGACAGTCGCTAAAATAATACAAGCTCTAATTCGTGGACGTCGTTACTCACGCAGAAGCCACGCGCCTGACATGGATCCAGGTCAGATCATGTTGAATAAACAAAGATTTGCCATGGTGAAGCACTAACTTGTGTTTGCCACTACCCAATTCCATGACGATACCAAATTGGCAGGGCGATGTGAAGATCCCATGCCAAGATATACATTCTTTACGGATACGATGTGCCTAATGCTAGTGCTGGAAAGCCGAATATTATGTAGCAACTTTTGATTACGTAGTTTACTAGGGTCAATTACTGTTGTTGAGATCGACTCCTATGAACTAGATTCTAATGATTGCTTTAATATCGGGTATATTAAACCGATTCCAGGATGGGTCCAGGGTAGAAGAAGAGGCCATTAATACCATACTTATCTTATCTCAGTCTTCCCTGTCACTGGAATTTGAAACAAGTTGGCTAAATTGAATTGGTCACTAGAGCACCTAGTTCTTACTTTTTTTTTTTTTTGAAGTTAAGCAGACAAATTTCATTATGGAGGAGCAATACAACATCTACATGAGAAGAAAAACAAACTAAAAGACCACACAAAGATCAAGAACAAATACAAACCACCACAAAAACTCATATCGGAATCTGATAAGGACAATGATGTATAGATCCCTCTTCTCCTTCGCTGGCTAAGACAACTTTCTATGAGAAATATCTTCAACCTGAGTATGTATATGTGGTAGAGTACTTGTACCAAATCGGTGTTCCAAAAGGATATTTTTCCCGCACTTGCTGTCATACAAACTCCACAACAAAATTGACCGAGAAAGAAAATCTACCACGAGAAGATAAAGCAGCGCTGATTAACAGCGGGATAGACAAAACACGAGAACAATCTAAATAGAAAGCCAATAAAAGAGAAAGGGGATAGGAAACTCGTCGCAGTCGGGCTCAACGACAGGGAGGAAGAAGACTGCTGCCTCCAAAGACACCACACCCACACACCTCCCGAAAAAGAGACCCTATTGATGACGGGCGAAAAGAGGCTGAGGGGGAGCGGAGCACCGCTTTGCGGCGGCCAAACCCCCTCCCCCAGTCAGTCGTCTATGGAGGAAGAAATCCTAGCGGCGCTAGGGTGAGAGAGCGGAGAGAGTTTAACGGGATGTTCTTTACTTCTTACTTTATCATAAAGGCATTGACAAAAGTTATCTCTATAGCATTTAACAAAGAGAACCTTATCATGTTCTGCATAAGTTCTTTGAGTGAACACTAATGATCTCTCCCGTCCAATTCAACTGGGTGGAACCATCTATTTCCATTAAGTTCCCGATAATTTGGGAGTTCTCAGTTCCAAACAGGGCTTGCTTCGGGGAATCTTTCCCAGCGAGGTGTAGATGTCTTACAAATTTGTGGAATCCTTGAGTAGAAGTGTAACCTCTGGATTTCACCGCACAAGTCTCCCATCATGAGGGGATCCAAATTTGTCAGAAATGTTGTGACCGAGTTGATCCACTCCATGGATGCCTAATATGACGTGTGTGAAGCATCTATGGAGAGGTTAAAGAGGCAAAATTCCAGTGAGCACAAAATCCAAATTCAATTCAAAGACGTTTCTAAGTTCTAATTGTCGCTGTAACATGAAAATGAAGCTACTTTTCCCAAAGATATATACAGACAGATCTGGTTTTGTATTTGCATATGGTTTTGTTACCTCCAATTTCTATTGTTTAATACTACAATAGAGCAACATGAACAGTTTGAAACAATTTGTCATACAAGAAAATAAATATGAAGAATACACAAACATAGGAAAATATATGGCCTTTAACTAAAAACCAAGATCCAACATAGAATAACGTGCAGCATGAGATCGCAATAAAATGGAAAGAGATTCGTAAGATAATAACTTGGCGATGATCAAGGAGTCCACAAGGACTGTCCTCGGATAGTATTTACTCCCACTTTGACTAATGTCTGCCACACTTTGACTAATGTCCACAATGGTGGCAGAGAATGACAACAGCCCGGTCCTGGTACCGCATATGCTTCTCAAGAACACGGCTATAGTCACGAAACACAACAAAGACGAACAACATGAGACGTGGGGGGAACAACTAACAGAATCGTTTGAATACTAATTTTAAGGCGTGCAGTTAGTGTTTAGTGAAAGGGTTGATGCAGACCAAAAAGATATGGAATAATCTGTACTTATGATTAGGTACGTAAAAATTATATAGTAAACAAGCAATCACAAGAATACCGAATTTTACGTGAAAAACTTAAGGAATATTGAGTAAAAGGAAGAGATACAAAGATTACCCAAGATAGTACATCACTACACCGATAGCCTTCCGAAAAAACACCCCAAAGAATACCCAGAACATAATAGAAGTGTAGTGGAGAACACCCGAAGAAACCAGAGTGGTATGTGACCCTCTTTCCTTTCCTTCATTTCTTCCTTTGGTCCTTTATTCTTTCCATCTCACGACCACATCAACAACAATTAACAAAAAAAAAAACAGCGGCAACTTCCCTTTCTCCTTGCGACTGCGTTGTTCTAATTAACTTGTCTCAAGGGCATGCATATTAATACCCAGCAGGTGGCATCACCTATATGCCCTAAATGGTTGTCTATGTTGGGCTGGAAGTTAACAGGGTCGTAGGCCCAACAATCTCCCCCTCCAGCCCAAAGGAGAGACTGTCCTCATGACTCCTCAGGTGAAGTTCAATTTGGCAAGGTCCTTACAAGTATCAAGCTTCTTTGTAGGAATTGTCTTCGTCAGTGTGTCAGAAAGATTTTTGTTAGTGTGAACTTTCTTCAGCTTCAACTAGTCATCACTGACAGCTTCACGCAACTAGTGATATCTCAGATCAATATGCTTTGTCCTGGAGTGAAAAGAAGAATTCGTGCTCAAGTCCATGACACTCTGACTGTCACAGTAGAACATACTCATCTTGTATCAAACTCAGTTCTTGTAAGAAATGTTTGAGTAAAATAATTTCTTTCCCTACTTCATAAGTTGCGATATATTCTACCTCACAGTAGATAAAACAACACACTTTTATAATTTAGACTATTAACTAATAGCTCCCCCTGCAAAAGTGAACAGAAACCCTGAGGTAAACTTTTTGTGATCAAGATCACTGGCTAAATCTACATCTGTGAAACCTGTAAGAACTAGTGTGCCCCGTCAAAGAATAAGCAAGCACTAGATGTACCTCTAAAATATCTTAGTATCCATTTAACAATATTTTAATGCTCCTTACCAGGGCCAGATAAAAATTTGCTAGTCACACCAATTGCATGTGCAATAGGCCTAGTGCACACCATAGCATACATCAGACTTCCTACTGCAGAAGAGTAGGGTATGTGAGTCATCTCTTGCTTTTCCTGCTCAGTAGAAGGAGATTGTTTTCTACTCAGTCTGAAGTGACTGGCTAAGGGAGTCTCAACTGGCTTCGCCCCCTTCATGTTGAACATGTCAAGTACACGCTCAATGTATTTCTCCTGTGATAACCAAAGTTTTTTTGCTTTCCTGCCACGCCTGATGTCCATGCCAAAAATCTGGCTGGATGGCCCAAGCCTTTCATATAAAAAGACTTAAATAATTCCTTCTTCAACTTAGAAATCATCTTAGCATCCTTGCCAACAACCAACATATCATCAACATAAAATAAGAGAATAATGAAATTGTCACTTGAAAATCTCCTAAAGTAAACATAGTGATTTGTCTCTGTCCTGTGGTAACCTTGCTTTAACATAAAAGTATCAAACTTTTTATACTGCTGCCTTGGTGCTTGTTTCAGCCCATATAGACTTTTCTTCAATCTGCAAACCATATGTTCTTTGCCTTTCACTGCAAATTCTTTAGGTTGTTGCATATAAATCTCTTCCTCTTGATCACCATGGAAGAAGACTATCTTCACATAAAGCTGCTCAAAATCAAGGTCCAAGCTAGTTGCTAATCCTAAAACTGTGCGAATGGAAGTCATCTTCACCATTGGAGAGAATATCTCATCAAAGTCAATGCCCTACTTTTGCCCAAAGACTTTCATCACAAGTCTATCTTTGTATCTCATAGTGTTATCACTCCCATCTTTCTTTAGTTTGAAGACTCACTTGTTCTTTAAGGCTTTTCTATCTTCAGGATGCTTGCATAACTCATAAGTATCATTATAATTCAATGAGTTCATCTCATCTTGCATTGCATGCAGCCACTAATCTTTTTCTTGATGATACTTTGCTTCCTCATAGCTTTCTGGCTCTCCCTCTTCTGTGATCAATGACCATTCTGAGTCAGAATATTTAATAGATGTCCTTTTCTCTCTAGTGGACCTCCTCAGCTGTGGACCTGTTGGATCTATTGGTTGAGGTTTCTCCCCCTGCTCAAGAACCTCCTCATCATGGACGCTATTTGTACCAGGATCATCCTCTGCCATATCATCATGTGGGATCTCATCATCCTCAACCTAGTCTGCTTCAGCATTCTGCTGGATTGGAGAGTGAATTGACACATCAATCACAGTATCATCTTTTACCTACTCAGGGTCTATCATCACTGTATCAGAAAGTATCTGATCCTCAAAGAAAATCATATCTCTGGATCTGATTATCTTCTTCTTTTCTAGATCCCAAATCTTGTAGCCAAACTGCTCATCACCATATCCAACAAAAATACAAAGAACATATTTGTCATCAAGCTTCTACCTATGCTCCTTAGGTACATGTGCAAATGCCTTGCACCCAAACACCCTAAGGTGAGAATAAGAGGCTGGCTTCCCTGTCCACACACTCTCTGGGGTGTTAAAAACTAAAGGAACCGATGACGACCTGTTAATCAAGTAGCGAGCACTGCTTACAACCTCTGCCCAAAACTCCTTAGATAGCTTTACATTCTTCACCATGCATCTGACTCGCTCTATAATGGTTCTATTCATTCTTTAAGCTAAGTCATTGTGTTGTGGGGTATCGAGAATAATCTTCTCATGTTGTATGTCAGATCCATCACAGTAAGACCTGAACTCCTTGGAAGTATACTCACCTCCATTGTCTGAATTAACGAAGATACTTAAGCTTTTTAGCTGTCTCCCTTTCAACCATGGCATAGAACTTCTTGAAAGTATCAAACACTTGATCTTTCCTATGCAAACAGTAGACCCATACTTTCCTAAATGCATCATTAATAAAAGTAATAAAGAATTTACTTCCACCCAAGGAGTTGACTTCTATAGGATCACAAACATCGGAATAAATCATGTCTAACACATTAGACTTATTCTCATTGAGCACTAAAATGGACTCTTTTTTTCTTCCCAAGCAAACAACTTTCATAGGGGTCAAGAATCATATTCTTACCACAGAGAATCAAATCTTTCTTTGCAAGCACCTGTAAGCCTTTCTCACTCATGTGCCCAAGCCGCTTGCGCCATAAATCTAGAGAACTAGAGTTGTCCACAACATTGACACTATCAGTTCAAACCTTTATATTCATCATGTACAAAGTACAACAAACTTTGCCTCTAGCCACGACCAACTGTCCTTTGGTAATAAAAGTTTTTAAGTCACCAAAATCATATTTAAAGCCTTGAATGTCGATCCCATAGCCAGAGATGATGTTGTAATCAACTTCAGGAATATGTCTAACATTCTTCAATAAGATGGTATAATCCAACTCGGCCTCAATGCGTACATCACCAATCACACGATTCTTCACATAGCTTTTAGTAGCCATCTTCATCATTCTAAAGTTCCCAGACTTATAGGAGCAAAAGAATTGTCTATGAGGAGTGATGCACCAGTGTCCAACACCCACTCAGTTTTGTAACTAATATGTAGACATTGTCTCCACATGTGAGTACCTATTCGGCATCTGTAATGACTGCAACTCTATTGCTATCATCATCTGTCACATTCTTCCTTCCTTCTTTAATTTCGTTTTTGCTTTGCCTGTAGAATTTCTGTATATGACCTGGCTTGTTACAGTAATGACAAACTACCTTACTTGTGGACTTTGACTTGTGTTTTGACTTTCCTCAACCACCCTGGCCACGACTCTGACTCCTTCCCCTGTCCTCGACAACAAGAGCATGTGAAATTGACGTCTCTACTGAGCTATGTCGTCTGGTCTCTTCATTTAGTAGAATATTGGACATCAAGTCCAATGTCAACTTCCCGTCTGGAGCAGAGTTGCTGACTGAAATCACTAAGGTCTCCCAGTTGTCAGGTAAAGAACCAAGAAGTAAAAGTGCATGTAACTTGTCATCAAGTGACAAATCTATCGTGGCTAGCTGATTCACCATACTCTTAAAATCATTTAGGTGCACTGATATGTTGTCGTCTTCCTTGAACTTCAGGTTGACAAGTTTCTTAATCAGAAATGCCTTGTTCCCTACAGTCTTCCTCTCGTACTACGACTCGAGCTTCTTCCAAATAGAGTGGGCACTGATCTTGTTGGCAATGTGATGAAAGACAGACTCGTCAACCCAACGTCGAATGAGGCTCATGTATTTTCTGTTCATCTTTGTCCAGTCCTCCTATTTTGTGTCCGCTGACTTGCTCGCATCTCCCCGAACTGGTTCATAAAGATCATTGCAGTAAAACAAATCCTTCATCTTTATGTTTCACGTCAGTCAGTTTGATGTTGTCAATTTCACCACATTATTTGCACCGTCCATCTAGTCCACGTAGTCAACTCATGCTCTAATTCTACTTGAAGGGGTTGATGCAGGTCAAAAAGATGTGTAATAACTTACACGTATGGACTAGGTATGCAAAAATAATATAGCACACACACAACCACAAGAACGCCAAGATTTATATGAAAAATCCCCACAATGTGTGAGGAAAAACCACGGGGTCGAAGCCCGACGGAGAAATCTACTAATCAACATGTCACAATGCTCGTCTCAAGTTTAGGTTCAAAACTTGAGGAATACAGAGCAAAAAAAAGAGATACAAATAATATCAAATCGATACGTCACCACACCAAAAAGCATCCGAAAAAACACCCCTAGCGGAGAATACCTAGAAGATACACCCGAAGAAACTGGAGCGGTGTGTTACCCTCCTTCCTTTCCTTTCTTTCTTCCTTGGCCCTTTTTTCTTTCCGTCTCACGACCACAGCAACAACAATTAACAACAAAAAGAAGCAGTGGCTGCCCTTTCTCCTTGCGCTGCGTTGTTCTAATTAACTTGTCTCAAGGGCATGGATATTAATACCCAGCCGGCCGAAACACCCTAAAGGGCTGCCCATGTTGGGCTGGAAGTCACAGGGCCGTAGGCCCAACAATCTCTATCATATTTTTGGTTGGTTCTTGTTTGGCAAAGTAACAACCCTAATGCAGAAGAAGCAAAAGGTTTATCTTTTCCTTCATCGTAATCCAGTTACATATTGACTTTTCATACTTTCACGAAATAGAAACGGGAGGAAACGAGCGGAAATTGGTCTATTTTGCCAATCACGGATTGGTTCGATTGGACGTTCACAGTCAAGTTGCATCATACATGCCACATGCCCGCCCCAGCCCGCCCTGTACCCAACTTAAGCCTGGGTTGGCCGTGTCTGACTTGTGTAAGTGTAGGCTTCCGAAGACTTTTGTGGGTTTGTTCATTGTGTTCCTTTGGGTCTTGTAGTAAAACGTACCAGTGTTGATTTTCAGTAATAAACAGTCTATTCAACGAAAAGGAAATGCAGCAATCATTGTCAAGGTCCAGAAAAATGTTTGAGAGCCACCGATTTTAGTCTCATTTTTGTATCATCTTTCTAATAGTCTCCCAAAAACTTATCCTTCAAATAGTTAGATCGGTGAGTATGCTTCTATGATTTTGGCATGAATATCTCTCCTAATAATCCAGTATAACTAAAAAGTTGATATGATTGTCTATGACATAATTTAGGCTTTTTTTTTAAATCATTCTTCAATTACTCAAATAGCCAAATCGGCTAAAACTACATCAGCAAGCGTAAAAAGGGAAACAGAAATCAAAACAAAAAGATGTGCTACTGCTATGTGCATGTGTAGCTATTACATGAGTTGCTTTATTAGCAAATCTAGTGACGAAGTTAATAGAAAAATTGTTATACATATTTCCCATCCTCGTAATGTCATCAATAATAATGTCCAAGGGATATCTTCTACTAGCATCTGCTGCCATTGCTTGCACAAGGAGTTTGAAATCCGTTTCTGCCTTTATTTTTTATAGATTCATACTTTTCCTTACTAACTGTTGCTCGTACTGCTATCGCCTCCATCATTGTGATCACTTTCCCCCCATGATCCTTGAAAATAGCTCCAATGGTTGTGGAATCTTGTCTCATTAAAGCATCACAATTGACTTCGTATTCCCCTTGCATCACAATTGACTTCGTATTCCCCTTCTTCAGGTGTCGTCCACTTCCTATTATCCATAACCACTCCCTGTCCACTTCCTTCAACCCCAGCAACGTCCCTACTCTTTGATATTCATGTATGTATGAATTTTTTTTGCTGGAGATACACAACCTCCTTTTTCCTTTTGGAATATCACGTTATTTATATTGGTCCAAATTGTCCACATAGCCGCTGCAATCCCCTCAGCTTCCTCCCTTATACACTCATCCAAAAGTTTTATAATGATCTTCCTTGGCATCATCTTATCCTCATTACACACAATATCCCTCACATCATGCGAAGAACAATCCCATGTACTTTTTACTTTCTCACAATGCAATAGCATATGATTTATCATCTCTTTTCCTCTACCACATTAGCGGAAGATCCCATCCGTGTTACAATATCTATCAAGCCAACTTCCAATTGTAGCCAACCCACTCCCCCCCCCACCCCAGAAAATGATCCACTTAAGGTGGCCATCATCTTATCCATATAAATTTATAGGATGGCTCTCCTCACTATAATTTAGAAAAAAAATTCATCGTTCATAAAACCCCTCCAATAAGTCGATCTCACAGTGAAGGACCCTTTCAGACTAGGCCACCAAAACACATCACCTTTTGGTCAGATAAAACCCTATGAGATTGCCAAAATGTCATTTGCATTATGTGGTGGTAGAAACTAGACATCTCCTCTCTTTTCCACCATACAACATCATTATCAATCAGTTGTCCAACATATTCATGGTGATTAGTTTCAAGATTCTTGAATTGTATCATGTTGGATGGGGAGACATCCAACCACATGTCCTCCCACATGTTGATATTATCACATTTTCCCACTTCTTTTCCATGCTTTAAGAGCATCTTTCCTTCCATCCTTGTAGCTTGCGCCATATCCTCTCTTTAATGAACCCAAAAACTTATTTCTTTGATCATTCAATTTCCAAGGGTAGTCTCAAATACTTGGCATGCCTATCAACCTCTCTCACTATGAGAAGTCCTTTCTATTCTTCCTGTATATGGTAGGATGTCCCCTTGCTAAAATCTACGTCTGTTTTAGATAGGTTAATTTTCTATCTCGATGCTTGTTCATATCGACTGCTAATCTCAACTACTTACAAAAATTCTATATTAGTATCTCTAGCAAAATGAATACTATCATCTGGAATAAAATATGAGATATATGTAGTGCATTTCAGCTCACATGAATGTCAAGAATAAGACTATTTTGTGTTGTTAATTGCAACAAAGTAGAAAAGACATCAATAAAATAATAAAAAGATAGAGTGAGAGAGGGTCTATTTGTCACAGTCCTTGAGTAGGCCTTGTCTTCCCAGTCATCTCTCAATTCATGGCACAGGCGTGTGTTAAAGATGATATACAATCACGAATCTTCCTTCTTCATTTCATCTCAAACCCCATTTTATCCATAACATGGTCCCAAAAGCTCCATTCAACCATATCATAAACTTTATACATATCAAATTTCAGCGTAATACATCTATTTTTCTTTCCTTTATCTCCTTTCATGGTGTGGAACAATTCATAAGAAATGAGGACACAATCAATTATCATTTATTCTTGCGAGAAAAACACTTTGATTTCCTGGAACAATGCTAACATAATTTAGTCCTTTTATGAGTCGTTCATTGGTAAAACAAATTATCTCAATTTTATCTATATCTTCATGTCCATACATACATATCACATTCTATTAAGAGGTATTCTCAAGGACACACTATGAATGCTTTGTTGAATATGATTTGACTCTCCCACTAAAAATTATTTCTTTATAGAATTTTTACATGTAATTTGGGTTGCTAATGTAGAGGAACCATTCTTAAATTTCAATCAACTCTAAATTTACAATAAAAACCAAACATGTCCCCTTACATTAAAAAAATATAAGAATATTACATTACTTAATTTAAAGATTGTAAACATAATGTTTCAACACATTTTTATTTAAACAAAAATAGTAGATACATTTTACGTTAGTAGGTAATTTGTGAAGTAAGGTATGTGGGTATCATGAAGGAAAATTTTATTGTATTTCTTTTAAGCATCTTTAAGTTCAGCAGTAAATTAATCTTTTCTAAATTTCTCTTCCACTGCTCACTTGTTATCAGTGTATGATCTATTTATAAAGGCAAGTGTGTCAAACACATGAGACAACATAGTTTTCATCCCTAAACATTCCACAATATATGAAAGCATCTTATATTTTTATTTATATCCAAACATTAAATAAACCTTAACCAATGATTATTTCCATCAACCCAATGATGGAACTCATATCAATGTCCTCAAGACATTAACGTAGGACATCAACTTTAAGGCAATAAGCCTATATGCATATACTATAAATAAGGATACATCTTTGTCACATTTTATATCACACCTAACCAAGTCCATTGATATTATAAAAAGATAATAGAAGAAAACATAGGACTTCATTTTATAAAAAGAAACATTCCACTAAGTCCTCTTTTATATAAGTCTACAATACTTTATATAAAACACGACATTTGTTAAAAGTTTTCCACTAAAACACTGGACTATTACTTTCTCAGCATTATTCTACCATGAGTTTCATGTATATGTATATTTGAATTCTGGATATATGTTAAATTCTAGGTAGAACATTTAATCCAACTCAATCATGAACTTCATTCTCGTACCATTATGCATACTATTTTTGAGTGAAAAGCCCATCATTGGTCATAACAAAGACACACATCACTAAATGTTCAAGTTCTCCATCAAAGGATATATTTCTGATCACATTTTATCAACAAAGAACCATGTCAAATTTCATAATCGAATTCCATAATATGAATAAGTTATGGATAAAACATGATTATGCATAAAAATGTCATTTTGAGTCATGATAATTTTAGGTGTGAAACATAGGTTCTACGAGAATTGAAGTATCGTATAAGTTAGTTAAACATGTCATTTTCACTATATAATATCATGAAAATAGAAAGTAAGGTTTTGGAATTCATTTTTCATTAACATGGCATCGAAAAGCCACAAATGAGCAATTTTTAGGGCAACAACATCTCTTCTTCAAACTTTCATCCCTTATAGTCTCAATATAGCATACCATTACCATAATGGAACACCACTAGAAGGTAGGCTATGAAAATAAACATTATGATCAGTTAAATTATTCTAGTAAATAGTCCATAAAAGTTCCACTTTCAAGAATATAAAGGCAAGATCCAAACATTTTTCTTATGTTTAAGCTATGCATGCATTTTTAATCAAGGAATGAGTAAAAAAAATTCTAAAAAATGTGTGGACAAAAACTCCCCTTCAATATCACATCCAGGTAATACTTAAAAAAGCACCAGTACCCCTCTAAAAGATTGATGAAAGGGAAAATGTAAAGAAAATAGATTGATGAAGGAATATACTATGTGGTTTAGGCCAATAATAAAGTTATCTAGCCTCATAACCACCAAAGATAGCATGATGTTCGACTTTCATGCACATGCAAGCTTCAAACCATGGACATCAACCAACTTGAGCTTGTACTCAACCTCCATAGATGCTTATTCACATTGAAGAAGGTCTCTTGGGCTCCAAATGAGGCTAGAGGTCGATGGGTAGTTAGTATATATAGGAAAGGGAAGAAAAAAGCCTAAAATGTCCACCATAAATGGACCCATCGGAGCTCATAGGAAAAGATAGATATTGAGGATCTTCCACTTCCACCCTATTGAAGGTGACCCATCAAGGGTCCTACCCTTCAAGGCCTATCAAGGGTCCCCTCAACCTCCCCCAAATAGGTGAAACTTTGCCTCACCTAAGAGGCTCACCCATCAAGCTATTGAGGTCAACCTCAACTACCCCCATCAAGTTCCAATTAATTCAAGCCATTGAGGCTCCACACTTCCCCACCTATCAAGGGTCAAACTCAACTTCACTCCTTGAGGGTCAACCTATCAAGGCTCTATTCCATTTAGGTCCCCCTCCTGGTCACTTATCGAGGATCCTAATGTACTTCACCTATCAAAGTACCCCAACACCTAAATATCAATGTATCCGCCTACATGATCCTATTGAGGATCCACCTACGTAACCCTATTGAGGTTTGTCATTGAGGCTCTTAACGCCAACCTATTGAAGTCAAGGTTAAATTCTAACAAGCCTTAACTACTCAACCACTTAACCCTAGATTAGGGTTAAGGTTAGAACCTAAGGTTGATACATGATACAACCAAAGTTGAAAAAGCATACAAACTACGTAAAAAAAGCACATACATGAAGGAAAACACGAAATTAGATATTTTGCACATAATTTGCAATTACATCCTCATGTTTTTAAGAAATCACAAAATTTATCCAAGTTCAAATTAATTGTTTGATTCAAGTTCTTAATAAAACATTCATTTATGATTAGAAAGAAAGACTAGATGATAATCTAGGTTAGGGGCCTTATCCATGTGGCATGCCTTCTTCTCTCCCTACTAATGTTGATTCATCTTTGATCAATGTTGCCTCTCTACTTGCCACCACCTTCAAATAATCCTCTTTTGCTGATCTTCCTTCATGTATGTGGCCACCACCATCACCATTTAAGTATTCATGGGTGATGCCATCAAGGAAACATCATTAGTCATCTCCATCATGAAGGTGAAGAAAGCCCCTGCCTGTAGACAAACAAGAAGGGGTACTGAGAGCCAGGTACCAGACAATGGAAAATAGCAACACAACACAACTTCCCTTGTTGCCTCTACTGACTCATGACAAATCCATGATTGCTTACTTGACATAGATGACTTCTTAGGCAAAACCCACATTGACATGAAAGATAGGCTTATCATCCACTACCAAATTGAAGCGTGCACCCAAGTTGATGAAAGGTCTTTTTTTATGATGAGCATGAGGAACTATTTTTTAATCTCATGTATCACATCATTCATCCCACCCATAATGTTAATCCTATCACATTACAAAAATTAGGGATAGAGGCAAAGGTGATCACAGAATAGGTCGAGGGATACCTTGAGTTTTCTGCATTCCAGGAGTAAAAGGCATACACTTAGCTCAGGCTCAAGTTCTTCAATTATGTTTTTTGTACGATCAAGAAGAGATAGACATCATTTACCTACGACTTCTATGGTAATAAGAAGTAACTTCCAAGAAAAGAGCTCACTCATTATAATTGTTAGATTAAGGTACGTGAGGTATTGAACAATGTAGGTGTTACACAATTGATGAAAATTACTTATATGGAAATTATTGGTGTGGTTTCATATGCAAACCATAAATTAAGTTCCCTTTAGGTTCCAAGACAAGCATAATTCAAAGTTTGACTCTACACTACATTCACCGCTTCCTGATTATCAAGACCGCACTTAGGGTGAATGCAACAAAAACAACTTAAAATCAATCAAGGCCCTAAATTAGTCTATTGCTTAGAATTATAGTTTGTTTAGGATGGATCATATTGACCATCTCATGCTTAGAGCTATCACTACTCGATCTTACAAGGCAACCTCATCACATAAATTACTCTTCACTCTGGAGTTTTTATGTGGATCACCTAGAAAAGACGATTGTTTCCAAAGTGATAAACTTGGATTATTCAGTCATGTGTCACATGGAGAAGTTGGGTAAAAATAAATAGGGGAAATCATGCAAAAATTTGGTCTTGATATGATTATTTTACAATGATATAGGATGAGATGTAAATTAAGAAGATGAGGCAAGTTTACCTATTTAGCCACCTCTACCATTATGTACATGAGAACCATTATTGGAACTAATAGAAAGAGTAGTACATAGTTCATCCTTCTAAGCTACCCATTTACTCTTTGTATCTGTCCTTGTATCTAGTTATTGTGGGCATTTGTACATGCCACCCTTCCAAGTCTCTAATGTCACAACATGCACGTACTTACAGGGGTACTCCTGCACTGTCCCACATGAGGAGACCCTATATTCACCACCATCATTGCCAATCATCACTAGGATCCTTCTTCCCACTCAAGTGTTATTGAGGCCAATAAGGATCTACGTCTAGGGTGGAGGATGGATTGTATAGTTTTAGATAAAACTCATTTTATTTAGCATGTTTCCATTTGAATTTTATCATTTATTCATTCCTTACATCTACATATAGGATTAAATGTATAGGATTTTGGCCTTATTTAATTTTTACTACCTTAGAAATCTATTATAGACATGTATATTGTGATGTCATTTATGGAAATCAAGCACCATCATGTATACATTTGACATTCATATGCTAGAAATTAACTGATGGATTATTATTGAGTATACAATAACAAGTCTTGTCAATGGACCCTAGGAACTAAAATAAGGATAGAATTGACTGTAATTCATAAAATAAATTACTTCTTACAATGAATGAATCTTGGTTTTATAAATGTCCACATGCTACTGTCTTCATTTCTTATTTATTGCACGAATGTGCAACTCTTGAGATTAACATGTTAAACAAAAATGATGAAATATGTATATATATCCATTAAATGTGACAATTAATACATACATATATATACATACATATACATAAATACATACATACAAATATATATAGAGAGAGAGAGTCAGGCTAGAATACACTCGAGTGTACAGATCACACGAATACACTCAAGTGTATTTGCATATCAAGACTATTTTTTGCAAAATTTAAACTATTGATCTTCATTGTCATACTATAACTAGGCTACATACAAAATTTGAGCCCATTTTGATGAGTGCAAGTCACTCATCCAAGGGAAACAAAATCAACATGTGAAACTAATTTAAAATGTATACTTTTTGCAATCTTTATAACATGACCTATAGATGTCCAAATGTGCTCAAATTTTGTGTATGATCTATTCACAACATGTTTAAGAAGATAAATTGATTAGATTTTTGAAAAAAAAAATAATGCATCATGAAAAACTACTTGAGTGTATTCTGCTCCGAATACACTCGAGTGTATTCTAGCATGACTCTCTCTCTCTCTCTCTCTCTATATATATATATATATATATATATATATACATATATATGTGGTGACCCATAAGTGGGGCAAAATACTAGTAGCATATATGTCAAGCCACTAACCAAGAAGACATGACTCACCAATTAGGTGGCCACAAACATGTAAGGAATAGAAGAAAAATGACTTCATCCTTCATAGAGGGGATGTTACATCAGGTCCAAATTCCTTCTTATTCTTATAGAAAAACCGCATAACTTACTCTTATAAGTTCTATAGGTTATCTGAATATATTTTTAAATCTTGGAAAAAAATGGTTAGCTCCTCATTAGCCTTTTCTCTATGCTTTTCCTAATTGCTTTCAAACTAACTGTGATGAGTGCAGTAGGTTAACCACCACTAGGTGATAGTGTTTTCATCCCCAACCTATTTATCTAGACAAAAAATAGATTTTTTAAGATCCTATTAGGATCATGACCCATTTTTAAAGCATGTCTCTCCCATATATATTTTTCACCATTTGCAAACTCTGAACATGTGCTCGTCATCTTATTTCTCAAACTTACACAGTAGGCAAGTCACTATCATATTAGAAGCTGATTTATTGATTTTTTTTAGAGAAGGAAGGTGCCCCTTATAAGCTCTAAAAGAGATAGTGTTTCATCTTGGATCGTGTAGGTTTAACCAGATATAAGGTGTCGCTTTGTCTAAAGGTAAAGATTGTCGAAAGATAGACCAGAGTGCCTGAGCAACGCCAATTAATATTAAGCACACATATCTGATTATCCTTCATATGGTTGAGTATCTCCATCTATTCGGAGGTCTATGAAAATTTAGACCATATCTTTGCAGCATCCATGAAGCCAATGTAACTTCTCCTCAAAGTAAATTTTTTTATTCTCTTCATGATGTGTGCAAGTTTCTCAAACACATGAGACAACATAGTTTTCAGCCCTAAACATTTTACAATATTTTAATCATCTTACATTTTTATTTATATTCAAACATTGACTAAACCTTAACCAATTGTTGCCATCAACCCAATCATGGAACCCATATCATTGTCCTCAAGGAATTAACTTAGCGCATCAACCTTAAGGCAATAAGCCTATATGAATATACCATAAATAAGGATACATATTTTTCACACTTTATATCACACTTAGCCAAATCCATTGATATTATAAAAAGATAATAGAAGAAAACATAGGAGATCATTTTAGAAAAAGAAACATTCCATTAAGTCCTCCTTCATATAAGTCTACAATGTTTTATTAAAAACAAATCCCAAATTTGTTAAAAGTTCTCCCATAAAACATTGGAGTATTACTTTCTTAACATTATTTTACCATGTGTTTCATGTACGGGTATATTTTAATTCTACATATATGTTAAATTCTAGGTACGTCGTCTATTCCAACTCCATCATGAACTTCATTTTGTACCATTATGCATACTAGTTTTGAGTGAAAAGTCCATCATTGTCCATAACAAAGCCACACCTCACTAAATGTACATGCTTCCCATCAAAGTATATACTTTTGATCACATTTTATCAAAAAAGAATCATGTCAAATTTCATGATCAAACTCCATAGTATGAATAAGTTATGGCTAAAATATGATTATGCATAAAAATGCCATTTTGAGGCTTGCAACTTTTAGGTATGAAACATAGGTTCTAAGAAAATTTAAGTATTATATTAGTTAGTTAATTATGTCATTTTTACTATATAATCTCATGAAAACAATAAGTAAGGATTTGTAATTCGTTTTTCACCAACATGGCATCAAAAATCCACAAAAGAGCAATTTTTAGGGCAATAACATGTCTCCTTTGACATTTCATCCCTTATAGTCTCAATATGGAATACCATTAGCATAATGGAACACCACTAGAAGGTAGGGGATGAAAATAACAATTACAATTAGTTAAATTATGCTGGTAAATAGTCCATAAAAGTTCCACTTTTAAGCATATAAAAGCAAGATCCAAACAATTCTTATGTCTAAGATATGTGTGCATATTTCATCAAGGCAGGAGTAAAAAAGCATGTCTAAAAAATGTGTGAATAGAAACTCCCATTCAATATCACATCCAGGTAATCCTCCAAAAATCACCAATGACCCTCTAAAAGATCCACCAATGACCTTCTATCTAAGTCTAGCCACAACTAGAGCAATGAATGAGAAAAAGAGGGATCTTTAGCTATGTGGAGTGCAATCCACCATGCATAACCATGGATATAGTTCTTAAAGATAGAAGAAAGGGAAAATGTAAAGAAAATAGATTTATGAAGGAATACCCTACGTGGCCTAGGCCAATAACAAAGTTGCCTCAGAACCACTAAAGAGAGCATGATCTTAGACTTTCATGCACACCGCTTCAAACCATGGAAATCAACCACCTTGAGATTGTACTCAACCAACATGGATACTTATTGACATTGAATAAGTTCTATAGGGCTCCAAATGAGGCTAGGGTTTGATGGGTTGTAGGTATATACAAGAATGGGAAGAGAAAATCCTAAAACAACCATCGTAAATGGACCTATCAGATTTCATAGGAAAAGAGAGATATTGAGGATCTTCCACTTTCACCGTATTGAAGGTTACCCGTCAAGGGTCCTATCCTTCAAGGACTATCAAGGATCCCCTCAACCTCCAACATAGAGGTGAAATTCCCTCTCACCTATAGAGGCTCACCCAACAAGCTATTGAGGTCTACCTCAACTACCCTCATTGAGGTCCAATTAATTCAAGGCATTGAAGCTCCACACTACCCAACTATCGAGGGTCAAACTCAAATTCACCCCTTGAGGGTCAACCTATCGAGGCTCAAGTCCATTGAGGTCCCCCCTCCTCATTACCTTTTGAGGATCCAAACATACTTCACCTATCAAGGTACCCCAACACCTAAATATCGAGGTACCCACCTACATGACCCTATTGAGGATCCACCTACATAACCCTGTTAAGGTTTGTCAAGGTGCAAGGCCTTTTAGGCTCCTAATGCCAACATATTGAGGTCAAGGTTAAAGGCTACCAAGCCTTAACTACTCAAACACTAAACCATAGATTAGGGTTAGGGTTAAAATCTAAGGTTGATACATGATACAACCAAAGTTAAAAAAGCATCCAAACCAAGTAAAAGAAAGCACATACATGAAGGAATACACAAAATTAGATATTTTGCACATAATTTGTAAGTAGATCATCATCTTTTTAAGAAATAACAAAATTAGGGTAAAGAAAGTTCATTTTTATCCAAGTTCAAATCAATCGATAGATCCAAGTTCTTAATAAATAATTTAATAATGATTAGAAAGTAAGACTATAAGATAATCTAGGTTACGTGCCTTATCCATGTGGCACGCCTTCTTCTCCCCCTACTAATGTTGATACTTATCTGGTGAATGTATCCTCTCTACTTGCCACCATCTTCAAAAAAATCCTCTTTTGCTGATCTTCCTTCACTAATGTCACCACCACCATCACCATTTAAGTATTCATGGGCGATGCCATCAAGACAACATCATTAGTTATCTCCATCATGAAGGGGAAAAAGTCCCTACCAGCAAACAACCAAGAAGGGCATTGAGAGCCAGGTACCGTACAAGGGAAAATAGTAGCACACCACACCTTCCCTTGTTGCCTCTAGTGACTCACGACAAATCCATGATCAGTTACTTGACACGGATGACTTATTAGGAACAACCCACATCAACAAGAAAGATAGTCATAGCATCCACTACCAAAGTGAAGTGTGCATCCAAGTTTATGAAATGTCTATTTTTTATGATGAGCATGAGGAACTATTGTTTAATTTCATGTATCAGGGCATTCATCCCACCCATTATAGTAATCATATCACAATGCAAAAATTACAGATAGAGGAAAAGGTGATCACAATATAGGTTGAGGGATACCTTGAGTTTTTTGCATTCCAGGAGTAGAAGACACACTTAGATCAAGCTCAAGTTCTTCAATTACGTCTACTTCAAGATCAAGAAGAGACAGACGTCTCTTACCTACAACTTCTTTAGGAAGAAGACACGATATATAAGGAAAGATCTCATTAACTATATTTATTACATTGAGGTCTATGAGGTGTGCAAAAAATTAAGTGATACACAATCATGGAAAATTACTTCTATGGAAATTATTGGTGTGATTTCATAGGAAACCCATAAACAAAGTTCCCTTTAGGTTACAAGGTAGGCATAATTTAGAGTTTGACTTTACACTACATTCACCGCTTACTGATTATCAAGACCACACTTAGAGTGTATGTAGAAAAATAACTTAAAATCAATCAAGGTCGTGAACGAGTCTATTTTTAAGAATTATAGTTTGTTTAGGATGGATCATATTGACCATCTATGGTTAGAGTCATCAATGCCTCGATCTTACAAGGCAACCTCATTACACCAATTTCTCTCCAATCTAGAGTTTTTATATGGATTGCCTAGAAAAGATGATTGGTTCCAAACTGATAAACTTGGAGTATTCAGTCATGTGTCACATGGTGAAGTTGGGTAAAAATAAATAGAGGAAATAATGCATAAATTATGTCTCGGTATGATTCTTTTACAATGAGACTGGATGATATGTACATTAAGAAGATGAGGCAAGGTTACCAATTTAACCACCTCTACCATTATTTACATGAGTACAATGATTGGAACCAATGAGAAGAGAACTACTAGGGGTGTAAACTGTGCGGGTACGGTGCGGGTCTGGTCATACCCATACCCATACCCATCTAATTTAGCGGGTCTGGTTCCGGTTCTAGACCCGCATAATACACAACCTGACCCGCACCATACCCATACTCGCAATAATAGAGGGTATGCGGTGCGGGTATGTGGGTAAGCGGTTCTATAAAACATCATATTGTTTATGTAAGAGAAAAGACTATGTTATATATATTTAACACAACAAGATATTGTTATCATATAGTATATTAACATGTAATAGTTATATTAGACAATGCTATATTCTATACAATAAAATTAATTGAGTAATTGTTTACATATTTGTAGTCATGATCATAACATTTAATTTATGTAGAAAGTAATGTAGATCAGTAGACATTTTGATTTTAAGTTTACATATGATGTTCGTTATTGTAACTAGAATAGTTAATTCTTAGTTATATGACTAGTCTCAACCTTAGAGTAGGATATAATCTCAATAATTATATTAATTAGACTAGTAAAGTATGATATATATAACATATTATTTTAGTAGTTACTTATGTATAGAGGGTACACGGGTCTAGCGGGTCTGGGTCCAAGCATACCCATTATTGGACCCACTTATATGCGGGTCCAAGGGTATACGGGTCCTAGGGTATGCGATTATAAAAAATTAGACCCGTGACGGGTTTTTTTAGGGTCCGGATTTGTGGGTCCACGGGTCTACCCGTACCCATTTACAACCCTAAGCACTACACAATTCATCCTTCAAATCTACCCATTAGGAAACTACTCTTTTTATCTGCAGTTAGAATCTAGTTATTGGGGGCATTGGTAAATGCCACCCTTATGATCTCTAATGTCACAACATGCATGTACTTCTAAGGGTACTCTGGCACTGTCCCACCTTAGGAGACCCCATCTTCACCACCATAGTTTCCAATCAACACTAGGATCCTTCTTCCCACTCAAGTGTTATCAAGACCAATAAGTATCTAGGTCCAAGGTGGAGAGTGGATTATATAGTTTTCAGATAAAATTCTTTTTATTTAGCATGTTTCCATTTAAATTTTAGTCTGTATTCATTCCTTAAATCTACATATATAGGATTTAGGCCTTATTTATGTTTTACTATCTTATAAATCTATTATATAGACTCATTGATTGTGATGTCCTTTATGAAAACCAAGCACCATCATGTATACACTTGACATTTATATGCTAGAAATTAATTTATGGATTATTGTTGAGCATTCAATAATGAGTCTTGTTGAACCTTTTCTCTAATATGTTAACAATGGACCCTAGGAACTAAAAGAAGGATAGAACTGACTCTAATTCATAAAATAAATTACTTCTTACAACCAAAGAATCTTGGTTTCATAAATTTCCACATGCTATTATCTTCATTTCTCAGTTATTCCATTAACATACAACTATTGATATTAGCATGTTAAACATAAATAATGAATTTGTATGTATATCCATTAGATGTGAAAATTAATACACACATGCATGCGCGTGCGTGCACACACACACACACACACACACACACACACACACACACACACACACACACACACACATATATATATATATATATATATATATATATATATATATATATATATTTGTGTGTGTGTGTGTTTGTGTGTGTATCTATATTTTTATATTGGAAATCCATGGTAATTATATTTTTTACCCACAAGTGGGGAAAAATGCTAGTAGCATACAATTTATGCCACTAACCAAGAAGACATTACTCACCAATTAGGTGGTCACAAACATGTAAATACTATAAGAAAAAATGACTTCATCCTTCATAGAAGGGAAACCACATACATATGAGTATATCTATACCCATCTTTGCAAACTATTTTATCTTCTTTTAGGGGATGTTGTGATTCAATTTCCTAGTTTTAGCCTTAGATCTACTTAAATGCAATTATCTTTCCTTTTCTAGACTTTAATGCATTTTATATGCTTTTCATGTCAAACCAGTGAAAAATATACTTCATCACCTAGAAGGGCAATCAAGCCCTCACGATGCTACACCTCAAGGGAAGGAAGGGCGCAGAAGCTTTCATTGTCTATCTTCCATCTGAGCAGTCAAGTGATCGGCTCTACTAGTCGCCTAACTTGAGCCACTCTTTACCGAAGTCTTCCAAATTCTATAGTTCTGATACGTGATCCCACATCCGACCTACCCCATTTTTATTCATGCCAGTTTGCCAGGGAACCAGATATGAGGTCCACATTGAGTAGCCCCTCATCTAGTGGACTAAGTACAGGCCATGCAATTAGCTTCCTTCAACCATAAATATCCAACATTAGGGTTTCAACAACGAGGAATTCATATATAAAAGGGAACCCTTATCATCCATTCTAAGGGTCTCTATCGGTGATTAGAAGACACATCGTATAGTGAAAAACCTAGCAAGGAGCCAGGAGGCAGCGACCTCAGTGGAGAGATTGGTCTTCCTGCACCAGGCGTCATGGCCTCCTCCATTGTTCTTTCAACCTTTTCATTGTTGTCCCTCATTATGAGTAAATATATGTTTGTGTTGGGGCATAGGACTAACCCCATTAGTCCTTATTTTGTTCTAGCTTGTATCTAAACTCAACAATACTATTGGTAAATAAAGTATAGTTATTCTTATTTCATTGCCTTGAAACTGACAACTTGCTTTTCATATATGTTATATTTGTGGATGTATAGGTTGTTGTAATGGCGATTAGAATGTCATAACAATCTTATTATCTCCTGAAGTGCCAGCAAGGGATAGTCGAATGGGTTAGGATCTGCTAATGTGTCCAGTTTGGTCAGTTGTAGTGAGGAAGTCCAATCAGAATAAATAAGGAACTTGGTTGTCGAGTCTGTTTGGTTCCAAGGGATTTTAATCCTTACAATGATCTATATCACATGAAGGTGTAGCATCAAAGTCTCTATTTAAAAAACTATATTCAAGAGTTGGAATCTTGTTATAATAATTATGCAGGATTTGGCAAGCAAAACACCATGCTATGGTCCTTTTTATTATCATTTAATTACCTCTTTAATAATTGTTTCTACTACAACAATTAGTTAAATCATTCAATCAACTTACTCGTGATAAATATTATCCTGACTACTTCTAAATATATAAAACTGCTTAAAAAGGTTGTCGTTTGGGTTTGATCCTTAAGTATACTATAATAAAGCTTCCATTCACGTGGAGAGGGAAATTTATACTCAACTTTCGATCCTAAGGGTTATTCCCTTAGGGTTTTTATTGGTGTGACATTTGGATCCCCATCATAAAATGGCATCATTGTCAGGGACAATAATATTAATATATTTTCAGAAGTATAAGTGTAATTAGGGTTTTCTTTTTTATGCTTGATATTATTGAAAATCCTCTAGAGCTTTATTCATCTACTTATAATCATTCTCCTTCCTCTTAGGTACTCCTAGCATATGTGAAGATCCAAAAGTCTTGACTCAGGGATATAATTCAATCCTAAAATTGAGAGGAACCCTCAAAAGACTTCACAAGGAGAAAACTGTGATGTATGCAACAACTATGAAGCAGCCATTCAAGTGTGAAGTGAAGTGGCTATCGTGTCCCAATGAGAATTACTTGTCACGGAAGCTAGGAGGCAAGAAGAAAGCCAAATTAAAAACCAACATAGAAGCCACCCAAGCCGCTGAAGCACCAAAATATTAAGGGATTTTTCTATATCTAAAGGAACTAACTTGACTCATCCAATCCAACCTCCTAGCGAACTGATCGAGATCATGGCCCAATGAGTCATCCAGTTGCAAAATTTAGCCTTCACAAGAAGGAATGGAAATGATTGCTGAGAATATCTCCTCAAATAAATAGACCTTTTCTTGATGATGAAGCCACTAGGCACCTCTAAAGATGCCATGTGATTACAATGCTTCAAATATTCTCTAACTGACAATACTAGAATATGGTACAATGTTCTCTGAGGGGACCCGATCACAATAGGGAAATCTCTAGAATATTAATTTCTTTCTACCCACCCCCCATAACGTACTTGATTAGAGGAAAAATCACAAGGTTCAATCAAGTACTTGAAGAGTCTATATATGAATCTTGGGAGTGGTTCAAAAAAATCTTACGCAAGTGCCCACACCACATGATCCTTGAAAATCAAATCATCAATTTTTTTTATCGAGGTGTCGATGATGAGAATGAAAGTTCCTTGATTCCTCTTCCAATGGAAACTTTATGCGGCTGAGCTTTGATAGCACATTGAAGATCGTCAACCTTGTTATTCAGAATTAGACTCATTGGACTAGAACTTTGAGAAAAGGTGTTCTTAAAGTAGCTATTGCACCAGGCATCTCAGCCAGGCACCAATAAGAACTCAACAATTGTAGCACCTACCTTTGACTCTAAACAATGAACAACACCTAAAGCACATGTGCACAAACCTCGTATACCCTATGTGGGTCGTCTCATGCAAACCAAGCTCGACAATAGGTTCAAGATATTCAAAGATACCATGAAAAAACTCCATGTGGACATTTTGTTCCTCGATACACTAGATCAAATGCCAATTTGGTGTAAATAACTCAAGACTCTCCTATCTTGAAAGTATATTACTGAGGAATGCAAAACTATGAAGTTAGCACAAATGATCTCTTCTATAGTCCAAGTTTAAATGCCCCAAAACCAAAAAGATCCTGACTCTTTTAGGGTATATTGTTTCTTAGGGGGCGACACATTTTGTAGAGGACTTGCTGACCTAGGCGCAAGCATATCCATTATGTCATACACTCTATATCAATGTCGTGGATTCACTGATCTCCTTCCCACAACAATGACTATTCAACTGGATGATGCATCAATTACAAAACCCTTGGGAATAATTGAAGATGTCCCAGTTAAATTGGGACATGACGCCCACATCCCATGTAATTTTGTGGTGATGCAAATAAAATAGGATAGTCAATTTCTACTAATTTTGGGGAGACCTCTTAGATACCGCAAGATCATTATTTGACATGGAAGCTGAAAAACTTGTCCTTCATCTGGGAAATAAAACTATTGAATATCGAGCTCTCAAATATTTACATAAGGTGCATAACTCGATTGAAGTCTTCATGGTGGAAGGTAAATTGAAAGCAAAACAATTAGACCCACAAATCACTACCCAAGAAACGACAAACCAACACAAAAGCAAGGTATGTACATCATTTGACCATGATACAGGTCCTGAGAATCTAAAAGTCAAAGGTTCAAAGATCCCACTCACGCATTCTGCATGAGCTCTGTGATAACATTAATCGAGTTTGCGGTGTTAAACTGAGACTTTTGTGTAAGGAGTGGGGCCCAGAGGGGATCCACTCCCTACTAAAAATTTGAAGAATAGAACCTCCAGTCCAAACACACCTAAAAGATACGTTGGAGTGGGTGTTAAATTTTCAAATCTGATTTATGGTATACAAAACAACCAAAGTGTAGAAACGGAATAAAAACATTGACTATATTCAATTTCTCATAAGGTTACTAAAGAACATATTTACTTACATGTAAGGGTACATCATAAGGATCCAGGTAGAGGGAAATCTAAACCACATCAAGATTGTTTCCAATCTTTAACTCTTTAAGCTAGGTCCATAACTTTATGCCAATTCCTCCATGTCTTTCACCTAGGGTTGGAAGCATACCCCAGCAAGAAGAGAAAAATAGAAGTCATCAACAAAGGATGGTATCTGCATATTAAAAAGTAAAATTGAGAAATTTAAAAGAATAAAGAACATCAAGTAATAAAGGCTTCCCATAGAAAATAAAAGTACCACCCATAAGGGCATAAAATAATTGATCCATAATAAAAGAGATACTTGCCATTAAAACAAATAAAAGATTGTGCCATATATACATCCACTACCATGGTGGGAAATGAAGCACAAGTAGTGTAACATAATGAATCTTAGATGTAATCTCCATGTAAACCTTTTTACCAAGTTTCCCTCTCATTTCTATCATTTATGTCATTTATGTTTAATAGTGGAATTTATAGTGGTTTAGTGAACATTTATTCACTAATTGTACCAATATAAGGGTTTATGCACAAATACCTCAGTGAAAGCTTAATTACCATAATTAAGTGCTATAAACCTTAATCTAACTTTTTTATATCATTTGAAAACATAAAATGAGTCTAAGTTTCAAATTTGGTTTGATTTGGATGTTGTTTGTGCAAGTTATGCAATTTTAGGTACATTCTGGACTTTTATGCAATTTACCCAATTGGGAGGTTTTCTTTGCAACTTATCAACTGAATTTTAATCCTTAGATATTACCTTACCATTAAAGAGATTTTAAAACATTGTATAACCTAGTTTCACCTTGGTTTGATGGTATTTCTTTCCAAGGGCATTATAGGGATTATCCTCTTTATAAAGATGCTTATCCGTAAAAGCTATCAACCAATGAGGTTATTTCTTTCTTGAAAAACGGTGGGGATGGCCTAGAATAATCTATGGGCTCTTAGAACTGACTTTTTATATGCATGAAGCCTCTATGAGCTATCCTCTTGCATGGCCATCAATCCCTTGGCTAAAGACACATGGAAAGTCCCTTAAGACTCCTCATGCTTCACCTCTTTCTATATATAGCTATGTATACCCCTTTCCAACTCACAATTTGAAAACTCTTGCTCTCCTTTTCTTTTCTCTAGCTTAGATAATAGTTCCTTCTGTATTTGGCCACAAAGTTTCTGCCCCAAGGTAATAGAGGGAGCCTACCTTGGTGAAGAAGGCTCCTAGGGCTTCCAAATTGCTCTATTAGGGTTTCTAAAGCTCCTCCTTAGTAATTTCGACCAAAACTAGTAATTTTCCTCCCTTAATTACCTATTTTCATACTGATAGTCTTCCTTAAATCTTCTTCTAGGTCGTAACCATTACCATACATGGTAAAACTCCAGCTAAAACCCTAAAACATGGCATCTCCTTGCTCTTTTGCTAGGGTTTGCACCTCTAAAGTGGAGAAGGTGATCTTTGCTCAAGAAAGGAGCTTGGATTGGAGCAACCAGACCTTCTAATCTCGGAATATTTTCTGTTTGAACCTTATCACCTTCCTAGAGGCAAGTTTGGTTAACACCCTTCTCATATATTGCTTAGTACATGCTTAATACTCATGCTTTTATGTTGAAAATCGACGATTTCCATCTCTTTTTACCATGCTCTTCTAAGGTTTTGATTTCTTGCTATTTTACCTTCTATAGACTCTATTTTGGTTACCTATACAACTTCAAACCTGATCTTGGTCGAATGGTGTTTTCTCCCTCTCCCTCTCTCTTTAATTATCTCGATCGGTTTGATGATGTGGCAATTTCCTATTGGTCAGTATTGCAAAATTCTTATCTTCTAAACCGCTAATCCAAATTTGAAAAATAAATATGTTTTGGAATTGTAAAATTTATCTCTATCTAATAAAAATATTTTCAAGGTCTTATTTCATGGTTTTACGAAGGGTGATTTTTGTAAAACGAATTCAATGCATAAAATCCATAAAAATTACATCTTAATCATCATAACTCCAAAATTAACATAAATATATGTTTTCTTGATCAGGAAAACCTAATAAGTTTATTGGTGATGTTTTAAGAGTCTAAATACGAATTTTTCTAAAAAAGCTCTAAAAATAGGGTTTCTATATATTAATGTGCACGATGTACTCTAATACATGTTAATACATTGAAAATAGGCAAAGTGGAACTTGGACTCAATTAAAGTGGTGAAACTTAGTAATTGATATCAGTAAGAGAGGTATGTGCATTCCTTACACCCTATGTTGGGATAATTACAACCCAACCCTATATTTCCCTAATGAGGTTTAAATGAACCCTAAATATTCTATTCTTGAATCCTAATGTTGTTCATGCCTCAGATTAGATTATAATTTCTTCTTGTTTGGGTCTTATACCCCATTGCCATGCTTATTGATTCATATGATTATTCTTTCCATGACTACTTTCTCTAGCATGTGGATTTATGTTCTATTTAAAGTAGCGGTACTTATGTACAACCACCCACAAAGGGCATGTAAATAATCGCCCTGGGGAATGTCTTATTCTCACCATAATATTGTAGGTGACTGGAAATATCTTATTCTCCCCTCACCTAAGGTTAGAGGTCTGGTAGGTGCCTCAACCCTACTTAGTTAGGTAGACATAATTATCTTACATACAAATCTTTTTTCATATAATTGTTAACGGAAAGTTTCTTTTGAATATAGCCGCATACTCTTATTATCTTCATCATATGATGAACCCTAGCCTGTTTTTATTTGCTACTTATCTTGATATCCTAGATTAGTTTTGTGCCACATACCTTATTTTATTTCCCATTTTTCTGGGTGTTTTCCCAACCACCCAGGTGCTGGTGCTGAGCAAGGAGAAGGACAAGTTTGAAGGAATTCATCTCAGGAGTAGATCGCAAGCTATCTGAAAGGATGTCTAGGTTTCTATATCTAGATCCTTTTCTATTATCTTTTTCTTTTGAGAACAATCATGTAATGAACAATGAAAGCCATGTAATAGGCTTAGTTCTTTTATTTCCGCTGCTATTGACAATTTGTAATGTATCTGGTGCATGCTTATTTACTTGGAATATTATACATGCATCCCTCAGTATCTTTTATCTTTCTAAAAAGATGGATGTTTTGTAATTCCTTTAAATTTTAGTAAGGAGGTGATCTCGCCTCTTTACAACATGGTATCAGAGCCTTTAGGCAACTATTAGGACATGAAGTTGAAGCAAAGGTGTCTAGAATGGATCAGGGTTTCAAGGCTGGCAATATTTTCCTCCGCACCACTAGCTTGGTTTATGAGGACTCCCGTGCCCATATGATACCGGCCTGGCATGAGCTGATATGAATTGCCCAAAATAGTATACTTTTAGCAATAGCATTCTAGATATTCTTTTCTCGTCTATGCTTCTATTCTTTTTCATCTATGATTCAAATACTCCTGGGAACTTAATATGTTAACCCTATCTTTCAAGATAGGTGACTTGTTCGATAGTAGGAACAAGGGTAAGGAGTCAAACCCTAATGACTCCAATGTGGAAAACACTCATGTGACTCTTGTCGGTCATAGTGTGGTCAACCCTGCTACTCCCGGCACCCCCTCCTTCACACCGGAGCAAGAGCTAGCAATGTTGTGCCAGGTGATCTCCACCATGATGGGGTAGCTCCACACAGTGGCTGCCAATGCCAACAAGCCGAGGGAGTTCACCCTCACTGACTTCATAAAGATGCAGCCACCCTACTTCAAAGGCGAAAGTGAACACAACATGGTGGATAAAGCTGATGACTGGGTGTTGGCTTTGGATTGGGCCTTCGAGGGTATGGCATGCCCTCCTCACTAGAAAGTTCGATTTGCGACGTATGTGCTGGACAAACCGGCACGTGTCTGGTGGAATGGTGTCGCCCGCACTCGAGACACCTCTACCATGGAGTGGGACCAGTTCCTGAAGTACTTCAGGGAGAAGTACATTTGTCCTGCCTTCTTAAGGAAGAAGGAAGATGAGTTCTACAACCTCAAGCAGGGAAGCATGAGTGTGGCCGACTACATCCAATGGTTCCTACTTCTAGAACACTATGCCACCGACTTTGGAGCCGAGAGAAGGGCAACATTGTTCTTGGAGGGCCTAAACTACCAAGTGGGTCGAAGTCTTGTTCCATAGCTTCCACTCACCTTCCAACAGATGGTGGATAAGGCCTTGGCCATCGAGTCCTACCCAGGATTCCAATCCTATGGACACAGTAATGGCTATAGAAACAACAAGAGGAAGAACCCTACCCAGAATGAGAATCACGGACGTGATCGGTGCAATAGGTGCTCTCACCACCATCCTCTAGGGAGATGTCCTGTCAACAATGCACCTTCTCGTAGAGACAACTGACCTCCTCCGACCTGCCATGAGTGTGGCCAAGTTGGGCATATCCGACCACTCTGCCCACGTTTCCAGCAAGGAAGGAATAATGCCCAGCAGCCGCAACAGCCAAGGCAGAATCCGCCTCTGCGGAATAATAACAACAACAACCAGAACCCAAGGTGACTGCCAGTGGAGAGGAGGAATGGGAGAGTGTTTGCTCTCAATGGTGAGGAAGCAGGAAAAGATAATGAAGTTATTGAAGGTACCTTGCATCTTAATATGCATCCTATAAAGGCACTGTTTGATTCTAGCTCATCCAATACATTCATATCATGTCAGCTTATTTCCATGTTAGAAATAGAATCTGAGTATATGGATCATAAATTAGATGTAAAAACCCCTAGTGGTAAGATATGCTCTTTGTATCTCCAAACTCCAACCATGGAACTCTATATATCTGGTATAATGTTTCCCTCAGATTTCATCTTGCTTGACATGACCGCCTTTGATGTCATCCTGGGAATGGATTGGTTGAAGAGGTACAAAGCTGTTTTATTTTGTGAAGAATCAAAGGTTAGTTTATCACATCCTGTTGAGGGAAGATTGTGTGTCAAGGGTAGAAAGCGAGAAGATCGACAATTTTTTATCTCTGCTATCAAAGATGAAAAGCTAGTCTCACAAGGGTGTAGAGCTTTCTTAGCCTCTATAGTCCCCGAGACTACACTTCCTTCTCTCGACCACATAGATGTGGTGAAGGACTTCCTAGACGTCTTTCCCAAGGAGTTACCTAGTTTGCCACCAACTCGGGAGGTGGAGTTCTCCATCGAGCTTGTACCCAGAACTTCACCAATATCGAAGCTGCCTTACCGCTTGGCCCCTGCCGAGCTTGCTGAACTGAAGAAGCGGCTAGAAGATCTTCTCAACATGGGCTTCATCTGCCCCAGTGTTTCACCCTGGGGAGCCCCTATCCTATTCGTGAAGAAGAATGATGGTTCGATGTGGATGTGTATGGACTACCGCATGCTTAACCAAGTGACGGTGAAGAACCGTTATCCTTTACCTCGCATCGATGACTTGTTCGACCAGCTAAAGTCAGCCACTATGTTCTCCAAGATGGATCTGCGAAGTGGCTACTACCAGATGCACGTGAAGGACCATGATGTACCGAAGACGGCGTTCAGAACTCGCTATGGGCATTACGAATTCATGGTCATGCCTTTCGGCTTGACAAATGCCCATGCTACCTTCATGGACTTGATGAACCGAGTGTTCCGCCCATACCTTGACAAGTTTTTGGTGGTGTTTATCGATGACGTTTTGGTTTATTCTGAGATGTTAGAACAACATCACGAGCATCTGCAGATTGTACTCAACACACTATAAGAAAATCAACTCTATGCAAAATTCTCAAAGCGTGATTTCAGGATAAAGGAAGTGATGTTTCTGGGTCATGTGATTTCTGTCGGACATATAGTTGTTGATCCTGCAAAGGTAGAAGATGTGACCAAGTGGAAAGCTCCAAAGAATCCCTAAGAGATCCGTAGTTTCCTTTGCTTAGCAGGTTACATCAAAAGTTTATCAAGAACTTCTCTGAGTTGGCCTTGACTTTAACCAAGCTGACGCGAAAGGAGGTCAAGTTCTCTTGGACACCATAATGTGAGAATAGTTTTCAAAAGATGAAGAAGAGCCTGACTTCTGCTCCCGTGCTTGCTTTGCCTATTGAGGGCATACCTTATGTCATCTACACCAATGCATCCAGACAAGGATTAGGGTGTGTTTTGATGCAAGATGGAAAGGTGATAGCCTATGCTTCTCGACAGTTGAAACCTAATGAAGCTAATTGGCCTACACATGATTTGGAGCTTGCTGCCATAGTTCATGCTTTGAAGATCTGGCGACACTATCTCTATGGTGAAAAGTTTGAAGTCTTTTCTGATCACAAGAGTCTGAGATATTTGTTGACTTAGAAGGATATGAACTTGCGACAACGTAGGTGGATGGAATATCTTAAAGATTATGACTTCACCATTACCTATCATCCTAGTAAAGTGAATGTCGTAGTTGATGCTTTAAGTCGCAAGAAGGATACTATTTGTGCTGCTTTGAGATGTTCAGTATGGGAAAACCTTGAACAAGTGGCTAGATGGAGACCTCAGCCTGTTGAATCAGTAGATGAAGACAAGTTGTGTGTTCATATGGCCAACTTGACTGTTACACTAGTTGGAGAGTTCTGAGCTTGAGGAGATGAAAGCTTTAACTGAGAAACCGCAATCTGACTTCTCTGTCGGAGTGGATGGTGTTGTCCGCTTCAAACAAAGGTTGTGGATTCCTAATGTTGGTGATCTGAGACAGAAGGTTCTGAGTGAAGCTCATGGGTCCAAGTACACTATTCATCCTGGAACAACAATGATGTATAAGGACTTACAACGAAGCTTCTGGTGGAAGAACATGAAGAATGATATAGCTCTATTCGTCGTGAATTGCTTGACATGTTAGCAAGTCAAGATCGAACATCAACGACCTGGTGGTCTTCTTCGCCCTCTTGAAATTCCAGAATGGAAGTGGGAGAAAATCATAATGGACTTCGTTATTGGTTTCCCCAAGTCCAAGAAAGGTTATGATGTTGTTTGGGTGGTTATTGACTGGCTTATAAAATCTTCTCATTTCTTGCCTTTCAAAACCAATTACAAAGTTGCAGATATGGCTCAGTTGTACGTTGAGTGGATCATACGCCTGCATGGAGTACCTGAGGTAATAGTTTCTGATCGTGACCCAAAGTTTACTTCTCGTTTATAGGGTCAGATTCAGGTAGAGATGGGTACTAACTTGCATTTCAGTACTGCTTACCACCTGTAGACTGATGGTCAATCTGAAAAAATAGCTCAGATTCTGGAGGACTTGCTTCGTGCTTGTGTGATGGATTGGGGTGGTGCATGGGATCGATATCTACCATTAGCTGAGTTTTCTGACAATAATATCTACCAAGCTAGTATTGGTATGCCACCTTTAGAAGCTCTCTATGGTATACCATGTCGTTCACCTTTGCATTGGGATGATGTCAGTGAACGTTCTTTAATGAAGACCGATGACATGCAAATGATGATAGAAAAGGTGCAGTTGGTAAAGAAACGCATGAAAGCTGCTCAAGACCGACAGAAGATGTATGCTGACAAGAAGAGGTTCGATGTTAACTTCCTAGTGGGTGACTATGCATTCCTGAAGATCAAGCCTATTTGTTCTATTGTTAGATCTAAAGTTAAAGGCAAGTTGAGTCCCCGCTATGTTGGACCATTTGAAATCTTAGATAAGGTTGGAGACTATGCATACCGCTTAGCCTTACCTCCTTCCTATGATAAGATTCATAATGTGTTCCATGTCTCTGTGTTGAACAAGTATGTGAAGGACTCTTCTCATGTGCTTACTATTGAGCCTTTGGAGATACATGAGAATCTGACCTATGAAGAGCTACCTTTGAAGATTCTTGACTCCCGAGTAAAGCAGCTGAAGAACAAAGAGATTGAGTTTGTAAAAGTTTTATGGAAATATCATGGTCTGGAAGAAACCACTTGGGAGTTGAGAGATGAAATGTTACGTACTCACCCTTCTCATTTTGCTAGAGATTTCGAGGACGAAATCCTTTTAAAGGGGTGGAGTGATGTAACATAATGAATCTTATATGTAATCTCCATGTAAACCTTTTTCTCAAGTTTCCCTCTCATTTCTATCCTTTATGTCATTTATGTTTAATTAGTGGAATTATAGTGGTTTAGTGAACATTTATTCACTAATCGTACCAATATAAGGGTTTATGCACAAATACCTCGGTGAAAGATTAATTACCATAAGTAAGTGCTATAAACTTTAATCAAACTTTTTATATGATTTGAAAACATAAAATGAGGCTAAGTTTCAAATTTGGTTTGATTTGGATGTTGTTTGTGCAAATTATGCAATTTTAGGTACATTTTGGACTTTTATGCAATTTACCCAATTGGGAGGTTTTCTTTGCAAATTATCAACTGAATTTTAATCCTTAGATGTTACCTTACCATTAACAATATTTTAAACCATTGGAGAACCTAGTTTCACATTGGTTTGATGGTATTTCTTTCAAAGGGCATTATAGGGATTACCCTCTTTATAAAGATGCTTATCCTTAAAAGCTATCAACCAATGAGGTTATTTCTTTCTTAAAAAATGGTGGGGATGGCCTAGAATAATCTATGGGCTCTTAGAACCAACTTTTGATATGCATGAAGCCTCTATGAGCTATCCTCTTGCATGGCCATCAATCCCTAGGCTAAAGACACATGGAAAGTCCCTTAAGACTCCTCATGCTTCACCTCTTTCTATATATAGCCATGTATACCCCTTCCCAACTCACAATTCAAAAACTCTTGCTGTCCTTTTCTTTCCTCTAGCTTAGATAATATTTCCTTCTGTATTTGGCCACGAATTTTCTGCCCCAAGGTAATAGAGGGAGCCTACCTTGGTGAAGAAGGCTCCTCGGGCTTCCAAATTGCTCTATTAGGGTTTCTAAAGCTCCTCCTTGGTAATTTCGACCAAAACTAGTAAGTTTCCTCCCTTAATTTCCTATTTTCATATTTATAGTCTTCCTTACACCTTCTTCTAGGTCGGAACCATGACCATACATGGTAAAACTCCACCTAAAACCCTAAAACATGTCATCTCCTTGCTCTTTTGCTAGGGTTTGCACCTCTAAAGTGGAGAATGTGATCTTTGCTCAAGAAAGGAGCTTGGCTTGGAGCAAACATACCTTATAATCTCGAAATCCTTTCTGTTTGAACCTTATAACCTTCCTAGAGGCAAGTTTGGTTAACACCCTTCTCATATATTGCTTAGTACATGCTTAAAACTCATGCTTTTATGAATCGACGATTTCCATCTCTTTTTACCATGCTCTTCTAAGGTTTTGATTTCTTGCTGTTTTACCTTCTCTAGAAGCTCTAGTTTGGTTACCTATGCAACTTCGAACCTGATCTTGGTCGAATGATGTTTTCTCCCTCTCCCTCTCCCTCTCTCTTTAATTATCTCGATCGATTTGATGATGTGGCAATTTCCTATTGGTCAGTATTGCAAATTCATATCTTCTAAAACTCTTATCCAAATTTGACAAATAAATATGTTTTGGAATTGGAAAATTTATCTCTATCTAATAAAAATATTTTCAAGGTCTGATTTCATGGTTTGAAGAAGGGTGATTTTTGTAAAACGAATTTAATGCATAAAATCCATAAAAATTACATCTTAATCATCATAACTCCAAAATTAACATAAATATATGTTTTCTTGATTAGGAAAATCTAATTAGTTTATTGGTGATGTTTTAAGAGTCTAAATCCGAATTTTTCTAAAAATCTCTAAAAATAGGGTTTCTATATATTAATGTGCACTATGTACTCTAATACATGTTAATACATTGAAAATAGGCAAAATGGAACTTGGACTCAATTAAAGTGGTGAAAGTTAGTGATTGATATCAGTAAGAGAGGTATGTGCATTCCTTACACCCTATGTTGGGATAATTGCAACCCAACCCTATATTTCCCTAATGAGGTTTAAATGAACCCTAAATATTCTATTCTTGAATCCTAATGTTGTTCATGCCTCAAATTAGATTATAATTTCTTCTTGTGTGGGTCTTATACCCCATTGCCATGCTTATTGATTCATATGATTATTCCTTCCATGACTACTTTCTCTAGCATGTGGATTTATGTTCTATTTAAAGTAGTGGTACTTATGTACAACCACCCACAGAGGTCATGTAAATAATCGCCCTGGGGAATGTCTTATTCTCCCCATAATATTGTAGGTGACTGGAAATGTCTTATTCTCCCCTCACCTAAGGTTAGAGGTCTAGTAGGTGCCTCAACCCTACTTAGTTAGGTAGACATAATTATCTTACATACAAATCCTTTTTCATATAATTGTTAATGGCAAGTTTCTTTTGAATATAGCCTCATACTCTTGTTATCTTCATCATATGATGAACCCTAGCTTGTTTTTATTTGTTGTACTTATCTTGATATCCTAGATTAGTTTTGTGGCACATACCTTGTTTTCTTTCCCCTTTTGTTGGGTGCTTTCCCAACCACCCAGGTGCTGGTGTTGAGCAAGGAGAAGGACAAGTTTGAAGGAATTCATCTCAAGAGTAGATCTCAAGCTATCTAAAAGGATGTCTAGGTTTCTATAACTAGATCATTTTCTCTTATATTTTTCTTTTGAGAACAATCATGTAATGAACAATGAAAGCCATGTAATAGGCTTAGTTCTTTTATTTCCACTACTATTGACATTTTGTAATGTATCTGGTGCATGCTTTTTTACTTGGAATATTATACATGCATCCCTCAATATCTTTTGTCTTTCTAAAAAGATGGATGTTTTGTACTTCCTTTAAATTTTAGTAAGGAGGTTATCTCGCCTCTTTACAAGTGGGGCACACACCCCACAATCATCGTCAATATTCTGCATGCATGTGAGATAAACATAGCCCTAGAACAATATAAAGACAAAGGAAGCCAAATCCCATAAACCTAAAGCCTGATAGAGAATGGCACATAACCAAACTCCCAAATATATAAAACATGGAGAAATAATCATACATCTTTCCTGGGCATGGGGAATCATACATCCACCACCCAAATGTATTGGGCCAAGAATCATACATCTTTCCCGGGTATGGGGAATCATACATCGTCCATCCCACAAATATCACAATGTTGCCATCATTCACAATGAACAAAAACCAATGTAATTACACGACTCTAGTGCTACTGAATCACATAGCATGTCAAATGTAGAGGCAAGTAAAAAGTATAGTCAGATTATACAAGAGTAGTCACCACATAAGTGAGCAACATATACATCCACCTCATAAGTGGGAAAAAGACATCACTTGTCATCATATAAAGTTCCAACATGAACAAAGCATAATATAAGATTCCAAAATAATATCCATGATCACAAGATCAATAACAAATAAGGTAGTTCACATGAACCATGATATCTAAGAGAAAAGATATTGTGTATAGGCTAATCTTCATAGGACCAAGAGAAAAAGAATATAGGTGAATTGCTCAACATAGAATAATATGAGATACAACATACATAAGAGAGGGAAATTGATCAATATAGAAATAATGTAGGATGCAATCATACCTTATTCTATAATCTAAATAGTACAAGATCACTTGAAGATCCAAATCTAGGTTCCCAAAGAACCTATTATCATGTATGTGAAGCTGGGGTTAGAATTACATTGGTTATGCAAAACCCTAAAATTTACCTTTTTAATATTAGTGAATTAGGTTATCAAAACCATGACATATTTTAGGTTATATTTCTTTGAGTCCAAAACATATTTTATTATATTTTTTTGACTTATATATATTTAGTTATGAATTTTATAAGTTATAACCAATTAGGAAAATCCATTAATATTACTTATTATTAAACATTTGAATTAGGCAACAAAACTAGTACCAAAAGGAATCCCATATTTTTCTGATTTAAAAACATATTTTATTTTATTTTTCTAAGCTAGGATTAATTAGTTATTAATGTTCGAATATGGGCCAATCAAAAATTTCCACATCAGCAAAACACCTGTGAGAGAAAGAGAGAGAGGGAGAGGGGTGGGCCACGTGATGAGTTGGCCCAATCACTGTCGGCCAACTCAGTTGGCCCCATAGATAACTTGGCAACTCGCTTCTGTGCGGAAAGAAAAACAAGCAACCATAAAAAGACCAAAATAGCCCTTGCGTGAAATAACACAGAAAGAGAATTTGAGGCGGGTAAAACTGAGAAGTCCAGAGGACTCATCTTCCTCCTCCACTCATTCTTACATGAAGGAGACACAACAACAAATAAATCTCAACTCCAAGACCTATCTGGTGACATGGTGCAAATCGCCATAAATTGATTTCAGACAGAAGTCCCATGTTTCTCGTCAGACACATCGGTCTAGGATGAAGGCGGTGAGGAAAACTGGGAACTCTAGAATAGATCCCCACCATGGATAGAAGGAGAAAGGGGGAAACTTGATTTGTACCTCATCTATTAGAATTAACTGGGTAGTAAGCTTCGATAGATTTAGTGGAACCACATACGACCTTCTCCAGGCTTTTCCTAGGGTCACAGGCCGCACGCCCAACACAACCTTCCCGACACAGGCGGTAAGAGCAGGTGAAGTAGGTCAGGGGAAGCACGAGAACCAATCATCACCAGAAAAAGAGACCATGGACTGCGGCGGTGGTTGGGGAAAGAATTCCCATCGGTCCGAAGGCAAAAGAAGTTCAGAAGATGGAAGGGAAGGTGGGACCAAAGAGGAAATAGAACAGGAATAGGGAACAAAGAACTCAGGTAGTGATTTTTATGAAAAATCCAATGAAAACACTATGCATATATAGGAATCATTTGTGGGCTCGATCTAGGAAACCATAGGAGAAAAACTCAGTCAAAAAGATGGAGAGGAGAGGGATATATCCACGCCAAAAATCAGAGGCAAACTCGGTGTATGCTCGTGGGGAAAGAAAGGGAGCGGAGGTAGGAAATAGAGCAACTGTTGTTGGATCTAGATCCATTGGCTCATATCAGGTCCAAAATAAGGCAGGTTGGAGGAACCATGTGATAGGTAAATAAGACCAAACCTTATATAAAATGAAATCGGAATAAAGTGATACATTGAATTATTTAGCTTTTTTTTTCTTCAATAGAGGGTGCAAAAGAATCTCAAACTAAATGAAATTTTGCACAGAGACCAATTAAAGCATGTAGATTCCGATTATATAATTAGATTTTCCTTTAGAGAACTTTTAGTATGTTAAATAAATGAAATCATGTTTTCTATTTCCTCATGCATTAATGACTTTAATATTCTCCAAATTTTATGAAACTTCACACACAAGTCATATTTAATGTGTTGGATACAAATTTTCTATCTATTTCACATGTTGGAGTTGTTTGTATAACTATTTAATATTTTGAAGGTTCTACACACTCTCTCTCCTGATTTCACCTTTTATTCAAACATCTTCCAAATTGGATGAAAATTCACCCAAAGGCTATAATTATTATGTAGATTATGAATCCAAGATTATTTTCCTCTTTTGGAGTCACTTAATATTTTATTTGATATTTTGGGGAAACTTAGATCTTTTCTTTCCTAAATGAATTAAATTAATTATTATTATGTGAATAATGTGAAACTTGACTTTCAAGATAATTGGGACCCAAGGAACACAATTTTTAACTTAGATTCCACTTTTGAGATTTCTTTTAATGAGATATGGCATATGGCCCATTAGTGGCCCATTATCCAAAACTATTCATCCAAATAAGTTCTTTAACTTCTTATTACCATCCAAATGAGTCATATGTGATTATTAAGCATGAATTATCATGTATTACTTTATATACTTTGGATGGCACATTTTAGGTTCCATTATTGGCATAAGCCTAATGTGTGTGAATTAGGTTACATTAGGGTCATACTAAACATCTACTACATCTATCCTCAACTTGTTTGGCTAAGTCTAAAAGATCAAACTTCTAGGGTAGGATCCAAGATCTGGTATGTTATAGTTTGTTGGGAGGCAACCCATCTTTTTAGTTTCTTTCCTTTCCCTAACTCTTTTAGTTTTCTTTCAAAAATTGGTTTTGTAATTCTTTCTCTCTCACATAAAAGTTATGACATTTGCTAACCCAATGCAATTGATTGTCATTTGATGGGGTGTAGTAGGATCATGATGAAATCTAACATCGACCCATTGAACAGACTACCCATTTTCTCGTTCGATAGTGTAAGGATCTCACAATCTTGCAAGTTGTTGAGCATGCGGGGAGTGGGCTGTGAGGCCCAATGAAGATGTGTTATATGTACCAGACATGTCCCTTCATTTTCCATAATAAATTCTATTTCTCTCTTGATAATTCAATTTTATATTTTATAAGAGTTTTTACTTCTTGGAAATAGCACCGCTATTATCTTATATGATATTAATAATATTCACTGCCACAATATCCTTGATACGACTGATATTGTTTAGGAGGAAATCTTTATAGACTTGATGGTGTGCCTAATGTCTGCATGGTGTATAACCACCAACTTTCCATATAGTCCCAACAGTCTCTATTTTGCATCTATAAAAGGCATAGGGTGAGGGATCTAAACTGCACATCACAACAATCTAAGAAATCATGCAACCTTGCCCTCTCTCCTACCATAACACCAATGGCATCAGCAACTGGTAACATCAACGACCCACTTCAGCGTTCACTATCATCCTCTCTAATGACGGATGAGACACCATGGCTATCTGACAAAGGGTTACAACTTCATTACTCCCAGGAAACTTATATCTCATGGGATGCTCGCTTCACACATTCGAAACACTAGTGTAGCATACCGACGCCCGACTTGGATCTGCTCATCAATTGGCTTTACGATCAGTAAGACATTGCTCTCAAGATAAGGCATTGGTTGGATGCAGGATGTGGAGAATGGGGTACGCATCCACAACCACCCTCACCCCCACAGAACGAGGACCATGGCAATTGGTGGCCACGACAAAGGTCAAAGGAGGATCTCACCAATAGGAGAGGGACCTGTTCTTAGGGTTTCTCTTGTGTTCTATTGGACCTCTTTCCGCCCCCACCTCCCTTCACATCAAGTCCCCTCCATATCAAAATTCTATTTGCCCAAGGATGGGTAGAATTTTGAAGTTGGGGGTGGAGGGTGGATAGTACGTCAACTCCACTACCTCAACTATAACATTTCCCTTTTTCATCCTCAAACAAACTTGCTCCATCTTTTATTTGCATCTGTCTTGTTTCCCATTTTAGAATTGTGTTGTTTTTGTGAGTTGTGTCCATTATCTAGAAAGTGTGACAAGTGTGAATAATATTTGTAGCTTCAAGAGTCTAGAAAATGGTGGATCAAGCCCCTATTTGGGGATATCCAAGTGTGACAATGTGACATCGAAGGACTAGGGTCGCTTGATGTATTTGGTGGAAGGGGGTCATAAAGTGTTCTCAGTTGGGAGAGGAAACTTGCATCTATAAAAGGGAACCCTTATCATACATTCCATGGTTCTATAATTGGTGATTAGATTCCACATCATGCATTGCAAACCCTAGAGAGGAGCAAGGAGGTGGCAACCGTAATGGAGATACTGGTCTTCCTACACCAGGCATCATGGCCTCCTCCATTATTCTTTCTACCTCTACCATTGTTTTCCCTCATCATGATCAAGTAGATGTTGGGGCATGGGGACTATTCCCATCAAACTATATTTTGTTTGTATCTAAACTCAAAAATATTATTGCTAAATAAAGTATCATTATACTGGTTTCCTTGCCTTGCAAACTAACAACTTACTTTGCATATGTGTTACAATTGTGGATGGGTAGGTTGTTGTAATCATGATTAGAACATTAGGAAGATATCATTAGCCTCCTAAAGTGTCAACAAGGGATAGTGAGGTGATTGTCTTATGATCTGCTAATGTGTTGAGTTTGGTCAGTCGTAGTGAGGGAGTCCAATCAGAATAAACAAGGAACTTGGGTGCCGAGTCTGGTCTATTCCAAGGGAGTTTAATCCTTACAATGATTTGTATCTGGTAAGGGTGCAATAGAAAAGCCTCTATTTAGTAAACTTTATTCAGGAGTTAAAATCTTGTTATAATAGTTATTTAGGCTTTAACAAGTGAAACCCCATGCAATGGTCCTTTCATTATCATTTAATTACCTATTTAATCATTTTTCTACTGACATCAATTAGTTTAATCATTCAATCAACTTACTTAGTGATAAATATTACCCTTACTACTTCTGAATATGTAAAACTACTTAAAAAGGTTGTCCTTCGGGTTTGATTGTTAAGTATACTGCAATAAGGCTTCCATTTGTGTGGATTAGGGAATTAGTGCACAACTTTTGGTTAAACCTAAAAGTTATTCCCTTAGGGTTTTTATTGGTACGACATTTGAAGCTATCAAAAGTTGGCACCGTTGTCGGGGACAACTGTAGTAATATATTTTCAGAAGTATAAGTAATTAGGGTTTTTCTTTTTTATGATTGATATTATTGAAAATACTCTAGAACTTTATTCATCTATTTATGATCATTATACTTCCTCTCAGGTACTTCTAGACTCTGGGCTATTGTTCAACCCTGAAATTGAGAGAAACCTCACAAGACTTCACAAGGAGAAAACCATGAAAGATGCAATAGTTGCGGAAATAGCCATTCAAGTGTGAAGTGAAGCGGCTATCATGGCCCAATGAGAACTACTCATTGCAGAAGCCATGGTGCAAGTAGAAGCTGAAGTAAACAAACCAACCTCAAAGCCGCCCAAGCCGCCGAATGTGAAGAATTAAGGGATTTTTCTATCCTAAAAGGCACTGACTTGACTTATCCAGTCCAACCTCTAGGAGAACTGCTCAAGATCACGGCTCAAGAGGTTAGCCTATTGCAAAACCCATCCTTGATAGGAAGGATTGAAGATGATTTTTGAGAACATATCCTCAAATTCATAGACCTTTGCTTGATGATGAATCCACCTGGCGCCTCTGAATATGCCATGTGATTGCAACTCTTCAAATATTTTCTAACCCACAAAGCTAGAGCATGGTACAATTCCCTCCAAGGGGACCCGATCATAACATGGGAAGCCCTAGAAAATTAGTTTCTAGAGAAATTCTACCTACCCTCGATGATGTACTCTATCATAGGACAAAACACAAGCTTCAAACAAGTACCTGAAGCACTCTATATGAAGCTTGGGAGTGGTTTAACAAACTCTTATGCAAGTGCCCACACCACGAGATCCTTGAAAATCAAATCATAAAATTTTTCTATCAGGGTATCAATGATGAGAATAAGAAATTCCTTGATTCCTCTTCCAATAGAAAGTTTATGCGGCAGAGCTTTGATAGTGCATTAAAGATTGTCAACCTTGTTGTTGAGAATCAGACTCATTGGACCAGCCCTTCGAGAAAAGGCTTTCTTAAAGTAGCTATGGTAGAGAATCACTCAGGACTCAAATCCATATCTTAACCATTGAAAGCTCTCTCTCTCTCTAATAGGATAACCTTGAAAAATCCTTCAGTGCTTTTGAGAAGAAGAACAAATCGCCTAGGTGAAAATCATCGCACCCTCTTGCGAATTTTGCCATGTGGTGAACCATAGTACAATTCATTGTTAAAAGTTATACGTTGCCTTCCATGAGCATGAAATTAGGCAACAATATATAGTCACCCAAGTCAAAGATGTGAATTCCATTCACATCATCCCAGATTAGGAGTATTATAACCCGAACCAAGCTCATCCTAGTTTTCAATACGAGAACCTAGTTGGAGTCAAGAATCCTAACCAGCAGACCTCACATAATCCTCTCAAGATAGAGCACTGTCAAACTACACTGCCCCATGATATCAGGGGAATTTTAGGTTTAACTTCCCTAATAGGAGCTAGCAACAGTGAAAGTAGTATCAAAATCCAAATCAAGACCCACCACTGTAGATAGAGCCATCACCAATACAAGATCCAGTAAAGACACTCCAACATATGATGGTGACATACCATACTCAATTGGCCAATGCCATGGAAAATCAAAAGGCCTTGGAATAACAAATCTCTCACCTTGTAGGTAGCCAACAACCTCCAGCGGGTGCAATCACAGGTCAACTAGAAAACAAACCCAAGCATCTATAGAAGCTCAATGTCATAATGACCAGGTTAGGGAATATGTACTCCACACCCCCGATCTCCACTCCTTCTCTTAACAACAATGAAGTCATCCCAGTCGGGATGCTGAGTGACTCAAACGACCATCTGAGGATCAATCCACCAGATGTGTAGACATCAGGTCCCTCACCAACAATAGCTCAACTAGGCACCAGCAATAACTCAACTATTGTAGCACCTATGGTCAACTCTAAACAATTAGCAACACTTGAAGAACCTATGCACAAACATTGTATACCTTCTGTGGGTTTCCTCAAGCAAACCAAGCTCGATGATAGGTTCATGAAATTCAAAGGTACCATGAACAAACTCCATATAGACATTTTGTTCCTTGATGCACTAGCTAAAATGCCAACTTGGTGAAAATACCTCAAGACTCTCCTATCTAGGAAGTATAAGACTGAGGAATGTGAAACTGTGAAATTAGCATAGATGGCCTCTGATATAGTCCAAGTTCAGATGCCTCAAAAGCAAAAATATCCCAACTCTTTTGGGATAGATTGTTTCTTAGGGGAGGGAACTTGTCGTAGAGGACTTGATGACCTAGGAGCAAGCATATCCATTATGTCATACACTCTATATCAATGCCTTGAATTCACCTATCTCCTACCCACAACTATGACTATTCAATTGGTCGATGCATCTATTACAAAACCCTTAGTAATAATTGAAGATGTCCCAGTTAAATTGGGATACGACACCTACATCCCATGTGATTTTGTGGTGATGAAGATAAAAGAGGTGAGTTAGTTTTTGCTAATTTTGGGGAGATCATTCTTAGATACTATAAGATCAATATTTGATGTGGAAGTTAGAAAAGTTGTTCTTTGATCGGGAAAGAAAACTATTGAATATCGAGTTCTAAAAGATTTAAATAATGTGCACAACTCAATTGAACTCTTCATGGTGGAAGGTAAATTGAACGAAAACAATTAGACCCACAAATCACTAACCAAGGAACAACTAACCAACATCAGAGCAAGGTATGTACAACATATGACCATGATCTAGGTCTTGAGAATCAGAAAGTCAAAGGTTAGGAGATCCCACTCCCGCATTCTGTCTGAGCTCTGCAATAACATTAGTCGAGTCTGTGACATTAAATCGGGATGTTTGATGGGAGGAAACCCATGTTTTTAATTTCTTTCCTTTTTCTATCTCTTTTACTTTTCTTTCAACTTTTTTTGTTTGGTAGTTATTTCCCTTCACCTCTATCACATAAAAGTTATGATTCTTATTAATCTAATGCAATTGATTGACATCTGGTGGGGTGTAGCAGGATCATGATGAAATCTACCATCGATACATTGAATTGACTACTAATTAATGTATATTCATCCCAGTTTTAGATGCATTATTAGTCTAAAATAGTATTCATCTAGCTTAGTTTTCATTAGGAATAGCTTTGTTTTGATCTACTTAGGGTTTTATGTTAATTTGTAGGAATTCGATACATTTCTTGACTCCCTTTGCGGTTTGGAATTTTATCACTTTGTAGCAAGTTTAGATAGGGGGTCCCACTACTCTTCAGCGGGTGGGAATCGAGAGGAATATGCCTCTAGAAGGGTGCAGGATAGCAACCCAAGCCGAAATGGATTTTGAGCACTTTTACAAGACAGAACGATACACAATTTTTATATCTGAGGCCAAAATCAACCTATCAGTCGACATGCCAATTGACCTTCAATTTTGAAAAAATATCAACCATTGACAGATGATCAATAAACAAACTCTCAACATCTCTATCAATCCACCAGATAAACATTTAGGAAGTCGACACACAATCTCTCGATAGACTCATCGACCTCCCTGGTCAATATCCAAGAACTTGACATACAATCCATCGATAAGTGAGGTCAACACCTCTGTTGATCTCTCTTATATTTGACATCATCATCAGTCTGCAACTGATAAGAAATCATCCCATCGGTCGATAATGTTCTCGACAACCACAACTTCAACCAACAGTCAAGTTGACCCTTAAGGTCGACACACCTGTCAAACTCCAAGAATGACGACAGGAAGTCCAAACGTCAACCTATCAGTTGATATCCAATGGTCGAAACTGATGGAAAGAGGTCAACAACCAATGACTGACACCGATGGAAAGAGGTCGATAGCATCCACCCTATAAATATGTCCCCAACACAACCGTACAAATCATCTCAAAATTTTGGAGATATAAACGTTGAAAGGTTGTTGTCGAGAACATAGCCCAAGACAACAACTATTGACCTAATAAGTTCGATCGACCTAGTTGGCTATTGACATGTAGCCTTAGAGAGATCTATCAACCTCCATCATAGATCGATAGATCTCTTTCATCTGCAACTCCAAGCCATCGAGCTCCTTTCTTGGGCAATCGATTTCTTCTCTGAGTTGATGTTCATCCACCTACTTCTACTGCAAGTCAGGGTTAATACCTAAAGGAGAAAGTAGGAAGAAATTCTTCTGTCACACACCATGTTCATCCACTTCTTTACCATCATGACCATGATGGTGTCCTCCTCTTCTAGTGATATTAATATTGCCATGTCGATGGAGTTGTCTTTTCACTAGGGTGTGGGGACTAGCCCTACTACATATTTCTTGCAATTTCATTCATATTCCAACTCTTATATGAACTCATTTAATTCATAGCTAATCGTTTATCACATTTCTTGTAGATTTATCACCCGCTTTATGTGATTTATTACAATATTTTACCGTGAGAACTCCAATGTTTAAAAGTTGCATACTGATAGCTTTGGTTGATACCCTGACGAGAACTTCTGACGAAAACTCTTCTGAGTAGTGGATAGAGGATCTGTAAGTAACGAGACATTAAGCTCATAGGGATGCCTACTCATGCAAATTTATGAAGCTGGAAGGGGAAACTATCATAACTCCAATTATATATTCATACAGGTTTGGATTTGAATGATTTTGCATATTTGAGTAGTGGCGGTGAAACCCAGTTCCACCCTAGTGTTTCCATCCATTGATAACTAGAACCTTAATTTAGCTCTTTTATTTTTGCAATTTTATTTAAATAAACCAATCTCAACTTTTGTGATAAATACTAGTTCTTGCTAAGTTACCTTGATTAGATAATTATTAAAAATATTGTCCCTTGGTATTCAATCCTTAACTATACTGTGATAAAATCCTTCTGCTTGCGGGTAGCATTATTACACTTTGGTTTTGGTGAACTCTAGGAATTCCTTTCCTAGTGAATTTGTAGTGCTATAATATTCCATGTCAACTACCCAGTCACTCGATCGACAATGTAAGGATCTCACAGTCTTGCAAGTTGTTGAGCATATAGGGAGTGGGCTACGTGGCCCAATGAAGATGTACTACATGTACCCGATGTGTCCCTTCATTTCCCTCCTCAGAAATAGCACCGCTATTATCCTATATGCTATAATTAATATTCTCTTCCATAATATCCTTGATATGACTAAGATTTTTCAAAATATTTATAGACTCAAGAACGTGCCTAACGTCTTCATGGTTTATAACCTATGACATTCCATATAGGCCTAAAAGTCTCTAATTTTGGCATGTATAAAAGGCACACAGTGCGGGATCTAAAATGCACACCACGACAATCTCAAAAATTTCTCAATCATGTTTGCTCTCCTGTGACAACACCAATGGCATCATCAACTGAGAACATCAACAAACCACTTTAGCATTCATGGCCACCCTCTCCAATGACAGAGAAGACACCATGGTTTTCTGACCAAGAGCTACAACTTCATTACTCCCAGGATGCTTATATCATGTGGGATGCTTGCTTCACACATCTGACACACCGGCGCGGTATACCGATACTTGAATCAGATATGCTCATCAATTGGCTTTACAATAGCAATCCATTGCTCTCAAGATAAAGTGTTGGCTGGACTCAAGATATGGGGAAATAGGTATGCATTCGCAACCACCCTCAACCCCACTGAACGAGGACCATGGGAACTGGTGGCCATGAAAGCGGTCGTAGGAGGGTCTCGCCACGATAGAAGGACATGTTCTTAGGGTTTCTATTGCATTCTCTTAGGCCTCTTTCCATCTCCACCTCCCTCCATATGAAGTCTTCTCCATATCTAACTTATGTCTACCTGAGGACGGGGAAAACTTTGAAGTTGGGGTGGAGGGTGATTGGTATGTCAACTCCAAGGATGATCTGAGTGTGAATGGAGGAGCAAGCCCAAATTGGGGGATATCCAAGCGTGACTATGTGACCTCGAAGGAATAGGGTCTCCTGGTCATGTTTGGTGGAACGGGACCATAAAGTGTGCTCAATTGGGAGAGGAAACTTGGATCTTAATATCAATCGTTTGTTCTCCTTTTTATTTTTATTTACTTGGGACTAGCAAAGGTTTATTTGGGGGAGTTTGATGAGTATATTTATACCCATCTTTGCAAACTATTTTATCTACTTTTTAACGGATATTGTTTTTCTATTTCCTAGTTTTAGCCATAGATTTACTTAAATGCAATTATCTTTCCTTTTCTGGACGGTGGTGCATTTTATATGCTTTTCATGTAGAATTAGTCAAAAATATACTTCATCACCTAGAAGGAAGATCAAGCCCTCGTGATGCTACACCTCAAGGGAAGGAAGGTCTCAGAAGATTTTTATTGTCTACCTTCCATCCACCCAGTCAAGCGATCAGCTATGCCAATCGCCTGACTCTGGCTGCTCTTTACCTGGAGTCTTCCAGATTCTATAGTTCTAACACGCGCTCCCTCATCCAACCTACCCTGGTTCGATCCATGACGGTTTGCCAGGGAACTGGATACATGGTCCACATTGAGTAACCCACATGAGTCGCCTGGTGGATCGAGTAATGGCCATGCATTTAACTGCCTTCGACCACAAGTATTTAGCATTAGGGCTTCAATGGTGATGAATGCATCTATAAAAGGGAACCCTTATCATCCATTCTAAGGTTATGTGGTTGATCATTAGAAGCCACATCATGCATCACAAACCCTAGCAAGGAGCAAGGAGCAAGGAGGCAGGGGTCGTAGTGGAGAGATTGATCTTCCTACACCAGTCATCATGGCCTCCTCCATTGTTCTTTCAACCTTTTTGATGTTGTCCCTCATCATGAGCGAGTAGATGTTAGTGATGGGGCATGGGGACTAGCCCCATTAGCCCATATTTTGTTCTAGCTTGTATCCAAACTCAAAAATACCATTTCAAAATAAAGTATCATTTTGCTTATTTCCTTGCCTTAGAAATGGACAACTTGCTTTGCATATATGTTATAATCATGGATATGCAGGTTGTTGTAATCATGATTAGAATGTCGGAATAATCTTACTATCCCCCTAAAGTTTCAACACGAGATAGTGTTGTGAATTGGTTATGATCGGCTAACGTGCTGAGTTTTGTTGTCATAGTAATGTCATAGTAAGGGAGTCCAATCAAAATAAACAAGGAACTTGGTTGTCGAGTTTGGTCAGTTCCAAGGGAGTTTAATCCTTGCAATGATTTGTATCTCATGAGGGTGCAGTAGAAAAGCCTCTATTTAGTCAACTATATTCAGGAGTTAGAATCTTGTTAGAATAATTACGCAGGCTTTGGCTAACGAAACCCCATGCCTTGGTCCTTTTCATTATCATATAATTACCTCTTCAATCATTATTGATACTAGAAGCAGTTAGTTTAATCATTCAATCAACTTACTCAGTGGTAAATATTACCCTTACTACTTCTGAATATATGAAACTACTTTAAAAGGTTTTCCTTTGGGTTTGATTCTTAAGTATATTGCAAGAAGTCTTGCATTCGTACGGAGTGGGGAATTAGTGCACAACTTTCGGTTAAACATAAGCGTTATTCCCTTAGGGTTTTTATTGGTGAGACATTTGGAACCCCATTACATACCTACTCTTATAAGTTCTATAGGTTATATAAATGTATTTTTTCAATCTTGGAAAAATTGCTAGCTCCTTATTAGCCTTCCCTCCATGATTTTTCATAATTTTATTCAAATAAAACATGATGAGATTGGTAGGTTAACCACCACTAGGTGATAGTTTTGTCATCCCCATCTTGTTTATCAAGATAGAAAGTAGAGTTTTCTAGATCTTGATTAGGATGGGGTCCTACTTTTGAAGCATGTCTCCCCCATAGATATTTTCCAACATTTGCAAACTCTAGACATGTTCTCGTCATCTTCATTCTCAAACTTGCATAGTAGGAAAGTCACTATCATATTAGAAGCCTATTTATTGATTTTTTTTGGAGTAGGAAGGTACCCATTATAACTTCTAAAAGAGATAATGACCCATCTTGGATCATGTAGATTTATCCAGATGTTCTCTACAGCTTTTTCCGAAGGTAAAGATTGTCTAGATATTGACCAGAGTGCATCCACAACAACATCAATGAATGTTGGCCATAAATATTTGATTCTCCTCCATATTCTTGAGTATCCCCACATGTTTGGAGGTCTCTAAAAATTTAGACCATATCTTTACAGCATCCATGAAGCACATGTACCGTCTCGTTGAAGTAAAGTTTTGATTCTCTTCATGATGTGTGTAAGTTTGCCAAATCGTGTAGGGCTTGGAATCCCAGTCTGCCTTCTTTCTTAGGATAAGACAAACGTTCCTAGATGGTTGGATGAATGGGACTCCCCCAGACTAAATCTTCCATCATAATATACATTCTATTTAGAGTATAATTCTTGACTTTTCCTTATGTAAGCCAATACATAGCAACACCTATAGCAGAAATTTATTTAGGACTAAACACCCAGTTGTAAATAATTTTGGCCCCAGACATTTGTTTATCAGGGCTTTGAGTTTGTCCAGACATTCACTAAAGTGCATTATCCTTATGTTGCCTTATACAATGGAAGACCTACACATTTAGTAGGTAATGAGCCTAGTCGAGTACCAAGTTTGTCTCCAAGGCATGTTTATCATTGCATGATTTTGAAAGAAAGATATAAGATGTATGACTCACTTATCATCATGATTGAGGCTTTATTGAATCGTCAAGGACTCTCTTTACATTTGTTATACTTCTAGCTCTTCCTTCATAGAAAATAAATACATCATCTCCAAAGAATAAGTGTGACATGACTGAAATACCACTAATGGTATATATATGTATATGTATATGTATATGTATATGTATATGTATATGTATATGTATATGTATATGTATATGTATATGTATATGTATATGTATATGTATATGTATATGTATATGTATATGTATATGTATATGTATATGTATATGTATATGTATATGTATATGTATATGTATATGTATATATATGTGTGTGTGTGTGGAAAATACCAAAAAAAATCAATCATGTAGGAAAAATCATTGGGCATGGAAAATCTAGGATGTCATATGTAGGAGGTGCACTCACTACTTTAATCCAACTAAAATGGGATGAAGGGACCAATTGCTTGCTAGCAGACCCCTAATATAAGATCTTCTAGAGAAATTGAAGAAAGAAATATAATTTATGTTTATTTTTATATTTTAGTAAATCAACAAAGGAAATTATTTTATAAGAAAATGTGATGATTTATCTATTGTATTATGTCTTGCATTTAGATTTGAAATGGACTATACTATATTTTAGCTCATGTTCAATGATTAAACTCTAACCTTTGTAAATTTCTTGCTTAAATTTATTTTAGTTTTGTAGGTTATGTTAATTTGTGATTATAATAAAGGAGGACATGGATTATTCACATCCTAACTTGCTTTGGTGATGTAAAGGGATCATTGGTCAATGATGTGTATACATGTCAAAATCTAGAAGTGAACTTGCCTTTTTACGAAAGCTACTTGATGATTATGATTTAACCATGATTGAGAACAAGAAAAGAGATATATATGGAAATTTGATGTGTTCTTAATATATGAATCTATAGTTCTAGAATTTCCCATTTTTGTATCAAATTATACTTTTTAGTCTCATTTTAGGAAATATTTATGTTTTTCTCATTTTTACTTGTTTTTGTCTATTTTGTGTAATGTAGTTCAAAACATGCTTACAATTCAAATAATTGATTTTGTTTTGGAAATCATGCAACCATGACAGGCTTCTAGGGTTTTTGAACTCTATTTCATGATGGTTTGGAAGTTGTAATCAACATCCACCCCTTACTTCATCAAATTCCACAAAAAGCATAAGTCATAAGAACACTTACATGTCCATTCAATTAATTGGTAAACAAATATATAGGTTGGTTATTGATGATCCATGCACAAGATAAAGGGTTGAAGACTCAATCAAATGATTGACATCGAAGTCGGTTGACTAAAGAAAAATAACTCCCCCAAGCTAGCACGCTCTAGAATACTAGTTGGTTGCTAGTTAAATTGTTAATAGAGCACTAGCAATCAACCAATTGAATCATACATCAGTCAATCCAGTGACCCCCACTTCATGAGTTTTAAACCAAGTACTCCACATTCACCGACTCATCAAGTGGATACCATACGATTGGTTGGGAAATTGATCAGATTTCATAGAGGGAGTGTTCACCAATTTCAGTTAATAGACTACCTCTTAGTAAATTGATGTGGAGTTTTCATTTAAACCATAAAAAATAAAAAGTTGAATAGTTTTCTATTTAGTCAAGCGCTATAGAAGTTTCAAGGATAAGGTGACCCTTTAACTCTATCAACCAACTTGATTACATTGACCTATTTGCTCAAGACCAAAGGCTACTGTTATGCAATCAACCTAGTTGTCATTTGATCATCCCAATATAAAAACACACCCTTCCACTGATCGAAAATGTGACTCCTTGACGCGCTACAAATGAGTTAATTCAAACTAAATCACTGAATTAACACCTAATCAAGAAGATTACCAAAAACATAGGAAATTAAAATGGATTTCATAAAAGAACCATGAGCCAAAAACTAATTACATATGAGTCCACAAGCCTTCCACATACATATACATGTTGTCACTAGGTACTTACATCACTATAATTCAACATTCCTATCATCCACCTCTTACATGAAATACGAGTCCCACATATATACATGTGCACATGCCAAATTTATACATCCATGGCAAACAAGCCAAAAATAAACTCGTATCGATAACATAACCACAAAACACCTCAAAAATACCCCAAGGACATGAGTGTATAGGGATGACCCTAGGACTCTACACCAAATGACTAGCACCACATCCAACCTTATCAGCTACTTCTCTTGTTGTTGCTATTCCTCAGTTGCATGACCTCTACTCTTTGTGTACGGTCACCTAAAAGATGTGGAAACCCACGGGGTGAGATCAAATTTCCCAGCAAGAGATATAACTCTCTGCCAACACTATTAAAAGCATAGATAAGCCAAGAAGTAGATACCATACTAAGAAGGTTGAGCAGATTCAACTAAATGATATGTAATGAACAGATTAAGCAAGACCAGGTAGTTATCAATGAGAAGTAGAACAATCAACATTTGAATAAGGAATATGAAGAACATGTATACCAGTTGATTTCTCTTATCGCCTTATGATTCAAGGAATCAGTAAAAAGATAAAGCAAGGGGTTCAACCAATGTATTCATATTTGGCCCTATGCAAATATGCTACATGGTTGTTCTACACCTTTTATTATTGCTCTGAGGATTTGAGTCGTGCCACCTAAATCCAACTGACCACTTCTAAGTCAAAACTTGGTGCTATACAAGGTCAATGGAAGAGCTGAATCCACAACCTCTCCACACCTATTGGTCAGCACAAGAGAAACAACACAACGACATATCAGTTAACTGTAAAAGTGACATATAGTCAACAAAAGGAATCGGCCTATGCAAGACCGTCCATGTAAATACACCTAGCCCACCTTGGTACAGGTAACGACACTAGAACACAGGCTCACATAGGGCCCTTCTCAAAATAAGGATTGGCTCACGCATGGACATCCATGTCACAAGGATCTCGGCTCACGCATGGCCATCTCACACAATCTGTAATTGTGGATGCGAGGAGACACTCGAATTACACCCCTGCATACTAAAAAATATGTGCTCTGAGTTAAACTCATTTCACCAATTCAACAAATAAAGCTGTCACTGGAATGGATCTATGGCACAAGGCTAACTACATGATTAGGTTACACTTGGTTAGTTAAGCCAGTTTGAATGACTTTTAGCATCAATCAAGTTACAACATAAAAGGCCAAAATTAACTCTACAAGAATAAGGGTATATTGCAACTTTAGAAGATATAAAATGTACAACGTGTGAACTTGTCATAAAATCACCACATGGTACTCAAAGCTCTGCCATTCACAAAGGCCATCACCAATGCTACACATCACTATGGGATATCAATCTCTTAATCACATCACTTGAGAATGTCACCTCTCAATAGGCATTAAGCCATCACCATGTCATAAGACCTATCACATAAAACCCTACAAGTTCATCACCACATTATGCCTCATCAATGTGCATTAACGCCAATGCTGGAGCATATAATCATCACCAAAACATATACAAGCATGAAATTCATCTCACCTATAAGGTTAGGAGTTTATAAATAGAAATGAGAAAACATCATATCCTCATAGACATCCCAAGAAATCAAAGCAAACACATCAATTATACATATATTAGAATTAGGGTTCCATACTTAGTTGATTAGGATTTTATAGCAATATTCAATGACTAATTCCTAGTTATGACAACTTCCATATCCTTAGAACACTTTTAGGGTTGAGGACCATTATTAGGGTTTATTAGGCATCCAAACAAACAACATCATACATGGTTCTTTACTTAGTGTTCATGCTTATGTATCATTCATATGAGTATGTATATGTGTCAACCATTCACCATATAGAACTGTCATGACCATGAACACATGTGGTGTTGAAACTACCATCTAGGTAGGTTTCACACTACAACCCAAAGCAAGGCATTCATCAATGAACAAGCATGTATCGACCACACATGAAACTAGGGTTTCGACCACCAAGACTAGATTGTCACGATCTCAAGAAAGAAGGGAGAATCTCGACCAGAACTAAGGGTGTGTCTTGACCCACTAGGGAGTAGGTGTCATGACCATCAAAGAGTAGGATGTCATGAAATCTACAAGGTTATCTGTCTTGACCCAAAACCAACATATGAAAGTGTCGCCACCCAAGACAAAATAAGATACAGAACCCGTTAATGGTCAGACTATCTCCAAGGCAAGGAACCACCATCAAACCAAGGTTAACCAAAACTAAAGAAGAAGCATAGCATGGATGAATAGGAGAGAATAACAAGGAAAAACCATAGTCTTCAAGGGAGGAAACATCACACAAAATTGGTTATCAAAACCCAAACAAAGTTGTCATGAAATCACCATGAAAGGAACCCCATACAAGAGAGAGAAACCATGTTTAACACCACAAAAATAGAACCCTAACTCCATAGCACATAAAGGTACACTAGGATCATTCATGCAACCAAAACCAAGATCAAAAGATAGCAAGGAAACTACCATTACCCCACAGACACCAAAATTGGGTAGAAAACTAAGGTTTTGGATTTCATCCAAACCAAGCATGATTTCAACATCAACCAAGTTATAGAATTTAGCATCATCTACAAGAGTATTAAGGGAATGTCTTAGAGAGGGAAAAAACAACTTGTGTGTATAAAAGAGTGCAAATAATAAAGAGGGTTGCGTGTTATATCACCCGCCTTAAGGAAGATCACTTCAAGGATCACAAGCTCCAAGCACACGATCACTAAGGATGATGAAGATCCACCAAAAGCTCCACTCTTGGCCATAAGAACACCTCAAGAAAGGTAAGATACCATGGTCAAAAATTGCCCAAGGAAAGAGAGAAAGAAGCTCAAGGCTGAACCAAAAGAAAGAAAGAGAAAGAGATAAGAAAACTTCATCACACTTGGGTCTACCTTGTCAAAACCTGGCCAATGACCCTTGTGATGAGGGTTTTCTCTTCCAAAATGACCACCATGGAAGATCCATGGTCTAAGGCCGAGAAAAGGGAAGAAGATGGAGGTAGGAGATCCAAGAAAATGCCACAAAATAAAGGCAAACACTTACCAAGGTTGAACATGACCAAGGATCATTACATGCAAAGGATTCAATCACCAAGAGCTCCAAGATCAACTCTCCTTGCTCCACCAAGCTCCAAGGATGTGAAAAAGAGATGGAGGAAGGAAGATGTCAAAAAAGATCACTTGAATGGAGAGAAGGGGGTTTATATAGAAAAGGAGGAGATAGGTAGGTGAGAGATGAGGTTTCAACGAGATAGGGCTCCACTAGGACACTTGTCCACCCAATAAACTAACATGCAACCACTTCAAACCTACATGCATGATTTTTTTAATTTAAAAAAAACTACATGCATGATATGGTGATACACTCTATATTGGGTATCGACCACTTGGGTCATCCAAAATGGTTGCGGTCATGACCTACAAAGAATCACCATCCATGGTATTGACAATAACTCCAAGAAATCACTTAGTCAAGACAACCCACAAGATACACATAGGTCGAGACACACCAAACCCTAGAAAACCTTAATCACCACTAAGGGTGTCACCACTCAACCAAGCATCAACCAAGGCTCCCCCAAGAATCACACACTCCCTCATAGATACAAGGGAGAGAAGGACACTCTATATGTGTAAAATTGCAATATAACCCTCACAAATGGGTAAATTACAATTTGACCAAAAAAGCACAAACATCATCTAAATAAGATCAAACTAGAAAATTAAACTTTCCACAAGATCTAAAAACATATCAAAGGATTAGAGTAAGGTTCTAAGAACTTAATCAAGCCAAAAAAATAGGGTTAGCCCAAAACATAGGTCAGGGGTCTTACTAGCCATAAACCCCTAACAAGGATTTTGCCCCCGAAATCCTAAGAGAAAAGAGACGGGTATGTCCTACGCATATCTTCCTCGAGCTCCCATGTGGCTTCCTCAATGCCATGGTGATGCCACAAAACTTTGACAAGAACTATGTCCTTATTCTTCAACTTCTTCTCTCTTCTATCAATGATCAAAATAGTTCCTTCAACATAGGACATATCCTCATCAAGATCAACCTCCATCGGCTACAAAACCAACTCGATAGTAGGGTGGCACATCCTCAACATGGACACATGGAACATTGGATGCAACCTATTCAACTCAAGTGGCAACTCCAACCTATAGGCCACCTTCCCAGTACATGTCACCACAGGGTAAGGTCCCATATACCTGGGAGCCAACTTACCCCTCCTTCAAAACCTCAAAACACCCTCCCAAGGAGAGATCATGAGGTACCCCTTTCCTTTCACTTGGAACTCCAAGGATCTCCATCGTATATCAACATATGACTTTTGTCTCTCATGTGCTGCTTTCAAATGTTGTTGAATCATCTTAATCTTTTCCATTGTCGGTTGCACAAGCTCAGGACCAAGAAGTTGATATTAACCTATCTCATACCAACATAACAAAGACCTAAAACATCTCTCATACAACACCTCATACAGTTCCATGTCGACGCTTCTCTTATAACTATTATTATAAGAGAACTCTATCAGACTGAGGTGGATGTCCCAACTGCCCATGAATTGTAAGAAACAAGCCCTCAGTAGGTCCTCCAACGTCTGTATGGTCCTCTCAGACTGACTATCTGTCTGTGGGTGGAAAGTAGTGTTGAACCTCAACTACGTGCCAAAGATGTGTGAAAAATCTCCCAAAAACAGCTTGTAAATTGAGGACCTCTACCTGACACAATAGTAGTTGGGACACCATGCAAATGCACTATCTAATCCACATATATTTAAATGAGCTTCTCTATTGAATATGTCATCTTCACTGGCAAGAAGTGCACTGACTTTGTCGATCGGTCAACTATCACCCCAAATGGAATCATGTCCTTTGGCTATCCTAGAAATACCAACCACAAAGTCCATCATGACATGATCCCACTTCCATTGTGGTATAGGCATCGGTTGCAACATCCCTTTAGGCTTCTGATGTTCTACTTTCACGTGTTGACATACTGCACACATGGCCATGAACTCATCTACATTTCACTTTGAACCAGGCCACCAATACAGATCCTTAAGGTTTTGGTATATCTTGGTGCTACCTGGGTGCATGACATACATTGATGAGTGAGCCTCTTCCAAGACCATATTCCTTATATTATCAATGTTAGGAACCATGACTCCGCTATGGTAACACATGGTACCATCCTCTGCCTCATGGAAGCATCATGCTTCTCGATGCTGAACTCTGATCATATCTATTGTATCAAAGTGTTAGCCTTTTTATGCTTCTCTGATATGTTGCCTCAGCATAGGTGTCACCTACAATTGTGTTAACAAACATGTTGGCATAGAAACCTATAGCTTCACATACATCTAATGCAAAGAGACCAACATGTCTCACTTATGGCACACCAAGGAGTACAACTATGCCTTCTCCATAGACGACAAGGAAGAAGACTTCCTGCTCAGCACATCTCCCATGACATTCATCTTTCCTAGATGGTAATCAATAGTACAATCATAATCCTTGATTATCTCCATCCAACACCGCTATCTCATGTTCAACTCCTGTTGTGAAAAGATGTACTTCAAGTTCTTGTGGTCTATGAGATCTAGAAAATTTCACCATAAAGGTAGTGCCTTCAAGTCTTTAAGGCACGAACCACTATGGATAATTGTAGGTCATGGGTTGGGTAGTTCTTCTCATGCTTCTTTAGCTATCGTGATGCTAAAGAAATCGCATTCTTATCTTTCATCAACACACAACCCAATCCATTCCTTGACGCATCACATAAAACTATGGATCCTTTCCCTTGCTCAGGTAGAACTAACACTAGTGCACTCGTCAACTTCTCTTTCAACAACTGAAAGGCACGCTGAAATTTGTCATCCCAAACAAAAGGCACACTCTTCCTCGTTGACTTGGTTAGGGGTAACGCCATTGAGATAAAGTTCTTAATGAACCTCTTGTAGTATCCTACCAAACCATAAAACTACAAACTTCTATTTTCTTCTTCGGTTTTTCCCACTCCAACATGGATTTAATCTTCTTGGGGTCCACACGAACACCTTGATAAGATATCACGTGTCCTAGGAAGGACACCTCCTTCAGCCAAAACTTGCACTTGTTAAACTTGACATATAACTGATGCTACCTCAATACAATCAACATTTGTTGAAGATGTTGTTTGTGTTGTTGACTATCCCGACTGTATATCAAGATATCATCTATGAAGACCACCATGAACTGATCAAGAAATGGTCTAAACACCATGTTCATCAAGTCCATGAATATTTTCGGTTCATTAGTTAGCCCGAACGACATAACCACAAACTTGTAATGACCATACCGAGTCCTAAAGTTTGAAATAGGTATGCCATCCGCCTTGATCCACAACTAGTGATACCCTGATCTTAGATCTATCTTGGAAAAGACTGCAACATCTCATAGTTGATCAAACAAGTCCAATCCGCAACAAGGGATACTTGTTCTTTATCGTCACCTTGTTTAACGGTCTGTAGTCTACACACAACCTCATTGATCTGTCTTTCTTCTTTACAAACAACACGAGAGCACCCCATGGAGATGTGTGTGTCCTGATGAAACCTTTCTCAAGCAACTCTTACAATTATTTCTTTAACTCTACCATCTTAGATGGAGCCATTCTATACGGCATATGTGCTATTGGTTGTGTATCTGGGACTAGATTGATCTCAAAACCAGTCTCTCTGACTAGAGGAACACTTGGAAACTTGTCTGAGAACACATCCTCAAACTCGTTGACAATTGGAACCTCCTGCATACTCAAACTCCTTGCCTTGGTATCCTTAATGTGCCAAGAATGCATCACAACCCTGTCTCATCAACCGTTCTACCACCATCGCCGACACCAAATAGGTAGGGAGAATCTTTTTGTCACCTTGGAATATCCACGTCGTGCCATAGTCTACAAACGTCTCAACCTTGGAACTATAGTCTACGACCTACTGATACCTCTCCAAAGCGTCCATTCCAAGGATCACATCGAATCCATGCATATAAAGTGGCATGAGATCCACTTGAATGCTATGTCCCAAAAAACAAAGGACACAGAAAGGACACACCACTTGCAACTCTACAGAACCAACTAACAGGGTTTCTAAATGAAGACTATCCCATCTATGGCTAACAGGTAAAGAACAAGCATCAATCACTTCTCGAGTTATAAAAGAGTGTGTCGCACTCGGGTCAACCAGAACAAATATAAAGCAAGAAGAGGACAAATTATAATGAAATAACTCCATCTGACGTGTCACTACTTGTGGGTTGACCACTCCTTCAGGATGAATCATGGTGTAGAATCTAGTCATCACATGTTGCCACCCTCTTCCTCTGTTGGCCTGTCCTAAAGAACCAACATGGGATGTTTGTCCACATCCCCTTCTACTGCCACTAAATTGTTGCCTCTGTGAGCTTTGTTGGTTCTGCCTCAGTTGCAAAGTCACATCATCATCTTTCATAGGGCAAAATAGCTTTTTATGCCCAACCTATACACACTTATAGCAGGTCTTGTTCTCATACCATGGCCTAGATGGCCCCTGTCACCAATGTAGATTCTATGTTATGGGCTCATGTTGGTGGAAGATCGTGTCCTCTTACCTTACTGGGAGACCATTGAGTCTGTGCACTGGACCTCTGCTATGTTGGCGGTGCCGAGAACCTAGGCTTCTTAAACCCTCCAGAGGATTGTACTTGGTATTGTGTTGGTCTCTTCTTGGCACTCTTCTCATGCTTCTCAACCACAGATCGTTCAATCCTCCTGATAGACTCCATGAAAATTGCAAACTTCTCACGATTCTCAAGCACTGCCACTGTTGTTGTCACCTCACCATTCAGACCCTTCTCGAAACGTCAGATCCTCTCCTCATCTGTTTATGCCATGTGAGGACAGAACATCAACAACTCCATGAATCTTGCCTCATACTCGTTGAATGTCATGGGCCCTTGCCTGATCTTTTTGAACTGAGAGATCTTCTCATCCAGATAGGTACGTGGGAATTACCTACTGACAAACTCCAGTTGGAACTCCTCCCAACTGATATCAACACCAGGCCTCTTTTCATCTTCAATGCCCCACCAATGGCCAACACTCCCCTTCAGTAGATACATTGCATGCTTCACCTTGAGAGCCTCATGGATGATAAGGATCTTAAAAGCCTTCTCTAGTTCCATCAACCAAAGATCAACATATGTTGGATCAACCATACCAGCATACTTAATATCTCCAACACATTACAACCTCTCAAAGGCCTTCCCAGGCCCTGGAGATGCAGCACTAGAAAAAGCTTCCCTAGGTTGTGGTGTAGGAAGCATGTCTTCCATGTACATCATCATCGCCATGAACTGCCCAAACAGAGACTGGAAGGTAGGGTTCTCCATCATGGCAAGGTCAAACTGGGGAGCATCAGGCGTCCAATCTTCTATCACTTGAACCCTTGCACCACCACTGAGTGTAGCAACACTGTTGTCTGCAGTGTGTTCTTCATGTTCTCTAGCTATCTTTTCTACTCTTCTTATTCTTCTGCATAATAAGAAGTCACCATAAGACATATTGGAAGATTCTAGAACAAACACAAAGCCTAGTCCTAGGTCCATGTAGACCCAGTGAACCTAATGCTCTGATATCAACCAAACTGTGATGCCCTAACACGCCACAAACGAGATACCTCAAACCAAAGCATGGAATTAACACTAAGCAAGTGGATTACCAGAAAACATAGGAAATTAAAACTGATTTTAGAAACCAAAAAATTATTACATATGAGTCCACAAGCCTGGCACATACATATACATGATGTCACTAGGTACTTACATCACTTAATTCAACATTCTTATCATCTACCTGTTACATGAAATACTAGTCCCACATATATACATGTACACATGCCATATCTATACAACCATGGCACACAAGCCAAAAAATCTCATATGGATAACATAAACACAAAACACCTCAAAACAACCCCAAGGACCTAGTGTACAGGGAAGACTCTAGGACTTTACACCAAAAGACTAGCAGTACATCCAACCTTATCGGCTACTGCTCTTGCCGCTTCTCTTCCTCAAATGCACAACCTCTACCTCTTCGTGCACGGTCACCTAAAAGATGTGGAAACCTATGGGAGGAGACCAAACGTCCCGACATGAGATATAACTCTCTACCAATGCTATTAAAAGCATAGATAAGCCAAGCAGCAGATATCGTACTAAGAAGGTTGAGTAGATTCAATTAAACAATGATCAACAAATTAAGTAGATTAAGCAAGACTAGGCATTTATCATTGAGCAGTAGAATAATTAACATTTTAAGAAGGAATGTGAAGAACATGTATAACAGTTGATTTATATTATCGCCTTATAATTCAAGAAATTAGTAAAAAGATAAGGAAAGGGGTTCAACCAATGTTATTTGTATTTGGCCCTATGCAAATATTCTATATGGATATGCTACATCTTTTATTATTGCCCTGACGATTTGAGTCATACCACCCAAATCCAACTGACCACTTATAAGTCAAGATCGGTTCCATACAAGGTCAATGAAAGATCCGGAATCCACGACCTCTCCACACCTCTTGGTCAACACAAGAGAAACACTATAGAGACATACCAGTCAACTGCAAAAGTGACATATAGTCAACAAAAGGAATCGGCTCACACATGTTCATCCATGTAAAAATACCTAGCCCACCTTGGTACAGGTAACGATGCTAGAAGAATAGGCTCACGCATGGCCGTTCTCAAAAGAAGGATTGGCTCAGGCATGGTCATCCATATCACAAGGATCTCGGCTCATGCATGGCTATCTCACACAATCTATAATTGTGGATGCAAGGAGACACTCGACTTACAATCCCGCATACTAAAAAATATCTGCTCCGAGTTAAACTCGTTTCACCAATCTGACAAATAAAGCTAACACTAGAGTGGATCTATGACACAGGGAAAACTACATGATTATGTTCCACTTGGTTAGTTAAGCCAAGTTGGGTGACTTTTAGCATTAATCAAGTTACAATGTATAAAGTCACACAATCACCACATGATACTCAATCACCACATGATACTCAAAGCTCTACCATTCACAACGCCAACACCAATGTTACACATCAACATGGGATATCAATCCCTCAATCATGTCACTTGAGAATGTCACCTCCTAATAGGCATTAAGCCATCACCATGTCATAAGGCATGTCACATAAAACCCTACATCTTCATCACCACATTATGCCTCATCAATGTGCATAAACACCAATCCTGGATCATGTAATCATCACCACAACATATACAATCCATGGCATTCATCTCACTTGTAAGGTTAGGGGTTTATAAATAGAAAAGAGAAAATATCATATCCTCATAGTCATTCCAAGAGAGCAAAGCAAATACATCAATTATCCCCAGATTAGAGTTAGGGTTCTATACTTAGTCGATTAGGGTTTTATAGCTATATTCAATCACTAAATCCTAGGTATGACATCTTCCATATCCATGGAACACTTTTAGGGTTGAGGATCATGATAAGGGTTGATTAACAATCCAACCAAATAACACCATACACAGTTATTTTCTTAGTGTTCATGCTTATCTATCACTCATATTATTATGTATATGTATCAACCATTCACCATATAGAACTATCGCGACCATGAACATATGTGGAGTTGTGACCACCATCCAAGTAGGTGTCACGCTCATAACCCAAAGCAAGGCTTTCATCCATGAACAAAAATTTCTCTACCACACATGAAACTAGGGTTTTGACCACCAAGACTAGCATGCCACGATCTCAAGAAAAAAGGGAGAATCTCAACCATAACTAAGGGTGTGTTTTGACCCACCAGGGATCGGGCATCACAACCATCAACGAGTAGGATGTCACGACCTCCACAAGGTTAGTTGTCTCGACCCAAGACTAACATATGAAAGTGTCACGACCCAAGATAAAACAAGATATAGAACCCATTAACAGTTAAACTACCTCCAAGGAAAGGAACCACCATCAAACCAAGGTTAACCAAAACCAAAATAGAAGCACAACATGGCTGAACATGAGATAATAACAAGGAAAAACTACCATCTTCAAGGGAGGAAACATCACCCAGAATTAGTTACCAAAACCGTAACACATGTGTCATGAAATCACCATGAAAGGAACCCCATACAAGAGAGAGAAACCACATTTAACACCACCAAAAAATAACACTAACTTCATAGCACATCAAGGTACACTAGGATCATGCATGTATCCAAAACCAAGATCAAAATATAGCAAGGAAACTACCATTACCCCACAAACACCAAAATTGGGTACAAAACTAGGGTTTTGGATTTCATCCTAACCAAGCATGATTTCAACATCAATTAAGTTCTAGAATTTAGCATCATCTACAAGCATATTAAGGGAACATCTTAGAGAGGGAAAATAGAAACTTTCATGTATAAAAGAGTGCAAATAATAGAGAGGATTGAGTGTTATATCACCTGTCTCAAGGAAGATCACTTCGAGGATTACAAGCTCCAAGCACACGATCACCAAGTATGATGAAGATCCACCAAAATCTCCACTCTCGGCCACAAGAACACCTCAAGAAAGGGAAGACACCATGATCAAATATTGCCCAAGGAAAGATAGCGAGAAGCTCAAGGCTAAACCAAAAGAAAGAAAGAGAAAGAGAGAATGAAACTTCCTCACACTTGGGTCTACCATGTCAAAAGATGGCCTATGACCCTTGTGATGAGGGGTTTCTCTTTCAAAATGACCACCATGGAAGATCCATGATCAAAGGCCGAGAACAGGGGAAGAAGATGGAGGTAGAAGATCTAAGAAAATGCCACAAAAGAAAGGCAAACACTTACCAAGGTTGAAGATGACCAAGGATCACCACATGCAAAGGATTCAATCACCAAGAGCTCCAAGATCAACTCTCCTTGCTTCACCAAGCTCTAAGGACGAGCAAAAGAGAGTGAGGAAGGAAGATGGCCAAAAAAAGATCACTTACATGGACAGAAGAGGGTTTATATAGAAAAAGAGGAGATAGGTAGTGTGAGAGATGAGGTGTCAACAAGATAGGGCTCCACTAGGACACTTGTCCATCCAAGAAACTAACATGCAACCACTTAAAACCAACATGCATGAGATGGTGATACACTCTATGTTGGGTCTCAACCACTTGGGTCATCCGACATGGTCATGGTCATGACCCACCAAGAATCACCATCCATGGCTGTGACAACAACTCCAAGACATCACTTGGTCAAGACAACCCACAAGGTACACATGGGTCGAGACACACCAAACCCTAGAAAACCCTTAATCACCACTAAGGGTGTCACCACTCAACCAAGACTCAACCAAGGTGCCCACAAGCATCACACTCTCCCTCATAGAGATAAGGGAGAGAAGGAACACTTTGGATGTGGCAATTTCAAGATAACCCTCACAAATGAGTAAATTGCAATTTGGCCCAAAATAAGCACAAACATCATCTAAATAAGCATATACTGGAAATTTAAACTTTACACAAGATCTAGAAACATCTCAAACGATTATAGAAAGGTTCTAAACACTTAATCAAGCCAAAGCAAATAGGGTTAGCCCAAAACACAGGTTAGGGGTCTTACAGAAAACCACACATATTTCTCCATCAATAAACCAATTGATGAGTGTTCAATCGAATAAATTGCATGTGATCAGAAGAATAAGCCACTACTCGACAATCCACTTGGCCACTAGTCTATCATCTGAAATGACTTCCGCCATAATTTGTTGCATTTTGGGTTTTTAACCCTAATTATAATTTATTTGGCCCCAATATTTAAAAACATGTAAATGGAGTCCCTATGTCACTAGAGAATTTCATTTCTCATGTTAAATAAAAGGTGATGAGTCAAACAACTCAACACCATAACCAAGGTAAGAACTAAAATGATCCCAAGAAGAAAACTATTTTATGGCTATAGTATGAGGATTTGGAGATGTTCTCCAATTCAACACGGAGTTTTGACTTTTCCTTCCCACTTTCACTTCTTTGTTTATGTAACTTTTTTTCTTTGATTGGATGCTTTTTTGTAACCAAGATTACGAGAAAGTAGTCCATTAATAGGCTTGGGGAGTAGCCCCTTGATCAATCTCTTATTTTTATCTTGTTCTCTTTATTGTAATCACATTCTTATCAATATAATTTTGTAGTTGTCCTCTACTAGTGTTAAGATTTTATGCTTGAACACCACATCATCTTAATTTATTTATCTGGATTAATGTATGAGAACAAATGAAATATAGATCATGATAGGAATTTGTGAGTTATTACCTTTACATGAAAGTGAGGGAGAGAGTCACGGGTGTGACTTGATGTTAAAAAAAAATTCTCTTGACTATGGCGGAAGCATGTAACTACTATTGTATGAAAAAATTCCTTGAGTATAGAAAAATAAAGTTGATATATTGATGGTAGTAATGGTTATCTCTTTAAAGGTACCTAGAGAATTAGTGAAATTAGATTGTATGTTCTTGGTGGTGAACCCTGACTTAATTTCCTCCCATTGATTATATCCAATATGTTGAATTTCTCTATGATAGTTTCTCATTGTACATGTACATTCATTTAGCCCAACAATCAACTTTGAATTGCCTAGATAATTAGACCAAGGATAACTTGAGCTCCTTGTTCTCTATGTGTTTGACCCTAGAATACTCCTCTGAGATCATTCTCTTATGGGAAATTGAGATTGTGCAGATCATTTTATATTATCTTTTGACTTAATTTGATACACAATCCAAATCTCATCAGATATATATCGTTTCATTTGGCTTAATATTTTTGTTTGGATAATTTAACTACGTTGGCGTCTATATATCATTTGTAATTCGTTTCACATATTACATAACGGCTATATATGGTAATATAAAATACTCATAATGTTACTTATATTGTTCTATATAATAATAATAAGTAATATGCACTTATTAGTGTTGGTGTGATTTCTTTTGTAAATTTAGTGAGAAAATTATGTTTTCCTTAAGTGGAAGAGAATACAGTAAACCAATAGGTTACCATCAATCATTCATTGTTATTGAGACAAATTTCAATTTTAAGTTAAGACCAAAATTTAACTGGTGATATTTGTGCCTCGAAAAAGATTAACAAACAAATAAGGTTTTCCCAAATTTAGTATACATATCGACGTTCTTTTGAAAATATTGGCATTGCTTACCATGATGTTAGTAAAGATTTATAATCGCTTATTGCTTCACATTTTTCAAGTAAAACTAACATCTAACATCTTCTAGAGACATAACTTCTTGTGATATCAAACTAAAATAAAGAAAATCATACAAAAGATGATTGATTTGTTTTTTTTATAGAAGTTCATATATGTATAGATAGACGTGCATACAAAACCACATGCATATCAATAGTACAAAGATAATAACTCACCTCGACATCACTAGGGGTGTCTCAAAGCAAGTAGCAAACTGAAAAAGAAAATAAAGGACCAGGATGAAAATGTAGTGTTGTGATATGGGGGAGGCACCCTAGACAATGAGCTTCGGTCTAGATAAAAACAATAGAAATGCAAGAGCAAGGAAGTCTAGATGTGATGATTACTAGAAGACGTTGTCGTCTTCCATGATCTCATCCATGGTGAATTTTCTGCCACCGATGTGGCTGTCGCCAAAAGTGTTGATGTGGGCATCATCCTCTCTGTTCTCTTGATTGTGATGACATGCACTTTAGAAAAAGAGCATATGTGTGTTCAATATCCGAAAAGATTTTATTGATGGTGTTTCTGAGGTTGTTGTGTTTTCTATTATTTTTCTCAATCCAGATAATCCAAATAATGATTGCCATCAGGGTTTTGTGATATGTAGAGGAAATTTTAGTTTCTTGTAATTGGTGAAATTGTGAAGGTTGATGTCTTCATCTATAGTAGTATGAAAGTAATGATTTCTGATCAGGGTGGTGATAGGTCAATGTATGAAAATATGTGGGTGGTAATGGGGCAATGTATGAAAATATGTGGTGATGATGAGGCTTGATTTGTTTGATGTTTGCATTTTTATCTAGGAGCAGCTTGGTTTAGTGGTTTTTAGGGTTAAACTGAACCAAACCAAACCACTCCACTACTAGACCTGGCGTTGCAATATTTCAGGCTTTAAGAAGGCATACGACGCAATTTTTGTTGACTACATCTCAATTCAAATCGATCTCTTAATAGTAAAATGACTAATATATATCAGTGTCCACATGACTTGGATCAAAGTTCTTAGCATGAATAAGTAGGAATGAATATTTTTAAGTTAGTCTTACCTATCGGAAGAAATCACGGGATTGATTACTATTTTATGATAAATTGCACACATCTTAGTCCAACGGAACCTTTTAAGTATTATTTAGTAACGAAGTTTGTTCAGTTAGCACCTATTTTTTCAGTGATGTGATATAATAAGTTGGCACAAAATGCCGCTTGTGCTTGGCGGAAATCACATACAATTCCTTGAATGAGAATTGACTCAGACTAACACCCTGTTCTAGCTAGACCAGTACCTGAAACTTACACATCAAGTCCATGGTCTGTATATTCAACTAGAAGACAACTGCTTTATATATAGTTCTGATAATTTTCAACGAGTCTGAATGATGTGCTGTACAGATGCTATGAAAACTGTTGCATTTCCCCGAAGAGGATTTGTCATATCTATACATGTGTATATTACAATGTTACAAGGATATTGGGATACAAACCCCACAGGAAACTACATATGAAAAATACATCATAAATTCTATCAAGGTGTTATGTGGGCTATGTTACAAACAGTCGGTATAGATGGAAGCTACAGGGTGGGTCAAACATGGAAGTAGGGATTACATCATCAATACAACACATATTTTACCCTTTACCAATGTGCCTTCGTAGATAGTCAACCCTAGCAGGATGTTTGAGTTTCATCAAAGCCTTAACTTCATGCTTGCGGACCATTTCCCGTGAAATATTGAGGTTCCCAGCTATTTCTCCCAGTGTCCGGTCACCTTTTCCGTCAAGTCCATACCTCTGCCTAATCACCATGCTTTCCTTTGGCTTCAGAGAATCCAACTGCAAAAAGCCCCAAGTTCAGTTACATATTTCAATCTTTATGTTGCCAATAAGATCATAGATAACAATTGTAGGTAATCTGGAATCCTGGATTATTTGAAAATGCACATGACAGAGATTGAAAATGGTTGAGTGACGCAATATCACCCACTAATACTTAATGGCTGATGGGGGGACCCAGAAAAGAACGACAACTCTATAGGAACAGGTTATTAGGTCAATGGTAGTCAAACATCCTGGATGGCAGAACACAAGATCTCGTAATTTGTGATTCACGTTCCTTCAACAAGCCAAAATTATTTGATAGTGACAATTTCACACTATCACGTCTCCGTTGAGGGTGTACAAAGATATCATGTTGTAGGTGAAAACATAATCACGGATAATAGTGTAGGTGGGAGTTATATGTTTGCATACTGCCTTTTCAAACTTTTTTATATCAACCTGCACGAAACTTTTTTTTTCACATACAGTATAATTTCATTCGGTAAATAAAGATACAGAATAAGTAAATGAAAATAAGATGAGTTTTCCCATATTTGAGTGTAGTCAGCACATATAGTCAGTTCTCAGAAAACTATCCTAATCAGCTGGCAGGTCAGATAAGAACGTTGATTATTAACTATTGGCATCTGTTCAATAATATCAAAAGAAAAATGATCTCAATTATTGGTACTGCAGCAATTAGATTGACCGGCGGATTTATTAGATGACTCAATTTTAAAATTTATATTGGTCTAAACTCTGAAATCTGGAATAGATTGGTAAACAAAGTAACTGGATCAAAAAGTCAAAGACATATTTACTTAAAATAGTTTTTATATTTAGGCAACGTCAGTTATAGCTTTAAAATAAATGGTGCGCACATATTATGTGTGGAGAGCAAGGTTTTAAAGTGAGTGCCGGTTTTCGTCTTAGGAAGGCAAGATGTAAGCCTCAAATATGTACATGGCATCCGTAAATATATAATCTTATACATATATAAACATATTTATATATCTGTATGTACATATATATTGTATGAATGCATGTGCGGATAATATAAATATGTGCATATAAGAATAAATAAAATTAGATAGATTTTTAAAATAACTTAACTAGGGTAGATGGGATTTAAGAGCAAAGTTACCTTAAAAGGACCATCGTAATAATAAATTGAAATATGCAGCTATCAATGAGATATGGATTGGTTTTAAGCTAGAACCAACTATGTAATTGGACAAAGAAAATTTTGGGAAGCACAGTTTCAAATTAGTAGCGAGGAACCAACATTAGTTATATGGAGGTTTAGAACTCTCTGACATTGTCAATGAAAAGAAAGACATATAGATCTTAAAGAGAGAATGGTAAAAACAAATATTATAGTGAGATGATAACTGGGTACAACAACTTGGGAGAGAGAACTTTTGATGAAAGTGTATGTATATTCTCAAAAGTAAAAAAACTGGTAGCTAACACTAAGACATTATCACCCAGAATTGAGGTTTGCGCCTCAGCTAAGCCTAAGACCATCGGTGTTGTGGGGCAAGCCTCAAACATATTGAGTCGTAAGGCTCAATCTAGGACATCGAGGCGTAAGCATCAAGGCAAAAATAGGATTGCCTTGCCTCAACGCGTTGCCTCGAGGCGTAAACCTTGAAAGCCTTGACATGGTTTTTTAATACCATAGCAGAGAGAGAGAGAGAGAGAGAGGCTAGCATATATTCAAGCATAACAATGATATGCCATACACTCAAATTGTGTTTACATGATATATACAACTTATTTCAGAATATTCACACCATGGATTTTCTTGAATATGAGATTTAACAATATATCAATACTATCCATTTATTCGCCTGATTATATATTTATTTTGAAAATTACAAGCATAAGAAAATAAATGGCTTGGAACTGATTCAAATGTCAATATTTACACGTGGAGTGAATGACCTAAAAGTAATGAAATGAGCTCAAAGTTAATTAACCTATTCATGAGATGAAAATTATGATTGTGCATAAACACGTTGACAAAAAGTTCAATTATGTATGTACTGTGCATTCATTTAATACTTTAACATATATTTGCATTCGTCCTAAATTTCATCGACCATTACCCATTGTCGTTGAAGAAATTTGACAATGTGGATGCCGGATCTCAATTTCAGGCTCTATGCAGCATGATTATCCTCAATATGCCTCTCCTCTCTTTACATAAATGAATAATACATGCGTATATAATTGTAATATCTAATTCGTTAATAAAAACCAGATATTAACGGGCAACCAAGCAGTCATCAGGCTGATACTAGCCAAATCCCCATTCATGTAACCTATCATATTACAGCATTCTATCAAATCAATGTAAGATCAAGCAGTGTAATGATTTATATCAACCATGACAAACACTTATAAGTAGCAAGAATGGTTGAACTCACCACATCGTCAAGTGCCAGCCTCAGAAGTGCAGGCTGTCTGCGTTTATCTCCTCCAACTCCATCAACATCAGTGATACCTTTGATGAATTCTTCTTGTGTGACTTTATGCCTGGAGTGTAGTGACAGAATTTGTTTCGATGCCCTCATTATGTCATTATATCTATCAGGTGATAGGCCTACTCTTGTGAGTATCTCCTCATCTGTGGGTAGCCGGTCTAGCTCAAACATCAGCTTTAATTTTTCTCTTTGTATCTCCTGCCTTATCTGTTAAACATGTTTTCAGAGTTAGCGCTATATTTGGTAGTAGAAATTACTAACTCGTTAAGAAAATTAATGGAGATGTAATACAGATAAATATATTGCACATCTAAGCACTCATTTGGCATGTGAAATATGATAAAACCTTCTGAATTTGGAATAATAACAAGTTCACTCAGTAGCAGATTCTGTGCTTATGGCTGAATGCTACTGTTAAGGGCATGTAACAGCAAAAAGTAACTTGCGATCTTAGCTATCAACATAATGCTGAAAATTCAATCAATCAACATCTTATAGACTGTATCTGTACTGCCTCACTTTATTGTTTCTCCTAGCTGCAGCATAATGTGGCAATGGAAGTGTACTGGTTCCATTTTGGATATTATCGAGTAACTCAAAGCTATCCTTGCCCACAGTTACTCTCATTTTGCATTTGATCCCATTTCAATTATACATTAGCTTGTGCTTGTGTAGTCCTGGAGTGATTATGTGTACATCTGGTATGCATGGGTATCTGTATAACTCTTGAGTAGGCATCAGGTTCATGCATAAATACAAAATATCCAGGCTAGAAACTGATTTATTTAAATGGTATTTCCTAGAAGGTTATTAAACTGCTGAAGAGTTATACAGGGTGGATTCGTAGCAATCTGATAATTTTGTACTCTTATTAAAAGATGTCAGAATGCCCACTATCCTCTATAGATTTGTTCGCCACAAAAACTAAGCATAATTAATCGTGCCATCTTCATTTTTGGCGCATATTACGTCAGAAACTGCTACTGCTAATGATGGGTTTTGTATGCCAAAACCATCTTAGTTAAACCATACAATTTCAAGCGAAGAATATTATGGACTATATTATTACTATTTGTCCTATTCAGACTAGAACCATTTTCTGCAATCATATCTAGTCTTATTAAGCCAGGATTTGATATTTATTTTAGTTAATATCCAAGCTCAAGATATTCATGCTAAAAAACAAAGAAAAGGAGCAACTTAATATGCTTAAATAAGATGACTTACTGACTCAATGCCAAAGGGAACACGTGAAAAGCTTGAGACTGTCATGGATCGAATTATAGCATGCCTGATCCAAAAGAGACCATATGTAGACAGACGAAAGCCACGTTTTGGTTCAAATCGATCTATTGCGGTGATTAAACCCTTCACTCCAGCCTGACACAGGTCTTGAAATTTTGAACCATTGCCAAAGTCTTGATAATACTTGTTGATTACAAATAGCACCAAACGCAGATTATGCTGCAACATATACGTAAGACAGGTATTAGCCGGGATTATGCTGAGTGTATCAGAAGAAATGGTGAATACACTAAACTACACTAAACTTCAATGGTTTCTTGAGTAGCAGGTGAGCAATTTTACCTTGATCAGTTTGTTCCTCGCCGCATGCCCTATCTCTAATTGTCTTCTCAGATCTGATAGACTCATATTTAAGGAACTAGACAGCTCTGCATCAGTTGGTTCTTTCCCCAAATCGGTTTCCAATGACTTCTTTACCTCAAGGATTGCCTGAATGAAAAGGATGTCAGGAAATTAACTAATCTGTGACTGAATTTAAAAGTAGAATTCTGGAAGATGGAATAAGAGGCAATTCAACATTAAAATGGTAGCTTTTTCATAACACATTTCAAAATAAACGGTTGGCATATCAATAAAACTCAATTCAACAAGTAGCATTAATGGCTAACCCCAAAAGGAATTTGTGGTCCCTAGAATAGTTTTAAAGAATATTTTATAATGAAATTTCGAATATACCTTCGTGGGTTGCATAAGCTTAAACAACCAAGTATGCTCCAAAGATGGGAGAACAGGGGGTATCTTCATTTTCTTCCAATCCAAGCTCACTAGATCAGTAGATGCTGAATAGTCTCTAACGAGTCTGTCAATGTCATGTTCTGATCGTTCTTTGCTTTTCAATCTACCAGTCACACTAGACATGCACAATTTTTCCCTCTTGCTCCTCAAAGCTATCCTCTTATCCAGCGTCAGTCGCCTTGTCTTCCCACCTCTGCTCACCACTACTTTCACCCCCTTTGCACTTGTACCTTCATCTTCCCGTTGTACCTTCTTCCTCGGCTGCCGCTGCTGCTTTTCCTCTGTACTACCAAGTTCTTCCAAAGTAGATATACCATCTGCGTTGAGCTTGTAAATACTTTCCAGCGTAGCCGCAACTTCATTGTAGTCCATCTCGAGGGAACACAGTGGGGCTTCCTCAGTGGCGACTGCCTTGACTTTTTTCGAGCTCTTCTTCGATCTCTTGGAGCGCCCAGTTCGCTGTTCTTTCACCGACTCCTTAGGTATGCTGACAGGTTCCTGTACCGTGACAAAGGCTTTGTTCTTGTTGCCATCGGTCTTGAACGCCACACAGCAGGGTCTGAGGGTGGCAGGGGAGCGGAATGTTAGGGATTTCACGCCAAAGCCAATAGGGGTCCGTGAGCTGGAGACCGTCACAACGCCCATGCCAAAATGGGAATGCACTAGGAGCTCAGGATTGGGTGAGTTTCTGTGATTCTGAACCTGCAATTGATACAGTTGACAACGAAGTTAAGTCAGAGCTCATAGATAAGTGAGACCACGAGCAATGAAATCGGAGCCCAGTCCTTAAAAGAGTTCAAGCAATCAACAAAACCGTGAAAAACTGTTGCTATCGTTTTCTGTCAGGGTTTTGCTCTCTACCATAGCTGAGTTCAAAAGGGGAAAAACAAGTAGCAAAAAAACATTAGTGGATGGAATCGTGACTTGACTAAAAAGGCATCACCAGCAAAACTCCCTGATCCACTTCAAACTATGTTTCAAGACTACAACCGGTCAAATGCAACCTTATCAATTCTTCCGTAATAGCAGCAGAACCACGCATTGCCTACTGCCCTATACTGAATCACCACAGCAAAAACCTCCCCCAATTTTTAAATTCCCTGAATTATAGGCTTGATCTTAGCAAGACTACAGCTTTTGCCTATTACGGTGCCCCGGGTAAGTCAACTCAGCAATTCGATCCCACAACTAAGATATCAACTCACCTACACTCCTTGAAACACTCAATGGAAACGCAAAAGATCAGATCTTTTGTACATATTACACCGCCTGAAACAAACCCAGAGAAGGCTAGAAAAGAAGAAGGTAAACACTACTACCTGCAGTGCCGCTGGATTGCAGATTCACCGATCACTAGCACAGGGTAGGAGCGGGAAAAAGTCGAGCGAGAAGATCCTTAGAAAAATCTAGAACAGATTCCCAAGACTGGAGGTAATAAAAAGAAACGACCTCCAAATCCAACCGATAACAGCCGTGAACAGAAGGGGGGGTGGGGGGGAGGGGGGATACCTTTTCTGGGTTGGGGAACTGGAGGCGGAGATATGCCCGTGGCAGAGACGGTAGCCACGTAAAAACCCACGACCACAAGCTCCGCCGGCGATCCAACGACGAGGATGCCTCCACGCCAGGCGGCTCTTGCGTGTAAGTGACGTGGCGAGTCGAGGTGCAGGAGGTGGAAGATATTGGGAGCCGAGGTTGTGGATGAAGCGAAAGCCACATGGATGGTAGCCATTAGCTACGATGTATTCTTCGTATCTTGAGCTGAGTTGGCGGGCAGGGGTGGTCTGCGCTGTGAAGTGTGAAGTGTTCCGCACGAGCTCGGTGGCTTTGAATGGGCCACATGGACTCAGGCACTTGGAGGTCACGTGGTCGCCACCGGTGCTGCAGTTCCAGTGGGCTGCAGAGCTAGGGAGGTCCGTATCATGACTGGATAAGGATTTTGACTCCCGTTTTGAGCCTTTGAGTGGGCTGAAAGCTTTAGGAACAAAGCCTATTCTTATGCTTTAGTACTGCAACTGGATTCGTCAAATATTAGGCCCACTACAAGACAGTAACCATCAAGATGTTTCATAGTTTTTTGTTGATGCATAATTATTATATAGGTGACTTCAATAAAAAGTTAGTTGTCCTTTAATACTTTTAAGTTAGCCATGGCCTTAATATCTAATCATACAACACATACCAACGTCCAACCCAAAACCATGATTGTCGTCAAAGATGCCACTCTCACCCCCTTCATCCTCATTCATGGGAATATTTTCATTTGGGTGCATCCTTCTTCCATTTCCTAGACCACCCATATTCAAAAAGAGTTGCACCCCTGAGTCTAACAAGACACTCAAGCTAAATTGACACACTCCGACCTCACAATTACCACTAATCATGAGATTAGAGTGTGAATGAGGATTACACTTAATACAAAAAAACACCTTTAACTTTTTCTTTTCTTAATCACTTAAACTTAACTTAAAGGAAAATCTCATGATTTGGACAATACTGAAATCTTACTTAAACTTGCGGAAGCAAACTTACTGTTTCTAAATCTTGAAAGATACTTCAGAGTTTAAACAACATATTACATCTTGCAGAATATAAAGTGCAAAAGTTAATTGAAAACTAAACTACATATTACATTTCATCCTCTCTCTCTTTCTACCATACTGCATGCCCAAGGACCGAGGGGAAAGGACTAAGAGACCTCTAATTATCTACGAACTATCTTCTAAGTACTTGGGTGATACGATCCTTTAGCTTCCTCGTGCTGACGCTGACTTGAAAAATGTTTCAGTAGGTTGGTGAGCTACTGGCTCAGTGAATAGAATTTCACCCAATCATCGCAGATAACTCATTTATGTTTATTTATTGGAATAAAATTCAAGATAATACTATATTGTGCAGATCTAAGAAATATAATTTAAACAACAGGACATATCAACATTTCATAAAGATAACAATTGATGCAAAGCTGTAAATACAATTAATTAATAAAAAATACTAAAATTTCATCTAAAGGACAACTATTGTGAAACTAACTCAAATCTTAACTCTTTCGCTAACTCTGTGAACCTATATGAACATATTTTATCTTATGTCCTGATCATATGCAGTGTACTCTACATATGAAGACTTGTAGCGAACTACAATCCCACCATACAAGACTTAGCCGACACCCTGGGATAGCTAAGTTTGACTGTTGACCTGATCTGCTACAGGAAAAACTGGCTCTCTGGTCTCGGTACTCCTATGGTGTTGTAAACTAGACTCCTCCTCTAACATGAGAACACAGGCGGAGAGTCAAGCCACCTATTACTCTAGTGCTACCAGGATCCTATCTCTAGTTGATATTGGACACTACATGGCTTTTCTGTGTTCTAATGCCACCAGGATCCTGTCTCTTGTTGATGTTGGACACTATATTCTGTTATTTAAGGAGACTTCCACTAGGGCTTCGTCCCCCGTACCACCTATTAGTACGATCAGACCCCCGTATACTGGACACTGCCAAGGTAGGTCGTTTCACCCCTAAGGCGCAGACCTCACATAGGGGTTCTATGGTGTTCAGGGCACCTATGTCTATTATTTTATTATTCTTGAAAAGCTCTTACCATATTGTATCTCTCTTTCTTACTTATCCTTGACTCTGGTATCTCTATGGTACCACTTCTATTTAATTGAAGTTTACATTATGACATGTGCATCATTTCTAACTTGGCAGAGCAATATATTCAAAATATTTTTAATTTACTGATAAATCAACATTATCATACTTGCAGGAAGACTAACATTCTTAATAAATTAAATACATGTCAACTTGGCACATATACACTGAAATCATGTAATTTGACCTCTTAATGCACTAATAAGAGTAAATTACACGACATGAGAAATCATCGGTAGCATATGTAATTTATCTGAAATCCCTTGAAAAATGTGCACATTAACCCTAGTCCTGGTTTGTGCATCACAAAGCTCAATTAAAGATTAATTTACTTGTCATGGTAAGATTCAACATATAAGCATGCGTAGCAACCCTAATCTGGAATTATGTATCACATAACTTGATTAAGTTTATAATTACTCATCATGACACAAATTATTAATATTAATTGAAATTTCAAATGATTTGTTGAGTTGAGCATCCCATAACTCAAATAAGAGTTAAATCATTATCATGACACAAATTATTATTAATAATCAGGAATGTCTAATAATATCTTCGAGAAGCGTGTCAATTTGAGTAAACATTAAATCATTGACATTAAATGTGACCTAGAGCGTGCATCTAGGTTTCCTTTGAATATTTTTCACATCATTGTCATTTCTTTGCAATCATGCATCATTTAATTTATTAAAATCGTAGAGTCCGGGTTTATACCCAGACTTTCCAGTTATTAGTTGTGCGCTACTGGTTTCAACATTTAACAACATACATTGGGTTTCGATCAATCGTATAATTTCACTAAATCACATCGCACATATCAGTCAACTAATTAGCCTCAAGCAAGCGTTAATAATTTAAGCGTGCAAATTAGGAGTCGAGCACCTAAGTAAAAGATGATATTTGCGAATAATACTCCTTTTGACCGAAACTTCCTATTATTCTAGTTAAATAGTGTGAATGGGAGTGAGACGGCCGTTCGGCATGTCTGAATTCCTATTTCCGTGCGTTCATTGCTCAGGAACAACATGCTTCATGTACAGGTTGAAGGAGAAGCTCGGGTGGGCTGCTTAATCATGGCTAGGACTTCGGATTTGTGCTTTGCACTCTTGGCCGAGCTCGAGGGTTGCTTTGCTTGGTGCTGGCCGCACCCAAGACGGCTCCAAGCCGCTGGCCGCAGTTGCTGACCGCAGCTCTGTGCAGCAGGTCGGCTGCAGATGGGGCGCCGCCCTAGGGTAAGGAAAGAGGGAGGAGGAAGGAAGGAAAAGGTGGGCGGAGCTCGCTGCTTGCTGTGATGCCCTAAGCGACCGCCCTTCTTCTGCTGGTCGGGCAGCAACTGCTGCTGTGCTGGTCGGCGCCCTAGCAGGCTGGGCTGCTAGCGGATGGAGTGAGGAAGGAGGAAGGAAAGGAAGAAGAAGAGGAAGTAGGGTGCCGCTGGTCGGAGGTGAGGGAGCCGAGAAATAGCCCTGACGATCCGGCGCCGCTCTTATAATTCCCTGCCCTGTCGGGAAGAAGATATAAGGAAAGGGGAAAAAGAAAAAGAAGTTATAGCCAATTAAATGAAAAATTGCAGCCAGGTTCAGAAATCTTAAAATTTTCAGAACTTTTGCCTCAAAGGTCCAATTCAAATGATTTCTTTTGCAAAGTTCAAAACACAAGATCCACTACAACCTCAATGAATAAAAACATGCTAATTAGACTGTAACACTAGATCAAGCCACTAATTGCATCTGCAAGTACTTAACTTAACGTAATCAACTTAATGATGCACTAAGCGTTGTGCTTACTTGTTAAACTCGGTGTGGGTCATAACATAAATAGTACTCTATACCTATTCACTTATCTTCTTGCTCCCTTACAAGTCTATCTCATATTTAGTACATGTTTTTATGGCACCATGATTACTTGTTTGACATTGATTGGAACATGGGATTTGACTGCATTCTAGGAAGTTTGATTTATAGATAAGCATATTGACAATTTTCGTAAGGAACCACCATGAAGAATGCTTAACAGAGTACCTAAAGATGGTACTTCAAGGGTGGAAAGGCCTTTGTCATTACAATCTTTCTCCATGGTTAAACTTGATGCCCTTATATGAAAGCCCAGGGTTCTTACCAAAATAATGTTTTGATCATTAGAGAATGTTGATAATGATCCACCAATAGTTGAATTGATGGTTGCATCTAATAGGAAAGGTGAATTTGTGATAGATAGAGTTTGACATCTGGTAGCTAGATGTATCCATAATCCTAGCAGCCCTCTTCTAAAGGTGTATTTGAATACTAAGTGTAATTGCAGCGTCCATATTTTCATACAAACACAACATGAGAACCAAAGAAAATCATGACATTTTTATGCATAATAAATGACCAGCATTACATATGATGCCAATTTCTAACATAAAAGTACCAAATATAAGGGAAAGACAATCCTAAAATAAGTTTCTTAAGGGATACAAGGTTCAAAACGTAAAGGAAATCTATGCTACATAAACATGAGAAGTCATCCTAAGTAACATCTCACTGGGTAAGAGGCGTCTCTATATGAATGCATATTTATCCAATCGTATTTATACTTTTAGATTAATCTTGCATTCGTATTTCTTGTGTTACTTTACAATCATCTTCCATTTAGTTTTCCTTCGTGTTATGTCAATTTGTAAGATTTTCATCCACTTCAATAAATTTTATGGTAGGTTTGAGCTTAGTTCCTTACACACCAGAGTAGGAGCAGTGTCCCACTGACTGGCCAGTAGGTCAAAAAAAATTGATATTGGATAAGATTTTCATTGATCTAACCTTTCTATAAGTTGACGATTTTATTGGTTAACGTCTTCATCGATGTAAGACCATAGGACTATGTCAATACCCCCCTTCTGTGGATTTTTTTTTTAAGTTTAATTGGCATCAATTATCATCATTCAGCAATTCCATCGATATTCAATTGATGAAAGCCCCACCTACCAGGATCGATGGAAAGTCTTGCTCAATGACCGACGACCCTTCTGTTTTCCATAAATAGACAACCAAAGGCATTCCGGCTGTCGTCAACCAGTTCAATGACTCCATATAATAACCTATGGTTCTTCTACCTTTGCATCAGTTGAAAGTCGATGGAACTCCATCAACAACCATGTTAATAGAAATCCTACACTGCCCTCCAATAAAAGTCTTGCCTTCATGTACTAATGTAGATCGTGCACTCCTTCTAACCAATGGGAATTAAGACTTCCCCATATTCTAATGTGCCCACAATTGATGACTTTTGTGTACTAATGGGATTTCTGGGATTCATGCAAGACATATTACCTTCCTTATGCAGTCACCTCTTTGCATCTATGTCGACTGAGGACTTAATAGTAGACAGATGGGAGACTTCAAAACCCTATCATCATCATCATCATCATCATCATCTAAGATACAATCCCAACCATTCCAAACCTTACATCTATATATATATATATATATATATATATATATATATATATATATATATATATATATATATATATATATATATATATATATATATATATACATGCCATGATCTCCATGAAAAAATATGCATTCTCAAATCCGTCATTGTTCCCAAAACCATTACAAATACTACTACAGAAACATCATTCAGTGTCACTTTTCTGGGCGTCGGTTATTTAAGAAAACTGACGTCTATAATATTAAACGTCGGTTATTTATGCAAACCGACGCCTATATTCAAAGACTAGCCAGACACGGGTACCGCTTTGTATTCAGCGTCGGTTGGTTATAACAGACTGACGCCTAAAATCGCCTGCGAAATCCAATTTTCGAGCGAAAACATTTTAGGTCACCTACAGCGTCGGTTTTTTAACTATTCACCGACGCGTATTTAAAATGAAAATTTGCGTGAAAAGTCCCACTTTCAGTGTCGGTTATCCTTGGATAACCGACGCTGATAATGGTTCCCGCCAAATAATTTAGGGTAAAGGTTGTCTAGTTGGGTGCCGGTGTTTTACTATCAACCGATGCTAAATCGTAATAGGCGTCGGTTTTGTAGATAACCGACGTTGTTGACCAACTTAATAGAGGCCCGATCACACGGCTCTTCCCCCTTTCTTCCTGTTTCATCGATTCTCCTGTGCGCTGCTCGTCGCCGCTCTCCCAAAATCATCGCCTAGTGCCTGCTGCTTCTCGCTCGCCGCCGACGCTCCCTGCTGCTGCTCTGCGTCGCCGCCGCCTTCCTCCTTGCGTCGCCGCCGCGCCGCCTTCCTCCTTGCTCACGCCCTACTGCGGCGCGCTCCTTCCTCCTTGCTCACGCCCTACTGCGGCGCTTTCTTCTTCCTTGCCGCCGCTCACTGCTTGCTGCTCTGGTCTCTAGGTATTATGTCACGCCCCGATCTCACATTATCCACAAACAACAAGATTAGGGCACGACAGGATGGGATTTACTCATAAGCCAACCACTCTTCACTTTTTAAAACATCTTAAAGACATTAATAGGATAATCTGATTTATGCTGTAAAATGAAACTAAACAAACTGCGGAAGTATCTTTATTAAACTGACTAGCAATATAAACAGAGTCTACAACCTATTACATTGTTCGACATTAAATAAAGCATAACAGTTAATTTACATCTTTATACACTTTCTCTCTCTTACTCACACCTTGTCCCAAAGATCGAGGGAAAAGGACTAAGAGACCTCTAACTACTAACTACGAACCTTCTATTGACTAGGCGTTAGGATGAAACGATTCTTCATATTTCCTGCTGCTGATAATAACCTGAAAATGTTTTGAGTAGAGGTATGAGCCTACTCGCTCAGTGAATAGCATTTCACTTAGCTATCACTAAACAACTCATCTGGTTTATTACCTAAAAATAAATAGATATACAGTTCAAACAGGGCAGTTCTATTGACATAGCAGATATACAGATAATAATCACATTTCTAAGCATCAACCGGTATTTCAGGTAAATGAACAGTTATATAAATTTACTGTGAACCTACTTGATTATTTATTCATTTTATTATTATGCCCTAAATATATGCAGTGTACTCTGCATATAAAGATCCGCAGCAAGTTCATGCTACGGTCCCACCGTACAAGACTTAGCGACACACCCGGGAAGTGCTAAGTCTGACTACTCGTCCTGGTCTGCACAGGACCTAGGCTCCACGGCCTCAACGCACAACCACGTGTGTTGCACAACCACGTGTGCTCCAGACTTCTCCTTTAACCTGAGTACACCGGCGGAGAGTCTCACAGGGTTACCTTCGTGACACAAGCATGAATGGTGTTAGATAACCAAGTTTTCTTTTTCCCAGTGCCATCGTGACACAAGCACGATTGTTGTTGGACACTGCCTCTCTTTCCTCGTTTGTCCGTGACACAAGCACGGATGATGTTGCAACACGAGTTTCACCCCTAAGTTACAGATACCTCTTAGGGGTTCTACGGTGTTAGGGCACCTAAGTCTAATAATTGATTAACAAATAAACATTTAAATAGGAATATCACATTTCATGCATATTGCACAATCTGAATAACACATGAAGCAAATATAAATCCATTATCATCATTAAACATGATTCAATATCATTTATCCACATTCAATGCTAAACATCTATTTTTAAATCAGCACATACATTGCAACTATAATACAGGAAATTTCATCATTTTCACTAAGCATATAAAGTATTTCAAGTTCCAATGAAACTAACATACTCTATTGTATGTACTACACTGTTTAGAAGTTATACTAACTGATACAGAAGCAATTAGACATTTAAATTGAGTTAAATAATGATTACTGAATGAACTACTACTCACCCACTTCGGTGTGTTCGTATACACCGAAAAACGTCCACAACCACGCCTAATTCTGCCCTTTACAGCAGCGTGCACGCCGTGCACTTGGGCTGTACGCCGTGCACCTTCAGTGCACCTTTATTCTACTTTTCTGCAACTTTGCACGGCGTGCAAACTGATTTGCACACCGTGCACCTGGGCAGAAACTCGTTCCGCTATCTGTAACTTTGCACGCCGTGCAAATTGATTTGCATGCCGTGCAACCTGTGCAGAGACAGAAAACTCATTGTAGATGAACTCGATTAAAGTCGAATCAAGGACTAACAACTACTGGTTTGTGCTTACGAACCTCGGACGAACTCAAGGACACCGCTATCTTAGTGTTTCTTGGGCAAATCTGCCCCTAGCCGGACCTGCTGTTGCAAGCAGCTCTACTTCGCACGTACAGGTTGGAATTGAGCTCAGTTGGGTACTGATTGAGGACTAGGGCTGTTGGTTTATTGTCTGGACCTCAAGGACGAACCCAAAGCGTCGTTTTGTGGTGCTGCCTTATACCCACGGTGACTACTGGCTGCAAACGTAGCTGCTGGTGATCGGGCTGGCTGGGGTTCCGCCCCTGCTAGACTGAAGCGCAGGTGGCGCAATCAAGGCAAGGAGTCACGATTTCTGGTCCTAGCTTCATGGTTGAAGTCCTATCCGCCAATAATTTGGAGTTTGTTGCTCCCTAGGCTCGTGGCCAGCCACTGTAGCTGCGGTCACAGCTCTGCAGGTCGGGCGCCACGCAGCGGGTCGAGCTGCAGATCAGCCGGCGCTGCTGGGTGTGGAGATGAAAGGAAGGTAGATGAAGGTGGGATAAGCTCGCATCACCGGCTGGGAGCTTAGAACCCTAAATCCAGCCGCCCTTCATCCTTTTCATAGATCTGGCAAGCTGTTGTGTGCGTCGCTTCAAGCAGGTCGGGTGGCTGCAGCTTTGGGCGAGGAAGGAGGAAAGGATGGAGGGGAGGAAGGTGGAGAAGGGTGAAAGGAGGAAAAGAAGAAGGGGGGGTCGGCCAACTGGAAACCGGAGCTAGGCTCAAAATCGCCAGCCTTCACCCCTAGGTTGGAGTCGCTCGGGTGCCAGTGCGTGCGCCGCTTTGCGGTTGCTTCTGTTCCATTCAAATGTTCGGGAAGAAGAAGATAAAAGAACGGGGTAACCGACCCCCAAAGAAATTAAAAGAAAATAAAATATCTAATACTGGAAAAATTGCACCCAGGTCCAAAAACCTTAAAACTGTCATAACGTTTGACTCGAATGTCCGATTCGAGTGATTTCTCTTGCAACTTTCCAAGCAAGGGATTTTCTACAACTGGAGGCATCAAAATCATGCTAAAAGGACTATTTCACTGGATCAAAGCTCTTATTACAACTATGATTACTTGATTCAACTTAATGTACTAAATAATCAACATTGACATCATTAATCGCCTCAGGTGATTCAAACTAAACTATTGATTCACATATTAACTTATTTTGATTATCCATGATATTTAATTTGATTCTCAACACTAATTGAGATGTCTTCACGTAATTCAAGGTATTTATTAGTTAATCATGGAGTGGGTCATAACAACCTTTTCCCCTTAAAAGAATTTTGTCCTGAAATTCCTAAAAGAGAAAGGAAACCTGTCACTCATCTCTGACTCGTATTCCTACATAGCTTCCTCTAGGTTAAGATTTCTCCACTAAACTATCACTAATGGTACCTCACAATTCGTGAGTTTCTTGATCCTCTGATCAACCATCTGCATAGGTCCCTTAACTTAGGACACATCTGATCTGATCCCAGATCAAACCACAATACATTGTCTTTGTAGAACTGTTATAATAGTATCTCAATTTATGGTAATTACCAAGAAATTATTATACTATTCATGCAAACAAACTAAAATTCTTAAATAAAAAGAATGCATGTCTATTTGGTACTAAAATTAAATCATGCAATTTAACTGTTAAACATCACTACATATCATACTGAGAATTGATATCAAAATACTTGATTCATCGTACACCCTATCCTTAGGGTTTCATTTGTCTTATTCATTCATCACATGCCAACACCCTACTCTTAGGGTTATCTCATTCACTAATCACATGGCAACACCCTATTCTTAGGGTTTCCATTATCTCATCTATTTGATTGCAATTCAAATCACAATACGGTATCATTCTAGAATTGGCAGAGCAGTATATTCAAAATCATTGTATTTACTGAGAAATCTTTATATCATGCATGCAGGCATATTAAAAATTCATAAATATTCCAAACTCAAATCAATTTTGGCACATACATACTGAGTTCATGTAATTGAACATCTTATTACACCAATAAGAGTAATTTACTTCACCTGTAAGAAACCATATGTACTATTTTTCAATTATCTGAAATTTCTCGAAGAACATGCATATTAACCCAAATCCTGGTTTATGCATCACGTAACTCAATTAAGAGTTATTTATGTATCATACACAAATATTTAATAGTACTTGAGAATTTCTAATAATATCTCAGAGAAATGTGCCAATTCATGTAAATGTTAGGTCATACACATTAACATAACAGGAAGCATGCAACTAGATTTATTTGCATATTTTAATGCTATCTTACTATCTTGAAATCATACATCTAATGGTTTACTAAATTTGTATTGCCTGGGTTTATATTCAAACCGAACCATTATCTGTTGTGTATTTCTAAACTCAACATTCTCACTAAGCAAACTCTATAAGACTTAAATGTTCTTCCCAACTTCCACTGAGATGCATAACACATGCTCTCAGCATGTCCTTAAGAGTCTGAATGGTCCTCTCAGACTAGCCATCCGTCTGCGGATGAAAAGGTTACACTGAATCTTAACTTTGTGCCCGAAGCACGATGCAACTGTTTCCACAACCTAGATGTGAACTTAGGATCTCAATATGACATGATTGAAACTGGATTACCAAGTAACCTAATTATTCCATCCATGTATATCATAGTCAAGTTTTGAGACATCAAAGGTTGATTTAATATGAAGAATGCGAGCAGACTAAATTAGTCTATCCACAATCATTCATATCAAATCACAACCTCTAGGTGTCCTGGGTAATCTTACCACAAAATCCATTGTGATAAATTCCCATTCCTATTCAGGCATAGAAAAAGATTACAAGGTAGCTGTAGATTTCTAGGGTTCAGCCTTAACCTACAGGCACACACTACTTCTAACCACGTACTCAGCTACATCCTTCTGCCTATCTGACCATCTGTTTCAATTCCTTGACATTTATATACATCTTAGTGTTTTCCTGAAAGCATAGCATACATCAATACATGCACTTCCATAAGAATCTTTTCTTTCAACTCACCATCTCGAGGTACACACAACATGTCATGCTAATACAACACCTTATCATCTTAAAACTTAAACTCTGGTCTCTTTTCCTCCTATCATGTCATGCATGATCTGGTTTAACTTACTATCACCCTATGGTAGTTCCTTGATCTGATCATAAGAAATAGGCTTGACTTGCATTTGTGCAATCAAACTACTCTGTGCTGGCACCCCTAAGTCTAAGTCCAACTCCCACATTTCTACTAATAGGTCTCTATTGAAACCTGCCATAGAGAATGCATTAACTGTTGAACTTGACTTTCTTCTGAAAGCATCATTCACCACACTCTCTTTATCAGGGTGGTAATCTATTGTCACATCATAAAGATAGTGACGCCATGTCTTAAAAACATGAACTACATCAACTATCTTCAGATCATATGTCGGATAATACTCCGCATTCTATGCTACTTTCTTATTGTTACATATCAATTTTATGTTTTACTTTTTTCTCTAAGTCATTACATGTTGCTCATGTACCGTTCATATTATCTACCTCAAAACCCTAGATCACTATCAAAGCCAGTTTACTTTTTGTAGAACAAATCTCAAGGTCTTATTTTACAGAGATACTAGTATTCAAGGTTAAATCACTAGTGATATCCCTTGAGCTACTACAACTCTAATCATTCTAGGGTTTGGTCCTTATTAATAACATAGCATTATTGTGTGTGTGATCAATCATATAGATCAATTTGAGTTGCTTGGGTCAATAGCATATTAACCCAACACTCAACTTTAATTATACTGGCTGAAAATTCAGTTTTCACAATAGTTTCTGTAATTCGTTTATTAAATGGCTAAAAGAAGCTCCAAAAATTCTGGAAATTTTATATTTTATACCTAATGAAGTTTCAGACCTTTAGTAAAAATTTCAGATCATTTCAAGTTACCAATAATTAATTAAAAATCAAACAGTGCACTGCTATATTGCAGTCTGCAGCAGATTCGGTCGAGTTGTAAACTCGGCCGATAAACATGTCAAAACATTCTTCAAATTTCTGATATTTTCCAATATTGTTCACATTTTATATATCCAAATCATATCCAAATTGGAGCTAAATCAGAGTTACACATAAAATACTAAAAATCATTTAGTGAGACATTCTATTTATCAAATTCTGTATTCATATATTATTAAAACCCTATTTTGGACCAATTAGGGTCTATGCTTCTCAAACTCTAATTCTCAAGATAAAAGAACGTTTAGACTTCTTATAATAGTTAAACCATTCTAGTGTATAAACATTCTCACTATGTTACGGGTCTAAATCATCCAGAGTCTATTCTTATTTTACTGTTAATAGGAGTCATTAGATCCCAGTAACGCATCCTGCCAGCCGGACCAAGCCGAACCTGTAGTCCTGAAGCCAAGAGCTACTCGGGATTAATTAACCCCTATTAATCTTAAACATGTGGAAATAATATCCACTTAGGGCAAACTCAATTAAACATAATTTCGGGTCTACTTTATTACAAAGAAAACAAACATTAAACAATTCACTTCATGACACAACAATATAAAAGAATCATGTTTACTTTACAAATTGAAAATTTCATTTCATGCATATAAAAGCATTTCTAGTGATCTTTAAATCAAATAAACAATGATAGACAAGAGTTGAATCGCATCTTATATGTAATCTCTTATTCCTTTATTAATTTCTGATCTCTTAACCCTAAGATTTCTAGGGTTTTCTCTCTAGCCTATCCTTCCTCTGCATACCTGGCCAGGGCATCCAGAGAAGAACAGACAGAGTAGCTTGATACTGGTCAATCTAAGTATTCAGACACCTGGCCAGGGTATCTAAACACTCAGACCTTCCAGAGCTAAAACTCATCATTTATTATTTGCCTTACTTATAACTTTATCTTTTGACCTTAATGATTCTTAACGACTCATCTTAAACTCATTACTTGATTCTCGTGACCACATCCTCTTCCTGCTATCTGCAATAATATAACAGAACACTTCCTGTTAGAAAATTACAGATAGAAGAAAGACACATAAACCTTAATCCTATTGGTCTCTTATCGTCCCCTGACCTTGAGTAACTATGTACTCAAACCAAAGCTCTGATACCAAAAATTGTCATGCCCCGATCTCACATTATCCACAAACAACAAGATTAGGGCGCGACAGGATGGGATTTACTCATAAGCCAACCACTCTTCACTTTTTAAAACATCTTAAAGACATTAATAGGATAATCTGATTTATGCTGTAAAATGAAACTAAACAAACTGCGGAAGCATCTTTATTAAACTGACTAGCAATATAAACAGAGTCTACAACCTATTACATTGTTCGACATTAAATAAAGCATAACAATTAATTTACATCTTTATACACTTTCTCTCTCTTACTCACACCTTGTCCCAAATATCGAGGGAAAAGGACTAAGAGACCTCTAACTACTAACTACGAACCTTCTATTGACTAGGCGTTAGGATGAAACGATTCTTCAGATTTCGTGCTGCTGATAATAACCTGAAAATATTTTGAGTAGAGGTATGAGCCTACTCGCTCAGTGAATAGCATTTCACTTAGCTATCACTAAACAACTCATCAGGTTTATTAACTGAAAATAAACAGATATACAGTTCAAACAGGGCAGTTCTATTGACATAGCAGATATACAGATAATAATCACATTTCTAAGCATCAACCAGTATTTCAGGTAAATGAACAATTATATAAATTTACTGTGAACCTACTTGATTATTTATTCATTTTATTATTATGCCCTAAATATATGCAGTGTACTCTGCATATAAAGATCCGCAGCAAGTTCATGCTACGGTCCCACCGTACAAGACTTAGCGACACACCCGGGAAGTGCTAAGTCTGACTACTCGTCCTGGTCTGCACAGGACCCAGGCTCCACGGCCTCAACGCACAACCACGTGTGCTGCACAACCACGTGTGCTCCAGACTTCTCCTTTAACCTGAGTACACCGGCGGAGAGTCTCACAGGGTTACCTTCGTGACACAAGCACGAATGGTGTTAGATAACCAAGTTTTCTTTTTCCCAGTGCCATCGTGACACAAACACGATTGTTGTTGGACACTGCCTCTCTTTCCTCGTTTGTCCGTGACACAAGCACGGATGATGTTGCAACACGAGTTTCACCCCTAAGTTGCAGATACCTCTTAGGGGTTCTACGGTGTTAGGGCACCTAAGTCTAATAATTGATTAACAAATAAACATTTAAATAGGAATATCACATTTCATGCATATTGCACAATCTGAATAACACATGAAGCAAATATAAATCCATTATCATCATTCAACATGATTCAATATCATTTATCCACATTCAATGCTAAACATCTATTTTTAAATCAGCACATACATTGCAACTATAATACAGGAAATTTCATCATTTTCACTAAGCATATAAAGTATTTCAAGTTCCAATGAAACTAACATACTCTATTGTATGTACTACACTGTTTAGAAGTTATACTAACTGATACAGAAGCAATTAGACATTTAAATTGAGTTAAATAATGATTACTGAATGAACTACAACTCACCCACTTCGGTGTGTTCGTATACACCGAAAAACGTCCACAACCACGCCTAATTCTTCCCTTTACAGCAGCGTGCACGCCGTGCACTTGGGCTGTACGCCGTGCACCTTCAGTGCACCTTTATTCTACTTTTCTGCAACTTTGCACGCCGTGCAAACTGATTTGCACGCCGTGCACCTGGGCAGAAACTCGTTCCGCTATCTGTAACTTTGCACACCGTGCAAAATGATTTGCACACCGTGCAACCTGTGCAGAGACAGAAAACTCATTGTAGATGAACTCGATTAAAGTCGAATCAAGGACTAACAACTACTGGTTTGTGCTTACGAACCTCGGACGAACTCAAGGACACCGCTATCTTAGTGTTTCTTGGGCAAATCTGCCCCTAGCCGGACCTGCTGTTGCAAGCAGCTCTACTTCGCACGTACAGGTTGGAATTGAGCTTAGTTGGGTACTGATTGAGGACTAGGGCTGTTGGTTTATTGTCTGGACCTCAAGGACGAACCCAAAGCGTCATTTTGTGGTGCTGCCTTATACCCACGGTGACTACTGGCTGCAAACGCAGCTGCTGCTGATCGGGCTGGCTGGGGTTCCGCCCCTGCTAGACTGAAGCGCAGGTGGCGCAATCAAGGCAAGGAGTCACGATTTCTGGTCCTAGCTTCATGGTTGAAGTCCTAGCCGCCAATAATTTGGAGTTTGTTGCTCCCTAGGCTCGTGGCCAGCCACTGCAGCTGCGGTCGCAGCTCTACAGGTCGGGCGCCACGCAGCGGGTCGAGCTGTAGATCAGCCGGCGCTGCTGGGTGTGGAGATGAAAGGAAGGTAGATGAAGGTGGGATAAGCTCGCATCACCGGCTGGGAGCTTAGAACCCTAAATCCAGCCGCCCTTCATCCTTTTCATAGATCTGGCAAGCTGCTGTGTGCGTCGCTTCAAGCAGGTCGGGTGGCTGCAGCTTTGGGCGAGGAAGGAGGAAAGGATGGAGGGGAGGAAGGTGGAGAAGGGTGGAAGGAGGAAAAGAAGAAGGGGAGGTCGGCCAACTGGAAACCGGAGCTAGGCTCAAAATCGCCAGCCTTCACCCCTAGGTTGGAGCCGCTCGGGTGCCAGTGCGTGCGCCGCTTTGCGGTTGCTTCTGTTCCATTCAAATGTTCGGGAAGAAGAAGATAAAAGAACGGGGTAACCGACCCCCAAAGAAATTAAAAGAAAATAAAAGATCTAATACTGGAAAAATTGCACCCAGGTCCAAAAACCTTAAAACTGTCATAATGTTTGACTCGAATGTCCGATTCGAGTGATTTCTCTTGCAACTTTCCAAGCAAGGGATTTTCTACAACTGGAGGCATCAAAATCATGCTAAAAGGACTATTTCACTGGATCAAAGCTCTTATTACAACTGTGATTACTTGATTCAACTTAATGTACTAAATAATCAACATTGACATCATTAATCGCCTCAGGTGATTCAAACTCAACTATTGATTCACATATTAACTTATTTTGATTGTCCATGATATTTAATTTGATTCTCAACACTAATTGAGATGTCTTCACGTAATTCAAGGTATTTATTAGTTAATCATGGAGTGGGTCATAACATATTAGCTGTAGCCTCTGTTCTTCTTTCTCCCTAGATCTTTAACTACAACACTTCTTGACTTCAAAACCTAAGCACCTTAGCCACTTGGCTACGGTTACCTGGAAATTCAGTGAGATACCTTCTAGTTATATAAGTCCTTACTTCACTTTCTTCTCGACTAAATAATCAATCAATTTCGTTAAAGACTACTTAGTGTTCTACTTCTTTCACTGAGAAGAATGGCCTACCATGGCCGTGTTTTCTGTTGGTAAGGATATGAACAAATCCATATGTAATGCTTTATGTAAATTCTAGGATACGAACAAATCTTTTGCTTGCATATATTTGTGCTTCTAATCCTAATGCTTGACCTAATTCAGTAAATTTTGATGCATGTTGAAATAAGATTTAAACTTGTCCATTCTAGCATCCTAATTTGATTTGATTAAACCCTAACATTGATGAAACCCTAACATCAATTGTGATGAAACCCTAACATGTACATATCTATTATTGTGTTTGTTGGCCTAGAAACCCATCCAAGATTTACTCATTAGGAGTAAATCTTGGATAGTCCCCGGTTTGGGACTATTCTTGAACACCTAATCTCACTTAGGATGTAAGTGTATAATGTGTATTGGGTTTTTGAGAAAATTTTGGTAGCATTTCCCCGTTTGTTCTCTAAGTACATATGTACTTAGAGAACAGCGGGGAAATGCTACCAAAATTTTCTTGAAAACCCAATACACATTATACACTTACTAGTGAGATTAGGTGTTCAAGGATGGGATAGGTGGTACACATTTATTGCTAAATGTTTGCCTTTTTCGAGTTAATACAAATGTTAAATGTTTGCATTTTTAATGACATCCAGGAAAACTCGACCGACCAAGTGCCTGTAATCCATTTTCTAATTTGCATTTAAAGTGATTAGCACTTGGTGAAATTTGTCCCAATCATTTTTCTCTACTAAGTTACAAGTCAATTCATCATTACAAGTGATTACATAGATGTTCTAAGGTCGTTTACATAGAAAACCCAAAACGCACACTTGTAGCCATTTTGACTTGAACTTGACCCATTCTAGGGCTTTGGATTTTAGATCATTTTCAGATTTGATGTTTCATTATCTTCTAGTTAATACAAATGCTAAATGTTTGCCTTTTTAATGACATTTTCAGATGGCTGACCATGATGAGCATGATGTCCATGATGAGCATGAAGTCCATGATGAGCATGCTGTCCATGATGAGCATGGTGAGGATACCAATGTAAGTTCTAAAAACATATCCTGTATTTCTATAAAATTCATTATCTTCTAGTTATGTCATATATCCCATATTTCTATATTGCGCTAATTTAGTGTGTTTATTTTTGTTAAATTTTAGGTTGATGATGCACATGTACCCACTGAAGCACTGGAGCAACTTGATGCGCAACACCAAACACTTAACAAGAAAAGGGGCATCACTCTGTTGAAGAAGTTAATAGCGCTAAGTGGTAGTGGATCCAAATTGGTTGTGGAGTTTGATAATGGAGGAAATGCAATTGGAGTGAACCACAATAATTTTGTAAACTATCTTGGGTGTGTCACTCGAAGCCATTGTGGTGTTAAGTATGATAATTGGCATAAAGTTCCTCAGGGGAAGAAAGACTTGATATGGAAGGATTTATGCGTGAGTTATTATTATTTGCAATTCTATTTTGTATATTACAAATTATATTAGTTGCAATTCTATTTTTGGATACTAGTTAATAAGAATTCTATTTTACAGAATCTGTTTGCATTGGATGAGAAGCTGCATCGTAAAAGCGTGATGCAACGCGCTGGAAAGATGCTTAGGAACTATAGGACAAATCTCAACAGAGAATACATAAAAGATGGTGATAAGAAGAAGAAGTCAGCCCTTGAACAGTGGAACTTCTTGGACAAAGAAGATTGGGGCAATTTTGTTGCTTCAAGAAAATATGAAGAATTCAAGGTATTAGGCGTCACTCCCAATTTAATTAATATACGTTGTATTCACCTATTCAAGATTAACATTTAGTGCTACTAACCAAATCATTAATGTGCATACTAACTAGGCCCTCAGTGACGCGCAAAAAGCAAGGCGTGCACTGAATGTGCATGACCATACTATGGGTCCAAAGGGCTATGCAAGCATTCGCCAAAGACTACAGGCAGAGTCTACGACTACTCGGGAGTCTGCTCCTACTCAGGAGTCTGCCACACCCATGCCTCACCATGATATCTGTATAGTTGGGAGGCAAAACAAGAAGGGTGAAATAAAGAAGCCTGTAACTACTGAGGCAGATGCGAAAATGGTAAAATACAACTCTTAGAGCAATTGTTTGAATATTGATTATTTGTGGTGTTAACTTACCAATTTCTGTTGATGGTGATTAGCGGGAGCTGCACGAGCAGAGGAAACAAGGCACGTTCATCCCTCAGGGCACAAGGGATGCATTGACAGTTGCTCTGGGTAACCCAGAGCATCCTGGACGTGTTAGGGGTGAAGGTGCTGGTGTGGGCATCAAAGCATTCTTTGGGCCATCCCAGCGCAAACCCAGAGCAGGACTTTCACAAGAAGAGGTAACCTATTCTTTTTTTAGAATGTTACTGCAAAAGGGAATTCAATAATAAGAAGCTAATGTTTCTTTTATCCAAGTATAGGATAATAAGAGAGTCGAGGATATAGTTTCCAAGAAGGTCAATGATATATTTGCTGAGAAGGTCAAGGAAGAAATAGTGCGGTGGCAGGCATCTCAGGCTTCCAATCAGCCTATGGCGACCCACTCTTCTCCTGATGCATAGACTGTGAGTAATCCTAGAGACCCATCGCCTAACACGTCGGCTGTAAGTATTGTTTATGACATTGTAGCTAGTCTTTTCAAGATGATATGTATATATGTATAATATTCTTTATGTAAATTTGTAGGCATTGAAGCCATGCCGCTTCAGAATGCAAGACTATGTTGTTGCAGAGGCGCAGGCTTACCCGTCCCTTCCTGGGGCAATGTTTCACGGGACTCCAATGCCATAGGGCTACGTTCGTGTGAGCCCGATACGTGTATTACCTGATTGGAGGGAAGCTACATTGCCATATCCCCACCCGGATATTGATACACTTGCTGAGGCAGAAGGCGGGGTGATATTGTGGCCCAAAGCAGATGTCGTCTACACTACTGAAATTGTAAGACAAATTTACATTACTTTACATTTTTAATGTGTATATATGAGGTCAACTGATCTGAAATTATATATACAGGTTAAAAAGAAGACACCCGGAGCACCTAGGCCTCCACCTCCACTTCCTGCATTACCAAGTTGGGTTCCAACTAGCCTAAAATACCCGTTAGGTCCTGCTTGTAGGGGAATGGCATGTTGGCTACGGGCACATAATATTCATTGCCCTATAATTGTTTCTTTAGAAGCAGATTATGCAGGTCAATCATACGACAACTCTTTATTTATACAAGATATTATTGAGATGTTTATGTATGATTGGTTGAATACATCAATGATAGAGACATGGATAAGGTGAGATCTTGTTTATACATCCATATACCTTGTGTAAGATCCGGTGATCTGGTTTCTTATATATTAATGCATATGTAATACATGTTTTGCAGCTACTTAGTCGAAGATCAATGCAAACAATTTGCATTTGATCATGTGGGTTTTTTTATTCCATCATTGATTAGTATGGTAGCTAAAGACCCTGATAGTGTTCAACAATACTGTATAGATGCTTTTAGAATTTTCAGTCAGCAAAAGAAGACAATAATAATAGCTCCATTCAATGTCAAGTAAGTTTACTTTATTTATAATTTGGACTTAAGAAAATTCCATTTTTATTGTGCATTTTGAGTTATTAATTTTTAACTTTTTTACCTCTAGCAGTAGACATTGGGAGTTACTAGTTATTGTCCCTGGGACGTTCACTGTTTATTATCTAGATCATGCGGGAAGTACATTGAACACTAAAATTGGACACATATTGAGAATGCCATTATTCTGGTGAGAAATATTTCATTTTTATATTTGTTAACATCTGTTATTACATTACTATTTAATTATGCAATTTATTATGTTACATTAACATGTAGGGGTTTAGATGCATTCAAAAATGCTGGAGGAAATGTCCCAAGGAGAAAGAACCAGCCAATAATTTGGGAGAACGTAAAAGTAAGTTCCCGACCCCAATGTATATATTATTTATGTGAACTGTGATTAGTTGTATTTTTTAATATTTTGTATGTTCCAATTTATAGTGCGCTACACAAGACAACGGTTGGGCATGCGCATACTATGTGATGCGATTTATGCATATGATTATTTGACATGCCGCATTGGATATTAATACCATACATGAGGTATTATATATAGTCTCATTAGTTAGTATGAAATATATCAATCTTATTTTTATATTATTACTTATTCTCTTTGTAGGTGTTTAAAACTGACAACACTATAGGTAAACGCTTAAAAAATGTACATGCTCCATATACGATGGAAGCATTAAATGAAATAAGAGAAGAATGGGCAAAAGCCATACAAGCAGTGGCGATTGTAAGATATAATTGGGATGCTGATAGCGATGTTGAATGATATTTTGTAAATGAATATTTCTGAATGTTTATACATGTCTGAATGTTTCTACGTGTATTTGAATGTTTCTACAAGTGTGAATGTGAGAATTGAATTGATGTCTGAATGTATCTACGTGTGTGAAAAAATATTTGTTGATTTTGCAGGTTTGTGGCATGTTTGTAGGCTGATATCAATGGATGTCGTAAACCTGCAGTTCAAAAAACTGAACTGCAGGTTCTCATCCTACTGACCAGCCACAGTAGGCCTGCAAATTGATAAGAAAAAAAAATTAAAGTATAGGCGTCGGTTATATATAAAACACCGTCATCAAAGGCTTATAGCGTCGGTTATTAGATAAAAACTGATGCCTAATATGACAAACAACCCGACCGTGTAGGAAACCACGACCGTGGTGGAAAAGGCGTCGCTTATTCATATAAAACCGACACCTATAGTACTAAACATGGCCGTGCAGCGAAGCACGGCCATGTCGTCTGGGAGTATGGCGTCAGTTGTTCAGTTGTTAACCGACGCAGAAAGTGTCCTAGGTGGTGCCCTTCTTTGTGGCGCGAACCCAATAGACGTCGGCCAACTATATATAACCGATGCCTATAGATCATATAGGCGTCGATTAGAAAATCGACGCCGAAGAATTCGACCTTTAGCGGCGCCCACATAGGCGTCGCTTTAAAACCGTCGCGAAAGGGGGTTAAACAACCGACACCAAAGGCGTATTCTGTAGTAGTGAAACTCTACCTCTAGATTTCATTGGTCATTTCCATCGATGGATGACACATCCACCTTTGCTAAGTGTTCAAGGTAGGCATGACCATTGGTGCCCCACTTCCATCAGCCGACAATATCCATCTGTCAATCGTTAATCACTTGCTCAATTCCCATAAAGACATATATACTTCTTGAATAAGGAAGATCAACTACTCTAAGTCTACCTCCGGAGAATGTGAAGGGGTGGACTTTTAGTTTCTTTTTCCATCACCAGTTTTCTGTACAAAGACATCCATCTGCACACCACGTCTGCACCTTTATCTTATATTGTGGTGATGACTCTCTTCCTTTCTTATCTTGATAGTTTAGTTATTTTTCCATCAAAGAGTGGAAATCTAGATAGGGTGCAAGGAGTAGCCTCGCTACCCATTTTCCATTCTTATTATTTATTTTATTCTTATATGAACTTGCACTACTACATAAAAGTCTTTTAGCGTCGGTTATTTAAACTCTTTAGTGTCGGTTTCAAAGTGACACCCAAGTGGGCGCCGCTAAAGGGGGACACCTTCGCGTCAGATCCCAACCGACGCCAAAACATTTTTCGCCACTGAAAATGCGCCAGCAAAGGGACTATATGCGTCGATTGTTTAGTAAAAACTGACGCCAAAACTCTTCCAGCCACCAAAACACGCCAACAAAGGGATTATAGGCGTCAGTTTTCTAAGAGAAACCGACGCCACATCATCTGAACCGACGTCGGTTTTGTGATAATAACCGACGCCCTATCCCCTGTCTTCCACCACATTCATGCTTCCCATCACGGCTGTGGTACCTGGTCACATAGACGTCAGTTTTAGGTGGAAAACCACCGCCGTATAACATAGGTGTTGGTTTTGTTCAAATAACCGATGCCTATGTTTTGATTTTTTTTTCTGTCATTCTACAGACCTGCTGTGGTTGGTCACAGGATGAGAAACCTGCAGTTCAGTTATGAACTACAGGTTTTATGACATCCATTGATATCAGCCAACAACATGCCACAAACCTGTAAAATTAACATGATGGACAATATTATATATATGTGATTCACACTCATGTATAAGAACATTTAATTCATATTATTTTTTCATCACATGCATGTAGAAACCAGTAGCAACCTGCAGTTCCATTTATTTCATCTCTTTTCACATTCAGACACATGTAGAAACATTCATGTATTGATGATTTTCACACACATATGACAATTCATAAAAATTCATTCACATTCACACAAAATTAATTATGAGAACAAAGTTATTCTTTATTCATCATTGTCATCATTGTCGGCAAAATCATATTGAAAAATTCCCACTCTTTGCAGGGCTTTTGCCCAATCTTCTCTTACAGTATCTAATTCATCTCTCGTATAGGGAGCATGTACATCGAAACATTTTGCACCTGTGTTGAAGTCCTCAGTTTTAAAGACCTACAAAGAGAATGACATATATACATAATTATAATAATATATAATAAGATTCATATATTTCATATTATCTAACAAGACTATGTATAATACCTATTGTATGTTATCGATTTCCAATATGGCATGTTTGATGATTAGGTCCATAAATCACATCACATAGTAGGCACATGCCCAGCCGTTGTCTTGTGTAGAACACTATAAATTGAAACATACAAAATATTCAAAAATACAAATAAGCACAGTTCACATAAATAATATATACATTAGAGTCAGGAAATTACTTTCACATTCTCCCATATGAGTGTCAGATTTTTTTTTCCTGGGGACCTTTCCTCCAGCTTTTTAGTACTCTTGTAAAGCCCTATATATGTTAATGTAACACATTAAATTACATAATTAAATAGTAATGTGGTAACAGATGTTAACATATATAAAAACATAAAATATTTCTCACGAGAATAATGGCATTTTAATTGGATGTCCATATAATACATCCAACTCACTCCCCGCAGGATCTAGATAATAGACGGTGAATGTCTTGGGGACAATAACTAATAACTCCCAATGCTTAGCACTACAGGTAAGAAAGTAGAAAATTAATAACTCAATATCTGCAATAAAATGTAATTTGCTTAAGTCCAAATTACAAGCAAAGTAAACTTACCCGACATTGAATGGAGCTATTATCACCGTCTTATTATTTTTACCAAAATATTCAAAAGCATCACAGTAGTATGAAGTAACTGAAGATGAGTCTGTATCAACAAGACTAATCAAAGATAGAACCAAAAATCCCACATGGGAAAACCCAAAATTTGTACATGTCTTGTGTAAGTGGCTGCAAAACATGTATTACGTATGTATTAATATATAAGATACCAGATTGTCGTATATAAAACAAGGTATATGGATGTATAAACCAGATTGTTGTATGCATTAATCTCACCATATCCACAGCTCTATCATAGATGTGTTCAGCCATTCATAACTAAATAACTCCAAAATATATTGTATAAATATGTTGTTTCCGAATGTTTGACCTGCATTAATACGTATCCAGAACTTCTATTACGTATGCATTAATACATATGCTAAACTTATATAAATAGATTGTTATCGTATGATTTACCTGCAGAAGTCTCTGGAATAGTAATATTTATAGGGCAATTTGGATTATGTTCGTCGATCCATACTGCCACACTCCTACAATTAGGACCTATCGAGGCATGTAGGTCTCCTAGAAGCCAACTTGATAGTCGAGGAGGTGGAGGCCGAGATGTAGTGGGTCTCATTTTTTTTACCTATATATAATTTCATATCAATTGACTCATATATATACACACTAACAAATTAAAGTAATGAAAATTTATCATACAATATCAATATAGAGGAAATCCGCTTCGGGCTACAGTATCACTTTGCCTACTGCCTCACCAAGTGTTTCAGCATCTGGGTGTGCATGAGGCAGTGCAAGATTCATCCAGCCAGTGAGTATATGTATCGGGCTCACACATGCCATGCCATCTGGTACTGGACTCCCATGAAACATGCACCCTTTAAGGGGTGGGTAAGCTGATGCATCTGCAACGATATATCCTTCACTTTATAGTCGGCATGGCTTCTACCCCTACAAATTTACGTAAAGAATGTTATATGCATATCTACACAAACATATCATCTTGAACAGACTAGTTATTATATATACCATAAAATACTTACAGAGGACGTGCTAGGTTGTGGGTCTATAGGATTACTCCCAACCTCTATAGTACGAGCAGTAGGAGAAGAGAGGTTCACCATAGGTACTGTCTGAGTGGCAGTCAGAGACGCCTGCCACTTGTTAAATGCTTCCTGGAGTCTTTTATCAACTACTTCCTCGACTCTCCTATCAATTAAGGAATCTACCTATACATGGATAAAAGAAATGCTAGTTTCTGATTATTGAATTTCCCTTTCGCAATAACGTTCTAAAATAAGAATAAGTTACCTCAGCTTGTGAAAGTCCCGCTTTTGGGACAGGTTTGCGCTGGGATGGCCCAAAGAACGCTTTGATGCCCACACCAGCGCCTGCACCCCTTACACGTCCAGGATGCTCTGGGTTACCCAGAGCAACTGTCAGTTCATCCCTTGTGCCCTGAGGGGTGAATTTGCCTTCCTTCCTCTGCTCGTGCAGCTCCCGCTAAGCACCATCAACAAAAATTCGTAAGTAAACATAATAATAATCAATATCGATAGATTGCTCTAAGAGTTTGATTTTTACCATTTTTGCAGCCGCCTCAGCAGTTGCGGGCTTCAGTATCTCTCCCTTCTTGTTTTGCCTCCCAGCTATCCACATAACATGACGAGGCAGAGGTGCAGGAGTAGCAGTAGATGACTCTGCATTCTCCTGAGTAGCAGTAGGCTGAGTAGACTCATCCTGTAGTCTTTGGTGAACGCCTGCATATCCTCTTAGACCCATTGTGTGGTCGTGCACACTCAGTGCATGCCTTGCTCATTGAGCATCTCTGATATCCTAGTTAGTTAGCACATTGATTTGGTTAGTAACACTAAATGTTAATCTTGAATAGGTGAATACATAAAAACATATATTAATTAAATTGGGAGTGGTGCTTAATACCTTGAATTCATCTGTTTTTCTTTGGGTAACAAACTCCTCCCATTCTTTGGGGTCCAAGTAGTTCCATTGATGTGTGGCTTCCTTCTTCCTATATTTATTTTTCAAAGAGAATACAAACAAAAATTATTAGTGTAGAGTTAGTGAAATATTGATCAATGTCTAGAATTGGAATCAATCAAGAACCTATTCTCATCATCGTGTATGTAATCTCAGGTGAGATTGGTCCTATAGTTCCTTAGGACCCTCCCACAACGTTGCATCACACATTTACGATGCAACTTTTCATCCAGATCAAATATGCTCTGCAAATTAAATAGAATTGCTATTAACTAGTATCCTAAAAATTAGTAATCTACACAAATAGAATTACAAATAATAATAACTCACGCATAGTTCCTTCCATATGTGGTCTTTCTTCCCCTTAGGAACTTTATGCCATGATTCTAGGATAGGACTGCAATGGCTGCGAGTAAGAACCCCAAGATATGAAACATATGAGTTGTGATTCACTCCATATGGATTTCCTGCCTGATCGAAATCCACAGCCAATTTGGGTCCATTGCCCTTTACTGTATTAACTTGTTCATCATTGTGATGCCCCTCACCTTCTCAATTTTCTTTTGATGCTCATCAAGTGCTGTAATTTCTTCAAGGGGTACATCACCAACCTAAATTTTGATAAAAAACACACTTACATAATATAATTATAAATGAACATATAGATAGAAACCTCAGGGATATATTCTTAAAACTTACATTGTCAGGCGGTGCAAGCACATCCTCACCCTCATGGTGATCATCAGCACGGTCCTCAACCATCTGAAAGTTCACATTCAAATTATAAATTCCACATTGTAAAGTAACACTAATTGTAAAGTTCACATTGTAAAGTACACATTCACATTGTAAAGTAATTCACATTGTAAAGTTCACATTCACATTGTAAAGTTCACATTCACATTTTAAAGTCCACATTCACATTGTAAAGTTCACATTCAGAAAAATAAAACATAATAAAAATATAAACATACATGCCTCTAATATTATGATCTTTTATCAATTAACAATCCTTCATTATGATCCCCGTGAACATACAAGTCATTGTGATCCCCAGCTTCAATGTTTGGTGGTGTTGGCAACCCAATTTAGAATGGACTAGAGTCATCATACTTATCATAGTACTCTTCTTCATCTATAGGATCTTCAATGAACTGTCTTTTACCATGAAGAACAACCGATCATTTATCATTTACAGGATCATCGATATAAAATACTTGTTTCGCCTGTGATTCCAATATGAATGGTTCACCCTTCTCTCCAATCTTTTCAAAGTTCACTAACGTGAAACCCAATTCATCCACTATAACTCCTTTGTTGTTGTCAACCCAATTACATTTAAAGAGTGGAATTCTGAAATCTACATAGTCAAACTCCCATATGTCTTCAACGACACTGTAATATGACATTTTAGCTTCACGTGGACTTTTATCCTTTGCACTTGCAAAAAATAATGAAGACGCTTGAAGGGTGACCCTGCTGTTTTGGATGACACTCTTATCATCTTGACGCTTTGTGTAATATGAGAAACCATTTATGTCAAACCCTTCATAAGACAAAACATTCAATTTTGGTTTAAAGGTGAGACATTTGATGGTTTTAGTAAGATTATCTGGTGTTTGAGATAGTTGATGTAAGACTTTATCTTCAAACCACTTAATAAATGTCTTGTTATGCTCTCTAGCAAGCCACATTGTATTGGCTCGAGGATATTGTCTCTTGATGAAATTGGTATGTTCCTCGATATAAACACTCACTTTGTCCATGTTGTGTAAAATATACAAGTGACCTTGCTCCAACTGCTCACGGCTGATTACTTTCACCCGTGATCCCAAAACTCCTTTGCCAAAATGCTCCTCAATATTCTTGTCATTCACGGGAGCATCATTACCACTCAGAAAGTCATTGCGAAAATCCATAACATCTCTCACCACATAACCCTCAATAATGCTCCCTTCAGGCCGATAACGGTTTCGAACATCACCTTTAAAAATGCTCATGTATCGTTCAAAGGGATACATCCAATGCAAGAAAACTGGTCCCAACATTTTCACTTCCCTAGTCAAGTGGACAACAAGATGTACCATGATATCAAAGAACGACGGAGGAAAATACATCTCAAGCTGACATAGGGTAACAACCACTTCTCTTTGCAAATTATCGAGAGTATCAGGGTCAGTAACTTTGCTGCACAGACTGTTGAAAAAGAAATAAAGTCTGGTGATTGCAAACCTTACATGCTTCGGCAATATAGATCTAATTTCCATAGGCAATATTTGTTGCATTAGAGTGTGACAATCATGAGATTTAAGACCTATCAACTTCAGATATTTCATTGATACCAATGTACGGATGTTGGATGAGTAACCCTGTGGCACCTTAACATTTACCAAACATTCACAAAATGCTTTCTTCTCCTTTCTAGACAACGTGTAACAAGCGAGAGGTAAGTATGTTCTCCGATCGCTACTAACTACTTATGTTAATTCTGTCCTTATTCCCATTTCACGTAGGTCCATTTTTGACTTTATCCCATCTTTAGTCTTACCTGGTATATTCAACAGAGTACTGATGACGCTATCACATACATTTTTCTCAATGCGCATGACATCGATACAATGCCTGACTGTCAAAGAACTCCAATAAGGAAGATCCCAAAATATCAACTTCTTCTTGAATAAAGACTTGTCACTCCTTGTGGCCATCGTACATTGTGATCTCTTACCAAATTCATTGGCAATGTCTTTCACTCTTTCATAAACATCCTCCCCTGATATAGGTTTAGGTGCACTACGTTCCTCATTCCGTCCATTGAATGCTTTGTGCAACCTACGATATGGATGAAATTTTGGAAGAAACCTTCAATGAGCAAGATATACAGTCTTGCCTCCGTGTTTTAGTCATATTGAATCAGTGTTTTCTTCACATATAGGACACGCTTTAGATCCGTTGACACTATATCCAGACAAATTCCCAGTTGCTGGAAAGTCATTCACAGTGCAAAACAACATAGCGTGCAAACAAAATGTATCTCTTCGTGAAGCATCATAGGTCATCACACCTTCACCCCAGATCTTCTTCAAGTCATCAATCATAGGTTCAAGATAAACGTCGATATCATTTCCAGGTTGTTTAGGGCCCGATATCAAAGACGACAGCATAACATACTTATTTTTCATACACAACCAGGGAGGAAGATTGTATATAACAAGCATAATTGGCCAAGTGCTATGTTGGCTACTCAATGTCTCGTACAGATTCATCCCATCCGTACAAATCCCAAGTCTTAGATTCCTATCCTCTTCATCGAATTCAGGGTACAATAAATCAATCTCCTTCCACTATGGGGAATCAGACGCATGTCGTAGGATCCCATCATTAATTTTCTTAACATTTGCATGCCACCTCAAATTCTTCGCATCTATAGGATTGACAAACAAGTGTTGAAACTGTGGTATTATAGGTAGATACCACATCACCTTGGCGGGAGAACCAGTTTTGGACTCCCCGGAAGTCATCAATTTATACCTTGACGCACCACATTTCGGACAATCTTTCAAATCCACATAGTCCTTTTGAAATAATACACAATCATTCTTGCATGTGTCTATCTTCTTGGCCTCCATTCCCATTGGGCACAACAATTTCTTTAACCGGTATGTTGAGATCGGCAGCTCATTTCCTTCAGGAAGAATTTCTTTCAACAAAGACAACAATGACGTGAAGCTTTTGTCGCTCCATCGATTGTTAACTTTCAGTTTATACAATCTCAACACAGCGCTAAGCTTCGTAAACTTACAACCCGTGTATAATGGTATCTCAGTATCATGCACAATGTTTCTAAACATGGGAGGTGGATCAGTTTTGGTGTGCGCTACCCCACAACTATCCAGCATCGCATCAACGATGTCTACTGGAACTGATTCGTTCACATCTACATCATCGAAGGCAAAATCTTCTTCCACACAAGCACTGCTATCGACATCCACTGGTTTCAGGTTTGAAATCTATCCATGTCAGTGCCATTCTATATAGCCTTGTACAATCCCATTGCACATGACATGACTTCTGATTTCGTCACCAGTACTAACCTTCAAGTTGTTACCGCAATGCCTACATGGACAGTAGAACCTATCTCCAGGTTGTTTCCTATGTTCCTCGACAAATCTAATAAACTGATCAAGACCAGAAATAAACTCTGGGGTGCATCGATTGCAAATGGACATCCATGATCTATCCATTCTATGATCAAAGAGAAAATAAGTATATATTACAACAAGATTAGGGTCTAGGGTAAACAGGTTAGAGTTTATGGTTAAAACTTTAGGGTTTTATACATGTGATGTCATTCTTATATATAATAAATGTGTACCACCTATCCCATTCTTGAACACCTAATCTCACTAGTATGTGTATAATGTGTATTGGGTTTTCAAGAAAATTTTAGCAGCATTTCCCCGCTGTTCTCTAAGTACATATGTACTTAGAGAACAAATGAGGAAATGCTACCAAAATTTTCTCAAAAACCCAATACACATTATACACTTACATCCTAAGTGAGATTAGGTGTTCAAGAACAGTCCCAAACTGGGGACTATCCAAGATTTACTTCTAATGAGTAAATCTTGGACGGGTTTCTAGGCCAACAAAATCATATCATTAAGAGCATGGTTTCATGTTAGGTCATCATAGGTCATAATAATCCACTAGAATGAGCAAAAAAGGTCTCATGGTGTTAAAATAGCATAAAAGTATTAGATCTTGATTCTAGAGAATACACGACATAATAGTGACTACTGATTTTGTGGGGTGATATCATTTCATGGGATTTATAGATTCAAACTTAACAAGTGTACAAGTTGCATAATTTTAATACTCTAAAGGTGACTAGTGGGTCATAGCACATAAAAGATACATTACAAGGAAAGTAAGCAAGCTATCTCAATTAACACTCATCTCAAAGGAACATTAGTTACTGAGGTACCAGGAAAGAGTGATTTTAATCACTAAGATCATACAAGTAGCAATGTTGATTAATTCTACGTGATTTAAGATCAAATAGTGTAATAAAATAGGGTTTTTGGGGGATGTTTACCTCTGTTTGAGCCCAGCCGGGCGTAAGCAGGGAGAGAGGGCGAGATGGAGGGAAGGCAAGCGGCAGGGGGCGAGCAGGCAGGCAGCGGTCAACAGTCAGGCGAGCAGGGAGCCGGCAGGCAGTTGAGCAGGCAGCCAACGAGCAGCAAGTGGCCGACGAGTGAGCAAGGATGAGGGAGAAGCTAGGGCGTCGGTGAGCAGTCAGGTGGCCAGCGAGCAGCAGGTGGCCGGCGGCAGTAGGTCAGCAGTCGATCAGGTGGCCGGCGAGCAGCAAGTGGCCGGCGGCGAGCAAGGAGAATGGCGGCGGCAGCTGCGAGCAAAGGAGAATGGTGGCGGTGTGCGGCGGCGAGCAAGGAGGGAGTCTTCTTGCTCACTGGAATCGCCAGACCCTGAGCCAATTGCAATGAAACAGAGAAAGGGGAAGAGTCTGGCTCACTCGCGCGCTATTAAGTTAACATTCGGTGTCGGTTATTAAACAAAACTGACACATAAAATGAAAGGTGCCGGTTAACCACAAAATCCGACACCTGTTCTCAATGATAATCATCAGTTTTAACTAGAAAAAAACCGACGTATATCTACATATGCCGATTAAAAAATTTGTTCTCGATTAATGACCATAGTCATCAGTTTTTTTTAAAATCCGACACTCAAAGGGTGTGAAAAATTTCCCGCGAAAAGCGCGGGAAAACCCATAAGTGTCGGTCATTGTTGTAAAACCGACGATCAAAATGTGCCCAATTTCTATTTCGCGAATAACCTTTAGTCGTCGGTTTATTAGTTAATGACCGACGCCATATGTTAAATTTTGGAGGTAATTTTTCCGTTGGAAATTTTAGATTAGGTAGTTAATTTTAGGCGTCGACTTTTTTATTAAGGAACCGACACTAAATAAAAGCGATACCCATGTCTGGTCTCCCTTCACAGATTGATGTCAGTTTATTTTATAAACCGACACTTTATTGTTTAGGTGTCGGTGTATTTATGTAACCGACGCCTTTAAAAGTGACGCTATAAGCCATTTCTGTAGTAGTGTTGTTGGTATGTATGTCCAGAGAACCATTCATGTGATGATTGTAATGTGGAATAATTTATTTGATAATAATAAGGGCAATTTTGTCTATTGTATTTTGTTTAGTTATGAGACAATGATATAACATGATAGATGTCTAAAGAATGATGTTACTTGCTGACATATCTCTTTAGGCTGAGGACATGAACAATGAGACTATATCTACGATAAGAGTACAAACATTCTTGTCATGTACCTAGTCTGATATTATTGTGAAAGTAAAATAGATGACAATAATACAAAAGACTAGATTGTTTGTTGACTGATGACAGAGTCTCATTGATCATGATATTAGATATTAAGTCAAACACATAGGTACTTCTTAGAGAACAGTGTACCAGATAAAGCCACCTTGAGAGTGATACATGAAACCGTTATATGGTAGTCCTAATCTTCTCTCAAAGTGATAGTGGTGATTATGGTTCTTAGACCTAAAGTCACTACACTCATCACATATCGTTTGATGAACTTTGACACCATCCAACATGACCTTGAATAAGGATTGCCATAAAGATGGTGCTCATGTATGTTGTGACACATGGGGATTGACTATGAGTGATATAGATGCGATTTGTCCATCCTACCAAAGTTGATATATTATCCACTTGATAAAAAAGAATGAGAAATGCATGGCCATGCTCGTGTGAGTCAATATGTCATATGTGAGCTCACATGTATCTCAACATTCTACTCCAGTTTAATAACAAAGATTGAGTATTAATAGGATGATGATTCCATGCCTCACAGTCAATGTGGATATCTAAGACAAAGGAACTATAGTATCACGGTAACACTGATCACAAATGTAGGTTGAAGTTGTTCTCCAGCTTTCCAATTACTTGGGTAGAAATTATTTGTTGCTAGACATCACCCATTGCTTGTGTAGTCATAATGGTTAATGACTTCACTTCAAATGTAATTTGGGATATGTAGGGTCACACTCATAGGATGCACTTGGAATAGGAGTTTACTCATGGATAATATTTAACTTGATTACAAGTGTTTAGGTAATCAACTTGAACAACAATGGTTGCTAGTCAATCGACTAGAGTGTCCAGTCGACTGACTAGACTACCTTTGAAAGTGACCGGTTGGATTAGGTCAAAACAAAGATGTGAAATGACCAGTTAGATTGGGTCAAATAATTGATGATATGTGTAACGACATGCATTAATTATCACATTAGAACTAATGTTATTGTGTCATTAACCACACACTAGTGGATGGATTGGATGGTCCAATTGGATGATTGGGTGTGAACAATAGCCATTAGACCGTGACATATGCCCTTTTGTATTCCCTAGTTTTTAGAAACCCTATCCCATCCACACCTATATAAATATATATGTGTTTGTGTTTGAAAAAAGAGATAAGAAGAAGAAAAAGTGTGGCCATCCATCAAGAGTAAGATCCATACTTAAAATGTATAAAAAGAATGTAATGACATGATTATTGATTATGTTACTTATAGAAAAACAGTTATGCAATACCCTCATTGCTTTGATAATTAATTGTTGTTTTGTGGGATGCTTAAAGTGAAATATTTGTTAATATGCTTGTAGGAAATTTCATTGATATTTTGCATCAAATTTAATTTTTGTCCAATATGTTGTGACTAAGAATTCTATCATGTTATATTATTATTATTTTTACAGAAAAAGTTTTGTCTTTCAAAAGTGAACATATCACACTTCACACTCTCCCCTTCCTATGGTGGCAAGCACAAAAGTGGAAAGCTCATGTTTCCCAACCCAAAAGATACCAAGAAATTAATAGTGGCAGGGTTCTCAAATAGGTGGGATAATCTTAACCATGAGTGTGCCCAAATTCCACCAAGTAACAGAAAAAAACGTGATAAGGAGGTATAGTGAGGAAATTACCATATATCGATGAACCAAGATAGCTCAAAATATTGTTGAACATTGTAACCTTTGGAAAAATCTTTTTGAAATCCCACGTGACTAGAAGCCTTTGTAAGGTATTGATCTCAAAACAATCTTTCTAAAACCCAATATAGCATCAAAATGAAGTTGAACTTTGTACTCATTGGTAAAACCCCTTTCCAAAAGCCAATCTAGAATCATAGCTTTGTTGAAATTTTAACCCCTTGGTAAAACTTTTCTTAACATGATCTACATAAGCCTTTGTAAGTTATTTATTGGGGTAAATCCTTTTCAAAACTCCAAGATAGCGTCAAAGTGCCACCAAACTATTGACCCCTTGGTCAAACTTTTTGAAGCCAAGCTACATCAAGCCTTTGTAAGGTATTGATCTCAATAAATCCTTTTTTTTGAAATCCATACTTTTGAGACTAAGCCATATTGGAGATTTTTATTTCTACATTTTGATAATATGTTTTTGAAAACTTGATGTACATCGATCCTTCTTAAGGGTTTGAATTTTTTAAATCTAGATTTCTAAAATTTAATTAGGTTTGAGATTTCAATGTTCACCTCTTAATATATCCTTTCTCAAAACCCGAGTTGCATCATGTCTAAATAATTTTTTTTTCATAGTGAAAACTTTGAAATTCAAGAATTGATTGTGGATTTTTTTCTTCTAAATTTATTTATGTATTCGAAAGTACAATATTCCAGTATGATATGAAATGGTGATGTACTTGAATCCACTGAGATGAACTTGTATTACCCCAATGCATGCCAAAAAGTACAAACATACTTAAAAGCCAACAGACCAGGATGACACAACTAATCTTAATACCTCAAATGGCATTTGGGTACAAAGACATAATAAATGATAAGCCCCAACTTTATACAAAGAACAAGAGATGAGATATTTCTTGACTCATTATCACAAAAAAATATTATACTACAACCACTTTCCCTCCTTCCATTATCCATTTTGAGAAAGATCCATAATCTTTTTATTGATGTATGATCACTCCATTTGAGGCCCTTGAGATATGAGAAAATCATGCACTTCCACATATCATTAATGAGAACATATGGAAATAGAGTATACTGGATTCCTTAGATGGGAACCTCACCTCTTGATGAATCTCTTTGCATATGATGACTCGCTTAATTTAACCATAGAAATTTCTTGCATGAGAGGTTGACAGCGCCCTACTCTATCATGAAATGAGAAGAATTCAGACATTAAAAGAAGCTAAACGTGGTAACTTGTAAGGAAATTATTTTATTGATTTTCAAGATCCATATCCCCACCATCCATAAGTTCAATTCATGACTATCTGATGAAACCTTTTCATCCCTAGCTTCTTTGCAAAGAGGACAATTTCTCTTTTTTCCTTTTTCTATATTTTGCCTCTACTAAAAACGTGAGAACGATCCAAGAATGTTAATCTCATCCCATTTCCATGCAAGGGTAAAAATTTAGTTGTAGAATTTCTAGATTTTGACATTTCAATATCATTACTCCCTAGTCACAAAAGGGGTAATTCTGAGTTACGTGATATTTTGCAGCCTATTTCCAAGTCCCCTTTTGGAAGAGGCATTTTTATTTAAGACATATTTCTTAGGCTTTGAAATCCTAACACTTTCACATAAAGTGTTATAGGTACTTACACCATGGTTCCCACGAATGAAAATACTCCTATCACATGAAGTAATTATCTATTATGTTCATGTGTGTGCCTATTTCTATCTGATAACATATGTTCAGAGCTAATTTCCAAGTCATGTCCCATGACATTGTTGGATCAATCATCCAATTTTGAATTCTAGTGATATGAAATGTAGGATAACCAACACCAACATGTATGCTATATGCCCCTCTGTTAATAGCTCATTCTTCAACAACATCGACCACCAATATCGACATCGCTTACAGTTGTGCCTACTCCAATACACCATGTGGATGACAAATTGAATGTGCATATTCCACTACTAAAGTATGAACTAAAAAATTATTACAATAGAGGAAGTGGTTAATCCATTGTCATCGACCCTCATTAGAATCTTGTCGCCTCCACTAGGTGCCATCTTATACCCCAAATTGCCCATTCATGATGCCCACCATAAGCACAAAGTGGACCACTAAACCTACTCCTCAAACAAGAATGCAAGATATTTTTCTAATACCTCATGTTGTGCCATTTGTTGTCCATATAAAGCCCCTATAGGTAATATTGATCCATCAACAATAAGAAGAAGGACCCCAAGGGTTCACAAATAGATTTCCATCATCCTTTATTGACAAAAGTGTGTCTAGCTCCATATATGCCTTTCTAATCATAGCAACATGCTCATCCAAAAGTTGGAGTGCTAGTAATGATATCACCGATGTTTAGGTCACTAACCAAAACCAGTTCTAACACCATTCAAGAAACAATGGATATCACACTAGACTCACTAGCAAAAGAATTGAAGGAGATAGAAGGCTAAAAGGTGATATTCAAACAATTTATATACTTCTACTACTTTCCATAGGTGTGCTTTCCCAAGAAATTTATGGTTTGTGAGTTATCAGGAATGATAATTGAAAGACATAAACTTCATCTCACCAACGCACAATCAATAATCTTAAAATATACTTAAGATAAAATAATCTTAAAAGGAATGATTGGAATACCCATAGTACCATGGTCCACCTCCTTTTAATCTAGCACATCAACATGTACTATATGGTTAAGTGTGTCTAGAACAAACTAGTACTAGGATGGGTGACCTTTGAAAAAGTTGAACACATGATCTACATTAGTGATGAGAAAGCAAACAATAAAGTCTAGTGGTACTCTGTGCGGAAAGTCTCATTCCTAAATCGCCACTAGAATCTTGGTATCTGAACCCAACATTACAAATGGTATCATAGATAGTTTCCCTCCAATAGGTAGGCACAACATGAGCATGTCACACATCAGTGATAATTTGGGTGGTCTAGGTTGGCTACAAAGGGCTCTCTCTTTTACATTGGTATCCATGAATGGGAGCTAGGCACACATGATCCATTATGGGTTGTCAGTAAAATGTAGAAGAGATTATGAGGCCAAATATATGCCTTGACAAAGATGTCATGTGTGTGATGACCCCCTACCCCAATTATCCCCCACTGAAGGTTGACCATAGGTATAAGGATCATAACCTTCTTTTTCCAAGATACAAATTTAATAAGTAACAAATGATAACCAATAATGTTTTTAAATAAACTTGACTTATGCAAAAGGATGCTAATTTCTCCTTAATGGAGTGTGCATAATTTACTAAGTAAAGAAAAAATACTACATGGAAATGGATTACTATCTATGTAATCCTCCTCGTGACATTAGCTTTAAATCTTCAATGTGTTTATCACAATCTTCCTATCTTCATTACTTATTTAAAATAGCTACCTAATGTCGAAAAACAAAACATAGGGTTAGTATATTGCTATAATTTGTACGTGGGTGCATACTAAAGTGTGCATGTATAGTTGTCAACATGTATGACTCAACAAGCACATAGTTGCACATATACAATTACATTTTCATTTAAATATTATAGCCTAAGATTGTCATGCCACCTTAGGTGTAATCATTTATTTGTACCATCATTGGCCTTATATGATCTATCCTTTAGTATGGATAACCTTGGTTTAGAATATCAAAGTATGTATTATGTGATACGTATAAGGATTATATTTGAACTGGAATTAAATAAACAACCAAACAATTTATCATAAGATCAAACACATCAAGATCCATCCAAAAATTCATCCACACTTGATATGATCAAGTATTCAAAAATAACCATGTACCTTCAATGAATAAACCAATAAATATTATACATAGACTTTGAGTACATGTACAATCCAATAATCAAGTTCAAATTTAATAAATGAATTAATTTGCAAGTATTTATAACACTAGGGTGTCACCATTGTATTCATATGACTTGAATTAGGGTCTAGTATAGGTGTTGAACCTATGGTTCTAGGTTTAAAGTTGATATTAGGGTTAGGTCTTGAAACCCATATTCCCATGTATATGGATCTAATGATTCAAAAAACATAAAGCTTCACTAGTGTAACTCTAAACTTGTATTTATCATGAGCTTCTATTATCATTCAAAGATTCCAATTTATATCACAAAGTCAATGTATTTAAATAATTCAACATTCTCTTTATCAAATGTAGGGTTTATATGTAATATTCACCTTATATATGCATTATTACATACTTTTTGAACTAGCATTAGAATCAAGCATTGAATATATTTTTTAGAATCCTACATATTTTGATCAATTTGGTATATAAGTTCAATAATATCCAATCTACCAATTAGTTTCCATAATCAATGAAAATAAGCCTACCCTGGCCAATAGAATTTTGCCATGTCAGCAACCAGAACTATATTGAAATAAATATAAATCGATGTCTTGAGGAGGGGAAAAGACACAACTACCCTTTTTCCTTGAATTGAATTGCCACACACAATGAGGTCATTGTGGTCTTTTGAAGACCAACCTTCTTCTTCCTTGTGTATCTTGCTTTGTTTGGTCTTGGAAGTTTTATACATAAATTCTTTCTCCTGGCCTATGAAGGGCCAAGTAAAGATTCATGTGGTTTCTCCATCCCTTCTCAAACTTGTTGAGTCCCTAGGCACTGGTTCTGATAGTCAGGATGCAGAAGATCATCAAACACGATGATGTTGACATGACCTTGGGTCAAAAAATGAATAACTAGGATGAATATACTTACCTAGGAACTGCAGAAGTGTTGACTACATGTTGTATAGTGACGTGGTATCCTTATGGCTCCTTGTTATGATCTGGATTCAACCATAAGCTTGTCTAGTGCTTTTTTTCATGCCTATGGATGCATTAAAGATCACCTCCTTGGGGATGAATACAAGTTCTTGTACTAGAGGCTTAAGAATATATGATGATCTCTCTCTTCCTACTAAAGGTAGTTAGTTCCTTATATAGACCCAAAATATAATGATTCTGACCCTACACTCCTACCTTGTAGCCACTTAGGAGAGAGATCATTATCCACCAAGGTTTCTAATATGATGTAGGTACTTTATATCTGAAAGGGTTCATTGAAAGGTAAGGGGTGATCATGGGAAGGTTTCAAAGTCTGTTAGATGTCAGGAAGGTTGATAGAGGGAGAGAGAGAGCAAGGTAAGGAAAGGAAGGTTTCCTACATTCTCTACATAATTTCCAATGAAGTATAGGTGGAAGGTGTCCCACACTCTAACCTTTGCATGGGATTTAAGATATGTATTGGAAACCAAGCTCTTCCTAAATAGATAATCCATGTTTTAAATAAAACCCCACTATCCAATTCTAATTATTGAGGTCATGCCAATGCCTCAAATGATCCCAATTTTTAGGGTAATCTTAAATTAGGCGTTATTTTTTGTTTTTCCAATGGTAAGGTAAAAACAAGTTTTTTTTAATATGCAAAACATGGTCTTCAAGGAAAAACTAGACAACTACTTAAATATTTGCCTAGGTCACAAGATAACTTGGAATATATTGAAAATACATGTATAATCTTATCATTCAATATCAACCAACTACAATTATCCTTGGTATTTATTATTATCAAAACAAGTATGTTTAGTATGAAAAACTTGGTTTTCAAGGCAAAACTAGACAACAATTTAGTTAGATTGCGTAGGTCACATGATAACTCGGACTCTGTTCAAAAATGTTTATAATATAATCATCCATTATTAACCAACTAAAAATTATCCTTGGTATTTATTATTATTACAAACCAAATGATATCTCAGGGACCTATTTGTAAACCCACAAGTAGTTTGATTGGGATTTAGCTTGGATCCTTGGGTCTGTTATTTTGAAATTAGGACTTCTAGTGGATCTACATGCTTCACCACAATCTTGATTATTAAATTAAGGGTTGAAACAACATAGTATCTCAATACCAGTCTTGTATTAATGCTTTTTCTCATTACTTTATTTATTTAAGGAATACTTAACAATCATCATAATCATCTAATATCAATCCCAACCATGTTGTCATTGACTACATGGAATCTTCATATATATCCATTCATCTCTATCATGGTCCATATTATAATCAAGAAGTAAAGAATCTAATTGTCTCTCTATAAGAACTTCCCATGTTAATTGAGGCCTTCCTATTCTTCTTTAATTGTTCTTGACTCGATAATATTGCTTCATATAGGTGCATTATTTGACCTATAATGCACATGTCATTACTATCTAAGTTGGCCCTGATGCAACTTGTCCTCAATGCTTGCCACCGTCAAATTTATTCTTGATATAGTAATTTCTCAAGCAATATTTTCTTATCTTCCCATACATCCATATTAGCAAACATATTTCACACACATTCATCTTGTTGTGACCTTGTTTCTTTACTTCCCAACATTCACCCCCATAGAGCATGGTTGGCCGTATAACTATTCCATTAAACTTGGTTTTTAATCTAAGAGGGGTCTTCTAATGACATAAAACTCCAGTTGCACTCCTCCATTTCAACCATCCTAAAGAGATCTAGTGACAAACATCATCTTGGACATCCCCATCTCTTTAAACAATATAACCTAAGTAACAAAATTGATCACATTTTCGTATATCTACTGTCTCCAACTTGGCTCCACCATTCGCACTATGAAATTGGTTGAAGTTTCAATGCATATAATCAATTTTTCTCCTACTAAACATCAATCCATTTGATTAAATGCCTTTATCAAAAGTTCAACTTTATCAACAATCCATCTTTATTTTTTTTAATAAACACAATATCATTAGCAAATAACATATGCTAAGGAATATCATTTTGAAAATTCTTTGTCAACTCATCCATAACAAGAACGATCATATATGGGCTGAGTGTGGATCCTTGATGTACCCCAATTGTGATAGGAAATTTTTGTGTCTCTCCTCCAGGAGTCTTCACCTTGTAGTTGAGCTATCATACATGTCTTTAATCAAGTTAATGTATTGTATTGGCACACCCTTTCTCTTCAAAATCATCTACAAAATTGATCTACAAACTCGGTCATAAGTCCTTTTCAAATCAATAAAAACCATGAAGACCTCTTTTAATTTCTATGTACTCTTCATAAACTCTTTATTAGAAAAATAGCATATGTTTGTTGATCTTCTAGGTATGAAACCAAAATGGTTGTTTGGTATCTACTTTATAAATCTTAGCCTCTTCTCAATTATCCTCTCTTAAAGATTCATAGTGTGACTCATCAACATGATACCTTGATAGTTTGTGCAACTCCAAAAATCCCCTTTCTTATTACAGATGGAGACTATATTATTATTCCTCCACTTCTCTGACATCCTCTTAGTCTTCATAATCTCATTATAGAAATTCTTTATCCATGTAGCTCTTTCACCCTCATACTCTTCCATACATCAATGGTAATACCATCTGGTCAGTATGCCTTTCTCATTTTCATCCTTTTCAAAGTATTCCTGACCTCAAATAGTGAAAGTCAATGTGTGTAAATGATATCGTATTCATGTAAAACAATTCTCTTGCATTACTCACAATATCTCCATTGAAAAGCTTAAGTAATTTATTTATTGCTTTTTAATATTATGATCCATAACTAGCACTCTACCATTTTCATTCTGATGCATTTTACTTGAATTAGGTCTCTTCCTTTCCATTTTCTTGTACGAGCCATTTTACAAATATTTTTCCCCTTTTCTTGTGTCCAGCTTCTTATAAATATCATCAAAGTATCCAAACATTACCTCTTGAACAATTTTTTGAGATTCTTTATTTGCTTACTTGTATCTCTAAAAAGTTACATAGTCTCGATATTTGGGCAAGCTCCTATAGATCTCCCTTTTGAGTTTAACTACCTTCTGTACTTCATTGTTCCACCACCAAGTCTCTTTTTGTGGAAGCGCACAACCTTTGGACTCCCTGATACCTCTTTGGAAATTTTTTCTATGCAGAAGCTCATATTATGCCACATAGTGTTAACATCAGACTCCAAGTTCCAATTGCCTTCCTTAATGAATTTATGATAAAAAGTTAATTTTTTTCTCCTTTAAGATTCCACCATTTGACCCTTCTATCTTGGTTTCTATTATGCTTGCCTTTATTAATCTTCATTTTAATATCCAAAATGGACAACCTATGTTGGATAGTGAGTTCTTCTCCAAGGATCACTTTACAATCCTTCAAAACTTTACAATCCATTTACCTCCTAAGGAAGTAAACAATTTGTCTACAATTGCTCCCACTCTTGAAAGTAATCTTATGAGATTCTCTATTCTTGAAATGAGTGTTTGCCAAAATCATATCATATGCAACTGCAAAATCTAATATCCTCTCCCCTTCTCCATTTTTGCTACCATACCCAAAACCTCCATGAAATCTTTCATATCCAGCATTGATACTATGCACATGTCCATTTAACTCACTCCCAATAATAATGTTCTCCTCTATCGGTATTCCCTACATTAATTCATCCATGTTATCCCAAAAATCCTTATGAGCCTCCTTGATAAGTCCAACTTGGGGGGTATAAGTGCTAATAATGTTAAAAAACTATCCCCCAAGAACAAACTTGATAGTTGTGATTCTATCACCCATCCTTGTCATCTTGACAACATCATCCTTCAACATCTTATCAACAATAGTGGCTACATGATTTCTAGGTTTGTCAATGCATGTAGACCAAATTGTATACCTTGTGCCTATAATCTCTCTACAACATTCCCCTGTCCACTTGGTTTCCTGTAAGAAAGCTATATTGACTTTTATTCTAATCATGGTATCCACTCTCTCCAAAAAATATCCTATGAAATAGCAAATATTCCAAGATCCAACTCTCATCCTTTTTGTTGGACTTTTTCTTTACCTACCTCCATTGAAAATGTTTCCCTTGCAAAAATTTTCACTACATCAGGGCAATGATGTGGTGGGACTATATTCATTACCCACACCCATCCAAAATGTGGAAATCCTTTCCTGTCTTACAACACAACCTGGTGTTGCTATGTATCAACCACACTCTAAAGGAATACTTAATCTAGGTTGAAATATCAAAATCATCAACCATAATCAAATTATTTCCACTTTGACTCTCACATCACATTCTTGAATTTAATCTGAAACTTCCATATTTTAGAGTTGTTAAATTCACACACCCTTAAAAAGGAATGTTGTTGCCAAGATTTGATCTTAATCAGGTTAACGTGAATGATAACTCATTATCCTGATGTGTTAGGGCTACCAATCCACCTTAGACAAAGTTTTAGCTAGATATTTATTAGTAACTTTTTTGAGATGAAAATTATCTATATAATTAAGGTTAGAACTTAGATTTATTTAAACATTAGTTCTACATCCTTATTTATTACATTATATCATCACTTGGTGCTTAGACTTTTGACCTATAGATCAATAATATTGATCAAGTGATGAGGCAAAACCTCTATACTCTAGATCACATCATTAATAGTAAATTAGGGTATTCACACCTATATTAAGATTAAATAAATGTTTGTCTATAGTATAAATACATAGATCACCCTATTTCATGTGTAGAGATGGTTAATCCACACATTATCTCATTATCTTAGAACTAGGTCGAGTCATTCTCAAAATGACCCCAGCATGGATGCATTTTAACTCCATGAGTTTTCTTAGATCTCACAAATTCAAGGGAAAAGTGCTTTTATCAAAACTCTTGAGTTTGTTCACAACCTATCTTAAGATTTTATTTCAACCATCATTGTATACATTCTTGTACTCTTTATATCTATGTCTCATGTATTACTGGCTTTGGTCATTCCCATAAGGTACCAAGGGTATAGGTTCATTTGGAGTGATCTCTTTTCGACTCCAAGGGCCATATGTACTTATGGAGTGCCTTTCCCTTGACATTGCATGCCTCATGTACTTATGGAGTGGTCATTCTCCTCACCCCGTAGGCCTTATATACTCGTTCATTTCTTTCTCATGACCCCACAAGACTTATGTACTCAAGGCATGATCACCTCTTGGCCCCTTGGGTCTTGTGTACCTTTAAGCATCCCTACTTGACCCTAGGTTTGACTTAGGGATCTACCCTACGTAGGGTTTAGTGAGATATTATAACTTTATTTTGTCTCGCTCATTACTTACTCACTATTTTAGGACATGATCTTCAATATAATCATATTTTGACATCCCATGACTATTGAACAACGAGGGTCTATAACTTATATGCATGTCAGAAAATGTATTTCAATGTATTAAATTCTATTACAAATTTAGCTTGGGATTTCTTTAGCTAAATTTTCCACACTTATATACATATTCATTAGGGGCATTAAGTGAAACACACACATTTATTGTTTATACATGGTGGTAGTAGGGCTTACATGCCTTAGATGCACATTTATTTCAATGTAATTCATTTTCCATAGATATTTACCTTGGGATATTCTCTAACCAAGTTTTTCATATTTAAATATGTTGAAATTACTTTTCATTTATCAACAAAAACATATTCTGGATAGGTAGTTGTTAGGGCCTTCATGCCCATCAATACTCACTCACCCAATCCTTCTAACTCTAAGTTCTTTTAGGACATCCAAATTTACCTCAATTCTTAAAAATAAGTTAGTCAATTGATATTTCTAGGAAATTCCATTCTAGGGTGTCCCCTTGGTTTTTACTAGGAGGTTAGGCTCTCTAGCCACAACCTGGCCACATGATTGAATGTCATACCCTAAAATTGAGTTGAGTATCTTAACTATTATTTTATATAACATCTAATTTTCTATGTTTCATGTGTATATTTGAAATAATATTTTATGTGTACCTTATGTATCTACATGCCTATGTGCATTCTATGTACTTGCATGCATGAGACACCATTGGTATCTAATAGTAATAACTAAGTGGTATTTTTTTTGTAACCCAGGAGACCAGTAAGTCTTGCATCGGTCCCAACCTGGGGGAGTTAAGCGACCACTATTCAAACCCCCTAGTTAAGTCAGAGGAGGGAATCAAACTTGGGACCTCCCGGTGAGGAGCCACAATCCACTCCAGTAGGCTAAAACCTCGGTCGCAATAACTAAGTGGTATTACCCAAACTTATTTGAAGTTTTCTCTTTAATTTTACCCCTACTAAGGGTTTGCTTCGGTAGGGTATTATTTTCCTTCACTCTTTATATGTATATACCCAAAAGTTGGGTTTCAGTTAAGGGTCAACCTCTACATCATAAAGTTTTAACCCACCTTTAACCCATTAGATTTTCATAATTGACTATGTTTTCCCAACCCAAGTCCTTCATGGACAACTAGGATTTCCCAACCCATCCCTAGTTCTTTCTAGCGTTTACCCCTACTAGACAGTCATAAATTATATGTCTCACATTCCATGTCTATTTGTCTATTTGACATTTTATGTACATCAATTGGAGCATGATGCCTTGTTCGTACATCTTCTTGAAATCCTATCTTAAGATGAGAAGAGAAGTGAATTATAGGGTTAAGAGAGATAATATATGATAAGAGGATGAGTTTTAGATGACAAGACCCAAATGTATTTTACTTCAGATGAAAACCTCAGACATTGGCCATGAGGGATTCACAGGGGCCCCAAATTCCTCTTGAGCCCACTAGTGTGGTGGAGGAAACTCTTACCAAATCCAAGGTGGTGATCCTTCTAGACACCATTGCCTTTGAAAAATAACCTAACATATCCCTTCTGGCTCTATAGAATAATTGAATCTATTGAATACTATAAGTTATTTGATTAGTCTGAGCTCTGATTCCACTAGTGACAACACCTCCCTCAATTATTTCATGTTTAAGGTGAACCATAGGAACAAGGATTATCATTTCAATTTTCTAGGATCGAGATTTAAGAAATAACAAATAGTGCCCACTGGTTTCAGTACATTGAATGATAGAAAAGGATCCTATTTTTCAATAAAGGTATGTACATAATTGTTCAAGTAAATAAAAACTACAAGAATAATATACCACATGGAAAGAGATTATTATCTATCTAATCCCTCTTGTGACATTTGATTTATAATCTTCAATCTATTCTTATGAATCATCATATATGCATATCTTTATAGATGGGTGCGTACAAAAGTGTGCATGTGTAGTTGTCAACATATATTACTTGACAATAAAATAGTTGCATATATGAATTTGCATTTTTCACTTAATTATTCTAGCTTGAGATTTTTATGCCACCATGGGTGTAATCATTTCTTTATCCATCATTCAACTTATACGATATACCCCTTGATAGTTTAAGACTAGGTTTATAATATCATAGTATGCATTATGTGTACAGGTAAGCATTATATTTGAATTATATTTGTATAGACAAACAAATAATTTGTCAAAAGATCAAGTACTTCATATATCATCTAAAAGTTCATCGACAATCTATATGATTGGGTATTTAAAAGTAACCACGTATCATCAATGAAGAAACTATATAGATTATCCATTCAACTCAAGTATGTATTCAATCCAATAATAAAGTGTAGAATTAAGAAATCAATCAATCTAAAGGTATGTATAATACTAGAGTGTCACCATTGTATTCATATGACTTGAATTATCTAAACTAGGTCCACAACTTATGGGTCTATGTTTAGGGTTGATATTAGGGTTACTCTAAACTCTAATTCCCATGTACATCGATCTAATGATTTATCCCTAAAGGTTCATCAATGTAACACTAAACTTGTATTTGTCATGAGATTATTGTATTTGTCCACGATATTGATTTACATCAAAAAGAAAATGTATTTAATGAATTCAACATTCTATTCATTAAATCTAGGGTTTATATGTTATAGTCACACTATATCCATGCATTAATACATAATTTATGTACCAGGATCGTAATTAGGCGTTGAATATATTTGATTTGGATCTTATGTATTTTCTAATCTATTTGGTATATAAGTTATCTAGTATATTATCTACCAATTATTTTCAAGAATCAGTGAAAAATAATCCTAGCCAATGTCATTGCACCACATCTACAACCAAACCTATATCTAAAGATCTAGGTTGGAGCCTAGAGAGGGGACTAAAATACATAAATAATACTCTAATGTCGTGAATTGGATTATCATGCATGGGAGATTCATTTGGGTCTTTTGAAACCCAACCTTATTCTTCCTCAAATAGCTTGCTCTGTGTTGTTTTGAAGGAGTCAACCACATGGTTGAATGCCTACTATTAGCTCTATAAGGGTCAAGTGAGGATCCATGTGCCTCGACCAGCCCTTCTCAGACTTTATGAATATGTGGGCATTGGTCGCAATATTAGGATACGGAAGACCGTCAAACACAATAGTGTCGACCTACCCTTGGGTCACAATATGGAAAAAAAAGTTGATTATCCTTACCTAAGAACCCTAGGATGCTAGTTGCATGTTGAAAATTCTTGTGGTAGCCTTATGGCTCCTTGGTATGATAATGTAGGTACTTCAGATCTAATAGAGTTCGTTAAAAGGCAAGGGGTGATCATGGGAAGGTTTCAGAGTCTGATAGACATCAGGGAGGTTGAGAGAGAGGAAGATAAAGAAAGGAAGGTTGCCTACATTTTTGTAGGTATTCTTACAGAGTCTGGGTGAAAGCAGCAACCCTTGGCGCTCTAACTTTAACTGATATTCGATATCTAGATCTTGGAACCAGGCTCTACCCTCAATCCATGTTTTTAGATAAAACCCCATTATCTAAAACTAATTTTCTAGGTCATGCAAGTGCCTCTCATGATCTAATTTTTTTTGGATTATTTTAGATTAGGATTTTTTCCCAAATAATAGTTCAAAAAAGGTTTGTTTAGTATAGAAAACTTGGTTTTGAAGGAAAAACATGATAATTACTTAATTAAAAACCTAGGTCACAAGATAACTTGGAATCTTCTAAAATTACTTATATAATCTCATTGATTATCAACCAACCAAAAATATCCTTGGTATTTATTATGATCACGAGGTACCAAGTTCCCAAACGAGCTCTCAAGGACATATTTGTAAACCCAAAAGTAGTCCAATTGGACATTATCTTGGATCCATGGTCCCACGATTTTGAACCTAGGCCCTTCAACGGATCCACAAGTTACACCATAATCCCAATAAAAAAGGTAAGACTTGAACACCATAGTATTTCAATTGAAGTACCATATCAATCTATTTGGTCATTGTTTTTTTTTGGGAAAACTAGAGATTAAGTATTATTTATCCTACTCTCTAGTGCAGGCCAGAAATTGGAAATGTTCACATCAATGGCTTGGTCTAACCACGATGGGCTTACAGTAGTAAAAGAACAAAGGCTGGAATTAGAAAGAGTGTTTTTTGCAATAGCATCGGCTACGCCGTTTAACTCCCTAGGGACGTGACGTATAGAGAGCTGGTTGGGAGAAGTCGTGATGGTGTGAAATTTCCTCCAAATAGCTTGAAGTTTGGGTCCCGGGGGCATCGCCTGGTTAACCATCATAACCGAGGAGATGGAGTCAGAGAAAAGGATGACTCTTCCCAAATTCATGGTATTGACAGTGGCAGTTGCATTATAAATGGCATGGAGCTCTGCGTCCAGCGCTGATTGTGCATACAGAGGTGACCCCCTACCGAGCAAACAAGCGCCAGCGCTATTAATAATACGGAGTCCTATTCCGGCCATGTTGGAAGACTCCCGGAAGGCAGCATCCACAAAGACAATGTGATCAGGGCTGAAGACTTGCAATAGAGGAACATATTTCCTGGGATGTGCAGTTGGAGTAATCTTGGGTAGGTTCATTATTGAGTTAACCCTCTCTTTGATAAAGCACACTTCTTCATGGACCTTGGGGATCAGCTGTTGGTGCACGGTGTTGTTACAAACCTGCCAGAGTCTCCAGCAAGCAATAACTGTCTGGAGTTCGCTGTTGTTGTTTATATTGGTGATTGCATTCCTCCATGTATCTTCATCATACTCAAAGAAGCTATTATGCATATTGAGTGATCTCCATATGTTTTTACTCATCGGGCAATCACGTAGGTTGTGCATGAGCGTCTCAGGTGCGTTATTACACCGTGGGCAGAGAGGGTCGACGTCTATGTGGCGTCGTTGCTTCTCAACGTTGGTTAAGAGCGCGCCATGTTGGAGGAGCCACAGGAAAGTGCAGATTCGTTCTGGGGCCTTTAACTTCCAGATCAGATTCCAGTGACCAGGTGTAGCTATGTCCTTACCCTCGCGGATCCATTTGTAAGATGTACTAACCGAGAATGAGCCGTCTGTGCTGTGAGGCCAAGTCCAGTTATCCAGCTCATTATTGTTAGTAGGAGGGGGTAGGTAATGCAGGATTGTCCAGACTTCCGGTGGCAGATATGACTGTATGAAATTGAAGTCTCAGAGACTGGTTTCCAGTCTCATTGAGTGCACCAAAAGATCAGATAAGTCGTCTGGTACTGGCCAGTCTGGTCTAATATCGTTGATACTCTTCCCCATGATCCATTTGTCCTTCCAAACTGAGGTATTTCATCCTGAGACAATCGACTTATGGCAGGTTTCCCTAAGGATGTCCAGATTGCGTTTGATAAAGGCCCACACAGAGGAGCAGCAAGTGTTAATAGCTTTATCGGCTCGCATATATTTTTCTTTCATGATCTTTACCCATAGAATCGGGCGGTTAGTTAGGAAATACCAGGCATTTTTCATCATTAGTGCAGTATTTTGGTCCCTTGCATCTTTAATTCCAAGGCCACCATTATATTTGCAGGAGGTGACCTTCTTCCAAGACACTAAGGAGAGCTTCTTCTTGTCATCATTCCCGGACCAGATGATGTTTTTTATGTGTTTGTTTATGTCGTCGCACAGCAAGGGTGAGAGACGGACGGTCTGCATGGTATAAGCCAGGATGGCTTGGAGGGTGGATTTTGTGAGAGTGATTCTCCCTGCAAGGGAGAGATGTCTTGCAGCCCAGCTACTCATCTTTCCTCTGATCGTGTGATAACACCCAAATTAGCACATATTTTCTATGCATTTTATCTATAGTTTTGTGCCACTTTAGTCTTAATATGCACTCTTTTGTTCATGTTTTATGTTTTCTATCTCTCCATTAGATAATGTAGTGAAAATAGCCAATAATGTAGCTAATTAGCCTGTTTTAGATTTATAGGCACCGAAACTAGCCAATTTTGGGACTTTCAAGTACCAGACTAGGAAAAGACAAGAATCGCAACAGCTGGCCGATATGGCTGCCTGATACGGGTGCCCGATATAGCTGCCTGATATGGTCTGGATGAGATGGCCGCCCGACAAAGACGCCCGATATGACTGCCCGATATGGCCTGGCCGATACGGGTGCGCCGCCCGATACGACCGCCGACCGATACGGGTGCGCCGACCGATACGGCTGCCCGATACGGTTGCCCGATACGGTTGCCGAGTGACAGTCATATTGGCCGACCTGGTTCCTCAAGATTGAAGCCACGGATGAAGGACACGTGGACCAATAAAAGCTACAACTTACATCAACTCGCTGCCTATAAATAGCAGCTGCCAGCCTACAAGAATGCTTCTTCGGGGCAGGAGAGAGCCGAGGGCTGGAGGAAGGACCCTGCAAGAGCTAGTTCCTAGACCAAGGAGCTAGTGTGTCGGGTTCCCCAAAAGTCTACTGCCCGATACGGCCGCGCCGACCGATACGGCCACCGACCAATACGGTCGCTGCCCGATACTGCTGTTGCCTGATACGGCCGCGCCGACCGATACGCCCGCCGACCAATACGCCCGCCGCCCGATACGCCCGCCGCCCGATACGCCCGCCGACCGATACGCCCGCTGCTCGATACGGCTGTTGCCCGATACGGCCGCACCGACCGATACTCCCGCCGACCGATACGCCCGCCGCCTGATACGGTCTAGAGAGAGAGAGAACCGAGGAGTCCAGAGGGACAAAGAGAAGACCCCAGGGGCGAGATCCGGCCTACACAGAGGCCAAGGAGCGAGAGCCACCTCTCCTCTACGGGCTATATCGCTTCCCCCTTCTCTTTCATTCTACTGCATTCCTTTGTTTCTTGTACAAATGATGTTTATCCATCTTTGTTCGGTGCCATCTATGCTTGTCTATGGCTAGTTAGCTCCTTCTTGGCTATGCAGCCCGATCTGGGCATGTTTATATACTTTTTCCTTAAGCAAGTAGATTCATATCAGATCTAGTATGTTGCATGTTCTATTTTCTCTTTCCAAGTTATGATTGCTAGTTTGGTTGATCTCTCACTCGCTTGAACTGCTATTTCTTCCTGTATTGAGAGATCCGTTGTAGAAATAGCTAAGAGACGGTAGTTTGGATCTGAACCCGAGAGGAGGACGGTCCAAGGTATTCTGTTCCTAACACCCCATAATGTCCTAAGACCCGAGAGGGAACTTAGCATATACTGAGGTGTTGATATGTCATCCCTTGAGAGAGGGTTAATGACATATCGTTGATGGTTTTAGTCACGCATCGCGAGAGCGAGTGGGATGACCCCACAGGACAGATGCCGATGTGCGTGCTAGATGCTTGCTTGGGTGTTCGAGGGTTGTCTACGCCCGAGAACGAGTGCATAGACTGCCCCTTTTGTGGTTACATAGCCAAGAACTCTCTTTCTCTAGTTAGTAGAACCTCGCGCTCTGTCTTGTTTTTCTTTTTTTTCTTTTCTTTTCCTTATTTTAATCGTGACAACCTGCTAGACTAGTTCTAGCAATTTTCTCTTATCGACTATCGTTTTGGCTTATCTGACTCAAGAACAGAAATCTGTGGCGTCCTAAACGTCACCACGTCCCTGTGTTCGACCCCGTATATCTACTTCGACCCCGTAATTAAGTTGCGGGGGCCTAGAAGGTTTCGGGTTATAAATTTAAAGCTTGATTCCTTCCTTTGTCCCGCGTTCCTTTTCGGACGCGTGAAAAAGGCCGGTCAACTTTTGGCGCCGTTGCCGGGGACGTGGTTTTCCACGTTTACACGCCTAGTAGATTTTTGTTCTGTCACTATAAGTCTGTATATACATGCATAGTTTTCCTCTTGCTTTGCACATACTTGTTCATATATACTAAATCACTTTTCTTTTTCTCATACCTTTTTTTTCAGCCATGGACCTTGCTTCCGCAAGACAAGTCATCTTGTCCACCTATCCTCCCGAGTTTTTCCGCAGTTCTGACTGCTGGCAAATAATTGAAGGTCGTGCTCTACAACTAGTCGAGTTATACTCACCTCCACCATCGTCATATGTTGAAATTACAACAAAGGAGACCGCCAGTCAACCATCGACTCCCGTGCTAGCATGGGATCAAGAACTGATTAAGGAAGTGGAGTTAGCTGGAGAGAGTGGCAAGGCGCTCACCTCCCTAGTCCCTCATCTCCAAGAAGATGTCGATCCCAAGCAACAACTGCTAGAAGAGCAGGATCGTCTCCTCAAAGTAGGCACCGAGGCTGCAGACTACAGTAGAAGTCTAGTTCAAACTGTTGAGTGAGGATTCATTCAAGCGCATCAGTTTGGTATAGCAGGTCAGCAACTGATGTGCATGGCAGAATCGACGGGTCTCGAAAGCATTGCTGCTCAAGTACAACAACTTCATGATAAAGATGTTGAACAACGCAGGAGGCTCCAAGAGCTCATCGATTTGGTTACAATCCAATTACAAATGCCATCACGGGATAATGAAGACGTTAGTCATCAAGGCCATTCCATTGGATCTGAATCGGAGTATATCTCACCATCCTATTCAGACCATCAACTGGATTCGCTAGGATTTTTCTGTGAAGACCAACCCACTTGGGGAAGCCCTTCATTCTATCCAGATGACCCAGCTGATGAACCAATGGAAGATATGAGTCATAGGCATGAATGGGTCTATGATGACGATGATGAAGACTCTAAAAGCCAAGTTTCCTCACAGCCAGAAGGTTGGTTTGAGGAACTAGAGTCAGATATTGAACCAGACCAGAGTGACATTTCTCATATTGAGACTTGTCACTTCACTTTGAGCAGTACATCAACCATGGTTTGGAACAATTTGTTCGACGACGACGACGATGACAACTGCTCAACATGGAGCAGTGAGTATAGTAACGAAGACGAGTTGGAGCAGCACGAGCCATCGTTCGCCACCATACCTTTACAAGGTAGGATGGACGTCAAGGGGGCAGGATGGACGGTGCACTACAACATGGCTGCTGAGCATGAAGACAGCCCTGAATCCATTCCAAGTGATAAGCTTGGGGTGGTAGAACCACAAACAGATTCTTCAGGGGATACTTCTTGTTCAGAAGATGATTGGATGACTAAGACTGTACATGATGATCTATCTGAGCATCCAACCTCAAGTTTAGAGATGGAGGGAGGAGAAATGGATCCCACCCAAGTCATTCAACCTATCCCCTCCATCTCATCCTGTATCGACATCCCAGGACCTTCAAATTCAGATTCATATAATGAAAGGTACCCTGAGGATGATTTGCCAAAGAAGTCACCCCAGTGTAGTTCAAGTCACTTCCAGCACAAAGATGACTTCACCGAGTCGCCAGATTTTACTTTTCTTCTTCAGACTCGGCAGGGCCAACACACCCGCCTACTCTACTCATATTATGTGGTGGAACCCATCGGAAAGACACAGGTGACACTGGTCCCAAAACTCAGGATTTGGGATCCCAGTGTCGGTATCGTGGGGAAGCCACCCCCTTTTCTCTTACCCACCCTCCCTCCCTTTTATTACAATAAATTTTGCTTTTCCTGTTCTTGTTGGTTAATTTCTTTCCTCTAACTGTTTTGATATCCTTGCACCCATGCATCATCTTTAGAACTTCAATAAATGTCGTTAAACTCATGCATTCCTGCCTCACTATTTCAAGTTTGAGACTTGCTCGAGGACGAGCAAAATTTTAAGCTTGGGGTGGTAGGCGTCGCCCTTCTTTTCTCTTCACTCTTCTTGCATGCATGTCTATTTCCTGCATTTAGTCTTAAATTTTCAAAATTTTCAGCTTTTTAGCTTTGCAATTATGGCTATGTGGTGTGAATCTAATAGATAAATGCTTGGCTTCATGCCTAGATGCACAATTTTCATCTTAAAAATTGCTTGACCTTTTGATTGACTTGCTCTTTGACTCTTTCCTTGAGTTTGGTAATAAACCTAAGGTTATGTCCCTTTTTCATAGCTTAAAGCTAAATTCCCTTGATCTGTGTCGTGAATGGCAAATCCATGGTAAAGGACCATTGGAATGAGCTAAAACCTGATCAAAGAACCTAGATGTGGATTCACAAGTTTGCCTCTATTCTAAGGATTCTTGAATCATAATTGCTATATTTTCACACAGGTATCAAGCGGATCATGATGAGTTTTGAGCTATGATCAAGGTGAAGTGCTTTTCCTTGATGGACTACATGCCTTCTCACATTAGATCGAGTCAAAAAGATGAAAAATATAAAAATGTGCAAAAGAGGTTTGGCCGCCCATAAAATCCCAAAAATATCTATATAGTTTTCACCCAAGCCTAAAAATAGAATGCAGATGATAAAAGCCTGAGTGTGAACAATAAATGAGCGTTTGTTTTCTCTTTTAGGAGAGTTGAGGATGGTGCCCAACCGGTGTATGACTGCGCTCATGAACGCGGATATGTTGTGCCTGGTAGTATCACTCTAAAAGCTCATTAGAGAATCACTAGGAACCCCCTAGGTGACCTATGAGATCATCTCAGTAGCAGGGTTGGTTCGGGCGCAGTACGAGGAGTTCATCTCACTGCTTTGGACCAACTGGTTCGGACTGTAGGGACTGTTGCTCGCTACATGGACCAATCTGACGCAGATCGGGATCCTCAGAAGTCATTAGAGTCTTTTTGCTTTATTTCTTAGGACATGAATAAGTGAGAGGCATGGTATTCTAGATTGGTATGCATGGATTCATGGTGATGGCTCATTACTCATCACCCGCGTGATCACCTAAGTGACAACTCTTTCATGATCAAATAATTATGATTCAAACCCTCATGAGTATTGGCAGGCAATAGTGAATTCGCTTAATCTTGCCTGGAAATTCTTTGATCTTACTTTGGCAGGATTGTGCTTGTTTGGTGGGGGTTTGTTCTGAAATGACATGGATCAAGAGTATTGATGCTTTAAACTATTTTTCTTAACCTTAGCATTTATTGCCAAGCTTAATTTGGATGTTATCTTTTTGTTCTTTGAGCACAGTCTTGCTTGAAGACAAGCAAGTTTTAAGCTTGGGGTAGTTGATAACACCCAAATTAGCGCATATTTTCTATGCATTTTATCTATAGTTTTGTACCACTTTAGTCTTAATATGCACTCTTTTGTTCATGTTTTATGTTTTCTATCTCTCCATTAGATAATGTAGTGAAAATAGCCAATAATGTAGCTAATTGGCCTGTTTTAGATTTATAGGCACCGAAACTAGCCAATTTTGGGACTTTCAAGTACCAGACCAGGAAAAGACAAGAATCGCAGCAGCTGGCTGATATGGCTGCCTGATACGGGTGCCCGATATAGCTGCCTGATATGGTCTGGATGAGATGGCCGCCCGACAAAGACGCCCGATATGACTGCCCGATATGGCCTGGCCGATACGGGTGCGCCGCCCGATACGACCGCCGACCGATACGGGTGCACCGACCGATACGGCCGCCGACCGATACGGCTGCCCGATACGGTTGCCCGATATGGTTGCCGAGTGACAGTCATATTGGCCGACCTGGTTCCTCAAGATTGAAGCCACGGATGAAGTACACGTGGACCAATAAAAGCTACAACTTACATCAACTCGCTGCCTATAAATAGCAGCTGCCAGCCTACAAGAATGCTTCTTCGGGGCAGGAGAGAGCCGAGGGCTGGAGGAAGGACCCTGCAAGAGCTAGTTCCTAGACCAAGGAGCTAGTGTGTCGGGTTCCCCAAAAGTCTACTGCCCGATACGGCCGCGCCGACCGATACGGCCGCCGACCAATACGGCCGCTGCCCGATACGGTTGTTGCCCGATACGGCCGCGCCGACCGATACGCCCGCCGACCGATACGCCCGCCGCCCGATACGCCCGCCGACCGATACGGCCGCTGCCCGATACGGCTGTTGCCCGATACGGCCACGCCGACCGATACTTCCGCCGACCGATACGCCTGCCGCCTGATACGGTCTAGAGAGAGAGAGAACCGAGGAGTCCAGAGGGACAAAGAGAAGACCCCAGGGGCGAGATCCGGCCTACACAGAGGCCAAGGAGCGAGAGCCACCTCTTCTCTACGGGCTATATCTCTTCCCCCTTCTCTTTCATTCTACTGCATTCCTTTGTTTCTTGTACAAACGATGTTTATCCATCTTTCTTCGGTGCCATCTATGCTTGTCTATGGCTAGTTAGCTCCTTCTTGGCTATGCAGCCCGATCTGGGCATGTTTATATACTTTTTCCTTAAGCAAGTAGATTCATATCAGATCTAGTATGTTGCATGTTCTATTTTCTCTTTCCAAGTTATGATTGCTAGTTTGGTTGATCTCTCACTCGCTTGAACTGCTATTTCTTCCTGTATTGAGAGATCCGTTGTAGAAATAGCTAAGAGACGGTAGTTTGGATCTGAACCCGAGAGGAGGACGGTCCAAGGTATTCTGTTCCTAACACCCCATAATGTCCTAAGACCCGAGAGGGAACTTAGCATATACTGAGGTGTTGATATGTCATCCCTTGAGAGAGGGTTAATGACATATCGTTGATGGTTTTAGTCACGCATCGCGAGAGCGAGTGGGATGACCCCACAGGACAGATGCCGATGTGCGTGCTAGATGCTTGCTTGGGTGTTCGAGGGTTGTCTACGCCCGAGAACGAGTGCATAGACTGCCCCTTTTGTGGTTACATAGCCAAGAACTCTCTTTCTCTAGTTAGTAGAACCTCGCGCTCTGTCTTGTTTTGCTTTTGTTTTCTTTTCTTTTCCTTATTTTAATCGTGACAACCTGCTAGACTAGTTCTAGCAATTTTCTCTTATCGACTATCGTTTTGGCTTATCTGACTCAAGAACAGAAATCTGTGGAGTCCTAAACGTCACCACGTCCCTGTGTTCGACCCCGTATATCTACTTCGACCCCGTAATTAAGTTGCGGGGGCCTAGAAGGTTTTGGGTTATAAATTTAAAGCTTGATTCCTTCCTTTGTCCCGCGTTCCTTTTCGGACGCGTGAAAAAGGCCGGTCATCGTGGTAGCAATTTGGTTATGGGTCGTCTTATTGATCCTGTGATGCAGAACAGGTACTCCTAGGTAGCGCCCCATATCATCTGTGCTTTCAATCCCAATTTTCCTGCAGAAACTGTGTTTGCTGCTGCGTGGAGTATTGGGGGAGAAGAAACAACGTGATTTTTCTTTGGAGACGGTTTGGCCAGACGCAATAGCGAACTTTGATAGTACATTGGTGATGACACTCACCTGGTCCACATGCCCTTCCACCATTAGGAGGATGTCATCAGTGAAGAAGATGTGTGAGAGAGGTGTGCCGTGTCTTGTGAGTTTGATAGGTTTCCATCGGGTGTCTTCAACAGCTTTAGAGATTGCCTGTGATAGGCGTTCCATGCAAAGAACAAAGATGTATGGGCTTAGTGGGTCTCCTTGACAGACCCCTTTCGTTGAGCTGAAGGGGGCGAGAGGTACTCCATCCCACAGAATAGATGTGTTGCCACTTGAGATGATATCCATGATCAGGTTAACAGTAATATTTGGGAGTCCAGTTTTGACGATTGTATCCCGGATGAAGCTCCAATTCATTCGATCAAAAGCTTTGGAAAGATCGAGTTTAATGCAAACCCATTGCTTTCCCGATCTTTTCTGTCTCATGGAGTGTATAAGTTCTTGAACAAGGATGATGTTGTTGCTTATACGCCTACCAAGGATGAAGCTTGTTTGGGTCTCCTTTACCCACGAGCTCAGGTGTGGTTTGAGACGTTCCACTAGAATTTTTGAAATGAGCTTGAAACAGGTGTTATTGAGTGAGATCGGCCTTAACTCACTGCACTTGGGGTTGTCTCCACTTTGGGATCAGGACCATATATGAGTCTGATAAACGAGCATCAATCTTGCCAGTGTTGAATGCCTCTTGGATTGTGAGAGTGACAGAATGTCTGACTTGCTGCCAATATTTTTGGAGAAAGCTAGTGCATACCCCGTCTGGGCTAGGGGCTTTCAGAGGGGACATTTGAAGAAGGGTGATTTTAACTTCCTCGGCGCCAAGTGTGTGAGCAATGTAATTGAGTGCCTGACTAGAGAGTTGAATAAAATGCCTGACATATCCAACGGCCGCGTCCAGCCTGGCTGTGATCAGTCCGTCGTCAGTGAGCAGGTGTGTGAAGTAGCTGGAGACTAGATGTTTGAGCTCTTCTAGATTCTCAGTCCAAACATTCTCCTCGTTCCGTAGTCTGGTTATTTTTGCATGGTGGTGACGAGCTTTAACATAAGCATGGAAGAAGCTTGTATTTCCATCACCATATTGAAGCCAGTTGACATGTGCTTTTTGTTGCCAATCCATCTCCTCGTGAAGAAGGATATTCATGTATTGTTCTTGCAAAGCAGTTGCTAGTAAATCGTTAGTAAGGCTCGAATTAACAGAGTCCTATACCTGGAAGCGGCTGAGGCGTCTCATGGTATCTTCCTTCGTCTTCCTTCTATTCTTGTTTGTCTTTTTTTCCCAGCTAAGCACAGATTTGGAGAAGGGCGGTAAGGCCTGGAGAAATGATGCCCTGGAGTCCCACTTTGGAAGGATTTGGTTGTTGAACTCTGGATTAGCAATCTAGCTAACCTTGGTGCGGAAGACATGTGGCTTGTTGTCAGTATTGGGAGGGTTGGAGATGAGGATGGGGTTGTGGTCGGAGTAGAGGTGGGGCAACACCGATGTACACAGCCCTCCTTCCACTGTGAGCCAGCAATCGTTGGCTACGACACGGTCTAGCTTCTCGAGGAGTTGCTTCCGTTTGAAGGTGTAATAATGTCCACTAGTGTGGACTTCGGCAAGTCTAGTATCTAGCAGCAGTTTATTGAACAGTTTACAGTTGCGGCGGTCGAAGGATTTACCTCCTTTCCTCTCTGACTTGTCGAGCATCGTGTTGAAATCACCAACCACGGCCCAAGCGATGGTAATGGTAGTAGAGATTTTAGTAAGTCTGGTCCACAGTAGATTCCTCTTCATAGGGTGAGGGCTGTCGTAAACAACTGTAAGGTGCCACATGTTGTTCACTCTGCAATGAATAAGCTGACGGTGATTAAGACTGATCTCAATGTTGGAGCGGTTGCTATCCCAAAGGATCCAGATGCCACCGGAGAAACCAAGTGCTTCCACCCTATGGGAGGAGGAGAAGCCGAGCTTTTTTATTATTGTGTCTGATGAGGTACCACTGCATCAGGTCTCGATGAGTGCTAGAATGTGGAGATGATACTTGATCTTATAATCCTGAATTAGACAAATCTTATCCTTAGAGCAAGCTCCTTGGATGTTCCAGCAGAGGATATTGACCATTAATATAGCTGGATAGAGATGTAGACGGGTTGATTAATGGAAGGATGCCTGCAGCCCGATAGGCTGCTCGCCTCCTTCATTAGCTTTTGGCCCCTCAGCGGCGTTGGCGTTTGAGATGTCCATTTCTTGATTCTTGTTGTCGAATTCTAATTTCTTCTTTGTGTGGCATGGGTTTGGGTTGGTGAACATCTGGGCAAACCTTCCTTTCTTACGTTCCCTCCCGGGACTGATCATGACATTCTGATAGATGACGCGTCTGTTCCTGAGAAGGACGCTGCTATCGTTCGTTGTGTTCCCCCAACTGAATTTGTCGGGGGGGATGTCCGACCTTGGCTCAGTGTTTGCCCCAGTGAAGACAAAGGCCTCCCCGTTGTTAGGGAGCTTGTCACAGCCTTCAGAGATTTGATCGTCGATTAGGATGACGGTAGCGTCGTCCTGCACTGCGGTGTTGGCGCCCTGTGGATGTTCATTGCTTGTCGTCTTTTTAGGTGGTGGGTTATTCTGCTTCTTTTTGTTCTTCTTGTGGACAACTTTTTCCCATCCGCCATCCTCCTCCTGCGTTGCAGATGTGTGGGCAGGCTCTTGAATGGTTTTTGTTTGGGCTTGGGTTGTTATGGATTTGTTGTTTCTTCCTTCGTTGCTTGGTTTTTCCTTCTGTGACTGCGTCTTCTTTACTGGCTTCGGAGCGTGGATTGACGCCGAGTAGGAGAAGGGTGCTGGCGGAACGGCAGTGTTCGAGGATGAGGCTTCCGCTGGTGTGAAAGGCTTGACAAAGGAGCAGTCGGTGTCGACATGGCCCAACCTGCCACAATGTAGGCACACCGTTGGTAGGTTCTCGTACTCAAGACGGTAGTGTTCACCGTTCAAGAAGATTCCGGGAAGAAGGGGTTGGGCGGTGTCGACTTCCACTTCCAGGCGAGTGAACTTGTCGCGGTCTCCTGTAGTTGTAGTGGTGTCGATTTTGATTGTCCTCCCTATCAGATCTCCTATGCTTGAGAGAAGTTGGTTCTGGAATAAGAAGACGGGCAGATCAACTACCCTAGCCCAAACCACGAGCTTGTGGGGTATGGGGTCTGAAGGTCGGAACTTGGGCGACCATGACTGGACTGAAAGATAATTTCCGAAGATGGTCCAGGGCCCCTTTGTCATGGCGTTGATGAAGTCCTCTTCGTTCACAAGTTGGACAATATAATAGCCAAGTTCAAGGTCGATGACTCTGAAGGAGTCAGATGGCGACCATAGCAGAGCCAGCTGGTTAACAAGGGTCTGGAAATCGATGTTACCTCCGATTAGTTTCATAATAACAGCATGTTTCCATGTCTCTAAGAGCGGTGTGAGAGAGGCTGGATTTACTGTGATCGCTGGTAGGGCTCCGCTGCGATCCACCAGTATGTCTTCCGTGCGTAGGGTGTCTGGAGAAACGAGCTTGATGTTGTCAGCAGCCTTGCGGCCCATCATAGCATCCTTGTATGATTTCTCCTGTGTCTCGACGCCGACGGTCGCGGCTTCACGATTTGGTTGGATCAGATCACCGTTAGCATGTGGGGTGTGGGTGTCTTCGTTCATGGGCGTACTGCCATGGACGTAGATTCCTCCGCGGCTGCGGCCGCCTTTGCGCCCAAACCCTAGGCGCTCCGCAGAGGCCATTGATGTTCTATGTTGGTCATTGTTACTTAGTATACTTAATATGAATACTGAATTTAGGTCTAAATTCTAAATTCATCAACTAGATTCATATTATTTCCACTGTGTACACTATATTATTGAATTTAATGTACAACTTCCAAATTTTAATGTCTTTACAAAGTGTCTAAGTAGAGGATATTGCAACATCCTTGGATTTGATTTCTCTGATAAGCAATATTAGAACAAAAATGATTTGACTATCCCAATCATCAAGGTGCACCTCCTTTTCAGCTAGCCCGACAATAGGTACTCTATAGTTAAGTATTATAAGGTAAGAGCAACACTACTATGGGTGACATGCCAGGAAATTAATTTTGCCCTATGCATGAGTGAGGATAAAACATACATCCAATGCTAATGGTAGTATATGGGCCAATAGTTGTTCCTAAAATTATACTAGAGCCTTGGGCGTTGGGCTCTAGCATTACAAATGGTACTAGAGCTATTTCCCCTCCAGTAGGTAGGTCATGTGCAGACATGTGTGTGATGGAGTGAACTTTTGACGTTCTTGAATAACCAATAGGATAATCGTGTTCATAAATTTGAAGAATGGTCATTTTGAAAGTTGTTGGATGCTTATATTATGTTTAATAAGACTTAATGCTTCATTTGGAATACTTAATTGATTGGCCAAATAGTGGTAACTTGGTACCAAATTTTAATAGAATGAAGCTTAAGTTATGATAAAGTTGTGACTGAACTTTCATAATATTGGGATGTTCCTAGAGAAAAATATAGATGTTGGAAGTTGTTTAGATGACTAATATTGATGTACATAGCATTAAGTTTGAATATTTTGTTAGGCTAAGTTAGTGTGACATTGAATGTCATGTGGGTTTCTTGTATAAAAGCAACACGACCTTTTACTTGATATACTTGACGATATTGGTTGAACATGTATAGTCAGGGATCTAGTTGAGAAATCCCGATCTCAGTTGCACACCAAGATTCAACAGTACAAGTGTCTTCCACCTAGAGGTTATGACTACATCGTGGGGTGAACGGCTATGACCAGCCCCCTCAGGATTTGCTGTTCCTTGTTTAACAAGGAGCAGGCTACACCTTGCGTTAGATTGCACCATCTGTACTGTCAACAAAATCCGGACCCTATAAATCGATGGGCAGAGACACGTGTAAATTGATAGCTAGGAACGGCTATGACCAGCCTCTACCAAGCCACATCGTGGTCCTGGCCACGTGGAAGAAACTAAATAGCCCTTGCCTACTAGAGACCTGTAGTTGGAGCCCTTAGTTTGAGATGTAAGGGTGAGGCAACAATGTGAGGTATTCTCTTTCTGTGCGCCTCTACTGGCAGTATGAGGAAGAAGGAAGCATAGGGAGAGAGACGTTGTTGGACGAACTTAGAGTAGAAAATAGAGAGACGAAGGTAGTGGAGTTTCATGAAATAGAGAAGGAGATGCCAGCTGACGCATGCCAAGGAGGAGCAGCAACAGTTGCTACTCACCAGCGGCAGTAGCGAGCTAACTGAGGAGCAACCCTAAGGATCAGGAGGGTGGACGACAGTCGTGGACCTCATATCAGGAGACCAGGAGGAGTGTTACATCGGAGAGAGAGGTATGTTTCCATGGAAGGAAGACCACAAAGTCGAACCTGGAGAAGGAGATGTCGAGGAGGTCTGCACGGCCTTGGCAAATCTTGTAGTGGGTGCCAATGGAACTGACGAGAAGGACCATAAAAGTAGAGACTCCACACTGTGGTCTGGTCGTCCGACAATGCTTGAAATAGATGAGTCGCACACGTGGGTATTGCACCACCATTCCCTCGCCGGAGATCCTCCCATGGCAACAGCAGCGTTGCGCTAGACCCAAGGAGGCGCACAGCTGGAGTCCCACAGAAGAAAGTGAATATGAAGATAACACTTTGATCGTGACTAGTGAGAAGTGGGGGACCTGGTCACATTGATTCCTTGATGGAGCTCTGATGAGGCGGTGACGTCCGAGTAACGCGGGAACTGGGAGAATCCCAGATTGTGAGAACATGTGAACGAGGGACAGGGAAGACGAATTGATCCAGCCACTGAACCAAGTGACCTAGTGAACCGGATCGGCTGGCCAACGCAAGATTCAAGTGCCTTGGGTAGCGACGTGGTGATACCTTATTGGCTTTAAGGTAAGAAAATCTCAGAAAAATACCCAGATCTTTAATAATTCATAGTAATTAGCATTGTTGTCAGAAAAATATGAACAAAGTACTGAAATTCTTAGAAAAATGGGTAGAACCACATGAAAGAATAATATCAGTACTCTAAAATTGGATGATATCATGTAATATGTCTTACACTTGTTTAATGAGTAATAAATATCAAATAGTGACATGAAATTGTGATAATGCATTAATAACTCTAAAATATCAAATAGTGACATGAAATTGTGATAATGACGGTGATGATGAACAAATTCTGTTTGGGTTAAAGAAGTCTTGCAGGCTGAAAGACTGTTGGAATGTGGTTAGGAAGAAACATCAAAAGGTTCAGTGGGGGCACTGGATTTGGAGAAGTATGCCGAGAAGGTTTTCTATGATGTTATGGAAGTGTTTCCTTGGAAGGATCTCGACCACTGATTACCTTAAGAGATCAGGCTTTCAGTTGGCATCTAGATGTGTTCTCTGTTGTGCCTGTGAAGAGGATGCAATTCATCTTTTCTTTGGATGTAGTTTTGCGGCTGATTTTTGGGGTTACTGGAGGAGGTACAGCAGCAGTCCGCTGATCCTTAACTCCTTTTCAGATTTACTTAATCTTAAAGGGAGTGAAAAGATTGCGGCCTGTGTTATTATACATGCGATCTGGAAAGAAAGGAATACGAGGACTTTCAGGGGCATTTGCACAGATAGTTGGAAGCTCTGGGAGGCCTGCTTAGATGATATTAAAGCTTTGAGTAGCTAGTTTTTTGTTTTCTGTATAGCTTTTGTTTTTCCCTTAAATGGCTACAGCCTTGTACCCGTACTTTTTTGGAAAATAGTAAAAAGGCAACACCCTACGTGCACCCAAAAAAAAACTCTAAAATGTGATATATAATCCATTTGATGTCAGATATTATAATTGGAATGTAATAAATCATGTAATTTTCTTAGTATGACCATCTAGGGCAAATAACCCTAAATAAAATATAGAAAATACATATATTGTCAATAAATGATGGGATATTCATTCTAAGTTCATACCAGTATATGGAATGTCATATTCTATTCTCAGATCATGATTATACACATAATCCATACTATACAATGATGATTACTCTCAATGTGATATAAACCCTAATATGCTTAATGAATACCTAGGGTTAATACATGCACACAATGATATGCAAACTAATGGTCAAACAATTGATTCTAATTTGGAATACAACTTCAGTAACATCAATCCCATATAACAAGATGACAAGACAAGAGAATGTCCTAATGAGATAAGCTAAACCCTAAAATGGTCATAACTAGGGTTGATGATGGGAATTTGATGGTGATATATGATCTTGTCTTTATCAAGGTTTGACCAAGAGTGATAGTTGACATGAGGATATGTGGTTTAGAATATCTCTTTGGAAGTTACGCCCTTACCTCTTACTTGGCCTGCTATTTAGTATGATTGTATTATGTGTGTACAAATACTTGGCATATGATATTGGATGAAATGATTATTCTTGTATATTATCTTGGTTGATTTTCCATACAAATAGTTATGAACACATGAAACATTACATATATGTTCCATTATATGAAAGAACTATATCTCTTTGCTAAGCATAGTGCTAGTGAGTGATTTATTTCTTTGGTAAGAAGATCACATGTACAATGATCTATCTCTTTGGTAAGCAGATCATAAGGCCTTAATGCATCTATCCCATTGGTAGGCAGATGCACGAACATATAATGGAAAATGTGCCTAAAATATGTATTCTCTTTTAGTAATAAATATCTTTGTGCAAGTATATGCCTTTTCTTATATTTTTTTATTACTACAAGTTCTAATTTTATCTTATTGCCAAGTATTAATAATGAGAGGTATATAAAAAGACACATAGGAATCCTCAGTACAATATTCTTGAATATTGTGCTGACGTGTACCACATGTAATCTTTTGTTTAGGTGATATGGATATATGCTCTTGAAGAACTTGGATAGTTGAGAGTTGTGTGGTGAGAATATGTACATGTGAACCTATTGTCTTAAGATCATGTTTAGTGTAGCATCTGCATATGTAAGGTTTACTATTCAATATGTAATATCAAATGTTGCAATAATTCATTTTGTAATCATATGTTGAATGGTGAGCTCGTGTTGTTATGGTTTGTTTATTGTTTGTGTTCATGTGCTACTGTTATTTCCTTCTAACTTCCTCTAATTTTCTTCTTCTTAGCCTAGTGTGTGGTGTTTGAATTGGGATTCTTGTTGAGGTGAGGGTTTCAATTTGGACATCACACATTGAATTAAGTTTTAGAAAATTTGGGGACGTCACAATGTGGCACTCCAGTCTTGAGTTGTGTGGTCTAGGCATAAGGTAAGGGTTGTATGCTAAGATGATATGGATCCACCATCGTATTGGTAGTAGTGATTGGGAGTTGGGTGTGCATAGTTCATTATGGGTCTACAATGAAATGGGAAGTGATTATTAGGCCATATAGTTAAATCTTAATGAGGATTTTAAGAGTATTAGTTAGGGAGATTGTAACACTTAGGATTTGAGGCCTCAAATAAAAAAATCTTGAAAAGAATAATTAGGCTACTCATATCACCAAGTTGCACCTCCTTGTCACATTTCCCATTAATAGGTACTTCATGATTAATCATGCTCGACTCAAAGTAGTATTAGGATGGGTAACTGCCAAGCAGTTGAACTCAGGGGTCTACACAAGGACAAAGCACAAAACCAAGGATAGTGGTGTCCTATGGGGCTAGTCATGATTCTAGAAACTCTACTAGAGCCTTAGAATTTGGGCACGAATGTTATATATATATATATATATATATATATATATATATATATATATATATATATATATATATATATATATGTATTATTCAGACATGATCAAAGTGCAAGATGATGAAAGCTCTTGATTAAGCCCTTATAAAGGCCAAAGGACTAGATGAAGAATGATACAATCAGTATACATCAAAGGTAATGAAGTCCTAGTTTGAGTTAGTCAACTGCTACATTGAGTAATATGTAAGGAACATCCATTAAATTACAACCAGGGTTGATTTCAAAGCCCTCACACGAAAGGTTGAGGAATACATTACCCAATTTGTTAAAATATGGAGAGATCTAGAAAAGTGTGAAAACAAGTTGACCAACAAGGAAGGCATACATATGATCATCAAAGCAGCCTCCCCAATTTTGTCATCCATGTTGATGTTCTATTCATATGAAAATTGATGATATTATCAATGTTAGTTCCAATATAGAGACTACAACAAAAAATGGTTTACAAGAATACTAGATTCACCCAATACTTCCACCAAGACTAGAACTAAAGTTGGTTTGAAATGCTTAGTTAGAGCCATCAATGGCATGCCATCCTTGGAAGACCTATGAGAAATAGAAAGATACAACTAACCATAATTGCTATAGTAACTCCCCCTACATTAACAGCTCCATCCCAAAAATAACATCGAGTGACTCAAGCCCAATAAGGGTGGCATTACTCTCTACCAAATTACTATGGTGAACATCAATTTCCCCTTCCATTCTAATTATTGGTACGACAACTGAAATCTCTAGACACAATGACCCCGATCTTGAAATAGACTAGCCAAATGTAGGAAACTCCAAGGACCCGTCTAAGGGTAGAATTTGACAGTTATTCACCCCAGATAGTTACATATAGATTCATTATGCTTGGGTTCACCAACACATCAGTCTTCCCTAGGCTTCAGTATGTGCTCAAATTGTAGATACAATGGCCATTTACAAACCCTCTCCTATACAACTTCAATCAAAGGGCATACTGTGAGAACCACACCTTGACCACCTCCTAGATGGATGTTGAACCTTCATCATTGATATTCAAGACCTCATTGAATACAACACAATTGATCTGACTTTTGACCCTAGTGAGGTACACACTATAAAAGGGATTTTAGAGGATCTCATTGGCATTTCACCAATCACTTGGTCTCTAACTCCTTTGAAGAATTTGAGCATCCAAATTCTACATGATGAGTGAAAAAGATGATTGTTCATTTTCTTCTCAAGAGACGTGGTATGCTTACAATGGTAGGACTAGATTGATACGATGTGAAAGAACCCTCAAGGTTGTGATTTGACTATCTCACATAATTGATGAAATTGCCTTCTTCTACCTTATAGCATGCATACAACAAGTGCTAAAGTCAAAGTACACAAAGAAACAACAAGAGACACCACATGCATTACTATGCCCCAAGCAATCTCTACCTCAAACACATGTGTCACAACCAAAGGCCTAGTATAGGCCAAAGGTTCTTCATAAACCTATTTCACCAAGACAAATCAAGGGCTCAAAAGTCTCCCAATGCAAGAACCTCATGTAACTACAAGAAAACCTACAATATCTAGAATCAATGGCTCCTCCATTTCACATGTAAAAGAACCACAACCCTCACATCTTCTATCGCTTCCACCATCTAGAAGGTCACCATAGAAACAAGTGTAAGGCCTCATACAAGGTGCTTCTCAATATAGGGAAACCTTTCCATACACCTTCAACCAGTCCTAGAAATTCATCATTTTGTACAACCCTACACTTTTTGGAGCCATAAAATTCTCCAACCAAAAGAGAACAACATTAACAAGGTGGACAAATAAGATCCCCATAGATCATTTTAATATTGTTATGCCTTCAACATGTATCAAAATTCCACAGGCCACCCAAGATATACCATGAAGGATGTCACCAATATTTGCATCCAGATCCCAACTATGAAACCACCATTCAACCTTAGCGGATTATGGTAGGACCTTCATCACAGTTGTGTACCACCTTGAGAGTTCACGGTAAATGCATTATGCCCACTGGGAAAGACTCAACTTTTGTAGCATCAGTGGGACAACCTGACACTGTCATGTCTCTCTCAAACTCTCATGCATCAACAACCCACTATCTAGTAATCTGATGCTCATCCAACTAACTATTGACTTAGGAAAGATGAAGGTAACCACATATGTGGAAATGACTTTGGCTTTGATGTCCAACTATTCACAAAGGATTTTGTTGTAGTATCTTCATTTATTAATATAAGAATACTAGGGTATTCAAATTCAACCAGGTGCCTACACATCCTAAAATTTTAGCTCCTACGTCAACAAGGGAACATCATATTATATATCATTTGTAATAAATTAGAGTTTTATATAGAAAATATATTTTACAATATAGTAAGACACAAGAATAGGCCCACACGTACATCTCTGTGTGGGACCTGATCTAAATATCATCAAGACACCGCTCATTTATCCTGAATATCATGAAGGGCACATTTGTGTTGAAAGATAATTGGTCTTAGAAGACAACTGACACCATTTATTTAGTTATTAAGATGAAGATCATTACCTTCTCCTATGAAGAGATTTGACATTTCTTGATTCTCATCCTACATTATATTCAATTAAGCATGTTGACATGAAGGTGACCCTCATATTTATTGATAACGGTCCAATGCTTAATGTCTGCCTCCATTAAAGATGTTCATTACAACAGGCATAAAATCGAGAAAAATCTAGGCTCCTATCTCCATGAAAATACCTTTGAAAAATCCATAAATAAAGGGCTTGTTGGTTCTCATCACACCATTCATGTGGACTTCCTCTAGGATATCAACTGAATGTCATAATGATTGGATGTATGCACGCTTTCATCATGAAGTTTATTTTAGGGAAACCACCCAAGTCAACCCCAAATAGTCATGAAGAAGCTTGAAGATTCAAAAGAAGTCTCAGTCATCATTACGATTCCTCAAGCCACCACAAAAACCATCAATAAGATGCAATACGAAAAAATCTTCAACAACTATGACATGTAAGTGTGAGCCATCATGCAATCTTTGAAAACCCAATTCTCAAAAAAATGCACATTGACCTAATAGGAAGTCCCACCCTATATCTTTTTGTAGACTCCTCCCCGCATTCCATGAAATGCAATAAATTCACCATTGGAACATCATTTAAAGAACAACAAGATAAAGCTAGAAATCTTCAATATCGGCACATGGTCCAACAAGATCCATTTGAATATATTTTGATTGACCTCATTAATGATCCTCCATAAGACAAAGTCATTCCTATATACATGACTATTGAATGCTAGCCATTCCACTTTGCAATGGAGACATAAACTATAAACATAAGAGAGGGATCACACCTTCTTCCTATGAAAGTAGGTGTTGGCTTGCAACAATTAGTGAAATCATGTTTAATTGATCTCCTATGTGAGTACATTCATGTATTCACCTAAAGATACACTGACATGCTAGGGCTTGATGACTCAATAACCATACATTGACTCGCAACCATGCTAGGTATGTGTCCCATCAAGTATAATATCTAATGTGTCATCATGCCTAAATGGGGACTTTTAATACATGAAGACATTCAAAAGTAGTATGAATCATGCTTAATTTGCCACATGTTATATTTTTCATGCCTGGATATCATTGTGCCAGCTCTAAAGAAAGGTAGATGTATCTGCATGTGTGTTGACTATAGGGACCTCAATAGATCCAACATGGAACTTTTCACTTCTATGCATTGATGTTCCACAAACAGTACCGCTAGCATAAACTCCTCAATTTTATGGACACATTCTTAGGATACACTCAAATTTATATGGCATGACTAGACATGAAGAAGACTACCTTAATAAGAGAATGGGCAGTGATCTACGACAAATTTATGCCCTTTAGACTCAAGAATGCAAGTGCAACTTATCGACAAGACATTGTGGCTCTCTTCATGACCTCATATAGAATGAAATTGAAGTCTAAACAAATGACATGATTACCAAGATAAAGAAATAAGAAGACCATGTTTCGTGATTGAGAAAGTTGTTTCAAAGACTACTAGAATTCCTACTCTGATCAAATCCAACAAAGTGTACCTTCAGTGTTACATCTGGTGATCTACTGGTCTACATAGTTAGCAAACAAGGTATAAAGGCCAACTTGGGGAAAGTTCAAGTCATTGTTGATGTACCCTCTTCAATACTACATACATAGGCTATACCATTGGTCAATTAATATCAATAGAATCTATTAAAAAATGAAAAATAGGTGAATGATGTTAGAACCAAGGATAAAATGTCAATTTCCTAGTTTACTAGAACCAACATAACAAACACATCATTGGTTACACAAAGTAAACAAAATTGACACTATCAACAACACACCAAGTTGGTTTCTCATACAAAATTGACGCCATAGAATCCATTTTTCCTAAAATTCTTTTTGGGTTTTGTGGAGCTCTATAGTTTCAATTTTGTATATGAAACCATATGTGTGTTTCTAGATTCAATTCATTATATAAACCAACACCATAGACTCCATCTTATGAACAATTTTTATGTAGAGGTTTCTAGCGGTCATTTAATACCAAAAAAATCAACAGTACGAATTAGCTTTACTTTTATACATGTAACCGATGCTATATATATGTTTTTGTATAGCATAATGGGAGGTTACAAACCAACTATTCAATAGACCATGTGCAAACCTAAAAAACCTTCAATAAAACACGCATACAACCTTCTATTCACTTTCATTCACATTTGCATCTTTATATTCACTTTCCTTCACATTTATTGAGCAAACAATAACACAATCACTTACATTCACATGATCCACTCATCAAATAATACAAATATTCACTTCCATGGACATGATCCACTTTTCAAATCATACACGGATTCACGAATTGTTCATGAATCACATATCATACATGCATTCAAACATATACACGTCATTTGTAAATATATAGTAACACAAAATATTATATTAATAAAACTTGATGTAAAACAATATATTCACATACTAGTCCAATCCAAAAGAATTATTTTTAACTTAAGGTTTAAACTACATATCATATAATATCAAATTATATCACGAATAATTAGTGCAATCCTTGTAGAGCTATCGCGAGTCTCCAATGTGTAAGTGTGGGTGTCAAAGACCTAAAAAATGTGTGTAATTATACGTAAAACAAAATCAATTATGACTAGAAAAAATACGTACATTGCAAACTTATGATGTTGGTCTTTATTACATATTGTATATTATGAATTTCCTCTAATATTGTCTTAAAAATGACTTCCATATACTTTATAATGTAGTATACATACACCCAACAATTGCCTTTGATATAACACTAAAATTTACAAGTTATATGAAAAAATAATAAATAACAATAAGTAGAGGGACACAATTTTTTAAGCTATCAAACTACCTTGATGTTCTTCCAAGTTGGTGATTTTACTTTTTTCTCTATCTATCATTGCCTTCACAAAATGCCTTGATACCCATGATGAATACATATTAATTAATGTGTAGATATCTAAAGATTCTTACTTTATTTATAACTGTGAAATTCGTGGGTATCCCCTTGATGTTCTACCCAATGGGTTAATATAATACATATTCATTAAGCTTTGGCAATCTATCAGTTGACTAGACCATTCAATGGATTGACTGGCTTGTGGTTAGCGACACAATAACATTGGCTTTTAATGTGATGATTAATGCACGCCATTCGGCATATCCTTAATAATTTGATTCAGTCAAACTGGTTGTTTTGCGTCTTTGTTTGACCCAGTCCAACTAGTCGGTTTCAAAGGCAGTCCAGTTGCTCAAGTGAACACTCGAGTCGACAGAATGGCAATCAATCGATTGAACACTCCAGTTGGTCTATAGACAACTAGTGTTGTTTGAGTTGATTACCTAAACACTTTTAGTAACTCTGTTAAATATTTTCCATGAGTAAACTCCTCTTCCAAGTGCATCCTATGTGTGTGACCCTATACATCCCAAATTACATAGGTAGTACAGTCCATAACCATTATGACTACATAAGAAATGAGTGGTGTTTAGAAACACATTATTTCTACCCATGTAACTGGAAATTTGGAAAACAACTTCAACCCATCTATGATTAATGTTATTGTGATCTATAGTTAATTTGTCTCAAGTATCCAGATTGAATGTGAGGCATGGAATCATAATGGACAAAATTGCCTTTATTATTATCATATCAATTATATTATACCACACTACGATCATTGTATGATTGGATCTCTAGGCATACATATCAATAGAATCCCACTTACACTTAGAGCCAATCACCCATGAATCTAATCCCAAGTGATCTAACATGACCATCATGTTTTTGTTGTGAAAATGATTTTGTCAACGAGTCAACAATACTTTTTTCAATCGGTACTTTGCAAATATTCACATCTCCCTATTGTATGATCTCTTGTAGGAGATGGAAACCTTCAAGTATATGCTTGGAATGTTGATGCAATCTCAGTTCCTTAGCTTGTATGATAGCTCCATTGTTGTCATAGTACAACTTTGTTTCATCGCTAATGCTGGGAACCACTCCAAGTTCATTGATGAACTTCTTGATCCAAATAGTTTCATTTGTTAAGCTCGAGGAAGCAGTGTACTCAGCTTCTATTGTAAATCAGCAATTGCCTCTTGTTTATAACTTTACCAACTTATAGATTTGTTGTTAAGGCAAAACACAAATCCTGATTCTGAGTCACAGTCATCTTTGTCAGTTTGGAAGCTTGCATCGGTGTAACCCTTTACACCCAACTCATACTCACTATCATAAACAAGAAATTGATCCTTAATTCTTCTCAAGTACTTAAACATGTTATTTACGACAATCTAGTGATCTGCACTGGGGTTTGATTGATATCTACTCATCATGCTCAAGGTATACAAGACACTAGGATGAGTGCATAACATTGCATACATGATAGATCCAACTGTGGACACATATGGCATCTTACTCATGTGTTCCCATTCTTTACAAGAACTGGGACACATGGCTCTAGAGAGGCTAATTTCGTGGGACATGGGCAAATTTCCTCTCTTTGAGTCATGCATGAGAAACATTTTCAACACCTTGTCAATGTACATACTATGGGTTAGGCCTAGAATCCTTCTAGATCTATCTCTATATATCTTAATTCCTAATATATAGGATGCTTCACCTAAATCCTTCATATACAAGGTACTTCCCAACCAGTTCCTTACCATGTTTTGGTTAGGGATGTCATTCTCCATCAATAGTATGTCATCTACATACAATAAGAGGAATACAACCATGCTTCCACTAACCTTCTTTTAAACACAAGGTTCATCTTCATTTTTACTAAAACCAAAATCTTTGACTGCCTTGTAAAATTGAAGATTCTAGCTCTGAGATGTTTGGTTAAATCCATAGATTGACCTTTGTAGCATACAAACTTCATTCGCATTACTTGGAATTTTAAACCCTTTGGGTTGTGTCATTTACACATCCTCAATAAGATTCCCACTAAGGAAGGTGGAATTAACATCCATTTGCTAAATCTCGTAGTCATAATCAGCTAACATGTCAAGCATGAGCATGATGGATTTAACCATGGAAACTTGTGAAAAGGTTTCATCATAATCAAGACCTTGAACATGTCTGAAACCTTTTGCAACCAATCAGCACTTATAGGCATGTACATTACCATCCATGTCGGTCTTTTTATTGAAGATCCACTTTCACCCTATGGAATTTACCCCTTCAGGTAAATACACCAAGATCCATACCTTGTTGGTGTACATGTAGTCCATCTTAGATCTCATGGCCACAAGACATTTCTTAAACTCTGGCCCCTTAATAGCTTCTATGTAAATTGTTGGATCATCGTATATGACCAACTCATTGCCTTCTTGAGTCACAAGATATCTAAATCTTTCAGGCTCAATGCATGTCCTACTAGATCTATGAGGTTCTTGTGTTATAAGAGAAACTTGAGATTCCACAATAGTTTGTGACTGTCTTTGTTCCTTTTGTACCCTATAGCTTCAATGTTTTCCTGTTGGTCTCATACCTCTTCTAGTTCTACTTTTTCTCCCACTGATTTGTTTGGAAATGAATTTCTTTTCTAGGAAAACAACATCCTTGGCAACAAACATTTTGTTGTCATATGGGGTGTAAAAGTAGTATCCCTTGGTTTCCTTGGGATATACAACAAAATAACATTTATCTAATTTGCATTCAATCTTTTGAGAAACTTCTTTTGTCATAAGATTCACATCACAAATCTTCATAAAAGACACATCAGGTTGTTTCCCACGCCATATATCATATGGTATCTTTTGAACCGATTTAGATGGAACACAGTTTGGCGTAAACATATTAGTTTGTTTATCATGTACCCAAAAAGAATTCGAAGGATCAGAAAAGATCATTGTTGATCACGGCGCCATGTCCAAAAGTATACAATTCCTTATTTTGGTACACCATTATGATGTGGTGTACCAGGTGGAGTCCATTGTGGTACAATACCACGGTCTCACAAAAGGTTCTCAAACTCTTGGCTTAAGTATTATCCACCAAGATCATATCTAAGTGCTTTAATATTTTACCATGTTGGTTATGTACTTTATTCATGAAATCTTTGAACCTTTCAACGGATTTTGACTTGTTCTTCATCAAGTATACATAACCATACCTATTGAGATCGTTAATAAAGGTAATGAAGTATTGGTAACCACCTTTGACATTGTTCTAAAAGATCCACATACATCAATATGTTCAAGTCCTAATATATCACTCGTTCTCTCACTATTTCTAGTGAACGGTTATTTTTTCATCTTGTCCAACAAACAAGATGCACATGTCTCTATTGGTTCAGAACCAAAAGAGTCTAGATAGCCATCTTTATGGAGTCTGGAAATGCATTTCTCATTTATGTGCCCTAGACGACAATTCCAAAGATATGTTTTGTTTGAGTTATCATTTTTTGGTTTACTATATTTACGTTATATATGCCTATTTCTAGATCTAACAAGTATATATCATAGGACATTAGGTCATCTCTACTAATAGAACATCGACCATTATTTATAAGAAATTTGAATCCATTCTTGCTTGAACAAGATATAGATATGATGTTTCTATTAATGGCAGGTACATAATAGAATTTTTCTAAGTCTATTACAAGCCCACTGGATAGAGATAACTTATAGGTTCCAACTACACTAACAACAACTCTTGCTTATTAGTTGTGCACGGTTTAACCTCACCTTTATTTAAAGGTTTTTTTCTCATCAGATCATACACATTTGAGAAAATGTGAGATCTGCATTCAATTTCCAATACCCAATATAAATAAGTGGCAAAGTTGCCCTTCATTTGGAATCAGAAGCATTGGGTTTCAGGTTAGCCTCAGAACTTTTCTTAGCATTCCCTTCACCCTTGGACTATCCTTCACGGATCACCATCATGGGTTTGTCCTTGTTCATTTTTTCTTTGAAATTTATCAATATGTCAAGCAATTTATACAGTGGTTTATACGAGTTATACATATAATAGTTGATGGTAAACTGGCTATATGATTCAGGTCACAATTGCATAATAATATATGTGGCCAACTCTTATCCTAAAGGAAATCCCAGTCTCTCTAGTTCTTCCACATGCCCAATAATCTAGAGAACATGAGGCCCTATTGGATCTCCCCCTTCCATTTGCACTCAGACAACACCTTGGAGACATCATACCTTTTCTACTTTACATGATCTTGGTACATGCTATGGAGATGTGTTACCATCTCGACAATGTCCATGCCTTCATGTTTTTTATGCAACTCATAGTTCATAGAGCATAGCATGAGGCTTTTGATGCTTAAACCATTGGCAACATGCTTCCAACAAGCATCCACTTCATCTTTAGGCACATTGGGAGCGGGTTCCTCTATCACTAGTGTATCCAAGACATAGATCTTATGCTCATGAGTGAGAACGATTCTCAAAGTCCTGAACAAGTCATGTAAGTTAGTCTCATTTAATTTGTCCTTCTCAAGGAACAATCACAATGAGAATGTATTTTCCATTTATTTTTACAAAATAAATTTGTATATGTCAAAATACTTTTGATTTAATTTGATAATATTGATAAGATTAACTAAGCCTTTAATTAACTAAAATCCTACTATTTTGTTCAAATCAATGGCCTCCATCAATTTAGAAGATTCTATCATACAATCCCTTAGTGAGCCAAGATCCAAAATACATTGAGTTATTACCCAACCAAAATTGATGTCCATAACTAATTATTAAGGTAGGAAACATTTTCCAATTGCATATAATGCAATTCTTGGATAGATGGAATGCAAAACTCCTTGTCATAGTCCATATGTATGTTTCTAGGCACTTAATTCCATTAAGGTCTCCTAGTTAAGCTTGGCCCAAAATCCAACACGATAAAAATGCAACCTACTTTGGTGGACCCACATAACCACCATCATACTTCTATGAGAAGATGACGGACTAAGCTTTGGTGTAATCTAGGCATGTTCAATCAGGTTTTTCATATGTGTTGCTTATGGAAAGCATCTAAAGCTTAATATTGATTTAGAAATTTTGTTATAAATACTTATACATATTCAAACACCACATGCTTATAATATGTATCATATACGTACTAAATCCACAAATGAAACATGTAATCACAAATATGTGAGAAATGGTTATGGTCACACTAATGCAATTCTTTGGATCCACAAAGAATTGTTGTCCACCTAAGGTCATACATCACATTTATCAACCTGTACCAGAAAAATCTTGTGCTAGGAACATGCCAGTCGATTGGTTGGTCTCCTGTTGGTCAACTGGTCTCTGTTAGTTGGTCTACTATCTCTTGGATCAAGCGATTGACTGGACTCCTTCAGTTAGTAGGTTGGGTCTCCAGTCAATCGGATGCCTCCTGTTATCCTTTGGTCAATTGACTCGACTTTTAGTCAGTTGACTTGCCTTGTCATAACACCTTCTTCTTGCTAAAAGGAAATTAATGCTAATACTATCTATATATTATACTATGTAATGAGAATACCACGAGTTACATTTGAGGGAGCATAGAGGGTTAAGAGCTACATTTGTTTATAAATACGTATACATATTCAAACACCACATGCTTATAATATGTATCATATACGTACTAAATCCACAAATGAAACATGTAATCACGAATATGTGAGCAATGGTTATGGTTACACTAATGCAATTCTTTGGATCCACAAAGAATTGTTGTCCACCTAAGGTCATACATCACATTTATCAACCTGTACTAGAAAAATCTTGTACTAGGAACAAGTCAGTCGATTGGTTGGTATCCTATTGGTCAAATGGTCTCTGTTAGTTGGTCTACTATCTCTTGGATCAAGTGATTGACTGGACTCCTTCAGTTAGTAGGTTGGGTCTCCAGTCGATTGGATGTCTCATGTTATCCTTTGGTCAATTGACTCGACTTTCAATCAATTGACTTGCCGTGTCAGAACACCTTCTTCTTGGTAAAAGGAAATTAATGCTAATACTATATATATATTATACTATGTAATGAGAATACCACGAGTTACATTTGAGGGAGCATAGAGGGTTAAGAGTTACATTTGTTTATAAATACTTATACATATTCAAACACCACATGCTTATAATATGTATCATATACGTACTAAATCCACAAATGAAACATGTAATCACAAATATGTGAGCAATGGTTATGGTTACACTAATGCAATTCTTTGGATCCACAAAGAATTGTTGTCCACCTAAGGTCATACATCACATTTATCAACATGTTCCAGAAAAATCTTATGCTAGGAACAGGCCAGTCGATTGGTTGGTCTCCTGTTGGTCAACTGGTCTCTGTTAGTTGGTCTACTGTCTCTTGGATCAAGCGATTGACTGGACTCCTTTAGTTAGTAGGTTGGGTCTCCAGTCAATCAGATGCCTCCTGTTATCCTTTGGTCAATTGACTCGACTTTCAATCAGTTGACTTGCCTTGTCAGAACACCTTCTTCTTGCTAAAAGGAAATTAATGCTAATACTATATATATATATATATATATTATACTATGTAATGAGAATACCACGAGTTACATTTGAGGGAGCATAGAGGGTTAAGAATTCATTACATTTAGAGAAAAAAGAAGGAAGGCTCGTTCTGCAAATTAAATTTATAATGTAGGAAATAAATCATCCAAACACACAAGTATTCGAGGGGTACTTGGTTATAATCATGCATACATCCACCATCAAAACCATATTAGGATGACATGCATGAGTTGCATATATATCATATCATATATAGAGAGGATCTACGAGACATTCCCTAGAGTATGTGATATTTAATAGGATACACACATCAACCATTTAGATGTTCACATTGTATACAAAGTAATAGATGAAAAAAATCTGATAAAATAAATTAAAATCTTGATACACTATAAGTTGAAATGATAAAATTTTCTTCTGGCTCATTCAAAACAATAAGCTTATCATAGATCAAAACATTACAAAGAGAGGATTTGTTGGACCATCTAGATGCTATCTTTGCCAATCAGACTCTAAAACAACAGATCATATCTTCAAAAACTATCCTGTCACAAAACTCATTATCAAAAACTTTCTTGATAATAGAACTAAAAATCAAAATCTAACTACAATGCCATTCAATATTAAACCTCTCCAAAGAGTAGCAAATTTCCACCCAGAAGACATAATTATCACCATCTTTCTAGGATGACTCCAGCTGAAGAAAGCACAGAAAACAAAACAGCAAATGGTGATGTCTTCTACACCCTGGAGGAGATTTTTGAGGCAGAATCAGACTTCTGAAAAGTGATGATGCTTATCTTTAATTTTTATTAGCTTAAGTTTTTACATCATTTTGAGGCTTGTCTAAGGGGTGCTGATGTGATGATTTTGAGTCGCATTTATAGACCTGTTTGATATGTGTTTTATGCTTTTATTAGTCATTTTTATGGTTAATGTGGCATAATTCATCCACTTTGGTCTTTGCTACTATTTTATGTCAAATCCCCTTTATTTCATCGTTTTGAGCATTAATTGTCAAAACATTATTATCTGTGTGAATTTATGTGATCCTGTGTTTAAATTTCAAGACAAACGAGTATTTGCTTCCGTCGATACCATCGAAGGAAGTCGATACCATTGACATGATCACAGGTTGCCAGCCGAAAGGAGCAGCAAAGCGTCGATACTATCGACAGGGATGTCGATGGTATCGAGATACCATCAGCTTGCTGGTGAGGAAGCAGTCGATAGTATCGACACCAAGTCGATACCATCGACGCACGGAGGCTACAGCGACGCAAAATGACAAAAACCGACGCCTACAGGAAGTCGATACCATCGACCCGCGTCGATGGTATCGAGACTACATCAGGCACTCGGACGAAAGGAAAGAAGGGCGGCCGCTACTACAGTGGGTCGATACCATCGACTCGCGTCGATGGTATCGACACCGTAAGATATGAGTTGGCTTCCTAATGATCTCAATCGGACGGCTACGGTTAATTAGCGACCTAATGACCGAGATATACCTAATGACGGCCGCCCAGACGTAAAGAGGATCGCATGAGCCATTGCACGAGTATCGAGGAGCGGTAGACAGGAGAACAGAGGCTTGAAGCCCATACCAGTTGATTCGGACGCCGCAGAAGATGGATTTCACCACCGAAAGGCGGGAGAGCACGTGTTCTACGTAAAGGATCAACCAGTTCTTCTCCGTTCATGGGTTTTCCCTTCCATTCCACGTTTTTCACATGTTTTCCCCTAATTCTACCATGTACTTGTGTGAGATGAATATGCGGGGCTAATCCCCTTCATCTTTAGGACCGGGAGTAGCCCGGTGATTCATTGTATGACAATTTTATAATAGTAATTCATATTTTATCTCTTAAATCCGTGGTATAGTTTTGTTTTCTCCATATATTGTTATGCTTGATCACCATAATAATAACTTAATGCCCTTAATAACTTTGAAAAAAGGATTAACGGCTGAAAAGAGACGAAATCTACATTAATCGATAAATCCCTTGACCAAGGTGGTGTAAAATTAATGGTGGAGAGATCGTTCATAATGCACCTAGTTTAGGGTATAGGTTACTACGACGATGGAACTGACCTAGACCTAGGTAGTCAATTGTACCACGACAGTGGGCAATTCTGTTTTCAGTCTACTACCTGGATAGAGAGATAAAATTGAGGCATTATATAGAATTTAATACAATGAAAACCCACCGTGAAACCACAATCCTAAAGATACCCTTTTGAATTGATTAAACCAACAATTAATCGATTGCTTCTTTTATTTTGTTTCTATTTTTCTTTTATTTTTAACAACAACTCTCAACTTGTTAATCAGCTTAGCTGATCGCAAATAGTTAGTAGGAGTCACCAACAATTCCGAGTATCCCTGTGTTCGACTCAGGCCTCACAAAGGCCTGTATTACTTTGACGCGTTCACTTGCGTTTATACGCACAGTAAAATTGAGTCAAGTTTTTGGCGCCGTTGCCGGGGATACAGTGAATTGTTGGCACTTTGAGTGCTACGAGCGGCCATTCTGGGCCACTTTATTTTTTTTATTTTATATTGAAACAACTTCAAATATTTCTAAATTGTTCGATAATTTTTATATACTCGTCATAGCACTGTACTGAACTCGAACTTTCTTATTTCAGGTACTGTGCATGGTGCAGACGCGTAGTACTGACTACACAGGTCACACACCTGAGGTTCCATTGCCGGGACCTGAGGACGAGGAGTATCATGAGCAAGAGCAACAAGAAGAGGTAGATTCCGAACTTGAACAGGAAGAGATGGTCGAGCCACAGACTATATGGGAGAAGATCAAGGCTTCGTCCTCATCAGCTTCCAAAGGGCCTATAAAGAAGCAGGCAATCAACATACCTACATATAAGATTGATCCGGCGTTGATAAATCTGGTGAAGTCGAATGCTTTTCATGGGCTTAAGAATGAGGATCCCGTCGCTCACATCAGCCACTTTGTTGAGAACTGTAACATGGTAAAAATTGATAGGTTTCCACAGGATGCACTGTATCTCAAGCTTTTCCCGAGTTCATTAGCGGGAGCGGCACGAGAGTGGTTACATAATTTAGATGATGAGTTCGTGGAGTCCTGGGACCATATGGTGGAGGTCTTCTTTGAGAGGTTCTTCCCTCCTGAGAAGACTAACGATATGATCCGGAAGATTCATAACTTTACCCAACATGCTGGTGAGACATATTCTGAGACCTGGGAGAGATTTCAGGTTATGCTGAGGAGGTGCCCACACCATGGGTTGGACAAAGAGACGCAGGTGAAGATCTTTTATTTTGCTCTCTCCGAGCATGATAGGAGTAATCTGGATTCAGCTGGGTCAGGATTCTTTCTGAACAATACAGACACCAGATGCTGGGAAATACGAAAGAATATGGCTAGAAAGTAGTCATGGGGTGAGAGAGAAAGAGGCCCGGTAGAGCAAGTTTGAGTAGCAGGTGAGTCCAAGGCAATGAAAGAGCTGAATGAGAAGATGGATCTTCTCGCAAAGAAGCTACTGGAAAAGGAGGATAATGAGTCCGGGGATGAGGCTCAAGTCAAATACATGAGACAACAACAAGGTTATAGGAACAATGATTATTCATGGAGAAAAGACAAAAAGTTATCGTGGAAGGATCCAAACAATTTTCTGCAGGATCCGGATGCCAAGCCCTCGCCAGTCGCAGAAGACAAGAGCGCGGAGCTGCTCAATCAGGTTATAAAGCAAAATCAAGAGCTAATGAATATGTTTGGCCAGCAAATCAAGCAGCAAGGAGAGTACATGAACCAATTCGGGCAAACGTTGCAGAGCCATGGGGCTCAAATGAGAACCATTGAGACATCTATGGCACAGATGACAACAGAGATTTCCAGTTTGAAGAAACCGGCACATCCAGGTTTTCCAGGAAATACCAATGTTCTAGGGGGAAACCAGCAGGCAAAAGCCATCTTGCTCAGAAGTGGTAAGAAATTGTTAAATCCAAGGGCCGAGGAGACAAGCACACCACAAGCTGAAGTAGAAGGTGAAGCCAATGAGGAGCAGCCCACACGGGTCACAGAATCAGTCAATAAAATGGTCGTGGATGATACTGAAGAACAGGTTGCAGAGGAGGAACTTCAGAAAAAGACAACTTATGTGCCACCTCACCAAAGGGCACAAGCCGTCCCGGTCCCGTATCCAAATAGTGCGAAGGCAAGGAAGGCAGATGTTCAATTTAAGAAATGCTTAGATAGTTTCAGGAAGCTTTCAGTCAATATCCCTTTCCAGGAAGCCATTGAGAAAATTCCTTCATACGGGAAGTTTCTAAAAGACATCATAACGAAGAAGAGGAAAATTCCGGATACAGAGGTTGTTGTGCTAAAGGAGCAAGTGAGGGCCTTCATCATGGGCACTTTGCCGCCAAAGAGGCAAGATCCAGGGTGTTTTAACATTTCTTGTTATATTGGGAAGGTTAAATTTGGTGAAGCGTTATGTGACTCAGGGGCAAGCATCAACTTGATGCCCCTTTCTACATTCAAAAAGTTGGGATTGAAGGAGTCACGGCCAAGCAATATGACTATTCAATTGGCAGATAACTCTGTGGTAAAGCCTTATGGAATATGTGAAGATGTGTTAGTAAAGGTGGATAGGTTTGTCTTTCTGGCAGATTTCATGGTCATGGAGATGCAGGATGAACATGGCAACGAGCTGTTACTTGGACGTCCTTTCCAAGATATAGCCGACATGATCTTAGAGATGGGAAGAGGTCGTTTGACCTTGGGCATAGCCGCTGGCTGCTTTGAGATGGTCATGCCTTCTAGTATTGTGTCATCTAAATCAAAGGAACAATGCAATATGGTAAAACATCTGGATAGTAACATCTCACTCTGTCTTGGGAAGCCATTTCTGGACATGGCTCATGTGATGAGCAAGGTGGACAATGGAACTTTGGCTGTGGATATCATGGAGCATACCAAAGTAGTTTCTCTGTGCAAAGTTGTAGGATTCCCGAATGATGAGGAGGAGGACATTTCGCCTTCCATGGAAGATGATGTTATTGCTATTTCTGTTCTTGACGCATATCCGAAATTACCATTGGAGGCTTGTTTGGTAAATATTACACATGATTGGATGAGGAGCAATTCACTCAAGGAGTGCGCCAAGATACTCCAGATGTTTCCATGCTTCTATGCGAGGCATTATGAAGATCTAGGTGAACTTACCCCACCACTTCAATCATCTTTGATGAGTCCGCCGGATCTAGAATTAAAGCCGCTGCCACCGCATCTCAAATATGTCTTCCTAGCTGAGGAGGACAAGTTACCAGTGATCATATCTGCTTATTTGAGTGCGGAAGAGGAAGACCAACTATTGATAGTGCTGAAGAACCACCGGGGAGCTTTTGGGTGGTCTGTTGCAGATATTAAGGGGATTTCCCCTACTCTATGTCAGCACAAGATTCGGCTCGAGGAGGGAGCCAAGCCTGTGATTCAACCTCAACGATGTCTCAATCCAAGCATGATGGAGGTTGTGAAGAAGGAGGTCATTAAACTTCTTGCTGCAGGTATTATTTATGCCATATCAGACTCGAAATGGGTGAGTCCCACACAGGTAGTCCCTAAGAAGGGGGGAATTACTGTCACCCAAAATATATTGAATGAACCTGTCACCACCCGATTGGTAACCGGGTGGCGAGTGTGTATTGATTACTGTCGTTTGAATGCTGCCACGCTAAAGGATCACTTTCCTTTACCTTTCATTGATCAAATCCTAGAGCGTCTTGCCGGCCGATCGCACTTCTGTTTTCTAGATGGGTACTTGGGGTACAACCAGATTTCAATTGATCCTTTGGACCAAGAGAAATATACTTTCACTTGCCCCTACGATACTTTCGCATACCGTCGAATGCCTTTTGGTTTATGCAATGCACCTGCGACATTTCAACGTTGTATGCTCGCCATATTTTCTGACATGGTCGAGCGCTGTCTCGAGGTTTTTATGGATGACTTTTCGGTGTATGGTGCATCGTTTGATGAATGTCTCTACAATTTGGACAAAGTTCTACAGCACTGTGAGGACACACATTTGGTCCTCAACTGGGAGAAATGTCACATGATGGTGACTGAGGGGATAGTGCTAGGGCACAAGGTGTCTAGCAAAGGTTTAGAGGTAGATCCGGTCAAAATTGAAGTCATTTCCAAGTTGCCCCCACCAAATTCTGTTAAAAGGGGTAAGAAGTTTCTTGGGACATGTCGGGTTCTATCGTCGATTCATAAGAGATTTTTCTAAAATTGTGAAACCTCTATCCGAGCTTTTAGAGAAAGACGCTGTTTTTTATTTTTAATGACAAGTGCCTACATGCATTCGACGTGTTAAAGGAAAAATTGATTTCCGCACCGGTTGTTCAAACGCCGGATTGGACGAAACCGTTCAAACTAATGTGTGACGCTTCGGACTTTGCGATAGTAGCTGTATTGGGGTAGCGGGTGGATAATAAACCCGTCGTGATTTTTTACGCTTCAAAGACTTTGAATGACGCCCAATTAAATTATACAACTACCGAGAAAGAATTACTCGCCGTTGTTTTTGCTTTTGAGAAATTCTGGCAGTACTTAGTTGGATCTAAGGTAGTTGTATGGACTGACCATGCTACAATTAAATACTTAATGGAGAAAAAAGACGCAAAGCCTAGACTCATTAGGTGGATTTTGCTCTTACACGAATTCGACATCGAAATCAAGGATAAATCTGGGATTGAAAATGTTGTTGCTGGTCATTTGTCTAGGTTAGAAAGGGTGGATGAAAAAGATTTACATATACCCATAACTGAGACGTTTCCGGATGAACAGATTTTAAAAATTAACTCTAAGGATCCGTGGTTCGCTGAGATTGTAAACTATTTGGCTTGCGGGATCATCCCGGAGGATTGGTCATATCAGGAGAAGAAGAGATTCTTCCATTCTTTACGGTACTATTTTTGGGATGACCCGATTCTTCTTAAGCAATGCAGGGACGGTATCTTGCGCAGGTGTGTGCATGAAGTGGAGTATGAGAGAATTTTACGTCATTGCCACGCATCACCTACGGGAGGACACCACGCCAGCTCACACACGGCAGCTAAAGTTTTGGAAAGCGGCCTTTATTGGCCAACCTTGTTCCGAGATGCCTACGTGTTTGTAAGGCAATGTGATTCCTACCAACGAGCCGGTAATATCTCAAAGAGACAGGAAATGCCCCTGAATGTGTTTCAGGAAGTGGAGGTATTTGATTTGTGGGACATAGACTTCATGGGACCCTTTGTGTCCTCAAATTCCAATTTATATATCTTGTTAGCAGTTGATTATGTGTCGAAGTGGGTGGAAGCAATACCCACAAGGACTAATGATTCCACTGTAGTGTGCAGATTCATGAAAGAAAATACTTTTTTGCAGGTTTGGGGTGCCCCGAATGATAATCAGCGATGGGGGTACGCATTTTAGGAATCAAGAATTCTCTACATTGTTGAAGAAATATGGGGTAAAGCACAACATAGGTACCCCATATCATCCGCAAACTCAAGGCCAGGTGGAGGTCTCCAACCGTGAAATTAAGAAGATTCTAGAGCGTACGGTGGCGTCCACGAGGAAGAACTGGAGTGCCCTACTACCGGATTCTTTGTGGGCATACAGGACGGCTTATAAAACACCTATAGGCACCACGCCTTTTAGGTTGGCGTATGGTCGGGCTTGTCACCTACCAGTAGAGTTAGAGCACAAGGCGAATAGGGCGCTAAGAAGGCTAAATCTGAGTTACAATGAAGCGGGAAGGAAAAGATTGCTGGAATTGAATGAGTTGGATGAGTTACGGATGACGGCGTATGAGAACGCACAGATATACAAGGAGCGCACAAAGCTGATCCACGACCGCCACATCCAATTGCGCACGTTCAAAAAGGGAGACAGTGTTTTGTTGTTCAATTCACGACTCAAGTTGCATCCTGGGAAGCTAAAATCCCGGTGGAGTGGACCGTTTGTGGTAGAGGAGGTCAAACCACATGGCATGATCTTAGTGTGTGATGGTGATACCACGTTCTTGGTAAATGGACAAAGGTTGAAGCTCTATTTTGGTGAGAACTACAAGAGGAAGGTGAATGAGGTCAAACTCATTTCCGTTCCGGATGCATGAGGTGCCGAAATCCGTCTAGCCTAAGATGTTAAATAAGGGCGCTTGTTGGGAGGCAACCCAACCATTGGTACCTTAGTTTAGTTCATTTACATTCATAGTTTAATTTGTTTTTATTTAGTTTTTCAAGTAAAAAAAAGATATTGTGATCGGTGTGTTCTTTGTGCAGGCTGGGGCAGAGTCGATACTATCGATGCACTGGTCGATGGTATCGACCATGGAACAGGTTGACAACTGTAGATTTCGCACTGCATCGATACCATCGACGGCCACGTCGATGGTATCGACAGACCTGCAGGAAGATCGAATAATAAATGTCGATGGTATCGACATGCCAGTCGATACCATCGAGATCTCTGAAGATTTATAGAAGAAATCGACTCAGTAAAGTCGATACCATCGACGGGCGTGTCGATGGTATCGACACTACCAAGTGAAAAAGGCGGCGGCCGGTCTCGCGAGGATTTACCCTAATCAGGATAGTCAATACTATCGACCCGCGTCGATGGTATCGACCATCCACGTCATCGATCTGCGCGAACAAATCATCGGAGATCGCAGCAGCCAGGTCATCGATCCAAGTGAAGAGTCGATACCATCGACCCGCGTCGATGGTATGGACACATCAGTGATCTGAGTTTCAAGATTCAGGCATCGACAACCGTCGATACTCACGATGGGGGCGGATATCATCGACTAGTGTCGATACCATCGACCCGCGTCGATGGTATCGACGGTCCAACAGTGGCGCCGGCCAAGTCTATTTAAGCAGATTCATTACGTCAGTTGACGTCACACCTTCAGAGTGATCTCCTCCCTTTGCGCCGAGCACTCCCCCGAGCCGTCCAAGCCCGAAGAAGAGCAGCAACGAGCGAAGGTATTCATCGAGCGGAGATTCAACTCTCCATTCTTCACCGAGCTCTCTTTCTAATCCCCAATTCTCATCGCCAACATGGTGAATGTGACCGGAGCTTCTTCCTCACGCACGACTCCGCAGGAATTCGTGCCACCACCGCCATCATCGATCGCATGTCCCCGCCTTGTCCATCCTTCCTCGGAGGTCTGGAAGATCTACGAGGAGATCATGCGGAGGAAGATAGAGCCCACCTGGTATGTGGACCGGGAGATGATCCGAGATCTCGGATTTGAGGCCAACTTGGCCTATGTTCTGAATGGGCAGGCCCGTCACACACCGATAAGGCATGGCGAGCTGGAATTTCACCAAGATGGCCAGCCGTTCTTCGGTGACTGGCCCACGTACAAGGAATTGGTGGCGGAATTCATGGCGTCGTTGGACGTCTGTGTCATGCCCAACGACATAGTAGCTACCGATCGTGAGTGGATCCAGGGCCGGGTGTCATTCTGGCTCTTCAACATCGACTACACCCTGACACTCCGGCAATTCAATGCGATCTTCAACTGGAAACCATTCGCAGTATGACTACCGGCGGCCGGACAACCGCACTGACTATGACGCAATCTTCGACGAGCTAGTGACGGTGCCGCAAGGAAAGTCGGTGAGCTACCACAATGCCGCGGTAGCCGATTTCGAGCACCCTTTCATCCGGGTCTTGCACCGGATGCTCAGTTCCACACTTTTTGCTCGGGGTGATCTCACCCTCAGCAAGTTTTAGGGGTCGGACCTATTCTTTCTGTATAAACTCCTGAAGAAACAAGAATGCAACTGGGGTGCTTTCTTTCTGCAACGAGTATTGGACGTGAAGAGGAGTACGAGGAAAGCGCCGATTCACTTCGGCGGGCTCATCACCAAGCTGGCTTCATACCTTGGCTTGAATTTCCAGACCCTCACTCCTCTATCTACTAGGAGCAAGGTAAACTTGCAGCATTTGCACATGTCCAATCTACTACTTCTCTGAGATGGCGTGGTGTTTGCACATAGCCACGTAAATCAAGCATATCAAGAATGTTCTCTTCCCGATCCCATTTTCAACATCGAAGGTGTACAACATTTCTGGTGGCCAATCATAGCCATTGCAGACTCCGATGAAGAAGGCGGCGATGACGGAAATGATGACGCGGCTGAGGAGGAAGAGGAGGCATTCACACCTCTTCGAGCACGAGTGGCACCACGAAAGCGTCCTCGGATACATCCGGGTGCATCTTCATCATCTCAGCCTACTCCGCCACCACCACCGCCCTCGCAGCCAAGCGAGGATGTCTATTCCATGCAGGGCATGTACACTATGATGCACGATATACAGCAGTCGCAGCAACAGCACATGGCGATGTATACCGGTATTCAAGACACTACGAACCGGATACTGGATAACCAAAGGGCGATGTTCGAGAATGAGCGTCTTCTCCTTGACAACCAACAACAGATACATGATCGATTGTATTGGATGGAGACGCAGCAGGAGCCCTTCTACGACCACTATTGGAGCCAAAATTATTTTGGAGATTATCCACAACCTCCACCCAGGGCCCAGTTTGATCCAAGCTTCCAGGGGGAGTATCCTTCTTGGGACCCCACGGCTCCGCAGTACCCACCTCCACCACCACAGGAGTGATCCGGTATCACAGTTCCAATCTTTAAGTTTGGTTTTGACTATGAGGCCATAGTCGGATTCAAGCTTAGGGGGGTAGTTGGAACAACTTTATCTTTTACTGTTTTTAGTTTTTCACTTTATTGTTTTTGTTCTTGTTATTTGTTCCTGCAATTTTAGTTTTTATAGGATCCACATGTTATCTAGTGTAATCGTGGATGTCATAAAGTTGTGTCATCTCGTCAATAGTGCATGGGAAAATCAAGGGAAGTTGAAAATTTTTGTGTGTTTGGAAATCTTATCTTGTTTAACCTTGGGCACATATCCTACGAAAATGATTGGTTTTGTCAACTTTAAAACAACAATTCACAACTTTACTCCTAATGATTCATGAAAGTGGATGGAAATGGTTGTTTGAGCCTAAACTGACCAAATGGTAATGTGACTTTAATTGGAAGTAGGAGAGAGAAATCTCTTAACTACTACACAGGTCAGTAAGGAGGGACACATAATATCTTTCTAAGGTTCAGTCACCTAGTCTTGTGATCTTTCCACCTCTTTGCTTTTCACAATCCACCGCAAGAATTGGAAGTATTTTACAGTTTTAACCTCTTTGACTGCATTGCACGTAGATAGGGCTTGCATTAATTCTTTTTCCATATGTTTTGCATACAAAGAAAGAAAAAAAATGAGAATAGTGATACATGCACAGTACCTTTAGGTGCATGCCATGTAGTTGCAGTCATAATTTTTCATGCATAATGTACATCATGTATCTCAATTTTTCTCCAATGGTGAATTAAATTGTTATATACCTTCTAAATAGTGCAAATTTCTGAATTAGGAAGAAAAATAAGCCTGATAAAATATTCATTATCAATTATGGATATAAAGGGTTGAAAAAAAAAACAAAAAAATCTGAAAGAAAATCTGCATAATGAAAAAAAAAAGTTGTGTAGAAGCAACATGAATAAGAAGGAGAAAGGAACATAATATCATCTGCATTTCGAGATAATGGAGTACATGATGTAGCTTAAATAGATGTCCATTTCGTTTTGAGATGGATGGTTAGTACATGCATCATTCCACCCAATTTTAGGCATTAGGACATTTTTGCATGTGCATTTGCATCATTTAGGACATTTTTGTTTTATGCATGTTGAAACTGTGTAATACTTCCACTTTCTTCCATGAACCACCCATCTTCATCCACCCGTTGCTCGGATTGGTAGGCCACCGTGAATTTCTCCTCACTAAAGTATATCAGGAGAACTGCTTCCATGTAGATGGTAGTTAGGGCGAGCAACATAGTATAGGAGATCATAAGATGCACCAAGTCTGAACCGGCGAGTTTTATTATGCTAACTACCTTATGTGATAGTGTTCATCAGTTTTGAGGTCAATTTCTTTTATGGATGATTACTGTCGCCTTCAGGGTAATTACCGTTCCGTGGTTAGAGAGGGCCGGTATGTGAATGTCCGGTGGGAGTCATATGGGATCTTGGTTGTGGTGCGTTGTTCTTCAGTTGACATTAGCAATTCTATTCTAAGGATTAGTTGCTCTAGTTGCTCGAGGGCGAGCAACGTTCAAGCTTAGGGGAGTGTGATGTGATGATTTTGAGTCGCATTTATAGACCGGTTTGATATGTGTTTTATACTTTTATTAGTCATTTTTATGGTTAATGTGGCATAATTCATCCACTTTGGTCTTTTCTACTATTTTATGTCAAATCCCCTTTATTTCATCATTTTGAGCATTAATTGTCAAAATATTATTATTTGTGTGAATTTATGTGATCTTGTGTTTAAATTTCAGGACAAATGAGTATTTTCTTCCGTCGATACCATCGACATGATCACAGGTTTCCAGCCGAAAGGAGCAGCAAAGCGTCGATACTATCGACAGGGATGTCGACGGTATCGAGATACCATCAGCTTGCTGGCGAGGAAGCAGTCGATAGTATCGACACCAAGTTGATACCATCGACGCACGGAGGCTACAGCGATGCAAAATGACAAAAATTGATGCCTACAGGAAGTCGATACCATTGACCAGCGTCGATGGTATCGAGACTACATCAGGCACTCGGATGAAAGGAAAGAAGGGCGGCCGCTACTACAGCGGGTCGATACCATCGACTCGTGTCGATGGTATCGACACCGTAAGATATGAGTTGGCTTCCTAATGATCTCGATCGGACGGCTACGGTTAATTAGCGACCTAATGACCGAGATATACCTAATGACGGCCGCCCGGACGTGAAGAGGATCACATGAGCCATTGCACGAGTACCGAGGAGCGGTAGACAGGAGAACGGAGGCTTGAAGCCCATACCAGTTGATTCGGACACCACAGAAGACGGATTTCACCACCGAAAGGTGGGAGAGCACGTGTTCTACACAAAGGATCAACCGGTTCTTCTCCGTTCAGGGGTTTTCCCTTCCATTCCACGATTTTCACATGTTTTCCCCTAATTCTACCATGTACTTGTGTGAGATAAACATGCGGGGCTAATCCCCTTCATCTTTAGGACCGGGAGTAGCCCGGGGATTCATTGTATGACAATTTTATAATAGTAATTCATATTTTATCTCTTAAATCCGTGGTATAGTTTCGTTTTCTCCATATATTGTTATGATTGATCACCATAATAATAACTTAATGCCCTTAATCACTTTGAAAGAAGGATTAACGGCTGAAAAGAGACGAAATCTACATTAATCGATAAATCCCTTGACCAAGGTGGTGTAAAATTAATGGTGGATACTGAGAGATCGTTCATAATGCACCTAGTTTAGGGTATAGGTTACTACGACGGTGGAACCGACCTAGACCTAGGTAGTGAATTGTACCACGACAGTGGGCAATTCTGTTTTCAGGCCACTACCCGGATAGAGAGATAAAATTGAGGCATTATATAGAATTTAATACAATGAAAACCCGCAGTGAAACCGCAATCCTAAAGATACCCTTTTGAATTGATTAAACCAACATTTAATCGATTGCTTCTTTTGTTTTGTTTCTATTTTTCTTTTATTTTTAACAACAACTCTCAATTTGTTAATCGGCTTAGCTGATCGCAAATAGTTAGTAGGAGTCACCAACAATTTCGAGTATCCCTGTGTTCGACTCGGGCCTCACAAAGGCCTGTATTACTTCGACGCGTTCACTTGCATTTATACGCACAATAAAATTGCGTCAGGTGCCTCCCAATGAAACATCTATCTTCACCGCTTATGTTTTTCTTTTTCCATCGTCGTACTAGCTTCTGTCTTTGCTCTGATCTTATACCCTTGCAGGTGCTAGCCTACAGATCTGTAGATTTTATGATCTTTTAATAGAATTGCATGACCGTTTATCCAAAAAAAAGATACCATTGTTGGGATATATGGAGATAGAGTAGGCAGCGGAAACAAAAATGCATGTCCATGTTTCCTAACCAGTAGATCCCATCAACAACTATGTTTTAGGAAAGAGGGTGGAAGATGTACCTTGTCCTGGAACAAGTTCAACGAATATCCTAGTGTTGTGATATGCTCCATTTAAAAATATCACATAGACAATGATTGATGGTGCCCTCCTAGTGTTGCAACAATGGCTTCCATGCATCTACATAGTCTAAGAGGACCCATCGGGAACTCCATATCATGCTTCCAGAGCCAATAGGTAGGAGTTGTCCTTCCGTTCTTCAACGTGCCAGCATTGGCTTCCTTTCCCCTTGTTGTCTCTCCCTTTCTTGGGAAGACTGCTTAGGCTGTCTCACACGTTACCACAACTGTGAGAAGATAAGTCACTATGTTGAGAGCATTGACCACTCCCTCCTTACATAGGAGTGGAGTGGATGTACTACAGTTTTCGAAACCCAATATATATGAAAGGTTAGATATCATGGTCTGACAGATGTTGTACACGTCTAGTCAGTCAATTGGACCATCTAATCAATCGAATCATGTGTGGTTAGCTATGAAATAGCACTTACCTCTAATGTGATGATTAATGCATGTTGTTACACATTTCATTAATTTTTTTACCCAAACGATTGGTAGTTTCAAATCTTTGTTTGACCTAGACCAACTGGTCAAATTTCAAAGGCAATCAAGTCACTTGATTGGACACTCTAGTCAATCAATTGGAACACCAATCGGTGGACTGGACACCCCAGTCCAGTTGATTGACAACCATTATTGTTTAAGGTTGATTAATGAAACACTTTTATTAACCAAGTTAACTCTTATCCCTGAGCAAACTCCTATTTCAAGTGCATCTTATGCATGTGACCCTACATGTCCCAATTTATGTTGGTAGTGAGGTCCATAACCATTATGACTAACAAGCTATGAGTGATGTCTAAAAAAACATCATTGCTGCCCAAATAATTAGAAAGTTGGAGAACAACTTCAACCTACATATGTTGTGACATCCCCAGATTTTCTAAAACTTAATCTGATGTGTGACGTCCAAATTGAAACCTCGCCTCAGAGAGAATCCCAATTTAAACACCACACACTAGGTTAAGAAGAAGAAAATCAAGGGAGTCAGAAGGAAACAATCTGTAGCACATGTACATCAACAATAATAAAATCATACAACATATGTTTACCATTCAACATATAATTACAACATGAATTGTGACAACATTTGATATTACATATTGAACAGAAAACTTATACATATACATGTACTACCACTAAACTACAGGATCTAAAGACAATAGGTCCACCTATACATCAGCTTTCCACACAACTCTCAACTATCCTGGATCTTCAAGAGCATAACCACAGCCTAAATAAAAGATTACATGAGGTACACGTCAGCACAATATTCAAGAATATTGTACTGAGTACGCCTACATGTCTTTTATATACCTCTCATCATATCTTGGCAATAAGATAAAATTAAACTTGGCAGTTATAAAGAAATATAAGAAAATCATATACTTGCACAAAGATGTCCATCAACAAAAGAGAACACATATTTTAAGCATATTTTCCATTATATCATCCATGCATTTACTACCTGAGAGTTGAATGCATTAATGCATTTATGATCTACTACCAAATAGTTGGATCATTTCACAATGTGATCTACTACTAAAGAGTTGGATCACTTTCAAGTACTTTACTACCCAAGAGTTGAAGTACTTGTTTTCCAACACTTTACTACCAAAGAGTTTAAGTGCTTAGATATAATGGAACAGATATATTATGTTTCATGTGTTCATAGAAATAAGTATGGAAAATCATGCAACATATCATACATGAACAATCATTTCATCCAATATCATATGCCAAGTATTTTACTACACATATAACACAAGCATATTGTATAATAAGCCAAGTAAGAGGTAATGGCGTACCTTGATAAAGAGAAACCTAATCATCACATATTCTTGATGTCATCTAAATCTTTGTTAAACCTGATCAAGACAAGATCATATACTATCATCAGGTTCGCATCATCTTACATCTCATCTTAACCCTAATCGTGTTCATTAGAGTTTCTCTTAGTTGATTAGAATATGTGTATCATTACTTGTATTCTTATCTTATGATTCTCCATGGAAACGGTCATGGGAGGCTCCATGGAAACCTATGATGAGGTCGGGGCCTAACTCCCCCAAGCCCAAGCTTCCTTTTTCCTCTCTCATCTGCTTCGAAACATCCTTCTAACTCCCTATTCTACTCATGGCCACCACCTACAGTTGCGGTGGAGAAGACAGTAAAAGGGAGAGCTCGTTCTCCCTCTTGTGTCATCCAAATGGCCTATTTGAGAGGTCTACCAAAATGTCTCCCCGAGAAGTACAACTTATCTCGAACGACGTCCACTCCGAAACCGCGATCAAAGAGGGCAAAGATGTGTGTGGTTGCTTCTCATGGTCAAGGTGTAACTGCAAGGTTGAAGAAGCAATCATGAACGTCAGTTCTTTCTATGCGATGAAGATGGATCCCGAGCTACAATGAATCTGTGGACTAGCCTAATGGGTCACATGACACTGATGATATCTAAACTTAGGCCTTTGAATCATCAAAAAAGCACATTATTTGAAGCATTTCAAATCTAAATAACGTCCTCTAGGAACATACAATTGTCACCAAATTTTAACCATGGCTTCCCTATCTCTCAAGATACATTCTACTCAAATTTGGTGCCAAAAATCAACTGTTCGACTTGTCCACTAACTTTCCTCAAAACAATATTAACTTTGGGATATTAATTATAATATAAATATCAATCATCATCTGAACTTCACCAAAGCACATGCAACTCTTAAGATAACTCAACATGCACGAATTCACTTATGTCATTAGACATTTATAGATTCCAAAAGTCCACTCCATCACATCCTACACACCTTAAAAGAAATTTTGTCCTCGAAATTAAGCTAGAAACCACTTTGTCACATTATATACATCTTAAAAGAAATTTCATCCTCGAAATTAAACCATACTCATATTTCCTGGGAAAACCTTATCTTGCCTTCATCTACATATAAGGAACTATTCTAGGTGCAACATATCCGAAATCATAAGCTACAAAACTATACCCAACCACTATTTGGAGGTTTCAAAAGCATCTAGGGTGAAACCTCACTTCATAGAAGGCTAAAAAAAAGGGTTTAGAAGCTTAGGTTCTGTCATTACATAACTTGTATGTTAGATTTGCTTCCTTATCTTTAGCCATGCATTAGGGTTCCCACATCATATTACCATGTTCGAAAGGAGTTAACTAAGGTTAGCCCATTATATCAAGGTGTCATAACATTTTATTGAGCTAATTGTTAAAACATGTTCAACATTAACATATGCCTTTTAGGACGGAGTTAACTAAAGTTAACCCACTTTATTCATCTAGATAATATCAAGGTGTTATAATCATTATGTTGTGCTAGATGTCAAACTATATTTTCCATCTTTTTTAAGCACTAAGATTAACACCTCATGTAACATGTTCATTCATATGATCTTATTTCATTGCTCGTAATAAATTACAACATTTATTAATGAATTCATCACAAGATTAACCAACACTATCAAATTATCATCATTATTCATGTACATGGTTAATCATTTATTCCTTGATATCTATTAAACCATTTCTAGATATTTCATCATATCATGTCTATATATCATATCTCAATATTAGATCACATCCTTACATATATTATGTCATGGTTGTGCTAAACAAACTTATGGAAGTGTCGTGTCAAACACATATCAAAACTTTAAATAGTCCAAATGAGGTTCCTCCAACCCATACCATGAGGGTAGTGTCATGCTCAGTCTCTCTGAGCTAACTCAAATTTATGAGTATCTCATATACATATACTTTATCCTCCCTTCTTGGTTTAGGGTTTCCTGGTCTACCTCATTGGTACCAGCAATAGCTTTACAAGCTCTATCCACCTAAGCACAAACAAAAACATGCTATGTAATTCTCTTCGTAGTTCTTCTACCCATGAAACATGCTTACCCAAAACTCTCTTATATACACCACTAGATTCCTATGTGGGAAACCACCAACCCGAGCATGAGGCTTCAAAGAAAGTAAAACATATACCTTCTCCAGGGTCTTGGGACTCTCTCCCTCACCCAGATGACAGGCACTCATATTCCCTTATTCACATATGTATATATAACCAGCCTCTCTCTGTATCTAGGGTCTGGTCCTCCCAAGGATATCTAGGGTTCAAGAAGACTATAGGAATCATGCATAAAGCAACTCAACTCAATCACTCAGGAGTAGTCTAGTTTAGGACATATCATATCACATATCTCAGAATTCTCATATCTTGGAGTTTAGGTTCTCTAACCTTCTCCCAATGGGTCTCACTCTCTCTGGAGTTAACCCCGAAACTGGTCCTAACACTAGAGGTCCTCCTTCGTAAAAGAGCTTGAGGCTCATGCTGACTCACAACCTTGTCTTAACTTATCATATCTTAACTTAGAAAAGCACACATACTTTCATCATGAAAACTTATCTCAAATTCTCAAAACTAAACCTAAGTCCTCAAAGACAAACATAGATCATCATAACAATCATATATCATCTATATAAGACTTACATCATATCATCAAAACATATATAATCTATTCCATCTATCACATATATATCAAAAAGGCTCTAGACATCTAATCTAGAACTACACTCTCTTCTAGACTGATGTCATTCACTTTCACTTAGGTTGCATGACCACCTCATACTCATACATGTGTGTGGACACATTTTTGTAATACATATATATAATAAAATATTATATAGTTTTTCTCCGATAAAACAAGCGTCAGAGAAAACTATCAAGGTTCGATCCGATTGGAATCAAAAACCAAATCCTTAAATGAGTGTCCCACACATAGTAGAGAGTATAGTGTCATGAAAACTAGTGAAAAGGGTGAGAACAAGGGGTAGACTAGTGTAGCTACTCTAGACAATGTGCACAATATGTCTAGGGTTTCTCTTCCCTTGATGCACGTCATTTCCAAATAGTGCAACATCCCATACTATTGTACTATGAGGAAAGAACGACATCTAAGGACTTACTATTCAACAAGCACCAGTCTAGACCTAGTTCTCGGACATCTAGGTGCTAACCTAGAGGCTAGATCAGATCTAGTCTCTAAAAGATGACTAATCTAACCCTAAAGATTATTAAGTTAAAGGTTTTCTTTAGTTTGAGTTGCATAATGAGCAAATGTCAGGCTTTGCTATTGTTCATGCTCTGATACCACCTGTGACATCCTCAGATTTTCTAAAACTTAATCTGATGTGTGACGTCCAAATTGAAACCTCACCTCAGCGAGAATCCCAATTTAAACACCACACACTAGGATAAGAAGAAGAAAATCAAGGGAGTCAGAAGGAAACAATCCGTAGCACATGTACATGAACAATAATAAAACCATACAACATATGTTAACCATTCAACATATAATTACATCATGAATTATTACAACATTTGATATTACATATTGAACAGAAAACTTATACATATACATGTACTACCACTAAACTACAGGATCTAAAGACAACAGGTCCACCTGTACATCAGCTTGCCACACAACTCTCAACTATCCTGGATCTTGAAGAGCATAACCACAACCTAAACAAAAGATTACATGCGGTACACATCAACACAATATTCAAGAATATTGTACTGAGTACGCCTACGTGTCTTTTATATACCTCTCATCATATCTTGGCAATAAGATAAAACTAAACTTGGCAGTTATAAAGAAATATAAGAAAATCATATACTTGCACAAAGATGTCCATCAACAAAAGAGAACACATATTTTAAGCATATTTTCCATTATATCATCCATGCATTTACTACCTGAGAGTTGAATGCATTAAGGCCTTTATGATATACTACCAAAGAGTTGGATCATTTCACAATGTGATCTACTACCAAAGAGTTGGATCACTTTCAAATACTTTACTACCCAAGAGTTGAAGTACTTGTTTTCCAGCACTTTACTACCAAAGAGTTGAAGTGCTTAGATATAATGGAACAAATATATTATGTTTCATGTGTTCATAGCAATAAGTATGGAAAATCATGCAACATATCATACAAGAACAATCATTTCATCCAATATCATATGCCAAGTATTTTACTACACATATAACACAAGCATATTGTATAATAAGCCAAGTAAGAGGTAATGGTGTACCTTGATAAAGAGAAACCTAATCATCACATATTCTTGATGTCATCTAAATCTTTGTTAAACCTGATCAAGACAAGATCATATACTATCATCAGGTTCGCATCATCTTACATCTCATCTTAACCCTAATCGTGTTCATTAGAGTTTCTCTTAGTTGATTAGAATATGTGTATCATTACTTGTATTCTTATCTTATGATTCTCTCACTGATTTCATTTTCCAGATTACATCTCATTATCAAAGTTCATCATCTGAACATTAGGTTCCATATCATTTTCGTGCACATATTAACCCTAGGTTACATCATTAACCGAGATTAGGGTTTTATAACATGTATTCAGATTCATCTTCATATAACATGGATTTTGTTCATCATTATGATCTCATAATTAAAACTGAGGTTTCATATACTGATATGAGCTTACTTTGTGAATTTCATCATTTATTGAGCATGTGTGCATTTATTGCATTTTGTTTAGGGTTAAAAGCCCTAATTAGACATATGGAGTAAATTACATGATTTTGTGCATCATCATCATAATCACTGACATCCACTGGATTATAAGCATGAATATTGATTTACTAACATATTCTCATAATTTTAGGCCAACGTTTGATATTTATTATCCATCAATTAAGAATTTCACAACTAACAAGATATCAGTGATATTAGTACATCAAAATCCTGATATTATGCTCCCATCTTGTTCTACACATTTTTCTGATAATTGTGGTACCTTATTTGTATTTTTTTGATAAGCGGGCTAATTTCTATGAATTAAAGAAGATCTGAGCATTTTGGGATATAATTACCTCATGGGCCAATCAGCCGCTGACACATGGCACTGAGGAGGGCGCACCTCCTCTGGTTGCTACGGTCTGCTATGAGCTGGTTCTCTCTGAATCAGCTGGTTTATTGTGCCTGAACCTTCCTGGTTTGAGGCATGAATCGGGTAGGCCTCCTCTCTTTCACTCGCGTGGGGGAGTCCCATGCCTGCATGAGGCTGGGACAGGGCGCCGCCGCGGCACTCCTCTCCGGCGAGCAAATTGGTCATCCTCTGGTGCTCCTCACTTCTTACTTTCACCGCATAAGAACTCACCTGGTCTTGCTACATGTCGCCGACCTCTCTCCTGATAGATGCCAACTCCTCCTCACGATCTCGGTGAGGGTCGCCGCAGCAGCTTGCTGCCATGGTGGAGCGAAAAGGGGGAAAATGCCCCTGGTTCCTCCTAGCTTTAGCCAAGGACTCTAGGAGCTCCATTAAACCTTCCTGATCTCACTCACCACCTCGATTTGAAGTGGCGAGGTCTGAGAAGATGTGCTGAGCTTGCTCCTTCTCCTCCGGCAAAACTGGGTTGGTCGACCATGGAAACGGTCATGGGAGGCTCCATGGAAACCTATGATGAGGCTGGGGCGTAACTCCCCCAAGCTCGAGCTTCCTTTTTCCTATCTCATCTGCTTCGAAACATCCTTCTAACTCCCTATTCTACTCATGGCCACCACCTGCAGTTGTGGTGGAGAAGACTGTAAAAGGGAGAGCTCGTTCTCCCTCTTGTGTCATCCAAATGGCCTATTTGAGAGGTCTACCGAAACGTCTCCCCGAGAAGTACAACTTATCTCGCACGACGTCCACTCCGAAACCACGATCAAAGAGGGCAAAGATGTGTGTGGTTGCTTCTCATGGTCAAGGTGTAACCGCAAGGTTGAAGAAGCAATCCTGAACGTCAGTTCTTTCTGTGCGATGAAGATGGATCCCGGGATACAGTGAATCCGTGGACTAGCCTAATGGGTCACATGACACTGATGATATCTAAACTTAGGCATTTAAATCATCAGTAAAGCACATTAATTGAAGCATTTCAAATCTAAATAACGTCCTCTAGGAACATACAATTGTCACCAAATTTTAACCATGGCTTCCCTATCTCTCAAGATACATTCTACTCAAATTTGGTGCCAAAACTCAACTGTTCGACTTGTCCACTAAATTTCCTCAAAACAATATTAACTTTGGGATATTAATTATAATATAAATATCAATCACCATCAGAACTTCACCAAAGCACATGCAACTCTTAAGATAACTCAACATGCACGAATTCACTTATGTCATTAGACATTTATAGATTCCAAAAGTCCACTCCATCACATATGTGATCAGTATTATCGTGATTGTATACTTCCTTTGTCTCAGATATCCAAATTGAATGTGAGGCACGGAATTGTCTTCCTCTTAATACTCAATCTATGTTTCTTAAACTAGAGTAGACTGTTGACATACATATGAGCTCACATGAGTGAGGCCACACGTTTCTTGGTCTTACTTATCAAGTGGTCAGGATATCAACTATGGTAGGAGAGACAAATCCGTTCTACATAACTCATAGTCAACCCACATGTGTCACAGCAAACCCGAGCACCATCTTTATGGAAAACCTTATTCAAGATCACATTGGATGGTGTCAAAGTTCATCAAATGACATATGATGAGTTTACTTTAGGTTATTGCCCCGCACCACACAAGGCTAGATTACTCAAAACAAAACACAGAATTAAAACTAATCAAGCTAGTTTACCAGAAATCATAGGAAATTAAAACCATTTCACATATCCACCTCAAGCAAAAACATATCATGTCAGAGTCCACAAAATCCATATGTATATATATATATATATGTGTGTGTGTGTGTGTAGCACCTGCCAAAAGATTATTACATAACATTGTTTACTACATATCTAGACACAACATGTTCATATGATAACCTATCACATATACATACATGTCATAATTGTACAAGAAGGGCATAAAACCAAAGCATCGTCTCGATATAAAACATCTAAAAAGCTCCCCCCAAGGACTTGAGAGTAAAATAATGACACATTGGACTCTACTACAAAACTCAAGAAGCTCATCCAACCTTTACTCATCTACAACTCCTCTTGTTGCTCAGCCTCAATAGCACAATCTCTACTTCCTCATGCTCGACCACCTAAAAGATGTGGAACCCACGGGGTGAGACCAAACATCCCAGTGATAGATATAACTCTCTGCCAACATCTATTAAAAGCATAGGTAGCTAAACATGTAGATAACATACTTAACATGTTGAGCGGATTTAACTATATGATATGTATCCAATAGATAAGGCAATTTAAACAAACTAGGCAATTACCACTTAGCAGTAGAACAATTAATGTTTTAAGAAGGAATGTGAAGAACATGTATAACAGTTGACTTCTCCTACCATATTATAACTTAAGAAATCAATACAAAGATAAGGCAAAGGAGTCAACCAATGTTATTCATATTTGACCCTAAGCAAAAATATACTACACGGTTGTATTATGTCTTTTATTATGCCTTGAGGAGATGAGGTATACCACTCATGCTCGAACTGACCATTGCTAAGTCAAAATCATTGCCATACAAGATCTAGGAGGATTCAGACTCTTATGATCTTGTAAGGAGGTGGGATCAACCCCTTACTAAAAAAAATTTGAAGAATAAAGCATCCATTCCAAACATACTCAAAGGTATGCTAGAATTAGTGCAAAATTTTCAAACTTCAATAAATGGTATTCAAAACAATCAAAGTATAATAGTGGAATAAAAATGTTGACTATATTTAATTTATCACAAGGTTACAAAAGAACATCATAATCTCCCACAAAGGGTTTACATGTATCACTCAACATAAGGATCTAGTAGAGGGAAATCTACACCATAACCACTTTGTCTCCAAGCTTTAACTCCTTAAGCTAGTCCAAAACTTCATGCCTTATCATCCAAGTCCTTCTCCTAGGGTTGGAAGCATATCCCAACAAGAAGAGAAAATAGATGACATCAACAAAGGCTGCTATGTGCATACTAAATAGGAAATTGAGCAATATATAGAATAAAGGACATCAAATATAAAAGGCTTCCCATAGAAAGGATAAGGACCACTCAAATGGGTATTAAGAGAAAAGGAATTGAAATAATATGATAACAAAAGAATACTTGCCATTAATAAAACATAAAGATTGTGCCACACAAGCACATGTAAAGAATTAGGGCACACACCCCATATCATCAACCTGCATGCATGTGAGATAAACATAGCCCTAGAACAATATAAACATGAAGACGGCCAAGTCTCATAAACCTTGAAACCTGATAGAGAAAGGAATACTTCCAATCTCCCAAATATATAAAACATGGGCCAAGAATCACACATCTTTCCCTGGGTATGAGGTTCCTTTCCATACCAAAAGAGCAGAAAATATCACATCTGCTCGGCAGAAAATAACACACCGCCATAAAAACCAATGCAATTACACTACTCTAGTGCTATTGAATCACATAGCATGTTAAATGTAGAGGCAAGTAGAAAGTATAGTCAGAATATATAAATGATTCACCACATAAGTGACTATCATATACATCCAACTCATAAGTGGGCAAAAGACATCACATGTCATCTTTTAGAGTTCCATAATGAACAGATCATAAGATAAGAGTTTAAAAGAATATCCATGATCACATTATCAATATCAAATAAAGTAGTTCACATGAACCATAATTTTCAAAAGAAAAGACATTGTGTATAGGATAATGTCCATAGGACAAAGAGAATGAATAAACATAGGTGAATTGCTCAACATAGAAGAATAGGGGATACATCATACCTCAACTACAGAGTTTAAATAGTCCAAGTCAGTCCTAGATCCAATCCTAGGCCTCCAAAGAACCTCTAGGGAAGGTAGACATGTCCAATAAGTAAGGTTTCCAAGCATAGAGAGGTTGATTTCTCCAATAAAGCTCCTATCTCGAGCAAGAAGCACCTTCTCCACTTTAGAGGTGAAAAACCCTAATAAAAGAACATGGAGATGAGGTGTTTATGGGTTCTAGGTGGGGTTTCACCATGAAAGGCCATGGTTCTGACCTGGAGGAATGTGGAAGGAAGACTAAAAACATGAAAATAGGGAAGGAAAGGAGGATACTTACTAGTTTTGGTCAAAATCACCAAGGAGGAGATTAAGAAATCCTAAATAGAGAAATTTGGAACCCTAGGAGCCTTCTTCACCAAGGTAGGCACCTCCTTTTACCTTGTTACAGCACCTTCATGTCAAAACATATTAGGAATCATGCTCTAAGCCAGAGGAAATAAAGGAGAGCAAGAGTTTTTGAATTGGGAGTTGGGGAGTGGTAGATATGGCTATATAAAGAAAGAGGTCAAGTATGAGGTGTCTATGAGATTTTCCATGTGTCATGTATAAGGGTGTCCATGGACATGCATACATTTATGGATAAGGAAGAAGTCAATCATGAGGTTTCAAGTTACTTTCTATCTGTCCAATGCTAAGGGTGCCTATGGACATGCAAACCTTTATGGATATGGAAGAAGTCAAGCATGAGGTGTCCATGGAGCTTTCCATGTGTCCTTAGCCTAGGGATTTCATGGTCATGCAAGAGGACATCTCATAGAGGTTCTTGAATATCAAATTTCAGTTTATAGACACTTATAGGCCATCCCAACCGACCTCCAATCAAAGAAATAACCCCATTGGTTGATAGCTTCTAAAGATAAGCTCATTTATAAAGAGAGAGTAATCCCTAAAATGCCCTTGGAAAGAAACACCTTCAAACCAAGGTGCAACTAGGCACCCTATGGTTGAAAAATTCTAGAATGGTAATGGAATATATAAGGATTATAATGCATGTGACAATTTTCAAAGAAAACCTCCCAATTGGGTAAATTGTAGAAAAGTCTAGAATGTACCTAAAATTGCATAACTTGCAGAAACAACATCCAAATTGGATCAAACTTCATGCATAAGTTATCTTTGATGTTTTGAATATGAATTTGCCATTATTTCCATATTTTGAAGTTATATAATCAAATTATTCATTACTTATGCCTTTTACTCGTTTTCTCTCTCCTAAACTTATCCTAATATTTCAAGGTTGTCAAAATTAGATGAAATTTGACAAGTAGGCTAATTTTGATATGTAGATTTCAAATTTGAAGTTTGTTTCTGCTTTTGAGACTTATTTTTATGAGATATGTCATATGGCCCATGAACGGTCCATTATCTAAATTATTCATCCAATTAAGTTTCTTATCTTCATATTACCACCAAATTAAATGAGTTATGTGGCATATTTTATGTATTCATTATAAACCTAAGATTAATGTTAGAACATTAGGTTACATTAAGGTGATCTATACATGCATTAGATCATTGGGGTTATACTAAACATCTATTTAGGTCTAACCTTCAACCTTGTTTGGCTAAGTCCAAAATGTCAACTTCCAGGGTAGGGTCTGAGATCTAGTATGTTACAGATCTCTCCACACCCTCAGTCAGTCTGAGTCTACCATAGTGACATGTCAAGTCTAACTATAAAACAACCCAACCCACCTTGTTATATAGGTCACGACGCTAGTGAAATTGAGTTATGACCACAACCATCCTCCTACCGAGGTATAACCATATCCATCCTCAAAGATATCATATATAATATATATACTATATCACATCATTGAGATACATCCTTGACCGTTCTCCTTCCAGGGTTTGACCATAGCCAATCATGTGAAATGCATATACCCAACAGTATACGACTCTGAGCTTCCACTAAGGGAGAACTTGTTTCACCATCCATCAAGTACTGAAGTTGATCTATGGCACATGGAAACTACATAATTAGGGTTTTGCTTGATTAATCAGTCCAATTTGGAATCTTTTAGCATCAATCAAGTTACAACGTACAAATCCTAAACAAACTCTACAAAGATAAGGGCATAAATCAACTTCATAAGATATAAAATGTATAAGGTGTGAACTTGTCACACCATCCCCACGTGATACTGGTAACTCTGCCAATCTCAAGGCCACCATCAATGTCACATCATTGTGAGATATCTATCCATTAATCACATCACTAGAGGATTACACCTATTACTAGGCATTAAGCCTCTACCAGGTCATAAGACCCATCACATCGTTATGATCTCAAGATGCCTCATCAAGGCTCATAGTCAGCACCATGTGTCATATGATCATCACCATAGCATACACAATCGATGACATTCATTTCACTTGCATGGTTAGTTTTGCACAAGTAGGAGAGAGAAAACACTATCACATGCTAACCATCCATGTAAGCCTAACAAGCATAGTATACCCTAGGTTTAGGGTTAGGGTTTCAAACACATAGTCAATTAGGGTTTCGTATCATAATTCAATCACCAAACCCTAAATATGTCACTTCCCATTTTCTTAGAACATATTAGGATTAGAACATCATTAATTAAACATGGTTGGAGCATTATATCAACAACACTAGGTATCAACATCATGTACATGTGTATGTGTACCATCTTACTATGTTATGCATGTGTAGTGACCATGTATTACATATGTGTTTCGGCCATACACCATCTAAGTGTCTTGACCTCAAGACAACTAGGTGTCTCGACCGAGAAAAAAACATATGTCGCAACCACTATAAAAGTAGGTGTTTCAACCATGCACAAAACAAGCATCTCGACCATGACCAAAACACATGTCTCAATCACAACCAACATGGTGTCTCGGCCACCACCTAATCATGGTGTCTCGACTACCATCAAGGGAATGTCTTGACCAAGATAAAACTAAGAGTCACATTCGTATAAGGCATGAACTTGACCAAAAACCAAAACATAGGTCTCGACCATGAACAATACATATGTTTCGACCGAGAGAAGAACAAGGTGTAGTGACCACCAAGGTCAAGCTACCCCAACAACACTTAGACAACATCAAAATACAGAGATAAATTTCATTCAAAACATAAGGTGAACCTCTAGGAAGATCACCATTGACAAGGTGGAAAAACTCCATGCAAGATGGACATCCAAAACTCTAAAACCAATCTTCAACAAGAACTATCAAGAAACCAAACAAGAATAGAGAAGACCAAGATTCAACCTTAAGAAAAATCAACTCAAAACGTCAAGAGGAACACAAAGGCTGAACCAAAGCATGGTGATGAAACAAAGAAACATGATGCATATATGATTATCACGTCAACCATCCTTATATATCGGGTATAAGAATTTAGGGTTTAAGATATGAAGAAACTTTTAAGAGATCATTAACAAGGCTTAAACCGTAGGTTATGATAACAACATCTAGCATATTAGAATCAAGTTTAGATATCAAGATAGTAACAAGAAAGTACTATTATGGTGCAAGTAATAGAAGAAGGTAAAGAGTTATATAACTCACGTCTTAAGGAGAGAACCAAGCTCCAAGATCAAAGGATCCAAAGAAGAAGATGAAGCTCCAACCAAGGTCACCACTATAGCCACAAGATCACCTCCAATGAGAATAACTTCATGGTCAAAAGGATGCTTAAGAAGGAGGATAAGAAACCCTAGGCCGAACTAAGAAGAAAGAAGAGAGAAGAGAGGAAAACTTCCTTAGACTTGGGTACCACCTTGTCAAAACATGGTCTCCCACCCTTCGTGATGAGGAGTTCTCTCTCAAAGTGACCACCATGGATAGTCCACAATTTATGGCCAAGAAAGGGGGAGAAAAAAGGTAGGATTCCAAAGGAAAAATGTGATCAAGGGAAAAGAACCACTTACCAAGGAGAGACCACCAAAAATCATCACATGGAAGGTGATCAAGCTCCAAAGCACCACATGCAAGGTTGATCGACCTCCAAAGCACCCAAGATCAGTCCTTCCTGCATCTCAAATCTCCAAGGACGAACATAAGAGAAGGGAGAAGAAGGAGGGTAGAAAAGATCACTTGCATGAAGAAGAGAGAGGTTATATACTGAAAGGAGGAGAGAAGGAAGGTAGGGATGAGGTGTCAACATAAGAGATCACCAAAGGGACACTTCGCCATAAAAGAAACCAACATGCAACCACTATATACATGCCTGCAACCTAGGTGGGGTCTCAACCACTTGGGTCACCACCACCCTAGGGGTCGAAACAAACCTCAAGACATCTTGTCTCGTCCACAAAAAAGTCACCAAATGAACCAGGTCGAGACACTCCACAAGAAGACAACCATCTTGACCAAAAACACCTCAAGGCCATCAAGGTCGAGATAAACCACCCAAGGGAGGTGTCTTGGTTGAGACACACCCAAATCACACCAACATGGTCGAGACAAAGGTTGCAACACTCCACCAAGCTCAACATGGTCGACACTAAGCAAACCCTAGAAACCCTAGCATCACCACATGATGCCATCTCATCAACCAAGGTCCAACAAGGTGCCCCATAGCATCACTTTCTCTCTCTCTCTCATAATGCTAAAGCACCAAGGGTACACTCAACATGTGACAAATTGCAAATAACCTCTCAACATGGGTAAATTGCAACTTGGTCCAAAATAAGCATACAAAGCTCAAACATCATCAGAACAAGACCAAACTAGAAACATAAGATGGTCACATGTTAACAAAGCATCTCATAGGATTAGATTAAGGTTCTGGGCATATTATTAAGTAAATCAAGCATACTCAAGAACTAAGCTAGGTCAGGGTCCTAACAACTATAAACCCATAACAAGGATTTCTCCCCCGAAATTCTATGTGAAAAGAGATGGGTACTTCCTACGCATCTCTTTCCCATGCCCCCATGTGGCTTCCTATACACCATGATTATGCCACAGAACCTTCACCAACACTATATTGTTCTTCTTAAACTTCTTGATCCTCCTATCTAGGATCAACATAGGACCTTCCACATAGGATATGTCTTCATCAAGATCAACCTCTACTGGCTACAAAACCAACTCAGTATCAGGGTGGAACTTCCTCAACATAGACACATGGAACATTGGATGCAACCTGTGAAAATTTGTTGGAAAATCTAACTTATAAGCCACATTCCCAACACATGCCACCACAGGGTAAGGTCCCATATATCTGGGAGACAACTTACCCTTCTTCCCAAACCTCAAAACACCTTTCCAAGGAGAGACCATGAGATACACCCTGTCTCCCACTTGGAACTCCAAGGGTCTATGAAAGTTATTAGCATATGATTTCTATCTGTCCTGGGCTGCTTTCAACTACTGTTGAATCACTTTGATCTTTTCTTTCGTCTGTTACACGAGATTAGGACCCAAAAGATGATACTCACCAGACTCACCAACACAAAGGAGACCTACAATGCCTCATAAAGTGTCATATCAATGCTGCTCTGATAACAGTTATTATAGGAAAACTCTATCAAACTCTGGAGCACATCCCAATTGTCCAAGAACTCCAAGACATAAGCTCTTAACAGATCTTCCAAAGCTTGTATCATCCTCTCAAGTTGTTTGTCTATTTGTGGGTGAAACACAAACCTCAAATCCATACCCATAGTTGTGTGTAAGTGATCCCAAAAGCGATTGTTGAATCGAGGGCCTCTGTTAGACATGATAGTTGTTGGAACACCATGCAAGCAGACGATTTCATCAACATATATCTGAGCAAGCTTCTCTGTTGTATATGTTGTCTTCACATGAAGGAAATGCATTGACTTGGGATTAAGAGAGGCATTCTCTATCCCTCTCCCACACCCATGGAGAAGGATGAATGTCTGGGAGGGTGGTAAATCAATACGACAACTAGTATTTGAACCCGAGCCCCTTTGTTAGGAGAAACCATGCTTGACCACTTGAGCCACTCCTTGTCATGAAAATGTGTTGACTTGGTCAACCTATAAATGATCACCCAAATAGAATCATGACATTTGGCTATCCTTGGGAGACCAAATACAATGTCCATCGTAACATGATCCTATTTCCACTTAGGTATAGGCAACAATTGCAACGTTCTTGTAGGCTTCTGATGCTCCACTCTAACTTGCTGACATATTGCGCACTTTGCAACAAACTCAGCCACATCACACTTCAAGCCAGGCCACCAATATAGATCTCAAGGCTATGGTACATCTTGGTGCTATAGAGATGCATAGCATAAATCAAAGAGTGAGGCTTTTCCAAAACCATCTTCATCAAATCATCAACATCAAGAACTACAACTCTAATGTGGTAACACATTGTCTCATCCTCTGACTCGTGGAAGCCATCACACTTCTCACTGCCAAATTTTGCTCGTATATGTTGTATCATAGTATCAACCTATTGTAACTATCTGATCTGCTGCTTCAATGTAGGATTCACCTGCAACTGTGCCAACAACCCAGCTAACAAAGAAACTTCTAGATTCATGTTCATTTGATGCAAGGAGACCAACATGTCTCTCTTATGGCACACCAACAAACCCAATTGTTCCTTCTCCATAGTTGATGACAAAGAAGACTTCTTGCTCAGTGCATGTTCTATAAAATTCACCTTTCTTGGATGGTAATCAATGGTGCAGTCATAGTCCTTGATTAGCTCCACCCAGCGTCACTGCCTCATATTCAGCTCCTATTGTGAAAAGATGTACTTCAAGTTCTCGTAATCTGTAAAGATATAACACTTTTTTCCATAAAGTTAGTGTCTCCAAATCTTCAAGGTGTGAACCACCACTACAATCTCTAGATCATGGGTTGGGTAGTTCTTTTCATGCTTCTTCAATTTTCATGACACAAAAGAAATCACATTCTTATCCTACATCAGCACACATCCCAGACAATTCCTTGAGGCATCACAGAAGACTATGTATCCTTTCCCTTGCTCTGGAAGAACCAACGCTGGCACACTAGTTAACTTATCCTTTAACAACTGGAAGGCATGTGGACACTTGTCATCCCAGACAAAAGGTACATCTTTCCTTGTCAGCTTTGTTAGGGGTAATGCCACTGAACTGAATTTCTTGATGAACCTCTTGTAATATCATGCCAAATCCAGAAAACTACAAAATTTTGTCAGCGTCTTTGGCTGCTCCCACTCCATCACAGGTTCAATCTTCTTGGGGTCTACATGAACACCCTCAGTAGATATCATGTGTCCTAGAAAAGACACCTCCTTCAGCCAAAACTCGCACTTGTTGAACATGGCGTACAACTGATGTTGTCTGTACACAGCTAACACTTGACGAAGATGTTGTTCATGATGATGACTGTCTCTGGAGTATATTAGGATATCATCTATGAACACCACCATGAACTGATCAAGATACGGTCGAAAAACCATGTTCATCAAGTCAATGAATGTTGATGGTGTATTGGTTAGCCCAAATGGCATAACCACAAACTTGTAGTGACCATACCTCACCCTAAAAGCTGACTTTGGTATGTCATCTACCCTGATCTGCAACTGGTGATGTATAGACCTCAGGTCTATCTTGGAAAACACTATAACACCTCATAGCTGGTCAAACTGATGATCAATCTATGATAAGGGATACCTATTCTTGATCGTCACCTTGTTCATCTATTTGTAATCAATCCATTGTCTCATAGATTTGTCTTTCTTCTTCATGAACAACACGGGAGCACCCCATGGAGACATGCTCAGTTTAATGAAACCTTTCTCAAGATTTTTTTGCAATTATTTCTATAACTCTGCCATCCCAGCTGGCACCATCATGTATGGTGTTTGAGCTATCAACTGTGTGTTGGGTACTAGATTGATCTCAAAATCAATCTCTCTGACTGGGAGAACACATGGAAACTCATCTGGAAACATGTCCTCGAACTCATGGACAACTGGCACCTCCTGGATACTCAGACCCCTCTCCTTAGTATCCACCACATGGGCTAAGAACACTTTGCAGCCTTGCCTCATCAACTTCTTTACCACCATCATCAACACTAGACACGTCGGAAGAATCTTCCTATATCCTTGGAAGATCCACGAAACATCATTGTCACAAACGTTGCCACCTTGGAACTACATTCCAAGACCACCTAATACTTCTCTAAGGTGTCCATTCTAAGGATCAGATCGAATATGTGCATGTCAAGTGGTATGAGATCCACTTGAATGCTATGTCCTGAAAAAGAAAGGACACAGGAAGGACACACCTCCTACAACTCGACGGAACCAACCAATAGGGTTTCTAAACAAAGATTATCACGTCTATGACTAACAGGCAAGGAACAACTATCGATCACTGCTCGAGTGATAAAAGAGTTTGCTGCACCTAGGTCAACCAAAATAGACATAAAGCAAGAAGAAGACAAATTAGAATGAAATTACTCTATCTAACATGATACTACTCGTGGATTGACCACTCCTTCCAACTGACTCATGGCATAGAATCGATTCATTATCCATTGTCGCCCCGTCCTCTATTAGCTTGGCCAGAAGAACCAGCCTACAATGCTTGTTCACGTCCTCGGCCTCCACCACTACCAAAAAACTATCTTTTTGAGCCTTGTTGACTCTATCTCGACTGTTGGGTCACTTCATCTTTCACAGGACATGCCCACCTCGATTGTCCTATCTGCATGCACTTATGGCAAGTCCTGGTCTCACACTCCGACCTTAATGGCCTCGTTACTAACACTGATGATGTGGTGTGGGCTCTTGTTGGTGGTAAACTACAGCCTCTGCCTCTGCTAGGTGACCATTGAGACTGATGTGCTGACCTATGTTGTGTCGACGATGCTAAAAACCTAGGCTTCTTGAAGGCTCCATTCGATTGACCTTGATATTGTGTCGATCTCCTCTTGGCATTTTTCTCGTGCTTCTCCACCACAGACCATTCTACTCTCTTGACAGACTCCACAAACATGGTGAACTTCTCATGGTCCTCCTAAGATGACACTGGTGTAGTTATCTCTGTGCTCAAACCCTTCTCAAAATGTTTGATCCTCTCATGATCTGTAGTATCCATGTGAGGATGGAACCTCAGTAGCTCCATAAACCTTACCTGATATTCGTTGATTGATATAAATCTCTATTGGATTCTCTCAAACTGGTTGATCTTCTCATCCAAGTAGGTTTGAGGAAAGTACCAACTCACAAATCTTATCAGAACTCCTCCCAACCAATCTCAACACATGGTCTCTTCTCTTCCTCAATGGCCCACCAATGGCCAACACTCCCCTTCAAAAGATACACAACATGCTTCACCTTGTATGCCTTGGAGATGTTGAGCATCTTAAAGGCCTTCTCCAACTCTATTAACCACATATATGCATCTTTTAGGTCTTCCATACCAATGTACTCCACATTCCCAACTCTCCTTAACATCTAAAAGGTCTTCCCAGAACCCAAAGATTCCACATTAGGGATTGTTTGTCTCGCTTGAGGAATGAGCATTTTGTCTGCCACATGCGTAATCGTGGCCATAAACTATCCAAACATGGACTAAAAAGAAGGGTTGGCCATCACTACATGGCCTAATTGGGCATCTCATGCACAACATCCACCCTCTCTTGCCTCCTTACACCACCTCCCAGTACAACAACACTGCTCTCAACAACATGTTCTTTGTGTTCTCTAGTCATCTTTTCTTCTCTTCTTCTTCTGCTTGAGCAGAAGTAACCATTAATATACTGGAGGACACTAGAGCATACACAAACCCTAGTCCTATGTCCCTATAGACTCAGTGAACCTAAATCTCTAATACCAATTTAAACTGTGACACCCCAGCCACACAAAGAGACATTACTCAAAACAAAATGTGGAATTAAAACTAATCAAGCCAGGTTACCAAAAATCATAGGAAATTAAAACCATTTCACATATCCACCTCAAGTAGAAACATACCATTTCAGAGTCCACAAAATCCACCTGTATATATATAGCACCTACCAAAATATTATTACATAACATTGTTTACTGCCTCATTGGCCACAACCTATCACATATACATACATGTCATATATGTACAACAAGGGTGTAAATCCAAAGCATCGTCTCAATATAAAACATCTAAGAAACTCCCCCCCAAGGACCTAAAAGTACAGGGACGACACATAGGACTCTAACACAAGCAACTCATCCAACCTTTACTCAGCTACTGCTCCTCTTGCTACTCGGCCTCAACAACACGATCTCTACTTCCTCATTCTCGACCACCTAAAAGATGTGAAACCCATGGGGTGAGACCAAACATCCCGGTGAGATTTATAACTCTCTGCCAACATATATTAAATGCACAAGTAACTAAAGATGTAGATAACATACTTAACAGGTTGAGAAGATTCAACTATACGATGTGTATCCAATAGATAAGGCAATTTAAACAAACTAGGCAATTACCACTGAGCAGTAGAACAATTAATATTTTAAGAACAAATATGAAGAACATGTATAATAGTTGACTTCTCTTACTGTATTATAACTCAAGAAATCAGTACAAAGATAAGGCAAAGGGGTCAACCAATCTTATTTATATTTTACCCTAAGAATAAATATACTACACAGATGTATTACGTCTTTTATTATGCCCTGAGGAGATGAGGTATAGCACTCATGCTCCAACTAATCACTGTTAAGTCAAATTCAATGTCACACAAGATCTAGGAGGAGCCTGATTCCTATGATCTCTCCACACCCTCAGTCAGTATGAGTCCGTCGTAGTGACATGTCAAGTCTAACTGCAAAACAACCTAGCCCACCTTGGTATATAGGTCACGATGCTAGTGAAATTGATTTATGATCACAGCCTTTATTATTCTCCTACTAGGGTATGATCGTAGTCAATCCTATGAAATACATATACTCAACAGTATACGACTCTGAGCTTCCACTAACTGAGAATTTCTTTCACCATCCATCAAGTACTAAGGCTAAAGATGGATCTATGGCATAGGGAAACTACATGATTAGGGTTTCTCTCTTGATTAATTAGTCCAATTATTGGGTATCTTTTAGCATCAATCAAGTTACAATGTATGAACCCAAAACAAACTCTATAAAGATAAAGGCATGAAGCAACTTCAGAAGATATAAAATGTATAAGATGTGAACTTATCACATCATCACCACATGATACTGGTAACTCTACCAATCTCAAGGCCATCATTAATGTCACATCACTTTGTGATATCAATCCCTTAATTGCATCACTGGAGGATTGCACCTCTTACTAAATATTAAGCCTAGCCACGCCATAAGACCCATCACATCATTGTGATGTCAACATGCCTCATCAAGGATCATAGTCATCACCCTATGTCATATGATCATCACCATATCATATACAAGCTAACCATCCATGTAAGCTCAACAAGCATAGTATACCCTAGGATTAGGGTTAGGGTTTCAAACACACAGCAGATTAGGGTTTCGTATCATAATTCAATCACTAAACCCGAAATATGTCACTTTCCACTTTCTTGGAACATACTAGGATTAGAACATCAATAATTAAACATGATTAGAGCATTATGTCAACAACACTAGGTATCAACATCATGTACATGTGGATGTGTACATCTCACTATGCTATGCATGTGTAGTGACCATGTATTACATATGTGTGTCAACCATACACCATCCAAGTATCTTGACCTCAAGCCAACTAGGTGTCTCAACCGAGACAAGAACATGTGTCACAACCACCAAAAAAGTAGGTGTCTCGGCCATGCACAAAACAAGCATCTCAGCCATGACCAAAACACATGTGTCGACCACAACCAACATGATGTCTCAACCACCACCTAATCATGATGTCTAGGCCACCATTAAGGGCATGTCTCGATGAAGACAAAACCAAGGGTCACAACTGAAATAAGGCATGCATCTTAACTAAAACCAAAACATAGGTCTTGACCATGAACAACACATATGTATCTACCGAGACAAGAACAAGGTGTAGCGACCAAAAAGGTCAAGCTACCCCAACAACACTTAGCCAACATCAAAATAGAGATAAACCTCATTCAAAATAGAAGGTGAACATCAAGGAATATCACCATCAACAATGTGGAAAAACTCTGTGCAAGATGGACATACAAAACTCTAAGATCGGTCTTCAATAAGAACTATCAAGAAACCAAACAACAATAAAGAATACCAACCTTCAACCTCAAGAAAAACCAACTCAATACCTTAAGAGAACACAAAGGTTGAACCAAAGCATGGCGATGAAACCATGAAACATGATGCATGTATGAGTATCACCTCAACCATCACTTAACAAATCGGGTATAAGAATTTAGGGTTTAAGTTATCAAGCAACTTTTGAGAGATCATTAACAAGGATTAAACCCTAGGTTATTATAACAACATCTAGCATATTGGCATCAAGTTTAGAATCAAGATAGTAGCATGCAAGTACTATTATGGTGCAAGTAATAGAAGAAGGTAAAGAGTTATATAACCTGCCTTAAGCAGAGAACCAAGATCCAAGATCAAAGGCTACAAAGAAGAAGATGAAGCTCCAAACAAGGCCACCACTTCATCCACAAGATCGCCTCTAAAGAGAAGAACACCATGGACAAAAGGATGATCAAGAAAGAGGGTAAGAAACCCTAGGTCAAACAAAGAAGAGAGAAGAGAGGAAAACTTCCTCACACTTCGGTACCACATTGTCAAAGCATGATCACCGACCCTTCGTTGTGAGGAGCTCTCTATCAAAATGACTGCCATGTGATGCGATGATTTTGAGTCGCATTTAGAGACCTATTTCATATGTGTTTTGTGCCTTAATTACTCATTTTCATGGATATTATTGCATAATTCACTTTATTTGGTCTTTGCCATCATTTTATATCAAATCCCCTTTGTTTTACTATTTTGAGCATTATTTATCATCTTATTATAAATTGTGTGGATTTACTTGGTCCTGTTGTGAATTTTCAGGAAGAACAAGTATCTGCTTGCGTCGATACCATCGACGGAAGTCGATACCATCGACCAAGCCACAGGTTGTCAGCCGAGAAGAGCAATACAGTGTCGATACCAAGTGTATTTTACTACGCGCTAAAAACGCAAGTGTACGCGTCGAGTAATATAGGCCTTGTGAGGCCCGAGTCGAACTCAGGGATACGTGAACTATTGGAGACTTCTACTAACTAATCGCAATCAGCTAGACCAATTAACAAAGTAGGGTTTTGTTGTTCAAATTAAAAGAAAATAAAAATCAATCAAAGAAAACAATCGATTAAAGGTTAATTTAATCAATTAAAAGGGATATCTTTAGGATGGTGGTTTCACCGTGGGTCAACATTGTATTAAGTTTCATATCATTCTTCACACTTCTCTCTCTATCTGGGTAGTGGCCTGAAAACAGAATTACCCACTGTCGTGGTGTAATTCACTACTTAGATTTAGGTTGATTCCACCGTCGTAGTAATCATTCCCCTAAACTAAGTGCATTATAAACGGTCTCTCAGTTCCCACCATTAATTTTACAACTCCTTTGTCAAGGGTTTTATTAATTAATGTAGAATTCGTCTCTTTTCAACCGTTAATCCTTCTGTTGAAGTGATTAAGGGCATTAAGTTATTATTATGGTGATCAAGCATAACAATAGAAATGGAGAAAACAAATCTATACCACGGATTTGAGAGAAAAATATGAATTATTGATATAAAAATGTCATACAATGCATTCCCGGGCTACTCCCGGTCCTAAAGATTGAGGGTTTTAGCCTCTCATGTTCATCTCACATGAATACATGGTAGAAATTGGGGAATTCATAAGAAAAACGGGAAATAAATGGGAAAACCCCTGAACGGAGAAGAACCTCTGGATCCTTGGTGTAGAACACGAGCTTCCCCCGCCTGTCGGTGGTGGAAATCGTCTTCGGCAGCATTCGAATAACACGGGATGAGCTTCTCGGCCTCCGTTCTCCTTTCTCTCCTCCTCGGCACTCGTGCAATCCAAAAATGAGATGATCCCCCCGTCTGTGCGGCCGTCATTAGGTATAAGTCCCTAATTAGGTAGTCAAATAACAACAGCCGTCCGATCGAGATCAAAACAAATCCAACGCATATCTGCCGGCGTCGATACCATCGACGCGGGTCGATGGTATCGACCCAGCGGATTAGCGGCAGCTTTCCTTTCTTTTATTCTGAGCGCCTGTGGTGATCTCGATACCATCGACTTAGGTGTCGATGGTATCGACTCCTTTAGCGTCGGTTGTTGTCGTTTAGCGACGCTGTAGCTCCCCTTGTGTCAATGGCATCGACTTGGGTCGATGGTATCGACAGTTTCCTCGCCAGCAACTTGAAGGGATCTCGATACCATCGACTTAGGTGTCGATGGTATCGACTCTGTATTGCTTTTCTCGGCTGACAACCTGTGGCTGGGTCGATGGTATCGACTTCCGTCGATGGTATCGACGGAAGCAAATACTTGTTTTTCTTGAAATTTCACAACAAGACCAAATAAATCCACACAATTTATAATAAGATGATAAATAATACTCAAAATAGTAAAACAAAGGGGATTTGATATAAAATGATGGCAAAGACCAAATAAAGTGAATTATGCAATAATATCCATGAAAATGAGTAATTAAAGCACAAAACACATATGAAATAGGTCTCTAAATGCGACTCAAAATCATCGCATCAAACTCCCCTAAGCTTAAACATTGCTCGCCCTCGAGCAACTAATCCTTAGAATAGAATTGCAGATGTCAACTAACAATCAATACATCACCCCACATTCCACATGACTCCCACTGAACGTTCTCAAACCGGCCTTTCCTAATCACAGAACAGTAATTACCCTACAGGCGACAATAATCATCAATAAAAGAAATTATCCTTCAAACCGATGAACACTATCACATAAGGCAGTTAACATAATAAAATTTGTCGATTCAGCATTAGTGCATCTTGTGATCGCCTACACTACGTTGCTCGCCCTAACTACCATCTACATGGAAGCAATTCTCCTGATAAACATGAGTGAGGAGAAAATCACGGTGGCCTACCAATCCGAGCAATGGGTGGATGGAATGGGTGGTTCATGGAAGAATTTGGAAGTATTACACAGTTTCAAAATGCATACAACAAAATGCCCTAATTTATGCCAATGCACATTGAAAATGCCCTAATGCTTAAAATTGGGTGGAATGATGCATGAACTAACCTTCCACCTCAAAAAGAGATAGAAATCTAATTAAGCCACATCATGTACTCAGTTTCCTTGTTATGCAAGTGATATCATGTTCCTTTCTCCCTCTTATTCCATTTCCTTCTAAATTCTCTTTTTTTTTTCAAATTTTCAGATTTTTTTTTCTTTTCCTCTTAGCCCACATATCCATAATTGCTTAGAGATACATGTCTTAGGCTATTTTCTTCATGATTGGAAATCTTTGTACTATTTCGAGGGTATGGGACAATTTAGATCACTTTTCAAGACAAACTGAGGTACATGGTGTACTTATGCATGAAAATCATAAAAGTTATGAGTGCAACTACATGACATGCACCTAAAGGTAATGTGCATGAATCACTATACATTTTTTTTTCATTTTATGCAAAAATATGAAAATAACAATGCAAATCCTATCTACATGCTATGCACGCAAAAGAAGTTAAAACTATACTTTACTTCCAATTCTTGGGTGGATTATGGAAAAATATGAAATGGAATGATCACAAGATTAAGTTACTGAACCTTAGAAAAATATCATGTGTCCCTCCTTACTGACATGCGTGGTCATTTAAAGGGTTCTTTCTCGTATATCCAATTAAGGTCTCATTACCATTTGATTAGGTTAGGCTCAAACAACCGTTACTATCCACTTTTCATGAGTCAAAGGGGTTGTGGGTGTGACATATTGCTTCAAAGTTGACATAATCAATCATTTTCATAAGACAAGTTTCCCAAGGACAACCAAGTTAAGCTATCCAAAAGACACAAAATTTTTGAAATTCCCTTAAATTTCCCATGAAAAATCGAGATGACAATATGTACGACATCCACAATTACACTAGATAGATGTGGATCCTAAGCAAACACTAAAATTGCAAGAACAAATAACAAAGCAGAAACTAAAAACAACTAAAGAAAAGATAAAAGATAGAGTTGTTCCAGCCACCCCCCTGAGCTTGAATTTGACTATGGCCTCATAGTCAAAAACCAACTTAAGGGTGAAACAGTGATACCAGATCAGTCTGATGGTGGTGGAGGTGGGTACTGCCAGGGTCGAGGGGTCCGGATTTTCTCTAGATGATGTGACTTCATTTGGCCAATAACCCCGTCTTGAATAACTGACACTGACACTGCTGTGTGCCCGTCGATACCATCGACGGAAGTCGATGGTATCGACTCGCTGATTAGGGCAACTGCCTCGCGAGTCCGGTCGCCGCCTTTTTCATTTGAACATGTCGATACCATCGATGGACCCGTCGATGGTATCGACTTCACTGAGTCGATTTCTTCTGAAAATCTCCAGAGATCTCGATGGTATCGACGGGCATGTCGATGCCATCGACCTTTATTGTGCAACCTGCCTGTAGGTATGTCGATACCATCGACAGGGGTGTCGATAGTATCGACACAGTGCGATTTTTTCTGGTGTCGACCTGAACCCATGTCGATACCATCGACCAGTGTGTCGATGGTATCGACCCTGCCTGTTCCTGCACATTTAACAAACAGATCAAGGTATCTTTTTTTTTAAACTAAAATCTAAACGAAATAAAAGCAATCTACAACTATAACTAAACTATCCTAATGTACCAATGGTTGGGTTGCCTCCCAACAAGCGCCCTTGTTTAACGTCTTAGGCTAGACGGTGTGACAATCATCATCTTTTCACCTTGGGAACTGGGCTTAGAGGATCATTTGGTAATTTGAATTCGACTCGATCTCCTCCAATACCCAAGGACAAAGTCCCTCTGCCTAAGGCAGTCACGACATCCGTCGTTGCTTGAAACGGTCTTCCAAGGAGAATTTCACAACTTTGGAGTGGTGGCATATCCATGACGACAAAGTCCACAGGGAATATGAATTTGTCCACTTTGACGAGAACATCTTCACATACTCCATAGGGTCTCACGGTAGACCCATCTGCCAATTCAATTGTTGCAGCCAACTTCTTTATCTCTTTTAACCCCAATTTTGAAATGTAGCCAAAGGCATGAGATTTATACTAGTGCCGGAATCACATTGCGCTTTAGAAACATGTTGACCACCTATTGAACACGGAATGTAAAAACCTCCTGGGTCCTTTCTCTTCTGTGGTGAACTCCCGTGAATCATCGAGCTCACTGTCTCATTCATCCAATAAATTTCATCGTCTTTTATCCGCCTCTTCTTATTAATGATTTCCTTAATAAACCTCCCATAGGCGGGTACTTTCTCGATCATCTCCACTAATGGAATATTGATGTGGAGTTTTCGAAATATCTCCAGGAATTTTTTAAAGTGACGATGCTCTTTCTTTGACTTAGAATTTACCGGATCCGAAAATAGCCGTCGATACTCGCGAGGGAGGCGGATACCCGCGAGATGTGTCGATACCATCGACCCTCGTCGATGGTATCGACAGGCCAACAACGGCGCCAAAAACTTGACGTGTATTTTACTACGCGCTAAAAACGCAAGTGTACGCGTCGAGTAATATAGGCCTTGTGAGGCCCGAGTCGAACTCAGGGACACGTGAATTATTGGAGACTTCTACTAACTAATCGCAATCAGCTAGACCGATTAACAAAGTAGGGTTTTGTTGTTCAAATTAAAAGAAAATAAAAATCAAACAAAGAAAACAATCGATTAAAGGTTAATTTAATCAATTAAAAAGGGATATCTTTAGGATGGCGGTTTCACCGCGGGTCAACATTGTATTAAGTTTCATATCATTCTTCACACTTCTCTCTCTATCTGGGTAGTGGCCTGAAAATAGAATTACCCACTGTCGTGGTGTAATTCACTACTTATATTTAGGTTGATTCCACCGTCGTAGTAATCATTCCCCTAAACTAAGTGCATTATAAACGGTCTCTCAGTTCCCACCATTAATTTTACAACTCCTTTGTCAAGGGTTTTATTAATTAATGTAGAATTCGTCTCTTTTCAACCGTTAATCCTTCTGTCGAAATGATTAAGGGCATTAAGTTATTATTATGGTGATCAAGCATAACAATAGAAATGGAGAAAACAAATCTATACCACGGATTTGAGAGAAAAATATGAATTATTGATATAAAAATGTCATACAATGCATTCCCGGGCTACTCCCGGTCCTAAAGATTGAGGGTTTTAGCCTCTCATGTTCATCTCACACAAGTACATGGTAGAAATTAGGGAATTCATAAGAAAAACGGGAAATAAATGGGAAAACCCCTGAACGGAGAAGAACCGGTGGATCCTTGGCGTAGAACACGAGCTTTCCCCGCCTGTCGGTGGTGGAAATCATCTTTGGCAGCGTCCGAATCACCCGGGATGAGCTTCTCAGCCTCCGTTCTCCTTTCTCTCCTCCTCGGCACTCGTGCAATCCAAAAAATGAGATCCTTCTCACGTCTGGGCGGCCGTCATTAGGTATAAGTCCCTAATTAGGTTGTCAAATAACAACAGCCGTCCGATCGAAATCAAAACAAATCCAACGCATATCTGCCGGCGTCGATACCATCGACGTGGGTCGATGGTATCGACCCAGCGGATTAGCGGCAGCTTTCCTTTCTTTTATTCTGAGCGCCTGTGGTGATCTCGATACCATCGACTTGCGTGTCGATGGTATCGACACCTTTAGCGTCGGTTGTTGTCGTTTAGCGACGCTGTAGCTCTCCTTGTGTCGATGGCATCGACTTGGGTCGATGGTATCGACAGTTTCCTCGCCAGCAACTTGAAGGGATCTCGATACCATCGACTTAGGTGTCGATGGTATCGACACTGTATTGCTCTTCTCGGCTGACAACCTGTGGCTTGGTCGATGGTATCGACTTCCGTCGATGGTATCGACGCAAGCAGATACTTGTTCTTCCTGAAAATTCACAACAGGACCAAGTAAATCCACACAATTTATAATAAGATGATAAATAATGCTCAAAATAGTAAAACAAAGGGGATTTGATATAAAATGATGGCAAAGACCAAATAAAGTGAATTATGCAATAATATCCATGAAAATGAGTAATTAAGGCACAAAACACATATGAAATAGGTCTCTAAATGCGACTCAAAATCATCGCATCACCATGGATAGTCCACATTCTGTGGCCAAGAAAGGGGAGAAGAAAGGTATGGTTCCAAAGGAAAAACATGATCAAGGGAAAACAACCACTTACCAAGGAGATACACCACCAAGAATCACTACAAGGAAGGTGATCAAGCTCCAAAGCACCACATGAAAGGTTGATCGACCTCCAAAGCACCCAGGATTAGTCCTTCCTTCTCCTCAAAGCTCCAAGGATGAACAAAAGAAAAGGGAGAAGAAGGAGGACTGAAAAGACTACTTGCATGAAGAAGAGAGAGGTTATATACTCAAAGGAGGAGAGAAGGAAGGTAGGGATGAGGTATCAACATAAGAGAGCACCAAAGGGACACTTGTTCACAAAATAAATTAACATGCAACCACTATATGCATGCATGCAACCAATGGTGATAAAACCTAGGTGGAGTCTCGACCACTTGGGTCACCACCACCCTAGGGGTCGAAACAAACTTCAAGACATCTTGTCTCGACCACAAAAAGGTCACCAAACAAACCAGGTCAAGGCACTCCACTAGAAGACATCCATCTTGACCAAAAATACCTCAAGGCCATCAAGGTCTAGAGAAACCACCCAAGGGAGGTGTCTCAATTGAGACACACCCAAAGCACACCAACATGGTTGAGATAAAGGTCGCAAAACTCCACCAAGCTCAACATGGTCGACACCAAGAAAACCCTATAAGCCCTAGCATTACCACATCATGCCACCTCATCAACCAAGGTCCAACAAGGTTCCCCATAGCATTATTCTCTCTCTCTCTCATGATGCTAAAGAACTAAGGGCACACTCAACATGTGAAAAATTTCAAAATAACCCCTCAACATGGGTAAATTTCAACTTGGTCCAAAACAAGCATACAAAGCTCAAAACATCATCAGAACAGGACCAAGTTGGATAAGGATTAGATTAAGGTTCTAGGTATATTATTTAGCAAATCATGTATACTCAAGCACTAAGCTAGGTCAGGGGCCTTACAAATGAGACTTTGTCATCAATCAACACACATTATAGTCTTATGTATTATTATCATCTATTTTTCTTCCACAGTTAAATCTGACTAGGAACATAACAAGAATGTATGTACTCTTATCATACATATGATCTCATAGTTCAGGTTCTTAACCTCAAATCATATGACATTGAGTAACATCATTCTTTGTACGTCTATCATGTTATATCATTATCTCATAATTGAACAAGCATAATGGACATAATTGACTTTATTATTGTCAAATCAATTACATTATGCCACATTACAATCATCATATGACTGGCTCTCTAGGCATACACACCAATAAAGAGAGTCAAATTGTTTTAAAGAGAGGATAGCCTATAGATTGTACAACTAATCTTGGTGCTTGCATGTGGGCATTTTAGCTTGGATCTTGGAGATCTAGATAACAAGCTTCTTCCCCAATCTTGGTTAAGCCGCTTCCAAGTAAGATGGCTTTATTTTTAGAGCTTTTCCTTATTGATCTACATCTTCTTAGCTTCATTAGACATCATTTTTGGAAAAAATTTGTGGAAACACCTTCTCCTACCTAAGATATTCTCCTTTCTGTCTCTTTTTTTGTCCTAGATCAGGTTAGATCCTAGTAGAAGGGACGTCAAGAGGACCATTTTTTGAATGATGGGGACCTTTTGGTGGTGTTGCAAGCTTGGTTTGAGCTTTTTTCATGTTGATACTTGAGATCTTCACAGAGGTGAGTGCTATGATGGTTGTTTTGCACTCTCTACTTGCAAGATCCACTTGTAATCCATGATAATGCTAGATCATGCTTGCAAGTCTTAAAAGTGTACCCTTTGATTGATTTTGGTTGTATGAGGAGAAAATATGAGATTTCATACCTTCTCTTTTCTTGCAAATTATTTGAAAGTGGAAATTTTATGTTTCTTTTTTATATGTAGACAAAATTTTATCAGATGTATGGCCTTTCTATGAAGGTGATTCTTTTTTGGATTGTTTATCCATGCATGATTACAAAATCTAAGATTACTACCTAACTTGTTGTTTCATAAGTATCCAAAATGAAATATGGAACTGTCTTGTCATCATGGTGATGAGATCTTTGCTCAGAATGTAATATTTCTTCAAAATGACTTCTTTATGCCTTATCCTACCCTTTTTATCTTTCCCTCATGTTGAGGACATTAAGAACATACTTGGTATGGTGGTTTATTAGTGAAATAAGAAGTTATACACACAATTTTCATGATAAATATGAAGTTTTGATATTTGCAGCCTTATATGGTTGTTTCATGAAAGAATGGACTCAAGTGGATCAAGATCCCTGGATAAGATCAATATACAAAAATATAATAATTCACCTATGCCTATCTAATCATCATATCAGTATATTTTTTGGCAATCTTGAAACTTCATGAAGATCCTAATCACCCCTTTTTGCACTTACTGCTAGAAAGTGACCCCTTTATGTTAATACTTGAATGCACTTGATTCAAATGATATGTTTGACCAACTTTGATCTTCAAGCCCCAGCCTTCTACTCTAGAAACCAGTAATTGTAGGATGTCGTAGAGACCCTAATGCATGGGTTCACTCTATCATATGGTGTGATGAGTTATGTGCTCAAATCCACTAGTTATGACCTAGTTTGCCCATGTATGAGTTGTTTTCTATGCTTGTGCCCTAATCTAAATGTGGATCTTATTATCATGATCTCTCCTCTCAAATCAGAGTTGATTCTTTTATTTCTTGATCACCTTGCTATAGACGCCCACCTAAGTCTTATGTTGATCCCTATTGGCATGTGAACTATGTTGATGCTTGCATATACGTCAAAATGTTGATACCTAAGGTTGGGAATATGATGCCTAGACTCTAGGGGACATCCACCTATATTGGAATGTGTTTCTTATGAATTAATGTTGTTGATCTAGACCATCTTTGATTCTTGGTTCTCGTGTCTCGATGATCATGCCCTTGTTTTCCCTATTGTGAGTGTTTTGTCACTAAGTTGTACATAAGTAACTCAAACCCTATAATGATTATATAAAATGAATGGATCCTCAGATGACATGAAACTAGAGCCACACATCCATGATGGACCCTAAATTAGTAAAAGATCATCAAATACACTAATAAGCACCTTTGAACCTAACTTGGTCAAAATCCTAAATCGAATCTAGCTAGGGCTAGTGATGAGAATCTAATACATGTCTGCAATCTTGTGTTTAATGAGGTATGGCTTGTGTCTACATGTTCAAGGATAAGTTAGGGTATGAAATCTTTGAATCAAATACAAGCTTTAATAATTATATGACTATGGATTTCTTTCTTGAAATGTGATACATATGTATGCTTGTTCACTTTCTCTAATATTATCATGTACTATTCTCGTATTGTACTCAAATTTTGTCTTCTTGTTGTTGTTTTATAACTTGCAAAGATAATATAAAACTCCATTATACAAACTTTGTGAACCTACCGTTATTCTCTGGGCAAGGACACGAGGTCATGTGTCCTACTTGAGTTGTCAATATAGTGTAGACCATGTCGGTAAAAGAGTTATCTCTTGGAAATGGCCTTGAGGTCCTTTACATACAAAAGGGTTAGCTAATCTTGAGCACCCTTATGGACTCTTCCAATGAGAAGTTAGTCAAAAAGGCCTTATGACATATGATGTTGTCAGTATAATTGGAGTAAAATGATATAAAACATGGTTTTTCGCTTTGCTAAATACTTAACTTGTTCATGCTCATTTGTTTATTCCTACAATATTTTCACATTATGTAAAACCTATATATGTGTATCTTTCTACCTGTACTCAACACCTAGTGTGTTGAACAATATTGTTTCACATATTTTATAGGTTCAGAGATGGCTAGAATTTGATGGGCTTGGTGAGTTACTCTGGGTGTACTTGTTGTAAGATCCCTAGTGTACATGAGTAGACTTGTACAATTTGACTCTTTAATATGTAATTGAAATTTTGTAATAAGATGATGTTTCCTAATAAAACTTGTTGAATGTTGAAATTATGATTGGTGCTTCTATCTTGTTATCTATTAATGTATGCTAAGCTTTTACACTTCCACATTCATTCTTCTATAATACCATGCTAGGGACGAACACTTGGATCCTATCACCATTTACTTTATAGTCATTTAGGCTTTGGGTAATAAATGGTTCAGTGAAAAATATATATGATGTTTATTTAATAAGAGGCATGCAATTTCTTAGTTGGTTTGAAGTTTTGTTTTGATCTAATTCATATTATGCACTTCTTGTCTTTTTTACTATGTTCTTGGTGTTATTTATAGGTTCTACACCACAATCAGTTTATCTTATTGTTATATCATATTTGATTGAAAATCTTCATAACTCGAATTTTCCAATTGATTGAGGAAGTGGACTCACCATCTACTAATATAAAATTAGGTGAGGATCCAATAAAACTTGTGGATGATAAGTGTGTATGATCACTTAGTTTGTGAGTTTCTTATGGCCTCCAAGTGTTGGTGTACTCCTAAATGTATAAATCATTTATAGATATCCCTCCAACACTAGGGATACCTAGGGGAAATTTTGAATATGCCTAAGGTGCACACTTGGTCTCATTTTGTATGTATACACATGCACATGTGTATATGTATGTGTGCATGCATGTGTGTGTGCCTCATATGCAACTTCACATTTTCTAATATAATACAATATATTCATCCATGTGTTTAGTTGTGTTCAAGAGATAATTATAAATATGAAACAAGTATAAGATATCTAGTTGAAATATGTTTTTTAGATATATTTCATCTTCCTAGAAAGGAAAAAACTATTTGTCTATTGTATACATTATCATTTACTATGGGATTCAGTTATTAACATGTTTGGATCTTTTACTTAGTGCACATGTCATGCTCACTTCCTGGACTCAAGTAAATGGAAACTTGTCAGGTGGTTACCATAATTTCTCTTCCTATCAAAAAATACCCTTTCACTTCTTTACATCTTTTCCTCCCTCATTCGGACAAGATATTTAGATACAAATTTTGACCAATATATTTTCATATGATGTACTTCCACTAGTATTAGACCCTCTCTTATAATTTGTCAACAAACTCTTTGTACTTTTTTCCTCACTCAACTGCATCATCTCTATGCCTCTTTCCTCCATCAATCTATTCAATCCAATTATTCTCATATTTCAATCCCTCTTTAATTTTAGGAATCCTAACTTCCTAAGAATGCATGTCCAATAATATTGTGTCACATTTGAACCTTGTTTTCTTAACTTTCTTCTGACATGTTCATATTTCCCCCTTCATTTCTTCAATATGCCTCTCCCTTTTAATGAAACCAAGTCCCAATAATGAACATGACAAAAGTCCCCTTCCTCGTTTTTCAAGGAACCAATGATGGACAAAAAACAAACTACCTCGTACTCATTTTTCACATACCTTTTATAGTTTTCTCCTTATGATTTAACTAATGTGTTGCTCTCTTTCTCTTCCTTTAGAATCTAATGGGACAATGGAAGTGTAGATTTGAATCTTATATATTATCAAATTATCCACTCATAAGTACACCTAATGCGCCTTGGGCGCACTGGGCTAGCAATGATCTGTAAGACCCTAATAGACACTCTTTTAACACACAGAAAATTTTTTTGCAAGCACGCGAGGTTCAAATTGTAGCATGAGAGTAGGCAAGTTATGGGTAGATCCAGAGGAATGTGGTAGGACAGTTAGGTAAGGTTGCTTCTTTAATTTTCAAAGGCGGAGATGCATGGTTTTTAGGGTTTTATTGGGGTTTTTTATTACACTAAGGATAACAACCAAGAAAGGAAAGAAATGATCAAACCTAAGACAACCCTACTCTATCAATGTTAATCAAATGAAAAAACTAAGAGAATAATTTAACTAAATTAGACTACTCACTAATAAGAAAGAGAATAAAAAGAGGAATCAGGTAAACTACACTAGCAATTTACTAAGGAAGTAAGCAAAAACTACACTAGGCAAGTGACTAGATAAACCTAACACAAGCACTTCCTATTGGTGTATATGCCCCATAAGTCAATCATCAGACGATGGCTATAGGGTTATTTATACTTTTTATTTGATTGAAAGAGGTCACGTTTATTGATGCACATTTAATTGTTATGATATTATTGTACATAACAAGTGTCCTTAGAATAATTGGTTCAAGACCATGAAAAGTATGTAACATGAACATGAGATCCTAATGGATTCTAAGAACAATATTCTTAAAATCCCCCTAGTCAAGCATTATTGTGGATAGGACAACAATAATACATGTGAGACTAGTATGTATGGTGATTGGTGACCATGTCTGATTGGTCAGAGGTATTGGATGCCAAGTCATATAAAGAGGTACATGTTACAGAACAAGTGTATTGGATAGACCCACCTTTAGAGTGATTCATGCATGGTTGTATTATAGTCATAATCAACTCTCAAATGTGATAGTGGTATTGTGGTCCTCCATCCTAAAGTCACTACAATGGTGATATGACATTCGTAATGCTTTGACACTACCCAACATAATCTTGAAGAAGGTTTCCATAAAGGTAGTGATTAAGTGTGATGAGAATCATGTTATGCATTACGAGTGATGTAGAAGGAATATGTTTCTCTAATATAATGGGAGCGATGTCCTAGGACTCTTGATAAGTAAGGCTAGAGAAATGCATGACCATTCTCTTGTGAGTCAGTATATGATATTGAGTTTATATGTATCTTACCAGCCTACTTGGAGATCAAGGAACATAGAATGAATGGAATGAGAATGACGTGTCTATGCTTCTAGTTCAATCTACATATCTATCACAAAAGGATTATACAACATGGTAACACTGGTAGTTGATGTTTAGTCTTGTTTGACTAATATACTACTTGGGTAGCAATGATGTGTGGCTAGGAACTACTCATTTCTTATGGATCATAATATTGACTATTGAATCAATTGTAAATGTAGTATGGTTCCTACTAGGTTACACAAATAGAAATGGCTTGAATAAATGTTAACTTGGACCTTATTATAATTGTTATAATAAATCTAGGAACTAGGACCTGGAAGTAAATATGTATCCAACCATTGGTAATTAGTTTTCATAAGTTAGAGACCCATCCCTCAAGGATAGAGGTGAGTCTTCATGACACCAAGACTCGCAAAACAAAGCATTCCGTGGGACTTGTTGCATGGAAAAATCCCTCATTTTGTGAGGGAGTTCATAGCCTAGCCAAATAGGGTTTGAGAGACCCTAACTCTCCACTCCTCTAAATATATGATATGAGAGGGAGCCTTCAAGGGACAAACAAAGGTCTTCTCATTGTTGCCTCCAAGGTTTGAGAAATTTTAAGATCAACTTAGAGAGAGAAAGAGGGAGGAGGAGTCTAGAAACTTTGGGTAGTCCTTGAGCAATGGTGTAAATATTGTGGGGATGAGTTTGCATAATGAATTTGTTGGGGACACATATCTTCATCCATGACATGTGAATTTTGGAGACATGCTTCATAGTAGAATGACATGTTCTATCACATGTGTTCATGGAGGAACGACACAGTCTACAACATAGAGCACACATATTGAGGAGAAGATCTCCTAGGTAGAATGATGCAATCTGGTACACATGCAAAGCAATGTGATCTGCCAAAGGTAGCTCAAGGTATAGATTAATGGTCAACATTCCCAACTTTTTGACTTGGGATATGTTCCAATTATAGGTGGAATTCTATGATCCACCTCTATAAATAAATGTCGGATTGTTTCTATGTGCTGATAAAAAAAATATTCTATACACATCCCTAGGTGACTTTCAAAGTACTAGAGACATTGAAAATGAGTTCCAATTGCTGATCTGGAAAAGCTCCAAAGAAATGTAGATTGGAGGGTCCACATATACACCAAGCCTTACAATTTAAATTATTGGAACCTCTTCAACGATAAGGTACAAAATTGTAAATCCTAATCCAATTTTGGTGCATTAGACAGATCTTGATCTATGGATTCTCGCAAAAATTTTACTCTGCTACATTTTCCAATCCCAAGATTCCTACACTCCCTCTCTAGAAAATGTGAACTAGCACAAACAAGGCAAGCAAGCTAAGCAAACAAAGGTAATTAACTAGCAAGAGGGGAAATGAGGATTTAACCAAGTATACACGTTATTGCACTATTTGGGTGGATATGCAACAATAAGCCATGTAGATGGTCCTGTTCATGCAGAGATTTTCAAAGAATATATATCAAACCAAACAACAAGGATCAATTTAGATCATTCATCCTATTCTAATAGTTGTCTATAGGTGGCATGGTAGTGTATAGGAGAACTAGTCCCTATCACCCCATCACCCACCCTTACAAGGTTTCAATAACCAAGGAATGGGTAGGCATAGATCTATATCGTCCAAGTCTAGGTTTCTAGACATAATCTTCCAAATGCACTTAGGGGTAAGGAATGGTGTGCAGAGTAGAGGAAGGGTACGTCTTCTCCCACTAGATTCATCTAACCACCACAACAACCATTTAGCTAAGTGCATAATTTCACATATAGTTACTTATATCTCATGCCTGGGATCAGGGTTGTAACATACTAGACTTTGGACCCTACCTTAGAAGTTGACATTTTGGGCTTAGCCAAACAAGGTTGAAGGTTAGACCTGAATAGATGTTTAGTATAACCCCAATGAGCTAATGCATCTATAGATCACCTTAATGCAACCTAATGTTCTAACATTAATCTTAGGTTTATAATGGATACATAAAAAATGCCACATAACTCATTTTGGTGGTAATATGAAGATAAGAAACTTAATTGGATGAATAATTCAGATAATGGGTCGTTAATGGGTCATATGACATATCTCATAAAAATAAGTCTCAAAAGTGGAAACAAACTTCAAATTTGAAATCTACATATCAAAATTAGCCTACATGTCAAATTTCATCTAATTTAGACAACCTTGAAATATTAAGATAAGTTTAGGAGAGAGAAAATGAGTAAAAGGCATAAGTAATGAATAATGTGATTATATAACTTCAAAATATGGGGGAAAATGGAAAATTCATATTCAACACATCAAAAATAACGTCTGGATGAAGTTTGGTCCAATTTGGATGTTTTTTGTGCAAGCTATGCAATTTTCGGTACATTTTGGACTTTTCTACAATTTACCCAATTTGGAGGTTTTCTTTGCAAATTGACACATGCATTATAATCCTTATATATTCCCTTACCATTCTCGAATTTTTGAACCATAGGGCGCCTAGTTGGACCTTGGTTTGAAGGTGTTTCTTTTCAAGGGCATTTTAGGGATTACTCTCTTTATAAATGAGCTTATCTTTAGAAGCTATCAACCAATGGGGTTATTTCTATGATTTGAGGGCGGTTGGGATGGCCTATAAGTTTACATAAGCTGAAATTTGATATTCAAGAAGCCTCTATGAGCTGTCCTCTTGCATGGCCATGAAATCCCTAGGCTAAGGACACATGGAAAGCTCCATGGACACCTCATGCTTGACTTCTTCCTTATCCATAAAGGTTTGCATGTCCATAGGCACCCTTAGCATTAGACACATGGAAAGTAACTTGACACCTCATGCTTGAATTCTTCCTTATCCATAAAGGCTTGCATGTCCATGGAGACCCTTATACATGACACATGGAAAGTCTCATAGACACATCATACATGACCTCTTTCTTTATATAGTCATATCTACCCCTTCCCAACTCCCAATTCAAAAACTCTTGCTCTTCTTTATTTCCTCTAGCTTAAAGCATCATTTATACTCTATTTTTCCATGAAGGTTCTATCCCAAGGTAAAAGTAGGTTCCTACCTTGGTGAAGAAGGCTCCTAGGGTTCCAAATTTCTCTATTTAGGGTTTCTAAAGCTCCTCCTTAGTTATTTCGACCAAAACTAGTACATTTTCTCCTTTCCTTCCCTATTTTCATGTTGTTAGTCTTCCTTCCTCCTTCCTCTAGGTCGGAACCCTGGTCTTCCATGGTGAAACCCCACCTAGAGCCCTTAAACACCCCATCTTCATGTTCTTTTGTTAGGGTTTTCACCTCTAAAGTGGAGAAGGTGCTTCTTGCTCGAGATAGGAGCTTTGTTGGAGTAACCAGCCTCTCTAAGCTTGGAAACCTTACTTATTGGACCTATCCACCTTCCCTAGAGGTTCTTTGGAGGCCTAGGATTGAATTGTACTATTTAGACTCTGAAGTTGAGGTATGATGTATCCCCTATTCTTCTATGTTGAGCAATTCACCTATGCTTATTCATTCTCTTTGTCCTGTGGACATTAGCCTATACACAATGTCTTTTCTTTTGAAAATCATGGTTCATGTGAACTACATTATTTGATATTAATCATGTGATCGTGTATATTCTTTCGAACTCTTATCTTATGCTTTGTTCATGATGGAACTCTAAAAGATGACATGTGATGTCTTTTTCCCACTTATGAGGTGGATGTATATGTTGGTCACTTATGTGGTGACTGGTTTGTATATTCTGACTATACTTTCTACTTGCCTCTACATTTAACATGCTATGTGATTCAGTAGCACTAGAGAAGTGTAATTGCATTGGTTTTTATGGCAGATGTGTTATTTCCTGCCGAGAAGATGTGATATTTCCTACTCTTTTTGGATGGAAAGGAACCTCATACCCAGGGCAAGATGTGTGATTCTTGGCCCATGTTTTATATATTTGCGAGATTGGAAGTTTTCCTTTCTCTATCAGGTTTCAATTTTATGAGACTTGGCTGCCTTTGTGTTTATATTGTTCTAGGGCTATGTTTATCTCACATGCATGTAGGTTGATGATATGGGGTGTGTGGCCTAATTCTTTACATGTGCTTGTGTGGCACAATCTTTATGTTTTATTAATGGCAAGTATTCTTTTGTTATCATATGATTTCAATTCCTTTTCTCTTGATACCCATTTGGGTGGTCCTTATCCTTTCTATGGGAAACCTTTTATATTTGATGTCCTTTATTCCATATATTGCTAAATTTCCTATTTAGTATGCACATACCCGCCTTTGTTGATGTCATCTATTTTCTCTTCTTGCAGGGGTATGCATCCAACCCTAGGCGAAGGACTTGGATGATAAGGCATGAAGTTTTGGACTAGCTTAAGGAGTTAAAGCTTGGAGACAAAGTTGTTATGTGGGAAAATGGTTCTGGTGGGCAACACCGTGGTGGGTGATGGTAAAAATGGCTATGGTGGATGGTAATGATTAAGGGTGTGAAGATGAAAATGTGAGATAAATTTTGGGTGGAATGGGGTGGGGTAGCACAGTTGTGGTGGGTGCCACATATATGGGGGCTTGAGGGTAGAACAATCATAGTAGGTGCCATAACCATGATGTAGGAGATTGGAGGTGAGTCGAAGAGCACTAATGGAACAAATATATCGTGCACCATGATCCTTGAAGTCACTTAGAACCACATTTTTGGTGGTGAAAATGATTGTGATGGTTGGGTGTCCTAGGGTAGCTCTTGCACTAGGTCAGGTTTATGATTTTCACAGTTGTAGCACGGCCGTGGTGAAGTACCATTGATGTTTTGGGGACTTTTGCTTACACTTTAATTTTCTAGGTGCTCTTCTATGGTGATTCTTTATTCAACTTGTTGCTTGGTCACTTTAGGATAGGTTGGGGTAGCTTTAGATCTCTCTTAGGCTTCTGAATGACTGTGGAAGTCCTAGGCTCATGTTTCTTCCCTCCCTTCCATAATTATGTGCCAAAGTACCTATATATGAATGCAATAATAACCATAAGTGCATTTGGAATAAAATGATATTTATTGGGAGATTACATGCATTCTACATATCTTACTAAGAACAAGAGACAAAATGGCACAACATGGAGTCCCAAACTAGGGCTCCATCCCCACCCCAATCTTCAATCATACTTGTCCTCAAGTATACTCCAACGAAATCCCTATTTTCAATTCAATTCATGAATTACAAAGATAAGTGTGGCAAAGTAGATGACTATTGACCAAACAAATTCAAGGATAAATTCATATATATGATCCACCTCTCTTCTCTTCTTTTAACACAGCCAAATGCATATGAGGCGCAAAGCACAAAGACTTCCAATATATATTAGTAAGAATCATGCAAGTGATGTAGCACTCACAAAGCTCTGGGTAAACTGTTTCATCCTTGGAATTTATTATATTAGTTAGAGATGTTGTTTCACTTGCATGTCTTTGACCTTATATGGAAATCCAGATCTCATGGCCCACATCATTGTGCAAAATGGGTAAAATGGGATAGACTTGATGTTTCCTACCTAAATGGGTATGCAATTATAAGAAGGGTGTTTGGTAAGAAATTGGAGTGCTATAAGATAGGGGCACTCTTCTATTATTTTCTTAGGTGGTAGTATCACATTTTTTTCCTTTTGGACCTTATGTACCTAGGGCATATGGTGGTGGGAGTGAAGTACATGGGAGGAAGTGTTGGACACCCTAAGCTTTTGGAGGGTAGCCAAGGCTCACTTTTTTGTGTTTTTTTAACATCTTTTCATGAGGCAGAATGATATGAAGTGGATCAAAGAGGGTGGATCAATAAGGGGTCATAATAAGTGGATCTTTATGTAAAATTCATGCATGCAAACTATTCCAAGCATCTTTCCCATAAAATTAGCAAAACTATGATGAGTGAGCTGTAACATATTGAATTCTGGGCATTTTGCCTTTTTGGTCCTCTATTTCATCTTTTTCTTTCATTTCTATCCTCTTTGGCTTTTCTATTTAATTTTTGAACAATATGATGATTTAATGAACTTTTTTCACCTTTTATTTCAATATTTGGGTTTTATGCACAAATACCTCAGTGAAAGCTTAGTAATGGGTTTAATATGTAAAATGTCCACTTAAGTAATAAATATAATAAGATATTTCGTCCTAGAACTTTCTAGTGCTTTTTAGAATATGAAAAGGGAGAGAAATCCCAAATACACATACAAGAGATAATAAGGACAATAATTGGAGATAATATGGGATATAATGGATTAAAAGAGGATAATGAGGAATATGTTGTTCCAAAAATCCTAAATAGAAACCCAAGAATATAATTTGGATAATAAATATATTAATTTCGTTTTCTTGACTTAAAAGTTGCTTAATGTCCAAGTATCATCTATTTTGGATAATAAATAAATATATAATGCCTTTAATACAAGACAATGGGAAATAAGCCAAGAAAGAGAGATAAAATATTTAATGCCCTCAAAATATAAAACTAACTCCATATTCGTAATCTAAACATAAAAATAAGCATTTGGGAAAATTTGCATTTAATTTGGTCAATGTTTAATATTTTATTTTATTTAGGAGAGAGAAAATGACTTAAAGACCAAAAATATTAAATATATGTTTCAAAAAATTAATTAATGCCAAAATAGTGTTCCAAACGTTTATTATTGCTTTTATACCAAGTTTTGTATTTTATAAAGTTTCTAGATGTCTCTAATAAATTAAAAGGATAAATAGGTGATAAATTTTAAATGAATTAAATAAAATAATAAAAGTATTCAAAAAATTTAATTATGCCAAATTCGTATTCTACATGTTAAAATAGACATTTGGATGAATTTTGACTCAATTTGGAAAATATTTGATGAGACGATAATTTAGGAGAGAGAAAGTGTGCAAAACCTTCAACTCATTAATTAAAATAATAAACAACTTCAACAAATAGAAATAATGACAAATTAGTATCCAAAATACTTGATATGAGTTATGGGTAAATTTTTGTAATTTTTGGATAATCATAGAGTCTTAAATAATTGAGGAAAGAGAAAATGTGGTTTGAATTGTTTAACACATTAAATATTCTCAAAAGGCAAAAATAATTTCATATTTGGATTTTACGCGTCAAAATCAGTCAGAATATAAAGTTTGGTAATTGTTGGATAATGTTTGGGCCTCCAAACGAGGAGAGAGAAAAACATTTAAATGTAAATGTCCTTTAAACGATTTTGAATAGGAATGAGCTGTGATTTCACGCTGATCGTCGGCCGTTGGATCTTGATCTGAGGATCTGTGTGTTGTCTTCTTCCTCTAACTGAAAAGGCAACAGGTTAGTTTCGGGAAGTTTTTGGATCGTGATTTCTCCCTCGATTCACCACCATTTTTTAAAAAAAATTGTTTGTTAGTTTCGTCTTTGAATTCCGCAGCCAACGAGCCTTAAATCGGGACCCGTGGTTGAGAAACCAAGAAACCCCCAAAGCTTGCTCCCCAAGCTTTGGCGATCCCCATCGAAAACCCTAACCCACACATCTTTGTATATAAGTAACGCTATCTTGAGCTTCCCCTCTCGTTTACAACTCATACCAACTTCCAATTCCTCGATTTGCCGTTGTTTCGACCGCCGTCGAGCCACCGAAGTCACCAAGCTTGGGCGCCTTCCTCCTCCTCCACTCTGATCCATTGGTTGAATCGAAGGTAGGACTGAGTTCCTCATTGCTTAGGCTTTCATTCACAACTTTCAGTTTCGATTTTGGTCAAGAAACGAAGATTTGCCCAAAAACGCAGCAAGCAGCTCGTCAGCTGCACTATGCATGTGAGGTAGAAGATGATCTTTTGTTTTTTTTAAGCACTTACGTGGCATCATCTCATTGGTCAGATTTAGAAAAATGATAATTGTCCAAATTTGAAAATGAAATATGTTTTGAAATCGGGAGAACGAGATCTATCTAACAAAAATACTTTTGTGGTTTGATTCTGAGGTTTTCAAATATGTATTTTTAGAATTGATTTAATTAACTAATAAATATGGAAAATAGCCTAAAAAGTCAGTATTTCAAAAATATACAAAACTATATGTTATTTTGATCAGAAAATCCTAAATAAGACAGTAGTGAGGTTTTTAGAGTCTAAATCGATCGTTTGTGGAAAAAGTTGCTGGTTTTGAGGTTTTAAGCCTTTAATGAATATACATATATCTAATACATAAATATGATGATCATATTAGGGAAAGTGGATCTGATCTCGTGTAAAAGTTCTGAAAGTGATTCTAGGATTCTAAAGAATAATGTATGTGCATAATACACTTCAGTTGGGAATTATTTGTTCCATTACCTATGTTTCCATAATGAGGATTATTTGCACCTTATATCCTATCTTCATGATTATCTTGCTCTACTTGCCTCATGATCAGTTTGGAATATTATTCTTGGGTCTTGGTACCCCACTACTTTGTTCTATTTGATATTGTTGTTACTTGCCATCTATTCTAGCATGTTGATTTTATTAGACTAATTAACTAGTGTAGTGGTACTTGTATGTACAACCACCCATAGTTGGGGAATGTGTTATTTCTCCCCTGGGGCACGTGTTATTCTCCCCCGCACATGAAATATGTGCAGGTGACTGGGAATGTGTTACTCTCCCCTCACCCTTTTGGTTGAAGGTCCGGTAGGTGCCTCAACCCTACATAGTTAAGATAGTCAATATTAATCATACATGCAATGTTGTTATTTTACTTTGTTTATGGCAAGCATCTTTTGAAATATTCTTTTATATATATGGCCTCATTCTCTTGATGTCTCATCTTTTGATGAATCCCTAGCCTAATTTACTTGTTACAATTATCTTGTCACCTTTAGTATAGTTTAGTGACACATACTTGTTTTTCCTTCCCTCTTGCTGGGTGCTTTCCCAACCACCCATATGTGGAGCAAGGTGATGGATATGGCATGAAGATATTAGTGTTGACATGGACTAGCTGATGGATATGTTGCTTGGAGACAAAAGTGGAGTAGTCTAGTTTCCCTCTACTTAGATCCTCTTTTTGTATAAAGCATGTACACCCATATTGGAAAAAAATTTATGTACACTTTATTTAAATTGGATATAGTCAAAATTTTATCTTCCACTGCTATCCCAAATGGATTTTATTTACCATTGTTTTTAGTAGAGAGGTTGATTGATTTCACTTCTTTACAATATGGTATCAGAGCCAATGGTAGTCAGATCTTTGACTATTTCAGTTTGTCTCCCTAATTAGAACCCTAGACTTGCATACTTTCCTTTAAGCGACATGTTTGCCTAGATTTGATCTATGCTTTTTCAATGTGTGTACACATCTATCTTGACCTCATCAATACTTATTAGTCTTCCAAGAACGTCATTTTAAAATTTTGAGTTATATATCGAGCCATGATTTGGCCTTGGTTGCTCTTTCACATCATGAAATTGTTGTTTCTAAGGAAAGTTAGTGTGATTTCTCCACTTGGGCATGTAAGAATTTGACACGAGACCATGATTTTTGTGGTTTACAAAAAATCACATACCCTTAACTTCTTCCTCAGGAGAATTTATATGTGACGAATGCTATCACACCGACAACATAATCACACAAAACTTCACAGAAATAATCATCAACAGTAGATTACCGAAAATCACTAAAAATTAAAACCTTTTTGCCAAGAGATTCATCACCAGGAAACTCTTTTCAGATAGAACCCAACCATATATACATCATGGTTCATTTTGTACATACATTGTTCCATCACCTTGCAAGGATATGAGATAACATTTTCTTTTCCAAAACATACACAAAGCAAGATTATGCATTGAGGCGTACAAGCCAAAATCTCATATCGATTGTAAAACTCTTTACACACTATCACCCAAAGGACCTGAGATTGCATGGATGACACATAGGACTCTATATGTACAATACACATAATAGCACATTCTACCTGAGTTGTTACTATTGTCCTTGTTGTTGTTGCCCGCTTTCTGTTGTACGATCTCTACTTCCTCGTGTACGTTCACCTAAAAAGTTGTGGAACCCACAGGGTGAGACAACAAATCCCAGCAAGATATATAACTCTCCGCTAACAGTATTATTATCACAGTTAAATCTTTATGAATGAGAGCAGAAGAAACCTATATTGAATTAAACAAGTATAATTGCTGATAATATGTAGAGTAGAGCAGTCCCATCATCTTATTAGTTCAAATATCTACAACTGAGAAATAAATCATTTAATCAGTTTTAAAAGGAATATGAATAACATGTATAACTTTTATAAACTAAACAGTATAAAAACAAAGCAAGGCTTCAACCAATGTTTCCATATTTGATCCTTAAACAAATACACTACATGGCTGGTTACATCTTTAAACAATCCATCTTATACCCTGCGGAGATGGTAATATACCTTCCATCTCCAATTAACCACTGCAAAGTTAGCATCTACGCCATATAGATCTATGGAAGAGTCGGAATCCATGACCTCATCCACTCGGTCAATACGAGTACATTGGCAGTGACATATGAGTCGATCTGCATTTTAGCTAGCATGGTGTATAGAGGCTCTTCGCTATAGAGATACAACGAGTAGTATGTTCTCTATTCATGGTATGACCTATAGTCAATCCTGCTTATTGAGTCATGACCTGCAACCATACTCTTCTTAGGGTATGGCTTTACCACCAATCCCGATGTTGTATTAGAGATACGGCCTACAACCACACTCATTTTAGGAAAATGGCTCAAGGACAAATCTTGGGGTTTGAAGGAAGAAAAGAAGTACTTGTCTTGCACCCTCACATATTCAAAAATATGCACTCTGAGTAAAACTCGTTTCACCATTCAAAAAATCCTGAAAGCGAATGGTTCTATGGCCATGGCAACTACATTTTTAGTGCACTTGATAGATTAAGTGCATTACAACATCTTTTAGCATCAATCAAGTTACAAGCATGAATTGTAAATAAATGTTATACAGAAAGGTGTAACATATTTTCAAGTGATCTCATTTCAATTGGTACATATCTTGTTACACTCATCTTGGGATCTTAGTCCCATGAACACTTCATTGGGAATTTCATCCCTTCAATGATCATATGTTTAGGTATCAAACCCTTAGTTCATTATTGAACAGTATCACCTCTCATTAGGCAATAACCAACTCTAGGTCATCAAACCCACATGCAAATCATACTTGGCATACAAGTATATCAGATGGCTCACAAGACCTTATAGAATATGTATTATGCTAAATCATCATAGCTCATACCTGGCTATGCTCATTATTTCATAACACCTGCATGGTTAGGATTTCATAACAAATGTAATATCAAGTAAATATCATGACCATGCCATAGAGAGAATCATTCAAATTGCAACCCTCTCAAAATTAGGGTTAAGGTTATCCCTTGTAATTGATTTAGGATTTTCAAGTTCATATTTATCAACCAACCCTAATTCACATCATAAGAGATATATTACTACCATAAGTGTTCAAGCATACTTCATCAAGTATCATCAATTGATTGTCAACATGAGGTATTACCTTTCTCCTGTGAGTAGTACAAGTTTCTTTCTCATCCTTACTAGGATATTGACTTCAACATATGTATTACATTGATTTAACTTTCTTTAGGGTTATCAACCTACACTTATTAAAGTGTATTCATATCATTACTTTCATGATGTATTCATTGATTGTATTCAAGATGTATCAGCCTACACTCATCAAGGTGTATCAGCCTTCACTCATCAAGGTGTATCAACCTTCATTCCAATCTTTGTATCAGCTTAGACACATTCACTTGTGTCAGCCTAGACACATTCTTATGTTGGCCAAGATGCATCTACTTGTGCCAGCCAAGGCATATCAAATGATATCAGTTTAGAGATGCATACAGTACTATCATTTGTATGGTGCTTGAGGTATATCAGCCATGGAGTATTCTTGTGTGTCGGTCATACTATCATATTATGTATCGGCCACACCATCAACTTATGTATCGGCCTCACCATCAACTTAGGGTATGGAACTCACCATCAACTTAGGGTATTGGCCTCACCATCAATGTAGGGTATCAACCACTCTATCCACTAGTGTGTTGACCACATCCTAAACTTGGGTATCGACCATACCATCAACTAGGGTATCAGACTCACCATCAACTTAGGGTATCGGCCTCACCATCAACTTAGGGTATCAGCCACTCTATCCACTAGTGTGTTGACCACATCATGAACTAGGGTATCGGCCATACCATCAACTAGAGTATTGGCCTCTCAACATCAGCTAGGGTATTCGCCTAGCTATACCTTTGTGTATCGGCCATTGCCCAATATAGGGTATCGGCCTCTAGGGTTTGTTTTATATTGGATGAACCCTCATTCAACAACTTAGTTCTTGCACCTATCGGCCTCAATACTACTTGGTGTATCAGCCAAGGCTTCTAAGAATGTATTGCTCATACTTCCACAAAGTATGTCGAGCTAAGGGTGTCTCCCATCACACATGGGTTGGGCTAAAGGGATATCGGATTGTGGTTAGGATTGACCATATTGGCCTTCACACTCAACTAAGGCATCATAGTTTAATATTCCCTCTTCACTAGTCATCTCTTGGTCATGACAATCTAGTGCCTTTGAGGCATATCATTTTTAGAGCATCTAATATATGGACCTAACAACATCATATCATTTTAAAGCATCACAAGACATATCAACCATCCATGTCATTGTGCAAATATGTATGTGTCGACTTGGATATCTTATAGATATTGTCCTGTCTTATTCTTAGCATTAAGGTGATGGGTTAAATAATTGAGAGGATAGTAGTTCTACTCATGAAATCAAACCAAAAGAATATTAGTTCATGTGTATCAGTTTCCATTCCTATACCCTTGTATCGGGTTAGGGTTTTCACAAACCAATATTGGTTTGTGCATATTGGTTTCATCATCTTCAAGCTCCAACTACTCGTTCATTACTACTCTAGTTCATGGGCAACAACCCCATATATCCAATAAAGCCCATAGAACCATCATTCAAACAAAAAAATTCGAAGTAGAAAAGGAATCACCAAGTAATGCATGATAGAAGGTAAATAATAATAAAGTTGAGTTCAAGTTATATAACCTACCTCAAGATCAACACAAGAGCTTCAAGCTTCAACGCTCCATGTTCCCAAGATTGAAGATGACTTATCAAAAGTCCAAGACTCGATCACAATGCTTCTTAGACAAGATGCTCAACCTTATCCTTGATTCTTGAGCTCCTAGGGTCGTCCTCCAAGCAAGAGATAGTAAAGGAGTCGAAAGGTTTACTAGGAGGGGAAAAGAGAGTATATATAGTTGAGGTTTATGAAAGAGAGTATGTGCAAGGTGTCATATCCATGTGCACTTGAGTGATATGTGTCCATGCATGGTAACTTCATGCATAATTATCTTTTCATGGAAAACTCTTGAGGATAATCCATAGGCAAGATATAGGCCATTTGGGTATCTTTCTTAACAAGATATCACCACCCAATCTTACTTTATGTACAAACCGATACCACTTTTGCACGGAACATGCAAACTGATAGGCTTCACCTACTTAAGGTGATTAGCCCATCATGAACACTTTCAAAGGTTAACAAATCAATATGGGACCTCCTCTATGGCTTCCAAGCTGATAGGCACTCCCATATACACAGAACTCGATACAACCTCATCTAGGGTTCAAAACACTTAACACTTCTTTGGTTCTTTCACCACAAAAAGTGTTATCATTCAACCAATATCCAAACAAGTTGCCCCCTTCTTTCTCTTTCCTCTAGTTGATACTAAGAGAGATAAGAGAATTCTAGAGGTGATAATTTTCACATAAACCCCTCATTTGGGTAAATTGCAAACTTCACCAAAGTTATCATATAAGGCATAAACAATTTGCAAATAAGTTCAAAATTGAGAAATAAACTCTTCTCAAGTCTTAATTACTTTTCAAAAGATTAAGACAAGGTTCTAAACAACTTACTTAAGAAAAACTTCTAGGGTTATCAAAAAACCTAGGTCAGGGGTGTTACAAGTTATCAACCCCTAATAAGGATTTCATCCCTGAAATCTCAAGAGAAAAGAGAAGGGTACTTCCTCTTCATCTCTTCCTCCAGCTCCCATGTGGCTTCTTCAATGCCACGATGATGGCAAAGAAATTTCACAAGAACTATATCTTTCTTTTTCAACTTTTTTATTCTTCTATTAAGAATCAACACTGGATCTTCTACATAGGATATATCTTCCTCTAATTCTACCTCTACAGGTTGTAATACAAGCTCTGCATCAAGGTGACATTTTCTCAACATAGATACATGAAACACTAGATGTAGTCTATGCAACTCAGGTGGAAGTTCCAACTTATAGGCTACCTTTCCAACACCTGCTATCACTGGATAGGGTCCCATAAATCTAGGAGCCAACTTACCCTTTTCCTGAATCTGAGAACACCCTTCTAAGGAGAGACCTTGAGATACACTTTGTCTCTGACTTGAAATTCTAAAGGTCTACGACAATTATCAGCATATGACTTATGTCAGTCCTATGCTGCCTTTAACTGTTGTTGTATTACTTTAATATTTTGTGTTGTTTGTTGCACAAGTTTAGGACCAAGAAGTTGGTATTCTCCTATTTCATACCACCATAACAGAGATCTACAACGTCAACCATATAACACTTCATATGGTGCCATATCAATGTTGTTCTGATAACTGTTATTATAAGAAAACTCTATCAAACTCAAATGTATATCCCAACTACCTACAAACTAAAGAACACATGCCCTAAGCAAGTCTTCCAAAGTTTGTATAGTCCTTTCAGATTGTCCATCTGTCTGAGGGTAGAAAGCAGTACTAAACTTTAACTGCATGCCCAAAGCTGTGCGTAATCGCTCCCAAAAATGACTTGTAAACTGAGGACCTCTATGTGACACAATTGTTACTAGAATTCTATGCCACCGCACTATCTCATCTAGATAAACCTGTGCAAGTTTCTCAGTAGTTTACATTGTCTTAATATAAATAAAATGTATTGACTCTGTCAACCTGTCAACAATCACCCAAATGGAATTGTGACCTTTGGCTGTTCTAGGAAAACCAACTATGAAATCCATTGTCACATGATCCCACTTTCACAGTGGTATAGGTAATGGTTGTAATGTTCCTTCCGACTTCTGGTGCTCAGCCTTAACTTGCTGACACACTGGACATTGCATAACAAACTCAACTACATTTTTCTTCAAACCAGACCACCAATACATATCTTTTAGATTATGATATGTCTTGGTACTTCTTGGATGCATATCATACATAGATGAGTGAGTTTCTTCCATAACTATCTTTCTTAAGTCATTTACATCAGGTACCACAATTCTACCATGGTAACAAACTATTCCATCTTCTGACTCTTGAAAACCCTCCCGCTTCTAACTACCATATTCTGATCTGATCTGCTATACCACAATATTAGCTTGTTGTTCTTCGTTAATCTATTGTCTTAGTGTAGGTTTTACTTGTATCTATGCCAACAATCTGGCTAGCAAAGATACTTCAAGTTGTACATTCATTTGTCATAAAGAAACTAGCATGCCCCTCTTATTACATATCAAAAAATTCAACTGTGCTTTATATGTGAATGAAGATGATGACTTTCTACTTAACGTGTTTGTCATCACATTAGCCTTTCCTAGATGGTAATTGATCGGCCTTTTTGTCACGTCTGGATATGAATGTGGGACAAAGGAAGGAATCAAGCTTTTAAATTTATAACCTGAAACCTTCTTTGCCCCCGCAACTTTTATTACGGGGTCGAACACATGGACGTGGGGACGTTTGGGACGCCACAGATCTTGTTCTATAGTCAGATAAGACAAAATGATAGTCGATAAAAGTAAGTGATAGAACTAGTCTAGCGGGTTGTCATGATTTAAAATAAAACAAAGAAAAGAAAACAAAACAGAGCTCGTGGTTCTACAAATAAGAGAAAGAGAGTTCATGGCTATGTAACCACGAACGAGGTAGTCTATGCACTCATTCTTGGGTGTAGACAACCCTCGAACACCTAAGCAAGCATCCAGCATGCATAGTGGCATCTGTTCTGTGGGGTCATCCCACTCGCTCTCACATTGCGTGACTAAAACCTTCAACAATATGTCATTGACCCTATCTCCTGGAATGACATATTAACACCTCAGAATATGCTAAGTTCCCTCTCAGGTCTTAGGATATTCTGGGATGTTAGGAACAGAATACCTTGGATCGTCCTCCTCTCAAGTTCGGATCCAAACTATCTTCTCTTAACCATTCCTACACGGATCTCGCGATACAGGAAGAAATAGCAGTTCAAACTAGTAAGAGATCAACCAAACTAGCAATCATAACTTAGAAAGAGAAAATAGAACATGCAACATACTAGATCTGATATGAATCTACTTGCTTAAGGCAAACATACATATACATGCCCAGATCGGGCTACATAGCCAAGAAGGGACTAACTAGCTACAGACAAGCATGGTTAGCACCGAACAAAGATGGATTAACATCATTTGTACAAGAAACAAAGGAATGCAGTAGAATGAAAGAGAAGAAGAAAGAGATATATCCTGTAAAGTAAAGTTGGCTCTCACTCCTCAGTCTCCGTGCAGGTTGGATCTCATTCCTTGGTCCTCCTCTTCATCCTTTTGGACTCCTTGGTTCTCTCTCTCTCTAGATATACTCCAAACAGTAGCCCGATGGATGTAGGAGGATGTTGGTGTAGATTGATATTGTCTCTCCTCAGCTTCCACCTGTGGAGATCGTAGACTAGCAGTGGAGGAGGGCGGTGCTGTGGATCTTCTCTCTCCTTGGTGGTGAGGATGAACGTAGCATAGATCTGCTCTCTCCTTGGTTTCCACCCTTAGAGAGAGTAGATCTGAGATGGGGACAGAGGAGAGAGAGTGAAGGATAGTGGCTGCTGGAGCACGTAGACTGGCTTCCTCGGTCCTCTCAGACCTTGGGATGCTTCCCCGAGGCTCTGGCTCTAACCCGACAGCCTTTCGGTGTATGGACACGACCCAGCATTCCTTTGGCCTCAAGGCTGGCTCCAGCCATCGTTTGGACCCCAAGGCTGGACTCTTGAATGGCTGGGGTATGGGCCTATTTATAGGCACAGATGGCTGGGTTCGCTTTGCCTCGGTCGAGGTTTATACGGCCCAGTTGTAGTTTTCTAACTTTGCCAGCAGGTAGCAGTTGTGAGATGCACGGTCACGATTAGTTTTGTTCACAATCTTCCTTTAGTGTCCCTTTTGGTCGCGATTGTGTGGGGAGGAATCACGGTCGCGATCCAGGAATTGCGGTCACGATTAGCTGATGGAGGGGTCTTGGCCTGTTGGATGATGGTGGAGGTCGCGATACTTGTTGTTGTAGGTCCCGCGGTATGGATGGAGAGGAGGTCGTGGTGCAGGGCAGCACTGGTGAAGAAGCGCCGCGGTTGGTGGATGAAGAGGCTGCGGGCGAGGTCTGCTGTTATGGTGATGGTGGCGTTTGTGTGCAGAGGGGGAAGCTGAGATGGCCAGACACCAAATCAGACCGTCATAGTGTAAATAATTGCGGAATTAAACATAAGCAACGGATTACTAAAAATCACTAAAAATTAAAACCATTTAGAAAGAGATCCAAACATAGGAAAACTCTTTTATCAAGAACCAATGTATTTCATTTACATCCTGGTTCATAAGTACATATCCCATACAGTATCTTCTCGAGGATTACAAGAATCAACTGCCTTGTTAAAACTGTACGCAGATAGCATAAAAACCTCGAGGCATCAAGCCAAAATCTTAGATCGGTTCATTACAAATATTAACTACCAACTTCGAGGACTTGAGAGTACATAGACGACACATATGACTCTATACAAAATATGACATCCAGTGCCTCCACCTGGAATATCATTCTTGTCCCTGATGTTGCTGCTGCTGCTCTTCCCCTATAGTAGGGTTTCTGTCTCTTCTTCTGTGTCTACCTAAAAAGTTGGATCCCACAGGGGTGAGACAATTGAAAATTGTCCCAGCGAGAGATCTAACTCTCCACCAGAAATATTATTATTGCAGTTAATGGAATAATACTGAGCAGAGGAATCATATTTATTCAATAGTAGATAAATCAATATCTAAACAGATTAGAGAAATATTCTTATTCCAAGCATTTCAGCTATAACTTGATAAAGCAGCATGTTACTTATCCAATAAGGAATTGAAGAACATGTATAACATTTATCTATCTAGGATATGATAAGTAAGGTAACATCAATCATTGATTCTCGTGTTTCAACCTTAAGCAAATACACTACACGGCTGATTACATTTTACAATCATACTTAAGCCCTGAGGAGACGAGGTATACCGCTCATACTCCAACCGACCATTGCAAAATCGAAATCGGTACCATACCTAGGTCAATGGAAGAGCCAGATTTCCAAGACCTCATCCTTATCTCAGTCAGTACCAGATCCCATGCAGGACGTCTTGTGTCTCTGCTAAATAGCTTTCCAAGGTATACTGGCAACTTCACTATAGAGTTACAGCGGCGGTTGTACTCTCTTCGCAATCGAGAGATCTCATGTTTATCTCACATCGATCTGGCATTAAACATTATCGGGAGATTCATGATACATCCATCCCAGCATTGGGAGATTAGTGATACATCCATCCCGACATATATAATGAAGGACTGAGAGATTTAATGTTTATCTCACATCAATTCCTCCATTAGGGCGTAAGGATATTCACGCCCATAACCCCCACATACTCAACAGTATGCCCTCCAAGAGATCCCATAGGAAAACCTATTTCACCATCACCAACTACTGACGATGATGGATCTATGGTCAGGCTCTACATGATAAGATTTCACTTGATTAATTAAGTACATTACCATATTCTTTTAGCACCAGGCAGGTTTTTAAACATAAATCATTATAACAATTGCTACTCAGAATATGTAATACTTCTATCAAGTACTTTTTAAAGCTTTATAAAATATTGGGATCTTAATCCCTTGTCACATCATGGGCATTCTCATCCCTTAATATCTCATCATCGTGATTATGGAATATGGGTATTCAAACCCTTAATTCATCAAAGAACACTTGTTACCACTTATCAGGTAACTAATACCTTCTGGTCATCTGACCAAGGTAAACATGATACTTGCAATACAGGCATCTCACATGGCTCTCAAAGCCCATTAATCTATTTTTGCCTCTTATTAGGCAACAAAGCATATTATGGCTCACAAGGCCCATAAAACAATTTCAATAATAAAACATTATAGCTCATACCTTGCTATGTCCAACATCTCATGATACATGCATGATTAATACACATGATAATAGTTATATCAATTACATATCAGTACTATGCAATGTAATGGTAGCATCACTATTCCCTCATTAGGATTAAACATACCATTACCCTAGATTAGGGTTATACGATTACCCTATATTAGGGTTTCATCTAACATTGCCCTAAATTAGGATTAGGGCTCATCAACCTTCTCGATTAGGGTTTCATGATCTCTTTATCAAGGATCATTCCCTAATTACATATTTTATTCATGTTGAAAGTGTTGAGGTTTAACCACTACATGATTATTATAAATGTATGAATTCCTCTCTCTCATCCTCTCTAGGATGTTGATTACTTCAAACTTGATTAGATTAGGTCAACCCTTCATTCAAGTACACACATTTAGGGTTAGCATGGTATATTGAGATAAGCATCAAAGGTATAACCCTTCTAAGGCTAGTAATCACCCTAGCACCTTAAAGATACAACCATTGTAATTATCTTTGATAAACACCATTAACAATCATAGGGTTAATTGATCTTTCATCACATTACTTCAAACTTGATTAGATTAGGTCAACCCTTCATTCAAGTATACACATTTAGGGTAAGCATGGTATATTGAGATATTGCTTTCATAAGCATCAAAGGTATAACCCTTCTAAGGCTAGTAATCACCCTAGCACCTTAAAGATACAACCATTGTAATTATCTTTGATAAACACCATTAACAATCATAGGGTTAATTGATCTTTCATCACATTAGGTCTTCAAATGGTTTTGATACTGTTGAACCTTCAAATGGTTTTGACCTCCTTGACCTTTAAACAGATTAAGACCGTTTGCCCTCCAAATGGTTTTGAAACCGTTTGGGCATCTAGGGTTGAGACTGTTTGCTCTTAAACGGTTTTGAAACCGTTTGGTGCTTTCAACCCTCGAAACTGTTTGATCAATTTAACCTTGAGACCGAATGAACAACCCATCATTGAAACTGATTAAACATCAAATGGTTTTGAGACGGTTTGCCCTCCAAACAATCTGAAGACCGTTTGATCCCAAATGGTCTCAAGATCATTTGGACTCAAACGGTCTCAAGACCATTTGGTCCAAACCACCTTGAAACTGAATGGATCAATTAGGGTTTCTTAATCAATCGATTTAGGATTTCCACTCATTGAACCATCCAACATTAAGGCCATTGAAAAATAGATCAACTTGTAACTCTTGGATCTCCATCCATTCATGACTCCTCTTGACCTCAAACGGTCTTGAGACCGCTTGAGCCATTCAACTTAGAAATCGGCTCAATCAATTTAGGGTTTCAACCATTCAATCCGATTAGGGTTTGTAATCAATGGATCATCCATTCTTGAAACCATTATAATTAGATCATTGGAACCATTGGATCTTCAATCATCCACATCAACAATTGAACCCAAATGGTCTTGAGACTGTTTGAGCTCAAATGGTCTTGAGACCGTTTGCCCTCAAACGGTCTTGAGACCGTTTGCCCTCAAACGGTCTTGAGACCGTTTGCCCTCAAACGGTCTTGAGACCGCTTGGTCATCAAGTTGAAACCGTTTGCACATGATTTTTCTTGATATGTATGCTAAGATGACATCATCATCTTCAAGCTACAAACCTTCATAATTTTGTTGTGATCTTTGTGGTGATTTCATCAATTAATCCAAAGGGAATTTGAGAATGAAAAAGGAATCAATATATGATGAAGAAATGAAATCAATAATGATATTTAAGGGTTCAAGTTGTATAACCCGCCTTAAAAATTGAATCCAAGCTTCAAGCTTCACATCCTCAATGGTGAATGAATCTTTCTCAACTTCCCAAGGTCCGTCCTCAAGTCTTTGAGTGAAAAGAATGGCTAAAGTTGAAGATTGAATGGAGAAAGGAAGAAAATAAGCATTGAATTTCGATTTCCACCATGAAATCAAGGTTGAAGATGACTATGGAGATTACCTATAGGTTGGGGTACGTCCTCCTGTTGTTCCTAATTTCCCTTGTGCTCGGCCAAAGCAAGAAAAGAAAGAAGAGTCGAAAAAGAGTCTTTCATGTGGGTGGAAAATGAGGTATATGTAAGGGAATTTCAAGAGAGATAAAGTGTTATAAACATTATTTCAATTCCCTAAATTGGTGCCACTTATCCCCCTCAATTCCTTGCATACGAAGCCATCATCCTCCCCTTAGAAATCATCTTCTTTATCCATGAATTAAAAGAAAACAATTAAGCACCTTAATTAATATAATAATAATATCCAAAAGTTAGTGGATATAACTTTTTCTTTAACTAATGTGAGTGGGATCTCCACTCACTTTAGATATTTCGGTTCCATTGCAAGGAAAAAGGACGTCCATACTTATATAAATTCAACCATCATATTTTTTGTTGAAGGGCACTTCCATTAATATATTTATTTTTGCATTAAATTGAATTAGGGTTTCAATTGTGCTTAAATCTTGGTTATTTTAATATCAAGATTCTCTCTCCTCCAAAGAGATTCAAATGAGACTCACCTCTAATTTTATTATCTCTAATTGATACCAAGAAACATTAGGGACTCTCTAGAAGTGGTATTTTACATATTGAACCCTAGGTTTTGGGTAAATTGCACATTACACCAAAACCAGGTTTTAATGCACAAACATTGCTTAATAAGCTCTTTCTTGGTGCTCAGGCTTTCACAAGCCATACCTATGCATCATTCCCATTCTTATGATTCTTCAACACTTGAGGAGCATTTTATCATGTAACATTTGTAAGTTAACCCCTCAACTTGGGTAATTTGCACTTTAGTTAAAAACAGGCAAAACATTGTTTTCAACATTATTTAAAAAGGACTAAAATTGAAACATAAGCTCATATTGAGCCTTAATTACTTTTCAAAAGATAAAAGCAAACATATAATTGTCTTTCTTAAACAAAACATCTAGGGTTAAAGCATAACCCAAGTCAGGGATGTTACAAATTATCCACCCCTAATAGGGATTTCGTCCCCAAAATCATCAAGAGAAAAGAGAAGGGTACTTCCTCCTCATCTCTTCCTCTAGATCCCATGTAGCTTCTCCAATGCCACGGTGATGCCAGAGAACTTTCACAAGACATGTGTCTTTCTTTTTCATCTTTTTAATTCTTTTATCAAAGATCATCACAGGTCCTTCAACATATGATATATCATCATTTAATACTACCTCCACAGGTTGCAAAACTAACTCTGTGTCAAGATGACACTTTCTCAGCATGGAGATATGGAACACTGGATGCAACTTATGCAGCTCAGGTGGCAACTCTAGCTTATAGGCTACCTTTCCAATCCGTTCAATGATTGGATAAGGCCCCATAAATCTAGGAGCTAACTTTCCCTTCTTTCCAAATCTAAGGACACCTTTCCAAAGTGAGACCTTGAGATATACTCTGTCTCCAACTTGGAATTCTAAAGGTCTTCTCCATTTTTCGGCATATGACTTCTGTCTATCCTGTGCAGTCTTTAATTGTTGTTGTGTTACTTTAATCTTCTCAGTTGTCTGTTGCACTAATTCAGGACCCAAAAGTTGATATTCTCCTGTTTCATACCAACATAAAGGAGATCTACAACATCTACCATATAATGCTTCATTTGGTGCCATATCAATATTGTTCTAATAGCTATTATTGTAAGCAAATTTTATCAAGCTCAGGTGTAGATCCCTACTTCCTACAAACAGAAGGACACATGCCCTAAGCAAATCCTCCAAGGTTTGTATGGTTCTCTCAGATTGTCCATCTGTATGTGGGTGAAAGGCAGTACTAAACCTTAACTACATACCCAAAGCTTTATGTAGTCATTCCCAAAAATGACTCGTAAACTGGGGACCTCTATCAGAAACAATTGTAGATGGAACCCCATGTAACCGCACAATCTCATTTATATATATCTGTGCAAGCTTCTCAGTAGTGTAGGTTGTTTTGACAGGAAGGAAATGTGTTGTCTTAGTCAACCTATCTACTATCACCCATATGGAATCATGACCTTTGGTTGTTCTAGGCAAACCAACCACAAAGTCAATGGTCACATGATCCCATTTCCACTGTGGTATAGGCAAAGGTTGCATTGTTCCTGCGGGCTTCTTATGTTCAGCTTTAACCTGTTGACACACCAAACACCGCATAACAAACTCAGCTACATCCTTCTTCAAACCAGGCCACCAATACATATCCTTCAAGTTACGATACATTTTGGTGCTCCCTGGATGCATTGCATACATGGAAGAATGGGCTTCCTCCAAGACTAACTTCCTTAAGTCATTGGCATCAGGTACTACCATCCTACCATGGTAATAGAATACCTGGTCCTCTGACTCATGAAAGCCATCCCATTTTTCGCTACCATACTCTGACCTGATCTACTGAACCACAACATCAACTTGCTGCGCTTCTTTAATGTGTTGTCTCAGAGTAGGTTTCACTTGCATCTCAACTAACAGCCCAGCTAACAACGATACCTTAAGCTGTATATTGTTTTGCCTCAAGGAGATAAGCATATCTCTTTTAAAGAACACTAAGGAGTTCAATTGTGCTTTATCTAAGGTTGGTGATGATGATTTCCTACTTAGTACATCAGCCACTACATTAGCCTTCCCTAGATGATAATCAATTGTACAATCGTAGTCCTTGATTAATTCCATCCAGCAGCATTGTCTCATATTCAACTCATATTGTGAGAAGATATATTTTAGATTCTTATGGTCTGTGAAAATCTGGAATGTTTCTCCATAGAGATAGTGTCTCCAGATCTTCAAAGCATGGACCACAGCAGCTAGATCTAGATCATGTGTCGAATAATTCTCCTCATGTTTCTTAAGTTGTCAAGAGGCAAAAGAAATCACTTGATTATCCTGCATCAACACACATCCTAAACCATTCTTAGATGCATCACAGAAAACTATGTACCCCTTCCCTTGCTCAGGTAATACCAGTACAGGTGCACTTGTTAACCTTTCTTTCCATACAAAAGGAACCTCCTTTCTGGCCAACCTGGTTAGGGGTAAAGCTATAGAGCTGAAGTTCTTAATGAACCTCATGTAATAGCCTGCCAGTCCTAGGAAACTGTGTATCTCCGTTGGTGTCTTTGGCTGTTCCCATTGCAGGACTGATTCTACCTTCTTAGGATCAACGTGGATACCTGAGGAAGATATTACATGTCCTAGAAAAGAAACTTCTGGTAACCAGAACTCGCATTTGCTAAACTTAGCATGCAAGTTATGCTCTCTTAGCAAAGTTAAAGCCTGACGGAGGTGTTGCTCATAATGTTGAGCATCTCTACTGTATATCAAGATGTCATCTATAAAGACTACTATGAACTGATCAAGAAAAGGTCGAAAGATTCTATTCATGAGTTCCATGAATGCAGTTGGTGCATTAGTTAGTCCAAACGACATAATTATGAACTCATAGTGACCATACCTTGTCCTAAAGGCAGACTTTGGTATGTCACTCTCCTTGATATGCAACTGATGATATCCCAACCTCAGATCTATCTTAGAGAAGATAGTTGCACCACACAACTGATCAAACAGGTCATCGATCCTTGGCATAGGATACTTGTTCTTTATGGTTACTTTATTCAACTGTCTGTAATAAATGCATAATCGCATCGATATGTCCTTCTTCTTAACAAAGAGAACTGAAGCACCCCATGGTGAAGTACTCGGTCGGATAAAACCTTTCTCAAGCAACTCCTGCAGCTGTTTCTTGAGCTTTGCCATCTCAGCAGGTGTCATTCTATACGATGTTTGTGCTATTGGTTGTGTGCCCAGAATTAGATTAATCTCAAAATCAATCTCTCAGGGTGGAGGAACATCTAGAAGTTCCTCACGAAACACATCTTCCAACTCCCTAACTATCAGAACTTCAGAAAGATTAGGGCTCTTCATTGTGGTGTCTACCACATGTGCCAAGAATGCAAAGCATCCTTGTCTCATCACCTTCTCAGCTACCATAGCCGACACTAGACAGGTTGTAAGAATCTTTCTATCTCCCTAAAAGATCCATGTGTCACCGTCATCTGCAAACACAACTTGCTTGGAATCACAATCCAAGACAACCTTATACTTTTCTAGGGTGTCCATCCCAAGAATTATATCGAACCCATGCATCTCAAGTGGTATAAGATCCACCTGAATGTGATGTTCAGAAAAGGAAAGAATGTAGGGAGCACACACCTCCCGTAGCACTACAGATCCTAGCAAAGGGGTTTCTAACTATAGACTATCTTCTCTATGACTAACAGTCATATTGCAGTCAAGGATCACTTCTCGAGTGATAAAAGAATGCATAGCACCCGGATCAATCAAAACAGATACGAAGCATGATGAAGACATATCCGAATGAAATAGTTCCATCTGACCTATCACAACTCGAGGGTTGACTACTGCTTCAGGTTGATTCATCGCATAGAATATCGTCATTGCTTGTTTTTGACCCTGTGCTTGGTTGATGGATGTCGACGAACCAGCTTGGGACGCTTGTCCACGTCCTCTAGTGACACTCAAAAATGGTCGCCTCTGAGAGCCTTGTTGACTCTCTCTCGGAGGTTGAGTCACACTTACTTCTTTAGCTCGACAAGCTTTCATGAAATTCCCCATCTTCTCGCATATAAAACAACCTCTATTCTCCCTTTGTGGCCTGGGTGGTCTTATTACTGCTACTGATGTTGAGCTATGGGCTCCTTCTGGCGGTAAACAATGGCCTCTACCCCTACTCGACGTCCATTGCGTCTGGGTATTGAATCTTGGTGGTGCTATTGGTGCAAAAAATCTTGGTTTCTTGAAACTTTTAGACCTTTGTCCTTGAAACTGAGTATACACCTTCTTACTCTTAGTCTTGACGCTTCTCAATCACCGACCTTTCTATCCATCTCATGGACTCCACAAAGGTGGCGAACCTCTCCCTATTCTCTAAGGCAGACACAGGAGTGGTCAAATCAGCATTCAGCCCCTTCTCAAAACACCGAATTCTATCTTCATCAATAGCTGCCATATGCGGACAATGCTACAAAAGCTCCATGAACTTATCTTCATACTCGCCAATGTTCATTGGTCCTTGCCTTAACCTCTCAAACTGAGAGATCTTCTCGTCTAGAAACATCCTGGGGAAGTATCTACTGATGAATTCTCGTCAGGATACTTCCCATCCGATCTCAACACCTAGCCTCTTGCCTTCTTCTATTGTCCACCAGTGGCCAACACTCCCTTTTAGAAGGTACACTACATGACTCACCTTCTCTGCTTCAGGAATATTGAGGATTCTAAAGGCCTTCTCCAACTCAGTCAACCACAAGTCAACATCTACTGGGTCAGCTGTATCAGCATAATCTGTGGCTCCAACCTGGCAAAGTCATTCGAAAGTCTTGTCGGCTCCCTGTCCTTCATGGTGAGTTGGTACCCTTCATGTAGGTGGTGGCATCTTATCTGCCATATGCGTCATGGTTGCCATTAACTACCCAAACAGATCATGGAAAGTTGGGTTTTCTAGTGCAACCTGGTTAGGCTGGGGATGTCCAGGTACTGGTTCCTCCCTATCCTGATCCCTTGCACCTCTTCCTGGTATAGCAATGCTGCTCTTAGCAGCATGTTCTTCATGTAATCAAGACATCTTTAAGTTCTTCTTCTCCTCCTATGTGAGTAGAAGACACTATCAGATAATTGGAAGACACTAGACAGACTCAACAACCTTAATCACATGTCTCTGTAGACTCAGCGAACCTAGAGCTCTGATATCAACTAAACTGAGACGGCCCGACACCAAATCAGACCGTCACAGTGTAAATAATTGTGGAATTAAACATAAGCAGCGGATTACTGAAAATCACTAAAAATTAAAACCATTTAGAAAGAGATCCAAACATAGGAAAACTCTTTTATCAAGAACCAATGTATTTCATTTACATCCTAGTTCATAAGTACATATCTCGTACCGTCTCTTCTCGAGGATTACAAGCATCAACTGCCTTGTTAAAACTGTACACAGACATCATAAAAACCCTGAGGCATCAAGCAAAAATCTCAGATTGATTCATTACAAATACTAACTACTAACTCCGAGGACCTGAGAGTATAAAGATGACACATAGGACTCTCTATACAAAATATGACAGCCAGTGCCTCCACCTGGAATATCACTACTATCCTTGATGTTGTTGCTGCTGCTCTTCCCCTACAGTAGGGTTTCTGTGTCTTCTTCTGCGTCTACCTATAAAGTTGGATCCCACGGGGGTGAGACAATTGAAAATTGTCCCAGCGAGAGATATAACTCTCCTCCGGAAACATTATTCTTGCAGTTTAATAGAATAATACTAAGTAGAGGAATCATATTTATTCAACAGTAGATAAATCAATATCTAAACAGATTAGAGAAATATTCTTATTCCAAGCATTTCAGTTATAACTTGATAAAGCAACATGTTACTTATCCAATAAGGAATTGAAGAACATGTATAACATTTATCCATCTAGGATATGATAAGTAAGGTAACATCAATCATTGATTCTCGTGTTTCAACCTTAAGCAAATACGCTACATGGCTTATTACATTTTACAATCATACTTAAGCCCCGAAGAGATGAGGTATACCGCTCATACTCCAACTGACCATTGCGAAATCGAAATCGGTACCATACCTAGGTCAATGGAAGAGTCGAATTTCCATGACCTCATCCTTATCTCGGTCAGTATGAGATCCCATGCAGGACGTATTGTGTCTCTGCTAAATAGCTATCCAGGGTATACTGGCAACTTCACTATAGAGTTACAGCGGCAGCTGTACTCTCTTCGCAATCGAGAGATCTCATGTTTATCTCACATCGATCCGACATTAAACATTATCAGGAGATTTGTGATACATCCATCCCGACATCAGGAGATTAGTGATACATCAATCTCGATATATATAATGAAGGACTGAGATATTTAATGTTTATCTCACATCAATTCCTCCATTAGGGCGTAAGGATATTCGCGCCCATAACCCCCACACACTCAACAGTATGCCCTCCAGGAGATCCCATAGGAAAACCTATTTCACCATCACCAACTACTGACGATGATGGATCTATGGTCAGGGCTCTACATGATAATATTTCACTCAATTAATTAAGTACATTACCATATTCTTTTAGCATCAGGTAGGTTTTTAAACATAAATCATTATAACAATTGCTACTCAGAATATGTAATACTTCTATCAAGTACTTTTTGAAGCTTTATAAAATATTGGGATCTTAATCCCTTATCACATCATGGGCATTCTCATCCCTTAATATCTCATCATCATGATTATGGAATATGGGTATTCAAACCCTTAATTCATCAAAGAACACTTGTTACCACTTATCAGGTAACTAATACCTTCAGGTCATCTGACCAAGGTAAACATGATACTTGCAATACATGCATCTCACATGTCTCTCAAAGCCCATTATTCTCTTGTTACCTATTATTAGGAAACAAAGCATATTATCGCTCATAATGCCCATAAAACAATTTCAATAATAAAACATTATAGCTCATACCTAGCTATGTCCAACATCTCATGATACATGCATGATTAATACACATGATAACCGTTATATCAATTACATATCAGTATTATGCAATGTAATGGTAGCATCACTATTCCCTCATTAGGGTTACACCATTACCCTAGATTAGGGTTTCATCTAACATTGCCCTAAATTAGGGTTAGGGCTCATCAACCTTCTCGATTAGGGTTTCATGATCTCTTTATCAAGGATCATACCCTAATTACATATTTTATTCATGTTGAAAGTGTTGAGGTTTAACCACTACATGATTATTATACATGTATGAATTCCTCTCTCTCATCCTCTCTAAGATGTTGATTTCTTCAAACTTGATTAGATTAGTTCAACCCTTCATTCAAGTACACACACTTAGGGTTAGCACGGTGTATTGAGATATTGCTTTCATAAGCATCAAAGGTTAACCCTTCTAAGGTTACTAATCACCCTAGGACCTTAAAGATACAACCACTGTAATTATCTTTGATAAACACCATTAACAATCATAGGGTTAATTGATCTTTCATCACATTAGTTCTTCAAACAGTTTTGATACTTTTGAACCTTCAAACGGTTTTGACCTCCTTGACCTTTAAACGGTTTGAGACCGTTTGCCCTCCAAACAGTTTTGAAACCATTTGGGCATCTAGGGTTGAGACCGTTTGCTCTTAAACGATTTTGAAACCATTTGGTGCTTTCAACCCTTGAAACCGTTTGATCAATTTAACCTTGAGATCGAATGAACAACCCATCATTGAAACCGATTGAACATCAAATGGTTTTGAGACTGTTTGCCCTCCAAACAGTCTGAAGACTAATTGATCCCAAATGATCTCAAGACCATTTGGTCCAAACCACCTTGAAACTGAATGGATCAATTAGGGTTTCTTAATTAATCGATATAGGGTTTCCAATCATTGAACCATCCAACATTAAGTCCATTGAAAAATAGATAAACTTGTAACCCTTGGATCTCCATCCATTCATGACTCCTCTTGACCTCAAATGGTCTTGAGACTGTTTGCCCTCAAACGGTCTTGAGACCATTTGAGCCATTCAACTTAGAAATCAACTCAATCAATTTAGGGTTTCAACCATTCAATCTGATTAGGGTTTGTAATCAATGGATCATCCATTCTTGAAACCATTATAATTAGATCAATTGGAACCATTGCATCTTCATCATCCACATCAGCAATTGACCCCAAATGGTCTTGAGATCGTTTGACCTCAAACGGTCTTGGGACCATTTGCCCTCAAACGGTCTTGAGACCGTTTGATCACCAAACGGTCTTGAGATTGTTTGGTCATCAAGTTGAAACTGTTTGCACATGATTTTTCTTGAGATGTATGCTAAGATGACATCATCATCTTCAAGATACAAACATTCGAAATTTTGTTGTGATCTTTGTGGTGATTTCATCAATTAATCCAAAGGGAATTCGGGAATGAAAAAGGAATCAATATCTGATGAAGAAAAGAAATCAATAATGATATTTAAGGGTTCAAGTTATATAACCCACCTTAAAAATTGAATCCAAGCTTCAAGATTCACTTCCTCAATGGTGAATGAATCTTTCTCAACTTCCCAAGGTCCGTCCTCAAGTCTTTGAGTGAAAAGAATGGCTAAAGTTGAAGATTGAATGGAGAAAGGAAGAAAATAAGCATTGAATTTCGATTTCCACCATGAAATCAAGGTTGAAGATGACTATGGAGCTTACCTACAGGTTGGGTAACGTCCTCCTATTGCTCCTAATCTCCCTTGTGCTCGGCCAAAGAAAGAAAAGAAAGAAGAGTCGAAAAAGAGTCTTTCATGTGGGTGGAAAATGGGGTATATGTAAGGGAATTTCAAGAGAGATAAAGTGTTATAAAAATTCTTTCAATTCTCTAAATTGGTGCCACTTATCCCCTTCACTTCCTTGCATACGAAGCCATCATCCTCCCCTTCTAAATCCTCTTCTTTATCCATGAATTAAAAGAAAACAATTAAGCACCTTAATCAATATAATAATAATATCCAAAAGTTAGTGGATATTACTTTTTCTTTAACTAATGTGAGTGGGCTCTCCACTCACTTTAGATATTTCGGTGTCATTTCAAGGCACAAGGCCATCCAGACTTATATTAATTCAACCATCATATTTTTGGGCACTTCCATTAATATATTTATTTTTGCATTAAATTGAATTAGGGTTTCAATTGTGCTTAAATCTTGGTTATTTTAATATCAAGATTCTCTCTCATACAAAGAGATTCAAATGAGATGCCCCTCTGATTTTCTTGTATCTAATCGATACCAAGAAACATTAGGGACTCTCTATAAGTGGTGTTTTTCATATTGAACCCTAGGTTTTGGGTAAATTGCACATTACACCAAAACTAGGTTTTAATGCACAAACATTGCTTTTTCAGCTCTTTCTTGGTACTCTAGCTACCACAAGCCATACCCCTACATCATTTCCATCCTTATGATGCTTCAACACTTAAGGAGCATTTTATCATGTAACATTTGCAAGTTAACCCCTCAACTTGGGTAATTTGCACTTTAGTCTAAAACAGGAAAAATATTGTTTTCAACATTATTTAAAAAGGACTAAAATTGAAACATAAGTTCCTCTTGAGCCTTAATTACTTTTCAAAATATAAAAGCAAACATATAATTATCTTTCTTAAACAAAACATCTAGGGTTAAAGCATAACCCAGGTCAGGGATGTTACAACAGTGGTTGTTGTGTTGTCGTGGAAGGTGGTTGTGCGCAGAGAGAGGAGAACGGTAGGTGGAAGACAGATTGATCGCGATCTTGGGAGCATGGGTATTGGAACCGTGGTTGGTTTTATTGGGGTCGTGCAGACCGTGAGTAGGTGGAAGGCGAGGTTGTGGTGTCGGCGGTGTTGTTGTTGGGAGGTGAAGAAGCGTTTTCACGACGTTGAATGATCACAGGATCTGCCACTGTGAAGGAGATGGAGGTTGCAAGAAGAACCCGGGTGCAGCAAGGTCAACCGCGGCCTTGTGTGATGGACGTGGAGGGAAGCAGGCACGATCGAAGTCGAGATGATGGAGCGAACCTGTAACATCCCTGACCTGGGTTATGCACTAACCCTAGGTGTTTTGCTTAATTAAGTAATTAGATGCATGTGCTTATCCTTTGAAATGAAATTAAAGCTTATGAGGAACTTATATTTCAATTTTAGTCCTTTTTGCATAATGTTGAAACATTGTTTTGTTAATTTTGGACTCAAGTGCAAATTACCCAAGTGGAGGGGTTAACTTGCAAATTGCACATGTTAAGATGTTCATCTAATGTTGAGACCTCAAGAATGAATATAATGTGGTAATATGGATTCCACAAGCTTGAGCACTAAGATGTAGCTTGTAGAGCAATCCTTGTACTTTAAAACCTAGTTTTGGTGTAATGTGTAAATTACCCAAAACCTAGGGACCAACATGTAATATATACCCTCTAGAGAATCTCTCATGTTTCTTGGAATCAAGTGGAGCAAAGAAAATGAGAGGGGCACCTCATTTGAATGATCATGGTAGAAGTGGAAATTACTCACACTAATAATATATTAAACAATATCCAATAAGGGTGGATATTAGTATACCTCTCATTAAGGTGTTAGTTCTTTTCCAATTAATCTTGGATAATGGAGGAGCTTTGCATAAGTATAGAAGGAGGAAACGTGGCCAAGAATGGAGGAAACCTTAGTGGATATATTTGGGAAATAAAGGCAAATAATTATCTCTTTCCTTTTTCCTTGAAAATACCCATAAATATATAAAGCATTCTTATCAACAAAGCAAGGGATCGTTTCCCTTAGTTCCTTTTCTTATCTTCTTGCTTTGGCCGACCAAGAAGGATCTTTGGAGAAGAGTAAGGACGACCAAGCTGACTTAGTAAGTTTTTATCACCATATACCTTGAATTCATGGTGGAAACCCTAAAACAAGGTTGGTTTATTGGTGTTTTTCACACGATTCTTCTTTCTAGCCATCTTCTCCATCCAAAACTTGAAGAACAGACCTTGGACACCTACTAGAGCTCAAGCCACCATTAAATCTACTAAGTTTGGAGCTCTGGATTAGTCCTAGATGTGGGTTTTATAACTCTAAACCTTCAGCTTTATTTATGCATCTTCATCTCTATGAAAAATCGTTAGTTATTCTTCTTCCTTTGCTACTCTTGTGTTCTTGCTAACAATTCCGTGAAGAGCAGCCCCTGTTCTTGAGGTAGACGAAGGTGACATTAATTCCAATGTTTATCCAAAAACCTACTTTAGAAAACAGTCTCCAACCCTTGCTCAAACGGTTTCCCAAACCGTTTGGGAGCAAACGGTTTCAAACCGTTTGAATGCAAACGGTTTCAAACCGTTTGAATGCAAACGGTTTCAACCAAGAACGCATGGAAGCAAACAGTCCAAGACCATTTGGATGTGTTGACCAGACGGTGACCATTTGGAGGTCTGTTTTAAATCATGTAAACTAATTACCTACCAAAATTCATCAATTAATTCCAAGTGAATCACCAATTGAAGGCCCATCAACCACCTAAACCCTAATCGGGTTAATTGTTGATTTCAATAATAGATTTGTGTTGAAGTTTGGGTTGAGTGGCCCAAACGGTTTCAAAACCATTTGGGGATCACCCAAACGGTCTCAAGACCATTTGGTGGTCACCCAAGACCGTTTTGAGGTCTAGGGTTAAGTAGGGTTAACCAATTGAGGGCCCAATGATATCAAGTTGATGAATAATTGATTGCTGATTTGGTGACCAAACCTAGGGTTCAAACCTTAGTTGAATGACTTGGTTTTTGATGAGATAATGGGAAAACAGTCTGAACACCGTTTGGAGGATATCCAAATGATCCCAAGACCGTTTGGGGGTCACCCAAGACCATTTGGAGGTCTAGGGTTGACTATGGTTAAGTGGTTGAAGATCTAAAAGTAACAAGTTGAAATGCAATTGATTGTTGACCTAGTGATCAATCTAATGAGCTAAACCTTATTTGGGTGAGTTAGTTTTCGATGTTGACTTGAGAAAACTGTCTCAAGACCATTTGGAGAACATCCAAACGATCCCAAGACCGTTTGGGGTCAGGTCATGATCAAATTGAATGATGGTTCAATCATTTCAAATCAATTAGACTCATGTTGATGAATGTTGAAGAGTAATCGATTCCAAGCCCTAATCCAATTGATCCAAGCCCTAATTGATGATCAATTGAGGGTCAATTTAGTGTCAAATCAGTTGAGGGTTGACCTTATAGACTCAATTGATGAGTGGCTAACCATTGCATGATCGATTGAGAGGTTCAACATTGGAAACCCTAACTCAATTGAAGTGGTTGAGACACTTTTTGGTCCATGCGGTTTTGAGGTGGTTTGGACCAAACGGTCTCAAGACCGTTTGGGACCAAACGATCCCAAACCATTTGATCTCATGTGGTTTCAATATCAGTTATGTCCATGCAGTTTCAAAGTCAAACTTGACCAAACGGTCTTCACCTCTACTTTAGCAAACGGTTTTGAATGTGCACTTTACCAAACGGTTTCAAAAGTCAACAAGACCAAATGGTCTTTAACACCAAACGGTTTCAAGGGTAGTCCAAGACCGTTTGGGGGTTTAGTGTGCAAGACCGTTTGAGGTCTAAAAAGGTCAAGATCATTTGATGCCTTAGTGGTCAAGATGGTTTAGTAGTTGATTAACCTAAACCTCATAGATACCTAAAGTGATTAAGGGATCAAGTAATTAGTTGATTTATGCATGTTATAATCAATGGTGAACATTACAAAGGTACCCTTGATGGGATAGAGTGATTAATACTCTTGGAACAAGTGAGCCTTAATAATCATAATAGTAATAACATAACCCATGATGTCAATGTTGAATTGACTTAGCTCAATCAAAGGTGATGCAAACATCATCTTATAGAAAGAGGAGAGAGAAGACTTTTTATATGAATGACTAATCAATCAATAGACATCCAACATGAATGAATACCTAACTAGGGTATGATCCATGTTAGTGAGATCATAAAACCCTAATTATGATGGTTAATGAATCTTAACCTAATTTGAGGGCATTAGTGAAAGTAATCCTAATAATTGTGTGTAGTAAATCCTAATCTAGGGTAATGTGATGTAATATGAATAGTAAACCCTAATCTAGGGTAATGTGATGTAATATGAATAGTAAACCCTAATCTAGGGAAACGTGATGATGTGAACAGTAAACCCTAATTCTGGGTGATGCTTTTAAGCATGAAACTCTATGATTGAATTATGAAATAAGGAATCTATACCCATTTAAGATAAGGGGTTGAATAACCTTAAATTGAATTGCATAAGAAACCCTAACCCTAGAAACCAGCCGTGGTGATGTAACGCGGTCTTGGTAACTTTTTATAGCACGACCGTGCAAGGTAGCACGGCCGTGGTGTTCTATACTTGACTTAAAAATAATGTGCATTGTGCTGATATAGATATAATATGCATGTTATCAATTGTGTTAATCATGCAGGTCTTTATAAAGAAGTGAGCATAGCCAGGTAAGGGTTATGATGCCATATTCATTGAAAGCACTTTATAATTTTTGAAAGTAATGATATGATATGTTGCCTAGTAAGAGGTAACATATGAGATGGATAGGTTGTATGAGCCATGAGAAATATCTGCATTGCTACAATCATGTTCATGATGTTAAATGACTTTATGGCAATATGTTACTTGGTAACAAGTGTTTTGATGATCTAAGGGTTTGAACACCCATATTCTTGAATCATAATGATGAGATAGTTGGGGTTTGATATCCCAATGTTAACAATATGTGATATGAACTTGATACAATTAGTACTCTTTCATTATAGCAATTGTTTTATTGATTTATGTTTGAAAACATGCCTGATGATAAAAGAATGCCATAATATACTTAAATAATCAAGTATAATGATATCATGTAGAGCCCTGACCATAGATCCATCATTGTCAGAAGTTAAATGATGGTGAAACAGGTTTTCCTAAGGGAACTCCTAGAGAGCATACTTTTGAGTATGTGGGGGTTATGGATGAGAATATCCTTACGTCCTAATGGGGGAATTGATGTGAGATGTACATTTAATCTCTCAATCATTCATTATATGTTTATGCCGGGATGATGTATCACTAATCTCCCGATGATGTTGTTAATGCCGCAACGATGAGAGATAAACAAGACATCCCTCGATGGCAAAGAGAGTACAACATGCCACTGTAACTCTAATAGCGAAGTTGCCAGAATACCTTGGAAAGCTATTATAGCAGAGACACCAGATGTCCTGCATGTTGATCCTCACACTGACTGAGGAAGATGAGGTCATAGGAATCTGGCTCTTCTGATGACCTATGTATGGTACCGATTGTGATTTCGTAATGGTCGATTGGAGTATGAGAGGTGTAACTCATCTCCTCAGGGCATAAATATGTTTGAAAAATGTAATCATCCGTATAGCATAATTGCTTAGGTTCAACTATGAGATACAATGATTGAAGATACATTGTCTATAGTGCTCTAGTTGAATAACTAGTATACATGTTCTTCATATTCCTTATTGACATATGTCTTGTCATTCAATCAAGTTATAATTGAAATGATTGCTTATAAAATATTGTTCTACTTAGGTTATATAATGTTTACTTGTTGTTAAATATTTATAGTTCTTCTGCTCAATATTATTCAATTATTTGCAATAACAATGCTTCTGGCGGAGAGTTATAACTCTCGCTGGGACAATTATTCAATTGTCTCACCCCCATGGGATTCGTCTTTTTAGGTAGATGCCAAGGACGAAGGAACCCTTCATTGGGTGAGCAGCAACAACAACAACATCAAGGACAGTAGTGATCCTCAGGTGGAGACACTGTCTATCAAGTATTATAGATAGAATGTCCTATGTGTCATCTCTATACTCTCAGGTTCTAGGAGTCAATAGATGTTTAATGTAGATATGAGATTTTGGGCGTAATGCCTCGATATTTTTGTATCTTGCCTTGTACAGTTAACAAGGCAGTTAATGCTTGTAACCCTCGAGATGTGATTTTACAGAGATGTAATGATGGATCAGTTTGTATATAAATTACCTTGTTTCTTAATGAAAGAGTTTCACAATTAGTAGATATCTTTATAAAAAGTTTTAATTTTTAGTGATTTTCAATAATTCCGCTGCTAATTAATCGCTTCCGCATCGTTAATAACGTTTTTCCCGAGACAGACATCACAAATTAGTGGTATTAGAGCTCTAGGTTCGCTGAGTCTATAGAGACATAGGACTTAGGATGTTGAGTTTGTTCTAGTGCCTTCCAGTATATCTGATAGTGTCTTTTACTCATTTAGGAGGAGAAGATAAAACTAAAGATGTCTGGACCACACGAGGAACACGTTGTTGAGAGTAGTGTCGCTACACCCAGAAGAGGTGCAAGAAACCCAGAAAGAGAAGAACATGTGCCTGAACCACCCCAGTTCAATCCAACTGACATGGGGAACCCAACCGTCCAAGTCATGTTTGGGCAGTTCACGACTGCCATGACACATATGACTGATAGGATGCCTATACCTACACATAGGGCACCTACCCATCCTGAAGGACAAGGAGTTGGCAAGACGTTTGAACGACTTCACCGGGTTGGAGCCACAGAGTATGCTGGAACAGCTGACCCAGCAGATGCTGACTTGTGGCTAACTGAACTAGAGAAGGCCTTTAGAATCCTGAACATCCCAGAAGCTGAGAAGGTTAGGCATGCTGTGTATCTTCTCAAGGGAAGTGCTGGTCACTGGTGGACCATGGAAGAACAGAAAAGGCCAGGTGTGGAGATTGCATGGGAAGTCTTTCGACGGGAATTTATCAACAGATACTTCCCTAAGACGTTTCTGGATAAGAAAATCACTCAGTTTGATAGGTTAAGACAAGGACCGATGAACATTAGCGAGTACAAGGCTAAGTTCATGGAGTTGTTGCGGTTCTATCCTCACATGGAAACCACAGATGAAGAAAGGATTAGGCATTTTGAGAAAGGATTAAACGCTGAGTTGACCACCCCTGTGTCTGCTCTGGAGAATAGGGAAAGGTTTTCTACCTTTGTGGAGTCTGTCAGAAGGGTAGAGAGGTATGTATCAGAGAAGAGACAGACCAAGAATAAGAATACATATCCCCAGTTCCAAGGATCTTCATCTAAAGGTTTCAAGAAACCTAGGTTTTCTGTACCTACCCCACCACCTAGATTCAGTACCCAGACACAGTGGACATCAAATAGGGGTAGAAGATGAAGCTTACCTTTACAAGGAGCTCATAGCTCAGTATCTATGTCGGTTACAGGACCACCCAGACCACAACAACTGAACAGAAGTTGTTACACATGTGGAAATATGGGACATCTGATGAAGGATTGCAGAGCTAGAGAAGTGAGTGTAACTCAACCTCAAAGGCAGAGTCAGTAAGGATCTCAAAGATGATAGTTTCCAGGTAACGTTAGAGGACGTGGACAAGTGTACCAAGCTGGATCATCGACACCTAGTCATCGAGTACCGAATCAACCACAGGCGACAGCGAGGTTTTATGTAATGAATCCAACTAATGCAGTAATCAACCCTCTGGTTGTGGCAGGTCAGATGGAGTTATTTTATTCTGATATGTTTACACCTTGCGTTGTATCCATTTTAATTGATCTAGGTGCTACGCACTCCTTTATCACTCGAAGAGTGGTTCTTGACTGCAACTTGACTATAAGTCATAGAGCAGATAGTTTTTTGTTAGAAAATTCGTTGATGGGATCTACTGTGTTGTAGGAGATATGTTCTCCCTGCATTCTCTTCTTTTCTGAACATCACATTCAAGTGGATCTTATACCACTTGAGATGCATGGGTTCGATGTAATCATTGGGATGGATACCTTAGAAAGGTATAAGGTTGTCTTGGATTGTGAGTCCAAGCAAGCTATATTCGTTGATGATAGTGACACGTGGATCTTTCAAGGAGAAAGAAAGATTCTACCCACCTGTCTTGTGTCAGCTATGGTTGCTGAGAAGCTGATGAGGTAAGGATGTTATGCATTCTTGGCCCATGTGGTAGATACCACCATGGAGAGTCCTTACCCTGCTGAAGTTCCAATAGTCAAGGAATTTGCATATGTATTTCCCAAAGAACTTCCAGGTGTACCACCACCCCGGGAGATTGATTTTGAAATTAATCTAGTTCCGGACACACAACCTATAGCACAAACACCATATAGGATGGCGCTTGCTGAGATGACAGAACTCAAGAAATAACTACAAGAGTTGCTTGAGAAGGGTTTCATCCGATCGAGTACTTCGCCTTGGGGTGCTCCGGTCCTCTTTGTTAAAAAGAAACATGGGTCAAGGAAGTTATGCATTGACTATAGGAAGTTAAATAAAGTAACAATAAAGAATAAGTATCCTCTACCGAGGATCAATGATCTCTTTGACCAGTTGTGTGGTGCAACCATTTTCTCAAAGATAGATTTGAAGTCGGGATATCACCAGCTACGTATTAAGGATGGTGACATACCTAAGTCTGCCTTTAGAACAAGGTATGGTCACTATGAGTTCACAATTATGTCATTTGGACTAACTAATGCACCATCTGCATTTATGGAACTCATGAACAGAATCTTCCGACCTTTTCTCGATCAGTGTGTTGTTGTCTTCATAGATGACATTCTGATCTACAGTAGAGATGCTCAGCAACATGAGCAGCATCTTCATCAGACTCTAACTTTGCTAAGAGAACATAAGTTATATGCTAAGTTTAGCAAGTGTGAGTTCTGGTTACCAGAAGTATCTTTTCTCGGACACGTAATATCTGCTTTAGGTATACATGTTGACCCTAAAAAGGTAGAATCTATCTTTCAATGGGAGCAACCGAAGAAACCGACGGAGGTTCGAAGTTTCTTACGGTTGGCAGGCTATTACCGGAGGTTCATTAAGAACTTCAGTTCTATAGCTTTACCCTTGACTAAGTTGACCAGGAAGGATGTTCCTTTTACCTGGAGTGACAAGTGTCAACAATCGTTTCAGTTGTTGAAGGAGAGGTTGACAAGTGCACCAGTACTTGTGTTACCTGAACAAGGAAAAGGATATATAGTTTTTTGTGATGCCTCTAAGAATGGACTAGGATGTGTGTTGATGCAGGATACACAAGTGATTTCTTTTGCTTCCCGACAGCTTAAGAAACATGAGGAGAATTATCCGACACATGATCTAGAACTAGTTGTTGTAGTTCATGCCTTGAAGATCTGGAGACATTATCTTTATGGAGAAACATTCTAGATTTTCACAGACCATAAGAACCTTAAGTATATCTTTTCTCAGCGTGAGCTTAACATGAGGCAACGCCGTTGGATGGAGTTAATCAAGGATTATGATTGCACAATTGATTATCATCCAGGGAAGGCCAATGTGGTTGCTGATGCTTTGAGTAGGAAATCAACAACACCAGCTTTAGATAGAGCACAACTGGATTCCTTAGTCTGCTCAAGGAGAGATATGCTTATCTCCTTAAGGCAAAACAATGTATAGTTAAAAGTATCATTGTTAGCCGGGTTGTTAGCTGAGATGCATATAAAACCTACTATGAGACAGTAGATCAAGGAGGCACAACAAGTTGATGTTGCAGTTCAACAAATTAGATCAGAATATGGTAGTGAGAAACGAGATGGTTTCCATGACTCAGATGATCAAGCAGCATGTTATCATGGTAGAATGATAGTACCAGATGTGGATAACTTGAGGAAGTTAGTCCTGGAAGAAGCTCATTCTTCGATGTATGCTACGCATCCAGGAAGCACCAAGATGTATCAAAACTTGAAAGATATGTATTGGTGGTCTGGGATGAAGAAGGATGTTGCTGAGTTTGTTATGCGGTGTCTTGTGTGTCAGCAAGTTAAAGCTGAACACCAGAAGCCTGCAGGAACAATGCAACCTTTTCCCATACCACAGTGGAAGTGGGATCATGTAACCATGGACTTTGTAGTTGGACTACCCAGGACAGCCAAAGGACATGATTCCATCTGGGTAATAGTTGATAGGTTGACAAAGACAGCACATTTCTTACCTGTCAAAACAACCTATTCTGCTGAGAAGTTGGCACAGTTATATGTCGATGAGATAGTACGTTTGCATGGGGTCCCAGTTACCATTGTTTCTGACAGAGGTCCCCAGTTTATGAGTCATTTTTGGGAGCGACTTCATAAAGCCTTAGGCACATAGTTAAGGTTTAATATAGCCTTCCATCCTCAGACTGATGGACAGTCAGAAAGAACTATGCAGACTTTGGAGGACTTGCTTAGAGCATGTGTTCTTCAGTTTACAGGAAGTTGGGATCTGCACCTAAGCTTGATAGAGTTTGCCTACAACAACAACTGCCAACATAGCATTGACATGGCACCTTATGAAGCTTTGTATGGTAGACGTTGTAGATCACCCCTATGTTGGTATGAAACTGGTGAATATCAACTTTTAGGTCCTGATCTTGTGTAGTAGACCACCGAGAAGATTAAAGTAATACAACAACAGATAAAGACTGCACATGATAGGTAGAAATCTTACACTAATAAGTGTCGTAGACCTTTAGAATTCTAGGTTGGAGACAGAGTGTACCTCAAAGTCTCACCTTGGAAAGGAGTTCTTAGATTTGGAAGGAAAGGAAAGTTAGCTCCTAGGTTTATGAGGCCTTATCCAATCATTGAACGGATTGGAAAAGTAGCTTATAAGCTAGAGTTACCACCAGAGTTATAGAAGTTACACCCAGTGTTCCACATTTCCATGTTAAGGAAATGTCATCCTGATACAGAATCAGTTCTGCAACCTATGGAAGTAGAATTGAATGATGATGTATCTTATGAAGAAGGACATGTATCGATCCTTGACAGAAGAATTAAGAAGCTGAAAATGAAAGACATAAGTCTGGTGAAGGTTCTCTAGAATCACCATGGTATTGAAGAAGCCACGTGGGAACTAGAGGAAGAGATGAGAAGGAAATATCCTACTCTTTTCTCTTAATATGTTTTTTATGATTTTGGGGATGAAATCCTTGTAAGGGGTGGATAATTTGTAACATCCCTGACCTGGTTTATGCACTAACCCTAGGTGTTTTGCTTAATTAAGTAATTATATGCCTATGTTTATCCTTTGAAATGCAAATAAAGCTTATGAGGAACTTATATTTCAATTTCAGTCTTTTTTGCATAATGTTTTTTTGGTGCAAGTCCTTTTTTGCATAATGTTGAAACATTGTTTTGTTAATTTTGGACTCAAGTGCATATTACCCAAGTGGAGGGGTTAACTTGCAAATTGTACATGTTAATATGTTCCTCTAATGTTGAGACCTCATAATAATGAATATAATGCGGTAATATGGATTCCACAAGCTTGAGCACCAAGATGTAGCTTGTAGAGCAATCATTGTGCTTTAAAACCTAGTTTTGGTGTAATGTGCAAATTACCCAAAACCTAGGGACCAACATGTAATATATACCCTCTAGAGAATCTCTCATGTTTCTTGGAATCAAGTGGAGCAAAGAAAATGAGAGGGGCGCCTCATTTGAATGATCATGGTAGAAGTGGAAATTACTCACACTAATAATATATTAAACAATATCCAATAAGGGTGGATATTAGTATACCTCTCATTAAGGTGTTAGTTCTTTTCCAATTAATCTTGGATAATGGAGGAGCTTTGCATAAGGATAGAAGGAGGAAATGTGTCCAAGAATGGAGGAAACCTTAGTGGATATATTTGGCAAATAAAGGCAAATAATTATCTCTTTCCTTTTTCCTTGAAAATACCCATAAATATATAAAGCATTCTTATCAACAAAGCAAGGGATCGTTTCCCTTAGTTCCTTTTCTTATCTTCTTGCTTTGGCCGACCAAGAAGTAGATCTGGATAAGAGGAAGGAAGACCAAGCTGACTTGGTAAGTGTTGATCACCGTCTACCTCGAATTCATGGTGGAAACCCTAAAACAACGTTGGTTTATTGGTGTTTTTCACACAATTCTTCTTTCTAGCCATCTTCTCCATCCAAAACTTGAAGAACGGACCTTGGACACCTATTGGAGCTCAAGCCACCATTAAAGCTACGAAGCTTGGATCTCTGGATTAGTCCTAGAGGCGGGTTTTATAACTCTAAACCTTGAGCTTTGTTTATGCATCTTCATCTCTATGAAAAATCGTTAGTTATTCTTCTTCCTTTGCTACTCTTGTGTTCTTACTAACAATTCCATGAAGAACAACCCCTGTTCTTGAGGTAGAAAAAGGTGACGTTAATTCCAATGTTTATCCAAAAACCTAATTTAGCAAACGGTCTCCAACCCTTGCTCAAACGGTTTCCCAAACCGTTTGGGAGCAAACGGTTTCATACCGTTTGAATGCAAACAGTTTCAACCAAGAACGCATGGAAGCAAACGGTCCAAGACCGTTTCGATGCGTTGACCAGGCATTGAACATTTGGAGGTCTATTGTAAATCATGTAAACTAATTACCTACCAAAATTCATCAATTAATTCCAAGTGAATCACCAATTGAAGGCCCATCAACCACCTAAACCCTAATCGGGTTAATTGTTGATTTCAATAATAGATTTGTGTTGAAGTTTGGGTTGAGTGGCCCAAACGGTTTCAAAACCATTTGGGGATCACCCAAACGGTCGCAAGACCGTTTGGTGGTCACCCAAGACCATTTGTAGGTCTAGGGTTAAGTAGGGTTAACCAATTGAGGGTCCAATGATATCAAGTTGATGAATAATTGATTGCTGATTTGGTGACCAAACCTAGGGTTCAAACTTTAGTTGAATGACTTGGTTTTTGATGAAATAATGGGAAAACGGTCTCAATACCGTTTGGAGGATATCCAAACGATCCCAAGACCGTTTGGGGGTCACCCAAGACCATTTGGAGGTCTAGGGTTGACTATGTTTAAGTGGTTGAAGATCTAAAAGTAATAAGTTGAAGTGCAATTGATTGTTGACCTAGTGATCAATCTAATGAGCTAAACCTTATTTGGGTGAGTTAGTTTTTGATGTTGACTTGAGAAAACGGTCTCAAGACCATTTGGATAACATCCAAATGATCCCAAGACCGTTTGGAGTCAGGTCATGATCAAATTGAATGATGGTTCAATCGTTTCAGATCAATTAGACTCATGTTGATGAATGTTGAAGAGTAATCGATTCCAAGCCCTAATCCAATTGATCCAAGCCCTAATTGATGATCAATTGAGGGTCAGCTGAGTGTCAAATCAGTTGAGGGTTGACCTTATAGACTCAATTGATGAGTGGCTAACCATTGCATGATCGATTGAGAGGTTCAACATTGGAAACCCTAACTCAATTGAAGTGGTTGAGACACTTTTTGGTCCATGTGGTTTTGAGGTGGTTTGGACCAAACGGTCTCAAGACCATTTGGGACCAAACGATCCCAAACCGTTTGATCTCATGTGGTTTCAAGATTGGTTATGTCCATGCGGTTTCAAAGTCAAACTTGACCAAACTGTCTTCATGACCAAACGGTCTTCACCTCTACTTTAGCAAACGGTTTTGAGTGTGCACTTTACCAAACGGTTTCAAAAGTCAACAAGACCAAATGGTATTCAACACCAAACGGTTTCAAGGGCAGTCCAAGACTGTTTGGGGGTTTAGTGTGCAAGACCGTTTGAGGTCTAAAAAGGTCAAGATCGTTTGATGCCTTAGTGGTCAAGATGGTTTAGTAGTTGATTAACCTAAACCTCATAGATACCTAAAGTGATTAAGGGACCAAGTAATTAGTTGATTTATGCATGTTATAATCATTGGTGAACATTACAAAGGTACCCTTGATGGGATAGAGTGATTAATACTCTTGGAACAAGTGAGCCTTAATAATCATAATAGTAATAACATAACCCATGATGTCAATGTTGAATTGACTTAGCTCAATCAAAGGTGATGCAAACATCATCTTATAGAAAGAGGAGAGAGAAGACTTTTTATATGAATGACTAATCAATCAATAGACATCCAACATGAATGAATACCTAACTAGGGTATGATCCATGTTAGTGAGATCATAAAACCCTAATTATGATGGTTAATGAATCTTAACCTAATTTGAGGGCATTAGTGAAAGTAATCCTAATAATTGTGTATAGTAAACCCTAATCTAGGGTAATGTGATGTAATATGAATAGTAAACCCTAATCTAGGGTAATGTGATGTAATATGAATAGTAAACCCTAATCTAGGGAAACATGATGATGTGAACAGTAAACCCTAATTTTGGGTGATGCTTTTAAGCATGAAACTCTATGATTGAATTATGAAATAAGGAATCTATACCCATTTAAGCTAAGGGGTTGAATAACCCTAAATTGAATTGCATAAGAAACCCTAACCCTTAAAACCAGTCGTGGTGATGTAACACGGTCATGGTAACTTTTTATAGCACGACCGTGCAAGGTAGCACGGTTGTGGTGTTCTATACTTGACTTAAAAATAATGTGCATTGTGCTGATATAGATATAATGTGCATGTTATCAATTGTGTTAATCATGCAGGTATTTATAAAGAAGTGAGCATAGCCAGGTAAGGGTTATGATGCCATATTCATTGAAAGCACTTGATAAGTTTTGAAAGTAATGATATGATATGTTGCCTAGTAAGAGGTAACATATGAGATTGATAGGTTGTATGAGCCATGAGAAATATCTACATTGCTACAATCATGTTCATGCTGTTAAATGACTTGATGGCAATATGTTACTTGATAACAAGTGTTTTGATGATCTAAGGGTTTGAACACCCATATGCCTGAATCATAATGATGAGATGATTGGGGTTTGATATCCCAATGTTAACAATATGTGATATGAACTTGATACAATTAGTACTCTTTCTTTATAGCAATTGTCTTATTGATTTATGTTTGAAAACATGCCTGATGCTAAAAGAATGCCATAATATACTTAAATAATCAAGTATAATGATATCATGTAGAGCCCTGACCATAGATCCATCATTGTCAGAAGTTAAATGATGGTGAAATAGGTTTTCCTAAGGGAACTCATGGAGAGCATACTTTTGAGTATGTGGGGGTTATGGACGTGAATATCCTTACATCCTAATGGGGGAATTGATGTGAGATGTACATTTAATCTCTCAATCATTCATTATATGTTTATGTCGGGATGATGTATCACTAATCTCCCGATGATGTTGTTAATGCCGCATTAATGAGAGATAAACAAGACATCCCTCAATGGCGAAGAGAGTACAACATGCCACTATAACTCTAATAGTGAAGTTGCCAGAATACCCTGGAAATCTATTACAGCAAGGACACCAGATGTCCTACATGTTGATCCTCACACTAACTGAGGAAGATGAGGTCATAGGAATCTGGCTCTTCTGATGACCTATGTATGGTACCGATAGCGATTTCGTAATGGTCGGTTGGAGTATGAGAGGTGTAACTCATCTCCTCAGGGCATAAATATGTTTGAAAAATGTAATCAGTTGTATAGCATAATTGCTTAGGTTGAACTACGAGAAACAATGATTGAAGATACATTGTCTATAGTGCTCTAGTTGAATAACTAGTATACATGTTCTTCATATTCCTTATTGACATATGTCTTGTCATTCAATCAAGTTATAATTGAAATGATTGCTTATAAAATACTGTTCTACTTAGGTTATACAATGTTTACCTGTTGTTGAATATTTATAGTTCTTCTGCTCAATGTTATTCAATTATTTGCAATAACAATGCTTCTGGCGGAGAGTTATAACTCTCGCTGGGACAATTATTCAATTGTCTCACCCCCGTGGGATTTGACTTTTTAGGTAGACGCCAAGGATGAAGGAACCCTTCAGTGGGTGAGCAGCAACAGTAGCAACAACAACATCAAGGACAGTAGTGATCCTCAGGTGGGTGGAGACACTGTCTGTCAAGTCTTATAGATAGAATGTCCTATGTGTCGTCTCTATACTCTCAGGTCCTAGGAGTCAGTAGATGTTTAATGTAGATCTGAGATTTTGGGTGTAATGCCTCGAGATTTTTGTATCTTGCCTTATATAGTTAACAGGGCAGTTAATGCTTGTAACCCTCGAGATGTGATTTTACAGAGATGTAATGATGGATCACTTTGTATATAACTTACCTTGTTTCTTAATGAAAGAGTTTCACAGTTAGTAGATCTCTTTACAAAAAATTTATTTTTTAGCGATTTTCAATAATTCCATTGCTAATTAATCGCTTCCACATCGTTAGTAACGTTTTTCCCGAGACGGACGTCACAAAACCGCTTGCTAGCAGGCCACGGCTTGAGGAATCATGACCTCTCCTTGGTCGCGATTAGGGTAAAGGGGAGATGAACAGATAACCACAGACGGGAGAACTAGTCATGATCATGAGATAGGTCATGATTTTGGAGGAGAGGTCGTGATGCAGGGGTGACCACGGGCGTTGGGTGAGTGGAGAGCGGCGGAGGAAGAAGAGGGCAGAGAGGTCGTAGTGCATGTCGGAGTGAGCAGCAGGTGGTCGTGGTAGTTACCGCAGATAGGTGTCCGCGGTTTTGGAGGATGGAGAGGAGTGAGGGGTTGCGGTGTTGAGGGTGCTGGGAGGTCGCGATCTGGTAGGCGCTAGTGGTCGCGATTCCTATAGATCACGGTCGTGATTAGGGTTTGAGAAAGTGAACCGGGATCTGTAGGAGAAGGGAGTCATTGACCGTGCTTTGACCAAGCAACCAAAGATCCCAAATAGAGCTATGAGCTTTGGAGATTGGGCCCAAGAGCTCCAAAATGACCTGCACATGAAAGATAAAATCCAATAAAAATATGAATTAAATCCACTAAGTTTAGCATGGGTATATAAAGAGGATAAGACAATAAAAGCAATTAATCATAACTAAACTGGGCCCAGGTTAGTGATCAGACTGTGGTTATCATAAGACAAGGTGTCAAGAAGTACAATTCACTGGGCCTTAGTTTAGAAGAGAGAGAGTCATGAGAGAGTTAGTTCATCCATGTTCGGTGCATGCAAGTCCAATATTGTCCATATAGCTACGTTATTGGCTATTCTAGCTACATTACCTAAGCAGAGATAGAAAGCATAGAACATGAGCATTATTGGGCAAATTAAGACTAAAGTGATGTAAACCATAGATAAAATGCATAGAGAAAATTCATAGATTTGGGTGTTATCAGTAATCAATCGTACAATCATAATCTTTGATTAGTTACATCCAGTGACACTACTTCATTTTTAATTCTTGTTGTGAAAAGATGCACTTCAGATTCTTATGGTCTGTGAAAATTTGACACTTCTCCCCATACAGGTAATGTCTCCAAATTTTCAAGGCATGAATTACTGTAACCAGTTCTAAATCATGTCTAGGATATTTCTCCTCGTGTTTCTTAAGATATCGAGAGGCAATAGAAATCACTCATTTATCCTGCATCAACACACATCCCCAAACCATTCTTTGAAGCATCACAAAAGACAATGTATCATTTCCCTTGTTCATGTAACACTAACACTGGTGTACTGGTCAACTTTTCCTCCAACAACTGAAAAGAGAATTGACAGTTGTCATTCCAGACAAAAGGAACATCCTTCCTGGTTAACCTAGTTAGGGGTAATGCTACAAAACTGAAGTCTTTGATAAACCTCCTGTAGTAACTTGCCAAACCTAGGAAATTGTGAATCTCTGTTGGTGTATTGGGTTGTTCCCATTCTAGAACAGACTCCACCTTTTTAGGATCAACACAAATACCTTTAGCAGATATGATATGTCCTAAAAAGGATACTTCTGACAACCAAAACTCACACTTTCTAAACTTAGCATATAGCTTGTGTTGTCTCAACAAAGTCAGTGCTTGACAAAGATGTTGTTCATGTTGTTGGCTATCTCGATTGTATATTAGAATGTCTTCTATATTGACCACTATATCAAGAAAAGGTCGGAACACTCTATTCATTAGATCCATGGATGCTTCTCGTGCATTAGTTAGTCCAATCGACATAACTATAAACCCATAATGACCATACCTTGTCCAAAAGGCTGACTTGGGTATGTCATCCTCCTTAATCCATAAATGATGATATCCTGACCTCAGGTCTATCTTAGAGAACATTATTGCACCACACAATTGGTCAAACAAATCATCTATCCTTGGCAGAGGATACTTGTTCTTTATTGTCACCTTGTTCAACTGTCTATAGTCTATACATAACCTCATAGATCCATCCTTTTTATTTACAAAAAGTACTGGAGCACCCTATGGTGATGTACTCGGCATGATAAAACCTTTATCAAGTAACTCTTAGAACTATTTCTTTAATTTAGCCATTTCATTTGGTGCCATACTATAAGGTGTTTGAGCTATCGGTTGCGTACCTGGAACTAGATTGATCTCATAATCAATCTCTCAAGGTGGAGGAACATTAGGAAATTCCTCAAGATACATCCTTAAACTCCCTGACAATTGGCACTTATGGAATACTAGGACTTTCTACCTTGGTATCCACCACATGTTCTAAGAATGCCTCACACCCATATCACAATAGTCTCTCAGCTACCATTGTTGATACTAGACATGTTGGGAGAATCTTCCTATCTCCCTAAAAGATCCATATATCATCACCGTATGTGAACATATCTTGCTTGGAACCACAATCCAAGACTACCCTATACTTTTCTAAGGTGTCCATCCCAAGGATTACATCAAATTGATGCATCTCAAGTGGTATAAGATCCACTTGAATGTTGTGTTCCAAGAAAAAAAGAACACATGGGGAACATACTTCTTGTAACACTGCAGAACCAACTAACGTAGTTTCTAACAACAAATTATCTATTCTACGACTAACAGGCAAAAGATAGTTATGAACCACTTCACAAGTGATAAAGGAGTGTGTAGCGCCCAGATCAATCAAAACAAATATGAAGCAAGATGAATACATATCAGAATGAAATAACTCCATCTGACCTATCATGACTTGTGGGTGGACTACTGCTTCCGGCTGACTCATAGCATAGAATATCATTATCGCATGTTGTCGACCATGTCCTATGTTACCTTGTGCAGATGAACATACTTGAGATGCATATCCACATCCTCGTCCTCATGTACCACTACTAAACTGTTGCCTCTGAGAGCCTTGTTGACTCTACCTTGGTTGTTGAGTTACCTCAATATCTCTTACTGGACACTCTATCTTCAGATGTTCTATCTGTCCACACTTATAGCATATTCTAGTCTCCCGTTGTGGCCTAGATGGCCCTGTCATTGACATCGATTCTGTACTTTGGGCTCCAGTATGTGGAAAATTATGACCTCTACCCTTACTTGACGTCCACTGTGTTTGAGCATTGAACCTTAGTGGTGTTGATGGTGTAGAAAACCTTGGTTTCTTGTAGCTTCCGATCCTCTGTCCTTGAAACTGGGCAGGTCCTTTCCTAAAATTGGCCTCACATTTCTCAGTTACCGACCTTTCTATCCTCCTAACTGACTCCACAAACATAGCAAATCTCTCCCTATTCTCCAAAGCAGTCGTAGGTGTGATCAACTCAACATTCATACCCTTTTCAAAATGTTGAATCCTCTCCTGGTCTATTGTAGCCATGTGTGGACAAAACCGCAAAAGCTCCATGAACTTAGCTTCATACTCATTTATATTTATAGGCCCTTGCCTAATCCATTCAAACTGTGAGATTTTCTCATCCAGGTACGTACGAGGAAAGTACCTATCAGTGAACTCATGTCAAAGTTCCTCCCATCCGACCTCAACATTAGGCCTTTTCTCTTCTTTAATGGCCCACCAATGACCAGCACTTCCCTTCAACAGGTACACAACATGCCTAACTTTGTCAGTTTCTGGGATGCTAAGGATCTTAAAATCATTTTCTAACTCAATGAGACACAGATCTACACCTGTTGGGTCAGCTATTCCAGCATATTCTAGGGCTCTCATACGGCATAGACATTCAAAAGTCTTACTAGAACTCAAAGATTCATTGGGAACTAGTGCCCTAGGGGGTGGTGTTGGTATTATATCCGCCATATGTATTACTTTCGCCATGAACTGCCCAAACAGAGCATGGAAAGTAGGGTTCTCCAACATAGTCTGATCCACCTGGGGGTTCTCAGGCACTTGTTCTTCTCTTTCATGTTCCCTTGCACCTCTTCTTGGTGCAACAATATTGGTCTCAGCAACATGTTCTTCGTGTTCTCCAGACATCTTTGAGCTTTAACTCTTCTTTTATAAAAGAAGAAGTCACTATAAGATAAACTGGAGGACACTAGAATAGACTCAATGACCTTAATCCTATGTCCCTGTAGACTCAGTGAACCTAAGGCTTTGATCCCAAAAATTGTGACGACCGCTATCACACTGACATCATAATCACACAAAACTTTGTGGAAATAATCATTAACATCAGATTAATGAAAAATCACTAAAAATTAAAGCCTTTTTGCCAAAAGATACATCACCAAGAAACTCTTTTTATAAAGAACCAAACCATATATACATCATGGTTCATTTTGTACATGCATTGTTCCATCACCTTGCAAGGATATGAGATAACAGTTGCTTTTTTAAAACATATACAAAAGCAACATTATGCATTGAGGCATACAAGCCAAAATCTCAGACCGATTATGAAAATCTTTATGCACTATCTCCCAAAGGACATGAGAGTACAGGAACGACACATATGACTCTATATCTACAAGACACATAACAACACATTCAACCTGAGTTGTTACTACTATCCTTACTTTTGTTGCGCGCTTTTTGTTGTACTGTCTCTACTTCCTCATGCACGTCCACCTAAAAAGTTTTGGAACCCACAGGGTGAGACAACAAGTCACAACAAGACATATAACTCTCTGCCAACAATCACTACTACAGAAATAGCATTCAGTGTCACTTTTCTGGGCGTCAGTTATTAAGGAAAACCGACGCCTAACATATAAGGTGTCGGTTGTTTAAGCAAACCGACGTCTATATTCGAAAACCAGCCAGACACGGGTACCGCTTTGTATTCAGCGTCGGTTGTTTATAACAAACCGACGCTTAAAGTCGCCCGCGAAATCTAACTTTTGATCAAAAAAAATAGTGTCATTTTCAGCTTCAGTTATGTAGGTATAAACCGACGCCTATGTGCGATGAAAATTTGCGCGAAAAGTGTCACTTTCAGCGTCGGTTATCCTTGTATAACTGACGCTGAAGGTGGTTCCCGCCAAACAATTTCATGAAAATATCGTCCAATTGGACGTCGGTTGTTGCAAACAACCGACGCTAAAGATTTTTAGGCATCGGTTGTTGCAAACAACCGACGCTATTTGGGAACTTTATATCCCGCGATCGCCCGACTCTTCCCCTTTCTTTTGTTCCATTGCGAGCCGATTTCCCTATTTCTCTCTGCCGCCGATTTCTTCTCCGGCGATTTCTTCTCCAGCGCCCCCTTCTCTGGCTATTTCTTCTCCGGCGCCCCCTTCTCCGGCGCCCCCTTCTCCGCCACCACTCCTGCTACCTTCTTCTCTTCTCCGCGCCCCTTCTCCGCCGCCCTGCTGCTCCAGCGCCTGAGAACCGGTGCCTGAGAACTGCTGCTCCAGCGCCTGAGAACCGGCGCCGCCACGCCGTCGCGCCGCCGCAACCACTGGACACCTACTGCTCGCCACCGTTGGACACCTTCTGCTGCTCGCCGCCGCTCCTGCCGCCGTTGGACACCTGCTGCTCGCAGCCGCCGATTGACACCTGCTCGCTTCTCGCCGCCGCCGCTGCCACTCGTCACATGTACCCTCTTCCTCCTCTTCTTCCACCTACGAGAGAGTAGAATGAATATGGATGTGTTTCTTTCATTAAACCCAGTTGTCGGGCAAGAGGGGCAAATGGAGGAAGCAAACAACAATACATTAGGGTTCTAATCTACCCTTTTGTCCTATATTTGATGCTGATTGTGCATATATGTTGAGTTTGGGACTTTAGTGATGGACTTTGTCCTAAGTTTCTAATTTTTATTCTAATATGAACTCTAGTCTCATCTATCCATGTTGCCTATAGTTTATAACATTGCATTGTGAATTATTGCATGTTTGAAACTATTAAATTCTTGATTTATTATTTAATAATGCTTTATAGATTAGGTACTTATCATGTCTATTAAAATCCTACCAGTATAATTATGTGATCCCAATATATTAAATTCAATTAGAATGATTTCATGAATTATAGGGTTTTAAAGTTGATAAACATGTACATGCAGAAATAGGGTTATTAAACCAATGGTTATAACATAGTATGATCTTAATCTGATCTGGATGTTCATAATAATGTAGTATGTTAAATATGATGATTAGGGATACATATAATGTCTAGTAAAGATTCCTAGACCTTTTGTTTGAAACTGTTGATTTCTTGATTTATTATTTAATAATGCTCTGTTGATTAGGATTAACCATGTTGCCTGTAGTTTATAGACAATTATTATATATAAGAATGACAACACATGCATTTGTTGGCCTAGAAACCCGTCCAAGATTTACTCATTAGGAGTAAATCTTGGATAGTCCCCGGTTTGGGACTGTTCTTGAACACCTAATCTCACTTAGGATGTAAGTGTATAATGTGTATTGGGTTTTCGAGAAAATTTCGGTAGCATTTCCCCATTTGTTCTCTAAGTACATATGTACTTAGAGAACAGCGGGGAATGCTGTCGAAATTTTCTTGAAAACCAAATACACATTATACACTTACTAGTGAGATTAGGTGTTCAAGGATGGGATAGGTGGTACACATTTATTATATATAAGAATGACATCAAATGTGTTTGTTGGCCTAGAAACCCGTCCAAGATTGACTCATTAGGAGTAAATCTTGGATAGTCCCTGGTTTGGGACTGTTCTTGAACACCTAATCTCACTTAGGATGTAAGTGTATAATGTGTATTGGGTTTTCGAGAAAATTTCGGTAGCATTTCCCCGTTTGTTCTCTAAGGACATATGTACTTAGAGAACAACGGGGAAATGCTGCCAAAATTTTCTTGAAAACCAAATACACATTATACACTTACTAGTGAGATTAGGTGTTCAAGGATGGGATAGGTGGTACACATTTATTATATATAAGAATGACATCAAATGTGTTTGTTGGCCTAGAAACCCGTCCAAGATTTACTCATTAGGAGTAAATCTTGGATAGTCCCCAGTTTGGGACTGTTCTTGAACACCTAATCTCACTTAGGATGTAAGTGTATAATGTGTATTGGGTTTTTGAAAAAATTTCGGTAGCATTTCCCCGTTTGTTCTCTAAGTACATATGTACTTAGAGAACAGCGGGGAAATGCTGCCGAAATTTTCTTGAAAACCAAATACACATTATACACTTACTAGTGAGATTAGGTGTTCAAGGATGGGATAGGTGGTACACATTTATTATATATAAGAATGACATCAAATGTGTTTGTTGGCCTAGAAACCCGTCCAAGATTGACTCATTAGGAGTAAATCTTGGATAGTCCCCGGTTTGGGACTGTTCTTGAACACCTAATCTCACTTAGGATGTAAGTGTATAATGTGTATTGGGTTTTCGAGAAAATTTTGGTAGCATTTCCCCGTTTGTTCTCTATGTACATATGTACTTAGAGAACATCGGGGAAATGCTGCCTAATCTTTTCCTAATATATACTTGTTTCCTAATATATACTTGTTTTCTCTGATCATAGAATGGATAGATCATGGATGTCCATTCGTAATCGTTGCACCCCAGAGTTTATATCTGGTCTTGATCAGTTTATTAGATTTGCCGAGGAACATAGGAAAAACCCTACATATAGGTTCTACTGTCCATGTAGGCATTGCGGTAACAACTTGAAAGTCAACACTGGTGAGGAAATCAAAAGTCATGTCATGTGCAACAGGATTGTACAAAGCTATACATAATGGCACTGGCATGGAGAGATTTCAAAATCGAAACCAGTAGATGTCGATAGCAGTGCTTGGGTGGAATAAGAAATTGCCTCCGATGACGTAAATGTGAACAAACCAGTTCCAGCAGACATCGTTGATGCGATGCTGGATAGTTGTAGGGTAGAGCACACCGATCCACCTCCTATCTTTAGAAACATTGTGCATGATGCTGAGATACCGTTATACACAGGCTGTGCTAAGTTTACGAAGCTTAGCGTTGTGTTGAGATTGTATAAGTTGAAAGCTAACAATAGATGGAGCGACAAAAGCTTCACTGAATTGTTGACTTTGTTGAAAGAAATGCTTCCTGAAGGAAACGAGCTGCCAATCTCAACATACCAGGTAAAGAAAATGTTGTGCCCAATGGGAATGGAGGCCAAGAAGATACACGCATGCCCGAATGATTGTGTATTATTTCAAAAGGACTATGTAGATTTGAAAGATTGTCCAAAATGTGGTGCGTCACGGTATAAATTGACGACTTCGGGGGAGTCCAAAACTGGTTCTCCTACCAAGGTGTTGTGGTATCTACCTATAATATCAAGGTTTGAACGCTTGTTTGCAAATCTGAAAGATGCGAAGAATTTGAGGTGGCATGCAGATGTTAAGAAAAATAATGATGGGATCCTGCGACATGCGTCTGATTCCCCACAATGGAAGAAGATTGATCTATTGTACCCCAAATTTGGTGAAGAAGATAGGAATCTAAGACTTGGGCTTTGTACAGATGGGATGAATCCGTACGGGACATTGAGCAACCAACATAGCACTTGGCCAGTCATGCTTGTTATATACAATCTTCCTCTTTGGATGTGTATGAAAAATGAGTACGTTATGTTGTCATTGTTGATATCGGGCCCTAAACAACCCGGAAATGATATCGATGTTTATCTTGAACCTTTGATTGATGACTTAAAGAAACTTTGGGCTGAAGGTGTGATGACCTATGATGCTTCAGCAAGAGAGACATTTCGTTTGCACGCTATGTTGTTTTGCACTATTAATGACTTTCCAGCATATGGGAATTTGTCTGGATATAGTGTCAAAGGAGCTAAAGTGTGTCCTATATGTGAAGAAAACACTGATTCAATAAGACTAAAACATGGCGGCAAGACTTTATATCTTGGTCATCGAAGGTTTCTTTCAAAATTCCATCCGTATCGTAGGAAGCGCAAAGCATTCAACGGATGGAATGATGAACGGAGTGCACCTAAACCTATACCAGGGGATGTTGTTTATGAAAGAGTAAAAGACATTGTCAATGAATTTGGTAAGAAATCACAATGTAGTATGGCCACACGGAGTGACAATTCTTCATTCAAGAAGAAGTCAATATTTTGGGATCTTCCTTATTGGAGTTCTTTGACAGTCAGACATTGTATCGATGTAATGCACGTTGAGAAAAATGTCGGTGATAGCATCATTGGTACTCTGTTAAATATACCAGGTAAGACTAAAGATGGGATAAAATCCAGACTGGACCTACGTGAAATGGGAATAAGGTCATAATTAACAGAATTACGTGAAATGGGTAGTAAAAGAACATACTTACCTCCCGCTTGTTACACGTTGTCTAGAAAGGAGAAGAAAACTTTTTGTGAATGCTTGGTAAATGTTAAGGTGCCACATGGTTACTCATCCAACATCCGTAGATTGGTATCAATGAAAGATCTAAAGTTGATAGGTCTTAAATCTCATGATTGTCACACTCTAATGCAACAAATATTACCCGTGGCAATTCGATCTATATTGCCGAAGCATGTAAGGTTTGCAATTACCAGACTTTGTTTCTTTTTCAACAGTCTATGCAGTAAAGTTATTGACCTTGATACTCTCGATAATTTGCAAAGAGAAGTGGTTGTTACCCTATGTCAGCTTGAGATGTATTTCCCTCCTTCGTTCTTTGATATCATGGTACATCTTGTTGTCCACTTGACTAGGGAAGTGAAAATGTTGGGACCAGTTTTCTTGCATTGGATGTATCCCTTTGAACGATACATGAGCGTTTTTAAAGGTGATGTTCGAAACCGTTATCGGCCTGAAGGGAGTATTATTGAAGGTTATGTGGCGAGAGAGGTTATGGATTTTTGCAATGACTTTCTCAGTGGTAATGACACTCCTGATAATGACAAGAATATTGAGGAGGGCAAAGGAATTTTGGGATCACGGGTGAAAGTAATCAGCCGTGAGCAGTTGGAACAAGCTCACTTGTATATTTTACACAATATGGACGAAGTGAGTATTTATATCGAGGAACATACCAATTTCATAAAGAGACAACATCCTCGAGCAAGTTCAATGTGGCTTGCTAGAGAGCATAATAAGACTTTTACTAAGTGGTTTGAAGATAAAGTCTTACATCAACTATCTCAAACACCAAATGATATTACAGAAACTATCAAATGCCTCGCCTTTAAACCAAAACCGAATGTTATGTCTTATGAAGGGTTTGACATTAATGGATTCACATATTACACAAAGCGCCAAGATGATAAGAGTGTCGTCCAAAATAGTGGGGTCACTCTTCAAGCGTCGACTATGTACTTTGCAAGTGCAAAGGATAAGAGTCCACGTGAAGCTAAAATGTCATATTACGGTGTCATTGAGGACATTTGGGAGTTTGACTACATAGATTTCAAAATTCCGCTCTTTAAATGTAATTGGGTTGATAACACCAAAGGAGTTATAGTGGATGAATTGGGTTTCACTTTGGTGAACTTTGAAAAGATTGGCGAGAAGGGTGAACCATTCATATTGGCATCACAGGCGAAACAAATATTCTATATCGATGATCCTGCGAATGATAAATGGTCGGTTGTTCTTCATGGTAAAAGACAATTCATTGAAGATCCTATAGATGAAGAAGAGTACTATGATAAGTATGATGACTCCAGTCCATTCTCAGTTGGGTTGCCAACTCCACAAAATATTGAAGCTAATGATGACTTATATGTGCGCGGAGATCACAATGAAGGATTGTTAATTGATAAAAGATCACAATTTTAGAGACATGTATGTTTATACAAATGCTAAATGTTTGCCTTTTTCTAGTTAATACAAATGCTAAATGTTTGCCTTTTTCTAGTTAATACAAATGCTAAATGTTTGCCTTTTTCTAGTTAATACAAATGCTAAATGTTTTCCTTTTTAATGACATTTTCAGATGGCTGACCATGATGAGCATGATGTCCATGATGAGCATGAAGTCCATGATGAGCATGCTTTCCATGACGAGCATGGCGAGGATACCAATGTAAGTTCTAAAAACATATCCTGTATTTTTATAAAATTCATTATCTTCTAGTTATGTCATATATCCTATATTTCTATATTGGGCTAATTTAGTGTGTTTATTTTTGTCAAATTTTAGGTTGATGATGTACCTGTACCCACTGAAGCACTGGAACAACTTGATGCGCAGCACCAAACACTTAACAAGAAAAGGGGCATCACTCTGTTGAAGAAGTTATTAGCGCTAAGTGGTAGTGGATCCAAATTGGTGGTGGAGTTTGATAATGGAGGAAATGCAATTGGAGTGAACCGCAATAATTTTGTAAACTATCTTGGGTGTACCACTCGGAGCCATTGTGGTGTTAAGTATGATAATTGGCATAAAGTTCCTAAAGTGAAAAAAGACTTGATATGGAAGGATTTATGCGTGAGTTATTATTATTTGCAATTCTATTTTGTAGATTACAAATTCTATTATTTGCAATTCTATTTTGGATACTAGTTAATAACATTTCTATTTTACAGAATCTGTTTGCATTGGATGAGAAGTTGCATCATAAAAGTGTGATGCAACGCGCTGGAAAGATGCTTAGGAATTATAGGACAAATCTGAACAGAGAATACATAAAAGAGGGTGATAAGAAGAAGAAGTCAGCCCTTGAACAATGGAACTTCTTGGACAAAGAAGATTGGGACAATTTTGTTGCTTCAAGAAAATCTGAAGAATTCAAGGTATTAGGCGTCACTCCCAATTTAATTAATATACATTGTATTCACCTATTCAAGATTAACATTTAGTGCTACTAACCAAATCATTAATGTGCATACTAACTAGGCCCTCAGTGACGCACAAAAAGCAAGGCGTGCACTGAATGTGCATGACCACACTATGGGTCCAAAAGGCTATGCAAGCGTTCGCCAAAGACTACAGGCCGAGTCTGCGGCTACTCAGCAGTCTGCTGCTACTCAGGAGTCTGCTCCTACTCAGGAGTCTGCCACACCCATGCCTCGCCATGATATCTGGATAGCTGGCAGGCAAAACAAGAAGGGTGAAATAAAGAAGCCTGTAACTGCTGAGGTGGCTGCAAAAATGGTAAAATACAACTCTTAGAGAAATCGTTTGAATATTGATTATTTGTGATGTTAACTTACCAATTTCTGTTTATGGTGATTAGCGGGAGCTGCACGAGCAGAGGAAACAAGGCACGTTCATCCCTCAGGGCACAAGGGATGAATTGACAGTTGCTCTGGGTAACCCAGAGCATCCTGGACGTGTTAGAGGTGTCGGCGCTGGTGTTGGCATCAAAGCATTCTTTGGGCCATCCCAGCGCAAACCCAGAGCGGGACTTTCTCAAGAAGAGGTAACCTATTCTTTTTTTAGAATGTTACTGCAAAAGGAAATTCATTAATAAGAAGGTAATGTTTCTTTTATCCATGTATAGGAGAATAAGAGAGTTGAGGGTTTAGTTGCTAAGAAGGTCAACGATGTAGTTGCTGAGAAGGTCAAGGAAGAATTGATGCAGTGGTAGGCATCTCAGGCTTCCAATCAGCCTATGGCGACCCACTCTTCTCCTGATGCACAGACTGCAAGTAATCTTGGAGACCCATCGCCTAGCACGTCTGCTGTAAGTATTGTTTATGACATTGTAGCTAGTCTTTTTAAGATGATATGTTTTCAAGATTATATGTATATATGTATAACATTATTTACGTAAATTTGTAGGCATTGAAGCGATGCCGCTTAAGAATGCAAGACTATGTTGTTGCAGAGGCGCAGGCTTACCAGTCCCTTCCTGGGGCAACGTTTCATGGGACTCCAATGCCGCAGGGCTACATTCGTGTGAGCCTGATACATGTATTACCCGATTGGAGGGAAGTTGCGTTGCCACATGCCCACCCAGATATTGATACACTTGGTGAGGCAGAAGGCGGGGTCATATTGTGGCCCAAAGCAGATGTCGACTACACGACTGAAATTGTAAGATAAATTTACATTGATTTAGACTGTTAATGTGTATATATGATGTCAACTGATCTGAAATTATATATACAGGTTAAAAAGAAGACACCAGGAGCACCTAGGCCTCCACCTCCACTTCCCGCATTACCAACTTGGGTTCCAACTGACCTAACATACCCGTTAGGTCCTGCTTGTAGGGGAATGGCATGTTGGCTACGGGCACATAATATACATTGCCCTATAATAGTTTCTTTAGATGCATATTATGCAGGTCAATCATATGATAGCTCTTTATTTATACAAGATATTATTGAGCTGTTTATGTATGATTGGCTGAATACATCAATGATAGAGACATGGATAAGGTGAGATCTTGTTTATACATCCATATACCTTGTGTAAGATCTGGTGATCTGGTTTCTTATATATTAATGCATACGCCTATATGTTTTGCAGCTACTTAGTCGAAGATCATTGCAAACAATTTGCATTTGATCATGTGGGATTTTTGATTCCATCATTGATTAGTTTGGTAGCTAAAGACCCTGATAATGTTCAACAATACTGTATAGATGCTTTTACAATTTTTGGTCAGCAAAAGAAGACGATAATAATAGCTCCATTCAATGTCAAGTAAGTTTACTTTATTTATAATTTGGACTTAAGAAAATTCCATTTTTATTTTGCATTTTGAGTTATTAATTGTTAACTTCTTACCTCTAGCGGTAGACATTGGGAGTTACTAGTTATTGTCCCCGGGACATTCACTGTTTATTATCTAGATCCTGCGGGGAGTACATTGAACACTAAAATTGGACACGTAATGAGAATGCCATTATTCTGGTGAGAAATATTTCATTTTTATATCCGTTAACATCTTTTATTACATTACTATTTACTTATGCAATTTATTGTGTTATATTAACATGTAGGGGTTTAGATGCATTCAAAAAGGCTGGAGGAACGGTCCCAAGGAAAAAGAACCAGCCAATAAATTGGCAGAACGTACAAGTAAGTTCCCGACTCGAATATATATATTATTGATGTGAATTGTGCTTAGTTGTATTATTTTGTATGTTTCAATTTATAGTGTGCTACACAAGACAATGGCTGGGCATGCGCATACTATGTGATGCAATTTATGCAGATGATTATCAAACATGCCGCATTGGACATTGATAGTGTGACGACCGTCTCACGAAAACAAGATCAACTAATGCGGAAGCGTTCATCAAGAAGCGGATTAGCGAAAATCACTAAAAATTAAAACTTTTTGCAAAGGGATCCATTCATAGGAAAACTCTTTCATTTAGAACCAAAGTAAAACTTTACATCTTGGTTCATATATATACATCTCATGTACTTTTGCTTCTCGAGGAATACAAACATTAACTACTCTGTCTTAACTGTACACAGGTAGTATAAAACCCTCGAGGCACTAAGCCAAAATCTCGAAATCATTAACTACTACTCCAAGGACCTGAGAGTACAGAGACGACACATAGGACTTCTATATACATCTGAACATGACATGACAGACAATATCTCCACCTGAGATCTTATTGCTGTCCCTGTTGTTGCTGTTGTTGCTGCTCTTTCCCTGTTCTAGGGTTTCTGCTCTGCCTTTCACGCATACCTAAAAATGTTTCCCACGGGGGTGAGACAATTGTAAATTGCCCCAGCGAGAGATATAACTCTCCGCCAGAAACATTATTATTGCAACTTAAGAAGATGAATATGAACATGAGAATCATATCTATTTGACAGCAAATATTTTAATGTCTAACAGATTAGAACATTATTCTATATCAGAAGCATTGCAGTTATTACTTGATAGATTTAACATGTCACTTATCCTTTAATGAATAGGAAGAACATGTATAACATCTATTCAAACAACAGAATCATTACCACTGCATTAACTTTCTTCAGGCTTAGATCATATATCTAAAGCCTGGCATTATCAATGTGGAGTCATGGCCCGTAGACATACTCTTTTCATAAGTGTTGGGATCTTAATCCCTCACTTCACCACTGGGTTTTTCTCATCCTTTCACAATTTCAATACCATAACCATGAAATCATGGGTATTCAAACCCTTTGTTCATCACTTGAGCATTGTTACCTCTTTCTCAGGTAACTAACACCTTTAGGTCATTTGACCAAGGTAAGTATGATACTTGCTACACAAGCATCCATCATGGCACTTGATGCACATTAACTCTCTTGCCACCTCTTACCAGGCACAAGGTATATTATGGCACACAAGGCCCAATTAACAATTCAAACTAATAATACATCATAGCTCATACCTGGCTATGCTCATCATCTCATATTACCTGCATGGTTAGCACATATAATAGTAGTACATCAATTATCTATCAATACCATGCAAAACAATGTATTAATAATTCAAGGGTATTACCCTTAATACTTTACCAGGATTTGGATTTCCATCACACATAGCTCATCAGAACACTGTACATCTTTTCACCTTTCACTAGGCAACAACTTTATTCACATGGCTCACAAAACCATTCACATCTTGTCACCTCTCACTAGGAAACAACTTTATTCACATGGCTCACAAGGCCATTCACATCTTGTCACCTCTCACTAGGAAACAACTTTATTCACATGGCTCACAAGGCCATTCACATCTTGTCACCTCTCACTAGGCAACAACTTAAAACAAAGGCTTACAAGCCCAACTCATCTTGTTACTTCTTTCTCAGTAACAAAACATAATGGCACATATGGCCAATCAATTCTTATCAAATAAACATCATAGCTCATACCTGGCTATGATCATCAACTCATGAGACCTACATGATTGTCACACATGATAATAGACTTATCAAGTTCACAACACATCATGCAATATAGGGTAACACCACTATTCCCTTACCAGGGTTAGGGTTTACCATCAATTAGGGCTTATCATTCCCTTTTCCCCAAATTAGGGTTAGGGTTCCCCATTTCTCATTAATTCAGACCCTCTTGAGTTAACCAAATTTGTCTTGTATTTAGGTATTTCCCCTCTTAATACATTCCATCACAAAATACTCACCCTTAGCATATAATGCATAGGCCACACATTAGAATTGTCCAACTATCTCACATGATATGGACTTATCTTAGTTTAAGGCATGGATTTATTATAAAGTTACCTATAAACAATCACAATGATACACCCTCAACTAGGGTTTATAAGGATACACCCTCAACTAGGGTTTATAATGATACACCCTCAACTAGGGTTTCAACTCAATAACCCTGACGATTAGGGTTTATGTTCATGATTAGGGTTTCATGATCTCTCTACTTTAAGGATCATGCCCTTAATCACCACATGAATCATGTTCATATATGAATTCATGCTATCATCATCTCAACTTGATTAGGTCATATCAACCCTTCAATCAAGTACATACAACTATGATTTACATAGTGTACCAAGTCATTGATCTTATCAGCAATTAGGGTTCATCCCTTAATTGACACTAATCACTTAGGTACTATTAGGGTTTTAACCTTTGTTCCTTCATTGGTTATCATTACTAACCATCATTGGATCAATAGTACATTCATCATCACATTGGACCTCCATTACATAAGGTATCCAAAGGAATTAGGGTTTACTATTCATCCTAATTAGTGATTTCACATGTAGGCAACCTCTTAATAGGGTTATACATGAAATCGGCCTCAATTAGGGTTTACATCATGTATTGGATCCATGCATTTGTTATGCATTAATGACTAGTACCATTAAAGGTATCTCCCACCTAATCACATTAGGTTTTCAAAAAGGTTTGATCCATTGGACCTTCAATGACATAAGGTATCCAATTGAATTAGGGTTTTCAATGTTGATTCCTTCAATCATTGAATTCATGGAACCAATCATCAATTGGACATATACCCATACTTCAATTGAGTTTAAATAGGTCAAACTTCAACTTATTTGACCCTTAATTAACCCTCAATTGGTCATCAATTAGGGTTTGATTCAATTGAATTAGGGTTTGGAATCGATGATTCAACAACACTAATCAATGTAAGACTAGTTGCTTTGAAACCATTGAACCATCATCCAAGTTGGGTATGACCTGACCCCAAAAGGTCTTGAGGTCGTTTGCATGACCTCCAAACGGTCTTGAGACCGTTTGCCCATCATATCACTCAAATCCAAGCCATCCAATTAAGGTTTGGATCATTGGATTGATCACCAAATCAGCATTGCATTGTATAACAGCTTGGTACCTTTAGACCTTCAAACACCTAACCATACTCAATCCTAGACCTCCAAACGGTCTTGGGTGACCACAAAACGGTCTTGAGACTGTTTGTATGAGCTCCAAACGGTCTTGAGACCGTTTGCCCATCATATCACTCCAATCCAAGCAATCTAATTAGGGTTTGGTTCATTGAAGTGCTCACCAAATCAGCAATCTATTGCAGATCAACTTGATATCTTTAGACCTTCAACCACTGAACTATACTCAACCCTAGACCTCCAAACGGTCTTGGGTGACCACCAAACGGTCTTGAGACCGTTTGGCCCATCCAACCTTTGGACTTTAGTGAAAAATCATCATGGATTGGTCTATCGAGTTGATCAACAAATCAGCATTTAGTTGCAGTATGATTTGGTACCTTTGGACCTTCAATTGGTCAACTATACTTGACCCCAGACCTCCAAACGGTCTTGGGGTGATCCCCAAACGGTCTTGAGACCGTTTGGATGATCCCCCAAACGGTCTTGAGACCGTTTGGGCTAATCAACCCAAAATCTCAACTTAACTCATTGGAATTTCAGCACTGTTTTCGATTAGGGTTTTCCTAATTGATTAGCCTTCAACGCATGATCCCTTTGGATTTAACCCCTCAAATTTGGAGGGTCATTAACCAACATCATTATGAACAAAAATCTCATACGGTCAACGCTTGGTCAACGCACTCAAACGGTCTTGAAACCGTTTGCCCAAGAAGGTCAAGTTGATCAGGTTGAAAATCAGCACTTAATCCAATTAGGTTTCCCTAATTGATTAGGCTTCAACTCACAATTCCTTGGGAGTTAACCCATAAAACTTGGTGAGTCATTCGACAACATAATTAGGATCAAAAATATCATACGGTCCACGCTTGGTCAACGCACTCAAATGATCTTGAAACCGTTTGCCCAAGCAGGTCAAGTTGATCAGGTTGAAAATCAGCACTTAATCCAATTAGGTTTCCCTAATTGATTGGGCTTCAACTCACGATTCCTTTGGATTTAACCCCTAAAAGTTTTAGGGTCATTAGCCTACATAATTAGGAACGAGATTCCCAAACGGTCCACGCTTGGTCAACTCTTTCATACGGTTTTGAAACCGTTTTCCACCAAACGGTTTACAAACCGTTTGGTCACCACACGGTTTTGGTGAAACTGTTTGGTCCCAACCAATGAGATCATTTGCTCCCTAGATATTTGGTGAGGTGCTTGCTTATGATGATGTCATCATCATCTTCCTTCGTGCACCCAAGAACAGCAACCGTTCTTGATGGAATTTGCAGCAAAGAAGCAAAAGTTTATCAAATTGAAGAAATCAATCAGCAAAGCATAGAAGATTGATGCAATAGCAATGATTAAGGGTTTGAGTTATAAAACCCGCCTCCAATTGAGCTCCAAAGCTCCAAGCTCACGCCATTAATGGTGGATGAAGCTCTTGCAACTCCCCCTAGGCTCGTCCTCAAGCTTTTGATTGCAAAAGTTGGCTAGGGTTGAAGAGGAGATCGAAATAAGAAGGAATCCATAATTTATTTTCGATTTCCACCATGAAATCAAGGAGAACGAAGGTCAAGGGCTCACCCACAGGTTGGGGACGTGCTCCCTTCTCCTCCCTAGCTCCTTGGTCGGTTTTTCAAGCAAGGGAAAGAAGAAAATCCGAAATAGCCTTTCATTTGGCTTGAAAAAGGCACTTTTATAAGGAAATTGATGAGAGAGAAAATGCATTATTAAAATGCATTAAATTCCAAAAATATGGCCACCTCTTCCCCCTCAAATCCCTTAAGGACGAGGCACCTTCCTTTTCCTTTAATTATCCTTCATTATCCTTGATTTAAAGAAAATCAAATTAAGCACCTTAATGCTTATTATATTAATATCCATATGTGAGTGGGTTTTCTTTTTCTTATAATAAGGTGAGTGGAATTTCACCTACTTAGGATATTTTCGTTCCTTATCTTGGCAAAGGAACGTTCATCCTTATTCAAAATCAACCCAAAATATTTTGGTTGAAAGCCCTTCAATTATTTTTATTCATTTTTGCCCTAAATCAAATTAGGGTTTCAATTAGGCATTAATCTTGATTATTTTAATATCAAGATTCTCTCTCCTCCAACTTAATTCAAAAGAGGAACCCCTCTCACTTTCTTTGCTCTACATGATGCCAAAGATTATTAGGGACCTTATTGAAGTGGTAATTTTCATATAGAACCCTAGGTTTTGGGTAAATTGCACTTTTCACCAAAACTAGGTTTTAATGCACAACACTACTTTACAAGCTTAATCTTGGTGCCCAAGCTTGTGAAAACCATACCACTACATCATATTCATTCTTATGATGTCTCAACATCAGAGGAACATCTTACCATGTAACATTTGCAATTTAACCCCTCGACTTGGGTAATTTGCACTTTGGTCCAAAATAAGCAAACATTGCTTCAACATTGTCCAAACAGGACCAAAATTGAAACATAGGTTCCTCATGAGCCCTAATTACTTTTCACAAGATAATATTAATCATCTAATCAACCTTATTAGGAAAAACATCTAGGGTTAACTCATAACCCAGGTCAGGGATGTTACAGATAGCATACATGAGGTATTATATATAGTCTCATTAGTTAGTATGAAATATATCAATCTTATTTTTATATTATTACTTATATATATACATCATTCTCTTTACAGGTGTTTAAAACTGACCACACTATAGGTAAATGCTTAAAAAATATACATGCTCCATATACGATGGAAGCATTAAATGAAGTAAGAGAAGAATGGGCAAAAGCCATACAAGCAGTGGCAACTGTAAGATATAATTGGGATGTTGATAGCGATAATGAATGATACTTTGTAAATGAATATTTCTAAATGTTAATACATGTATTTGAATGTTTCTATATGTGTGAATGTGAGAATTGAATTGATGTCTGAATGTATGTACTTGTGTGAAATTTTCCTTGTGACTTTTGTAGGTTTGCGGCCTGTTTGTAGGCTGATATCAATGGATGTCGTAAACCTGCAGTTCAGAAAACTGAACTGCAGGTTCTCATCCTGCTGACCAGCCACAGTAGGCCTACAAACTGATATGAAAAAAAAAATAGAAATAGGCGTCGGTTATTTATAGAAAACCGTCACCAAAGACCTACAGCGTCGATTTTTTTCAAAAAAACCGACGCCTGATGTGGCCAAAGCAGTCCTGGAAATGGCGTCGGATATTCATATCAAACCGACACCTATTTAATCTATAGGCGTCGGTCTTTTGGTATATAACCGACGCCAAAAGTGTTCGCGCCACAGAAAATGGCGTCATCTAGGGCACTTTATGCGTCGGTTATCTACTAAAAGACCGACGCTATATTCCATATAGGCGTCGGTTGTTTAGTACATAACCGACGCAGAAAGTGCCCTAGATGACGCCGTTTTCTATGGCGCGAACCCTTTTGGCGTCGGTTATCTACTAAACGACCGACGCCTATAGATTAAATAGGCGTCGGATAAAAAACTGACGCCGAAGTGTTCGACCTTTAGCGGCGCCCACATAGGCGTCGGTCGGAAACCGACGCCAAATGGGGTTAAACGACCGACGCCAAAGGTCGTTTCTGTAGTAGTGAATATTATTATCACATTTAAACCTTTATGAATGAGAACAAGAGAAACCTATATTGAATTAAACAAGTATAATTGCTAATAATATGCAGAGTGCAGCAGTCCCATCATCTTATTAGTTCAAATATCTACAGTTGAGAAATGGATCATTTAATCACTTTTAAAAGGAATATGAAGAACATGTATAACTATTATAAACTAAACAATACAAAAAAAGGCTTCAACCAATGTTTCTATATTTGATCCTTAAACAAATACACTACATGACTGATTACATCTTTAAACATTCCATCTTATGCCCTATAGAGATGGGAATATACCTTCCATCTCCAACTGACCACTACAAAGTTAGCATTAGTGCCATAGAGGTCTATGGAAGAGTCAGAATCCACGACCTCATCCCCTCAGTCAGTATGAGAACATTGGTAGTGACATATAAGTCAATCTACATTTTAGCTAGCCTGACGCATAGAGGCTCTTCGCTATAGAGATATAGTGTGTAGCATGTTCTCTATTTAGGGTATAACATATAGTCAATCCTGTTTATTGAGTCATGGCCTACAACCATACTCTTCTTAGGGTATGGCTTTACCACCAGTCCCGATGTTGTATTAGAGCTACGTCCTACAACCACACTCATTTCAGGAAAATGGCTCAAGGCCAAATCTTGGGGTTTGAAGGAAGCAAGGAAATACTTGTCTTGTACCTTTGCATATTAAAAAATATGCATTCTGAGTAAAACTCATTTCACCATTCAGCAAATCATGTCACTGAATGGTTCTATGGCTAGGGAAACTACATTTTTAGTTAACTTCATAGATTAAGTGCATTACAACATTTTTTTGCATCAATCAAGTTACAAGCATGAATTGTAAATAAATGATATACAAAAAGGTGTAACATATTTTCAAGAGATCTTGTATCAATTGGTACATATCTTGTTACACTCATCATGGGATCTCAGTCCCCTGAGCACTTCATTGGGAATTTCATCCCTTCAACATTATCATTATCATGATCATATGTTTGGGTATCAAACCCTCAGTTCATTATTGAACAATATCACCTCTCATTAGGCAATAACCAACTCTAGGTCATCAGACCCACATGCAAATCATACTTGTTGTACAAGTATATCACATGGCTCACAAGGCCTTATATAATTTGTATTATGCTAAATCATCATAGCTCATACCTGGCTATGCTCATTATTTCATAACACTTGCATGGTTAGGATTTCATAATAAATGTAATATCAAGTAAATATCATGACCATGCCATAGAGAGAATCATTCAAATTGCAACCCTCTCAGAATTAGGGTTAAGGTTATCCCTTGTAATTGATTTAGGCTTTTGAAGTATATTTATCAACCAACCGTAATTCACATCATAAGAGATATATTACTGCCATAAGTTTTCAAGCATACTTCATCAAATATCATCAATTGATTATCAACATGAGGTATTACCTTTCTCATGTGAGTAGTATAAGTTTCTTTCTCATCCTTACTAGGATATTGACTTCAACATACTTATTACATTGAGTTAACCTTCTTTAGGGTTATCAACCTACACTTATTTAAGTGTATTCATCTCATTACTTTCATGATGTATCTATTGATTGTATTGAAGATGTATCGGCCTACACTCATCAAGGTGTATCAGCCTTCACTCAACAAGGTGTACCAATCTTTTTATCGGCCTAGACACATTCACTTGTGTCGGCCTAGACACATATTCTTATGTTGTCCAAGATACATCTATTTGTGTTGGCCAAATCATATCAAATTATAATTGTTTAGAGATGCTTAGAGTAGTATCATTTGTATGGTGCTTGACGTATATCGTCCATAGAGTATTCTTGTATCGCGGCCATACTATCATATTATGTATCAGACAGATCATCAACTTATATATCAACCTCACCATCAACTTAGGGTATCGGCCTCACCATCGCCCGACGCCCAGCGGCACCTCTGTTTCCCATGTGGGAATAGGGGAGGGATAGGGTATGATGGCGCCCCAACCTCCAGTGGCTAGCTACTATGCTCACAAACCCAAAAAGTATCAGGTCGGCCTCCTAGGACGTGGTCGGCGAGCAGCCTAGGTGAAGAGGAGTCGCAGAGAGCTCATGCCCTTGCCTTCCCTTGGCAGCGACGGTAGACCCCAGGTCAAAGCAGGCGGGTTGGGCGAAGCAGGAAGGGTACCGGACGGCCAAGCAGGTGGAGGTGACGACTAGGGCTGACAATGCCCTGGAGGTGCGAGTGTTTTTATAGGGTTTTGGGGCTAGGTTTAGGGTTATGAGATTTGGTTCCCTTCCGTTACCCAAATCTGGTGGAGGCAGAGCACCATTCCCTTTTGTTTTTTATAGTCGACTCCCTGGTTTCCCAAAGAGGAAGGGGGGAGGGAACAAGCCGTTGGGCCACCAACTTCATTTGGGCCTAGAGCGACCAAAATCGGCCCAAATACAACATGAAACACCTAAAAAGAAATCCAACATTAAATAGATATATTCAATGGACCATAACTTTGGTTACATAGCTCCGATCAAGTCGATATTTGTGCCGTTGGGTTCGTAATTGAATCTCCTTTAACATAGAATACAAATGAGATCAATATGATCATATTGATGGGGTTAAAAAAAATGGATTCAAGAGGATGATGTATTAAATGATAATACTAAGCTCAAAGTGTTGATTGATGTCACACATTGTGAAAATCATGCATATAGTGATCAAAATGGGTCATCGACAAGTCGAGTCCTCATGGGATTAAACTCATGTTGAGTGATCTGAGAGAGAGAAAAAGTATAATGGATGAGAGAGAAAATCGAGGTTGTCACATCCTCCCCTCCTTACAAGGAATTTCATCCCCGAAATTCAACCAAGATCATAGTTAAGAGTCAAGGTCAAAATATATGAAATCTAGGCATCCAACCATAGTTGTCCAGTCATTCCCCACAATAGGGTGTACACTTAGGTCATCATCATTAAAGGTGTACTCATCTCGATTATATACATGTCACTAGTATCCTTGAATTAGGGTTTGTATTCATAACTTCATATGGGAACAAGGTGTATCATCAAAATCTAGGTTATCAATTCACAAACGAACATGTCCTCAATCATGACTTCCAAATTTGGTCATCATTAAACGTATATATTTAATCATTATACTAGATTTCATGCATGTTTATGTTTTCATTCGGGGTATGAGATTAGGGGCGTCAGTCACACCTAACTATTCAAGCTAAGATCTCTAGGCATCATTGTATCGAGTTCATGATTTCAAAACTACATCTTCATGTATGGTTTGATTTCATACTAGGTCTAGCTTATGAGTGTGACTTATTGGGCATATATCATGTTTTAAACTAGGTGAGATTATTTTCATACATCATGCATCATCCCGAGCTGCAACATTAAAATCAACATCAAGTTTTCATAATTATCTCACTTGTATATCAAAGGAGTTCCAAAAGCTCAAGCCACTCAAGCTAAGGCCTATCTATGTCCAAAAGACATGCTAACCATGATTATCTACCCATAACAAACTTCTCTATCCATCTTTCAAGAAACAAGGATAACCACTAGATTCCTTTATATACAACTATAACCCGAGTATGAGGCTCATCACACATCATATACATCATCTTAGGTCTTGGTACATCTCCCTCACCTATAAACAAGCATCAAATATTCAATTGCCTCTTTCTCTAGGGTTAGATCTTTAATAGGAAATCTAGGGTTCAAAACTTTCAAGGAAACCACACACGCTAGGTCACTCAACTCATATACTTAGAAGTATTCTAGCTAGGGACTCATCATCAAGTATTTCATCATTCATATTATTCAACATTTCAAATATTTTGGAGTTTAGGTACTCTAACATTTCAAATATTTTGGAGTTTAGGTACTCTAACCTTTTCCCGACACGAGTCAACTCATATCAATATGTCTTCCTATTCATATGTCCCATGCTAGAGGTCTTCCTTTGTAAAGAGATTGAGGCCCATGTTGGTCTCGAACCATATATCATATCTCCACACATACAAGACTAGGTACAAGCAAGCATGTCCACCCACTAACTATGTTTAGCACATCAACCAAGTGGTATGTATCATACAAGGTGCTAGGTTTAGCTAGGTTTGCATGGTCAAACTCATCTCATATCATCAAACATATTTAACCTTCCTCAAACATCTTGGGTCTTATAAAACATCAACATCATCATGAATATCATAATCATCATCTTAGGTTTCTAAGTTACACACTTGCCTAACCTATATCATGGCTCTAGACAAGTTTAAAGATTATGACTATCATCTAAACTCTCTCATCTAGACTTGATGTTACATCTTTTTCTCCTAGGTTGCATGGAAACTCAGTACCTTTCTGCGTGTGGTAACATTTTTCATATATACATATAATAATACGTGAAATATGTTTTCTCCAATGTTTAAACAGGCGATGAAAACCACCATACTCCATTCGAATAAAACCAAAACCAAAATGAGTTACCACACTCATTAGGCAGTCTAGTATCATGACACCTAGAGAACTAGCAAGAACATGGTGCACACTTGTGTAGACATCCTAAGCACATGTCACGAATCATGTCTAGGGAGGTAACTTACACAAGTCTACACCTAGTTCTAGAACATCTGGGTTCTAACCTAGAGGCTAAGTCAACCTAATCCACAAGGATTTTTCATTAAGTTTCTAGGGTTGAGATGTAAGGTGAGTTTAGTTTGTGTTTCATGTGAGAAATGTTTGGTGTAGTTACTGTTCATGCTCTGATACCATCTGTCACGGAACTGGAATCCAAGTCCCATGAACCAAACATATACCAAAGGTGATATGCAGAAGCGTAACGCTTAGCACACATGAACAGATAACAAGATACAAGCACCAACATAAACTCAACCATCATCAAGATATATTAAGCAGCATCATTATATTACACGATTTGAATTACATATTCAAGAGTCACTTTGTACAAGTCTTCTCATGTGTACTATATCTGGATCTTACAACAAGTACACCTAGAAAATCTTACCAAGCCCATCAACCTTCTAGCCATCTCTGAACCTAAAAACAACATACGAGAAATAGGTCAACACACGAGGTGTTGAGTATGGGGCCAAAAGATACACATATATATAAGCTTTGCATAATTTTGAAAAGATTTCAAGATTAAACGAACCAGAATAAATATGTTAATTGTTTAACAAATGTGAAATCATATTTTATGTCATTTCACTCCATTATACCAACAATATCAAACATGTTTAAGGCCTTTGACCAACTTCCCGTCGGAAGGGTCCGTAAGGGTGCTCAAGCTTAGGTAACCCTTTTATACGAGAGGGACCTCAAGGACGTAACCAAGAGCCCTTTATCAACAATATTATAATGGAGTTCCATCTATATATGTTTTCAAGTTATAAAACAGACGAAGCAAACATCGAGTACGACATAGCAATACTACATGGCAATATTTGAGAAAATAGACAAACAAGCATACAATATATGTCTTCCCAAGCAAGAAATCGGTAGTCATATAACTAGATAAGGCCCATACCTGATTCAGAGATTCTTAACTTAACACGTCCATTACCATCTAGATCATAAGCCAACCTGATTAACAACAAGATTACATATATGCATTAGATTCTCATCATTAACCCCAATTAGATGCATTTTAGGGTTTTGGCCAAGGTGGGTTCCAAGGTTGGTTATTAGTACATTTGATGACCTTATACTGATCTAGGGGTCATCATAGGAGTGTGGTTCAAGTTTCATGCCATTATGATGTTCCATGCACTTTCTATAATCATATCAAGGTTTAAGGCATTTACATGCATTCTAGGGTCAAAAGACTCACAAAAGGGCACCCTAGATCATGTTTCATCGATTCAAGAGGTCTATATCTAAAAGATGATTTAGATCAGCAACATTAGGTCATAAGAAACATATGACAATATTAGGGGGTTGTCCATTAGCAAAAAGATTAGCAATTTGGGGTAACGTTCATCATTAAAGTCCAAACTAAGCGCATATGTACAAAAAGGGTCATGATGAACAATAGGGAGATTAGGACCTTCATTTAGTTCAAATATATATCACAAGTACTGATTTAAGGATCGGAGTAGATTGAGCATCAAGATCCAATCATTAATCATGTGTTAAACATATTCAAAGTAGTCAAAGGTTACATCTTTAGCAATATAAGGTAACTAGAAGAAGATTCGGGGTCTGGAAATATGCTCATGTTGTAGATCTTTTCGAGAGGATCAATATGATATATTGGTTCGTTAAATTTGGCAAAAGGAGCAAGGAGTTATGCAATTTTGAAGTTTCAATTAGAAAGCATATAGAAGCATCATCCGAGATCATAGGAATTCACCCTTGATGACTGAGGGGGATCCGGCCCCTTGGTTTGTGATCGGATGATCAGGGAGGCGCTCCTACCTTGGATCCATGCTACTGCTCCCATCCGTGGGGCCCACAACAGCTTTGACTCTGGTCAACGAAAGGCTAGGCTGAAAGGGGAAAGCGGTGCTTGCTGCCAGCGCTTGGATGCCGATCCAACGGCAGCTGTGCTCGTCTCCATCGCCCGACGCCCAGCGGCACCTTTGTTTCCCGTGTGGGAATAGGGGAGGGATAGGGTACGATGACGCACCAGCCTCCAGTGGCTAGCTACTGTGATCGCAAACCCAAAAAGTATCAGGTCGGCCTCCTAGGACGTGGTCGGCGAGCAGCCCAGGTGAAGAGGAGTCACGGAGAGATCCTACCCTTGCCTTCCCTTGGCAGCGACGGCAGACCCCAGGTCGAAGCGGGCGGGTTGGGCGAAGCAAGAAGGGTATCAGACGGCCAAGCAGGTGGAGGTGACGACTAGGGCCGACGGCGCCCTGGAGGTGCGAGTGTTTTTATAGGGTTTTGGGGCTAGGTTTAGGGTTATGAGATTTGGTTCCCTTCCGTTACCCAAATCTAGTGGAGGCGGAGCACCATTCCCTTTTGTTTTTTACAGTCGACTCCCTGGCTTCCCGAAGAGGAAGGGGGGAGGGAACAAGCCGTTGGGCCACCAACTTCATTTGGGCCTAGAGCGACCAAAATCGGCCCAAATACAACATGAAACACCTAAAAAGAAATCCAACATTAAATAAAGATATTCAATGGACCATAACTTTGGTTACATAGCTCTGATCAAGTCGATATTTGCGCCGTTGGGTTCGTAATTGAATCCTCTTTAACATAGCATACAAATGAGAGCAATATGATCATATTGATGGGGTTCACAAAAATGGATTCAAGAGGATGATGTATTAAATGATAATACTAAGCTCAATGTGTTGATTGATGTCACACATTGTGAAAATCATGCATATAGTGATCAAAATGGGTCATGGACAAGTCGAGTCCTCATGGGATTAAACTCATGTTGAGTGATCTGAGAGAGAGAAAAAGTATAATGGAGGAGAGAGAAAATCGAGGTTGTCACAAGATGCTCGGTCTTCTTTTTTCTTCTTGAGATCCTAGTGTCATCCTCCAAGCAAGAGATAGTAAATGATTTGAAAGGTTTACTAGGAGGTGAAAAGAGAGGTATATATAGTTGATGTTTATAAAAGAGAGTATGTGTAAGGTGTCATCACCATGTGCACTTGAGTGACACGTGTCCATGCATGGTAACTTCATGCATACATAAATAGATTTTCATGCAAAACTCTTGAGGATAATCCATAGGCAACATATTGGCCATTTGGGTATCTTGCTTGACAAGATATCACCACCCAATCTTACTTTATGTACAAACTGATACCACTTTTGCAAGGAACATGCAAACTGATAAGCTTGACCTACTTGAGGTGCTTAGCCCATCATGAACACTTCCAAAGGTTAATAAACCAATATGAGACCTACTCTATGGCTTCCAAGCCAATAGGCACTCCCATATACACTTCAAAACTCGATACAACCTCATCTAGGGTTCAAAACACTCAACACTTCTTTGGTACCAAAAAAGTGTTATCATTCAACCAAGATTCAAACAAGGCGCCCCCTTCTTTCTCTTTACTCTAGTTGATACTGAGAGAGAAGAGAAATTCTAGAGGTGATAATTTGCACATAAACCCCTCATTTGGGCAAATTTCAAACTTTACCAAAGTTATCATATAAGGCATAAACAAATTGCAAATAAGTTCATAATTGAGAAATAAACTCTTCTCAAGTCTTAATTACTTTTTAAAATGTTAACAAAAGGTTCTAAACAACTTACTTTGGAAAAACTTCTAGGGTTATCCCAAAACCCAGGTCAGGGGTGTTACATTATACGTTGCACATAATGAGTAGGGTTTCCTCCCCCTTGAATCTTCATCAATTTCATCATGTTGTCAAGGATCATTAGTGAATGTGGGATGGCTTCACTTGAAAGGAGGTGGTGGAGTATATGTACAATCACAAATGTTCCTATCATAATCACTTGCAACATTTGAGGCTCTATACCTTGAATTTTCTGCCAAGTGTTCAAAGAGAGTCCAGACACTTCGGGGGGCTTTTCAATGAAGGCACCACCATAAGATGAATCTACTACTATTTGTCCCATTTGTGACAATCCAGAGCAGAAAGATTGAACTAGTTGTCACAATGGTACCTCATGATGACGGAAATCCCTTATAACCTTTTAGAACCTATCCCAGATCTCATGGAATTGTTCATGACTCAATTGAATAAAAGATGTGATGTTCTTCTGATTTGGATAAGATTTCAATTAGGTAAAAATTCTTGAGAAATTCATTTTCCTTGGCCTCTCGTGTCACCTCAGTCTTTGTGGAATACCATTCTTTGGCCTTGTCCTTTATCAAGAATGGGAATAGTGTAAGGAAAATGGAGTGATTGGTGGCATAGGGATTGTGGAAGGTAAAATGGATCTCCAATAAGGTGTCTATATGCATATGATTCTCATTTTCTAGCCCACAAAAATTGGGAAGTAGTCCTACAAGTGCTAGTAGAATAGAAAATAGTTGGCCCGACATTCATTCCACTCTTGTATCAATTGGAGACATATAGTTTGCCGGTGTGAAATAATCATGTAGAGGCCTTTGTGCGGGTGGATCCCATGGATTTATGTACTATTTGGAATATGTGTCAGTTCCTTTGCATTCTTAATAATCTCCCATGATATTCTATTTTAAAGACGTGTCAGTTCCTTTGCTTTCTTCTCCCTAATACAAGAACATCCAAACAAATAGAAGAAAGTTAGGAAACACAAATGCAAAAGAGTAACAAAAGAATAAAGAATTACAAGGATGAGGGATATTGGACAAAGTAAAAAAGAAGAAACTAGCTAGATCTTGAATACCCCTCATCGACAACGATGCTAGAAATCTTGATGCACCAATGCCCACTAGGCTAGCAAAGATTTGTAAAACCCTAATAGACACACTTTTACCACACTATCTATTCCACAAGCACATGAGGTTCATATTTTACACCACACTATCTATTCCACAAGAACATGAGGTTCATATTTTACATAGCATAGAGAGTAGGCAAGTTAGGGGTCGATCCATAAGGAGTGGGGTAGGATAGCTAGCTAGGGTTTCCTCTTTATATTTTTAGAGCGAAGTGGTAGGGTTTTTAGGGTTGGATTTGGGGGTTTCGATTACACTAATTCGAATAAGAAAGAAATGGAAGCAATGATCAAACCTTAGTTAACCTTACTCTAAATTCTATTTAACTAAACAAACTAAGAGAATAATTGAGGTAAACTAGACTACTCACTAACAAGAAAGAAAATAAGAAATAACAATTAGCAAAACTACAATAGAGTTTATACTAAGGAAGTAAGAAAGAACTACGCTAGGTAAGTGACTAGACAAACCTAACACAAGCAAATAAACAAGTAATTCCTACTCAAGAAAATACTAACTAACACAAACAAGGCAGTCAAGCTAAGAAAACAAAAGAAATTAACTAGCAATAGGGAAAACAAGGGTTTAAGCAAGTAGATTGGGTCGTAGGCTATTTGTGGGGATATGTAACAAACAACCATGTAGAGGGTCCTATTCATGCATGAACATCCAACAAGTAGCTATCAAACCAAACAACAAGGATCAACATACATCATGCATCCTATTCTTTTAGTTTTCAATGTATGTCATTCTAGTATATAGGAGAAGTAGTCCATAGCACCCATCATCCACCGTTACAGGTCCCATGAACTAAGTAATGGGTAGGCATAGATCTATATCTTTCAAGTATAGGTTTCTAGACATAGTCTTCCTAATGCACTTAGCGAGAGTAATAGTGTGGAGAGTATAGGGAGGTCATTCATCTCCCACTAGTTCCATCTAATGACTAAGAAAGTCATTTAGCTAATTTTACATGAAAGGACAAATCTAGTTACTTGGATTTCATACTTGATTAGCATAATGTAGAGACTAAGGGGAAGGAGGGGAGACTATCTAAGATTCCACTAGAGATATAGGAGTTTATTCACTGAAAGCCCAAAACCATCCATTTGCATATTCCTTAGATGGTTTCATATCTCAGACAACCATAACAAGAGGTAGGGAAAGAGAAAAGGTAATAAAACAATATTATATAATGAAATGAGAGTGTTATGCATAAATATTTCTCAATGTGGCATTACAGTTACATATGTTTGCCCCAAATAGCCAATAAAGGAGCTTAGGTACTCACAATTGAATAAATAACAAAAGAAAAAGGGAAAAAGTAGAAACTCTATGCAGTGTGGATGAAGCAGCTCCACTCGTCACCTCCAACAGCTCTAAGGTTGTCCTCCTCCAAGTGTGTGGGATGGCATGAAAAGTGGAAGAGATATTATTTGAAACCCTAGAAAACTAAGATTTTAGGGTGGAGGATGGAAGGTAGTGAAATTGAACGAGTGAAAATTTAAGGGTGACAACTATGGAGGCTTGGAATGGGTAACCTTATACACCCAACCTCCAATAATGTATATATAGCAGGCTAGGGGGTCTAGGGTTAAGTGGGGGTAAAGTAGTAAAATAATGTGTGAGGAGCAGTAGGGTTGGGTGGGCAGAACAATTGTGTTGGGCACCAAGACCGTGGTAGGTGAGGGTAAAATGGGCCATGGTGGATGGAAACAATCATTGTGTGTAGATGAAAATGTCAGATAATATTTGGATGGAATGAGGTGGGATATCTAGATGTGGTGGGTGTCATGGCCATGGAGACTTGAGGGTAAAACGACCGCGGTGGGTGCCATGATCGTGACAAAAGAGGTAGGAGGGGCGTCGGCGAGTGCTTCTGGCACAACCGTATTGTGGGGCATGCCCGTCCTAGTCACTTGGCACCACAGACATGGTGGTGAGAACGGTTGTGGTGGTTGGGTGTCCTGGGATAGCTCCTGCACTGGATAAGGTGTGTGATTTTCACAGTTGTAGCATTGTCGTGGCAAAGCACCACAACTATTTTGGGGGTTTTTGGTTGCACTTTGATCTTCTAAGTGTTCTTCCACTATGCTTCTTGCTTCAACTTGTTCTTTGGTCATGGGGGGAGCTTTAGGGCTCTCTTAGACTCCTCTATGGATGAGGAAGTCCTAAGCTCATATTTCATCTCTCACTTTCATAATTAAGTGTTGATGTACCTAATAAAAGCATGCTAGAATAACCATAAGTATGTTTGGCATGAAATGATTTTTATTGGAAAATAACATAAATTCTACATATTTTATTGAGAATAGATGAGAAAACTACACAAGACAGAGGCCCAATCTAGGCTCATCAACGCCGTTTCACCTTCTTATTTTTAACAAATACTTTCAACTTTGTCTGTTTACACACCCTTTTCCTTTCTCTATCTTTTTCTTTAGTCTATAACATCTTAGAAGACCTTGCTCTTGTAGAATTCTGAAATATAAGAAATCATAATGTCATATTTAAACAAACCAAATTGTTTACGTCTTGACTTTTTCTCATTCTGCATTTTGATCTTAAAACAAATAAGCATTCTCTAGCCACCTTCGTAACCTCCTCTGTCATATAGCGTAGTTATTTCAACTGAACTTCTCTTTCTTATATTATTTGTGACATGTTCATAATAACCCGCTAACACAACATCAATTACCTTCGCTTGCTAAAACAAAACCAGCTCCCTCCTATATGGTTATGTTTTGTTTCTTTGTAAATTTTTATGATGTGAAAATGGTTACTCATAAAAAAAGGGTTTAACCAAGTAACAAGAAACCATTTATCCTTAATCCAGATAACAACTCTAGCTCGTTTTATGATGGGATTAAAGTATAGAAAAGGATTTTATGTTTGCCACTTAAAACATAAAGTATAAACTATTCACACGACATCACTTTGCTTTTACCACACAATTGATTATTACATAAAACCCATAATCCGATGTTGTTTTCATGTTGGCTAGAATCCCAATGTATCAATAAAATCTCTTATCTTCATTGTGCTTTTACATTTATCTTAATAGATTACAAGATAACAAAAGTTGGGAATATATGATTTGCACATGTATGCTACATGCTAAGAAAAACAAAGGTTTTTAGTCGGTTAACATAAAGAGGATACCAACAAAACTATACGACTCAATAGATGCTTGTTGAGAACTTAATAGTAGAAACATTGTAGAGTTCACTACAATTTAATGTAGAATCATTCGCAATATGAGAAAATTTCTTTTGTGTAATATATACTCACTTTTAGTTTGTTATTTTATAATCATATTGTAGGCGCCTTTTGAAAGTTCAAAAGAGGGAATGTAACTATACAAGCTTTGTATCTTTTTCTATCTACTTGCCAGGCTTTCGCTATATAAAAGACGAGAAAAGGAGTTTTAGCATACTTTAAACATGCCCTTATATTTTACTTTATGTTTTAATAATAGTGCACATGTTGGTTCAACTCGTAAGTCAGGTCAAGCCACATATTGCGGGTTCGATACCTATATGGAGTATTTGAAGGTAGGAGCATAATTAGAGGGAGGCTATTAGGGCTGTCAATGGGCGATTCAGATCTGTTGTTGCGGCTTGCTGTAGCAGCCGTTGTTGCATTTAATCATAACCTTATGTTTATTCCAAAACTCAACCCCTAAAAAAGATAATGGGGTCTTTTAACGGCCACGATTACATGGAACAACGTGTAGCAACGTTTCCGGAATAGCAAAGTTGGACTCATCAATGGGTAAGGGTAAATCTATTTACTCTTCACCCATAACATGTAGGGGAAGGATAAGGATAAAGGACTTTCTTATCCTTTATATGTCTACCCACTATCCTCTAACCCGCTACCTTAGTAGGTAAGGGTACATGTAAGCCATTACCCATACCCTCTAATCCACTACCTGTCAATATTTATGTATAATATATTAAATGTATGATCATTGTGTTGTTTGAGTTTATGGAATGCTTGATATTATGTGGTCAACATTTTAAACAATACATGATATTCTTATTTAATTCTTACGTAGTTAATATGGTTGTATATGTAACACCATTTCGGAAGTACAAGACACATGTATACAAATAGTCAGTGTTCCATTAAATACGTGTGTGGTGTAAGACAAACATGTATATTAATAACAAGATTTAATATTTAATGTACCATTTGATACATATGTGAGGTGGTGGTATATATTTTATTTGTACTTTTTTTCTCTTTCCGATGCGACAACATTTTAGAGGGTATAAGATATGTATGTTTCCAACAACTTTTTGTGACATATTGTCATTTAATATCATTTTAATATGACAAACTTTCTCTTTTGGAAACAATTTATTTATTCACACATCAATCTTAGGGTACTACCATTTATATATGCATTCAACACAACACAAACCATTTATATAATATTGTAGAAGAATACTTAGAACCATTTTAGATATTTAAAACTATTTTAGACCATCTTGATATTTCACTCAAATATATAAAAATATTAATTAGGCCATTATTATTAATATTAGTACAAATTTGAAGAAGATATATAAATTCACTATTTCACCCTTACCCTCCCCATTTCCCCTGTGGGTAAGAGAATAATGGTAAGGGGAGGGTAAGGATATTGGTGGAGTAGGGAGTTACCTATATCCTTACCCACAACACTTGGAGGGTAAGGGTAAAACTTTGCCCTCCCCTTACCCTCCCAATTGACAACCCTAGAGGCAATTGAGACTCCACCTCCACTTACAGTAGTCCCTGTATACCATATGGATGTGCACAATGTTTATTAATAATTAAAGAAAAGAAAATAATAATCATGTTTAGAAATGAGATTAGGAGTATCTAACTCGTTGTAGAGAATGATTATTAGAAAAGGAGTAACATACTATGAAGACTTGAAAGCGGAGACAATGGGGTATATTAACGCCTTAATGATCCACAATGGTGCGACTACCACCCTAGACTAGAGCAACCGAATGAAGATGTTGTAAACTGCACAGTCAGAGTTGTAGGCACACATGTCCTTCGAGGAAAGTTTTTCGGTCGAGGTAAGAATCAAGGAGTATATAGAAAACTAGACATCATCCGTCGACCTTGAGAAGTGTTTGTCATCATCACAAGACAAATGGCTGTGCGATCAATATGCTAAGTATGAATCTAGTCTATGCAATTTGATTTGGTAACAAAACTAATTGTGTAATCATGGTTAGTCAACTACAAATCAATATATCACTTGTTTAGCTCACCCTCCCTATTGTGACTTTCTAGACCAACTTTTGCTTAGAGGGAAGGTTTATAACAATAATTATAAATGCCCTCTTTTGCGGTTGTGATATGGTGGACCTCTCGTACTCACAATGAAAATGATTATCAAAAATTACATTTTTAATTATGATAACAAACATAAATTTTTATTACTATATTTTCTAATAAAATGTATGTTAATCAACGTTGTCCTAAAACTTCTAGAATCACACCTACAATGAACAAATCACTCAAAAAACAACCGAGCTCTACTACTTGTAATTGAATTCAATTTTAAGAAATGAGTTTCATGCAATTGACTACTTATGATAAATAAATTGGAGCCATCAAGTTGCTTTTGTGTGAGAATATTTCCATATTCGAGTGATATCCCCATGCTCATGGAAAAAGTTTTTGGGCAAAAAATGTATTTCACATATATTTGAAAGAAAAACATAATTGATTAAACATTTATTTATATATAACATTTCCATGTTTGCTAGAATTCCAATATACTCCCTTCTTGCAAATCAACATGCTATTTTTTTCCTGAAACAATGTTGACGAGTGATTGCCCCAATAGCCGTACAACCTTCGAAATGCGGAAAAAGTAGCACACTTACAATGAAGTTATTTGAGCCCAAAACAACAATCTAGTACTCATTGGCGGGAGTTTCTATGATAGTAGCATCTACGTAAACTTCTTGACAATTGAAATAAATTTGACTTGAAGTAAAAACCACACTTTCATGCAATTCGCTAGTTTGAAAAAGGAACCTAATGCTTTGCTTGCACCTCTTTTAAGTTAAAGATCCGCAAACACCTTTTATATATTTTTCAGAATGCTACAAATTACAAGTTGCATTTGCCAAGTTGTGAGCACGAGATATCACAGATTTCATAAGACAACGAGGACAGAAAATTATTCTATTAAAAAGACGCGTGTACGTGTCGATGCATCACGCTCTTTTTTCCCCCGCGAATAAGTTCAAATCTACGGGCGGGCTTTACCCCGACCCGAAGCAGGGATCTCTCCCTTTGTCTCTGCGTCACACAGAAGCATGGGGTACAGAGAGGCGAGCACTGAGGAGTTCGCGCGCTTGGTTAGATTCTTTCCAACTCTCCATTATTACTTTCATTATCTCGATCCTTTCAAAATCTGTTTCTCCATACTCACTCCAGACTTCTCTCAATCCTTTGATTTCTGTACTCCGTTGTTTAGGAGACCAGATTGGCATCGCCTTCCTTTGGGTCTCCCTCTAGAGTACTACGCTGTCACAAGCGAAGACTCCCAGGTCAGAGGCTAAAGATCAAACATTTTGGAGTTTTTCTGCCTGGACTATTACGCTGCCAGAAGAAAAAATTCGCATCTTGGCTCTTTCGCTAGCTCTTCATCCGCCGGTCTTAGGGCTCCTCATATCTGCGGCACTACCCAAGTGAAAAAGATGGACGATTTTCGCGTGCTTGCCTTGGTTTTCTTCCTGCCTACTCTCGCCGGAGCATTGTCCTCTGAATCCCTGGCAACGTGCTCGGGAACCATGCCTATGAAGGAGCGCCCGGCTGCCATATCAATCGCCGACTTCGGCGGGGTCGGGGACGGTGTGACGGTCAATACTCGGGCGTTCCAGGAGGCTGTCTATACGATCAAGCGCAATAACACACGGGCCGGTACGATGCTCTACATTCCGCCGGGGGTGTGGCTCACAGGCAGCTTCAACCTGACTAGCCACATGACGCTCTTCCTCGCAAACGGGGCTATTATCAGGGCAGTTCAGGTAAAATTTAAATTGGGCATGCTAACCTGATCATCGATTTGTCTGTAGTGGTTTGTACTTGGTGGTGTAAGATGGTTTGCTTGGATGATCTGTTGTCGTTATAACAATATTTTATACTTGGTTGCTCCCTTTGTAGTTGGAGATATCACATTAGACAACTGTATTTGACTGACTATTCTGGTCAATGTAAATTTGTATATAAATAATATGGTTGCACGACCCGGATCTAACTCATTGAAAAATAAGAAACCTCAACATCCAAGAAATATTTGTTTAGTTGCATGATAGAATTAATCTTTGTTTATAACTGCAATTAAAACCAGAATTTTGTAAGTGATTTGTGTCTTATAAGGCAGTTGCAGAAACGTGCTGCGACCTATAATAGGATTTGGAAATAAACCAAAATAGCACACTTTTGACAAAAAAATATTCTGGATATAGCACCCTTTTGAAAATAATTCCAAAAATATCACACTTTGGTCAGAAAACGCCACTTGAATTGGCGTATTTAAAGTCCAAGATGTGAAAACGTCATTTGTTTTGGAGCTTTTAATAAAAAAATGAAAAAAAAAGAAAATAATGAAAATGCCAACATTGAGGTGAAAACGCCATTTGTTTTGGCGTTTTCACTCTTTATTTTTTTTTTCAATTTTTTATTAGAAGCTCCAAAACGATGGCGTTTTCACGTCTTGCATATATAAAACACCTATTCTAGTGACGTATTCTCATTAAAGTGGGTTATTTTTGGAATTATTTTCAAAGGGGTGCGGTGGAATATTTTATGTCAAAATATGCTATTTTGGTTTTTTTTTTCCATAGGATTTACTTCTCTAAAACTTGGATGTACGACCGTGACTACATTAGTATGATCTACTGACAGTATATTAACAAATATCCATTACATTGGTCCCGCCATAATTCCATGTCCATAGTAAAACTAATCTATTGTATACTGTAAGCTTCTTTTACAGTCTTTTAATAGTATATGTATCTGCCAAAGCTCCTCAAGGACGACAAGTGTTTTACTTAATCTCCTCCTTATGATGAATTTCCAAATGCTCTTTTGATTCTAGATGATATTAGAAGTGACATATCATAACTGAATTGGGTTTTATTTTGTAACTCCACTAACATTGGGATGACAAAACATGGGAATTCCAAACGACATGATGTGTATTTGTTGTTCTCATCAATGAAAGTTACTTTGCTTGGGCAATAGACAATCTCATTCAAGCGATACACAGAGGACGACTGCTATCTTTTTTTATATGGTACAATCTCAATGATGCAGTGACGTGGGTCGGCTAGATGAGTCTTTGCCATGCATCACTTCGGTTCTGACTTCTGAGTAAAGGTATTCTAAAATAATGAATAAGTGAGTATATTAGGGTTTGAGCTAGCACTTCCATTTACAATTACTATCTGCAATTATTGTATATTGTATGTCCCTCAAAATATATTAAGTGAAGGATTTTGAGTATAATTTTAGATTCACGTCAAATATATACAGCCACATGATTATCATCTGGTGAACTGAGAAAATGACCGTAAAATGTTTTCTTCTTGAAGCAACTGAACATGATAAATGCCTAGTTATATATGAAGTCTACTCTTTATTACTATTTACTACTACAAAGCTAGCAGCAGATATGCTCAACCTTCTGGAAATATAAAAAATATCAAAATAGAAACTAGTCAAATTGGTCTCCAAAAATTTTCTTTTTGACAAACCTGTTTCCTTACTTTCTCTAGCCCTTCTCATTCCAGCTTCCTCTACAACCACTTCTGCAAACATCACATTGGTGGCATCCATGCCCCTAGCACCATTTCCACCATTACAATACATGTATCTTTTCCACCTCCCTACTCTTCACCATCACTGGTACTGCTATGGTGATTTCACAGAGCTCACTGTGCCTCAATCATCTTAGCCAAAACCTTTTCCATCCTACCTTCATGACCTCCTTCGCTTCTCAGCACACCATCAAGTCTCATGCTACAACAGCAGGAAGTATTCTCAATCTATGCTGCAAACATCACTATAAGTGCGTCCTAATGCTAGCAGCAGAAGGGTCAGAGTTGGCTGTGCAGTGTAACTGTAAGGAGTCGAAGGAAGGCATGCAAAAGGCTAGAACAGGGCAGGACCCATTAGTAGAGGTGCAGTGGCAGAAGCGGTAACTGTTATCCTAAGAGTGGAACTTGGTTGACATCCATGATAATGGGGCAACTACTATCCTGGAGTGAAACCTGGTAACCATATATGATAGTGGTAATAATGATGATAAAGGGGGAGGGGAAAGAGGGAAAAAGTGATGAAATGTGAGAAAGGTTAGATTCTTATTTTTTAATAAACAAACCCAGGACAACGAAAAGATGAATTTCAATAGTTCTTTTGCAAGGATATAACATCTATAATTCTCAATAATACAGTTCAAGTACTGAAATGTAGTTAAGTCTTATGTTATTGCATCCATTTTCTTCATAAATCTATCCCGATGTCAACAATGTAGAAATATGTTGGCGGGACACAGTAGGAATTCGGACACATGATTCTTGCAAAGATAATATAGTCATAATTCACTTGTATAACAAACCATAAGCACTTTTCGCCAAATTGTACGGAGTTTAAAATGCAAACATTGAAGACTTGAAGTCAAGTCCAATACAAGTTTCATATTCATGCATGTTTACACACATCATTTACATATATAACTAGTCATTGATTTTGTACCTCTAATAGATATACTTGCAAATATCATAGTTAATAAAGTAATTGTGGTACATGTCAACATAGTAACAATATACTCCGTTTTTTAAAAAAACGCGTATTATACACCTTCCGTATATGACGGCCGTTTTAAACTCCAAACCGAATAATACGTTTTAAACGCGTTTAATTCACGTATTGCTTTTAAATGCGTTTAATACTTTTTTTTTTCCGTTTTATACAATGCTGTACTTTTGCTTCACATTTGTTTTTTCCACATCCTTTTTTACTTGTAGCAGGGTTCCACTAAACCGTCCAACATTCCTCCTCTATCCCCCGACACGCCAGGGGGAGTAACCCTCGATATTCTACATGTATGCTCCATCTTTCTCCTCCATTCTGTCCTTTTCTTCCCTGATTTGTGCCTGCTGCTTGCTGCTCCCACTTCTTCCACTTCTTCCAATAATAGGGTAATTAGTTTGATGTTTAGTCATTTTCAATCATTATATGTGTGGGTGTATATATATGTTGGTATGTGTATATATATATATATATATATATATATATATAGAGTCAAGCTAGAATACACTCGAGTGTATTCAGAGCTGAATACACTCAAGTAGTTTTTCACGATGCAATATTTTTTTCAAAATTCTAATTCGTTGATCTTCTTAATCTTGTTGTGAATAACTCATACGCAAAATTTGAGCACATTCGGAAATTTATAGGTCATGTTATAAAGACCGCAAAAATTATGCATTTCAAATTAGTTTCGTGCGTCGATTTTGTTGCCCTTGTATGAGTGACTTACACTCATCCAAATTGGCTCAAAATTGTATGTATCCTAGTTATAGTATGACGGTGAAGACCAATGGTTTACATTTTGCAAAAAATAGTCTTGATATACAAACACACTTGAGTGTATTCGTGCGATCTGTATACTCAAGTGTATTCTAGCCTGACTCTCTCTCTCTCTCTATATATATATATATACATATATATATGTATATATATGTATATATAATCTGTTTTTTTGCCAACTTTTTCCCGAAAAGTTGACCGAACTTTTACCGTACGTTGACCGATTTTTATCCGAATTTTCCGGATAATTTCCGATTTCCGAATTTTTCAACTTGGCCGTACGTATCCCAAATACCGAATTTGTGACTATGCATGTCAAGGCTGAAAGCAAGGACAACAACAACCACTTGCCACACTTCCTGCTCATCATGTTCTAGAGACTAAAGTCAACCCATCTTTGATAGGTTGGTAAGCTTTGTGTACTCCATTGGTCCTCCCTGTCATCTTTGATTGCCGAAATTCAGGTCTCTGGTGACTTTAATAATTAAAAGGAAGCAAACACAATGGTCTCTAGGTAGAACTACCACAGTTTGTCAGCGAAGCCCTTTCCTAATTTTCGTCGATGCCAAAGGTTGACCATCAGTAGCATCGAAAGCTCACAGCATTCAAGTGCAAATGTTGAGGTTATGTCGTCATGGTGAGTCCAAAATTTTGAAGACTCAATACTTACGTGTGAATAGCAGATAAATGCTTTTATTCATCCTCTGCAGATGGATGGTGTTTGGGAAATCAAGATAAGCATTGACGTTTAATAAATTGTTAACATTTGTGAACTCGTTGTTCTTTAATGAGCTAGTAGCAATTCGTCTTAATTCGTCAAAGTTGGATGCCACTGATATTATATGTAGCCAACTGAAACAATTTTGACCTCAACAAAACCAGTAGAGTTAAGATTAAACCAATTGAGCTAGCTGGTTCAATGAAAAACATCCTTTCCTTGCTTTTGGAGGCCATAACTGTTTGAAAGGATGACCATTTCTTATTATATGATGTAGAATGAAATAGTCAATTAGGAATTATTTGATTGAAATTTAGGATGAGGTTCATGAGTTTGTTAAAACAAGAATCTTCATCTTTAAGTGTCGAAGTCATTAATCGGTCGAATGTGTATGTTGGTGACTGCTAATGATGAGCGATAGCCATTGCTAATGGCTGAATTTCATGTCTTTGAAATTTAGTATGGTAAGTGGTCAATTTCAAAGTATCAAACCTGAACCATCTAAGTCATTATATCAATGCTCATAGAGGTCATCATAATCAGTTTGTTAACTAAGGTTGGCCAAGGATATGCGCATAGGTCAGCCACTGCCTTGTAAAATATTAGAAACATGAAAGACCCAAACGAGTTTGAATTTGAGACCAATGACTTGACAGATCAATCTGTTATAGGTTGTTAATGCCCTAGTGACTTAAGCAAATAAATTTTGAAGTTAAAACCAATAATATTTGATTGCAAGAGAGTAAAACTGACTCAAAATAGAGCTCAGCAGTGGTTAACTGGGTCGTGTGAAGTTGCAGACAGTAAAATGGCTGCGAAAGGATGATGCCAAGCATCTTGAAGACAGCAAGTCCTTCATGAGGAAGCACGCCTTCTCCTGAATTTACCAGGCTGTTTTGAGTTCCTTAGTTTTGAACCCCGCCTAATCCTGATGCATCATCTACCACTCCTGCTTTAACTTCTTTAAGACAATATGCTGGACCGTTCCACATATAATCATATTCCCAAACATGCACATTTCATGCTTAATTTTCATTAAGCTTTTGTCAACAATGTTCACAAAATTTCGTGCATGATATTTTTGAAACTTATGGTCGTCTGAAACATGTGCTTGAGCGATGTTTCTATAGGTGATTATAGTAAATAATGTTAAAATATTCCTCTATTAGTGTGGCCCAAAATAATTTATATATATTTATTAAGTATTTTCCTATAGAGATGCATTTATTGGGATGGGCAGATTCCCATAACTGCCGGAGAGTCACACGGGGAGAGAAAACCAACTCCCGTTCCAGGAGTACGAACGTTCCGCTCAGCGTTCTCTCCTTCTTCCATTCTTGACGCTAACGTCACTCCTGTTTCCGCTGCCGGTTCTTATGCTGCCACTGAAGTTGCTGTTGTCCGGATTGCCGTGTCATCACAGTTGGAAACATAGATACTCTCTCCAATTCGGGTATGTTTTTGCCTACAATGGTATCAGAGTGATAATGATTCGCCTGTGAAGTGCATAACTTTCTGGTGCCGGTGTCTCCATGAATTGAATTGATAATGGTGTCTCGTTTGGAGTTTTCCGTGTTGTGGTCTTACCTTATTTTCTTTTAACGGCGGCATATGCATGATTCTTGGAGTAGCGAACGTTTTAACGATATACGATCCCTGAGATACAATCCCTAGGATTAGATCGGGCCGCATGTATTTGCCGCGTCTTTGTTGTTGTTTCATCGGGGCAATTTCTTTTGATGGTATACTGTGTTCACGGTTCCACTAGTGATGGGCACATGAGTGGCGAAACTTACCTTCCATGTCGCTATCAAGAACTCTACCGTTGCGAATTAATAAACAAGTTTTGAGTCATCTTCCCTGATGAAACAATATGAACATCGAGATACAACAATTAATTATCGGTACAACGAGAAGGCAACGACTCCGCATTCATTTCACTTCGTTGCCGTGCTTCCTGTATAAGTCCATCGTTTCAGTTTTGACTGTATCTCTTGTATGTCCTTCACGGCAATGAGAAGGGAATGGATGAACTGGTTCATTTGGCCATGAACTCTTACAGTACTTTCATTCATTCAGACTTCTCCGTATTTACTTTAATTCCATATATAAAATAATGAATAACATGACATGACTATGCATACAGAATTCGCTGTCCGCTAAAATAATATTCCTAAACTGATCATTATGAATCGAGATTATAATGTCAATGTCGTTTACAGCTAGTATTTGATGAGTCCAAATTGCTAGTCTTATATATATTGTATGTTTACACATTTGCAAACATCATGATCAAAGGAAACGCCACATGCTAGTGAATCATTTTGTAGATATTAAATCACTTGAGCATATCACCAAACTAAACCCATAAGGTTGTTATAATGTACATTAAAAATGTAACAATGGGTTGTACTTAACGTACATGGTAATGATATCACCCAAAGGTGGGTCATTTTATACATATTTAGCATGATACAAATATGCATATATTTTTAAATTAATAACATATTTTACCCAAAGGTGAAAAGTTTTACTACTTTAATGCGTATGTAATGTTGGTATTTTCAAGCAATTTGGCCAACATATTTCTAATTCTATTATGTGTTACATATTTATCCAAAGATAATGATGTGATGACTACTAGAATTAGTAGATAAAAGTAAATTAAAGTAGACCTCATATTTACTTTTACATTCAAAGTTGTGGTTTTTTTTTATATATATGAAATTTTACTATTGCAGTTATTTCCTCATCATTATGCGGTGATCACAACATTCCAAATCTCAATAGTTCAAATTTTAATGAATGGAAAGAAAATGTCATGTTTACATTAGGTTGTATGGGCTTAGACTTAGCTTTTCGAGTGAAAAAGCCACAACCACTAACAGAGGAAAGTGCCACGGAAAGTGCCACTGCTGAAAAAGTCAATTATGATAAGTGTGAATGTTCTAATAGGCTTTGTTTGTTGCTTATGCAAGCAAACATGGGAAAGCATATTAGACGGTCCATTTCCACTCCTGAATTGGCAAAAGATTTTCTAAAGGCAGTGGAGGAACAATATGTTTCTTCCAGTAAGTCTAAGGCCAACACCTTAATGGCCAAGATGTGCTCTATGAAGTACAATGGTTCTTGTGGGATCTGTGAACACATTATGGAGATGAGAGATATTACCGCACAACTCAATGAGATGGAGTTATCCATCTCTGATGCATTTCTTATTCATTTTATTTTAACCTCCTTGCCTAGCCAGTAATGATCATTCAAAGTCTCTTACAATACACAAAAGGAAAAATGGTAAATAAATGATTTATTGGCCATGTGTATTCAAGAAGAAGAGAGACTTAAGAATGAAGGGGTCCCTGCTGCGCATCTAAGCACCCACGACAAACGTGGCCGCAAGGGTAAAGGAAAAATGAAGGGAATTGCTCCTATCTCAGGTGGAGTGTCCAAGCCAGATGGCAAGGCCGAGGGGAGCAAGGCTAACATGAAATGCTTCTTCTACCATAAGAAAGGACATGCTAAAAAGGAGTGCTTAAAGTACAAGAAATGGTTGGAAAAGAAATGTATAATGTCTCTTATTTCACATGAATGTCATCTTTCAAATGTTCTTTTATATAGTTGGTGGCTTGACTCTGCTGCCACTGTGCATATTTCCAATACATTGCAGGGAATTCTGAATCAAAGGAAACCAACGGAGCGTGAAAAAATCCTTTATTCAGGATATAAATTGGGCTCTCGCGTAAAGGCCGTTGGTACATGCAGATTGATCCTTGACAATGGAAAGTTGTTGGACTTAGAAAATACTTTTTATGTACCAAATTATAGTAGAAATTTAGTATCTGTTTCTAGATTAGACAAATTAAACTATGGTTTTATTCTTCAAAGTGGACAAATATCATTGTATAAAAACTCTAGTTTAATTGGTACTTGTATCTTAATAAATGATCTTTATCAAGTTAAATTAAACCCTCATTTTGAGCAATCTTTTACAGTCCAGCATAATGTTATTGGTAATAAACACACATTGTTAGATGAGCAATCATCACTTCTTTGGCACCGAAGGTTGTGACACATTTCCAAAGAAAGAATCCAAAGATTAGTAAAGGAGGGCATTTTAGGGCCTTTAGACTTTACTGATTTTGGAACTTGTGTTGAATACATAAAGGCTAAGCAAACCAACACCTCTAAAAAGGGTGCTTAGAGAAGTAATTGAACATTAGAAATAATTCACACGGATATTAGTGGACCTTTCCCACCTTACTTTACAGGGGAAAAATATTTTGCAAACTTTATCGATGATTATTCACAATATATGTTCCTCTACTTACTAAATGACAAAAGTGAGGTTTTTCAAGCCTTTAAGGACTTTAAGGTTGAAGTGGAGAAACAATTAGGTAAAGTGATTAAGATAGTCAGATCAGATAGGGGAGGTGAATATTATGGAAGGTTCACTGAGATGAGACAAAGAAAGGGACCATTTGTACATTTCCTTCATGAAGAGGGTATTGTACCTCAATATACAATACCAGGCACACCAAGTCAAAATGGTGTAGTTGAAAGAAGGAATCGAACATTAAAGGAAATGGTTCGTGCAATACTTTGTAATTCATCCCTTCCTTCTACAATGTGGAGTGAGGCTTTAAAGACGGCAGTACATGTATTAAACAAGGTTCTTAGCAAGTCTGTCCAGAAAACCCCATACTTGAGCTATATGCACATATGGGGATGCCGTGCAGAAGTTAGAATCTACAATCCACATGAGAGGGCATTTGACCCAAGAACCACTAGTTGTTTCTTTATTGGTTATCCAAAAAGCTCAAAGGGATATAGATTTTACTGTCCATCTCACCCACAAAAAATAGTTGAGACGAGTAAGGCTATATTTTTGGAGGATCATCACCTCAGTGGGAATGACCTACTTCAGAATATATCCTTTGATGAAATGCAGGATAATTCTCTTACACCTGCACCTAGTCAAAGACGTATAGGCTATCCAATCATTGTTCCCATGAACAATTGTCAAGTAGATGAGCCAATAGAAGTAGATCATGCTCCTAGTCAGGTTGTAAATGAACAAGTTGATCATGTTCATGATGAAGAACAACCTGAAGAGTCTACAGAAATTGTAGAACCCAATGTTGAATTAAGAAGATCCACAAGATCAAGGAGGCCTGCCATCCCTTCTGACTATGTTGTATACCTTCAAGAGACAAATATAGACTTTGAAGATATTGATCCCTTATCCTTTTCACAAGCAATGGATTGTGAAAATTCCTCTAAGTGGCTTGATGCCATGGAGGAACTAGTATCCGTGGATAAAAATCAAGTATGGGACCTTGTACCTTTACAAGAGAGTATTAAACCTATCGGTTGCAAATGGGTCTTTAAGACCAGAAGAAACTCAAATGGTGAAATTGAGAAGTACAAAGCTAGATTAGTTGCGAAGGGTTTCACACTAAGAAGCACAGATACATATACGTATCAGATACATGTACGGGTATGGGTACGCGGATACGACAATTTTCGAAAATATAGGATGCATGTACGTCATGGATACGACATTTTTTTAATATTTATTTTAATATTTTTAAAAATAACCAATATATTTATTTTAAAAATAGATGAAGACAATCGAATTTCATTCAAAAATCACAATATTTCTAAAGAAAATGGAAACCAATACTATAATATCAAACAATGATTTAAAAAGGGGTCTTTCATTCATATTAATGTGAGACAAGTTACAAAAAACATGATAATATCATATTCTAAACCTTTCACATTTCATGTATCATGTAATGTTGTGTTGTAAAGTGAGTTGTGTAATCTGTGATACCAAACCATCTTCTCTCATGTATAGCTAGCTACTATGAAGCACTGATATAGATACAGAAATGGATACGGGTACGGGTGCGGTACGGGGATACGACAATTTTTGAAAATATAAGATACGGGTACAACATGGATACAACAATTTTTTTAATGTTTATTTTGAAATTTTAACAGAAAATACCAATTTCATTCTCAAATCACAATACAATTGGGGGAGTCTAGAGTTGGAAGTCACATAGTTTTGGGATTTTGAGGGATCACGCGAGTGGGGTGCTCTCTTGGCTGCTAAATGGGTTGGTTGTATCCTGGCTGCATTGAGGTCATTTCATGCTAATAAAAAAAAGAATACGACTTAAGAAGTATTTGGTATGTATTAGAGAGTATCTAGGGAGTATTAGTATCAAATATGTATTCAATACTGGTAGGACACCTATTTTGGAGCATCGGTGCTTCATAGGGGGAGACATAAGGATGGGGATGCAATGATTATCTTCAAAGGAGATGAAATAGATATTGTCTAGATAGAAATCCAGAATAAATCACAATGGATTTGGTCACCAAAATAAGAGACATGTTAACCCAATGATACTAAATTAAAGCCTTTCATAGAATATGGAGGACATAAACATGCATAAAACTTGCACCTTAGTAGGGAAAGCATCCAGATTACATATTGAAGTTCTTTAAAAAGTGAAATCCCAAAAAACATAGGAGGTAAAAACAATAAAGAGAAGAAGGAAGATTGACATTTAGCAAGAGGAATGATGACTAACCTTGAACTACTTCAAGGAAGCAACTATGACAGCCTTGCTGCAAGCTACTACTTAGCAGAGAGGGTTGAGACATGAGCTGGTGTCAAATGCTAATCAAGCAATGTCATGCCCGGATTTTTTTCCCTAGTTTTTACTGACTGGATACGGCATGGATACGGCAGGATACAGATTAGGAGTATCCGATACGTATCCAGGAGTATCCATGGAGTATTGGTATCCAATACGTATCGGATACGGGTACGACACCTGTTTTAGAGTATCCGTGCTTCATAGGTTTCACACAAAAGGAAGGCATTGATTACAAAGAGACCTTTGCTCCAGTCTCATCAAAGGACTCCTTTAGGGTAATCATGGCCTTGGTGGCTCATTTTGATCTTGAGCTAACCAAATGGATGTGAAAACGACATTTTTGAATGGGGATTTATTAGAAGAAGTCTATATGGAACAACCAGAAGGTTTCATTAATAATAGTATAAGTCATATGGTTTGTAAACTAAAGAAATCAATTTATGGACTTAAACAAGCATCCCGACAATGGTATATAAAGTTTAACACCATTATATCAACTTTCAGGTTTAAACCTAATGTTGTTGATCGGTGTACATACCTCAAGGTCAGTGGGAATAAGTTTATAATATTGATTCTTTATGTAGACGACATTCTACTAGCAAGTAATAACTTGGGGATATTGCATGAAACCAAAAAATTTCTTTCCTCTAATTTTAAGATGAAAGACATGGGTGAAGCCGCCTATGTACTCAATATGGAGATTTATAGAGACCGGGTTAAAGGCGTACTTCGAATATCCCAGAAGGCTTATATATCTCAAGTTCTAGAGAAGTATGGAATGAAAAATTGTTCACCTGGACCTGCACCTATAGTTAAAGGAGATAGGTTTAACTCCAAGCAGTGTCCTAGTAATGACATTGAAAGGAATGAAATGAGGAAGATACCATACGCATCTGCAGTTGGGAGCCTACAATATCTCCAGATTTGCACCCGACTGGACATTACTTTTTCTACTGGAATGCTTGGTCGTTACCAAAGTAACCCAGGGATTGACCTTGGAGAGCCGTGAAGAAAGTGATGCGCTGCCTGTATGGGAAAAAGGATTACATGCTTTCATATTGAAGGACAAACCACCTTGAGGTTACGGGATATTCAGATGCATATTTTGCTGGTTGTCTAGACAGTAGGAAGTCTACAATAGGCTATATCTTCCTACTAGCTAGTGGTGCAGTATCATGGAGGAGTGTCAAACAAAAGACTACAACTTCATCCACCATGGAAGCTGAGCTTATAGCTTGCCATGAAACATCATCACAAGCAATTTGGCTTAAGAATATGATACAAGATCTTAAAGTTGTTGATTCAATTCATAAGCCAACACAGATATACTATGATAGTGAAGTTGTTGTCATTTTTTCTAATAATGATAAAAGCACCACTACATGCAGACTTCTAGAAATAAAGCTCTATGTTGTCAATGATCGAGTTGACAACAAAATGATAATGATTGATCATATTGGTACACAGTATATGTGTAACATCCCTGACTTGGGTTATGTGTTAATCCTATATGTTTTGCTTAATGAGGTTGATTATATGCTTGGTCTTATCTTTTGAAAAGTAATTAAGGCTCAAGAGGAACTTATATTTCAATTTTAGTCCTTTTTGAATAATGATTGAAACAATGTTTTGTTAGTTTTGGACTAAAGTGCAAATTACCCAAGTTGAGGGGTTAACTTGCAAATTGTACATGATAAAATGTTCCTAAGATGTTGAAGCATCATAGGAATGAGTATGATGCAGTGGTATGGCTCCCACAAGCTTGAGCACCAAGATAGAGCTTGCTAAGCAATCTTTGTGCATTAAAACCTAGTGTTGGTGTAATGTGCAATCTACCCAAAACCTAGGGTTCAATATGCAAAATACCACTTCAAGAGGGTCCCTCATGATTCTTGGCATCATGTAGAGAAAAGAATTTGAGAGGGGTGCCTCATTTGAATCATTTTAGAAGAGAGAGAATCTTGATATTAAAATAATCAAGATTTAAGCATAAATGGAACTTTACTTCAAATTAATGCAAAAATAAATATGTTAATTGAAGTGCCCTTCAACCAAAAATGAGATGGTTGAAATTAGATAAGTGTGGACATCCTTATGCCTTGCAAAGGCCACAAAAATATCTAAGTGAGTGAAGAGCCCACTCACATTAGTTAATTAAATGTAATATCCACTAAAAATGGGATATTAGTATTATATGAATTAAGGTGCTTAATTGCTTTTCCTTTAATTGTGGATAATGAAGAAGAATTAAGGCAAAGGAGGATGCCTTCGTATGCAAGTGGCACAATTTGGGGAGTTGAAGGATTGCTTTTCAACTTTCTCTCTCCTTGAAATTCCTTTATAAACACTTCATTTCCCATTCAACCAAAGATTCTTTTTCAGATTTTCTTTCTTCCTTGATTTGGATGAGCACAAGGGAACTTAGGAGCAGCAGGGGAACGAACTCCAACCTGAAGGTAAGCTCCTTGATCATCCTCAACCTTGAATTCATGATGGAAATCACAAATCAATGTTTGATTTCTTCTTTTCTCCAATCAATCTTCAATCCTAGCCAATCTTTTTCACTCAAAGAGTTGAGCACGAGCTTGGGATATTTGAGAAAGCTTCTTCCACCATTAAAGACGTGGAGTTGGAGCTTTGAAGCATTCTTTGAAGACGGGTTATATAACTTGAACCCTTGAATGTTATTATTGATTTCATATCTTTATCAATTGTTGATTCTTTCTTTATTCTCGAAAATCTATTTGGTTGATTGATGAAATCACCATGAAAATCACAACAAGTTTTGAAGAAACGTAACTTGATGATGATGACATCATCCCAAGCACACACCTCAATAGTATCTAAAGCAAACAGTTTCAAAGGACTTGAGACCAAACGGTCTCAAGATCGTTTGAGACCAAACGGTCTCAAGATCGTTTGAGACCAAAGGTCTCAAGACCGTTTGGGATCAAACGGTCTTAGACCGTTTGGAGGACAAGTGATGATATAGTTGAAGGTTGATCCATCAGTTACAATTTATTTGATCTTAATGGATCCAATTGTGAATGTTCCATCAATTGCAAACCCTAATCGGGTTGAGTGTTGAATCCCTAATTGAATTGAATCAAATTAAGGGTTGATTGGCCCAAACGGTCTTAAGACCGTTTGGTGATGCAAATGGTCTCAAGACCGTTTGATGGTCAAGAGCTATGATGATAAATGGAAATCCAAGGGCTGTTAGTTGAAGATCCCATTGATGGATGGTTCATTGTTTGTAACCCTAAATCGATTGGTTAATGAAAACCCCATTATGATTCATTCGGTTTCAAGATGTTTTGGACCAAACGGTCTTAAGACCGTTTGAGTCCAAACGGTGAATCAAACGGTTTCAAAACCGTTTGAATGATCAAGTGGTTTCAATTTTCAAACGGTTTCAACTATTGGTTTGTTCAATCGATCTTGGTGATGAATTGTTCAAACAGTTTCTAATGTTGAGTGCCCAAACGGTTTCAAAACCGTTTGGAGGGCAATTGGTCTTAATCCTAGATGCCCAAACAGTTTCAAAACTGTTTGGAGGGCAATTGAGTTCAAACCGTTTGGAGATTCAAGGGTCAAAACCGAATAGAGGTTTAACATATACAAAATTGATTAAAGACTTAAAATGATGAAATATTAGTGGATCCCATGATTGATAATGATGATTATCGAAGATAAGTACAATAGTTGAATCCTTAATGTACTTAGGTAATTGGTACCCTTGGAAATGTTAACCTTGATGCTTATGGAAGCAGTGAATTAATACACTATGACAACCCTTCATTTAAGTTAAGTTGATTCAATCCAATCAAGATTTGAGTGATTAACATCCTAGAGAGGATGAGAGAGAGAAATTCATACATGTATAATAATCATGTAGCAATCCAGCCTCAACACATTCAAAATATATAGAATATGTAATTAGGGTATGATCCTTGATAAAGAGATCATGAAACCCTAATTGAGAAGGTTGATGAACCCCAACCCTAATTTAGGGCAATGCTTGGTGTAACCCTAATCTCGGGTGATGATGTGAGAAATCTTAATCAAGGGTGATGACATGTGAGACCCTAATTGAGGGTGATGTCAAGTGAAACCCTAATGCAATGATGTGATGTGAAACTCTAACCTAAGGTAATGATGTGTAATGATATGTGACACCTTGATATGAAATACTAACCCTAATACAGAGTAAAGGTATGTGAAGCCCAAATCATGGGTTATAGTGTATCAAACCCTAATCTTGGACAATATGAAGATAAACCATAATCCCCAATTTTGGGCCATGGGTTGAGAAACCCTAATTTCAGGTAATGTTATGTGAAACTCTAATACAAGGATAATGTTATGTGAAATCCTAATGAAGGGTGACAATATGTGAAACTCTAATATAGGGTGATGTTATGTAAACCCTAGTTGATAAAGATGGGAAACCCTATTATTAATAATGGAATAGTGACTAATTTATTGATAAGTGAAACACCTAAAGGGATTGGTAATGGATGACCTTATATCAATATTGCCTTAACTCAAAGATGAGTCCATATCATTAGCAATGGTTGCATATTCTAAATAAGTGACTTATGACCAATACATTACATGATAAATGTGATGAACTGGTGCATAAAGTATTAGGATGGGAAATACCCTAATACAAGCTAAGTTGATGAACTCAAGTAAAATATAGGTGATGAGGGAGGTGATACATCAAGATATGATAGATATCACATCCAGCACCTCAAGATTTATACACCTTGATGTATTTTAAATCCAATATACTTGGATGAGTAACACATGAAGTGTGTCATGTCAATTGTTACATTGAGATGTAATACACTTTGATAAGTGTAGGCTAACATGCCTTATGAAAAGGTTACTCCAAATCAATAAAGTATGATGTAATCATATTCTGGTAAAGTTGAGAGCGGAACTTATATCTTGTGTTGATAATTCATTCAATGATAAGTGATGAGAATAAATAAGCATGATTAAATGCTTATGTTATCAATGTTGGCTCCTAGTTGTGTGAAGCAATGAAATAGGGCTTGATCATTAATAATATGATCTTGAGAACCTAAATGGTTATTTATGGAAAACCCTAATGGAGGGTGATGATATGTGATAGAAATCCTAACCCTAAAAAGGGAATAGTGGTATTACTTTGTGTCGCATGGTGCTGATATGTAAGCATTATAACTGTTATCATGAAGTACTAACCATGCAGGTATCTTGAGAAGATGAACATAGCAGGTATGAGCTATGATGTTTCTTTTATTAAAGTTGTTAATGAGCCATAATATGCCTTGTTGCCTACTAAGAGGTAACAAGAGGTGAAATGAGCTTTGTGAGCTATGTAGAATGCTTGTGTAGCAAGAATCATGATTACCTTGGTCATATGACCTGAAGGTATTAAGTTACCTGATAAGTGGTAACACGTATTCTATGATGAACTGAGGGTTTGAATACCCATATTCTATAATCATGATGATGAACTTGTTAAGAAATGGAAATGTACCTGATGAGATGAGGGATTATGATCCCAATACTTTATTAAAAGAGTATGGCTACAGGCCATGACTCCATAAAACAATACCAGGCATTAGCCGTGTGATCTAAGCCTGAAGAGAGTCTATGCTACGACTATAACTCTATAGCGAAGATGTCAATATACCCTGGCAAGATAATTGTAGTTTGACACATGATGTCTCTGCCATATAATCTCGTACTGATCGAAAAGGTTGATGTTACTCTAACTTAGCATATCCTAGAAGGATAAATGTTATACATGTACTTTAATTCCTCATTGAATAAGTATCATGCTGCTTTATCAAGTTATAGTTGAAATGCTCTGAATAAGAATACTGCTCTAATCTATTTAGACATTGATCTATCTCCTGTTGAATATATAATTCCTCTACATAGTTTTATTCAATTAAACTGCAATAATAATGTTTTGGCGGAGAGTTATATCTCTCGCTGGGGCAATTTATAATTGTCTCACCCCCGTGAGATCCACATTTTTAGGTGGACGCGGACGAGGAGGCAGGAATCCTTCAGTAGGTGAAGGACAACAACAACAACAGTAGAAGAGAATGGCAATGATTTCTCTGGTGGAAACACTGGCTGTCACATCTTGTATATACGTATAGAAAGTCCTATGTGTTGTCTCTGTACTCTCAGGTCCTCGGAGTAATAGTTAGTACTTTTGAGATTTTGGCTTAGTGCCTCGAGATTTTATACTGCCTGTGTATAGTTTAACAGGGTAGTTGATGCTTGTAATTCTCAGAAAAAGATGATGCAGGACATGTACTTGTGAACTAGTATGTAATTAAATTACTTCAGTTCTTCATGAAAGAGTTTTCCTATGTGTGGATCTCTCTGTAAAATGGTTTTAAATTTTTAGTGATTTTCGGTAATCCTCTGCTAACGAACGCTTCCGCTTAAGTAGATCTTATTTTTGTGATCTGTATCCCACAATATGATTTCAGATCCTCTTACAAAAGGGCTAGCTCCAGGATTGTAAACATCTCATGTAAAGAATATGGGTCTGAGAAAGTCATTCGATGTGTAACAGTTAATGTGATGTGACAATGTAATATTTATTATGTGATCACATATTTGACTCGCTATTTCTGTTTTGATACTAGTTATAATAGAATGTCAGTTTTGACATAAAGTTGGACCAAAGAATAGGTGTGAGGTCAATCTATTCATAAAGTTTATGCTACTGCATATGAGATGTTTAGATATTGTGTTACATAGAAGGAAGTAATCATTTATTGATTATCAACCGCTATGACTCGTATCTTCTTCTCATATATGAAAGTATTTATGTTTAGCATCAAAGAAAAATTATTGAATATTATCGCCATGGCTTTTTGGGCCAAGTGGGAAAATGTTAAAATATTCCTCTATTAACGTGGCCCAAAATATTTTTATATATATTTATTAAGTATTTTCCTGTAGAGATGCATCTATTGGGATGGGAAGATTCTCATAACTTCCGTGTCTCTTCGTGGTGGATGAGAGATGTTAATATATGTCTTTATTTATTGTCTTGTTATTTTACTTTTCTATGTGGACCTGCATGTAATTGTTCCACTAGTATATATATCAGGGTACACACATTGTGTAACCTTACACTTTCTCAATTTGTTTTCTATCATGGTACCACAACAAATCTAGATCCGGGGAGCCGCCTCTCCTTCTTCCCCTCCCTCCCTTCCTTTCTCTCTCTCTCACCCGCACCCCCCGCCCCGCCTGCCGGCCACAGCGAAAGTAGCTGCACCGGGCGCTGCTGCCGGCCGTCGACAACAGCAGCGTCGGGCCGCCGCAGCAGCGCGGGCGACAGCCACAACGTCGGGCGACAACCACAACGCCGGACGCCGCGGGCCATCGGGCCTGCCTCTGCCCGGGCGCCGCCGGTGCTGCCCACCACAGTTTGCTCCCGTGGCGTGATCTACTCATAGCCACCCTCCGATCCGCCGGTTCCTGGACACTGGTCTGAAGGTTCGTCTTCGAATCTGCCTCCTGCCTGCCCGTGTAGGCCTTTGAGCCACCAGGTTTTCTGCTGCGCCTCGGCATAGCCCGTATGTAACTGGTCCGTCCGGTTTTTCCATTGTGCCTACTGCCGCCTAGCTGAGGAACTAGGCGGTCGCTTTCTTCCTGTGCCTACTTGTTCTTCTCAGCGTCGGTATTGGTGCTCTGCCTATCATGGTGTCTTCACATGAGGATCTGCGTCGTCAGGTTACTGCTGTTAAGCTGGATGGGCAAAACTACCAACACTGGGTCTGTTCTATGCAGATTTATGTTAACTCTCAAGGGAAACTGTCTCATTTGACGCGTGATCTGCCTCCTGTGCCTGCTGCCAATGTCGATTCCAAGGATGTCAAAGCGTAAGATGACTGGGTCAAAGATGATCCCACTGTGATGACCTAGATTCTCAATAGCAGTGAAACAAAAATCAGTGTCACCTTACTATATCTGCCTACAACAAAGCAGATGTGGGATCAACTTGCTAGTACTTACTTTCAGAGCCAAAATTCGAAGAAGGTCTTTGATATCAACAAGCAACTGAGCCGTCTACACTTCTCGGGATATGATCTTCTCGACTATTTTTTTGCCTTCAAGGGACTATGGGAAGAATTGGAGGCCTACCATCCCTTATCTACTGACTTGGCTACCATGCAACGTCAATGCCAGGAGTTGCAGGTAGTTCAGTTCGTGTGTGAGTTACCTGAATCTTATGTTGGGGTTGTGGATCAGATCCTTGCTAGTGATCCACTACCTACTCTACAGAGTGCCTTTCAACGTCTACAGTGACTGTCGTCATCCTCATCTGAGTCGCCATCTGATACTGGCGATACTATCGCTCTGGCTGCTATGTCCGACCGTGGTCGTGGCCGCGGTCGTAGTCGTTCTCACGAAACTCGTCCTCCTCTTGGTGCTGGAAGGGGGAGGAGTTCTTCTGGACGTGGAGCACCCTCTGGTCCTCCCAATGCTGCTCGCCCTCAGACTGGTCAACGGTTCTGCAGCTTCTGTGGCTGGTCTAATCATATTGAAGAAAAATGCTAGGAGAAATATGGAAAGCCTGCCTGGGCTAATGCAGCTTCTGATGCCCATGCTACCTCTGAGGTAGTGTCACAACCTACTGCTACTGATGCATCCAGTTCTACTACTGCTGATTTCATATGTTCTGAGATGGAGCGTCTGTTGCTAGAGCGTACTGGGCCTCCCCAAGGGTAGAGAAACCCTAGGATCACTCGTCTCTCTCTTCCATCAAGTGTGGTCCAAATGCCTGAAAAATATGCAAATAATGTCCATACGTGCATTTTACACAAATAAGCATATTGGGAGGAATAACATGTAATCTAACAGGTATAAATGTGATTGAAAAGCAAAATGACACAAGATGAAGCCCTAAAATAGGGCTGAATCAGATATCTTAAGAAATCACCTAGCAAAGGCCTCTACTATAGAAAACATGGACACTGTTCTCTGGAAGGCTGCTCTGATTCTGATTATGGTGGAAGTAAGATTGACAGAAAATCTACTTCAGGCTACTGTACTTATGTTGGAGGTAATCTGGTCACTTGGAAAAGTAAAAAGCAAAATGTTGTTGCCAGATCTAGTACTGAAGCTAAATACAGGGCGATGGCTCACACTGTTTGTGAGCTCCTATGGGTACAATCTCTGTTGAAAGACTTCGGGGTTGAATCTTCTGCTGCTATCCCGATGCACTGTGACAATAAAGCTGCTATCTACATTGCTAATAATCCTGTATATCATGAGCGCACAAAGCATATTGAAGTCGATTGTCACTTCATTCGAGAGACTATCTTATCTGGCAAGATCTGCACTCCTTTCACTCGCTCAGAAGATCAAGTTGCTGATTTGTTTACAAAGCTACTGACCAAGAAACATTTCAACTCGCTTGTGGACAAGTTGGGCATGATTGATATCTATGCTCCAACTTGAGGGGGAGTGTTAATATATGTCTTTATTTACTGTCTTGTTATTTTACTTTTCTATTTGGACCTACATGTAATTGTTCCACTAGTATATATATATCAGGGTACACATTGTGTAACCGTACGCTTTCTCAATTTGTTTTCTATCAAAAGACAATATATTTATATGGATTTTCGGTCATCTCTCCAATGCATCTATTCCTAACCGATTTCTGTCCATCGGAGAGTCACAAGGGGAGAGAAAACCTAATCCCGTTCCAGGAGTACGGACATTCTGCTCAGCGTTCTCTCCTTCCGTTCTTGACGCTATCGTCACTCCCGTTTCCGCTGCCGCTGAAGTTGCTGTTGTCCGGATTGCCGTGTCATCGCAGTTGGAAACATGGATACTCTCTCCAATTTGGGTATATTTTTGCCTACAAATCAAGTATACTATGATAAACCATGCCGACTAGCAAAAGATTTCTAGATTTTATTGTATATATACGTTATTATGATAAACCATGCCGACTAGCAAAAGATTTCTAGATTTTATTGTATATATACGTTATTTTAAGGACACATAATTGAAAGATTATATAATTTCAATTGTGTGCAAACTTCAGTATATTTTGTTTTGAGTATTTCGTTTTTCAACCTCTGAGAGAGGGAACATACGAAAAAGAAAATACCACCATGTCTAGTGCCTTGAACCTACGACCTGCATTATGAGAAAGGACATCATGCATTACCAGTTGAGCTACCTGTTAAGTACACAAACTCCTATAATATTAATAACATCCAAAGTACACGTATTTAACTAGTACTATCTAAGTATGTAGTGTATTTTCCCCCAACTTATACCAATATCGTCAGAGGCATCTGTTGGCAATTATTACAATATATATAAGCATTTCAAATCTGAAGATTCTGAACCCTGTTTGGTCAAGTAAAAAGTAACTTGATATGGTGCCATGTGACTAGCTTGTTTTTGTCTAATATCCTGATATGGTGTGAGTGGCTTACTATTAATTCACTGTACTTGTTTTCCTATAATTAAAGAACATGCTAAAAAATTTTCATTGGAAACCAATTGATATGAAATAAACTTCTAAGGACCAATGATTGTCAACCTTGCCAGACGTGAGACTGAGTCTTCAATGGTGAGATAGATAATGAAATATTAATGTTTTCGTTAGAAATTTAACACGTGGTAAAGAGATATTTTGTTGTCTTCCCTCAGCTGGTAAAACCTCATGTCAGTAGAAGAGGTTGGCTTTTGATTGTCCACATGCCTTAGGACTTAATGATGTTGCTAGATACAAAGTTATTGTAGGTAACTATGTGTTATAGGTCGAAAAGAAACTCTTGCTATGCTTTTTGCTCTTCTTCAAATTCTCATCTCTTTCAGTTAAAAACATTGGTTGCATGTGATTCAGGACACAGAGAACTGGCCTCTGGTTAGGCCTCTACCATCTTATGGAAGAGGCAGGGAGCGGCCAGGAGGAAGATATATGAGCCTCATACATGGCGACAATATCCATGATGTTATAATTACAGGTTTGCGATCTTACAGTAATTCGTACATAGTCGTATCCATGTGATTGCATGTTGTGTCAAATTGCTTATGTTGCCATTATATTCTGTCATTGCAAACAACCGAGAATGTATATATACTGACTTTTGGGTGGAAGTTGAAATGGAAATTTTTTTGTAGAACTCATACATGGGCGTACTAGTTTGCTAAGCAATAACGCCTGCTATATTCCTTTACAACATCAGAAGATGATGTGGATAATTTTGAAGGGCTTTCTGTCTTCTGTTAGTCATAACTTAGTTGCCTCTTCCCCGAAATATTTATTACAGCTGTAATTGTTCAATTTATGAACATGCGCTCTGATCACTTGTTTAGGATCTATACCAATCACAAACACTACATATAAGCCATAATCCTTAGCAGGATGTAGGTTGGTAATAAATTCCAGAGTTACTCTGAATGGAACAATTTATGTTTATTGCCCACGGCAACCCTGCAGGGGAGAATGGAACAATCGATGGGAAAGGTGATGTCTGGTGGAATATGTGGAGGCAAAGAACTCTAGGATTCACTCGGCCAAATCTTGTTGAGTTGATGCATTCTAGAGATATCATTATTTCAAATATTACCTTTCAAAACTCACCCTTTTGGAACATTCATCCTGTATATTGCAGGTAAGGCACTTACTTTTTGCAGAAATCATCCCTCCATTGCTATCTATTAAGTATGAGATATTGTATTCTCGTTATCAACAGTGATAAAATTCCAGTTTAGGGTTGTGATTTTTCTCAATTTTACGTATAAAACAATCTTCATTGTCAGTAGCATAGCAATTCCCTGTACAGGTTCGAGTAGTCTATATTGTTTGTGCATATGATATTTTTGAAATTGTTGGAATCTTTCAGTAAGAAAGCTGCTTCATATGTCTGTTTAAGTACTACTACAAAATTCCTGACACTGCACTTAACGTGTTTTTATTTGTGAATTTTCATTTGTTTTCAATATAATTTGTTGGGTTAACTTATCTTAAAAGTCCATATTGTCTACTTGTGTAACTGAAGGTGTGTTGTACATTTAAAACATCTAGCTGACTTTTTTTACGCCTTATTGCAGCAATGTATTGATACAATATATTACAGTTTTGGCCCCACGCAACTCGCCCAACACAGATGGGGTAGATCCTGGTAAGACCTTTTTTGCCTTGTTATGAAGTCAGTTACAAAAAGTTTATTGAATACATTAAATTCTACGAGTTTAATGCTTCTTGCTTGAAATTGTCATCTCCATGGGGCCATTATCTTATTATATGAAGCTGTTGCGTGCTTTATGTGGATGCAGATTCCTGCAATAATGTCTGCATCGAGGACTGCTACATGTCAACTGGCGACGACATGGTGGCTGTGAAGAGTGGGTGGGATGAATACGGCATAGCCTTCAATCGCCCCAGTAACGGCATCATCGTAAGACGGCTCACTGGCTCGTCCCCTTTTGCTGGGATTGCCGTCGGAAGCGAAATGTCTGGTGGAGTCGAGAACGTTCTGGTCGAGAACATAACCCTCTCAGATATGGGTGTGGGTATCAATATCAAAACCAACAGGGGCAGGGGAGGGTACATCAAGAACGTGACTATCTCCGGTGTGACCATCAATGGCGGCAGAAAGGGTGTGAACATCGCCGGAGACGTCGGCGATCATCCTGACGACAAGTTCGACCCAGATGCCGTGCCAGTAGTGGACGGGATTAGGATCAGGAACGTGTCGGGTACAAATGTTCAGCAGCCAGGGTCACTGCTTGGGATCAAGGGCGCCCCTCCATATGTGGGCATCTGCCTCTCGAATATCAAGCTTTACGGCGGGGGCGAGAGGGAAGTGCAGTGGAAGTGCGCGGATGTTCAGGGTGGCATGATGGACGTCCAGCCGGGGCCTTGTTCTGAGCTCACCGGCGCAGACACAATGAGGGCCTGTTTTGGTTCGTTATAAAAGCTGCGACCGCGTATAGCATTAGCTTGTTGCTAGGGTGAGCATTCGACGGTTAATTTGGTTCGGATAAATGGTTAATTTGTAATTTAAGATTTTAATTGTTAACCTCTAACTAAATTAGTGTTGGTTATTTTAATTATGATTGATCGGTTAATAGTTAATTCCGTCAGCTAATTTGGTTAACTAAACAACACTCTTGTAATAATATTGTATGAAAATAATTATAAAATATTGAACAATTGTTATATTAGTAGTAATATTATATATAAACATAGTGATATATAGTTCATAAAAGCTTGGTTAGTATATAAACGAGATATTTTTTTTAAATAAAAATAAAATTATATACCTATATATACAGGCAAGATGTTTCTTTTTGAATAAATTGTGTCTATTCTGTTAACCAATTACAAAACATTTTTAACCAAAAAATTAACCGTTCAACCAATTAACCGAAATAAATCAAACAAATTAACCGAATTAAACAAATTGTCTAAAAAATTAACCATTCAATTAATTAGTTATTAATAAAATTTTGCTCACCCTTACTTATTGCAACCGTTCTTTTTGGTCCTAGGGAATCTATAAGACACTATCTTCCTTACCCGTCATTATGTGATGACGCATCTCGAATCTCGATTTCCTTTGTAAGACTACGATCTCCGCTGTCTATCTACCAACGCTCAATAATCAATATAGTTTCTCCACCATGAAAAATAGTTAACTGCAACTCATCCCTAGCTAAACCAATCCAACCCGACAGTGGCGGATATTGACAACTATTGTGGACCATACGTATACTCAAAGTAGACTAGTTAATGTAAAATGAAGTGCATTGATTGTGATTCAAATGCAATAGAATAATTGTTAGGAAAATTGTTATATTACAACCTTAAAGTTGATAAATTTTTGGAACCTAAGCCATTATGAGTTAAAGGAGATAATTTGATTAGCATGCCATTTTTAATGATTTCTAGCAATGCTCCCATGTATTGGTTGATATTTGACAACAATTATTAGACTCGTTGATGTGATTTGATGGATTAATATGTTGGCAGGCTATATAATAGGAAGAAACCACATCTGCCTACTTCGGAGTGCTTTCTATATTATCTTTGGAATCCCAAAGATCCGGTTAAAGTTATGGGGCTAGCTGATTTGTTCTTTGGCTCTTTGCGCCAGATGTTTTGAGATAACGTCTTCAGAAAGGAGCATGGCTTGTTAACGGGCATCCTATGACATTGAAGGGATGGGATCAGGGAGAACCTAGTGAGACGAGGAGTGTTCTGCTTTGGACTCAACTTCATGGAATGTTGCTTGAATGTATTAGGAAAATATGAATTGTCATTTTAGCGGTTGTTTGAAGAGGCAGAAGCATTTCGATGCTCATGAATGAGTGAATGCATCTTCTTTACCTCAAGAAGTGAAACTAAGAACATCTCAGGTCTGAAGATTTCTAATCAAAATAAAGAATGAGTGGATTATGTTAGAATGTAGTAATATATCATATCTGAAAATTAATCTAAACACTGGAAGGAATCTCCAAGTATTGAGAAAAATATATGATAAGAAACATCTTAATAAGGATGCTAGAGTTATGCGGAACTGTTCCATTGTTGGTGTGATTGCAGAATTTCTATAAAATATATAGCAATGTTTGATGGTGTAGTTAATAGTTTAGGGGAAGAGTCATATTTCTCCCATGCCGTCTCTCATGTGGTTTAAGTGCAACTAGGACCGTAAATGGGTGCGGATAGAACCATGAACCTGCAACTCTAGACTCTTTTAAAATTTGTCATGAGTCTAAATTTTTGTACACACATATCCATAGGCCCGCACAAAAACGGTTCCATTAGACATGCTTGGACTCAAACCCGCTAGGCATGTGTACCCGCAATATATAAATAACTATTTAAATAATATGTTATATATCATACTTTACAAGCCTAAATAATATAATACTTGAGATGATATCTTATTCTAATTATAATAAAGTTGAGACTGGTCATCTAATTGAGAATTAACTATTCTAATTACAATCACGAGCAACATATGTAAACTTAAAATCAAAATAATAACATGATATGATACATAATTAAAACATTATAATGATGACTAAAAATATATAAATAATTAACTCAATCAATTTTCAATCTACAAATATTATATTATTTAATGTAATTGTTGTATGTTAATATCCTACATAATAGAAATAAGTCGTTGTATTAAGATATATAAAATATAGCTATAATTTTTTCTATATAAATGATTTACTGTGTTATATAGTATTGCTTACCAACATACCCACACCGTATACCCGCTATTATAATGGATACAAGTCTGATGCATGTCTAAATTTTTATAATGCGGGTCTAGAACTAGAATCAGAATCGTAAAAATAAATGGGTATGGGTATAGCCAGACCCATACCCTACCAACATCGTTTATACCCCTAGGTGCAAATGATATCTCGTAGTAGTTTTGAGGTTGTGAATGAAGCTAATCAACCTATTGGTTATTGTATCACCCTAAAGAGGGGAGTAACTAGGTTCATGAAATAAAACATGTATTACATGTTCCCACTCAAGAAGATTCACCCTTGTGTCAACAAGAAAAATTAGGCATTTTAATGTTCCTAAGGTTAATGCTTCCCCTAAATTGTTTAATTATTTTAATAATGTGAATGATACGAGTGACGATCCTTGTGATGGTGATATTTTTATCATTGTTTGCAAATTTCAATACTCCTTTGCAATGACTTGTGATACATTTATTTATCACTAGATTGTAAAAGGTCAAGCATAGTTATTTGATCATCATTACCTTATTAATTATAAGTTCACTTTTGTTTGATTCCTAGTTATTTGCTTAAAATGCTTTATAGTTGATTTACCTTGTTTATATGCAATTAAGATGCTCAATTGTGATTTGGCAAGGCAAAACCCAACTTTTAATTGCATTAGGATTTTTGGCTACTTTACATGTTTGGATGTTGATTGGTGTAATAAATGCAAATCACAACACAAAATATGTTGTATTGATTTAAGGATAGATTAGAGTTTGTTTGAAGCCCTAGAGTAAGGCTAGAAATAGTATACAGTTTAAGTAGGGGCCAATTGTCTAAGCCTCACAGACTTTGACATGAACGGGGCCAAAGCTTCTAGTTTCCTAGGGGGTGCAAAACTTGATTAAAATGCCAATCGTTCTTTCAAGGTTATTTGATTTTATACAACATGAAAAAAGTCTAAATCTAGTTTACCCGAGCATCTCAATTGAGTTAAAATGTTTAAAATTGGTGTAAAATCCCCCAAATCAGCATTCCACCTTTAGAAATTGAAACGGAGAGGAGAGGAAACTAATGGTTCCTATGTGAAATTTCACCATAAATGTAACAACCGTCTCGCCAAAACAGGATTAACTAATGCGGAAGCGAATTATTTGCAGCGGATTACTGAAAATCACTGAAAATTTAAAACTTTTTGCAAAGAGATCCATTCACATGAAAACTCTTTAACCATGAACCAAAGTGTTTCCATTTCATCCTGGATCACAAGTACACATCCTGTACAATTCCTTTTTAAGGATTACAACATTGACTGCCCTATTAACAAATATACACATGTAGTATAAAACTTTGAGGCATTAAGCCAAAACTCCGATTGAATCATTTAAAACTCCGAGGACCTGAGAGTACAGAGACGACACATAGGACTACTATCTATATGAATTTACAGACAATATCTCCACCTGAGATCTCATTGCTGTCCTTGTTGTTGCTGTTGCTTCTGCTCATCTCTGTTCTAGGGATTTCCTGCCTTGCCTTCCATGCATACCTAAAAATGTTTTCCCACGGGGGTGAGACAATTGAAAATTGCCCCAGCGAGAGATATAACTCTCCGCCAAAAACATTATTATTGCAGTTTATCAAATTAAAACTGAGTAGGGGTTACTTTTACATTATCAGGTAGAATTATTCATCATAGAACAGAATAAGATAATCTCCATTCTCAAGGAGGTCATTGCATCTACCCATGGTAGATAAGTAATTCATCTGTCTATTTTGCAGAGAATATAAAGAAACATAATTAACATTTATCTACTAAGGAATGCACAAAGAAATGCAACATCAGCCAATGAATCTCCGTATTCAATCCTTAAGCAAACATGCTATACGTCTGATTACATTTTACAATCACACTTATGCCCTGAGGAGATGAGGTATACCACTCATACTCCAACCGACCACGGTTACGTAAAGCATAGGTACCACGCATAGGTCAATGGAAGAGCCAGATTCCCATGACCTCAACTATCTCGGTCAGTACGAGATAACATGTAGGACATCTTGTGTCTCTGCTAGATAGCTTTCCAGGGTATACTGGCAACATCGCTATTAGAGTTATAGCCCATAGCATATACTCTCTTCAGGATATGGCCCGTAGTCAATGCCCGGTATTATTTTGTGGAGTCATGGCCCGTAGCCATGCTCTTATTGGGGTATGGTCCGTAACCAATCCCGTTCATAGGACATAGCCCGTAGCAATGCCTATGGGGCATAAGGATATAATTGCCCAATTACCCCCACATATTCAAAAATATGCGTTTCGAGTAAACTCGTTTCACCATTCAGCTAATTCTGACGCTGATGGATCTGTGATCATGGTAACTACATTATATGGTATCACTTGATTAATTAAGTACATTATCATATTCTTTTAGCATCAGCCAAGTTTCCAAACATAACTTAATAAGACAAATGCTATAAAGAAAACATGTACTATTTCCATTAATCACTTCTCAGTCTTTATAAGACATGGGGATCTCAGTCCCTCATTTCAATACTGGGAATTTTCATTCCTTTGCAACTCAATGCCATAATCATATGGTTCTGGGTATTCAAACCCTTAGCTCATCATTGAGCATTATTACCACTTTTTCAGGTAATTATCACCTTCAGGTCACCTGACCAAGGTAAATATGATGCTTATTACATAAACATCTTCTCATGGCACTTAAGGCCCATTACTTCTCTTATTACCTCATACTAGGCAATAAGGTATAGCATGGCACATAAGGCCCAATAAACAATGTCAATACATAAAATGTCATAGCTCATACCTGGCTATGTTCATCATCACATCATACCTGCATGGTTAGTACAGATGATAATACATCAATTTCATATCAAGGTATACGATCATATCAGGTCACTTTCAAATCACATCTAAATCAAGCATAGAGCACCACGGCCGTGCAACCAAGAACGGTCGTGTAAAGGGAAGCCACCACGGCCGTGCTACCTTGCACGGTCGTGCAAAGTGAAGCTACCACGGTCGTGCTACAGAAGTTCCCCTCATGAATCATATTCAAGTATGAATTCTATTCTTTCATTAGGGATTAGGGTTTCACATACCATCTCCCTTCTTTAGAATAGGGATTACATATAGCATCACCCTTCATTAGGGTTTCATATCACGTTTCCCATATTCAAGGTTTGCTAATCATTCCCAATTAGGGTTTCTCATGAAATCACCCTCAATTAGGGTTTCACATGGATACACCCTCAACTAGGGTTTCACATGGATACACCCTCCACTAGGGTTTCATAAGGATACACCCTCAACTAGGGTTTGAGTTCAATAACCCTGTCAATTAGGGTTTATGTTCATGTTTAGGGTTTCATGATCTCTTTACTTAAGGATCATAACTCTTAACCACCACATGAATCATATTCATGTATGAATTCATGATATCAACTTCTCAACTTGAATAGGTCATATCACCCTTTAGTTGAGTACATACAACTATGATTAACATAGTGTATCAAGTCATTGACCCTATAAGCAATTAGGAATTCATCCCTTAATTGGCACTAATCCCTTAGGTACTATTCGGGTTTCAACCTTTGTACCTTCTTTGATTATCATTACTAATCAACATTGGATCAATGGATCATTCATCATCTTGATTCTCAAGAGATTCAATCACATTGGACGTCCATTACATAGGGTATCCAATTGAATTAGGGTTTTCAATGTTGATTCCTTCAATCATTGAATTCATGGAACCAGTCATCAATTGGACCTACCCTCATACTTCAATTGAGTTTAATAGGTCAACCTTCAACTGATTTGACTCTCAATTGACCCTCAATTGATCATCAATTAGGGTTTGATTCAATTGAATTAGGGTTTGGAATCGATGATTCAACAACACTAATCAATGCAAGATTGGTTACTTTGAAACTATTGAACCATTATCCAAATTGGGTATGACCTGACCCCAAACGGTCTTGAGGTCGTTTGGATGACCTCCAAACGGTCTTGAGACCGTTTGCCCATCATATCACTCAAATCCAATCCATCCAATTAAGGTTTGGATCATTGGATTGATCACCAAATCAACATTGCATTGTATAACAACTTGGTACCTTTAGACCTTCAAACACCTAACCATACTCAACCCTAGACCTCCAAACGGTCTTTGGTGACCACAAAACGGTCTTGAGACCGTTTGGCCCATCCAACCTTTGGATTCTAGTGAAAAATCATCATGGATTGGTCTATCGAGTTGATCAACAGATCAGCACTACATTGCAATATGATTAGTACCTTTGGACCTTCAATTGGTCAACTATACTTGACCCCAGACCTCCAAACGGTCTTGGGGCGATCCCCAAACGGTCTTGAGACCTTTTGGGTGATCCCCAAACGGTCTTGAAACCGTTTGGGCTAATCAACCCAAAATCTCAACTTAACTCATTGGAATTTCAGCACTGTTTTCAATTAGGGTTTGCCTAATTGAATAGCCTTCAACTCATGATTCCTTGGGAGTTAATCCCTAAAATTCGGTGAGTCATTAGAACACATCATTAGGAACAGTAATACCAAACGGTCAATGCTAGGTCAACGCACTCAAACGGTCTTGAGACCGTTTGCCCAAAAAGTTCAATTAAATCAGATTGAAAATCAGCACTTAATCCAATTAGGTTTCCCTAATGGATTAGGCTTCAACTTACGATTCCTTTGGAGTTAATCCCTCAAATTTGGAGGGTTATCAGCCTACATAATTAGGAACAAAATTCCCAAACGGTCAACGCTTGGTAAACCATCTCAAACGGTCTTGAAACCGTTTGCTCCCAAACGGTTTCAAACCGTTTGCCCTTAAACGGTTTGCTGAAACCGCATAGCCAATCAAATTAAAACGATTTGGAGTAGCTATCAAGACGGTTTTGCTTGGTAATTTTCTTTGGATAAGCATCTAGGATGATGTAATCATACCCTTCCTTCGAACAACCAAGAACAGAAACCGTTCTTGATGGAAATTGCAGCAAAGAAACAAGAGTGTATCAAATTGAAGAAATCAATCAACAAAGCATAGAGAATTGATGCAATAGCAATGTTTAAGGGTTTGAGTTATAAAACCCGCCTCCAATTGAGCTCCAAAGCTCCAAGATCATGCCATTAATGGTGGATGAATCTCTTGCAACTCCCCCTAGGCTCGTCCTCAAGCTTTTGATTGCAAAAGTTGGCTAGGGTTGAAGAGGAGATCGAAATAAGAAGGAATCCACAATTTATTTTCGATTTCCACCATGAAATCATGGAGAACGAAGGTCAAGGGATTACCCACAGGTTGGGGACGTTCTACCTGCTCCTTCCTAGCTCCTTGGTCAGTTTTGCAAGCAATGGGAAGAAGAAAATCCGAAAAAGGCCTTGGTTTGGGCTTAGAAATGACACTTTTATAAGGAAATTGATGAGAGAGAAAATGCCTTATAAAAATCCAATTAATCCCAATAAAGTGGCCGCCTCTTCCCCCTCAACTACCTTGGGTACGAGGCACATTCCTTGCCTTTAATTCTCCTTCATTATCCTCAATTTAAAGAAAAGCAAATTAAGCACCTTAATGCTTATAATATAATATCCCACATGTGAGTGGATATTACTTTTCTTTATAAAAAGGTGAGTGGAATTTCACCTACTTAAGATATTTTCGTTCCTTATCTTGTTAAAGGAACGTCCATCATTATTCAAAATCAACCCAAAACATTTTGGTTGAAATCCCTTCAATTATTTTTATTCATTTTTTCCCTAAATCGAATTAGGGTTTCAAATAGGCATTATTCTTGATTATTTTAATGTCAAGATTCTCTCTCCTACAACTTAATTCAAATGAGGAGTCCCTCTCATTTTATTTTCTCTACATGATGAAAAGAAACATTAAAGACCATATTGAAGTGGTAATTTTCATATTGAACCCTAGATTTTGGGTAAATTGCACATTACACCAAAACTAGGTTTTAATGCACAAGGATTGCTTTACAAGCTTAATCTTGGTGTCCAAGCTTGTGGAAACCATACCACTACATCATATTCATTCTTATGATGTCTCAACATCAGAGGAACATCTTATCATGCAACATTTGCAATTTAACCCCTCAACTTGTGTAATTCGCACTTTAGTCCAAAATAAGCAACCATTGCTTCAACATTGTTCAAACAGGACCAAAATTGAAACATAGGTTCCTTTTGAGCCTTAATTACTTTTCACAAGATGAGATTAAGCATATAATCATATTTCTTAATCAAAACACCTAGGGTTAAAGAATAACCCAGGTCAGGGATGTTACAATAAAAGTGAAGATAATATGGTTTTTAGTTGGGTATATGGTTTTTCTTTTATAAGTGATCTTTCTACTATCTTCTTTTATAAATTTCAGTATTTTGGTCTAATTTGACAAAATCCCTTTGATTCCTCATCTCAAACCATAGTTCACTTATCTTCCCCAATTCATGTTTTGCCCTGATATGAATGCTCATGAGTCAATTTATGGTTATTCCCAAATTTGAAATTTGTAGAAGAATATGACATAGATCGTAGTTGTACCTAATAATGACTGTTAATAAATGATAAATTACTAGCTTAGAGATTTAAATAAGATATAAAAGTAAAAATACCGCTTGTGTTGAATTTTTAGCTAATCTTGAGTTTTCAAGAGACTTTTGGGGAGAAGCTGCATATATGCAGACCTAAATTCATTCCTTAATATATTGGATATGTTTTATTCATGATAGTAGAGCTTGAATTGAGTAAAGTACATTTATGAAGAAATCATCAAGTTGTAAGCTAATACTTTTAAAATTTCCTAAATAGGGAGTCTGGAGTGGAATTTGTGTATATGAGAGTTCTTATTTGTCTAGTGGTTGAGAGATCTAGGAATATTTACTTCACAATGGTTTACCCCAAATCTACACCATGCATTGATGAAAAGTATCAATATGTAACATAGTCAAGCACTTATCATTGTCAAACGAGGTCAAAGTTTGTATTTTTTTTAGAAAATCAGGAGATCTAGAAGAATATTTAGGGTCTGAAATGATGATCATTGTGTAGGTCTTGTTGATTTGATCAAAATGGTATATTGAATTGCCTAGTTTGGCCAATGAATTTGAGAGATATTGATTTTTGAATATATTGTTCAAAAGATTGGGGAGGGAGAGGGGATTACATTTGTAGCTTCATTTGGATGTAGCAGTTAACTCATTGTAGATTTCCCAGCCATAGGCCACTGAGGTGTGCTAGGGGAAATGACATCTCATTGGTCTAAGGTTGAACCAGATCTAGCATCATCCATCCACCACACCCATCCAAACGGGTTGGGGTCACATGTTATCTCACTACCTGATGCTCATACCAGTAGTGTGGCGCTCCCAAACATGATGCGATAGTCTTAACTACCAACTAGCATCCTTCTCTTTGTATGCATGAGTGGTCATGATCTGCGGTGGAGAACCTCACCAGAAGAAAGAGAAAAGGGGGTAGGGGGCTCCTTCGTGGCATAGGAAGGTGACAATCAACTTCATTTGGTGCTCATGATCTTGGACCTACCCTTGGCATCATCCTAGGGGAAGTAGGGGTGATGTGCTTTGAGGTCACTGTGGCCATGGTTCCATGGCTAGAAGGTGAAGGAGCAAGGGGGGCAAAGCCCTATGGCATGAGAGAGGACAAAATAAGGGAAAATGAGAGTGTGAAGAGAGAAATAAAGAACTCCACACCTAATTGTGGCCAAAGGAGAGAAAACGATATTGATTAGCAGTTCTAGGATGGAGATAAGTGGTGCCAACGTCACTTCCTCCTGCTGCATATGGAGGTAGGAGACACAACAATTGTCATTGGATGGAGGAGGGGTCGATATGAGGGAACCAATCCAATAGTCGAAGATTCTCGAGCAAGAACAAGGGGGGAGGGTGGGAACACAGGTGACACAGCTGGGACGCATGCCACTTGAGCTCCAAGGAGGGGTCAGACCAATAATAGGTAACAAGGCAATTAAAAGGGAATTAAGTTGAGGCAATTTGAAACATACAAATATCAGGCTATGAATGTCAGATTGAGGTGATTTTTGCGCTCTTCAATTTGAAATTGAAATCTCTACAACATGATATATATTATAGGGCCATGTAATCACATTTATGAGGTTTAATAAATCTTGTAAGATGGTTTCATGTTAAGGAATGATGTTTAGTTTAAAAGTACATTAATGTCACGTTTAGTAAAATTAAACATTGATATGACTAAATTGGAGTCTAAAACCATCAAACTAGGGAATTGTCATTAAATTGAGTAAGAGACCACTTAATGAGAGAGACTAACTGCAAGATAAGAGAGACAAAAGACTGGTTGTCACATCCTTCCCTCCTTAAAAGAATTTTCGTCCTCACAATTCATCTAAGATCATCATGAAAGGTTAAAGTTCATATTTTCATCATGTTTAAATGAACCACCAATAGGTGTCAAGGCACCCCCCATCATGGGGTGTGCACATATATTATCATCATCAAGGGCGTACTCATCTCAATTCTACATGTCACTTAGTGTTTTATCATATTAAGACATTGTTTTGACATTAGGGTTTCATAACCCTTGTCCTGAACACCTTAGGATTTTGTTCATGTAATCATACAATCTTAAGGTCGGTTAACAAAAACCATGTTGTTGATTTCTCAATTGGACATGTTCATCATAAATATTTTTGTTTAAGGATGTAATCATCCTTATATCTTCATCAAGTTGTAAAGTACACACATGGATTAGTTTCCCCCCAAGATTCTACAAATGATCCTCAACTAGGTTCATTACTTTCAATTTTGAGTCCAAATTTTTTGAATATAATCATGATTATTCAAGTTAAGATCTCAAGGTGTCATCATATCAAGTTTATGATTTCAAATCTACATCTTCTATGCAAGGTATGGTTTTGTATTAGGTTTAGCTTATGAGAGTGACTTATTGTACATACATCGAGTTTTAGCATAAGTGAGATATTTACTTTTTTTATATCGATCATCATTTGATGAACAAAATTATCATCAATGTCAAGGTTTCATAATTATCTCATTTGTATCTCAAAGGAAATCCACAATCTCAAGCCACTCAAGCTAAGACCTATCTATGTACAACAAAACATGCTAAGCACAACTATCTACCCATCTCAAAATTCTACCTGACTTTCAAGAATAGGGGCAACCACTAGATTCCTTTACGTACAACCACTAACCCTAGTATGAGCCTCATAATGGATTCACACATCACATATATCATCTTACAATTTTGGGATATCTCCCTCACCTATATAGCAAAGTCATATATTACTACCTCTTTCACTAGGGTTATTTGTTTCATAGGAAATCTAGGGTTCAAAATTGTCAAGGAGACCATACACTAGGTGACTCAACTCTTATACTTAGAAGTAGCCTAGTTAGGGACTCATCATCATGTATTTCATTGTGCATATTTTTGAACATTTCATATGTTTTGGAGGTTCAGTACTCTGACCTTCTCTTGTGTCAGTTTGACCCATATCAAAGGTTCACCCTTTTAGTATGTCCCATACTAGACGTATTTATTTGTAAGGAGACTGAGGCCTATGTTGGTCGCAAATTGTAACATCCCCGGATTCTATCGTCTCGAGACTTAGAAGGCCTGAGAGGACAAATATGAAAACATTAGCTTATTTTTTCAGAGAGCGATGCGAAAGCATAATACACATACATGAACATACAAATATAGGAATACACCATAACATTCTAAACATTCAACATGTGTATATTAAAAAATGAGTTATTGCAACACTATTTATAATAACATATTGAATGGAAATTCTACAGTCTACAAACATGTATGCTAACTAGGATCTACTCAATAGGTACAACCTATGCAACTTTCTCACTTCCCATCCTTTCTCCATGCTAGCTATGAACCTAAAATATACATGAAACAACGAATCAACACAATGTGTTCTATATGTGGGTGAAAGATACATATATAATGTACTTGTGTACTTGAAAATTTTGAGAAATAAGAAAAGGGAAAACAAAACATTATTCAGTGCTATAATCAGGTAAACACATATTTTTAGGTTTTTTTGATGCGTTTGTAATACTAAGTGGTGTGGCACTTCATTTTCCCTGACCCTTGGGCCATGGGGATGTGTCGACTTTATATTTAGAAGGAGAAAGAAAGAAAGAGAGAGAGAGAGAGAATGTAAGCACTTTGTAGCTACAAACCATCCATATTCTTTGTTGCTCTTAGTTGTTGGATCTAAGATGGGTGATTAGATGCTCTAGAGGAGGGTGAATAGAGTTGAATACACTTAAACAAAATTCATTAGACCTTCAAGATATATCACAAGATAAGGTTTCTATATAAGAAATTTGAGTGCAACCAAAACATGCATAGCAAAGGAGAGAGAGATTGAACATACACCAAGTGACAAGCTATGTAGAGTGGTTCCACACCTCAAATTAGAAGTGAGTCAGTCTACTACCTAGAGAGGTCAACCTCTAGAATTTCTCAACCATTGCACTCTTATATTCATTCATAAGACTTACAATACATGACCACCAAAGGACTTACCCATCCAAGCACCAAGAGTATTCCACCTTACTAAGGACTTACCCACTTTGCAAGAGTCTTCAGCCTTCACCAAGGTCTTACCCACTCTAGCACAAGTCTTCCGCCTTCAAGGACTTTTCTACTCTTCTTGAATCTTTAGCCTTTGCCTTCACCTTCACTCAGAGAAGCTTCCACCAAGGACTTACCCACTTGAGCAAGGAGTCTTCTGCCTTCACCAAGGGCTTACCCACTCTTGCTCCAAGTCTTCAGCCTTGATCTTCACCAAGGGACTCCTTCTCTTGTTCTTCTTCACCTCTCTTAGCCAAGAGAGTGAACCTTCATCTTCATGGTTGAAATGAGAGATAGGGAGGTGGTGGAAGTGAGAGCCTCATAAGATATACATGTAGGACTAGATCTCTTACATATTTCCTACTCACTCTAACGAATGTAGCAAGTGATTAATCTTAGAGAGAGAGAGAGGGTTGTAGGAAGCACTCAACTATAGAATAGGAACCTCACATAGAGTTTTGCATTGAATGCTCAACCTTGTAATGAAGCCCAAGAGGTCCTATTTATAGCTGGGATGCCTCTTAGCCTTTGGGAACACTCAAGAACGAAAACTAGCCGTTTTGTGGCTTGCAAAAGATATATTTTTGATTGTTGCAACTCCACAATGGCTAGAAACACTTTTCTGTACTTTTCCATACAGTGCAATCGGTTGAGTTTCTATAAAGGCAACTCGACCAATCCCACTAAAAGATAAGACCAATTTAGGCCATCGGTCGAGTTTGTCCTGGGGTAACTCGACCGATTCACTTAAATTAATTTTAGTCAGTAGAGGGATCAGTCGAGTTCTGTGAAATGCAAACTCTACCGATCAAAAGTCATTTTCAAGATCCTATCTGGATCGATCGAGTTTGCAACTCGATCGATGAACAACCTGATGTGAATTTTGGAAAATGACTTTTGAGTGCTTATATGTTCGATCTAAGTGATCTTGATTTTTTCTAATCTTAATTACAAGTCATACAATCATTACAAGTGATTTGCAATATGTATCTAATGGATTTACATCATATTCTTAAAATGTACACTTATAATGACTTTGATTTGTCTTTTCTCCAAGTTGAGATGCACAAGTTAGGGCATTTGGAGTGTGTCTATACCTAATCTGAAATCACTCAAGTAGAGACATTAGACACAATTAATTGGAATGCTTTATTCATCATCAAAACAAGGGTTTAGTCAATTTAAACCTTGAGTCAACATTAGTGACATGGCGAAGATAGTATAATCATAGTAAATCCAGGCAATATTCTCAAATAAGAATAAGAAATACATCATACTTATTGCACACAAGAAAACTAGTCTTATACTTAGATATCCCACATACCTGAGTTTAGAGATTCATATTTATATTCTAGATCATATGCATCTCTGGTCATCACCTGATTAATAGAGATTAATGATGATTAATAGAAGGTTCAGCATAATTATTGGTATTTAGGTCCATATTAGAGTTTAGCCAAACCTAGGTCTAAGTAATCTAAATTACATGTCTAGTATTTTTCTACTAATCATAAGATCATAAAAAGGGTCTGATTCAGTTTTCGTATTTTTTTGATGTTTGGTCTATTTTATAGAATTAAAATGAGTTTAAAGGAATCTAATTGGTCATTAATGAGGAAAGACCTAATATTGAGCAATAAAACTTAGATCAGGGTCTAAATTGGGTTCCAATAATCATTAAGTTTCTATAGGAATTTTTTGAGAATTTCTTTAGAACATATGCCATTTATTGTGTCTCAAACATCCTAAAATGAAGCATCATCTTGTAAATTAAAAACCACCAATACTACTACTTTGAAGTCAAATATAGGGGTCTTATAATAAAGAGGGTAGTTTTTTGAGTCCATAGGTATTTTTTGACAATTTTTAGGACAAGGGAACTATTTATCATCATATTTCTAAAATATGTACATTAACTTAGGTATATACCTGACTCGAAAAGACTGGTCCGCTGGATCTCCCCTCAGGCACCCTAGATGGCAGCCACATGGTCTCGGGGGGGGGGGGGGGGGGGGGTGTGATGTGTGGCGGGTTCACTGACTCACCTTGAACCGACGGACTCTGAGTGGGTTTCTTTGGACCGACCCACTCTCCTCCTATCCCCCTTTCACGTTCTCTGGGCGCATCCTTCATTCTCTAGGGGAAGCGCCGCTTCCAGGAAGGAAACGCCGAGGCATGCAAAGTAGCTCGGACCTCCTCACCCAGAGAATGATCCACCAGTTTTGGTTTATGTCTAGGCATCTAGGGAATTAGATCCCAAACCCCTCCCCTTTGACTCCTCTCTTCTTCTTCTTCTTCTTCTTCTTCTTCGTCTTCTTCTTGTATCTTCAAGCTTCTCTCTGTTCATCTGCAACACAGAAATATGGAGGTCGTGTAAGGTCCCTTCAAGATCTGGGGCTGGGTGCTCCTTTGTTCGGCTTTGAGCACCGTTGCCGGGTTGGGGTCATGGCGAGTGATCGGCAGGACTCCGTCCTCTTTGTGAAAAGATCATCCCAATAGATTTGGTTGGGGTTCTCAGGCCTTCACGACATACATTCACAGCTGAAGGATCTCCAAAGCTCCATCATGACACTGGCTTGTCGAGGCCTTAACGTAGCAGGTGGAGAAATTTGGGAATTTCTCCCCCTGTTCTCGCAGCGTCCCTATGATGCTTCGAGCAGTTCTGCAGACCATGTCCGATATTGAGGGTGGTCTGTGGAGGTGGTGGGGAAGTTGGAAGACTCATACCTTGCTTGGGTCATCATCCTCCTCCCTTGATGGCTGTTTAGGCAGCCATGGGAACTTCTATGTTCCCCGATTGAATGAGTCAGGTGGATTTGGGCAGTCCAGAGGATGGTTTTTCCTAGAGAGAGACCCACTCCCAAAGTCCGTTCCCCACTCCCTCTACTTCTTCTTCCTCTCCTTCCCTGCATTTTTCAATGGAGAAAAGACGGGGGATAATCTCATAGCTCTGGCCTCCACACACCAACTCTCAAATGGTCATTAGATCCTAGAAGCCCGGTTAATGCAACTGATCTAACCAATATCCCCCGATTGAATGTGATGATTCCGTCCGCAAGATCCAGAAAAAGAAAAGGCCATCTGCTCCTCAGTTTTCAGAGCTAGGTAAGGATGGGTTCTGTTCAAACCTTCCAGCAAACACCCACATGACATATAGATGTAATTCATTGCCTACGGTTCTACATCTCGCTTAATCAGAAAATACTGGTATCTTAAAACATGGATAACTTTATTTAGGGAACTCGATTACAATAGGAATTTCAAACATTAATATCTCTTAATTGTCTCATCTAAATGACATGAAATCTTGATCATTACTTCCTCGTCATGTAATTTAGCTTTTAGCAAGACTGATATCAAAACTCCTAACATTTGTTTAGTAAACTTAATTCCTTAAATGTTCTCATAATTATATGTGTAAAGACCTTGAATACCTACATTTAGTCATCAAGTTTTGATGAAACAAGCATAATACATTTAGTTTGATAATTATGTATCTCATGGTTCATAATTAGGTCATATGAATATTTTTTTTACCTTGAATGTAGATACTTAACCCCATACACCCTCAAAATCTATGAAAACTAGTATGGGTCATCACCATGTACATAAATGTCATTGGATAGCTATTATTGAGCCTCTATTGGCATTAAAGTCATACTTGAGTGTCAAAAGAATCCATCATTGAATAAAAGTCAACCTGACTTGGGATTAACCAACCAGGATTATCCTTGGACCTCAAATATCATATTGGGTATCAAAACCCTAAAATTCAGACTCATCACATTCACCCCATCTTATATGGATTTTGTCCTCGAAATTCAACCTGACTCATACTCAAGCGTATTTTATTTTTCTTTACTACTTCTAGAGCACCAATTCTAGGTACCTAGGGAATCATCGTTCTAGACATACACTAAGATGGCATCTTATGATTCATAGTATCTAGGGTGTACCCACCCCACCTTATAGAGATGGATGCATAATTTAATAACTAATTCATATCATGACATTCTAGTATTTAAGAATTTACATCCCTCATTATCCCAAGAATTAGGATTTCCTTTTCATCATAATTTTGAATTTGATAGGGTATTACTCGAGATTTCATCATTTACCCCATTATCCCATGCAGGGTAATATCAAGATTTATGTCACTAATTGCTTAGAATTATCACACTTAATATCATAGTGGGGTTTATGATCAACATAATTCTATTATTTCATTTTTAAGGGAATGGGAGCTCATCTTTGTATAATAGGGTTTCACCCTATTGTGTGAATTGTCATCAATCTAGAAGCTTAGATATTGAAAATTTGAGGTTAAGGAGTATACATTGTGATCATGTAATCAATGATCTAAGTACATCTTCATTCCAAGCTCATGATTTCAAATTTACATGTTTCATGTATGATATGAAGGAAAAGAGAATATTCAAGTCGAGCTTATCATGCTTTCAATCTTGGATATTACATGTATGATATTGGGAGGGAATAAAGAATAGGTCAAGCTTATATGAGTGACTCTTCATACATGATCATCCTAATATCTCAAGTGAGGTTTCTAACATCATGTATAGAGAAAAAGGAGAAGGATTGACATGCATTGTTGAGTATCTTATGCACAAGGCATTTTACTTTCTAAACAATTTTTCATATGTCACCTCACTTGCATCTAACGATGAGCTTCACAAACATATGTCACTCAAGCTATAACCTAAATCAATCAAAAGGATTGACTTTCTCATTATGTGTTTTCTACCCATAATATTTTTTTACCCAACTCTCACATCTAGGATTTAGATCGTATACATGAATCATGCATAAAGGCTCAACTCATATACTCAGGAGTAACCCAGCTTAGGACTCATTATTTCACATATATTGGAGGTTAGGTCCTTTGACCTTCTCCCTGTGGGTCTCACTATCTCTAGCATTCACCACATAACTTGTCCTAACACTCAAGGTCCTCCTTTGTAAAAGAACTTGAGGCTCATGCATATTCAACTTTATCTTAACAATTCATCTTAAGTAATAAAAGGGAATCTACTTTCATCACCTAGACTTGTCTTGGATTATCCAAAATTATATTCATACCTCACATACAATTTTGATCTTTATAAAGAACTTATACCTCAGAGATCGAATTTATTTAAGATCATCCTGGCTTATATCATCTATCATTCTATCATTTACTCTATGTATCACATATCTTGATAAGGCTCTAGACATCTAATCTAGACTACTCTCTCTTCTAGACTGATGTCACTCCCTTTCACTTAGGCTTCATGAATACCTCCTACTCTCCTATGTGAGGGACACATTTTCATATTTACATATATATAATAAAATATTATATAGTATTTCTCTGAGAAAGAAGACATTAGAGAAAACTTGTCAAGGCTTGAGCTGATTAGAAAACAAAACCAAATCAGCAAAATGAGTGTCCCACACACAGTAAATAGTCCAATGCATATCACCTAGTTTAATGGTAAGTACAAGGTGTAGACTAGTGTAGCTACCCAATACATATGAGATCTATATGGAAAGGGTTTCACATACTTGTCTAAACCTAGTTGTCAAACATCTAGGTTCTAACTTAGAGGCTAAGTCATATCTAGCTCCTATATAAGTACTTACTAAATTTATAGGGTTTAAAGTGAAAGGTGAAATTTAGTTTTATGTTTCATGGTGAGAAATTGTTAGGTGTAGCAATTGTTCATGCTCTGACACCAAATGTAATGTCCCCAGATTCTGCTATCTCGAGACTTAGAAGGCCTTAGAGGACAAATTTGAAAATGTTAGCTAATTGTTTTAGAGAGCGATGCGAAAGCATAATACGCATACATGACCATACAAATATAGGCATACACCATAACATTCTCAACATTCAACATGTGTATATTACAAAATGAGTTATGAAAACACTATTTACAATTATATATTGAATGAAAATTCTACAATCTATGAACATGTATGCTAACTAGGATCTACACAATAGGTACAACCTGTACAACTTGCTCACTTCCCGTCCTTTCTCCATTCTAGCTCTGAACATAAAACATACGTGAAACAACTCTAGAAGTTGACAACGAGATTGCTTATTATTGGATGATTAAAAAGAGTACAGGGGGCTCTCTTTTATAAGACAAGAGAGTACACATGGTATAGAGATAACCCATGTGGGATAAAGAGTACACAATAGAAAAAGCATAAAGCAAAATACACTAAGAATAGAAAAGCAGTAAAGTGTATATACTAATACTCCCCCTCAAGCTGGAGTGTAGATGTTAGTCATGCCCAGCTTGGATGTCATAGTAGCAAATCTCGTCTTTGGAAGAATCTTTGTAAAGATGTCAGCCACCTGATCAGAAGTATGGATGTAGGGAGTGGATATCTGGCCAGATAATACAGCTTCACGAACAAAATGGCAGTCCACCTCAATGTGTTTAGTCCGCTCATGAAACGTGGGATTACTGGCGATAAACGTAGCAACTTTGTTATCACAATACATCGAAATAGGAGAGGAGTCAAAAATACCAAAATCCTTCAGTAGGCTTTGAATCCAGAAAAGCTCACAAGTAGTATGCGCCATGATGTAATATTTAGCTTCAACACTTGAGCGAGCAACCACAGTCTATTTCTTGCTTCGCCAAGTAACAAGGTTTCCTCTCACAAATGTACAATAGCCATAAGTGGATCATCGGTCGAGCTTGCTCCTAGCATAGTCAGAATCGGAATAACCAAGGAGTTTATAATGACCATGTTTCTTATATAGCAAGCCTTTCCCAGGAGAGCTCTTCAAATATTTAAGAATGTGGCAAACAATGTCCCAGTGACATTGCCGGGGTTTATCCAGGTATCTACTAACAAGCCTGACAATAGAAGTAATATTAGCTTGTGTGACAGTCAGATAAATAAGCTTACCAACCATGTGTCGGTACTAATGATGGTCAGGATAGGCAGGAGAGTTTTCATCATCCCAATCAGTATTTGAATCCAGAGGTGTGCTAACAGGCTTAGCACCTAGAAGTCCAATTTCAGAAAGTAGATCCAGAATATATTTGCGTTGAGACAAACAAAGACCAGAAGAGGATGGAGAAACTTCAATCCTAAGAAAGTACCGTAGAGAGCCAAGATCTTTGGTAATAAAGTGTTTCTCCAGATAGCACTTGGTAGCCTGAATGCCTGCATGATCACTCCCTGAGAGAATGATATCATCAACATATACAATAAGGATAACAATACCAACACTAGTATTTTTGACAAAAATAGAGTGATATGACTGGGAGCGTCTAAAAGAGAATTTCTGAAGAATAGTACTCAGTTTATCAAACCAAGCACGTGGACTCTGTTTTAAACCATAAATCTCCTTCCTCAGCCTGCAGACTTTAGAGGACTCCCCCTGAAGCACAAATCCCGGGAGTTGTTCCATGTAGACCTCCTCATGTAGATCCCCATACATAAAAACATTATTCACATCAAGTTGATACAAGGGCCAATTAGAATTAATAGCAACAGAAATAAGAATCCATACAGAGTTCACTCGAGCCACAGGAGAGAAAGTCTCAAAATAATCGACCCCATAAGTTTGTATATAGCCTTTAGCAATGAGTCTCGCCTTTAGCCGTTCAACCATGCCATCCGGTTGATATTTGACAGTAAACACCCAGCGACAACCAACGGGGGAACAATCTGCAGGAGGATCAACTAGCTGCCATGTGTTGCATTTAGTAAGAATCCGCATTTCAGCTTCCATAGCTTGACACCAAGCAAGATGTTTAAGAGCCTGAGAAGCATTTTTAGGAATAGATATAGCAGAACGAGCAGCCATAACGTTAGCAAAATTAGTCCCCAGATGATCAGTGGTACATAAATTTCCAATAGAATGTTTAGTGCAAGTTCTAGTTCCTTTCTTCAAGCTGATAGGAACATCAAGATCAGAGAATACCTGTGGTGGTGTTTGATCTGGCATGGAGGATGAAGACGTTGGAGGGTGCCATAGAGGGAGTTTCTGTCTTCTATCTTCTTTGATATACTTTTAGAGGTGGTTTTCCAGTAGGAGAAGTAGTATCGGCAATATCAGTAATATCAGCGGTATCATCCATGACAGGTAAAGGTGTATCTAGTAATAAATCCGATGTAAGAGTTGACCCGACAGAAGAGTAAAAGGACATGTTCTCAAAGAAAACACCATCAACAGATACAAACCATTTCTTTGACACATGATCATAGCAATGATACCCTTTTTGAGTACGTGAGTACCCTAGAAAGACACACTTAGTCGCTTTGAGATCAAGTTTGGTGAGATCGAGATGAAGGTTTTTGACAAATCAGGTGCTCCTAAAGATACGAGGAGGCACAGTAAAAAGGGGTGCATCCGGAAACATAATCTGATATGGAACTTGATTCCCAAGCACAGAAGATGGCATTCGATTAATTAGGTAACAAGCAATAGAGATAGCCTCAGGCCAAAAACACTGGGGAACATGATAATGAAAAAGTAAAGTGCGAGCAACTTCAAGAAGATGGTGATTTTTGCGTTCAATGACTCCATTTTGTTGTGGTGTGTAAGCACAAGAAGTTTGGTGTATGGTGCCTTGTTTTCAACAAAAGTTGCTGACAGAGGCTTTCACAAATTCTAAGGCATTATCAATGCGAAATTTTTTAATGGGTTTAACAAACTGGGTCCGAATCTCGGCAAAGAAAGCCGTGATACTGTCAAGAATGGTAGACCTGTCTTTAAGTAAAAACAACCAGGTGGTTCTAGAAAAATCATCAATAAAAGTCAAGAAATGTCTAAATCCAGAAGTACTCGACACAGAACAAGGTCTCCAAACATCAGCATGAATAATGTCAAATGGCTGTTTAGAACTAATACAAGATTTTTTTGATAAAGATGCTCGGGTCTGTTTGCCCAGTTGGCAAGTCTCACAATGAAAAATAGAGTCTAGTACATCAGGTAATAATTATTTCAGCTTTGCTGTAGAAGGATGTCCTAAGCGACAGTGCCACTGGATGCCTGTCACAGAAGATGTCAAGTATGATGCGGTCTTCAGAACGTCCAGGTAGTGTAGCCCGTCTGGTCCCTCATGGCCTGAACCAATCGTTGTCCTCGTGTTTAGACATGAAAAATAACACCATTTGGGTCAAACGTAATCGAGCAACGAAGGCTCTTCACAGTTGTATTTACAGATAGTAGATTAATAGGAAACTTAGGAACATAAAGTGTAGACCTCAGAGTCAGGCAACCAGTAATACAAAAATCACCAATCCCAGTAACAGGTGTCTTAGAGCCATCAGCCAGTGTAACAGGAGGTATAATAGAAGTATTGTGCAGTTTAGAAAATAAAGCAGGATTTCTAGAAATATGAGATGTCGTACTAGAATCAATCACCCATGAGTTTTTACCAGACTGTATCGGGAGGGCGGTGCTACCATCAGTAGAAGCTTCATTAGAAGAAGCAAGATGAGTCTGGAGTAGATTTTTGAATTCAGACCATATCCATTCAGCAGAGGGCAGAGCAGAGGTAGTAGCAGTCTCAGTCTGATCCGTCGTGACCTGATTCACCCAGACTGGCTTACCATGCTTGATCCAACAACGATCTTCATTATGGTTTGTCCGCTTGCAGAAAGTGTAGTAACGAGGCTCATTAGAGTCAGTGCTAGAGTATGAGACACATCTAGGTGCAGTAGAACGTCCGCGTCCACGGCCCCGACCACGACCACGACCACGACCACGACCACGACCACGGAAGGAATCTCCAATGCGAATAGCGAGGGCTTCTCCATCAGAAGTATCAGAAATGTGCTGCGAAACTGATGGCAGATGCTGAACCCTTTTGAGAACATCCCAAAGGGTAGGTAGAGGATCACTAGATAGGATCTGATCCACAACTCCAGTGAAGGAAGATGCAAACCAGCGATGAACTGAACAAGCATAAGTTCATTCCGTTGATGCTGAACTTTAGTGATGTCGGCAGAAAGCAGATGATACACATGAAATTCATCCCAGAGAGCACAACAGGTGGTGTAGTAGTCCTCAATAGAATCAGTGGCAGAAAATTCTTGTTTGGCAAGTTGCTTAAAGATCTCAAAAACCTTTTTAGGATTTTACTGAAGAGAGCATACATGAGAGAGCTGCTCCCACATTTCCTTCGTAGTATGGAGGCAAAGAAGTGACTGGCTGATCTTGGGATCGAAACTATTGACCATCCATGTCATAACACCATAGTCCTCCTTGGACCGAAGATCGTAGGCATGCTTAGTCTTTTCATTAGCATCAGTAGGGGGGACCACTGGTCCTTTGGTAGTTAGATGAGAATAGCACCCTTGTGCTTTAACATATAGCTCGAAGGAAGCCACCCAGAGGTGATAGTTGGAGTTATCCAACTTCACAGTAGTGACACACAATTTGCATGGAAGGTCATGTGTCGCCATTGGAAGGGGCAGAAGCACAGGCGCAGAGAGCAGCAGAAGTCAACAACAATAGAAAGCAGCAAAAGTCCAACACATGGACTAGTAGTAGCAGATAGAAGATCCATGCATGAATCTTAGAAAACCCACGTAGGGCAGTAGATAGAGATAAAAAACCTATGCCAACATGGAGGATCAGTCACTCCACCAAGAGGCATAGGTAGAAAGAGAGAGAAACCCCATTTACGCTGTCAATGTCCCAGAACTGGAAAATGTCGGGGCTGTCCGGAGATTTTGGAAATAGAAATGGAGCTAGACGGAGGGGTCTGTGATAGATTAGGCCACAAAAGCAGGTGTATCTAGGAGATAGGAGGTTGGTGGAGAGTTTGGAGGGGTGGACAATGGTACTATAGCGGCAGTACTGCAACATCGATACTGTAGCAGCGACAGTACTATAACAGCGGTACTGTAGCGACGACATAAAAAAAAGAGAGTGGGGGGATGGTGGTCACTAGGGTTGGTGGAGAAGATGGTGGCTAGGGTTGGGGTGAGAGAGGGATTAGGTTTAAGGTTGATCAGACAGCTCTGATACCATCTAGAAGTCGGCAATGAGAATGCTTATTATTGGATGATTAAATAGAGTACATGGTGCTCTCTTTTATAAGACAAGAGAGTATACATGGTATAGAGATAACCCATGTGGGATAAAGAGTACACAATAGAAAAAGAGAAAAAGCATAAATCAAAATACACTAAGTATAGAAAAGTAGTAAAATGTATATACTAATAACAACAAATCAACACAATGTGTTGTGTACATGGATGAAAGATACATATATAATGTGCTTGTATACTTGAAAATTTTGAGAAATAAGAAAAGGTAAAAGAAAACATTATTTAGTGCGATAATCAAGAAAACACATATTTTTAGATGTCTTTTAATGCATTTGTACTACTAAGTGGTGTCACACTTCATTGTTCCCGCCCCTTGGGCTATGGGGATCCCTACCCCTTGGGCCATGGGGATGTGTCGACCTTATATTTAGAAGGAGAGAGAAAGAAAGAAAGAGAGAGAGAGAATGTAAGCACTTAGTATCTATAAACCATCCATATTCTTTGTTTCTCTTAGTGACATGGCAAAGATAGTATAATCATAGTAAATCCAAGCAATATTCTCAAATAAGAATAAGCAATACATCATACTTATTGCATGCAAGAAAACTAGTCTTATACTTAGATAGCCCACATACCTGAGTTCAAAGATTCATATTTATATTCTAAACCATATACATCTCTGGTCATCATCTGATTAATAGAAACTAATGATCACTAATAGAAGGTTCACCATAATTAATGGTATTTTGGTCCATATTAGGGTTTAGCCAAACCTAGGTCCAATTGATCTAAATTACGTGTTTGGTATTTTTGTATCGATCATGAGATCATAAAAAGGGTCTGCTCTGATTTTTGTATTTTTCTGATGACTGGTCTAATTTCTAGAATTAAAATGAATTTAAAAGAATATAATTGGTCATTAATGAGGAAAGACCTAATATTGAGCAATAAAACTTAGATCAGGGTCTAAATTGGGTTCTAATAATCATTCATTTCTATAGGAATTTTCTGAGAATTTATTTAGAACAGATGTCATTTATTGTGTCTCAAACATCATAAAATAAATCATCATCTTGTAAATTAAAAACCACCAATACTACTCTTCAAAGGTCAAATCTAGGGGTCTTATAATAAAAAGGGTAGTTTTTTGAGTTCATAGGTATTTTTTGGCCATTTTTAGGTCAAGGGAACTATTTATCATCATATTTCTAAGATACATACATTAACTTTGATATATACCTGACTCTAAAAAGATAGGTCCTCTAGATCTCCCCTCAGGAACCCTAGATGGAATCCATATGGTCGGGGTGGGTGGCGGGTTCACTGACTCGCCTTAAACTGATTAACTCTGAGTGGGTTTTGCTGGACCAACCTGCTTTCCTCCTATCCCCCTTTCACATTCTCTGGGAACACCTTGGTTCTCCAGGGGAAGCACCCCCACCATGAAGGAAATGGTGAGGCATGCACATCAGCTCAGACCTCCTCACCCATAGTATTACAATCCTTTCCTAGCTTTTCTAGTAATCATAGAGATTTAAGATAATCTTAATGCTTGTCATGCTTTTGTTAGTAATATTTTATATTTTGCTTTATCTTAACTTATATAACCTTAAATACTTATTTGGACAACTCATAATCATGACTTAAGCATCTATAAAGATCCAAGTCGGGGTTAATATAACATTAACCCATACATGTATGCAAGAAGAGAGTTAATGACATTGGAGGAAATAATTAATAGATATTTTTTTTATTTGAGAATATTATCAAAATAATACTATAAGATTGTAGAGAATTCAATTATGAATCCAATAAAAAAAAGAACGAACCAAATAAAAGTTAAAATGAGAGAGTTATTCCCTTTTTAGTAAACATTACAGTATGTCATGATTGTGACACTAGTGCCGCGACCGCGATGCCAGTCGCGACCGTAATGCCAGCAGCGACCGCGACGGATGCCGCTCAAGACATCCAATCATAAACGATCATATATTAGACTATACTTATCTATTTTCAATGAAACTAAGTGCGTTGGAATCACAATTCGATCCTCTATCATCTCAGACTCTTTGCTCAATGAGAGGGCGACCTGGAAGGTGATTTCTGGGGAGATTTTTGGGGAAGAATGTGAAGAATAGTGGAAATCCAAGGGGTTACCATAGATTTAACTTGGTAAGTAGTTTTTAACTGTTGATTCGTCCTTCTCTTCATTTCCCCTTGCTAAGAATCCCTAATCCAACAAATCTAAGGTTTGGGTTAACCTCCACTTCATCTTCTACCTACAACATACCTTCTTTAGGACCTGGAAACACGTTAAAAGGCTATTTTGAATGAGATCTTGAGGTCTGAAGATTGATTCTGACTCGTGAGTTAAGATCAAAGATTAGTTGGTGAAAAGGCTAAGATAAGTGATCTTGAGCAAAGTCTGTGAGTAGATAATCTACTTCTAACCCTGATTTAAAGCATACAAACTCAAATAATGATTTTCTTACATTTTATTCTTACTCTATGATGTTTGTGATGGTTTTTATAAACATGTGTAGTGATTATCAGTGGTCAAAATATTTTTATAATGATATTAATAGTGATGTAATACCATGTTGAAAATTGCTATATGAATTGTTATGATTCGACATGTGATGAATGTGTAAATTGAGGCACTGGAAAGCCGAGTTGCCCTAGTTCATGTTTAAAAGAGTTGAACTATTGTTTGTGAGATATATGGAAATGTTAAATGATTTATTTGTTTAAATGCGAGATGCTTAATTGTCAAAAAAAGGATAATCATTAGCTATGATGATGAACCTATTAAATCAACTAAATATCACTAGGCATTAGATGCCATGGATACTGTAGAATCCTCACAGGATAAGACCTACGTTGTGGGTAGGAAATGGTTTCTCAACTAGAGGTAGTCCAAATCGAGGTAAGCCAGAGCGTACCAGTAGGGTGTTGGAGTTTTGACCAGTAGGGAAAACTCCTTATAGTGGTGTGGTACCCAACACCAATTGGGGATACTGGTGGTACCTGTGTTACATGTTATAGTGATCAGTGGTCAGTAGGTCCACTAATGCACATTAAGACTGAGGGCTTTGACTCATCATTTGAGTACCCAGGTCGAGAGGTGGAGTCTTAGATATTTGGACGCTTCCATTAGTAGCTGAGAGGCAGACATGCCGATGCCAGCTATAGATGTGGTATTGAGATTAAAGACTTAGGAATCCGAGCATGCTTCTAAGTCTTGTACAGTGAGATCGTAGCTTGCTGCGATACTTCCACATGTTGTGGTACACCTCATGTAGGTCCAGAGGTGTAATAAATGGATTTAAAATAATGTAAATAGTTAGGTTATCCTTTTATTGTGTTCAGTATCTGTACAACTGCCATGTTGAGTGAATTACAGTTTTTGAACTGCCATGCTTACATGATTGCATTTAAGTTCTATTAATTGTAAATATCATAAATATCTTGGTTACCTATTGATTCTCTACTCACTGAGCCAGTAGCTTACCAACCTATTGAACTATTTTTTAGGTAAAGGATTAGCTCTTTCCGAGGAGTTGAAAGCCACCTTTAGTCAAGAGTAGCACAAAAGTCTTGAAAGAAGAGTAGTTAGAAATAAATAGATGGTCTCTTATCCTTGCTCTGGATCTTGGGATTGAGAGAGTGAGAAAAGAGAGAAGTTTGAAATGTAATGTACATGATGTATATTAGGTGTAAAACTCTTGCTTCTATGTAATAGTCAAGTTCTGTTGTATCTTACTATTATGTTTAATCGAGACTTATCGTTCAGTAAGTGATATTACAATAATTTTAGAGAAAGAAAAGTTATGGCGGATTTTCATCAAGTATTTAAAAGTTGATGGTTAGTATTAATCCTTGTTTGGCGGGCCCTAGCCCGGATTAGTGGGTTGGGTCACGTCACATAGAATGAACCACCACTTTTGGTTTACCTCACGGTGTCGAGGAAACTAGGGAATTAGGTCCCTAACCCCTCCCCTTTGACTCCTCTCTTCTTCTTCTTCTATCTTCAAATTTCTCTCTGTTTGTCTGCAACATAGAAATCGTCGTGCTCATATCCAGTGAACTTGTGAGGCTTCTTCGAACCATTGAGTGGAATGTAGCATCATATGGAGGTCGTGTGAGGTCCCTTCGAGATATGGGGCTAGGTGTTCCTTTGTTCGGCTTTGAGCGTCATTGCCGGACTGAGGCAATGGTGAGTGATCGATAGGACTCCATCCTCTTTCTATAAAGATCATCCCAATAGATTTGGTTGGAGTTCTCAAGCCTTCACAACATACATTCACAGTTGAAGGATCTCTGAAGCTCCATTATGGCACTGGCTTGTTGAGGACTTAACGTAGCAGGTGGAGCAATTAGGAAATTTCACCATGTTCTCGCAGTGCCCCTACGATGCTTCAAGAAATTATGCATACCATGTCTGATATTGAGGGTGGTCTGTGGAGGTGGTAGGGATGCTGAAAGACTCATACCTCATAATACTCCTCCCTCGATGGCTATTTGGGCAGACATGGAAATTGCTATCTTCCCCGATTAAACGAGTCATATGGATTTGAGTAGTTCGGAGGATTCTTTTTCCTGGAGAGAGAACCACTACCAAAAGCCCGTTCCCCACTCCCTCTTCTTCTTCATCTTCCTTTCCTTCCCTACATTTTTTAATGGAGAAAATATGGGGGATACTCTCATAGTTCTGGCCTCCACACACCAACTCTCAAATGGTCATTAGGATCCTAGAAGCCTGGTGAATGCAATTGATCTAACCAATATCCCCAGATTTAATGCGATGACTCCATCCGCAAGATCCAGAAAAAGAAAAGGCCACCTTCTCCTCAGTTTTCAGAGCTAGGTAATGATGTGTTCTATTTAAACCTTTCAGCTAACCCCCGCGTGAGATATATATGTAATCATTGGCTATAGTTCTACATCTTGCTTATTTAGATAATTCTAGTATCTTAAAACATGGATAACTTTATTTAGGAAATTCTATTACAATAGGAAATTCAAACATTAAATCTCTCAACTGGCTCATCTAAATGACATGAAATCTTGACCATTACTTTCTCATCATGTGATTTAGCTTTTAGCCAATCTTGATACCAGAACTCCTAACATTTGTTCATTAAACTTAATTCCTTAAATGTTCTCATAATTAAATGTGTAAAGACCTTGAATACCTACATTGAGTCATCAAGTTTTGATGAAACAAGCACAATACATTAAGTTTGATCATTATGTATCTCATGGTTCATGATTCGGTTATATGAATCTTTTTTACCTTGAATTTAGATACTTAACTCCATACACCCTCAAAATTGACTAAAACTAGTATGGGTCATCACCATGTACATAAATTTTATTAAATAGATATTATTGAGCCTCTATTGGCATTAAAGTCATTGTTGTGTGTCAAAAGAATCCATCATTGAATAAAACTCACCCTAACTTGAGATTAACCAACCAAGATTATCCTTGGACCTCAAATATCGTATTGGGTATCAACACCCTAAAATTTAGGGTCATCACACAAACCATATCTCACATATCATATCTCAACATACACATGGCTAGGCATAAGCAAGCATGGGAACCCACTAGCTATGTTTAGCACATAAACTAAGTCATGTATGTCAAACATGGTGTGAGATTAGCTAGTGTCACATGGTCAAAACTCATCTCCTGTCATCAAAGCATACTTGACTCTTCTAAAAACAAACTCAGGTCATATAGAAGAAAGCTCATATAATCAACATCAACATCATCATCACCAACATCAAAATCATCATTATCATAATTATCATCATCATCATCATCATTATCATCATGATCATGATCATGATCATGATCATCATGATCATCATCATCATGATCATGATCATGATCATCATGATCATCATCATCATGATCATCATCATGATCATCATCATGATCATGATCATCATGATCATGATCATCATGATCATCATCATCATGATCATCATCATCATCATCATCATCATCATCATCATCATCATCATCATCATCATCATCATCATCATCATCATCATCATCATCATCATCATCATCATCATCATCATCATCATCATCATCATCATCATCATCATCATCATCATCATCATCATCATCATCATCATCATCATCATCATCATCATCATCATCATCATCATCATCATCATCATCATCATCATCATCATCATCATCATCATCATCATCATCATCATCATCATCATCATCATCATCATCATCATCATCATCATCATCATCATCATCATCATCATCATCATCATCATCATCATCATCATCACCGTCTTAGTTTATCAATGCTTCTTACTACCCTAACCTTTATCGTGGCTCTAGACAACTCTCACAACTACATATATGACTTATGTCTTCAGTTTTTTTCAAGGGAAACCAACGACATAATATATATCATTGGTTCCTTAAAGAAAACCATGATGGTTGACCAACTAATAAAACAAGAACTATGCTTTATTTATCTTGTCAGCTGTTTCACAAAAAAACAGACGAGATAGATCACCCACAAAAATACAATTTCTGGCAAATTTTTGGGAGGCATTTCATTTTCCATCAAAAACCTAATTTTTTTTATTTCTCATATAATAACCAATGAGTAAAGGGGTATACACAAAATATCTCCTTATATTTCTCATTTGTCTATCTTGTCAATTTTTCCAACACAAACTGACAAGAAAGGGGTACATGCCAAACGTCCTGTGAATTTTCCCCCTCAAATTGTATTGTATCTTCGGTTGTCATGACCTAACCGACGATGTAGGTGTTTCTAGGATGCATAGTTAGTCGTTAGTTTTTTCATAGTTAACTGAAAATATATATTTGCGGGGCACAAGTTCTATCAGCGGTTTGTCCATTTTAACTGATGCTATGTTACATCAATGATTTTTTACAATAACTGATGATGTATGTCTTAATTAAACCCCACGAGAATACCCTCTTTCCCTTCTTTCCCCTCCCCATGTTTCTCTGGACCAGCACCTCTCTGGTGGTTTTCTTTTGCTATTTCCATTGCCGACACCCCTAGCCATGGTTCTTCTCATCAACCCCCACTGACACCTCCAACTCCTCCTTCGACTGCCACTCCCTTGTGCTCTGTCGGCCGCCACATCCCTTCTCCTATGCTACCTCCTTATTCTCCTCTGTTGGATGCCCTACCCTTCTCCTCCACTTGTCACCCTTCTGCTACTCCTTCTACTGCTCCAAATCCATGCTGACACTGACGTAGGCTCCTCATCAGTGTAAGGTACTGGCTGATCCCATTTTTCAATGAATGTACCACGCACCATGTGTATGTTCCCCTTCTATTCCCTACTATTTTGGTAATTGGTTTTATCATTTTGAACACTTTCTTGTTTTGTTGGATCCATAGTCATTGTTCCCTATTGATTGATGTGCTTTGCATCTTCTAATTCTACCACCCAATCTCTTAAACTATGCTCGGTAACAACTCTTGAATTATGTTTACAGTAACTATAATGATGCAAGAATGTGATGATTGTCTAAATTTTTTATGTTGCATGATTGTTTAATAGAATTCTTTTTTGGATCCTAGTCATTGCTTGAAAAATATGTAAGCCCTAAGAAATAATCTTAGTGTTCTTAGTCAGATATGAGTTTTGAATTGGTTATTTGGTTTGTTCAAGTATTATGTCTGAATAATATGTAAGCCATAATATATAAACACTAATTTGTGAATTCTAATATGTTAACCATGATTTCTAAACCTTAGTATGTAGACACTAATCTATAAACTCTAGTCTATAAATTATAGATTCTAAACCCTAATTTCTAAACCATGTTGTTGTCCTAGAAATCCATCCAAGATTTACTATTAGGAGTAAAACTTGGGTAGTCCCTGATTTGGGACTATTCTTGAGCACTTCATCTCACTTAGGATGTAAGTGTATAATCCGTGTTCGATTTCAATAAATTTTGACAAATTTCCCCTTTTATACTCCGAGTACATGTAACATACTAGATCTTGGACCCTACCCTAGAAGTTTGACCTTTTGGGCTTTAGCCAAACATGGTTGAGGTTATATCTAAAATATGTTTGGTATAAACCTAATGAGATAATGAATGTATAAATCAACCTAATGTAACCTAATGTTATCGCATTAGTCTTAGGCCAGTAATGGACACATAAAATATGTCACATAAGGTAATCATGCATTATATAAAATTCTGTGCAAATAATCACACATAACACTTATTGTGATAATAATAATTTATGGTACATAATGGAATGAGCCTTAGTGATAATAATGTGTTACTAATGGCCACAAATATTAATGGTGATATAACTCATTAAAAGAAAACCTAGAAGTGGAATCTAAGTTAAGGATCATGTTCCTTAGGTCCACATTGCTTTGGGAGTCAAGTTTCACATTATTCACATAGTAATAATTAATTTAATTCAATTTGGAAAGAGAAGATTTGAGTTTTCCCAAAAATATCAAATAAAATATTAAATTATCCCAAAAGAGGAAAATAATCTTGGATTTGTAATTTACACATTAAATATAGCATCTGGGTGAAGTTTCACTAAATTTGGAGAATGTTTGATTAAAAGATGAAATTAGGAGAGAGAAAGTGTGTAGAACCTTCAAAATATTAAATAAATGTACAAATAAATCCAACATGTAAAATGTATGGCAAATTTGTATCCAAGATACTTAATTAAACTTGTGGGTGAAGTTTCATCAAATTTGGATAATCCTAATGTCATTAATGCATAAGGAAGGAGAAATTAAGATTTGATTAATTAATACATTAAAAGTTTCCAAACATGAAATCTAACTTCAAAATCAGAATCTACATGCATTAATTGGCCTCTATGAAAAATTTCACTTGATTTGGGTAATGTTTGAACCCTTAGTTGAAGAGAGAGAAAAAGGAAATTAAATTACATATCACTTTATTGAAATCGGATTTGATTTACATTAAATGTCTCTGTCACTATAGTTAGCTACTTTCCAGATTTTTTTCTTATACACACTTCCCCTTCACCATTGGATGAGGATCCCATAACCACCGTCAAATCCCTTACATTTCTTTCTTGTTGTTGTTTCTGTCTTGTTTGGTTTGGAGCATGCCTCCCCAACTCTGCCTGGTGCTGCCGATCTCTTGGGGTTCGCCGCCATGATGGGGGCCTCCGTGGGCCTTTCTTGTTGTTGGTATCAGTTCAAGATGACTCCTCAAAACTTTGTCCGCCCCCAATTTCTCCCAGAATCTAGTAAGGTTGATTTTCCTCCATTTCATCTTCGGTTTTCTATTCTTGATTTCATATGCTATCGTGTTGTTTTATGGCACGGTTTGCTTCACTTTCACCCATCCTTGTTTCGTATGACTCTCTCGAACTTGTTTTCGGTTTTCTTTTTCCTCGATCGATCCAAAATTCTCAGTTCTCCAAAGCAGGTCTTCAGGGTTGTCATTGCAGAGAAGAGTATTCTTTATTGGCCTCTGTTCTCATGAGGATGGGGATTTTTCCCTGTGTTTTCTCTTCCCTACCCTCATTTTTTATCTGATGTTCATTTTTCCTTTAGGGGTAAAATTGTCTTTTCATGCTCATCTATTCTTGTTTCCTTGCTGGGGCAAGTTGTCGAGTTGGCAATGGGGCCAGTTGAGTTGACCAGCAGTGACTGGGCCAACTCAGCGTGCCTACCCACTCTCTCTCTTCCTCTCTCTGTGGTTTTCGCTGACGTGGATTTATCTGATTGGATGATTTTTGAAAATTCATAACTAATTATTTGTCACAAAAAAAATAAAAATAAAACATGTTCTAAAATCAGAAAAATATGAGCTTTCTAATGGTATTGGTTTTGTAGACAAAATCCAATGTTGTAAATATGTGATTTTGATGGAGTTTTCCTAAATAAGTAATAACTTGCAAAATTCATAAATAAATATTTAAAAGACAAAAGAAACATGTTTCGAACTCAGAATAATATAATCTAAAATATGGCATGGTTTTGGTAACCTAATTCACTAATATTAAAAAGGAAATTTTTAGAGGCTTGAATAATTAATGTAAACCTAACCCTAATTCTACATATATGCATCATAGGTGTTTTGGAGACCTAGGCTTGGATATAGGAATGACTTTGGACTATTTTAGATTCTTGAGTAAGGTATGTATGCATCCTTTATTATTCTTTTTGAGAAATTAACCTATGTTTCTTCTTTCTCTTAGTTCTATGGACATTATCCCACACATTATCTTGTTCTTTTGAAAATTATGCTTCATGTGAAGTATCTTATTTGTTACTGATCTTGTGATCATGTTTGGACATTCTCTTGCTTCTTTATTATGCTTTGTTCATGGTGGAAATCTATATGATGACATGTGATGTCTTTTTCCCACTTGTGAGGTGGATGTACATGTTGGCCACTTTTGTGGTGATTTTGTAAGATCTGACTATACTTTCTACTTGCCTCTCTATTAAATATGCTATGTGAATCAGTAGCACTAGAGTAGTGTAATTGCATTGGTTTTTGGGAAGTATGCCCCTTTTATTATTGGGATGGAGCTGGTGGTGCCCCATACCCGGGTTTCAAGTTTGTGAGGCTTGGCCCATGTTATATTTTTGGGAGTTTGGCAGCGTGTCATTCTCTATCAGGTTTCACGTTTGTGAGGCTTGGTTGCCATTGTTATTTATATTGTTCTAGTGTTATGCTTATCTCACATGTATATAGGTTGATGATTATGGGGTGTGTGCCCTATTCCTTTATATGTGCAAGTATGGTATGATTTTATTTGTTTGGTTATGGCAAGTATCTCTTTTTTTGTTGTTCACTACAGAAAACATTCACATTAGTGGCCTTTTAGAAATGCCATTGAAAAAAAATAAACGCCACTAAACATGTTTAGTGGCCTTTGTTGACACTTAAAAAAATGCCTCTAGTACCAATGCCACTAAAAAGATAGTGGTGTAAGTTGTAAATGTCACTAAATGTTTGTCTTTAGTGGCTTCCAATAAATGCCAAATAAAGGCCACTAAAACATCATTTGGCATTTATAAAAAAGCTACTATCCATCAATTGGCTTTTATACAAATGCCACTATTTTGTATTATGTTGGTTTATGAAACGATTCTTTATTAGTGTAATGGCATATAAAAATCCACTAATGACATACTAGTTATGTATTACTACATTTTTATGGCTTTTAGTTATTCAATTTTTAGTTCATTATCAAGTTATCTAATTGAATGCCAATTGCAGCATAACTCAGTTTTCCAAAAGTATGAATATTTTTTATTTATAAGAAAATGAAAATTACATGGGGAGGACATTTTATCTTGCCCCTTATATTGAATACAACACCATTGATATACTTTCATACAAAATTTTTCTATTCAGTACAATAACTTCTACATCATTGGATTTTGTCTCTTCCCTGATGTGACTATCTACTTTTTAGCATGCTGACTTCAGAGCTCCTTTAGGAAATATCCTTACATTATGGTGGAATCCTTGAACCACCTCCCAGAACCACTGGATAAAAGGTGATGCATTGCTGTAGCCGGAGTATTATGTATTTTCCCTCAAATCTTCCACTACAATAAACCAGAAAACAATTAGAAATTAATATAACCACACAACTACAAAGTGCAGATATCAAACAACATATACTTACAATCAATATATGGAAGTCCACTAATAAGCATCTCCAAGTCTGAACCAATAAAGATCCACCCAAAGAATCATCCAAGTGCAGTATAACTATATATTTAAGTGTCATGTGCATGCACACATATCCTTGTGCATGAAAACCTGTCAAAAGATACAAGTTCTGTGTTATTGAAGATGTAAACTGCAAGAATGCATCGAACATAGATAGGAGTGTTTCCTTGTACTTTAGATAGGATGCCTACCTAGATAATGGTTAACTTGTAGTCAGCTACTTTATATATGCCGACAACTGTCCTGTGTTTCTTGCTGCTGCTACTACCACAACTATAACTGGTACTTTGCAACAACAGTAGGAGCATAACAACTCCAACTTATGCAATATTTAGTGACCTAGACGAACATTCATTCACATAGTTATTCCATTTGATAATATTCATAGATCATACTCAAGTGATGACATGAGAAAGTCAGAACACATACCGAAAATGTAAACCAAAACTTGTAAAGAAAAATCTATTTTCCAGCCAAGGTAGATCTTTTATATATTGTATATATACCCACATGGAAAATGTTGTATACCATTGCTTATTTTATTAAATGAGATTGTTTACTATACATTTTCTCAGCCAAGGTAGATCTTAACTGTTATTGTATTAGCAAGTATCAATTCATCAATTCCAGAAGTGTTCAATTTTATGCACCACATGGATTTTCCTGATCCACGGACAAGCTGGTTTAATTGTTATTGTATTAGCAATTAGGTGAGAACAAATGACATAATTATGGAGCTTATAACCTAGAATTATGGAACTTATTACCTAGTTTTGAATGAAAATGTACATCTTTATCACCCAAGGCGTTATGGTACAAAATTTCATAGAGGAGGAAATGTTTATCACCAAGTATCAATTCATCACCAACTGTAATGTGTTTAAGACAGTGAAAAAATATGACAGACGCCTTCATTGTGCAAGCAAGCCTGAAGAGGAGCACAATCTGCTCAAAAAATCTTCTATGTGCATGACTGAATCCAACAGAGTAATCTGACACAGAAAAATACTGACCTGTGATGATAGTGAATATGAGGGGCTTAGAATGGGGGATAATTGCGATAAATACCTAGTTAGAAATCTGTGTATATATATTTAGATATAATAATTATGAAAAAGAGTAATGCTCAGAAAATACTGAATACCTCATTTGAACAGTGAGATACTGGTGTGAAGGACACATTTGCATACTCGAGAGGTAGGGGAATCTTTTCCAAGAATTCTTTAAGGATCTAAGTACATTTTCTAAATTGAAGTTCTAGTAACATGCCCATTGAGAGATCTGGACTATCATCACCCATCTCCATGAGAGCATACCTGGAAAAATATAAAAACAATTGGTTTTAGTGAGGTATATTGAATTTACAAAAGTTCAAAAACCAAACATTTGGATTGAGAGCACTCCCACCGACTTGTATATTTCTTGGATACAAAAGACTTTCCTAAACTTTGAAACCACAGGGTCTAGCTTGCAGTGCATCACAATGACACTGAGTTGACGTAGACCTAACTCACCATAACAGAGATAATTGCCTTCATCCTAGAATGCTAATTACCCAATTTAACATTAGTTTTCATGATATCAGAGCACATATATCCTCAATTTCCATTACCAAAGTGGTCTGCAACCATAGGGTCTAGCTTGTAGTGCATCAAAATAACAAATTCAACTATGCAACTAAAAACCATCAGATAATTATGAGATTAAGTGGGGGAATAGAGATAACAAGGCAATTGTTCCTAAAATTTTCATTAAGTTTTACAACAAACCAGAAACAAGAGATTGACCTTCTTCCTATAGTTGAGAAGAAATTGTCACTTAGTACATAAAACCAAGAATCCAGAAATATGGCCAAAACATTCACCTGATAAGCAAGAAGAGTTTCTAGAATAGATTCACTATCCCCTTCAACTGCAAAAAAACAAAGGGAAGTAGTGAAATATACTTTATCTAGGAATCCTTAAAACCACCCAAAGCAAAACTGGAAACCAATGTTGGCTAGGCTGCAATACATTAAGAACATGTAAGCATGTACCATTTTGTTGGATTGCCGGTAAGACCAATTCCTCTTTGAATCCCATCTAAACAAATTCAAAGACCACCAGTGACCTTGAACTCTCAGCCTCACGAGCCTGAAAATGGTCATATGATCCACATGATATTACTGTGTTCACATCGCGCTAGTGACCCAAAGTCTAAAGGTACAATACTATTGTTCAAGCATTATAGCAACAAAAAGGTTGTTACTCTGAGAATAATAGTCTGACCATCACAGAAAGACAACGATCTTTGCTCCTACAATGATCAGGACTGGTGCAGGATAGCTTCTCAAAACACCCATCTTTTCTATCAGAGATATCCTGAAAAACCAAACCAAGCATGAACAAAACCACTTATGCAACATTCTCAAAAATAAACCATCCTAAAAGCACTTGATAGGAAGCTATTCAGCTAGCTTTGTCATGTTAGCGGTTGTTAGTATGAGTATTTTTTTAAAGTTTCAGTCCTAAAATGATTTTGCACTGGAAAATGCCTTAGATGATGGTGAAATAGCTGCATCTTACTCTTTGAGTCTAATGAATGACAAGGATTTGTTGTTCCTCATAAACCTTGTAGTGGCACGATCTTGAAGGTAGAAAGACTAGACTGAATAACTCTATGTACGAAAACAAACAGAAAGCCTTTCAACATGAAGAGGTCCAAGTGATGCAATAGTCTTCTTAGACCAAAATGTCAGAAATAGAATATATGATCCATGGAAGTGAAACATATGTGGAAACTTTTCCGGCGCTTATGTTTCATCCTAGAAAACTTCAACAAACACAAGCTTCATAAAGCTTATTAGCACAACTGTAACAACTAGATACATAGTATTTTGTATTCACTACACCAAACAAACAAAAAACTAAAAGCATCTTGATCGCAGCCACATACCCATCCACTATGCAAGGGGGATCCACCAAAAAATTTAGGTGAGAAAAAGAAAGCTTCTTTCCACATATATCAACGTGGTGAAAACACTCAACTTGCCAGCAAGAAGAGCTTCTAGTATAGATTCACTATCCCCTTCAACAAAAAAAATAGCAAAAAAAGGGAATCAAGTGAACTATAGTTTTTTAATCCATTGTTCCTTGATACCATAATAAAAAACAAATATAACTAAGTGGAAAGTAAACTAGGCTGTGTTATGCTACATCCAACACCCACAAACATGTACCATTTTGTTTGATTGCCTTGAGAACAATCTCCTCTTTGAAACCCATCTGCACAAATTTGGAGACCATTGGCGATCTCAAACTCCCGGCCTCACAAACCTAAAACTGGTCAAAAGATCCGCATTAGGCTACTCGTAAAGCTTGCTAGTTAACGATGAATACAACACTTGTGTTCAAGAAGTTGGTGGCTAAAGTCATTTTTTCAGAAAGGAAGTCCGACCTTCTTATAAGGACATGGATCTTCTCTATCGGGCGGATCAGAACGGGTAGGGAAAAACTCATCCAAACCATCATCGCTGTCAAAGAAATCTTGAAAAACAAAATGGATCCTCAACCAAACTACTTATACAGTGCTATCATGAATGAATTTTCTTAACAATATTTGACTCTATCAAAAGTGAAGTGGAGAATCACCACTGCAACTAAAAGCCCTAAAGCAACAGACCTTTGAAAATCCCGATAAAAATGACCCTTCTTCCTCCAAAAAGTACAAGTTTCTTTTGACGAACTACAATGTGCGAGTCAGAGTGAAGAAAGTAGAGACACAAAAGAAAGGAAAAGGATTTCAGCATAAATCATACTCTGACAGATTATACTGGAACAGAACGCTGGCACCTAGTTTCTTATCTTATGGTATGCTATTGTAGATAATATCCAACAGAATCAAGTCAGTCTCAGGAGAAAATGATAAGATGATAATGGGTCTGTATAACTAATTTTTTAAAATTTAGTATACACTATCCAACCTTCCTACTCTTTGTTAAAGGTGTCCCACCTAAAACCAAAATTGCAGAACCATACAAGAAAGATATGAATCGCTTGAGAAAAAACATCTAAACACATATCACCTCCAATCTCAGACCTTACAAAATCAATTACCAATTTAAAAGCAGCAGTATGTCTATAGATCGGTATAGTAGTGCATTAGTGAGTGACTTTCTGTGTATACAATGAGTTTTCAGAATAAACACAAGAGACTATTAAGCTAGTGCAGCTGATTCTTTATGTACTAGGATGGATCAGAAAGAAGTAGTTTTGCTTCCAGGCACATCACAGAGTAATGAAGTCAGTGGTGTAGAACTAATGGAATAATGAAGCTGCAACAAACATACCATTGTTCCCTAATACATACATAGGTTGTGCATGGTCCCAACTTGGAAATGTATTGGTAGAGCATATATAGAAGTCCATATCGGGGGAAAAGAAATAGTTTGAGAAAACCAGGATTCAAACCTTGAAGACAATGAGCATATATAGAAGTCCTTATCTGCACCATAATCAAGATTCAAGGTAGCACGGATAGCTATCATGGAGAACCTCCTTAATATGTACATCTGCATGAATAAAAACAAAGGAAATATAAGGATACTTAGAAGATATGAGAAAAAAACCGTGGACAGTAAAATACAAGATCAATTCATTAAAATGACACAGAGGCATGCATAACAAAACCAACAATGTCATATGACTTTGCAGAGAGGAATACACACTTCAGAACAATTCTTTTGGACCACCATTAAGAAATCTACTCTAAAGTTTATAGTATCAAAGGAATCAATGTTTCTACTTCACATGTACACGAGTTGTACGGTCATTACTTACAACAAGCAAATTCAGGAAATTAATAATCATCTTGTAGGGTTTTCTATACAAGGGTGAGCAGGGCTGTAACAAATAGGAAGCACCTGGTGACAAATCACTAACACTGTGATAAATAGACTACCTACTAATATGAGGCATATATAAATACTTACTAAAAGCCAACTAGCAACAATACAATCATTTGACATTGTAGCTTCATTCTTGCAACTTATAGCCCATGTGTAAGGCTAGCATTCCTAATCCTTGTGCCAGAACTATCACCATATGCAGGTTTTCAACTGCATATAATTTATCAGATTGTGCATGAGACTTATCCTCAACGAAGAAAACTAAGGTTGCAATACATTTCCTTCCTTGGATCAAGTTGTATCCAAACCACTTCCTAACCCTGGTCTTCTTTATCAAGTGCACTCTAGGTCATCTAGGTCTGGTCTATGAAGCAATATATTTGTGGTCAGTGAGACCTTGAACAAGGGCAACTAAAAAGGATAAGTAAATGGGTATGGAGCATATAAAAAAGGTGGATGTCACTAAAACATACGTTCATGTGAAGTGTAAAAACATTAAGTGTAATCTAAAGAAGATATAGAAGCTACAGATTGCCCTAGCCTACAAAATACTCACTCTCACCCCAATGAAGCCTAAGGATTTCAAATATATCCATTCTAGGTAGAATATGGTGTGGGCATGGAAGCCAATCCACCACTAGCCTTTGCCTTCTCTCCCTAACACTTGATGCAACTATCATCAAAATTCGTATTCGATATGGAAAACATACAAAAATCATGTCAGACTATAGAATAGAAACATGTCAAGTAGAGCTATAGATTTAAATCCATAACAGTAATAATATATGTCCTATCCAGACTACGGTCACTCTTCTTAGGGCATGGTGTTTGATCTGCAACTTGTTCAAGAGACTTAGATTATGTTAAATTGTGCACCAATAGACCCCTTACTTATACATTAATACAATATAAGCTTTTCCTTTTGTTATCCCTCAATTTACTATTTACTTAATGAAGCCTCTTCTGAACCACCATTGTGTGTTAGTGTAGATAAGCACGTCTAAAAGGGGTATATTAACAAAAGTACAACATCAAAATGCACATTTGAATTCGAGAAAAACTCATACAAAGTTAGCTACTACTTATTTTGTTACTGCTCAATTGCAAAGTGGCATCAATTAGCTTGCCACCACAATTACTACTACATATAGGGGATCAAGATATGCAGTTATGGCAACAATAGCTACAAGACTTCCAATATCCGCACCAGATTTAGCTGCTGGACAGGAATCACAATAGCCAAGCATAATTAGCCATAAACCTGCCATGGCAAGGAATTCAACTGTCAGCCAATTGCCAATTCTTATTAATGGAATGCCCCTACATGAAGTGACTCTGAATTCAACTGTCAGCCAATTGCAATAGTTTAACAATATACAAGGATGAAGCTTATGCTTCCAAAAATTTATATGGGCACTTAAATTTTGATTAATACGACTACTATCTTATCCTATGCTTGTCGTTCCTCACTTGTCTGCTATTACATGGCGTGGTAATGGACATGGAATGGGAACCAATTCAATACTCTTCATTTCATCTGTTAGGATATGGTCTTGTTGCAGGTGATATGGTCTTGTTGGATGAAATGGTTGCATCATATTAACACTCCTTCCAGTTGTTAAGTGTAGAGAATTGACCAAGAAATGTATTAAATTTCCTAGAGGCTTATGCATGCAATGATAAGGAGAAAGTACAAGATGGAACATATATTAGGGGTATTAAACAAACTAAATAAGAGGTTGAAGTCATCAATAGGAAAAACAATACGTATGCCTATGTGTATAATACATAAGATGAATTTATTAGAAGCTTCAATGTGTCCATAATTTTTTAAACAAATCCATGTCACGATGGCAGGATGGAATCCAATTTGAAAGAACACTTACCTATTGGGATGCCATTCCCATTAATTCCTTTCCAGTAAAATGTCTATCCACCACATTGGTAGCAAGGTGGTCAGCATGATATCCATCAATAAGAATCGTTAGTGTCTTGTTAGGGAGTGGTATTAAAGGTTGAGGGCAAAAATTTTTCAATCTTAGTTATAATGTTGCTAAAAATCTGCATTTCAGATAATATTCAGACTTGTAAATTTATTTAAAGTTCTTAAAGGTAATACTTCTAAGATCAGGGATGTTCCATTTTTGTATATATAGACATTCCACTTGGTTTATATCCTTGTTCACTTATGGAAATATAATAAAAACTATCTATCCAGTTCATGTTTAGTTTATTCTTCAAGATATAAATAAAAATGCAACTACAAATTTCTAGAGTAGAACTTACATTTACCTTCTTTATTATATATGATGATAACATGCTCTAGAGGTTTTGGTACAACATGAGACTTCTGAAATCGTGAATTATTCATCAAAAGCTTTGAGGATAACCTAGTTACATAAAGTCTAAAATGAATTACCCAAAAGGTAAGACGTGAGACCTCAAGATGTGGGAATATCAACTGACAAAATTGTTTTGCTGTACTTCCTATTTCAATATTCCTCCCAAATAGCTAGATCTGGAAGCTTTCTACATCTCAAGTGATATAGATAAAATAGCTAGATCTTGAAGGGCCTGATGCCATCATAACCAAGATAGCTAAATAGAAGAATGGATCTCAAGGACCAATTTCTAAGATCCAAATCAGATCTTGAATATACAAAGATGAAACATTCATATATATCACGAAGTCATTAATCCATAGTAAGAACAAATGCATAGATGATCCATCACAAATGCAAACATTGCTAATATGTAAATCTCACAAACAAGAAGCTAAAATACATCAGGTAGTCGAGTTTAGCATCAAGCCTCATAAAAAAGACTGATGGTCCATTCCAGACAGAAGATAGAAAATATCACAACACCCAAGACATATCTATCACAGGAAGGCCTTCCCCTGAAAAACACCAGCAATATCCAAAAGAACCATACAACCATCAGTTTGGACTAGAAGCCAGGGAACCACAATAAAAACTAAAGCAATTGAATCATCTAACAGAGAAGCATAGAATGCCATGCAAGTATGAAATTGAAACATCTAACACAGAAATAACACACTTTCACTAAAGATCTAGTTTTTGAAAACCTAACCCAGAAACTCAAACATTGCTCATATGTAAATCTTACAAACAAGAAGCTCAAACACTGATCATAGATAAAAACCACAAACCATTCATAGTGAATGGATTGTCCATAATACTCATATTCTCCATTAAAAAATCAAAAGAAGGTCAAAACAAAATAGGATTGTCATTTGTCAACATTGTCTACGACAATGGATATGAAACAACATTATTTGGATCGTCATGTACTAATAAAAAATTGGATTAAAGAAAAACAACTATATGTGTCATATATTTAGGCAATATCCAAGACTGCAATTATGTTTAAACTTCATGTCTTGCAGCAAATACAAACAACTTTAGAAACTACTTTTGTTTTCAATTATGTAATATTATAAGCAATACTTTATGCTCACCTTGGAAACATATGTGTTTTCGGCCATTCTATGACGTTGCCAACAACATCATAAATAAATTGATATTGATCATAAGGTCTCACTAGAGGATCATTGCCCAACAAAGAAACCTCTACAAAAACAACAACAAATGATGAGCCTAAAATTACACCTCCCACCCTTTTCATGGGGTCAACCTCAGATACTCGACCAAATGCAATTCTAGCATCTGGATCTATAAAACTCAGTAGATACACATCCTAGAAATAAAATACAGTTTACATAATAAATTTATATAAACGTAAAATGAAGTGCAATTTACATAAATACAAACATACTTGTCCCTTCTTAAATGATGAGTGTCTTATATGGAGTGGAGTTTGCATTGATAAGTTTGTCTGCAAAATTATTTTATTTTTGTCATAAGTCCATAAAAGTCAACATGGAAAATAATTGATACCACACATCTTGTATAAAATGTATTCATACTTGTCCAGTGCCAACATATTGTGTTTGACTGTTTCCTGCTCTAGTTAAGGCAAATAACTCCTCTAATTTTTGGTTGAATTCATCCTTTTGTTCTTGAAGTTTTGCATCAAATTCCAATCATTTTGTACTTCAAGATTATCCTGGAAATGCTTCCTTTGTGCTTCTTCAGCTTCTCGGGATTTACAGTTCTTGCCCCAGATATCAGAAGGTGATGGTCCAAGTCCATAACCACAAACATATCTTGGTCTCTCTTCTCCCATAACATGCCTATAAATTTCATCTGAAGTAACATCAGGCTGTTTTCTTCACAGCTCTTCTCCTACCTCAAATTTTTTTTCCTACATACAATAAATCATAGGAGATGCATTTTATACCAAATATATACCTCTTTGAAATTAGTATATGTAACATAATAATATATGATAGGATGTGTTGTACCAAAATTTTAGCGGATTCAAGATCAACTATGCTCCCATCTTTTTTACGATGAGTTTTCTCGAAAAACATTATGGGATCCACTTCTCCACCTATTTCCTTCTCCATATTTATCATTCAAACAAGGTTATTGTAAACATCAAATAAACAGATACCATCAAATTGTATAAATGGATCACAAAAATTACTAACTTACATCATATTTCAAACATACAAATGACTTGGTTCCTGTTGTGTGGCTAACCTTTTGAAATTTTCTGCTTGTCTTATTAGTTATAGACTTCCTCTATGGAAAACATTGTAGTATTGTGCATATTAATTATCTATGAGGTACTTTAAGTATCAATGAATAGAAAAAATATTACCTTTCATTTATTACTCCTCCAATAATCCACAAGAAATTTCCAATGAGACTTGTCCATGTGGGGAACAACTTGTTCAAGCTATTGTTCATATGGACTATCTTCTAGGAAGTATAGTTTCCTCAACTCCCACTTGTGGTCCTTCCATTTCTTTCCTAGTCTCTTCATTGTCCACTCTTTCAGATCTGAATCCATAGTGAATTTACTCTACCGACATAAAGGACATCAATTAGAAGCTTCATTTAACCATTTAAATTTTTTTTAATAATATACCTTCACAAAATTCCATATATAATCTTTTTTATTTGTTGGAAATTGTCTCCAGTCCTCGTAGTTTAGTGGACAAAGATTGGGATCTCTTGTAATGGTTGTCAGAAAACTTGATAAGTGATATTGGTTTTCACCTACTGGTTGTCCAAATTGATTTTTTTTAATGGGAATTGGATCATCACGCTTTCTTTTCCATACTTTCAAACATTGTGTTCGGCCACGTGCTCAATGTTTTTGACCTAAGCATTCATTTATAAAGCATAAAATATATATGGAAAATTATATATCATTAAATGTAGCACTATAAATGCAATGATATGAATGAAATGATTACCTAGCTCATCAGAAGGTGTTGTTGTAACATTCATTGACTCAACATTGTGATCAGAGATGTCAATGTTGGTCCATGTTATTAGGAAATGCATTGATATTTTGGTTACTGGCAGCTCTATTCTCTACAATTCTTGAATGAATAGACACATGATCATTGACATTAGGCACACATGATAGCTGTGAATTTCTTGATCTTGTAACTTCATCACCACTTTCTTTGTTGTGCTGATTTTGGAACCTTGTTCCCATATCCTTTTTAGTTGTGCATGTTTGAGAGGATTTCGAACCACCAACCATATTAGAGTCTTGGGGAGACATGGCTGACTGAGTATTTTTTACAGAGCTAGTAGTAGTTTTATTGAATTTGTTTACTCTATCATTATAAGTTTCAGCTAGAAGGGAAGCTAATTTTTTTGGGAGCAATTGGAGGATGACAAGTTCAAAGATTGCCAACAACCATGTCGAGTAATGCTAGGTAAATGAGTCATCGTACAAGCGTCATTGTTGTTGTTCTTATCATTCCTTGTGGCTGTCTTGTTATGGAAGCTGTCCCTGTACTGTTCTCTCATCCTGAGTATATCAAGTCACATAAAAATGAAGACATTTAAAAAAATATTGAACAACATAATAACAATTTTATAATTAATATTTAAAAATGAAACACATATATTTAAGAAAATATAATTATAAACAACAACAGAAAAGGATAAATTTTATTAAGAAGAATGTCAGACATGCAAAATGCATACACCTAGCTAGAGCACAATGTGAGACAAGAAATTAAAGAGATACATCACGCCAAAAAAGGCTTATTTAAGTCAAATAATAATGACAAACTAAAAGAAACATTGGCTGCTATTTTGTAATCTTCTCATTTATAACTGTCATCATCATCACTTTGAGATACACTTTCATCTTCCTACTGAATTTGGGATTGGTCTTTTTCAATTGTTGAACTATCAATAGTAATTCCTTCCATATCCAATCTAACTATGTCATAATTAGTATCTTCATCCTCTGATGTCATTGATGGCCCATCTCTAGTTTCACCTTGCACATAAGCTTCGATATTCTCAATACAAGATTGTTCTTACATGTTGAACATATCCCGTGGGGCAATCTTTACAGCAAAATGCCACCCTTTTGCAATGACATCTTCTACATAAAATACTTGTCCAACTTGAGATGCCACTACAAATGATTCTCCTATAGTTTGAAGTCATCTCAAATTAACAAGAGTCAACCCATGTTCATCATGCTTGATTCCCCTCTTTGAGTAGATGTCCACCCAATCACACTTAAATAATGTCACCTTAAAGTGTTCATAATAATTCAGCACAATAACATCCTTCAAAATACTATAGTAGGTAACATATCTAGTAATTGGATTGCGGTCAGTGGTTTTAGAATAACAATCAATCTTTGCTACCATAAATATTCCACTATTTTGTGTTGTTCGATTTGCATCTTTTGCCTAGGTATGAAATCTGTGACCATTAACCACATAGCCCTTGTACTTAATGGCCAGTTGATGTGGACCTTGAGAAAGAAACTTGATTTTATCATCCACCATCTCTGTTCTTAGGAGTGTCTCAATCTAACAAAAGAAAAGTTTGTTAGACTTTATTCATGAAGCATAACAAATTTCATTAGCACAACTAAACTTACATGTTCCTTAAACCATCCATCAAATGAGTTACTATGTATTCTATGAACCTCCTTTAAGGACTTCTGAGGATGTTTTTGCCTAATGATATCATAGTGCTTCCTGAATACAAAATATGTGCAATATGTCATTGGAATATGTTATAACATTTTATTAATAGAAGACAGTTGTCACTAACTTACTTCATGTAGGGTTCAATTGCTTCACAATTGAATAGTACATGCTTATGGGCTTGTTTCAATGTATATTCATCCAAGACATATGTTACCATTTTACCAATACCACGGCCTACTGTCGAGAAAATAGACCAATCATCACTGTCAAGTGTTGGCTCGTTTTCCAAATTTGCTTCATCAATATCATTTCTATTTGGACGATTTAATTTTGTTTCAACTCCATCCAAGTATCTTGAACAAAAATTTAGACACTCTTCAACTATATATCTTTATGCTATTGATCCTTCTAGATATCTTTTATTACAAACATATCCTTTTAGGGTCATTAGATACCTGATAACAAAGTTGAGGAAAATATTATGACAAATTACATTCCAATAGGTAAAGTCATCACGACGTATGAAAAGTTACCTTTCAATTGGATACATCCAACAATACTGAATAGGGCCGGCTATCTTAGCTTCATAAGTGAGATGGACTGATAGATGCACCATTATATCAAAAAAACATGGAGGGAATATCTTCTCCATCTCACAAAGTGTCACAACTATTGCATTTTCCAATGCAACAATATCATTTGGATCTATGACTTTAGTACACAACCTTTGAAAATAGTGACAAAGATTAATAATACATGACTTAGCATTCTTATTGGGCAAGGACACAGTGACAACTAATGGCAGAAGTTGTTGCATCAACACGTGATAATCGTGACTTTTCATTGGTAGCATCTTCTGATCCTTTGGCCGTGCACATCTTGATATATTAGACGCATACCCGTCTGGAACTTTGACAGAATTTAGGAGGTTGCAAAATAATATTTTTTCATCTTTTCTTATTATATAGCAAGCTGGAGGTAGGATGGTATATTTATCAACAATTTTTGGATGAAGCAGAAATCTGATTCCCATATCCTCCAAATCCTTCCTTGCATTCAAGTTGTCCTTACCTTTATCCTTCAAACCTAGCAATGTTCCAACAATATTCTCACATACATTCTTCTCAATGTGCATGACATCGAGATTGTGCCTTATAATGTTAGATTTCCAATAAGGTAGCTCAAAAATATACTTTTCCTTTCCCAATTGTGTGTTGAATCTTTACCTCTTGTCCTTTTCTTTCCAATTACAGTTCTTCCGTCCTCCAATTGTGACAAGATTTGAGCTCTAGAAGGAGGTTTAGGTGGACACCTAAATTCTTGGTCACCGTCAAATGCCTTTGCTTCTTTTTAGAATCTTTGGCTAGTTGGAAAAAACCTACAGTGTCCTCTGTAGCAAACTTTACGGCTATGTGACAACCAATGTGAGACAGTAACTTTATTACTATAAGGACATGCTTTGTAGACTTTAGTACTCCAACCAGATAGATGTGCATATCCTGGAAAATCACTAATAGTCCATAATAAAGAAGCACACATCAGAAAGAATTCCTTGGTTCTAACGTCATATGTATGTACACCAGTATCCCATAGTTCTTTCAACTCATCAATCAATGGACACAAGTACACATCTATATTTTCGGGTGAAGTTGGTCCAGGAATGAGTAGGGACACCATAAAATATGGTTGCTTCATGCACAGCTAAGGAGGTAAATTATATGGAATAATCACAGCAGGCCATGTACTATAAGAAGTACTCATTGTCCCAAAAGGATTAAATCCGTCAATTGCAAGTCCCAATCGAATGTTTCTAGCATTTACAACAAATTCTGGATGCATCACATCAAATATTTGCCATGCAGGTGAATCTACCAGGTGTCTTAACTTATCATCTTTTCATATTCTTCTGCATACCACCTCATTAAGGAAGAGGTTTTTGATGACATGAACAACCGCATTAGGCCTGGTATAAGTGGAAAGTGTCTGAGCACTTTGACAGGTATTCTCTTGGGTTTTTTTGCAAGCTCATCATCATCATCTGGGATTGTAATCATTTTCCATCTTGATGCTCCACATGTTTCACAAACATCTTTATCAACTGAATCCTTCCAAAATAACATGCAACCATTTGGACAAACATAAATCTTCACATAATCTAAGCCCAACCCCATAATCGTCTTTTTAGCTCATAAAATGAAATAGGTAACTGTTCTCCTTCTAGTAGCATGTTCTTAATGAATGTAAGAAACATAGATGATTGTTTCTTACTCAAACCATTAAGAAAAACCAGGTGATAGAATTCTAGGATGCAAGCAAGTTTGCAATATTTCTTACACCATAGATATAATTCTGTCTTAGAATCCTTTAACAAGATATAAAATTTGTCAGTATTAAAATTTTGATCACTAGATGGCTCCACTCATTCTATATTTTCGCCTTCACTGAAACTCAAAAAAGTATCATGCAACATATCTTGTAAATTTTTAGCATTCAGGAAATCTCCCAAATTAGTAGGAGCATCCATTTGAACATCGACATCTTCACCATGAAAAGCCCAAGAAATATAACTTGGTAAGAAGAGATGCCACAATAGATGGCTCAATGTAGTCTTTCTGATGACCTGGTATAAATTAGCACACTTTCTACATGGGGATACAATCTTGTCTCCAATTGATGAATGTTCCAAAGAGAAATCCAAAAATTTTGATACTCCACATAAGTATTTATTTCTCATTCGGCCATCCTCTTCTATCCAAGACTTATCCATTCTATAAAAATAGTAAAACATATAACATATATGAGTAAGTATGTCATATTAAAAAAGGCTGTACAATATGAGAAAATACTAGTGTAATCATGCAAATGAAGTTCACGTGAGCCTATCCGACTAGGCGAGTGGCCAAGCATTTTTTGAAATAATTATAATAAGGATAAAAGAACATAGTTATAATAAGGATAAAAGGACATTTATAATGAAATTTATTAGTAATTTGTAACATAATAGGATATGCATATTTCTTTTTGTTGTTGGGTTTTGAATGTGTCATTAGATAGGATGGATTTGTGAATTTGTAACATTCATGGGAACACACACTTCACTTATAAGCATTCATGTAGCAACTTTCAGTTCCATTCATTAATCTCTTTTTACATCCACACACATGGGTGTACCCCTAAACAATAACTAAACAAAGGGGTTTGTGTACCCATAAACATGCACATAATTAAAATAACTATTAATACAGACAAGTCTAGATAGATAGACAACTAAATACTACACCAACATGGTCCCGCATCAGTAACTTCGAGGCCTTTTCATTGTGGTGATCTTCTCCTAAAGTTCAGAAAAGAAAGTAGCTATGGGGATTGATTACTTTAAGACAAAAGTGTCAACACAAACTTTTTCTCAGGACAATTGTATTTTTTAATTGGACCTACCGTGGTCTTTTTGATGATTGTGCTATGTCACAGAGCTCCTCACTATATTTAGATGGATCTTAACTGATAGGTGCCTCATCATTAGATTCGTCTGAGCTGGTTTGCTCCATCGTGCACTCATACCGCCGTAGATGATCGGGGGTCTCGTTGTTCATGTGGGTTATCCAAACTTTGATGGTATTATGGCCAACTGTACAGAGAAAAAGCTTATCACTACGGCCCACTAACATCTTTCTAATCTAATTATGCCAACTAGATTTTGATATAATATTTCCCGCCAAATCATACTCAACCTCGATAACATGTGAAGAATTGCCAAAATTTAGGGTCACTTCACCAGGCCCGTAGTGTCTTCCATTTAGAAAATGCCAATGTTCAGTTATGGTTAGTTGGTTTAACAAACGATCATCTAGGATGATGTCCAATTGTTCTTCTTTAGGGAACAATAACATTGTCATAGAGGCCCAGTTCATAGTGACTGTTGTGGGTGGATAGAGACTGCAAAATATTAGTACTAACAATTGTAAGTACATATAACAATGTTATATATTTTCAAAAAAAGTAGTATAACATCAGTTAACCTTTTATTGCTTATCATAACCAACTTTATTGTGGTGGACATGATAGCTTGAAAAGAAATCTAAGAGAGGAGATCATGTCCTATATCTTTGCAATTGGTCCAATGTTCACTAATCCTTCTTTGAGAATTTCAAGGAACTAACTAGTATTTTCTATAATTTGATGTAGCTTGGTATTTCATACAATGAGGTGACACTTATTAACTATTTGTTGAATCAACACTCATATTTTAGATTATCAAAGAGGTTACTGGTGTCTACCTTATTTTGTATAGGTGTGAGACCTATTTAATTTGGAGTATCCATGCATTACTATTGAAGGTGTGAGACCTATTTAAAGGGGTTACTGGTGTCTTTCCAAATTTTTACTATAGTCTTGTACTTATGTGTATATCAAAACACTACTACAAGATATCTTTTCATCTTATTATTTTGATAGTACCACAAATTTTATGACAAGAAGGATTCATCTAAAAATTGTAAATTTTCTAAATGAGTTATGTGAGCTTATTATTCTCTGACCTATATGTAAATGGGATAGATTCCTGCCTCTTTAGTTTTATGAGTACATGACACTATGTTTGAAATAATTTTTATAAGGATAAAAGAACATACTTATAATAAGGACCCAAGCACATTCTAATCATTTTGAACTGAATTAGAAAATGAACAGGAGCCTGGGTCCTATCCGCTAGTATCAAAGGAGAATTTGTAAACATCAAAACCACCAACATGGTTTCCAAACCTACAACCTCAGCTTCTACAAGCTCACCTTCTAAAAACCTTTAGAGCATATACAACCAGAAAGTATCAATGACTGCACGTATCAATGACTGCAAAGTCTATCATGCAGCTTGCTTGGCGTTACATGAAAGAGAGACATGTTCAGTTGTATTGGCCCAAGTGGAAAGCAAACCCTATTAGGGATAGGTCTAAATCTGACTCACAAGCACTATTTGGAAAATTGTTTGGATAAAACTAAAGTAGACATACAAATTGTGGTCTGCCCTGAAATAATTGCATTGGATGTACTGAAAATGTCATGCCCCACACAGTAAAGTTGTGACATCAAAAAAGTCAAACCTAAAACTGGAAATGCACACTGCAAATTTTAGCACGATCATGTATGAATGCAAAACAATACTGAACTGAATTAGGATAAATCATAGGGATTGGTTAAATGAATTACCATTGACATCTACTTGTTTAGAAAATAGGTTAAGCCAAGGTCAACACACGTTAACAACCATAGTAAAGCCTCATTATGATTTATAGACCAGTTGCAGACTCCTAATGCATGTATCAATGACTGCAAAGTATGTCATGCAACTTGATTTACACATGAAAAAGAGCCATGTTCAGCTACATTGGCTCAAATGGAAACCAAAATCTATTAAAGGTAGGTCTAAATCCTAATGATGGCCAAAATTTGGCAAACAACTTAGCTAAAAATGAACTAAGCATACAAAATGTGGTCTGGCCTGAATGTATCAAGATTGTGAGATGAAACTACAACAACTATAATATGACCCAAATTGAGGAAAATGTGGCATGAAATGAAGTGGTGGTTCATATCCATGGAAAAAATCATATCAATCCAATCCATATTAGAAAAACACAACTAAAGCTAAGCATGGGAAAAAATAGTAAATCTTAAGTTAAAATCTCTATTGAAATCCTGTATAATTTGGCTTAGGAAAATATTTTGTTCCCAATCAATAAATCTTAGAGGACTTCAAAGCCAAGTATTAGATAATCTGAATCACCACTCATATGAATAATGTGTGTGAGATAATCCTTGAGAACAACATAGTATGGGACCTGGATGCATTCTTGCAACTTCTACCTAAGGAATACGCTGAATCAATTAGCATGGTTCCTTTCCAACTCACAATTACAAATAATATGTATATGGGGTGGCTAAACTGCTTGAGATCCTTTAATGGTCATTCAGCCTATTGGTTTGGTGTCACTGTCATGAGAAATATCAAGAACAAAGGAGGAGCAACCTAAATAGATTATCTACACTGATTTAGACTTTGAGGTGGCTATAAAAATGTCATAATTTCTCTGGTGAGTGGCTACCGAAATCTTGGTTACAAGAGGGAGGTTGAAAGATAGACACTGCATAATTGGAGACATATCCCCATCAATGGATGAAGCAGGTAAATAATACAACAATTCAATAGGACTAGGGAAGTGGCAGTATGTAGGTTACATGAGGGTTACATCAGGGTTGAATGACTCATCCCGCAACTGGTCTGTAAATCAGTCCATACATGATCGATCAATTACTGTAGGTTTCTCACAACTTCTCAACAACAGGAAGCAATGTTGGTCAATAACATTTCTACCCAGAGATGGAATGTGATTCCTAAAGGTAAGATTCATGTCAACAAGGACGCTTCCATTACAATGATGGTGGGAGTTGTCTTAAGAACAATCATCAGAGACGTGAGTGGAAATATTGTGATGAAAACATACCTCTTCAGAAAGTTGCAAAGCTTAGAGGAATTGGACTGAGGTGATTGGAGTCCCTCCCTCGATCTTGCCGGCACCAGAGGGGCAGATTGAGTCTGTAGTGGTGCTTCATCTTGGCTCGGTCCAAATAGGGGGCGGAGGAAGGTTCCCGATGATAGAGATCTGCGCGTGGCTGACAAGTTGGCACTCTGCCACTAGCAAATGGCACACAACACGCTGACATCAGTCTCCACCATCACCTAGCTAGGGTGACGATCAGCCAGGACGCTCCACACCCTGGTCTGAGGAGCAGAGAGCTAGATCAATCGGGAAGGAGTAGAGCGCTAGATCGGACTATCACAATTTTTTGGAGCGTGAAGGGGAAAACTTGGAGCGAGAAGTAAATATTGTGTTACCAATTACTTTTCTAATTTGGTATTGCAATTTAAGATTTCCACTAATTAAAAATAAAAATTCCTTTAATGTTATGTCCTTTTTAGAAACTCTATAATAGGTAGTTTAGAGGCATTTTAATTAAAAATGCCTATATATTAGAAAGATAGTGGTTTTTTTTATAAAAGCCACTAGAATAAATGCCACTATTGGTAAATTTTATTGTAGTGGTTCTTTCCTTTTATGCCCTCTTTGGGTAGTAATTTTCTCTTTCATGGGAAGCCTTTATATTTGTTGTCCTTTATTCTTTATAAATTTCTCAATTTCCTTATTAGTATGCACATACCAGCCTGTGCTGATGTCATATATTTTTCTCTTATTGCTGGGGTATGCTTCCAACACTAGGTGAAGGTCTTGGATGATATGGCTTGAAGACTTGGACTTAGCATAAGGAGTTAAAGCTTGGAGACAATTTTGATATTGTTTAGATTTCCCTCTATCTAGATCCATATGTTGTACCTTTTATATAAACCCTGCATGGGAGATTATGAATGAACTTTTGTAATCATTTGGAAAGTTGATAATAGTCATGTTTTATATTTTTCTGCTAAAGTTTGGTTATTTTGAATACCATTAATAAGATTTGAAAATTTTACACCCACTCCATCATACTGTTTAGGTGTGTTTGGATTGGAGGTTTTATTCTTCAAAATTTTAGTAGGGAGTGGTTCCCTTCTGGGATCCCACTTCTTACATCATAGTATCAGAGCCCATGGTAGTTGGAATCTAACTATTTCAATTTTGTCTCCTTAATTAGAACCCTTGACTTAGATAGTTACCTCTATGTGAGATGTTCACCCTAGTTTTGATGATGCCATTTTTTAGGAGATAGTGAAGGTATTGTGATGAGTAAATCCTAATGATGTGATGAGGTTAGATGAGCATACCCTGCCATATAGGTCTTTGGTGACATGAATCTTTATATGCAATGGGGTTTGAATTGAGGATGAAATTAGGTTATGAGAATAAGGTAATGGTAGAATAGGAAATCTTTCTATGGAAATTTTGACTTGGTTTATCACATTATTTTTGGTACCATCTTTGTGTTACCTCCAATGTTTCTCATCAACAAAAATATTTTTTTATACTACTAAATGTGCACAAATTTTCTCTGATTTTCTTGATGATTTCTTGAACTAAGTCACAATGAAGAGTTATGTGAAGTTTTTGTAGAGAAACTCTAGAATTAGTTGACATAGAATCCTAACCCTCATTTTGAAGAAGTGACTAGGAATATGTAAGATAATATTAAGGTTTAGTGTACCTACCCTTTGTACCTTATGACTTTTTGGATCTTAGGGTTGTTAGGTTAGAAACACAAGGGCCTAAAACTCAACCCTAGATGGTTCTGACTCATTAATTGGGTACATGAACAACATAAATCTCTAAAACATTCACAACTAAAGGGTATATGGGTAACCCTAAATGTTGTTTAGTTTGACTTGTTAGGTAAACCTTTTTAAGGGGTGGATATTAGTTGGTTGTTGATGTTTGGATCAATAGATTTTGAGGACAAAATCCTTTTAAGGGTTGGAGTGCTGTAACATACCAGATCTTGGACTCTACCCTAGAAGTTAGACCTTTTGGGCTTATCCAAACAAGGTTGAGGTTAGATCTAAATGATGTTTGGTATAAACCTAATGAGCTAATGCATGTATAAATCACCCTAATATAACTTAATGTTCTCGCATTAGTCTTAGGCCAATAATGGACACATAAAATATGTCACATAAGGTAATAATGAATTATATAAAATTCCATGCAAATAATCACACGTAACACTTTTTGTGATAATATTAAGTAATGGTACGTAATGGAATGAGACATAGTGATAATAATGTGATAATAATGGCCACAAATATTAATGGTGACATAACTCATTAAAATAAATCCCAAAAGTGGAATCTAAGTTAAGGATCATATTCCTTGGGTCCCTATTGCCTTGGAAGTCAAGTTTCATATTATTCACATAGTAATAATTAACTTAATTCAATTTGGAAAGAGAAGATCTCAAATTTCACCAAAATATCAAATAAAATATCATGATTCCAAAAGAGGAAAATAATCTTGGATTTGTAATCTACACATTAAATATAGCCTTTGGGTGAATTTTCACCAAAATTTGGAGAATTTTTGATTAAAAGATGAAATTAGGAGAGAGAAAGTGTGTAGAAACTTCAAAATATTAAATAAATGTACAAACAACTCCAACATGTAAAATGGATGGAAAATTTGTATTAAACATACTTAATTAAACTTGTGGGCAAAGTTTCATCAAATTTGGATAATCCTAATGTCATTAGTGCATAAGGAAGGAGAAACTAAGACATGATTAATTAATATATTAAAAGTTTCCAAACATGAAATCTAATTTCAAAATTAGAATCTACATGCCTTAATTGGCCACTGTGCAAAATTTCACTTAATTTGGGTAATGTTTGAACCCTTAGTTGATGAGGGAAAAAAAGGAAAATAAATTACATATCACTTTATTGAAATTGGATTTTATTTACATTAAATGTCTTTGTCACACTATAGTTAGCTAGTTTTCAGATTTTTTTGCTTATACACACTTCCCCGTGACCATTGGATGAGGATCTGACAGAGGGGAGATTGTCTCCTACCTTCAGTCGCACCTCCCTTTTTTGTGAACAGTAATTTGACTTTTTGTCTCGCTCTCTTTCTCATCTTTCCATACTTGCCTCTGATTTCATCTCCTATGGATTCCTCATAAGTTTTCACACAATATGACCCTAAGCTATATAAGGATTGGTTGCTTCTTTCTTTCTATCGAACCACTACGGCTATTGGTTCCTCTGTTTCCATTCTCCTACATAACTTCTTGCTTCTCCAGGTCATCGCAACCTTAGGAGAGTATCCCATAACAATTGCTGAATCCCTTACATTGCTTTCCTACTAGAGCATGCCTCCCCAGTTCCTCATGGTGCCACTAATGTCTTATGGTTCACCGCTACACTGTGGGCCTCTGCAGACCTTGCTTGTTTTTGGTATCAGTTCAGGATGACTCCTTAGAACTTTGGTCGCCCCCAATTTCTCCTAAAATCTAGTTAGGTTGATTTTCCTCCTTTTCATCTTCAGTCTGCTATTCCTGATTTCAGATGCTATCACACTATTTTATGGCACAGTTTGCTTCACTTTCACCCATTCTCATTTCGTATGACTCTCTCAAACTTGTTTTCAATTTTCTTTTTCCTCGATTGATCTGAAATCCTCAGACCTCCAAAGTAGGTCTTTGGGGCTATCATGGAAGAGAAGAGTATTCTTTTTTGGTTTGTGTTCTCATGAGTATGGGGATTTTCCCCTATGTTTTCTCTTCCCTACCCTCATTTCTTATTTGATGTTCATTTTCCCTTTAGGGGAAAAAATGTCTTTTCAGGCTCGTCTATTCTTATTTCCTTGCCAGGGCGAGTTGTTGAATTGGCAGTGGGGCCAGCCGAGTTTGCTAGCGGTGTTTGGGCCAACTCAGTGTGCATGCCCACTCTCTCTCTATTCATCTCTCTATGGTTTTCGCTGATGTGGATTTATCCCATTGGCTGATTTTTGAAAATTCATAACTAATTATTTGTTGCTCAATAAAATAAAATAAAATATATTCTAAAATAAAAAATACGAGCTTTCTAATGGTACTGGTTTTGTAGCCAAAATCCAATGTTGTAAATATGTGATTTTGATGGATTTTCCTACATAAGTATAAACTTACAAAATCCATAAATAAATATTTAAAGGATAAAAATATAATAAAATATATTTTAAACTCAAAAAAAGATAATCTAAAACATGGCATGGTTTTGGTAACCTAATTCACTAATATTAAAAAGGTGATTTTTAGAGTTTTGAATAATTAATGTAAACCTAACCCTAATTCTACATATATGCATCATAGGTGTTTTGGAGACCTAGGCTTGGATCTAGGACTGACTTTGGACTATTTAAGATTCTTGAGTAAGGTATGTTTGCATCCTTGATTATTCTTTTTGAGCAATTAACCTATGTTTCTTCTTTTTCTTGGTCATATGGACATTACCCACACATTATCTTGTTCTTTTGGAAATTATGCTTCATGTGAAGTATCTTATTTGTTACTGATCTTGTGATCATGTTTGGACATTCTCTTGCTTCTTTATTATGCTTTGTTCATTATGGAACTCTATATGAAGACATGTGATGTCTTTTTCCCACTTGTGAGGTGGATGTATATGTTTGCCACTTTTGTGGTGATTTTGTAAGATCTCACTATACTTTCTACTTGCCTCTCTATTAAACATGCTATGTGAATCAGTAGCACTAGAGTAGTGTAATTGCATTGGTTTTTAGGCAGTATGCCCCTTTTATTATTGAAATGAAGGTGGTGGTGCTCCATACTCAGGTTTCAAGTTTGTGAGGCTTGACCCATGTTATATATTTGGGAGTTTGGTAGTACATCATTATCTATTAGGTTTCAAGTTTGTGAGGCTTGGACGCCATTGTTATTTACATTGTTCTAGTGTTATGCTTATCTCACATGCATGCAGGTTGATGATTATGGGGTGTGTGCCCTATTCCTTTATATGTGCTAGTATGGCACGATTTTATTTGTTTAGTTATGGAAAGTATCTCTTTTGTTGTTGTTATTTACTTTTATGCCCTCTTTAGGTAGTACTTTTCTCTTGCATGGGAAGCCTTTATATTTGTTGTCCTTTATTCTTTATAAATTTCTCAATTTCCTTATTAGTATGCACATACCAGCCTGTGCTGATGTCATCTATTTTTCTCTTCTTACTGGGGTATGCTTCCAACCCTAGATGAAGGACTTAGATGATATGGCATGAAGACTTGGACTTATCTTAAGGAGTTAAAGCTTGGAGACAATTTTGATATGGTTTAGATTTCCCTCTACATAGATCCATATGTTGTACCTTTTATGTAAACCCCATATGGGAGATTATGAATGGTCTTTTCTAATCATTTGGAAAGTCGATAATAGTCATGTTTTATATTCTGCTACTAAAGTTTGGTTGTTTTGAATACCATTAATAAAATTTGAAAATTTTACACCCACTCCATCATACCTTTTTGGGTGTGTTTGGATTGGAGGTTTTATTCTTCAAATTTTTAGTAGGGAGTGGTTTCCTTCTGGGATCCCACTTCTTACAGTACATATGTAGGTGGGTATTTTCTCATCTACATCGGTATTCTTGGAGAATTTTAGGAACATGCTTATGAAATTTATTGAAACCAAACATGCATTATAGACTTACTAGTGAGATGAAGTTATCAAGAATGGGATAGGCAATACACATTCATCAATGTGAATTCTAATAAATGATTAGGGCTCAATTCAAACACATTTTGTTCTTCTAAAATTAACTTATTAGCTAACACCTGATGAGCTACTCGTCTCCCATATGATCATAAAATGGATCGATCATGGATGTTTAATCCAAATTGCTGCACTCTGAACTTTATTAATGGTCTCAACCAATTTGTAAGATTGGTAGAGGAACATAGGAAAGAACCTATAGATAGGTTCTATTGCCTGTTAGAATTGTAGTAACAACTTGAAAGTTCACACTGTTGACATGATCAAAGATCTTATCATGTGCAATGGGATTGTAGAGGGCTATACAAAATGGTACTGACATGGAGACATTCCTAGTACGAGATCAACAAATGTCGGTAGTGCTAGTTGTGTTGAAGAAGAAATGGTTGATAATGTTGATGTGAATGAACCAAATCCAACAAAAATGGTTGATGTGATGCTAGATAGTTGTGGGGTAAATGATACAGATCCACCTCCCTTATTTAGAAGCATTGTGCATGATGTTGAGAAATCATTATACTTAGGTTGTACTAAGTTTATGAAGTTGAGCGCTATGTTGATATTGTATCTCTGAAGGCTAACAATAGATGGAGCACAAAAGCTTCACTTCTTTGTTGTCTTTGTTGAAAAAAATTCTCCTTAAAGGCAACGAGTTTCCAATATCAACATACAAAATAAAAGAGATGTTGTGCCCAATAGGAATGGAGGGTAAGAAGATACATGGATGCCCAAATAACTATGTTCTATATCAAAAAGACTATACAGATCTCAAAGAATCTCCAAAATTTGGGACATCTAGGTACATAAGAACGCCATCAGGTAAGACCAAAATTGAGTCTCCTGCCAAGGTGATGTGGCATATTCCTATAAAACCATGGTTTTAATGATTGTTTGCTAATACCACAGATGCACAAAGTTTATCTTGGAATGCAGAGATAAAGAAAAACAACGATGGCATGCTACAACATGCGTATGATTCCCCTTAATGAAAGAAAATTGATTTATTATATTGTAAATTTGGCAAAGAAGCCAAGAATTTAAGATTGAATTTGTACCGATGGGATGAATCCATATATAACATTAGATGGGCAACATAACACTTGTCCTACCATGTTTGTTATATACAATCTTCCTTCATGGTTGTGTATGAATAATAAGTATGTCATGATGTCCTTGATGATATCATGTCCCAAACAACCTGGCAATGATATTGATGTTTACCTTGAACCTCTGATTGATGACCTAATTTACGTGCTATGTTGTTTTGCACTATTAAGGACTTTCCATTTTATGGGAACTACAACGTCAAAAGAACCATGGAATGTCCTATATATGAGGAAAATACTAATTCAATCCAACTAAAACATGGTGGTAAGACTGTATATCTTGGTCATTGGCCAAAGGTGCATGCTTATGAAAGGTGTCTCAAAACATTCAATGGCTCAACTGAGGAACAAAGTGCCCCTAAACCTATGTTAGGGGATGATGTTTATGCAAGAGTAAAAAACATTATAAATCATTTTGGTAAGAGATCATGTACTACTCCCATATGTTAAAAGTCTTTATTCAGAAAGAGGCTAATATTCTGGGATCTTCCTTATTGGTGTTATTTGATAGTTCGACATTGTATCGATGTCATACATGTTGAGAATGTTTGTGATAACATCATTGGTACTTTATTGAATATAAAAGGCAAGACTAAAGATGGCATCAAATCCATATTGGACCTACATGAAATGGGTATATGACAAGACTAAAGATGACATCAAATCCAGATAGGTTTGAAAAAGGACATAAGGAATGGGTATCCCTTTGTATGTTAAAACTAGGTCGTGGAGGTGAGAGTCTACTACAAGTTGACATCCTCCATGTATGGAAGAATCTACAACCAAGTTAATGAAGGGATAACAATCCATGGGCATGGTAGACCCATTTTCCCACTATGCACATGTCATTATATTTTAGAACACAAATGGGGCAAGTTTCCTTATCTCAAAAGACCACATCACTAGAGTTTTGTACTAATTGACTCCCTCCCATTGCTCAAAAATTACTTTTTATTGCTAATTAACCATGAATCAGAGTATAGTCGAGCTATATATCAAATTGATCAGAAAATCATGCAGACTCTAAAAAACTTAGATGCAAGGTCTAATTATACCCCTAGTTCAAAAGTATGTTTTGATGCATGAACCTAAGGTATTATTACATGCAAACCCTAATTTGATGAATATAATGTATAGTTGGACTATGATATAATGTGACCCCACTTAGTAATAATGAAATCTTGAGACCTTTATAACATTAGGTTACTAATGATGTGTACCTAGGGTTTCTCAACCATTATACCTTTTAACATGATAAGCTTATGGTTTGGGAACCTAACACTATTATCACCATAACTTGGGTATAAGGATCCAAACTAGTTTTATCCATAATTTTAGATTGATTGGCTACTTGAATCTGCATGCTATTTGTTTGGATTGCATAAAACCTTTTTTTGGTCGGTAAAAAAACTCTATTGCTATAAAAAGAACCCAAAATTTGGGTACAAGCAATGCACCCCTGCAACCAGGATAGACATCCATAGAGAACAAAAGGTCCAAAAAATGGACCTCACAAAAGGAAAAGAAAAGCTAACATGAAAGTCAAGCTATCCTATACTAACCAACCTAGCAGCTACAACACTGCTTACAAGAGACCAAAGAATCAACTAACAATAACAACACCTTCAAAATGTGACCTCTTGCCTCCTGAAGTAGGCATAGACTACTAGGATAGCTAGTACTATCAAACTACAACAGACAACCAATTCTTCCTTACCAATCCAGATAGGCTTCCAGGCTACAAACTCATGTTCAAAGATCCTTCAATGGCAAAGATTACAGATCCATGTCCATGGAACATGAGAACCTCCCTATCCTCCATACACGTTATGCTCATATCCTGAAAGGATGGACTCTAGACAAATTTCATATCCATGTTCAAAGATCAAATCAATACATCTCCAGTACTTTTGAGCAAGCATATGCCTCCATAGAAGTGAGCAGAACTAGGAACAGAAAGACGGACAGATAAGGTCTAGCCAACCTTCAACCCTCCTAACTTCTTATTCCTTTTAGAACGATCTACACATAGCATAAGAAGTGCTCCATATGGCCATAGACCATGACCAGATGTGACTACCCTAATGGAGAAGAGTAGAGCACATCTTCCATCTTGTGCCCTTTCCATAGGGGCAAACCATCAAACACATTGGGTCGGCCTGCTAACATGAATCGACTGTGTTGGCGATGAGAACCCAGTGCAGATGTAGACACATTAGCTAGAAACATCAACGAGCACTGCAACAACCTCCACCCATCATTCAATGGTGAAACACTAGCTTGAAGACGGAGGAGGTCCTTCTGCTATGTCAGGAATCCCAGATCTGGAGGCACCGTCCTGAGGGACGAGCCGCCGGCCGGGCAGGGTGAAACGGGATCGATCAAGGTCGAGGAACCACTGTTGCACATGACAAAGAAAGGATTCAACTCAGGAAGAAGGCCAGGAGGAAGAGAGGGAAGTTGAGAGACCCCCTTGCTGCGCTTGTGACGACGAAGCTGCCAAGTTCTTGGATTATTATTTCATGATTTTTTCATTGAAAAAGGTACATGCTTACTTTAGGAATGATGGTTCATATCAAACACCAATTAATTTGGACGTTTTCTAAAGATTTGATCCTCTACTTAAATGATTGGATGTTTATTTCAATATTGGCTCAAGTAATGCAGATGTATATCACATAACCAATAATATGATATTTTGAACCTAGAACTAAACCTACCAAGGATAATTCATGTAAGTCAAATGATAGTTAGACAAATGGGTGTGCTCAAGGTGGCATGATAGATATGGATTAGAGATTAATGGAAAATACAAGTTTATTTTTGCAAGTGATTAATTATTACAAATGTATATTGCCTATCATATATGAACACTATTTTTACACCCACATACACTTTATAGAAGAACATTGACCGCATATTTTTTGGTTGATGGTTTATGCTAACTAACTTACATAAAGGGTAAAGATATGGAGATCTAGATGAATGCATCAAAGATCATTAAACCAAAGACACTATGAATATTATTTAGATAATATAGTATTACATTTCATCTCATGTACTATTTTCACTTTGAAAATTTATGTAACTTCTTTGAGGAGCATTTGCCTTCCTTTTGTTGTCCAATAATGTTATGTATCATAATTATTGGTTATTGTTGGCTATTTCTTAAATTTTTATCCTAGACATTAGAGTTATGTTCCGTTCCTATGTGGTCCTCATTCAATGGGGGGTAACTAAAGGATGGGGGCATCACATTCTACATGAAACTACTTCATTGTATTCACTAAGTAGAAGTCGCATCATGTAGCATAACATACAAGTCTTCAAGAACTCTGGCCTAAGTGTAACATCCTAGGATTTGAGGCTTAAAAGGAATGATTGGACTACCCATATCACTAAGGTGCACCTCCTTTTTAGGGAGCCCATCATTAAAGAACTCTATGGTTAAGCATGTTTAGTCCAGAGTAGTACTAGGATAGGTGACTAGTCGAGAAGTTTATCCTAGCTTGCATATGAATGAGTACAAAACACACAATTAAGGCTAGTGGTGGTCTGTGGAGTCATTCATCATTCTTGAATGTCTACTAGAGCCTTGGGCAGTGAACCCAGTCGTTACAAATTGTATTGGAGCCATTTCCCTCTAAGTGGGGCCCACATGGGCTAGTGGCATGCTAGTCTTTGATCTGTGTGGTCCAGGCATGTTGGAAAGGGATATCTGTGATGATGTAGCCACCCTTGATATGGTAGCTATGATTGTAAGCTGGGTGTAAATGGGCAGTTTGGATCTATAATGAAATAGGGAAATATTATGAGGCCATATAGTTGAGACTTGATGAGGATGTCAAGAGTCTTAAGTGGGGGAGATTGTAACATTCCAAGATTTGAGGCCTTAGATAAAACAATCTTAAAGGAATGACTGGACTACCCATATCATAAAGAGAACCTCCTTTTTAAGGATTCCGTCACTAAATTAGTCTTTAGTTAAGCATGCTCAAACTAGAGTAGTACTAGGATGGGTGACTAGTTAGGAAGTTTATCATGGATTGTGTGTGAGTGAGGATAAAGCACATAGTTAAGGCTAGTGGTTTTCAGCGGGGCCATTCGTCATTCCTAAAACTCTAATAGAGCCTCGGGCAGTGGGCCTGGTCATTACACTAAGACTACCACTCAACCTTGGATTATCCAAGAACTATCTGTCTAGGGGATTAATTACCTCTTTAACACCATGTAGGGAATACATTACCTCTCCAACACTGTATTTGTTCCAATAACACAACAAAGGTGCATAAATACTATTTCTACTAAGGTATTTGGAAAAGATAGAATTGAGTCACCTTATCACTAAACTTGTGTCACAACAACAACAATGCACAACATAGTAACATGAAACCATAGTACTGTAGTCTAGATGATTTCACCCATACCATCCTAGTAGTCCATCTTGTGAAATTGATCTAAGTTCATGTTTTGATAAGTCAGTGTAATAAATTGTGCTTCCCTTCCTTAGCATGAACATTAATAGAACATTTACAATATCCAAATATTACTAGCTAGCATTTGTAATTATTCTAATATCTAGCATAGTCTACTTTAGTTATGTCACAATGGACATAAATCTTACCCATGAGTTGATACATCACTCATATTATGCATTTGTTGTTGGTTATATGCCATGATTGCCAACCATATGAGTGTTGTAATTTGATAATACTTTGTTTGTTTGATAATAGAGACATTTTTATTTGTTATATATACTTCAATATGAGATGATGATAAAAAATAATAAGTTCCTACATAGATAAATGGCATGTGAAATTGAGTTGAGGACCCATATATGAGATAATGTATATGCTGAACCTTGAATGTGTCTGCATCCAATCAAATTTGATTGGGTTCACCTATATGTGACCACATTCATAGTCTATGTTCTGTTTATATTCTCTATTGTTCCTAACATCTTTGAATGTTCTAGACCTAAGAGGGTATTCAAAATATTCAGGGGTGTTAAATTATTATCCTTGAGAGAGGTTTCAGATCATTGATGGATTTTAGTCACGTTGTCCAAGAGTGAGTGGGATGACCCCCACATGAGCAACTATCATGATACACACTATTAGTTTCTTTCTAGGGTGTTTGAGGGTTATTTATTCCTGATAATGGGTGCATAGACTTCCCAACTTGTGGTTACATATCTAAGAACTCCTTCTCCTAACTAGTAGGATTCTATGGACTCTATTTTCTTTACTTTACTTATTTTGTTTCATATAATTTTCTATACTTTTCCTAGTTCTTTGCATCTATGAACTACCAATTTTGGTTAACTAACTAAGAGAGGGATATTAGACATCCAATATGTACCATATCCTTATGCTCAACCCCGTATATCTACTTTGAATGTATATTGAGTTGTGAGGGTCTTTGAAGGTTTTGCATTTTAAATTTAATGTCTGATCCATATTTGGGATAGTGCCTCCACTAATGGGAGCACCATCTTGAGGTAGATCAACTTTTGGCATCATTGTCAGGGACATGGTTTTCTATGTTTACACACATACATATTTGGTTCTGTCAGCATAAGCTTGTACCTATATGCATAGTTCTACTTTCATTTTGCACATACTTGTTCATACATGCATACCCCATGAAACCTTATCTTCCTTCTGCAATCAACTCTCCTTGTAGTGAGTGTTACCCTGATTTACATCTAGGGATTGACCCTAGACTTTTTTGTACTAACCTTAATGTATGTTCTCTTTCTCAATTTAATTGAGCATTATATTCCACAATGAGGCAATTATCATTTCATTTGATTCATCTTATCATACCATTGATATTTCCTAATTTCTACAATGTGATTCACTAGTTTCATTGAACTTGTTAGTCATGCTTGTAAATTGGGACTATGACCCCACCTTCCTTGCTATGTGCCATCGAATATGTTGTGAATGAAATATTTCATCTTGCCACTCTGTACTACGTGTTCATTTTATATAAACTACTTATCTAATGAAGTGATAATCATTAGGGTGAGTTGCTCCACCCCAAGTGTGTTGTTTCCACCTATTTTATATTGCAGAGTGTGTTTGTTTGCCCAGGGTGTGTTGTTCCCCCAATTTACTTTTTAGGGCATGTTGTTTCACCTAGGGTGTGTTTTTCCAACCATTTACTTGTTAGGGTGTGTTGATCCACCTAGGATGTGTTGTTCCACCCATGTACTATTAGGGTGTGATGCTCCACCCAAGATGTGATTTTGTCACCCACTTTTCTCTAATGACTAGTGGCATCTTGTCCATACCTTAGATACTTTTAGCCTATAATATACTTACATATAAATATTATTGTTGTTGATGGTGGAAATATCTATTTGAAAAGATCTTTACATCTACTTGTAACTCTTATAGTTGAATGCCTGATTCTCTTGCAAGTCTTTCTTTTGAAATATATTTCTTTAAATTTACCTACTTATTTGATAGCCCTATCTTTAACGGGAATCCCCTCGTTATAACTCTTTTATCTTGAAATGCCTATATATGTTTACAATGCACATTCTTAGTGTTTACTGACTGCTATTTTTATTTATCTCTTTCTAGATGTTGATCCTAATTTACCAAGGCGTTGGTATCTTGGAAGACCTAGGTTGAGGAAGATCATTTACATTTTTGCAAACATGAGGATATCTTGGAGTGGATTGGGTACCCTCTTCCACTTTCCATACTTTTTGATAGTTCAAGATTTTTATTTTATAATACCACATGTTGAGGTGAGGAACAATGTATGAATTACAATGAGAATGATTTTGTAATGGTTAAATTTTCCATCCTACTAAAGGATTGTGCTTGATTGTGCTTGACATATAATACTTGATAAATAAAATAATCATCTATGTCATCATGCCTATATGTGTGTTTGGATTGTAAGGACATATTCCTCGATTAGTTAAGGAGAGGATCCCTCTGGGCCCCTAATAATTAAAGTATGGTATCAGAGCCAATGCAGTCAGTGAGTCTGACTATTTCAAGTTATCCTTGATTGTTCCTATACATATACCTCTATTAGGGAGTTAGGTGATCCTATATAGGATGTTGATGCACCTTTCTTGAGTCATGAAATACCAACTACGGTATCACCCCTATAATATGGGGTTATTACCAGTCCCCACGACACTTCAATGGATAATATCCAATTCATTGAAATTTTAGTCCCGATTTACTCTCTATGATGGTGGGATACCAAAATAGTCCCTTAGGGTATACATGTATATAATTACTCCATGAAGCACGGTGTTGAGTGCACATATAGTCCCCTTAGTTTTGAAGAACCTAATCTCTTCTTGGAACAATTGTTTGACTAGAGAACTCCCATCCACATCCCGATATGAGATGGTGTGCAACATTTATAACCAAGTAGGATTAAGGTGTAGTAAATAGTGTGTGAAGTGACCAATAAAGACATAGTAGAATCTTATAATATGTAATACGTAAACATCATCCCTCTCTTCTATGCTCTGAGTTAGAGATACTTCCAATATACCCTCATAGATGCTTGAAGTTTTATGATCTCTCGATAGAATAAGTTGTGGAGAAAAAATGATAAATTGGTTGTTGCATTAGTTTTGGAACCAATATTTCAGTTTTGCATCACAATAGTTACTATCATAAAAATAATTTCATTATTATACTATATGTAAAAGAAGACAACGTTTTCTAGATTTTATAAATGGCTTCATGAACAGACTCACTACTATATGAAGTTTATATTAGTGCGGAATCCTTTAGTTAAGAACCCTTTGACCTATCAGGTCAATTGTGAAACCCACGAACTAAGTATGAAGCAACGCGTAATAAGATGTTTTGATATATATATATATATATATATATATATATATATATATATATAATATTATACATACATACATACATACATACATACATACATACATACATACATACATACATACATACATACATACATACATACATACATACATACATACATACATACATACATACATATATTTACCATAGTTCCGATACATACATACATACATACATACACCTCATCGGATCAACCCCAAATACCCCTTTAAGTGGTTATTTGGATTATAGGTTAACCCCTTATGGACTGGAGTCTTGCACCTCAATAGTTTAGGGGAGTAATCTAACCTTTAGGATTTCTTGAACTCAAACATGAATGTGTTAGCTGATCCATGGGTAAGTTCCACAATAAATATCACACAAATGCAATTATATCCTAACGAGGATAATTTTTTCAATAAGTATAGAATGCAAATTATTTGATAATATATAAAGAATCCATACAATAATTTTTACATATCATAGTAATGATAGTTTCTAGGTTGAATGAGCACATATGGTTAATTTTAAAAAAATGGCATAATGGTGAACTAGGCTATGAATTATCAGATTTAGGGGATGAAATCCTCTTCAAGGGGTGGACTTTTGTAACATACCTAAATAAGGATGTTGTCACATAACCATTTATTACCCTTAATTCCACGCTTCTAATGGCTACATAGCTGAAGGTGAGTGGCCTTGAGCGCCCGTCCCTAGATTGGCACATAGTTTCACACAAGCAATACATATATGTATATATGAAAAGGGAAATAATAAAACTAAATATATAAAAAGATACTAGTATTGAGATACATACATGTACTGATTTGTTTTCAACATATCTCTTTGGTGTTTCATTTTAGAGATTAGATTCTTGAGTCCATCCGATCTTCATTTGGAAACTAAAAATTTAATAACCAAAATGTATTGATGCTAAAGCCTGAAGTACGCTATGAAAGGGTAAGTAAACACAATTAACTATAATATAAAAGTTTCTTGGATAAAAATTATATCAAGAAAGAATAAGAAACAAGGAAAGAAAGCTTCACAACATTCTTTTATTAAGGAACATTTTAGGTTACATTTTCCATTATATAAACATTAGGCCTTTGACTACTTCCAACAAAAGGGTCCATGAGGGGCATTCGAGTCTCAAAGCCTATATGACACCCTATTTCTACATGAGGGACCTCAATACCAAATTCAATGAGGTAACCTAGTTTCAATCATGCCTTGTGCCCTTACCCTGAGAATTCAGGTAGGTACACAAGGGTATATAATGGATTTCCCTATATTATGTTCAAGGTTTGTCAACATAGTATAATAAAATATGAATGCAATGTTCATAAGAACAATAGCTCAACCAATTAAGTAGGCAAACATTTATATGATCAAGCATACATACAAGCAAGCTAATATCATAGTAGGGTCAAGAGATTAAGTGTACCTTATAGTAGAGAGCAAGTCATGATTCCCTGAGTAAGATTCTAAAGATGGTCCAACGCAAAGGGGACCCAAGATATAAAAGACTTAATCGTGGTGCTTACATCAGTATGATTTTGATATGATAAACTTAAATCATATCATTTGGATGTTCTCTTATACCTAGGTATCAATTAGTTAAAGTGTAGTTCCATCTTGTCAAACATGCATGCATTGATTCAACATAAACAAGTATCAACATTAAGCCTTCGATCTATAATTAACTTCCACATTTGATTATATATAAAAATGAGATCATATATTATTTGGAGTTAGGAAAGTATTAAATTTAGATATTTATCAAGGTTCAATCATTCAAGATCATAACTAGTCATACTAGGTCAAATAAAGCACAAAAGTAGGTCTTTTGAGACTTTGAGAGACAAACATGGCATGCAATATAAGATCATGGTAAAATAACATAGAATAAATATATTACTTATTTAAGGTCACAAATATTTTTCTAATCATTATTGATCAATGCTTGTACAATGTTCAAGATCTAGTAATGAAAAGTTCACACAAGTAACATCATATGGCATATTACACAATATAAAGACATTAATAAAGCTAAGCATGATCAAAGTAGATCCTGTGGTTCAAATAGGTATACTTGTTTAGAGGTTGGATGATCATTTGATGGTTAGATATGTCAAAGTCCCATTATTAATCAAGTAACATTGTACATAAGTAAAAAGGGACACTTTTAGTTCATAAGAGTAAAAGTACACGTCAAATGTCGTTTACTTTGTGAGTCATGGCAAAAGATGGATAAAAGTTATTGTTTTGAAGTTTAAGAGTGATATAGGAAACCAAAATACTAGATGGATCAAGATGCATCATTTGTTATTCAAAAGTTACATAAAGATATTCTTTTTGGAATATCAGTTGAAGGGGAAGTAGATTTAGGTTCTGAAACTCACTCCAACCCATAGATCTCATCAAGTGGATGAAAAAGCATACATAATATGCCATATTTGTCCAAATGGTGTGCAAGATATGGCTTTTAGAATTTTTGCATTGAAATTATGGGAACATGTGGTTAGGGTATTACCTTGACATTCATTGAATAATCAGAATTGTCGATTTGTAATCAGGGTCATGCTTGCCCCCCTCATGCATCCCTTGATAGTGGGGCTACTGACTCACTTGGCACCTAAGATTAATTGGCATCCAACTGGGCATTGAAACACTAGGTTTCTCTCTCTCTCCCCCCTAACCACCGTCCCATGGATGCAAGTCACCCTCTATTGATTTTGCACCAACGTTGTGTGGGTGTGACCTAGCATGGCGGCCTGACTCTGTAGCTTGCCAGAGAGGTGGGTATGAGGGGTGATGGCCCCCCGATCTAGACCCCAAGGAGGGCGTGTAACCCTATAGATTCCCCACAAGAAATGGGCTGGTCTTATGAAGTTGAGGAGGCCTGAGACATGGAGTTCAGAGCTAGACAAAAGAGGCTAGGCTAGGGTTTTAAATCTTAAAGATGAAGGTGGCAATGAATCTAGGGATCACAAAAATGTGAAGAAAAGGGGAGAAATGAGTTGGGTAAAAAGTTTTATAGTCAAAAGTGCGGTTAGATGTCGAAAAGGGGACTTGACTAGTGGTATTGATCAAGCTTGGGTGTGATAGGTGGCATCCAACAGTCACTACGTCTATGGAATGTATAGTGGAAGAAGATGAGGTTTTCGTTATTATATCATGAGTGGAATATGTGGCCAATGCAATAGATGGATGGGTTTGATAGAAAAAGGTGGCATGGATCCTTGGTTTGGAAAGGGGGAACCCCCCTTAAATAGGTTGCATGCCCAGAATTTGGACACAAAAGGGCTATTTTCATTTCAAAAAAGTGATAGAAATAAAGTTAAATAAATGAAATTTTAAATGAGCATATCTCTCTCATCCTAGCTCAAAACTGAACGAAGTTTGATGCTTTGGGAGTGTGAGAGTGTCCTCTACACGAATAAAACAAGTTGAGGTTAATAATATACCCATGTCTAGTTTCAAAAGGGGATGAGAGAGAAGGATGTATAAACTAGTGCAAGTTTAGTTTTTTTTTTTTATCAAGATTGGTGTCACCTCTTGTCATATGCACACATAGCAATTCAAGGAGCATCAAAACCATTCAAATCATGAAATTGGAGCAAGAGCGAGGACTTAGTGCAAATACAAAGTGCATGCCACATACATGAGGAGAGGCAAAAGTCCAGGTTATCACAGATGTTTAGATCGACCTTCCCTATCCTTGGGCATAATCTTAATTATCTTAGTATTCAATTATTTTTCCTTCAAATAGACTAAATTATCTTTATTTAAATTCAAGAAATATAATATATTAACAAAAAAAATGTATGAAGTTTTATAATAAAATAATAATGTCATGTAGCTAATTTTATAAATCCATTAATTAATTACATTTCATTATAATTTGACACTCTAATATTATCCTCGTATTAAAGGACAAAAATAATAGAATTAATAAAAATTGTTGGGCCAGGATTGATTAATTAAGAAAATCAATGCAGACTCAATATACAAGTTAGTAATGAAATGCCATACATCTTAAAAGGAGAATCTGATGTTAAATCTTGACTCCTCATGTCCTACATAGCCTACATGCCAACTTTTAGAGTAATCATAAAATTTTTACACTCTCATTTAATAGATTGAATATACAAAACATTATATATATACCAATGCATTAAAAATTTCAATTAATAACCTAAGTTCCAATTTATTTTTTTCAATAATGTACGATTTCTCTCAATGGTCACTATTCTTCTTCTACACTATACCTAATGAGATCTCCTTGTAACTAAAGATTATTGTCCCCTTCTTTACCCCTCTTCTACTCTAACTCCTCCTCCCCTCATCCCTGTAGGACTATTCCTAACTCTAGCCAATCTCTCTCCTCCCTCTCCTTATTCATCTTCTTTCCAAACTTTTCTCCCCATTGTCTGGGTGTTGTGTGGGTATTGGAAACCACCCTATCATCTTGCGGTAGTCAGAATGATGATAAGAAGAGTTTATGTCATCTCCACACAAGATTTGCCTTTGAGTCACCACCAAGACTATCGTCCAACCTCTTGGCAAGACCCCCACAAATCCATTGGTTCCTCCTATAAATTGACCCTCCTTGTGGTGAGTGTGACCCTATTTTGAACCTAGGTCTTGACCCTATACTTTTTAGTACTAAGCTCGAGGTATGTGCTCTTACTCAATTTAATTGGGCATTATAAAAGATTATCTCACCAATTTCCTACAATGAGGCAATTATCCATTCATTTGATTCATATTACTAGACCATTGACATTTCATGGTTTCTATACTGTTTTTCTTTAGTTTTGTTGAACAGATTAATCATGCTTGTACATTGGGTCTATAACCCCACAGGCCTTGCTATGTGCCATTCATATGTTATGATTGGACTATTCCATCTTGTCACTCTCTATTGTGCCTACATGTTATATAAACTACATATCTAATGTAGTGAAAACCATTAAGGTGTGTTGTTTCACTTGTTCAAGTGAAGAACAACGTATGAATTACAATGAGAGTCACTTTGTGCTTGATAGCTTCTGCTAGTGGCCTTGTAGATATTTCAATTTTTTCCATTTTTGATACCACCTTTTAAGGTAAGGAACAATAGATGAATTACAATGAGAATGATTTTTAATAGTTAAACTTCTCACTGCTACTAAAAGATCATGCTTGATATATCATACACAAGAAATAAAAAATCATCTTTTCCATCTTTGATATACATGTGTTTGGATTGGAGAAATTTATTTCTCATTTAGTTAAGGAGTGGATCCCTCTTGGGACCCACTCTTCACATGTACATTACCACCCATGTTGATCTTATTTTTGAAGACCCATTTACAACATGTGGGTTTTACACCTTTAGGTGGATTCACCAAGGTCCATACCTTGTTCGTAGACTTGAAGTCCATCTCAAATCTAATGGATTCAAGCCATTTATTAAAATTTGGTTCCTCAATAGCCTCATTGTAGGTTTTTGTCTGATTATAATTTATGACCAACATATCACATGTTGAGTTATGAGTAACCCATATCTCTCAGGATCAAGGCACATCCTACTAGACCCTTAAGGTACTTATGCTACAAGATGGACTTGAGATTCCACAATAGTTTTTGATTCCTATTATTCCTTTCTGACCTTTATTGATTTGATGTTATCTTCTCAGTCTTAAAATTATTTGAGTTATATTTTCTTCCCATGGATTTCTCTAGATAAAAATTTAGAAATACAAAGTTCTAGAAGCAAACACTTTGTTGTCATATGGAAAATATAAAAAAAATGAGATTTGTCTTATTTGGGTTTAAAGTTTTAAAACATTGTTTATTAACATAACCTTCACATTCCCAAATATTCATAAAAGACATGTTGGGATATGTCCCAACTCAAATCTCATATTGATGCCTTTTCAACAAATTTAGATGGGATGTGATTAAGTTTAAGTTTTTCAATTTCTAAATCATATCTCCAGAAAGAATTCGAACGAGTAGAAAAAATGATAAATGATCATACAAATTGCAATACAATGTGATTCCATATTCTAGATAGACCATTTCATTGTGGTGTTCTAGGTGGAGTCCAATGTGATACAATACCATAATATCTTAGAAGGGTCTCAAACTCTTGGCTAAGTTTATGCCACCTCGATGTTATGGTAGTTCTTTAATGTTTTTTCCAAGTTTATCCTATACTTCACTCATGAATTTCTTGAACTATTAAATGGATTCTAACTTGTACTTTAATATATACACATATCCATATCTATTGAGGTTGTCACTATATGTGATGAAGTAATTATATCCACTGCTGGTAGTTGTGCTAAAAGGTCTGCATTCATCGACGTGTATGAGTCCTAATGGGTCACTCTCTCTCAAAATAACTAGTAAAAGGTGCTTTTTTCATATTTCCTAATAAACAAGCTTCGCATGTCTCTATTGACTCAAAATCAAATGAGTCTAGATATCCATCTTTATGGAGTCTAGAAATGTGCTTTTCATTTTAATGGCCTGAATGACAATGTCAAAGATAAGTTTTATTTGATTCATTGATTTCAAGATTCTTATTATTTATGCTATTGACTCTTGTCTCAGTAAATAATAAATAAATACCATAGGACACATGGGCACTTCCATAAAAAACATCATCCTTATGAATAGGACCTAGACCATTCATAGTATGAAATTCAAAACCATTATTTTCCAAACGTGAAATAGAGACAGTGTTCCTAATTTTGGAAGGTATATATAGCAATCATCAAACTATATTAAAAGCCCATTGGGCATAAATAAATAGTAGGTTCCTACTATAGTTGCAACAACACTTGCTTCAATTGCATGTAGCTCCTCCTCTCCCTTATATAAGGATCTACTTAATTTCAAATCATGCATATTTCAACATATGTAAGGACCACATATGGTATCCAATACCCATGATGAAGAATTAGATAAATTTATATCTGTAACATATATACATGAAGTGAAGATCTCTATCACATACTTCTTGTTCTTCAATTCTTCTAGGTAGAGAGGGAAAATTCTTCTCCAATGTCATCCCCAGTGACAATGGTGATCCTTTTGATTTAAGTGCAGAAGACTTAGACTTTTATCAAGTCTTAGAACTTTTCTTGACTCTGATTTTTCCCTTGGACTTCCGTTTTCCTTTCTTGACCAAAAACACATATTTGGGTTTGTCTTTCTTCATTTTCCCTTTCGTAGTTCTTAACATGTCAAGTATCTTTGACAATGATTTGGAAAAAATCACATTTAATGCATGACAATTTGAGTATATAATTCCAAAAATGATAGCATGATTACATATGTGGTCAAATCTTGTCCTAAAGGAAATCCTAGTCTCTCTAGCCTTTCCAAATACCCTATTAATTTGAGCTCATGGGGCACAACTAGATCACGTTCTTCCATGTTACACTTAGAAGATGACTTAGACATCAATCCTTTCTTGCCTCGCTTATTTTTCAAACATTATCCTTAGATGTGTTACCATCTCAAGAACTCCCATGTTCTCATGTTGCTTATAAATCTCATGAATGAGGGAGCATAGAATGATGCATGTGATGTGAATTTCATCATGAGGTGCTTAACATAAGCTTCCCTTTCCTCCTTAGTCAGATTAGGAGTTGACTCTTGAGTTAATAATGCATGCAAGATATAGAAATTACATTCAACTATGAGAATAAAGTCTCATACTCCTAAACTATTCATGGAAGTTATTCCTACTTAGTTTTTCCTTCTTAAGAGCCAATCGTAGTGAAAAGTTTTTATCATTTGCTATTTCATATGCATGAAACATTTTCAAGAGGTAATATCTAATTTGGAAAATATTTTATGAATATTTTTTGTCCTTTAAGTATGTATCACTCTCACTAATTTCTTCAAAATTAATAGTCCACTATTCATTCATAAGATTGTAGCAAACTGCCTTCTAGCGGGTCAACCTCTCTATTTTATCAAGTCATGAGTTATCTTTAGTTGATCATCCACAACTTAATTATTTAGGTAGGTATACTTATCCAAATGCATCTAATGCAACTCTTGATAAGTTGGACGAACCAATCTTTGTCATAAACCATCTAAATTCCTCTAGGTGCTTAATTATATTAAGATCACCTACTTAAGTCCAATCTAAATGTCAACATAATAGAATATGCACCCTGCTTTGGTAGACCTACATATATGTATCACACTTCTCTAAAATAGACAATGCCATGTTTTGGTGAGCCCAAACATAGTTGATCAAGATTTCCATTTGTGTTGTAAAATGTAAACACTCTTATACTTAAAATTTTATATGAGGTTTTTATATACATATGCGTATCCAAACACCACATACTTACAATATGTACCATATAGACATTATACCAAAATCACAATCCAAATTACTACAAGCTGTATCTATGGCCATACTAGTGTAATCCTTTGGAGAAACAAAGGATTATTGTCCACCTAAGGTTCTTTGCATCACATGTATATATGACTTGTGTAATCCAACAAATACCTACAAATTTAGTAAATGGATCCATGGATGCTCCTTGGAGTTGGATCTTCAAGCTTCCTTGTCAAGCCAAATCCTCAAAACAAATTATGTTCCTATATAATATTATAAACTAGGTAAATGCGTTAATTATATTTTAGGGGATTTAGGGGAAAATATAAATAACTATATTTGGAGATGAAAGAGTGAGGTTCAGAATGAAAGCCACCACATACACACATAAAGGGGTCCTTGGTCATAAACATGCAACCATCCACCAAAAAAACTTTTCTTGAAGGCGATGTGTATTATTTAAAAATATATGTATAATATGCATATATTCACATTAAATATTGTATATCTCCCTATGGGAGAATCTCTATGAACTATTTTTGACATGCAGACCAATTAGGCTGGTTACATAAGGGCATTGCCCCTACACAAGGACCCCACCACCCATTATGTGGGTGGTAGTCGAGGGAATGGCCGCTCCTGATAGGTTCTTAAAGGTAGTGCTAGAAGAAAATCATATTTTCCCAAAGTTGACCCAACTATCATATCCAAAATCTAGATCTACAACTTATATGAATTGAAACAACATATCAATACTTAAAATTATCATTCCCAATACATGATACTACAAAAATAGTATAATCAAACCTAATCTTATTATAAATCCTAATACTTTGCACATTGATTTGGCTCTGATTCCATTGCATAGAAATGGGTAGGGTTGGAAAAACAAGACCCGGGAAAAATAACCCGATGCAAACTAGAAATATTTGAGCAGGTTAGGGTCTAAGGTTTTTCAACTCGACCTAAAATTGACACTAACCCAAAGAACAAAAAAAAATTTAGGGCCAGGTTCGGGTTTGGACTCTATACCCGAATTGACCCAAAATTCACAAGTATATAGTCACATAAAATTAGAAATACTAAACTATAAGACACCCAAAGGCCTATAGAGTTACTAAACTATGAACCATGAATTTTATTTTGATGTTCCACATGTTTTTTTATTGGTTTTAATGATTTATTATGCTAATTGTTTTATTTGTTTGTCTTTGAAATACTCTAACAAATTACAATAAGCTTAATATGTGTTTTTCAATCACATTGTACGTTTGTCACAACGAAAAATTTCAATTACACTTGGAAATTATTAGTGGTTAGAGAAATCATAACATGTTTTAAAAATTATTCTCTAGGTATATGAATTTATTTGTCAGACCCAATAGACCTGAATATTTGTGAGTTGGGTTAGTGTCAAGGGTTTCGGCTCAAAAATCAGTATTTTACATGTTTTGGGTCTAGTAAAAAAGTGTTGACCTGGAATGACATGAAATAAAACCTGCTCAACCCAAACCTAATTGCCACCCCTAGAAATGAGGCATCAAATATAGGATAAGCAACAAAAAATCCATTTCTTGGGAGCAGTTCTTGTCAAGAACAATGTATCAAGATGTAAGGAGGGAACATGGTATAGCTTGTCCAAGATTAGTTTTACAACTTTGCATGGAGTTGTACCTTACTTCTGGTGATGCATGGATGGATGTCAATGAAGTCCTCCAAATATAGTCACAAAAGCAAATGTGTCTCTGCATAGTCCATATGGATGAAGGGGAACTCCTTGTATGGAGGGAAGGAGCAAATTTTGCATGCAATGTGCTTACATCACACACTATCTCCTCTTTCTTTCGCTTAGGGTAAAGACATGTACAATTCATGTTTCACAATCATGTAACCAAATCATGGCCATCATGCCCCTTTGAATAGGGAAGGGCAGAAAATAAGGTTTCTAATAGAAACCGTATATTAAAATCCCAAGATTATATTTACGAAGCCCACTTGGGAATAGCCAATCGATTAATGGGAAATTCCAATCAATCAAATGGAGTGCACCACAACTTTTAGGAGTTGACCAACCATTTTATTGATCTTTTCTAGTCAATCAATTGGGAAGACCATGTACATTCTCCATTTAATCAACCAATTTGATCTTTGTTCAATTGTTCGATTGGGATTCCATATAGTTTACCGTTGATCTAACTGATTACATAAAACTTTTAGCAATCAATTTAACTTGTATTCACAATTATACTCCTATTACATGTACATCCTATGTGTGTGACCCTACTGGTTCCATATTACATTAGTAGTGATGTCTACAATTATATTATGACTTCATGATAAATGCGTATTTATCCCTTTTAATTACATATTTTTGATATTTGTTAAGGATTGTTTTGTTATTTACTATCTTAGTTTCATAATTAATTGTGTTATTTTATTTTTTTTATCTATAATTGGAGTTTTAATTATATTTTCTTGGGTTTTGTAGGAAAATTATATAATTTGCAGCAGTCCTGAAATTCATATATACCCGCCACCAAAAGTGACATAACTCTTGAATTAAAACTCCAAATTGAGTGTACAAGTATTCATTGGAAAGAGAATTTAATTTCTTAAAATAAAATCCTATTATTTGGACTGATTTTGTGTTTTTGATGGGAGATAAATATATTTGAAATCTCTGCTGCGAGAATTTGCATTAAAGAGAGTTACATGGTCAAGATAATTAAAGACAATCAACTTTTGATTTGACCAGATCTATAAAATTCAAAAATTAATCTCCCTCTCTCTTTTCCCTCTCTTTTTATGGCAGCCTACCCCCTCCCCCTCCTATAAAAGGAGGAACTCTTCACTTGTAAAAGTATTCCATTCTTCATTCTATTTCATCTAATTTTTAGTTGTAGACCATATCTTGTATAATGTTGGATCTTATTTTAGTTTACATTTCTTCTGGTCTTATTATGTCTGAGTAAATCTCTCTGAGGCATGTGAGTAGCCCCTTAGCCCGGTTCTATTCAATATAATCAATTATATTCTTCCATTGAACAAATATCTTCTCTCTGTTTATGTGTGGTTATTTGGATGATCTGATATATTCTTATGGAGTGATATGACCGTAGATCTCTGTAAGAACAAAACAATAGTTCCTTAATTGCGATTATAATCTTTTCATATTTTTAATCTTATTCTTGTTATAATCCTTGGTGACGCGACCACCTGAGCCTTGGGTTTGAACGCCAGTTTGAATTCACATGTTTTTTGATATGACTGTGGATAATGGCATGTTGAACGGTTGGGCAATGATTCATGAACGCCGGGACCAATGGGTTCACAGGAAGTCCGACCCTTATGAGTTTGTCCGTAAGGAAATATAATCACAAGGTGCTGATTTGATCCTTGGAGTTTAGAATTTGATTAGTTGAATATGAACGTGGTTTTGGTGGTGATCTTCTAGACCCCAGATCTTTATTTCTTGATTAGTTAAACTTTATTTCAACACTTTTATTTTTGTTCTTAGTATTAACAACTCTCTCTATTTAGATTTAATTCTTGTACTTGTGATCGGATTTGGATTTTAACTTTTCTTTTCTTCCGTCCCTTGGATCGATACCTATCTATACTAAGTTGACTTGTTGTTCGCAACAAGTTGAAAACCGAGTTAGAAGGTTAAACTCTAGGACTTTTCCTAGTGATTATTGCATGTACAATGAAGCACATCACTTAACAAGCAATTTGTGATATCCATCAAAGAAATTTTTTAACCCTTAATTGGATAAGTTGAAGAACAAATTCAGCCTAATATTCTGACCAATGCTACAATGACTAGTGACTATATAATCCATTTGTCTCTAGTATCTGCATTCAAACTAGAGCATGGAATCATTGCCATCTTATTTCTCAACTTTATTATTTTATAAAGATTAGACTATTTGAGATATATGCAGTATAAATATCAAATATTGATACACATGAGCATAGACATGCAATTTCATAGTCTCATTCGTCAAGTGACTAGGATATCAATCCAATAGGAGGGAAAAATTCCATTACATCACTCACAATCAAACCAAAGGTCAAAGATACAGACGATGCTCTAAAAAGTCCAAACAAAACCCTTTTCTAGGTAGAAAGGGATGAGTATTTATAGAGGTAGGTGGAGCATATATGTGAGTGTAAATGAACCCGACCAAATTTGGGTAAACCTGACTGAATTTGTTCCTTTGGTTTGTGGGGATGACTTGGAGTGGACCATCGAAAGGTGTGTCTTTGGGGGATACCATCGGAAGACAGCCATCATAAGTTGTCCACTAGAAGTCGTGTCTTAGGTTGATTCCATCAAAAGGTGCCATCGGAAGATAAACCTTCAGAACAAGACATCAGAAGGCAAACCATCAGAAGGTGGCCTTCAGAAGGCGTATGTCTAGCTATCTTCCAAAGGAAAAGGCTGCTGGAGGAGGAGAATGAACCTATTCAAATTTGGGTGAACTCGATCAAATTCATTCCTCTATAAGGTGGTTGTCAAAGCACTCCTATGAATATCTATTTTCCTTCATTTGTGACCTTTGGAATGGACCATCAGAAGATGATCCATCGGAAGGCACCATCCTTTGTGAGCATCATTTGGCTGGTGCTTCCAGAAGGAACCATCAGAAGAAAACATAAGAAGAATGTCCTGCAGTTGTTTCTAAATAAAAATATTCAATGGAGTATTGATGTGTACAACAACAAAAAGTCAGCGGATGAAACCAACTGAATTTGGGGGAACTCGACTAGATTCATTGGGCAGAATCTGGATAATTGATGTTTTGTTAAGTTTGGTGCATGCAAGTCCAAAATTTTCTAGTTGAGCAACTTTATCTTTAAAAGATAATAAATTACAAAAAGCGAAGTATCTAGAGTTATTTTGGAGCATATTAAGGCTATAACGACATGAAACTATTGACCAATACTTAGCATAAATGCCTAGATTTTAGTTTTATAAACCACCCCATGCTTAAACTTTGCTTGTCCTCAAGCAAGAATGTACTCAAAGAAAAAAAATATAACATCCAAATTAAGCTTGGAAATAAATGCTAAGGTTAAGAAAAACTATTTAAAACAATAATTTTCCAAATTCATGTTATTTTAGAACAAACCCCCACCATTGAATCAAAACCTGCTAAAGTAAGATCAAAGAGCATCCATGCACTTTTAAGCAAATTTGTTGTGACCTTTCAATAGTCATGGGTGCATGAATCATAATATTTGAGCATTAAAGCATTGTCACAGAGGTAATCAAGTGGGTAATGGAGGAGAATAATGAGTTGTTCTAATGTATTCATGTAGACCAATAAGAAACAATGCGTCTCCCACTTATTAGGTCCTAAGAAGCAACAAAAAGAAAGTGACTCTAATGACTTCTGAGGATCCTGATCTGCATCAGGTTGGTCCACGTAAGGAGAAATAGTCCCTGTAGTCTGAGCCAGTTGGCCAAAACAAGTGAGACAAACTCCTCATACTGTGCTTGTATACCTACTGGACACCATTCTCAACTCTCTTAAAAGAGCAAACAAACACTTATGTTTTTATTCTCACTCACGCTTTTATTCTCTACATTCTAATTTGTATGCTTAGGTGAAGAGTAATTTTGATATTTTGGGATTTTTGGGCAGCCAAGCCTCTTTTGCATATTTTTTGATTTTCATATTTTTGAGTTAATCTTAGCTGATAGGGCACACAAACCATCAAAGGAAAACACTCATACTTGATTGTAGCTCAAAAACTCATAATTTCCCTCTTAATACATGTGTGAAAAATAGTAATTATGATTCAATTATCCTTAGAGTAGAGGTGAGTTCGTGAATAATACAACTTGGAGTTTTGATCAAACTCTACCTTTTTCCAATAGTCCTAAAACATGGGTTTGTCATTCACAATATAGATCAAAGGAATAATGTTTTAAACTATGAAAAATGGGCATACCCTTAGATCAATTATCAAACTTATGAAAAGAGTCAATGAGCTAGTTAAGCAAGAGATCAAGTAGTTTAAGATGAAAATGGTTCATTAGACATAAAGATAAGCATCGAGCTATTGTATTTAAGAAGTTTCCTAAATAGAAAAAATGTTTACAAATTACAAAACAAAAGTCTTACTAAATTGAATTTTTTTCTCTAAATTCAAGAGACATGGAAGATAAAAATGCATGCATAAAAGAAATGTAAATGGGAAGTGGGAAGCGGAAAATATAGAGGGTGGTCACCCTGCCATTCTAAGCTTAATTTTTTTCTCATCCTTGAGAAAATCTCAAACTTTGGATGACAGGGATGCAAATACTATGGGTAACTGTAGTCACTGAAAGTTTTGAATAGGGCGCCGAGTTCTTTGTCGCCGCTTGGTGAATGATCGTAGTTGTGGTCCATTTTGGGCTGGTACTGAAATGGCTGGGTACAAATATGGGGTGACTGGTACTGTTGGGATATCTGAGTGGTGGTGGATGAAAAAATATGTCAAACCTCTATCTGAGGTGCTGCACATCCTGCTACACTACATCAAAATGACATCCCAAATCTTCTTGGAATCGTATGAGTCTAGATTGAATGTCCATCATCATCTTATAGAGGTTCCCCATGTCAAAGTTTGGAGGGTGCTGAAAGGACAAAGGAGGATGCAGATAGGAATAATGAGACACTTTAGTTTGGGGCACTTCTTGATGAGGTATATAATGGAAGGTTGCTCCTTCATTCTTCTCGATTTCTTGAAATCCTGACATATATGGTGTCAAAGAAGGGGCACCTATAGAGCTATGCACCTGATGTATGTTGCCATGAGCATCTAGGAGAGAAATGTCCATGAGGAATTCCTAGCATGTGAAGTCTACATTTGCTGATTGTATAATCTTATGTTTGTTCTTACTAAAGATGTAGAGATAACCTCTATCTTTGGCCTTGATCACCGTATCATGTATGAGGTAGTCTAAGTCCAACTTTAACCACCTATCTATGTCTGCCAGTAGAGCGAATTGGTCATTTCTGACCCAAATATGATGAATAATGAACGTGATCGTGCCCACATTGGCATGAAGTCGCAGTGCCTTGTGAAAAAGTTGTGAAAATGATGAATAACAAAGTTCACCACATTCACCTTCCTCCCAATCATGACACACCACATAATGTAGAGGTCAGCCACACTGATTGCCCCTTGAATATCCTATTGTTGGTAAGTATGTCTAGAGAGCCAATCATATAATGATTGTAATGGCATATCTTGTAGACACTTTGATTAATAATAAATGCAATCTTCCAATATAATCTATTTCAACCAGTTATGAGATAATAATGAAACATAATAAATGTCTAAAGAATAACATTACTCAATGATGTATGACTTTGGGTTGATGACTTCAACATTGAGACCATACAGATGTCAAGAGTATGTACATTCTTATAATGTCCCTAGTTAGATGTTATTGTGGAAGGCGGATAGACAACAATAACACGTAAGACTAGAGTGTGTTTTTTTAATGACAGAGTCTCATCAGTCATGATATGTGACATCAAACCAAACACATAGATATTTATCGAAGAAAAGTGTATCAAACAGACCCACCTTGAGAGTGACACATGGAAACCATACATGATAGTCAGAATCATCTCTCATAGTGAAGGTGGTGATTGTAGTTCTTAGACCTAAAATCACTACACTCATCACATGTTTTTCAATGTACTTTAACATCATCCATAGTGACTTGGATAAGGGTTACCATAAAGGTGGTGTGCCGGTGCATTGTGACATATGGGGATGATTGTGAGTGGTGTAGATGGGATTTGTCCCTCCTACTAGATTTTGATATCCATGCCACTTGATAAGAGAGACTGAGAAAAGAAAGCACATGCACATGTAAATCAATATATGATATTGAGGTCACATATATCTCAGACAATCTTCTCTAGTTCAAGTAGAATGGATTGAACAATCAGAGGATGCCGATTCCATGCCTCAAGTTCAATCGGAATATCAATGACTAAGGAATTAGATAATCACTATAACACTAATCACTCATTGTAGGTTGAAGTTGTTCACCAACGTTCCTATTACGTGGGTAGCAATGTTGTGTTTCTAGATACTGCTCATTGCTTGTCATGTCATAAATCAGTTATGGACATTCACTACCAATGTAGCTTGGAACCTATAGGGTCACACACATAGGATACACTTAGAATAGGTGTTCATTCATGAATATGTTTTAAACTTGGTTACTAAAGTGTTAGGTATTCAATTTAAATAACATTTGTTATGTTGACTGACTAAACAATGAACCGACTAGTTCAAGTGTTGAACTGATTATTTTAGTTTGTTAGGTCAATTTAACCAATATCGACAATCTGGTCCGTGAACCAACCAATTTAGGAAGTGAAGTGATCAGATCAAGTCCATTAACTGACCAGTTTAGGTTGTGACCTGACTGGTTGGTGAATCATTTTGATTGATTCAAGCATTAGTGATGACACCATGTTGAGTACTAAATTGGATAAAAATTGCCAATATAATTGCGATTGGGAAACATGATGAAATGACTGATTCAGGGATGATCCGATTGTCTCACATGTGTACCGATCAGTTCACTTTTGAACCGATCATTTTGCCACTCGCAGGATGTGAAAATTTGTGAAATTCCAATCCCTTCCACTCCCACTTAGACTAGGAACCTTAATCCTAACCCTCCTAAAAATAGAGGGGTACTGGGGGCTTCTTAATAACAACTCAATTTCCTATGACTATTGTTGTCTTCTTTGGTTGTGGTAACCAAGAGAACCCAAGAAAGTCCTACCCAATGAAGGGAGGGATAGCAAGGGAGAACAATTGTGGGAGAGAAAGTTGGTGCTAGTACACCAACTAGAGGGGACAAATCCTTCTTGTCTATTCTTCTAGAACGATATGAGTACGGTGGTCCGTGTGAAGTAATATAGAGGTGAGGAGGTTGTTGCCTACCGCTAGGAGGACAAGGTCAAGCTGCTGTCCATGGTGATCAACCAGGTGCTACCATAGATGTTGTCCAGGTGCAACTTGAAGAAAGCCACATACTGCATCGAGGGAATTTTCGATGGACTTTCTCTAGGACCAGGTATTACCTCGAAACCATACCTTCCCATTACATAGTTATTGACATGATCATCCATTGAAGGGGAATGTGGTAGATAAGGTTTTGTTTCTGCTACCTATCCTGATGCCATATTTCCCTACAGTGGTATCATAGCCTCGTCAACATCCTATGTTTTGGCACTTAATTGATTTGATCGAATTTTGGTTTTCACCTTTTATTTATTACATATGATGTGAATATTTAAAATTATTAATGTGAATACCCGATTAAATATTACACATGATCCCAAACTATATATACATACACACACACATAGACACAAACACACTCACAGATACACACACATTATATATATATATATATATATATATATATATATATTGTGTGTGTACATACACACACATAGATATATATAGTTTGGGATGATATATATGCAATTTACACACATCATTCTAAAATTGGTTTTAATGGAGGATGTAAAACATGGTTATGGCCAATAATCCAAATATCTATATGTGGTTGTGTGGTTTGTTTATTCCTATTTATATCTCGGTTTGCACACCGAGCCTATACCTTCTTTCCAACATATGAAAGTATTATTCTTTCCTTCCTGTGCTCCCCTCGAATGTAATTTGATGTTTATCAATTACCATGCAATAAGTTTAATAGCATTAGGATAGTTTTCAATTTCTTGTTACGATAAAGAAGACACTCATCGACAGATGAACTGACTATCTCAATGACAAGATGACCAATTGGAGGTCTGAGGAGACACAGAAGCTGAACCGATCAGCTAGTGGACCAACCGGTCGACTAGAGATGTCCAGAAGACGTTATCCTAGAGACCAACCAACTAGTCTGACAGACCAACCAAGAGGCGATTCGACCGGTTCAAGGGTTGGAATGATGAACCCAGATTGGTTCAATCAAAGATCTACATCAACAATAGGTTCATGCATGAGATGTAGACCTAGGTGGCAGTAATTCCTTGTGGCTCCAAAGAATTACAAAAGTATGGCCATAACTATCGATTTGTGTTTTAATTGCATGTTTTCTTTTGTGGGATATAGCATGTATATGATACATACTATAAGTATGTAGTGATTGGATATGTATATGTATATATATATATATTTATAAATATAAAATCACTCAATGAAACATATTAAATCTAAGATGCTTTTCATTAAAAACACACGTGAAAATGTAGATCGATTATACATGGGAATGCCAAGCGGGGTGCACTATCCATATCGTGGAAGTGTGATGATAGTTATGCGGGCCTGCTAAGTGAGGTGCATTTCTATCACATTGGCTCTTGGGTCAGGCTAAACTGGGTGTCCTTAATGACATTAAGAACCTAGAAGCATGCAGATGAATATGACAAACAGTTTTGCATACCATCTATCCAAGAATTACATAAGATACAATTGGTAAAAGTTTCCTACCTTAATGATTGATTATGGACGCTGGCATTGGCGGATACAAAGTCAATTGTTTTAGATCTTTGGTCACTACAAGTTTGTGCATTGTAATATTTTGAATTGATAACTGAGGGTTATCAGTTTGAACAAAATAATGAGAGCGATTGTTAATTAAAGTTCTAATTAAATATCATAATATTTTATTTAATAAATCAAATCAAAATGTTTTTGACAAAATTGCAAATTTCTATTGTAGAATCAAATGGCAACACAAAATAACTTTTCTCCATGATCAGTCCATGAGAAGGACAAGTTAAATGGGAATCCATGACTGGTTCAAGACCTTGAGATTTGTTCTCACACAGGAGCATAAGCTCTATGTCTTGTAAACACTAAAGCTAGATGAACCTAATCCCACTGCACCAAAGGCTTAAGATGTCGTTGATGTCAAATGCCTAATGCTGTACTCCATGAACTATGAGTTGCAAATATAGCATGAGAACATGCATGTTATTGAGATGGTAACACATCATAAGAACATGTTCTAAGATCAGAAGACAGGAGATATATGATGTCTCTAAGGCACTGTTCAAATGTAACTTGGAAGAAGGAGATCCTATAGGTCCTCATGTTCTCAAGCTCATTGGGTATGTGGAGAACCGTTCTAGACTAGGATTCCCCTAGGGTTAAGAGTTGGACACTTATGTGATTCTTCAGACACTACCAGAATCATACAATCAGTTTGTCATGAACTACAACATGAATGACTTTGACAAGTTGTTGACATAGTTACTTGGCATGTTTGGAACAACTGAGGCACAAATATAGAAAAACAAGACCAAGTATATGATGATGATCAACATATCTAAGGGAAAGTATAAAGGCAAAGACAATGCTAAGAAGAGCTGGCCAAAATTCCAAGTCTTCCGCTCTCAAGCCAAATGGAGGGGTGAATAAGGGAGGCAATTGTCACCATTGCCACCGACATGGACAATGGAAGAGGAATTTCCCTCTCTACCTGGAGGAACAAAAGAAGAAGAAGGAGGGGATATAGATCTACAATATAAGTATATACATTATGAGATAATTTTAACTACTTCTTCATCCTAGGGTATATGCACTGGGTGTAGATCTCACATATGTTCAAATATGCAAGATTGAAAAGAAGTAAGCCTTTATGAAAGGGCATGATCGGGTTGTTCATCATAAATGGAGCAAGATTTTCTGCCACAACATTCAGAGCTTATAGTTTATATCAGCCCATAAGGCATGTAATAGAGTTTATGAACTGCTATTTCATTTATGCCAATAATAGAAACATTTTACTTTCTACATCTTGTATGGACAAGGATGATTATGAATAAAGAATAGTTAATGTTCTATTTTCAAAGATATGATCTTGTATGACACTACCCCAAATTTGTGCTTTGTTTTAAGGATCTAAAGATAAATTATAAGGTAAATACCAAAAGGGATTAAGATTTGATAACCCAAACTATCCACATATATAGAATTATCATTCAAAGCACATAAATGAAAAATGCATTTATAGTATCCATGATGATGTTTACCTAGACTTGTTGGTTAATGAAATATTAGGGACATGCTTGCCTCATTTATTGGGAAAAATGACAAAAATACTTTTACTAAATGTAGCGGGAGAGCATGTATTCTATTAGGGCTTGTATATACCAATGTATGAAGACCTTTCAGAATAAATGTTATGGATAGTTACTAGTACCTCATCATACTTACTGAAAATTTCAGTTACAATGATATTTTGTATTTTGTGAAATACAAGTATAAGTATCTTGAAGTGCTCAAGAAGATTATGAATGAAGTACACAACTTCCTCGATAAGAGTATTAAGACACTTTGATATGATAAACGTGTTGGCTAAATGGACATCTATAAATCCCTTTGTTTTGATTATGACAAACATTTCATTCTTATTAATCTAACGAGCTACTTGAGTGTGCAGGACTAAGATGGATGGCAAAGCAACTAGGGAAAATCCACAAGCTAAAATGTTTATATTTTCATGCAATGTAATCATTGTTGTAAAAACTTGTACAAATATATAATGTACAAGTACTTAGAATTGCATGTAAATCAAGCGTTAGATTTTCCCTAGCCAAACACCATAGTTAGACATGTCATCCCATTTAAATAGGATCATTTATGCACACTCACACATATAATTAGTGCCTAAATTGAAATCTTGAAACAGGATCATTCTCGGTCGACAAACTCCTCGACCGAGACACTCTCGGTCGACAATCTTCTCGACCGAGAAAGATCCAAAGTAGCCGTTAGACACAACAGACAAGTTAGTTGGCAGTTGAAGAAAGACGTTGCAAATCACTTGTTCCAGAGAGCCTGTCGGTCGACAAAAGTTCGACCGAGTAGGTGTCTCGGTCGACCATTTGTCGACCGAGATGGTCTCTGACAGCAACTGCAGAATAAATTAATTAGCCGTTGTTAAAGCAACAACTTTGTACCTAACGGCTAGTTAAGCACTTAGAAACCCCTAGAAGTTGTATAGAACGTCCTTAAGCATACTTAGGCCATTCCTATAAATAGGACAAGCCATAGGACACTAGAATTCACTTGTTACACTTGAGAATACACTTGAGCATACTTGAGCAATCTATTGCAAGCAATTTGAGCACTGTGATCATTAGTCTACATTCTCCTTAGCTCAATCTCGTGTCCTATAGGCTAGATTCTCCTATCCATAGCAATCACAAGTTCACACACTTGGCTAGGAGATCTATATGCTTGATCTAGGCATATCAAGCCTTGGGCTTAAAGGATAAGTTGTAATTTCCTTTTTCTTTCTTGTTCCTTTTTATCTTTTGTACTCTCCTTGCTACTCCTAGGGTTGGAGGCTGCGGATTGGAGAGGGTTGACTTCTCAGGTGGAGAAGGGGACTTCAAGCTACTTCAAGAAGGCTATCGCAATGGAAGCTACTTCAGAAGGCTGGTGCAACGGGAGTTGGTGCATCTACTTCAAGGGAAGGCTGCTTCAAGGTTGGCGATTACTTCTAGGTGAAGGCTGCTTGAAGGGTTTGGGAAAAGAGATTGTATTTTATGTAAATTCCTTGCGAGGTAATAAAATAAATTTCTTTTCAAATCCCGGTTGGGTAAGCAACCGGGTAGTGGATTGACGGCTATAGTATTTGCTATAGTTGGAACCACTCTAAACTCTGTGTCTCCTTGTCTAATATTTTCATTGTGGTTGTTTGAGTTCAAGAATTGTTAAATTATCTATAAAACTCTATTCACCCCCCCTCTAGTAGTTTTCAATTGGTATCAGAGCAGGCTTCAAGGAACCCTAACCAGGTCTTGAAGAATGGAGGGAAATGGTGAAAGGTGCTGTTTGGACAAAACCACAACATGCTGCAATTGGTGTTTAGGAACAAGCCACAAAACAACCGGATGCCCATGGAGATCAAAGGAAGAGCACAAAGAATGTCTTAATGCTACAACTAGTGAAGAAGAAGAAGAGGTAAGTCTTTTTGATTTATCTAAGGAAGAATTAGTTGCTATTATTGAAGAGACACATAATAAATATGTTGAGTGCAAAAAGAAATTAAAGAAATCAAATAAGGAAAATGATGATCTAAATGTCAAACTTCTTGCTCTTGCATCTGAAAATGAGGATCTCAAAGAGGGAAATAAATTTTCTGATCTTAAGTTAAAATCTATGGAAGCCGATTGCAAGCTCCTTTCTGTTGAAAATTCAAACTTACAGACTCAAGTAAACGATCTTCAAAAACAACCATTATTGTGCACCCATATAGATTATGACACTATTGTTAAAGAAAGAAATTTATTGACATCTAATCTAGACCAAGCAAAACTAGATATTAAGAAGAGAATGGAAGAGATTACCAAGTTACAAAAAAAAGTCAGTAATTTAAATAATAATGGCATTCTTGATCAAATCTTAGATAAATCCTATCATCAGATTGGGAGAAGAGGACTAGGTTATAAGCCTAAAGGGAAGTCCTATCAACCTAGTTGAAAAAAGTCACAAACCCATCAATCTATATATGTACCGAAAGGAACAAATACATTTTTACCAAAGAACAACCTAGAACAAAACCATAGAAAATGACTTGAGGTTGATTCTATATGTTGCCATTATTGCTCACGTCTTGGACATTACTCTTTTTCATGTCCTTACAAGAGAAAAGATGTAGAGTTAGTTTGGGTTCCAAAACCTCCAAACTAATTGAACAAAATCAAGTTGAGATATGACCAAAGACATTAGTTGCATATTTCTATGTCTATCTCAACTCTACATAATGAAATTAATATTAGTTTTGGTCCCTAGATGATTTAAAGTTTAAGTCAAATGAAAAGAAAATTCCTATTTTCATATGATTTTTCGTAAAAGATATAAGCAAGCAAAATAATTTATTAGTTATATGTTATTGTTTGCAACAAAATCTCTAACTTAGCATCTTTGAAATAATTAATTGTGCCTCCAATTAAGTAGTATGCTTCAACTTGATATTTAAATTAAATTTTATGCAAATATTATACTCAATATATTCAATCTGAGAAATCTGCAAAATTTGCCTCTTGGTCAAAATAAAATTTGACTAAGGGGCGCTATGGTCGTAGTCAAGGACGACCTAAAATAAGCTTCGACAAAAAAAAATTGCTTATTTGGAAATTCTCTATTTGGACCTAATCTTAATATAATGTTTTCTTGATTATTAAGAAATTTATGAATTTATTGAAAATGGTATCTTGTACTTGAAGGAACTCTCTACCCAAAACAGGGCTTAACATCCCTTGCATTTGGATGGAGACATTTTATGTAGTCTAAGATTAAACGATTCTCATTTTATTTAGGACTTAACATCCATTGATAGATGAGAAATCAATATACATTCATCATAAGCTTAAAGGAATCTCATATCATTTCAAGGCCTAACATCCTTTGCAAATGATTGAGAAACAAATTGTAGCTAAATTAGAAAAATATGATATTAAATCCATGTTCCTAATAGGATATCTAATTAAGGGGGAGTTTTTTTATTCTTAACGGTTATCTTTTTGAAATGACAAAGGGGGAGAGAAAAATATAAAATTAACATTTAGTCAAACTCAATTAATGAGTTTCATAAATAAACTCTTGGCTTTACATTGAAAGATGCTATATTCCCAAATGATCTGGATTTCATAATTCATGGGGAATAATAAGCACACTTTTTATACTCAAGAGAAAAAGCTACAAAAGGTAATCTAAAGGTATGAAACTCATATGTTTTATATTTCCTTTATTTATATTTTGGAAATGTTTGTCATCTTCAAAAAGGGGGAGATTGTTGGCTAAATGGACATCTATAAATCCCTTTGTTTTGATTATGACAAACATTTCATTCTTATTAATCTAACGAGCTACTTGAGTGTGCAGGACTAAGATGGATGGCAAAGCAACTAGGGAAAATCCACAAGCTAAAATGTTTATATTTTCATGCAATGTAATCATTGTTGTAAAAACTTGTACAAATATATAATGTACAAGTACTTAGAATTGCATGTAAATCAAGCGTTAGATTTTCCCTAGCCAAACACCATAGTTAGACATGTCATCCCATTTAAATAGGATCATTTATGCACACTCACACATATAATTAGTGCCTAAATTGAAATCTTGAAACAGGATCATTCTCGGTCGACAAACTCCTCGACCGAGACACTCTCGGTCGACAATCTTCTCGACCGAGAAAGATCCAAAGTAGCCGTTAGACACAACAGACAAGTTAGTTGGCAGTTGAAGAAAGACGTTGCAAATCACTTGTTCCAGAGAGCCTGTCGGTCGACAAAAGTTCAACCGAGTAGGTGTCTCGGTCGACCATTTGTCGACCGAGATGGTCTCTGACAGCAACTGCAGAATAAATTAATTAGCCGTTGTTAAAGCAACAACTTTGTACCTAACGGCTAGTTAAGCACTTAGAAACCCCTAGAAGTTGTCTAGAACGTCCTTAAGCATACTTAGGCCATTCCTATAAATAGGACAAGCCATAGGACACTAGAATTCACTTGTTACACTTGAGAATACACTTGAGCATACTTGAGCAATCTATTGCAAGCAATTTGAGCACTGTGATCATTAGTCTACATTCTCCTTAGCTCAATCTCGTGTCCTATAGGCTAGATTCTCCTATCCACAGCAATCACAAGTTCACACACTTGGCTAGGAGATCTATATGCTTGATCTAGGCATATCAAGCCTTGGGCTTAAAGGATAAGTTGTAATTTCCTTTTTCTTTCTTGTTCCTTTTTATCTTTTGTACTCTCCTTGCTACTCCTAGGGTTGGAGGCTGCGGATTGGAGAGGGTTGACTTCTCAGGTGGAGAAGGGGACTTCAAGCTACTTCAAGAAGGCTATCGCAAGGGAAGCTACTTCAGAAGGCTGGTGCAACGGGAGTTGGTGCATCTACTTCAAGGGAAGGCTGCTTCAAGGTTGGCGATTACTTCTAGGTGAAGGCTGCTTGAAGGGTTTGGGAAAAGAGATTGTATTTTATGTAAATTCCTTGCGAGGTAATAAAATAAATTTCTTTTCAAATCCCGGTTGGGTAAGCAACCGGGTAGTGGATTGACGGCTATAGTATTTGCTATAGTTGGAACCACTCTAAACTCTGTGTCTCCTTGTCCAATATTTTCATTGTGGTTGTTTGAGTTCAAGAATTGTTAAATTATCTATAAAACTCTATTCACCCCCCCTCTAGTAGTTTTCAAAACGTTGAAATACTTTACATTAAGAGTTTGAGGACCTTCTGGATAGACCATCATGGTGTATCACAATGAACTCCACTTGAAATAGAATGATGTATCAGATAAAAGAAAACACACCCTGAAGATTCATGATGTGATTATCAGTGAATTTTGTAAGGAGTGGAACCCAAGAGGGGATCTACTCCCTACTTAAATTTCAAGAATAAATCCACTCTATTCCAAACATACTAACAAGCATGCTGGAATAGGTGTACATTTTTCTTCTTCTCAAACAATGGTATTCAAAAAGGCCGAAGTGCAGCAACGGAATAAAATCATGACTATAATAAATTTATCAAAGTACATCATCATCTCCCAAATAGGGCATAAATTTAAGTTTAAAACATACATATCTTAATAGAGGGATATCTAAACTACCCCCCAAGAATCAAATCCTTCAGCCAAATCTATGTCTGCATGTCATGTCCTCCATGTCCTACACCCGTGGTTGTGCTATCTCTGGGTGGGTTGAAAAACAACACCCAGGAGGAGGAAAACAAAAGGAAAGGATGTTAACAAAAATTGAGTGTGTGCGGTAAATAAAAAATAGATAATACTTTATAAAGTTCAAAAGAAGATCATAAAAATAAGATATGATCAAGAGAAATACCAGACCAACCGATGAGGCATGTCTAACTAAAGAATATCAAGCATGGAATCTTGCCTTCAAAATTATCCATCAACAATATCAAAACATAAATTGTGCATGTAACAAACAAAGATTAAAATTATTTCAAGCAAGGTCGAGACACCATTGGATCTCAGCCTAAAATAAATAATGGGTGGAGATAGCACACCCTGGGCGGATATAGCATGCTCGTTTAAATAATGGGTGGAGATAGCACACCCTGGGAGGAGATAAACGAACCTTTATATATGGTTGTATGTATGTACCTGTACAAGAAATAAAGATAGTCTAAGAATACATGTATATTGGGAAAGGAAAGTACGAGTTCAATAAATTATGAAATAATAGGATGAGAGCATCCAAGACATATCATGTAGGGTTAGAAGGCCCATAAATATTGTCCAAGAAGATAAGAATTTCATAATTATGAAAAAGAGAACATCAACTAATGCCTCATATGGTAAATAAAATTTGGACATAGTTGTAGTGCCTAAACAGTAGAAAAGAGGCACATACCTTAGTTTAAAGCCTAAATATCCAATACAATGCAAGATCAAATGTAAGGTTTGCACCAACCTATATTCATTATATATTATGTGAATTAAGATCTCAATATTTCATCCTTATTTTTATTTATCTACTTAAATAAACTCTTAGTGAATTAAAAGTATGGAAAAGAAACAATGACCTACTACATTAGAAATGAAGGCATCAGATCTTAACAAGTTGGATTGAAACTAGCCTTAGCCAAATAGACTCGTAATATTCACCAATCACAAACAAGGTTAACCATTGACTAGTCAAATGGATTTAAGGTCTTCATATCCTTGATTGTTGTTAAAGAAGAACACATGACTGAAGATTAGTAGTTGTCTTCAAAATTTTAATGGAGGTCAAAGGGATCAAGGGAAGTTGAGAGCTTGGTTCAAGTTTACAATGTCCATGAATCTAGGTTTCCTGAAGTGTCCAAAATCTTTGAGTTGTAGGTCAAGAGTGGTGATGGTCATAGCTTCTTGTAGGTACTCTTATGTCTTTAGCACAAGTTAACATGTATTGTCATGAAGTTCTCTGAATATTCCATTGTCACATGGAAAAGAACCAAGGACAGATGGCAGAGTCAGTGGAGCATGGTTTGTGCACTATAAACATGATTCATTGCTGGTGTTCCATGCTTTTTGGAAAGAGGTCATCATGGTGGTAGGAGATGTTGCTTCGTGGTCATGGTGGAGGGGAAGAATAGGGAAGGGAAAAGAGGAGGAAATCGTGAACAACCTTCCGCATAGCACCTGACTTAATAGGGTCAAGGATAGAGAATGCAGGCGAGAGATGTTATAGAATTAACAATGAGAGCCAGGGCTTGTTGTCAGACTAGTTTCATTTTGTGGATATATAATGTAGTGGTAGGAAATCTTTACAAAAATAAAATCTAACTAAAGAAACAATATTTTCTTATATACTAGTATTTTTATCCTTTATTTTATGTTTTATTTGAGGAAATAAACATTAACTAAACAAAGTAAATTTGACATGTAGTCTAATTATGATGTGTATAACATAAATTTAACATATATTTCCTATTTTGAAACTATTTAGTAATTCATTTAATTTATTTGTATCCTTTTAGTATTATCATGCTAATTTATTTTATAATTTATCTATGGCCACTTAGAATTATCCAACTGACATGAAATATCATAGATAAACTAACTAATACATGAAAAATCCAAAGTTAAGATTAGTTCTTGTTTTTAGATTGTTTACTTATATATATAATATATGAAGATGTTTTTGGTATTAGTTAAATAAATATCATCATAATGTATATTGTGTTACTATATTTGGTTTTTATGATCCTATGGAAAATATCTACTCACGAGGGAACTATATCCTTTTCATATTTCTTTAAATACATATTGTCATGGTAATGTCTCTGAAGTATGTCTAACATGGTTTCCTTTTAAGGAAAAGGCATCTATGTAATCAATGTAAAGATATATTCTCATTTTGATTCCCAATCTCCCCAAAACTATTATAAACTTGCATATCATGAATTTGATTATAACAATAAATTATAAGAGGAACATGTGAAGATATTCATGATATCTATAATATAGCATTTTTGTTAAATCTGTCTACATGAAAATAATGATGATGAGATTACTAGATTGATGATTTTCCATTTTTGAGGAATTGAGGAAGAAAGTGGTAAGTTTATTTTAGAAAAGCATACCAACAATACTGTTATAGTTTTTCAATTGGTATTCCTTTAGTTATTAGACGTGTTTTATGTTGCAACTTATTTTTAATGGAATGTAAACTTCATAATGAGAGTGAATCTCCTTTACAATATAATAGAGAGGATAATTCTACCTACATGCCTTTGTGAAATTCATATAACGTATTCAACAGAACAATGTCATCAAATTCCATATACAATCACCATATTTGGAAATGAGAATTTTATTGTAATTCTTTTATGATGGACAATTTCACACATTTTATTTTTTTTTCTTCTATAAAGCAATTTGTTAGCCAAAGGCAAGCTAAATTGTCCCACTTGTGTTATATACCCAATAATATATAATTAGACATTTATGCATGTTTTAAACATTAATTCATATATACATATATCATAATACATACTGCTACATGTCTTGTAAGTATTATAGGGTGTGTTTACTAAATCATGTGTAATTATATAAATATGTTTATAAAGAATAAACCAAGTTTACATATGTTGTTACATGTTACCCCAAATCACAATAATTTTTATATTACTTTTCTAGTAAATGTCTCCTTAAACTTTTATTATAATTCTTCTAAGAAATAACGAATTAAGTTTCCCAACATAAGTTACTTTTCTCATTAATAAGAAGTTGGCTTCTATTGAAAGGAGAAAATTACCTTTCTCACTGCTTTCCACTTTTGAAGTCATTAAACATATTAATTATTATTTTGGAGTAAACTCAAATTTTCTTTTCTAAATTATTTTATGTATCTAGAACTATCCAATTCTTATAAAAATTAAAACATAGACTAATTATGACATGTAGAATTTGATATTATCATTAGTTTCCACTTTTGGAGTCAATAAATACATTATTTAATTTATTTGACTTTAACTTGTATTTCCTTTTCCTAAATGCATTTAAGAATGGTCATTATAATTCAAATAATGTGAAACTTGGCACCTAAGATAATTAGTACCCAAGGAGCACGATTTTCATATTGTATTTGTGTTTTGAGATTTCTTTTTATGATTTATTGCACCTTTAGATTTTTTGTCTCATTAACATAATTACAATATTACATCATAATTATCAACTTTCATTAAATTGTGTCCTAATATCTTCACATTATATCATTATACACGAAATTCCATATGTTACAACATTTAACATATTTAGTCTATTAATTCCAAAATAATTTGAATAATAGAACATTATTAATATTCATGGACATGAAATTATCAATTGTTACTCCAAAGAATATTACACATTTTTATTTAGCCATTATGTGGGTATTCGTTATTAAAGGAAATACATGTAACATATGATCACAAATTTAAGTTATTATGTTAATATGAGTGTATTTGGATGCATTATTAACCTTGTTTGGTCAATTTTAGATATCTAAGTATACCAACCTCTTAGTCAGGGAATAGGGGTTTCTGGAGTCAAAAAGCTAAGTTTTGGTTTGTTACAAAATCTAACTTATCTTCTAATTTCCTTTTGGATACATGCTTAACACTAAAATGATGTACCGTATAAAATGGTTTAATTGACACCATATGAGATATGGTATGGGAAATGTCCCAATATGTCCTAAGGATTGAAATATATACAAGAAAATAGTTTCTTGAAAGGCTTGAATCACGTAAATGTTAGTTTGTTGAACACTTCTTATCTCAATCTGACAACAAAAGTGTTTCTTACTTGGATAGCTGAATTCCAATGGAATCAGTGGGAGTAAAGTAGAATTTAAAAAGTTCAAAATCAATAAGAAACCATTGAGTCTAAGGAGGTACAATGGGAACTAGGAGAATTAGAAATTGTTGTGGAATCCCAAGTTCCTTCTATAACACAAAACTCATTGTTCTAGAAGAACACACCATAAGCTTAAATGATTATGATATTTTATTACTCAGAAAGGCGGTGAGTTGGTCATAAGACAATGAGCCAACAACCTAAATAGAAGCTATTGAGGGACCATAGTCATAGAAATGGTTGGAGGCCATTATATCCAGAATGGAGTCAATGTACACCAACAAGGTATGACCTTGGTGGTACCACCTAAAGGGGTAAAATCCATAAGGTGCGGTTGGGTTTTTAAAAGGAAGACTGGCATGGATGAAAGGACACATTGTATGCAAAGTTTATCAAACAAGTTCAGAGTGTTGAACATGAAATCACTTCCCCAGTTGTCATGCTTTCTATTGCATCTTATCGAGACTATGAGATTTGGCATATGGAGATTAAAACTGCATTCCTTAATAAGAATATTTGAGAAGATGTGTACATGACACAACTTGAAGGTTTTATATCTTCATTAATGCAAATAAAATATATAAGCTACAAAGATCAATCTTGAGATTGAAATAAGCATCTCAGAGCTGAAATCTATGATTAGACAAGATAGTCAAAGAGTTTGACTTTTGTCAAAATAAAGATGAAAACTATGATTGCAAAAGATTTAGTGGGAGCATACATACATATATATATTTCACATATTGACAGGGAATAACATATTAATACTATAAGTATTGAAACCTGGCATTGAAAGAACCTTCTTAAGAAGGATTTAGGCGAAACATCCTATGTGATAGGAATTGAGATCTATAGAGATAGTTCTAAAAAGTTTCTTAACCTAAGTATGAGGACATACATTAGAAAGATGCTAAAAGGGTTAAACATAAAATATTCCATGAGAGAAAATTTGTGCATGATACATGCGATGAACCTTGTATTCCAATTCTTGTGAAGAATAAGAAAAACATGATTAAGATTCCATATGCACTAGAAATTGGATCTATCATATATGAATATAATGTACTCATCCCATTATCTTGTATGTATTGGACATGACAAGATGATACTAGTCAAATTCCCATACAAGTCATTGGAATGCCATAGAGGACATACATTAGTACTTGAGAAGAACTGAGGATAAGTTCCTGGCATTTGGAAATAAGGAGGAGTTGGGTATAAAGAGTTACACAGACGCAAGCTTCCAAACTGACAATTAATGGTTGCAATATAAAATTTGTGTTTGACCATATAAACTTAAAACTATAAGTTGGAAAACTTCCAAACTACAAAACATTATTAATATTATACAATAGTAGATGAGTATACTATTGTTATGAACTACAAAAGATATTGTATGGATCTAGAAGTTCACGTAGATGAACTTATGAGATGTTCCAACCATTGATGACACATTACAAATACTATGACAACAATGGAGCTAGTGGTTAGGTAAGGAATATATGATAGCATACTATTGCAATTCCATCTCATACAAGATATCATACAACAAAGAGATGTAACACATACAATAAATTGACTAAAGGCAAATGTTGCTAACCCGCTGGATTAGCACTTGTGCAACAAAAACATGATGGACATGTTTATGTCACTAAGAATAATATGCATGGGTGATTCACACTAAGTGCAAGTGGTATTTTGTTGGTAAGTATGCCTAGAGACCCATCGTATAATGACTGTGATGGCATATGTCGTATATGGTTTGATTAATAATAAAGGCAATCTTCCAAATTGTTCTGTTTCAATCAAAACATAATAGATACCTAAACAATAACATTACTCAATGAGGTATGTCTTTGGGTTGATGACGTGATCAATGATACCTTACAAATGTCAAGAGTATGTACATTCTTGTTATGTACCTAGTCAAATGTTATTGTGGAAGGATAATATACATCAATAACACATAAGACTAGAGTGTGTTTTGGTTGATGATAGAGTCTCATCAGTCATGATATGTGATATCAAGCCAAACACATAGATACTTGTTGAAGAAAAGTGTATCAACAGACCCACCTTGAGAGTCACACATGGAAACCATATATGGTAGTCAAAACATCTTTCATAGTGAAGGTGGTGGTTGTGGTTCTTAGACCTAAAATCACTACACTCATCACATGTTGTTCAATGTACCTTAACATCATCCACTCTGACTTTGAGTAAGGGTTACCATAAAGGTGGTGCTCGGGTGCATTTTGGCACATGGGGATGACTGTGAGTGATGTAGATAGGATTTTTCCCTTCTACTGGAGTTTGATATCCATGCCACATGATAAGAGAGACTGATAAAAGCATGTGCATGCACATGTGAATCAATATATGATATTGAGGTCACCTATATGAAAGACAATCTGCTCTAATTTAAGTAACATGGATTGAACATTGAGAGGGTGATGATTCCATGCCTCAAGTTCAATCTAGATTTCAATGACAAAGGAATTGGACAATCACTATAACACCAATAATAGATTGTAGGTTGAAGTTGTTCTTCAACTTTCATAGTTACTTGGGTAGAGATGATGTGTTGCTAGATACCGCTCATTTCTTTTGATGTCATAAATTAGTTATGGACATTCACTACCAATGTAACTTGGAACCTATAGGGTCACACACATAAGATATACTTAGAATAGGAGTTCATTCATGAATATGGTTTTAACTTGATTACTAAAGAGTTAGGTATTCAATTTAAAAAACATGGCTGAATGTTGACTAACTAAACCACAAACCAACTAGTTCAAGTGTTGAATCGGTCGTTTCAATGTGTCAAGTAGATTGAACCAATATTGGCAATCTGATCCATGAACTGACCGTTTTAGGAAGTGAACCATTCATCTATAGTCCATGAACTGACCAGTTTAGATTGTGAACTGACAGGTTGATGGATCAATTAAATTGATTCAAGGATTAGTGCTGATGTCATGTTGTGCATTAAATTAGATAATTATTGCCAACACAATTTCGATTGGAAAACATGATGAAACGACCAATTGAAGTGTTGAACCGATCATCTCACATGCCAACCAATCAGTTCACCTATGAAACGATAGTTTTGTTACTCGTAGGATGCAAAAAATTGTGAACTTTTGGCCCCTTCTGCTCCCACTCAGACTGGGAACCCTGACCCTAACCCTCCTATAAATAGAGGGATACTGGGGGCTTCTAAAAACAACTCAAACGCCTCTGAAAATTATTGTCTTCTCTGATTTTGGTAACCAAGAGAACCCAAGAAAGTCCTACCTGATAAAGGGAGGGATAGCAAGGGAGAACAATTATGGGAGAGCAAGTTTGTGCTAGTACACCAGCAAGAGGGGACAACTCCTTCTTGTCTATTTTTCTAGAATGACAGGAGTTCCTGGTGGTTTGTGAAGACTACTATAGAGATGGAGATTATTTCCTGTAGCTAGGAGGACAAGGTCAAGGTGTTGTCTGTGGTGACCAACTAGGTGCTACGGTAGACACTGTATAGGTTTGACTCGAAGAAATTTGCATATTGCATAAAGGGAATTATTGTTGAACTTGCTCCTGGACTAGGTATTACGTCAAAACCATACCTTCCCATTACATAGTTATTGACGCGATCATTTGTTAAAGGGGAATATTGAAAATAATTTTTTTTTCGGCTGGCTATCCTAATGCAATATTTCCCTACACCTGCTTCTCTAAGATATAGTTCATGATCACCAGGTGCAAGTAGTGAAGTGTCGGTTATGAATGTGCAAAGACTTGGTGGAGTTAGTAGTGAATGTTTCTTCCCCAATGAGCATCTTCCAGGAATTTTGGGCGTTGAAATTTTTGTCACCAATCTTGAGCTGCCCCTAGGACATATCCATGTAGTTGTCAACAGAGTGTGATAGACAACCATTCAGCTGGTCCTCAATAACATGTCAATCTTGATGAAGTAGGCAGAAGTGCAGGACTATGTGGTGCACATCTTTAGGAATGCTGAGTGTAGCATACAACTCACATGTGAGTCTACAATACACGTTGCACTATGTATACACAAGGATGACAGCTGCAAGGTACCTATGGACCTAGTCCTAGTTGTTAAATGAGACGAGGGTGATAGGGTTAGCATACTTTGGGTTGATGATTTTATTCTTATACTTCCATAGTGATTCAAACTCTTGCTTCTATTCTATATTATGGAAATGAGGAGTAGGAAGGATGCTCTAGGAAACATTCATGGGAGTGAAACGTGCCTCACTAGCTGGGGTAGAGTTGAATGATGAATTTGATTGACATAGAGATGATGATGTCTCTATATAATCCCAGTGTAACTCCTCTATCAACGATGCTCAATGTGGTGCCCCTGTAGATGGTCCTGCACATGTTCCACCATGGTATGTAATCTTGAATCATAGCATGATCGGGACCATGTCTCACTAGAAACTTCCTCCACACCATCCAACTCCCCACTAACGGTGTCCATGGGTGTGGCAGAGACACGTCTGTAGTTAGTGTCAGATTTGCAAGACCCAAAATCCATTGTAGGTGAGTGCGAGGTCTCATTCTCATATGTCAGGTTTGTGGTCCGCGTGGCGTGTGGTGAGTAGAAGTTATGAAGTGTCATTGGAAAAGAAGAACTACCTTCCCCCTTCCTCCTGGAAATTGTTCTCTCTAGTCTTATGATATTCCTTTTAATGGCGCCTATGTTGTAGATGGAAAGAGGAAGTGAATGGTGGAGAGAGAAAAGTTTAAATTCGACCAATTTGAATTGGGTTTAGTTGGGTTGGTGGTGATGATACATTATCTACCAATGGTTGAACCCGACTGAATTCAGTTGAATTCTGTTGAGTTGTAGGAGGCGTTGGGATGTCTGTCAGGATGAACTTGATTGAATGTTGTTGATTTTGTTAGGGTCAAGGTGCGGTGATGAGGTAGTTTTTCTTTTGGAAGTGGATAGGGTAGTTGCATTGTGGTGTGATCACACATCAGTTCTGTAGAGGCATGCTGACTGGGGGTTGGCAATGATATTGTGGTGTGTTTCAATAGGTGGTGCGGCTTGTAAAATAGAAGTGGGATGATGTGGAATTTGTGCATAGAAGGTTGTTTCTAGCATTATGCAGGAGCGTGTTGCAGTTGATAGTGATGGTATGACTGTGGTGTTGTGGTTCACTAGTGCTGCTATGCAACAACATGGTCATGTAGGAAGTTGGTAGAGTGGACTCTACCATGGTATGGATGTCAGTGTCACTGTTCAAACTTGCTATTGTGGGCAACACATGTAAGGGGCTACAGTTGATCACAATGATGGTGGAGCAACATGACCGCGATAGTGGATCTTCTAGTGGCAGACACATTTAGCGGGTGGTATAGGTTAGGGAACTCTAGGGTTCGGGAAAGAAGGCACTCGGTCACAAGGAGGGTGAAGGTTGATTTGTTGTTAGATTTTGTTTCATCTCCATCCTATTTAGGCATGAGGTGTACCCTAAATTATGCACCCAACCAAGTTGGGTCAAACACGATCGAGTTCCTTGGAATCTTTCTAGGTGAAAAGATTCCAGTCAAAATTCATTCAAAAGTCTGTCATCTAACATACACAGACTAACAATACTAGTCTGATACCTATCAGTGAATGACACACATCAGATTGACTGTCTGACCACTTGTCAGTCTGACCAAATTTTGATTGTTGACCGGGTGGGAAAAAGACATGGGCAAGAGCAAACAAAAGAAAAGGTCAGATTCGGTCGAGTTCAACCTAAAACAATCTGGCTAGGGAATCACATCTCGAGGTGGCAGTCTGACAAGCATTGAAAAGAAAAAAATGGAAATAATGCATCATAGAAATTTGAGAAAAGCGATCAAAGGGGGTCAAAAGTGGAAGATTTCTTATTGGTAAGTTGGGAGAAGGGGTACAAAAAGGTGTAGTTGAATTCAGTCAGGTGTGAGGTCAGGTTCGCTGACATGAAGTCAAATTTGTTCTCACAAATGACCGAATTTGATCGGTTAATTACCAAACATCATAGCGTAATTCATTGGAAAAATTAAAACTTGTTGTTCCCTTTCTCAAAGATGTATGGAGTTAATTCATGTTCAAAAAGTTGGATCACAATAGTTGTATCGATGAAATGGTTGAAATGGATGCATGCCATTTAATAAAGAATGTCTACATGACACAAGGAAGAAAAATTGTACCTAAGTAGTTAAGGGAAATATATTTGATGCTAACATTTTGAAACGACCTTTATTATGCAAGAATTAAGAAAGGAAAAATTGTGTAAGGAAGAGAGGGTAGCTGTCACATAATCCATACACTCAGATCCCAAATCCCTAGTTTTGGGTTTTGGGTTACCTATGTATTGTCGATGGAGACCATTTATTGAAATAGATAATCTGCATCCCAAGTATGAGATGGTGAGTTGTTTTCTAGCGACTTGGTAGACTCATTCTTGTGCTAAAATAATCTTGATTTGCATAGAGGTGAAGTCCTTAACACTGAATGGATTGGGCTCTCCCATACGTGGGTGTTTGGATGTGTATGCCCAGAAATTTCGACATAGTATGAGATGGATACTTCAAATTCTGAATTGGAGGGTAAATAATCTAAAACTTCATCATTGAAAATTTGAAGCCCCCAATCTATGTTTGAACATGAAATGATTCTAGAAAAATCCAATGGCGGTCCAACTACCCCAAGCTTGCCATTTTCAATGGGGTCTGGGTCATCTACATGTTTCGTAGCCACATTTGGTGAATTGACCTCCTTCTATTCTTACCAATCCTTGTAATAGAATGGTAGCAAGTGTTGGCTCATGCTGCTCCAACTCATCATCATCATCAATATACTCACTTCCCCAGACTGAACAATTTTTGTCATCCTCCTCAAAAAAATTATTCCAAACCATAGTAGGTGTGTGGGTCAAAATGAAGTGACAAGTCTTAATGTGAGATGTATCACCATGGTTTGAGATCAAGGTTAAATCAGTCCTCTTAAACTATCCCTCAAATTATGAGGTTATTTGGTTTCACTGAGAATGATTAAGATCATCATCATCAAACCATTCATATGGACAATGGGTATCCTCCATTGGTTGCTCAACTGAATCATCTGGATAAAATGAAGGGCTCTCCTAGATGGGTGAGTTTTCACAAAAAAATCCTGGTGACTCAAGCTGGAAGCCCGAATACAAATATAGACAACCACTAGATTGCTTAAATAAACAAAAGATTACATAAATGCTCTCACAGAAGTGCAAACAACAAACTAGGCTGCCAATCCTTTTTGGATGGTAAAACCTAAGGACCCAAAAATAAAATCATTACATGTAGATGAAGGCATCATAAGATTCCTATTTATTATACTTGGAAGGTATCGAAGAAGAGAAACTACATCGTCAGCAAGAACCCCAAAGGTGTTAAAGGAGAAAGGTAGAAAATGATGTTGATCGACCTCACAAGCTGCTCCATGTTTATGAACTTTTTGTACCGCTGCCTTGGACGCTGCCTGCCCTACTTTAAAGTTTTTTGAAAGGATACCTGTCAAGGGAGAAACTCTTGTAAGGTCAACACAGGCATGTTTTCCATTCATCTAGTCAAATAAAAGAATGTCTGCAGGTCACAATGAATGGACACCATCAGATTGAGTTCCAAGGAAGGCCAAAGGAGCTTCTTTCAAAACCTTTAACCCAACTCAAGAGACAATATTGAAGAGAGCATCCCAAACAACATCATGAAAAAACTTATAACTAGGCCATGAGCAGTAGTACACTACATGATCACCAAAGGCATCAAGATCAGTGATGTTGCAAACTGGACAATGTTCATCACCTGGATACAAGGGAATCATAAGCCGATACTGAAGGATAGCTCGATACTCAATGGGTAACATAGACAGACCAAGGCCATCAATAGGAAGGTGAGGTAAATTCCACATCAAGTTCAATGAACTAGTCTTGATAATACAATTCTTCTGATTGTACACCGACACTTGCAAGTGTGTGATAGCTGCACTAATCAGGTCTTGAAGTATTCTGCTATATTTTCCAGCCTCACTCTAAATTTTTTGGAGTTGAGCCGAAATGCCTTCAAGGTTCCCTATTGTTGCCATGTATGATTCTTGAAACTCTGATGTATCAAGCTATTGTGCTCAGGTAACTCTTTGTTTAATGTCTTGAAGCATATTCCTGCTACAGTCTGCTAGTGGCTATTTTGAGCTGATGATCCTACTTTTTGAGTAGCTCCTGAAGTTGATCAACTTGGTATTGGGATTAGTGCATCAACACTTTATCTCGCTAGTGCCACTGCTTTGATAATTTCTTGATCTCATAGTGAAGCGGAGGTTGAGGGATGATCAACACTCTCCATTGTTGGAGTGTCAACATATGATGATAGTGGGGGTGAATATAGATCGACTAGTTGGATTACACAAATTTCAATTATTTACCAACAGTCTGGGATACAGAAAAATTTGATAGGATAGGTGAACAGGATGACTTCACTTGTAGATTCAAGGTCCATGTCTAAAAAAATATAAAAAAGGAAAACTATTTTAGTATGTATGAACAAGTATGAGAAAAATGAAAGTAAAACTATGCATATATGTACAAGCTTATGTTGATAGAACCAAATCTTTGGATGTGTAAATGTTGAAAATTGTGTCTCCTATAATGGTTTTGAAAGTTGATCGGTCTTGATATGGAGCTCCTAGGAGTGAAGGCGCGATCTGTAATGCCTGGGCCCACTACCTAAGGTTCTAGTAGAGTTTCAAGATTGATGACTGGCCCCACAAACCACCACTAGCCTCAAATGCGTGCTTTGTCCTCACCCACGCCGAAAAAGGAGGTGCACCTTGGTGATATGGGTAGTCCAAGCATTCCTTATAAGATCATTTTATCCGAGGCCTCAAATCCTGGGATGTTACAATCTCCCCCACTTAGAATATTAACATCCTCATCAAGGATCAATGATATGTCCTTATAATCTCTTCCCATTTCAGAAGACCTAGAATGGAACATGTACACCCTACTCCCATCGACGACTACTGACACAAAGGCGGATCCATCAACTAGGATAACCCTTACCAATATGTTCAGACCGCATGACTTAAGACTGGTGTGTCATGCCCATGTGGGCCCCACCTACTAGAGGGGATCTAGATCTGATACCATTTGTAGTGCCCATGCCCACTTCCCAAGGTTCTAGTAGAGTTTCATGATTGACCATTGGCCCCACAAACCACCACTAGCCTCAACTGCACACTTTGTCCTCACTCACGTGCAAGCCAGAGTCAACTTCCCAACTAGTCACCCATCCTAGTACAACTCCAAGCTGAGCACACTTAACTATAGAGTTCTTTAGTGATGTGATCCCAAAAAAGGAGGTGCACCTTGGTGATATAGAATGTCCAATCATTCCTTATAAGATCATTTTATCTGAGGCCTCAATTCCTAGGTGTTACATGATAAAAAATGGATCAAATTTTAAATTTATAATCTAAAACTTACAAAGCCCCCAAAACTCATTACATGTTTTAAGTAGATATACATGGTCAAAGATTGGGCTGTGGGGACATTTAGGATGCTTAAGATCCTACTCTTAGTAAGTTAAGCAAAATCGGCAGTTGATATATGTAAGGAACTAGTATGAGTTTTGAAAAATGATATGTAACAAAATAAAGTAAAGTAAAGAAAATAGAGTCCATTTAATCGTACTAATAAGGAGATGGAGTTTCTAGTTATGTAACCAAGGGTTGGGAAGTCTATGCACCCATTCTTGGGTGTAGACAACCCTCAAACACCTTAACAATCATATAACATCCAAATGTCGTATATATCATGGAAACTGCTCCTGTGGGGGTCATCACACTCGCTCCTGTGTAGCATGACTAAAACCCATCAATGATCTAAAACCTCTCTCAAGGACAATAGATTGCCACCCCTAAATATTCTGTATGCCCTCTTAGGCCCTGAATATTCAAAGATGTTAGGAAGAATAAAGAATGTGCACAAAACATAGACTATGAATGCAGTCAAATAGAGGTGAACCCGACCAAATTCAACTGAACCTAATTGAATTCACTTGGATGCATACACATTCAAGGTTCTAGGTCAGATATTTCCAACTTGTGTTCTGGATAGATCTTCCCTTGGATATCCTTTTTTTAAGATTTTGATTCAAACTACCCTCTCTACCCATTTCTACAACAAATCTCTTCATCTTGGTAGAAATGGAGGTTCAAGCAAGATAGAGATCAAACAAACCAACAATCATGACTTGAAATAGAAGACAGAACAAAAAAACTCACTAGATCTGGAATAAAACTACTTGCTTAAGGTAAAAGTTACATAGATAAGAAGAAGCTCAACTAGGCATAGACACGTATAGATGGCACTGAACAAAATGGAAGAACATCATTTGTATAGAAATGAATAATAATAGTAGAAGAAAGGGGAAGAAGAAGAGATTTAGCATGTGGAAGTGAGGTTGCTCTTGCTCCTTAGCCTCCGGGAGGGATGTATCTCATTCTTGGGGTCATCCTCCTTAATCTTATGAACTTCTTGGCCTCCTTTTTCCATGATTCCTCCCCAAACAACAACTTTGATGAGTGTATGTAAGAGGAATATGGATGGAAATGGTTGGAAAGTGGATGATTGATGGTAAAGTTGGTTGGATGAAGTTAGAAGATGATGGAAAATGATGGTAGATGGAGGAAAATTGAAGGGATGGACATATAGTGAGCTCTTTTAGCCCTCTCGAGCCTTGGATCTCAAGGATGGAGCACTGGGAATCGAAGGTCAAAGCTGTAGAAGGTGCACTAAAAAGTCTGAGAAGAACCCTTTTCTAGGTAGCAAGGGGAAGGCATTTATTGGGGTAGATAGAATGTAAATGAACCCGAACAAATTTGAGTGAACCCGACCAAATTTGGGTGAACCTGACTGAATCCGAGTAAACCAGAACAAATTCATTCCTTTGGTTTGCGGGGATGGCGTCAAGTGGACCATTGGAAGGAGTGCCTTTGGTGTCATGCCCCGACGCACCACAAAAGAAAGATTACTCAAAACAAAGTGTGAAATTATAAATAACAACCATGTTACCATAAAACACATGAAATTTAAACCGTTATCACATAAGCACAAAAGTTGGGATTTATCACATCTGACTCCACAAAGCCACATGTATCATACCACAAGCCAAAAGATTATTACATAACATTGTCCACTAGCTCAGTGGCCAAAACCTGTTACAATATGATAACATGTCCATATACATACATGCCATATTTGTACAACAAAGGCATACAGCCAAAACATCGTCTCCATTTACAACATCTTCAAAACACCCCAAGGACATGAGAGTACAGGGACGACACATAGGACTCTACTACAAAACACTAGCAGCACATTTAACCTTTTGACAACTATTGCTCCTCTTGCTGCTCAGCCTCAACCGCATGATTTCTACCTCATCATGCATGACCACCTAAAATATGTGGAAAACCACGGGGTGAAACCAAATATCCCAGTGAGAGATATAACTCTCTACCAACATCTATTATAAGCATAGGAAACTAAAGAAGATAGATAACATTAATATCAGGTTGAGAAAATTCAGCTAAATAATATGTATTAAACTGGTAACACAAATTAAGAAAATAATACGACTGAGTAGTAGAACAATTTAAACTTTAAATAAGGAATATGAAGATCATGTATAACGATTAATTTCTCTTACCACATTATAATTCAAGAAATCAATACAATGATAAGGCAAATGGGTCATCCAATGTGAATCATATTTGACCCTAAGCAGATTTACTACACGACTGTATTACGTCTTTTATTATTTCCCTGAGGATTTTTGTCAAATGCAGTTTAACTGTTGCCTATCACATATAACAAATGAGTACAACTCACACATGGCTGTCTCACACAAAGGGTAGGGTATGACCACAATCATCCTACCCATCCTGTAATTGTGGACACAAGGAGTTACTCGAATTGCACCACTACATATTAAAAAATATGCCCTCCAAGTTTCCCAAAGGGGGTACTCTTTTCACCATCCAACAATAAAACTAACACTTTAATGGATCTATGGATCAGGGAACCTACATGATTAGGGTTTCACTTGCTTAGTTAAGCCAATTATGTGTCTTTTAGCATCAATCAAGTTACAAAGTATAAACCCTAAATAAACTCTACAAAGATAAGGGCCCAATGCAACTCCAAAAGATATAAGATGTATAAGGTGTGAACTTGTCACATGATCACGTGGTACTTATAGAACTACTATTTACAAGGCCATCACCAATGTAACATCATTATGGGATATCAATCCCTCAATCACATCACTAGAGGATAACACCTCACACTAGGCATTAAGCCTCTGCCAGCTCGTAAGACCCATCACATCATTAGGATCTCAACATGCCTCATCAAGGCTCATAGCCACCACCCTATATCACATAATGATCACCATAACATTCACATAGCTATGCCATACATTCAACCTACAAGGTTAGAATTGCACAAGTAAGAGAGAGAATACAATCACATGCTATTCATCCATGCAAGATCAACACGTATAACAAACTCTAGTATTAGGATTAGGGTTTCACACACAAATCTGATGAGGGTTTCATATCATTACTTGTAAATAAGCCCTAGATATATGATCTCCCATATTCTTGGAACACATTAGGGTTAGGAACATGATTAGGATTAACTAACCAATCATTCAAACAACATTATGTATTAACCATCAATCACATCAAAATGTGTAGCAACCTCACTCATGTTGGATATATGTAGTAACCAACATAGTGTAGCGACCATGTAGTGTCATGTGTGAGTGTGTATTGACCAAACCATCAAGAAATGGTGTAACACCCCTCCCTAGGGTTTCATATGTAACCAGCGGAAGCACATCCTAATCCCCAACATTATCCATAATGTTGGGTACTTGGCATATCAGGGAGGGATTGTCACATGCATGATCTCATATCAAGAAATAAACAACACTTGGCATTCATAGAAACATAAATTCATACATGAGTTCTTGGAAAGAAAGCTACATCATGCTCCTAAAGGTATACGAAACGTAAACTAGATAATCATGAAAAAGATAGGATCTCCATAGATGGACATCCCACCAGGCAATAACTTCTAAGGTCTTGTATACTTGGAATCTTTTCAAGATGTATCCTTCCCTTTAGCTCCAACGTCTGCGGACATCTCGTCTCCAACCATGCAAAGGAAAAACAAACATGGTAAGTAAGCGGCATTGGTATGTTATAAAGCATAAAAATAACATATAAAGTGATTTAATATAAACATGAACATGCATTAACATTCATCATTGCTTGGCATCTTTTACATAAAGAATTTGACAAGAAGTATATGCTCCTCTCTTAATGCCCCATAAGGAGCCCATAATGCTCGAAAAGCCCATTATTGCTCGGAAATCCCATAATGCTCGGAAAACCCATAATAAGGTGTATATAAATCTAAATCAAATTCCCTTAACCATGATCTTTCTTAGACTTAATTATCTTTTTAATGAATTAGACTTGATCTTAATGGGATTTCTCCCTCTTGAACATAGTTGGGATTTCTCCCCATGAAACATGATGGGATTTCTCCTCTTAATCTTGGTTTCATGTTCCCTAACCATAATTCATAACATAAATGTGGTTTCTATACTTAGACTTATATTATAGCAAACAAGCATTCAATAATCATATACTTGAAGGAAAACATGCATTTATCATGACTTTAACATAAACTGCTTAACAATATTCATAAACATTCAATAAACCAAATGTTATCTATTCCAAGGGCATGGCCCACTTAACTTGAGCTAAAACACCTAAGGGTCAAATCACATGACCTTATGGAGCCCTTTAAACACCCGTAATTTGATTAAACCACATAATGTACATAATTTCATAGCCTTGAAACCCTAATTTTATTCCTTAAATTATTGAAGATATTAGAGATGAGAAACAGGGATCTAAAACACGTCAGATTGATAGAAAATCAAAAGAGCTTTCTAAAACATATTTTTGCACATTTTTCTGAGGTCATATGCAAAAGTTATGAATTTTGCATCCTGGACCAATCAGAGTGCAGGAAAACATAGGTGTGGCATCGATTAAATCTCAATTAAAGCTGATATAAATAAAATATGAAATGCCAGTAATGACCAAGGCATGTGTGACAGGTGAATTGAAATCGTGGGGGCAAAAATGTCATTTAAACACCATTGTATCGCGCGACTGATGCATCAAAATCACACATGAAATATCTAAATTGCCCTTGCATATTAAAGCATCGGTAAAGAAAAGATGCGGGGCTCAGGGGTCATTGAATACCCTGGATCCTTCCCCATTGTGATCCATGGCTTGACCTTTTCTCCAGGAGCAAGAAGCCGAGATTCACCCATGATCAAGGTCGAAGATCTGGGTTCCCCTCAAAGAGCCAAGGCTGCTAGCGAGCTCGCCAACTCCTAATGGAATCACAGGGCCCTTTCATGGGATCAGGCATGAACTAGAGCTCCAGAAGCTTCTTGGCCATGGCGGTACAGGAAGGGCAGGGCCAAGGCAGAACCACTGCTCGTGAAACCTGAGCACTGAGAAAGCGAGTAGTTCGGGACCAAAGGATCCAGTAAAAACCAAAGCAAGGTCATGCAGACCTCAAGTCGTCATTTCTAGGGTCGAAGGGGACAAGAGGACCTTTGTGTCTAGAGAACAGAGTATGGCGGTAGGAAACAGAGAAGAAGGAGCCAAGGCGGAAGCCACTACTCACGACCAGAAACCCATCAGACAAAGTCCCGAGTATGTTCGTGAAGGTAAACTGAGGCCAAAAGCACAAATTCTACGGTCGGGGAGGCCCTGTGGAGCCACGGAGACTAGTGCTAGCAGGGTCCGAGACCCGGTCTCAAGGACACGATGATTCGAGGACCTACATGGCAAACTACATATGCGGGTACACAGGAGGGGTCACATAGATGCTCACCTGAGGTACGATTGATCGGAGATGGCGTAGGGTGTCGGGGTGAAGCTTGGGTCACCGGAGCAGAAAGGAGGAGTAGGTCGGGGAACCTAAGGGGGTAGACGGTGAAATTGAGTGGAGAGAAGAACCTCTTGGAGTCTTGTGATGCTTGCAGGATGCTTAGATGGGGGCGGAGGAGGCTAGCGAGGTGCCTGTGAAAAATGGCAGCGAGCCCTAATATTGGGCATTTGCCCTACAGAGCGTGAGAGGGCACGAGCTGGGGCTCGCTTGGATTGGGGCGATGAGCCAAAACTGTTGGCGAAGGAATGAGGAGAAACCGTCGTGAAACAGAGGAGATTGAAGGCTTGCATTGAAGCTGCTGGTAACGGCTGTAGACTGGCGTAACATCGTGAGGTGGAAGATGAGCCGAAATCTGTTGGATCCCGATCCAATGGTCATAGACATGTGTGGAGAAGTAAAACAAAATCGAAGGCGCGTGACAAGCATACTAAATCCAATTATAGGCTAAATCAGGCGCATAAATGAAATTTCATTTGAATAAAAGTTCACACAATATTAAAATCTCCTTTAATTGCTTTGAGGGTCCAAACATGGGTCAAATGAGCCCAGATTTTAACCATAGGTGCAAAAGGGTGTCTAGAATGTTCCTATGAGGTTATATTTTATGCTTGTACACATTTAGGCCTAATAAAGCAAAGATCATCATGTACACTCAAGTGACTATGATTAGTGTATATAAAGCTATTAATTTCTCAAATAAGAATTACAAGGTATGAAAACGTGCACTAAATATTATTTCTCCTCAACTAAAGTGATGGAGGTCATAAAGCAAGCCACTAAACATATAAACCACTAATCACCATAAAAGAGAGAAAATAAGAGCATTTATTTCCATTTTCTAAACAAGAGAGCATAGATATACATGGAAACATTTTCTTTAAATAAAATAAGGATAAGAGAGCAATTGGACATAATAAAGTGAGTTGCAAAACTAACATGGGAAATTTTCATTTAAGTCCTCAACAATTATCTTATTAAAAAAAGAGCATTTAGAGAATAAAATATTTTGGAAAATTTGCATAGTAAGATTGGGGTGTTACACATGATGTTGCGACCGCAACACATGCATATGTCATAACAATCAATTTCAGGCATTTATGCTAAGCATTTATTCATGGGTCTATGCCGATTATAGCATTAATATGCCCAGAATAACTCTAGTTTCTTATCTTTTGATAATTTATATCTTTTTGATCAAACTAACCAATTTTGGGACTACATGCACCGAACTTGAAAATACATCGATTCTCCAAGTTTTATACCCTCGGCCGGATCGGGCCCGACCTGACCTAACTGCTAGCAACCTCAATCTTGTTGGATATATTTAGTGACCAAAATAGTGTAGTGACCATGTAGTGTCATGTGTGAGTGTGTGTCGACCAAATCTTCAAGACATGGTGTTGTGACCGCAACACATACATGTGTCATAACATCCAAATTCAGGCATTTATGCCAAGCATTTATTCATGGTTCTATGCTGCTTATAGCCGTAATATGACCAAAATAACTCTAGTTTCTTATATTTTGATAATTTATATATTTTTGATCAAACTAGCCAATTTGGGGACCTACATGCACTGGACTTGAAAATGTATCGATTCTCCAAGTTTTATCCCCTCATCCTGGTCGGGCCCATCCCGACGAACAAAAGTAGCACCAATACATCCATTTTGAGCACAACATCCATAGTGACTACTACAAATGCAACTGTACTGACCGTTACGACCCCCAAGATGTAGTGACCACTACAACCACAACCTCAACAAGACTGTAGTGACCACTACACTCGACACAGTCAGGCCGAGGTCAAGGTGTAGTGACTGCTACACTAGTCATGATTGCTACACTCGACGTGACCACTATAGGGCTTCATGACTACTACACTCGTCGCGACCTCTACATGGCTTCACGATTGCTACACTCATCGCGACCGCTATAGGGCTTCCAGATTGCTACACTCGTTGCGAACTCTACAGGGCTTCATGACTCCTACACTCATTTTGACCGTAACACAAAGCGACCGCTACTGAATCTCCTATGCCATAAATGAGATGCCCGACATGATCGAGCCTAGCCCCAGAACGGTTAAGCTGGGGAAAGCTTGAACTATGTTTCGACCGCTACAAGGTATTTCGACCACTTATTCCACCTACCACTATCAATACCCACCCCTCACTACCTGGAGAGGGGCTCCACATATTTTTGGTTCCTTGAGCCCCGTGGGAGAGTTCCAAGGTTTGAAAAGGAAGAAGTGCTCATACTACATCCATCCCTTTGTTTGCTTCCATCTACCATCCTTGTCCACCACCGTTTACCCATTTCCTACCATTCCCAGCCATCTTCCACCTCCATACACATACCAAGCTACTGTTTGGGGCATAATTGAAGAGAAAGGAGTCCGAAAGAACAAGGAGGATGACCTAAAGATGAGATTTGACCCATACAGAGGCTAAGGAGAGAGAGCCACCTCTCCTATATGGGATAAATCTCTTCTTCTTCTTCTCCTTTCTTCTACTATTCTCTTTAGTTTCCATACAAATAAAGTTTTTCCATCTTTTTTCAGTGCCAACTATGTTGTCCATGGCTAGTTGAGCTCCTTCTTGGCTATGTAGCCCATTATGGGCATGTTTATGTACTTTTACCCTAAGCAAGTAGTTTTATTTCAGATCTAGTACATTTTCTATTCCATCTTCTCTTTCTGGGCATGGTTGCTAGTTTGGTTGATCTCTTTCTTGCTTGAACTTCTATTTCTACATATATTAAGAGATTCGTTGTAGAAATAGATAAGATAAGGTAGTTTGGATCATAACCTGAAAAGGGAATGGTTCAAGGTGATTTGTACAAAACCAAAGACCTAGGCTCGGTCGGGCCCAACCTGGCCCGATCGGGCCCACTATCAGAATCTGTCCAGATCACATATGTTCCTATTATCTCAGAATATTCTAGACCTGAGAGGATATCTAGAATATTCTAGGGTGTTGATTTGTCATCCTAGAAAGAGGTTTCATTTTATTGATGGGTTACAGTCACGTTGCATGAAAGCGAGTGGGATGACCGCCCACATGAATAGATACCATATTACATACTATATTTTGATGTAGGTTGCTTGTTGAGGTGTTCTAAAGTTGTTTACACCAGAGAATGGGTGCATATCTTGCCCAACTTGTGGTCACATATCTAGGAACTCCTCTCTGTTTTGTAGAATCTGATGGAATTAGTTTTGTTTTCTTTACTTTGTTTTATTTTATCTCGTGACATACTACTAGACTAGTTCTAGTTCTGTACTTTTATCAACTATTAGATTAAGAGTGATATCTTAAGCATCCTAAACGTACTAACGTCCCTGTGTTTGACCTTGTATATCTACTTCAACCACATAGTAAAGTTGTGTGGGTCCTTGAAGGTTTCTAGTTATAAATTTAAAGTCTGATTCTCCTTTGGGATTGAGCCTCCTCTTTTGGAACACGCTCTCAGGGCTGATCAACTTTTTGGCACCATTGTCGGGGACGTGGTTTTTCCAAGTTTTCATGCCCAAAGATTTTGTTATGTCATCCTTAAGCCTATGTATATGCATAGTTCTTCTTTTGTCTTACACATACTTGTTCATATATAGTGAATACCTTTCCTTTTTCTTATGCATCTTTTCACCATGGATCTTGCTTCTACAAGACAAGTTATCTTGTCCACTTGACCTCTTGAATTTTTCCACAGTCCTAACTATCAAAAAATAATTGAAAGACATGCGCTACAACTAGTCAAGCTGTAATCGCCCCCACCATCATCATTACCAGATGTCTCAGTAAAGGAAATTGTTGATCTACCCTCAACCTCTAGTTCAACGTGGGATCAATAACTAATTAAAATAGTGGAGCTAGATGGAGAAAGTGATGATGCTCTAACCACCTACTTAGCTCCTTATCTCCAAGAGTAAGATGATCTTCTTCAACAACTACTAGAAAAGTAGGATCATCATCTTCAAGTAGACACTGAGATCGCGGACTGCAGTAGAAGTCTACTTCAAATTGTTGAACAAGGTTTCATCAGAAAGCATTAGTTTGATACAATGCATTCCCAATAGAAGTGTATGGCAGAATTGATTGATCTAGAAAGCATTACTGCTCAAGTCCAACAACTTCGTGATAAGGATGTTGAACATGAAAAGGGACTTCAAGAGCTCATCAATTTGGTTACTATGCAGTCGCAAACGCCATCATATGATCATGAAGTTTACAGTCATCAAAACCATTCCATTGGGCCTAAAATGGAGTTTGCCTCACCATCCTATTCATACCATCAACTGGATTCGCCATAATTCTTCTGTGAAGATCAACCCACCTTGGAAACCCTTAATTTATCCAGATGATTCATGTGATCAACCTATGGGATATACAAGCCACACATATGAATGGTTATATGATGATGATGACTCTTATCCTCATGAGGGAAGTCAAATGACCTCGCAACATGAAGGTCAATTTGAGGATACTGAATCAAACATTGATCCAGACTAGGGTGATAACTCTCATATTGAGACTTGTCACTTTGCTTTGAGCAGTACGCCAATTATGGTTTGGAACAATTTGTTCGATGAGGATGATGAAGAGTATTCAATTTAGGGGAGCAAATATACTGATGACAATGAGATGGAGCAGCATGAGCTGACATTCACCACCACCCCCTTTCAAGGATTGGTGGACATGAAAGGATTAGGATGGACAATCTACTACAACATGGATGTTGAGCATGAAGATACCCCCATAGAATGTGACAAGCTTGGGGTGGCAAAACCACAAATAGATTCACCTGGGGTTGCATCTTGTTCAAAAGATGATAGGATGACTTGGAATGTACATGATAATTTATGCAAGCGTTCAACCTCAAGTTCAAAGGTGGATAGAGAAAAGAGGAGTCCTCTTGAAATCTTCTAGACTCTCCCCTCCATATCATTCTACATTGACATCCTAGGGCATTCCTATTCAGATTGATACATTGATGGGTAACTTGAGGAGGCTCTTCCCAAGAATTCATTTCAGTGCAGTTCAAATCAATTCCACCACAGAGATGACTTCACCGAGTCACTAGATTCTATTACTCTACTTCAGACTCAGAAGGGCTCATATCTCCACCTATTCTACTCCTACATGGTGAACCCAATTGACAAGACACAGGTGACACTGGTCCCAAAACATAGGATTTGGGATCCTAGTATCGGTACTATGGGGCATACACCCCTTTTCTCTTCTCTTTTTGTTAAAATAAATTTCTTTTTCATGCTCTTGTTTAGATGATTTCTTTCCTCTAACTGTTTAAATATATCCTTGCATACATGCATCATATTAGGGCTTTAATAAATTTCTTTCCTGTACATCCATGCATTCCTTCCCTACTATCTCAAGTTCAAGGCTTGCTTGAGGACTAGAAAAGTTTTAAGCTTGGGGTGGTAGGCTATTCGCCCTTCTGTCTCTTCATTCTTCATGAATGCATGTTTACTTCTTGCATTTAGGCATAAATTTAAAAAAATTTCAACAATTTAGACTAGCTTTACTATTTTGTAGGACTTTTTTTTGTAATTAGAGCTATGTGATGTGAATATTATAGTTAAATGCTTGTCCTTGTTCCTAAGTGCCCAATTTTCATCTTAGACTCTTAATCTTTTTCTTGACTATCTCTTTGACTTTTTCCCTAAGTTTGGCGATCAATTTAAGGTTATGCACCTTTTTCATAGCTTAAAACACTACTCCCTTGATCTACAAACCTAGGATTTGGAACCATCGGAAAGAGATAGAGTTTGATTAAGAATTCAAGCCACATTATTCATGCACTTGACTCTACTCCAAGGATCCTTGAATCATAATCATTACTTTTAACACATGTATCAAGTAGACAATGATGAGTTTTGAGCTATAATCTAGTGGGATTGTTTATCCTTGATGATCTACGTGCCCTCTCACATTAGATTGAGTAAAAAATATGAAAATTTAAAAATGTACAAAAGAGGCTTGGCTACCCAAAATTCCCAAAAGTATCAAAATAGTTCTCACCCTAGCCTATAAATTAGAATACAAAGAATAACAACATGATTGTGAATATATGAGAGTTGTTTTCTCTTTTAGGAGAGTTGAGGGATGGTGTCCATCTGGTATACAACTGTTCTCTTGAACGTAGGTATGTCGTACCTGGTAGTGCCACCTCGAAGGCTCATTATAGAGTCACTAGGAACCCATAGGAGACCTATGAGATAGTAGGTTTGGTTTGAGCGCAGTACAATGAGTTGGTCTCATTGCTCTGGGCCAACTGGCTTAGACTGTAGGGACTGTTGCTCGTTACATGGACCAACCTGACGCAGATCGGGATTCTCAGAAGTCATTAGAGTCTTATTGATTTTGTTGATTCTTAGGACCTGAATAAGTGGGAGGCATGTTGTTCCTGATTAGTGTACATGAATACATGATAATAGCTCATTACTCATCACATGTGGGATCACATATGTGACAATGCTTTAATGCTGAAATATTATGATTCAAATCCTCACATGTACCAATAAGTTGCAGAGAATTCACTTAATCTTTCCTGGATGCCCTTTGATCTTACTTTAGCAGGTTGTGCTTGATTGATGGGGGTTTGCTCTAAAACAACATGGGTCATGGGAATTGATGTTTTAAACTATTTTTCTTAACCTTTTCATTTCTCACAAAGCTTAATTTGGATGTTATCTTTTTTGTTCTTTGAGCTCAATCTTGATTGAGGACAAGCAAGGGTTTAAGCTTGGGGTTGTCAATAACACCCAAATTCAACATTTATGCTAAGAATTTATTCATGGTTCTATTCTGATTATAGCCTTAATATGCCCAAAATTACTCTAGTTTCTTTTCTTTTGATAATTTATATCTTTTTGATCAAACTAGCCAATTTTGGGACATGTAGGCAACAAACCTGAAAAGACATCAATTCTGTAAGTTTTCTCCCCTTGCCCAGTCAGGCCCAGCCCAGCATGGTCGGGCCAGGAAAAAAGTAGAAACTGATACATCGGTTTAGACCACAACATCTGTAGCGATTGCTATGACTACAACTGTAGTGATTTCTACTCATGATCGCTACACTCATCACAAAAACTATAGGGCTTTGCATCTGCTAGACTCGTCATGACCACTACATGGCTTCATGACCTCTACACTCATTTTGATGACAACACGAAGTGACCACTATCGAATCTCCTCTGCCATGACCGAGATGCCTAACATGGTTGGGCCTCGACACGGTCATGTCGGGGAAAGCTTCAACTCTGTTTCGACTACTACAAGGTGTTTCGACCACTTATTCCGTCTACCACTATAAATACCCAGCCCTCGCTACCTGGAGAAGGGTTTCACATATTTTTTCTCCCTAGAGCCCCTTGGGAGAGTTCTAAGGTCTAAAAAAGGCTGAAGTACTCATCCTACATCCATCCCTTTGGTTTTCTTCCATATACCATCATTTTCCACCACCATTCACCCATTTCCTACCATTCCCAACCATCTTCCACCTCCATACACCTTCCAAGCTGCTGTTTGGGGCAGAATAGAAGAGAAAGGAGGCCAAAGAGTCCAAAAGACCAAGGAGGATGAGACAAAGATGAGATCTGACCCATACAGAGGCTAAGGAGTGAGAGCCACCTCTCCTCTACGGTCTAAATCTCTTCTTCTTCTTCTTCTCCTTTCTTCTACTGTTCTCTTTAGTTTATGTACAAATGATGTTCTTCCATCTTTGTTCAATGTCGACTATGAAAATACATGGATACTTGAGATCCTTCTTGTCTATATAGCCCATTTTGGGGATGTTTATGCACTTTTACCCTAAGCAAGTAGTTTTATCGTAGATCTAGTATGTTTTTTGTTCGATCTTCTCATTCTGGTCATGATTGTTAGTTTCTTTGATCTCTTTCTTGCTTCAACTTTCTTTCTGCCTATATCTAGAGATTCGTTGTAGAAATAGATAAGAGAAGGTAGTTTGGATTGTAATTTGATAAGAGAATGGTTTAAGGTGATCTATACAGAATGAGAGACCTAGGCACGGCTGGTCGGGCCCATTATCAGGTTCTGTCTAGATCACATATGTTCCTAGCATCTCAAAATATTCTAGGGTATCGATTTATCATCTTCAAAAGAAGTTTCATTTTATTGATGGGTTATAGTCACACTGCGTGAAAGTGAGTGGGATGACCCCCCACAGGAATAGATACCAAATTACACACTATGTTTTGAAGTTGGTTGCTTACTGAGGTGTTCAAGAGTTGTCTACGCTTGAGAATGAGTGCATAGACTTTACATAGCCAAGATCTCCTTCTCTTTAATTAGTAGAATCTAGCTGACTCTGTTTTGTTTTCTTTACTTTGTTTTATTTTATCTCATGACACACCGCTAGACTAGTTCTAGTGATGTACTTTTATTAACTATTGGATTAGATTAATTAACTTAAGAGAGAGATCTTAAGTGTCCTAAACGTCCCCACATCCCTGTGTTTGACCCCATATATCTACTTTGACCCCATAATAAAGTTGTGAGGGTCCTTGAAGGTTTTAGGTTATAAATTTAAAGTTAAATTCTCCTTTGGTATTGTGCCTCCTCTTTTGGAGAACACTCTCAGGGATGATTAACGTGTCTCGACCAACCATCAAAACATGGTGTATCAACCGAAACAAAACATCAACTAAAAACATTTGTAGCAACTCTTAGGTGTTACGACCATCAACCATCAGGGTTAGGCTTGTGACTGTTATCAAAGGTATTTGTTGTGACCGACACACATCACAAGGCACACCTCATTCAAACCAAGCATAGGTGTTTCAACCGAAACAAAACCAACCCATCACAAGGGTATATTGACCATAACAAAGCCAAACAAGTTATCAACCAGACAAACATATGCACCACACATGAATGTGTCGACCAAAAACACCAAGGGGAAAAACATGCATGACCAAAATAGGTGTTAAACTCCCAAGAACACCAAGCATCACCAAAAATCAATTCTCTTAGAAGCATGAACATCCAACCTTAAAAGCAATCACCTTCATGAACACCCAAGAAACAAAACCAAAATAGAGAAGACCAACCTTTGAATTGAAGAAAAACTGACACAAAACCTCAAGAAAAACATAACAACCTAACCGTATCATGGTGATAAGGCCAAGAATCACGTTGCATGTAACAATTTCACTTCATCCATCACTTACAAATTGAGTATATGAAATGAGGGTTTAAGAAACAGAGTAATCTACATGAGAATACTACAAAGTCTTAAACCTTAGATTGAGATAACACAATCTAGCACATTAGCATCAAGTTTTAGAGATGAAAATAGTATCATACAAGCACAAATAAAGTGCAATAATAGAAGAAGGTAGATAGTTATATAACCCTCCTTATAGAGAGATCAAGATCCAAAGATCATGAGCTCCAAGAGAGAAAAAGAAGCTCCAACCAAGGTCAACACTTTGACCACAAGATCACATCCAAAGAGAAGAACACCATGGTCAAAGAAGAGATCATGGAAGAGGTGAAAAACTCTAGGATAAACCAATAAGAAGAAAGGGGAAAGACAACAAAGTTTCCTCCCACTTGAGTACCACCATGTCAAACATAGTCTCTAACCCTTGTGAATCGAATTTTCTCTCAAAATGACCACCATGGTAGAACCATAGTCTCGTGACTGAGAAGAAGGAAGAAGAAGATAGGGTGCAAAGGAAAATGAGATCAAGGGTTCAAAACCACTTACCAAGGATGAAGATAACTCACCACAAGAAGGATGATCACGCTCAAGAACATCACACAAAAAGGTCATCGACCACCAAATCACCAAGATCAACACTATCTAGCTCCACCAAGATTCAAGGTCGGCCAACCAAGAAAGGAGAACTAAAAGAGTTTCTTGCATGTAGAAGAGAGAGTAGTTACATGTCAGTAGGGGGAGGTGGAAGGTTATGAGGTTTCAACACAAGAGAGCACCAAAAGGACACTCTTCCACCAAGAAAACAACCATGGAACCACTAAAAATGTGTATGCAATATATGGTGATATAACCTAGGTTGGGTATCGACCACTTAGGTCACACACACCTTGTCGTGGTTGAAACACACCAAGGGTCGAATTAACATCACCCAAAAAAGGTGTGTTGGTAGAAACACACTCAAGACACACCAACATGGTCGAAACACTAGTCACAACACTCAAGCAAGCTCATCAACAAAGGAAACTCTTGAAACCCTAGCATCACCACATGATGCCACATCATAAATCATGGTCCAAACAAGGTGCCACTCAACATCATCATCTCTCTCACGATGCTAAAGTGCAAGAAACACACTCTACATGTGACAAATTGCAATTCAAACCCTCAACATGGGTAAATTGCAACTTAGTCCAAAACAAGGATACATGGCTCAAACATCATCCAATATGACCAAACTAAAAATATAAGATTGTCACATGTTAAAAAAGCATCTCAAGAGATTATATTAAGGTTCAGGAATCTAATTAAACAAAACAAGTACAATCAAGCACTAAGCTAGGCCAGGGGCCTTACATTCGGGGGACGCCATTGGAAGATGACCATCAAAAGACGTGCCTTATGCTAGTGCCTTCGAAAGGCACCATCAGAAGGTAAGACTTCAAAAAAAGCCATATGAAGGCAAATACTCATAGGTGTATCTACAACTGTCTTCTAAAGGAAAAGGTTGATAGAGGAGGAGAATGAATCTGACAGAATTTGGGTGCACTCAAACAAATTCATTCCTTTGGAAGGTGTTCCTGGAAGTGGTCCTGCAACTAACTGTTGACCTTCATTTGTGACCTTCAAAATGAACTATCAGAAGATGACTCATCAGAAGGCATCATCCTTAGGGAGTATGCTTCA